>OX467086.1:5000000-6250000 GCA_950106755.1 Climacium dendroides
TCAACATGACTGCAGCGTAAATCAGAAGTATGGCGATCAAACAACAATAGACAAAGCACCTCCTGATCTTCGCAAGTACGAGAAACACGTGTGCTTTTGTTATTGCAATTGGTATCTCAAAAGACAGGGCTGAGCGATTTTCTCGGCCCAACTGATATCATTGAATTGATGACTCTCGTTAATCCACCCCATTGAAGCTTCGCTTCATCAAGATCTTGCGCAATCGTACATTACCAATTGATCTGTCTGTCTGTCTACATGCATTCTAAAATATGCCGAACAGTAATTATTAGCCTCATAATCAAGTTTCGCTACAATCTACCAATGTACAGAGAAGTACATATGTTTACAAAGCTATTGGACAATCAGTGATGCAGTGCTCAAAAGAACCAATCTTCAACCACGCCATCTTTTGCCATATATAAGAGTCGCTGAAAAAATGCCCGAGCCCGCATAAGTACAGTGAAGTATGAACACACCCGGAGTACATAACCTTTTAATAATGCCCCCGGGATCAAAATTGGAGGACGAAAACCGAAAATCGAAACCTGCCGAAAATGAAGGAATTTACATGAAGCCTTGCTGAAGATGAGCTCCTCACTGGTTCCCAAGTTGCACGCACTGAAATTAAATGCATCCCACTCGCCATGTGAAGCGGGGACACAGCCTTTCTCTCCTACCACCCAAACTTCACTGCCAGCATCCAGTGTCCCTCCAACTATTGAAAATGCTCAGCAAGGGTACGTAAATTCTCGGTCCGAATTGAATAAGCAAGGAAATAGGGTTCAACTTCCCTTCTGTAAGCAAGCACGCTCAGAGTAGTTTGAGCCATCTCAAACTACGCCAACTCCGAGAAAATCAATGAAAGGAGTAGCGGTCGCAGTATCTTCTGACTGTTGAAGTCCCGGTTGAAGTGTTTGGTGACTTTGGTCACCGCAGTGCGAAACTCTCTGCTCGGGATTCTCACTACGCTCCTCTACGAAGGCTGGCAAACCCTCAAACTGCCGTTGCTGCTGCAACAGAAGCTCAGCTCTGCAGCTGGAAGCAAGGAAGCTCCTGGCGTCGTGCACAGCACTGGCAAAGGGATTGATGAGGGAGGGGGTCCAGTGGTTGTGCCGCACCTGAGGAGAATCTGTGACGATGTCAACACTCGGGGATGGCGCGGGCTGTGCAAACCGGAAGCTGTGAGTATCCTCACAATGGTTTTTGATTATCGAGGTCGCGCGGGGACGCGGGGTTTGTGACGCCCTGCCACGTCCGGCGCTGGAGCGCGAGCGCTCGCGGTACTTCCGAGCCATGACCACGTGCCAGTGGTTCTTGACGGCGTTGTCGGTGCGGCCCGGGAAGAGGCGCGCGATCATTGCCCACTTGTTGCCGTGGAAGCGATGCGCGGCCAGCAGACGGTCCTCTTCATCCTCCGTGAACGGGCGCCGGTTGATGCGCGGGTCGAGCTGGTTGAACCAGCGCAATCTGCAGCTCTTTCCTGAAACATCACCCATCGTCAAGATCGTCAGACACGCACACAAAGCACCCCGTAATCCTCAAATTCATTACCACACTTGCTTGAAAGCATGATCAGCTGCTGTTCAGAATCCCGTAACAGTCGCACTACCTGATCGACCGTGGAGCTTCTCCGCGATGAGATTCCAATTCTGGGGTCCGTAATGGGATACGAGCTCCCGCAGCTTCTCGTCTTCGGCGGGACGCCAGTGACCACGAGGACACAACTTGGTTGCGCTACTTCCAAGCGACGACTTCATGAAATGAGGTTCCATCTCCTCGCTCGTCGACTCCTTCGTCATCTCGTCATTACTGCAACCTTGCTCTTCGGTCTCTGACTGGTACGCTGGATCGCAACGCATTGTCCACCACACCTTCCCGTCTTCTGGAGCCATAATCGCTTGGAATGGAACTGGAATCGCTACAGGCATGCCCTCATCGCAGCCCGAATTCCACGCTCCCTCACCGTCCGTGTCTGCCGAAGTCGACGACGAGGTTACGCCAGCCGGAGAAAGATCAGGCAAGGAACTATTGGTTTTGTAGACGCTGGACATCAAGCGTTCGGAGTGATGAAACTTATACGGATGAATTCGCATTCTCTTCGTTTCCTCTTCTGCGAAATGCAAGCACATCGTGCTTCTACTAGCTACTACTACTGCA
Organism: Climacium dendroides; assembly: GCA_950106755.1. Taxonomy (NCBI): domain Eukaryota; kingdom Viridiplantae; phylum Streptophyta; class Bryopsida; order Hypnales; family Climaciaceae; genus Climacium; species Climacium dendroides. The sequence goes on from OX467086.1 coordinate 5,002,161, forward strand.
ATAGATATACCCCCACTCTCAGCCTTCACCCTCAGTCCACCAACACATCAATCTCCACTAATCTCGGTAAAACGTGTGCACAGAAATCAGAAACACATTGCAGAACTCTGATATGTATGGGTCCAAGACATCAATACGACTGCCCTTCAGTCTCTGTCAATCGAACTGCATTCTATACATTCCTAAGTAGTTCACTCGTACAAGCACCTGATCAAAACTCTTGACAGCTCTAGCAAGCTAGCACAGACTCAAACGGTTTGACCTTAACAGACGTCACGTACAGCAATCATGAGCAAGCCATCTCGCTTACTTGCAAGCAACTCACAACGCCCAGCACCGTCAAGACGAAAACCTGCAACGGCGCCAGCTTTATAGTACCCACGGAGCTCACGGAACCTCCTCCCCCCGAGCACTGTGCACAACAAACTGGAGCAAGTGGCTGGTTTCATGAAACACGAGTTGACCCGCGACGAATCGTTGCAGGCAAGTCAACAAGGCGCGAGAAACACACGCAGCCTCCACTTCGACTGACGGGGCTAATGATGAGCCGGGGAAATTAAAAGGGGGGGCCGGGCTGGACTGGGCTGGGGCTGGGGCTGGGGCTTTGTGCGCATGCTTGTGAACGAAGCCAGGCAGTGGTAATGACAAGCAATGCAAGTGGGAACACCCGCGCCGGTCCGACAGAGGGACAGACGGACAGACACTAGCTACAATGCAGGACGGAACTCACGGAAGAGCCAGGGACGGAGACGCTTGCCTATTCCGGGCTTCCTCACTTTAATGAGGGCCTTCTTCATCTGCTCAGTGCTCACTGCTCACTGGTGATGGCCGTGTCTTGTATGGTGGAACCGTGAACTTATCATTCGTACTGCGGGCTTTTATCAGCGAGGGGCGGGTGACCCAAAGTGGGCGCCTTTGCTGGGAAAGTGGGGACTCGATTGCCACTTCGGGAGCACCGATCATAACGCACGCAGGCGCTCGACGTCCGGACGACGGAGTCCGCCGGTTGGATTGGCTATGGATTGCAGGGACTCCCTTAACAAACGACATTTCACTTGCTGATAATCTACAGTAGATAGTGGGCATGGGCAGTCCAAAGGGGAATCAGAAAAAATATTTCCCAAAGCTCGCTATGGGTCTTGGTGCTTGTCCCAAGTCTCTTTGGGTTAGGGCATGCCAAAGTCAATAGTGAATAGTGCCTTGACTTTGCAGCTTGAGAGTATGTTTCCATGTGCCTCCCATATGCGATTTGGGAAGGGACATGGTGATGCACATGTTCATTGATATTTTAACCCTTAAACGTTGTTGGCGTCCAATGAATGACAAAGAATCCTTCTAGTAGGACAAAAATGCAACTATTCATCTTTGGAATTTTGTTGTAAAAAGGGAAGGTCTTCTACAATACTTTGACTTCCAGGGAGTGCTTTTGCAATTTTGTAAGCAGTTGATTCATACGGTAACCAAAGGGATGATTTCCGTAGTCACTAGTCTATCCTTAAAGGGTTAATTTCCAACCCGTCATGGAGATGACGAGGTTTCTAAAAAATGTGGGATTTTTCAAGATTGAGTGGCAAGGTCTTCCAACTTGATTGGTTCCCTTCTTTATTTCCTTTAAACCCTAAAGTCCCATTGTCCCTATGAGGGACAAAATGGAATTTGGGCAAGCTCCTATGATCTCAATTTTTACTGAATTTTTTTGAAACTTTCTCATAAGATAGAAAAACTTAAGAGATTTTTAGAAATATAATTTTTATTTCAATCAGTGCTTGGTAGCAAAAGTTATGCCACAATAACCTCAAAATGCAGGAGATCGGGCAGCAAAAAAAATCCACAAAAAATTGAAATAAAATTTTTAATATTTTTGTTCTTGTAGATTATATTTTTTTGTAAATGGAAAGCTTTGATTAATTCCATTTGGATTAGAGATGTGAAAGTTATGGAGCTTATTCTTTTGTGGGCAATCATATCAACTTCTTAAAAGAAATGAATTGCTTTCACTTTGAATGCTAATATCTTTCAATCTGTATGGTCAAAAATCACAAAAAATTATCACATGATTTAAGACAAGTGTAGAACAGGATCCTATGGTCAGATTTTTTTTAAATTTAAAATTTATTTCGTAGGTGAACATAGTAAAAGTAGTAGTTTAGAATGGTTTTGACACAAAAATGGCCTTGGGACTTTAGGAGTTAAACTAATGTAGGAAGTCAATGGTGTTTGTTTTTAGCTTTTCAAGCTTTTTCCTTGAAAAACTTCCGAAATTTAGAGAATCTTGAGAGAACTTTTGCTTTTATTGTTTTCTTGTTGGGATGAGGAAGTACAAATGACCCATCCAATTTTTCCCATGATTGTATGGACAAGTCAAGATGGGAAGCTACATGGAAAATAACAAAGACAAGCTTTCATGTGGTTGTGCTCTTGAAGTAGTCTTACAAGTTTGTGAAAAGTGTGAGAACAAAAATGATGAAATTTTGAATTCATATTTGGAAACACATACTCCAAATTATTGAGTAGGAGAAACTACAATATTCAAAAAATAGTGACCCAAAGTAGGAGTAGGATTTTACATCTATGTCATGAGCAAAGAGAGGAAAAATTCTCACCTCTTACACCTCATAAAAGACTCTTGGGATAGCGTAACATAATTTGCTTAGGGATCTCCAAAACTTTTGCATTAACAAAAGTTAAATAAGCGTGTTTAGGTTAAAAAAACACTTTGTGCTATTGCTTAGAAGCCTCTCTGCATGACTTTCAAATGTTGCCTTTTAGTATATAGTAACTAATAAAGCAACACATATTGTCACATGGTGAAAGAGAGATTGGCATCAATTCAATCTAGTACCAAAACAACAATATACCGCTGTATTAGGATAGCTAATGTCTGGATATACTTTTGGGTTGAATACAACCAAAGAGCTTTAGGGGTTAATCCTAAAATGCTACAAAGATCCTAAAAATGGCCAATGTATGACTTTCATGATTCCCATATAAATGAAAATTGCACCTATTGATCCAAAAATCAGATCATTTTTGGCAGAGCACTTTGGTGATCGATCGATCTCAAAACTTGAGTTCCAATAATAATTCAATCCATGTGACACTCCAATCCACTAAATAGCAAAGAGTGACTGACTATGTCAATATGGCCAATGAGGGGAGCGATCATTGTCATTCCAAGTACCGAATTGGGAACATGTTTTGCTGGTGGATAGGGAAGCTGCCAATACTAAGTTTAGGGTAACACACACACACACCTTTTACTTTTCTTTTCTCTTTTTAAAAAAAAAGAAGGTTAACTTAACCCACCACGGATGGCCAGGGAGAACTGACCCCCTCATTGCCCCGTCCAGGGTTAATTGTGAAAAAAAGCCCCCTATTCTTTGGCCATGATTTTTTATATTTCTACACCGCCACTAGCTAATTTGGGGCCGCTGATTGCAAATCTGAATTCAAAATTTGAAAAAAAAAATCATCTTCTTGCAAATAGAAAATTCCACAGCATTTTCCCCAGGGGTAAAACGGGGCAATGAGGGGGTCAGTTCACCCTGGCCCACCACGGATGGCCGGTGACGCCACTTCACTTACCCGCGGTAGGTGCCCAATAGGGCCGTGGTTTCAGTTCCGTGTTGCAGAAAGCCAGAAAGGCATGTTCAAAATAGAGAAGTTCCGTGTTGCAGAAAGTACTGACTTGTACAGTAACTCAAAATGGCAAATAAAAACGAAAGAAAAAAAGAACCCCCCGCCCTGTCCGGCTTCCATTCGTCCAAATCTTCCTCAAAATTCTAGCTTGATTCGTGGGGAGAAAAAGGGGCTGGAGCTTCTCTAATTTTAATCAGGCTAGGCTTGCTCGACTGACTCACACTATTTACAGGAACGGAAGGAGGGAGATCATTGGATCGTCACCGACCTTGGGATTCGTCCTTCTTTTTCTTTTAAAAAAGTAAAGAGAAAAAAAAAAAAAAGAAGAAAAAAAATTCTCTTCAGTTTCGACCCAACTAAATGAAGTAAGTTTTTTTAACTTCGATATTCGGAACTTTCCCCCCCATTTCCTCTCTTACTACAGTATGACGAAGTGTATGGTGTACGAAAAACACTGACAACTCCTACTTTTGTAGGGACTTCTATTTCTTATTTTTATTCATTTTTTCTTACGATTGACAATCTGGCTGCCATGCAAAATCTTCGCCAGGGGAATGCACGCACTTTCTCACTCCAAGTAACTTTTCGGTACTGTACGTTACGCAAAGATACTAAATTGTTCCCTCCCTCTCACTTCCTCGAAACAGAAAAACAGATAACTTATCCTTTTGCCTTTTTCTTTTTGACGCAGGGAAAAAGGACGATAACTTATTCTTCCGAGGTGGAGGAGCCGTTAAGAAAAGGCTGGCAAGTGAGCCTGGCTTGCTTCGACAGGACTTCATTGCGGGAACTGATGCCATACTCACGCACGCCACTAACACTCGCCACACTCCGTAATTGCACATTCTCACTCTGGGCCAGGCAACAGGGTCTGAAAGCGCCCAATGGAGAAAAAGGGTACATTTTTGGAAGCTTATTAGGGTGGGTTTATACTGTGCCTAAGGTCGGCCAGATTTGCCTTCAATCCAGCCTAAGTTTTTTCATCTGGCCCTAGTTAATGTAAACCCCTTGGGCTGGATTCTAGGGCTGAATTTTCAATTTATGCGTTCTTGAATTTTCTCAATGCTCAATTAAAAAAAATATAAAAACATGCATGTTTACCTTTCTCTTCTTTTCTTTTTAATTAAAAACAAAGATTTTTTAGGACATTTTAGGACATGGTCACTTTAGTGACCGTTGCCTTTCAACTTTTAAAAATTCATAACTAATTACACAAAAATCTAAAAAATATGAAACAAATCAAGTTACCAAAAAAATATGAGGATAAAGGGCCTAACATGCATAATTCCAATAAATTTATGGCTTTTCAAAATCTACTCTACAATTTTTAAAATGAATCTTTAATGTGATTTTTTCTCCAAGATCTAGCGTATTTGAGACTCATTTCCAAAAGCCCTCAACACTATGAAAGTCAATTGTGATGGACACTCTTGTACAAAATCTTGAATAAAAATATCATGATCAATCATTTCAAAAATTGGATTTTTGATGCTAAAATTAGACTTAAAAAAGACTTTAAAATTTATATAAACTACTATGAATAGCAACTTGGTTAAGTTTTATTAAACTTCAAAGTATTGTTCACACCCTAATTTGGTGCCTAGGGCATTTAGAAATTAATAACAACTCTATCAAATAAACATGTACCAAATTCCAAATAAAAATAAATTTTCAACAGATTTATGTCATATTTTGACCGGATCAACGCGACCAAAACAACAGAAAAAATAAATTTTCTAGTAGTGGCGCACCTTGGGCCGGATTTGGAGAAATTGAGCAATCCTATTGGTTCAAACTTGGAGAGTTTTGGCTGGCCCTCAATCCGGCTCCAAGTATAAATTGGCCCTTAGGCGGGCGACTTTGGAGCCCTATGCCATTTCAACTTCAAAATTTTATAATTAATTCCACAAACTTTATAGGGCAAAATTTTTAATTGTGCAAAGTTGGAGGGGCTTAGATGCATGGCTAGAGGGGGTAATAGATATTAGAAAAAACACAATTTTCAAATGGCAGTTTCCCTTAAATTTGGACATCATGCTAGGAATTCTTAAGTTTTTGATGGGAAAGAGGTTCAATTGCATCTAGTTTCTTAGGAACGAGGGATTCAAAAGCAAATCCTTATCAACCACCCTTGTTCACTTTGAGTGTCCAAAGAGCTTCTAACCCCTTCTGTAGTTCATTCTTAACTGCCTCAATTCATTCCCCCTTGTTGCAAGTATCATTTGTTCCTAAATATCTGGGAAGAATTAAGTTATAATGTGAAAAAACTATTGGGTGGCCCATTGGTCAAGTTAGCATTACAAAAAGTTTGAGCTATGTAGAAGGCTGTTAAGAAGATTTGTTAACCGTCGTTAGTATTTTTTAGAAGTGCACTATTCCCCTGTACCCACTCAATTTGATGGACGGGCAGTGCATGGTTGGGCTCAAGAATGGATCATCCAGATGAAATCATAAATCCTACTGGCCCCACAAGTCCAAAATTCCTAAACCATACTAATAACAGTTGATCCACTTCTATACATAACATTCAGTAGCAATAAGGACTGCCTTCCCTTAGATAAAATGATGTGGAATATTCCACACCATTTCATCTCGAGATGATATGGTGTGGAATATTCTACATACATTGAAACTAATGCTTTAGTTTCCTCATTGTGATTTGAACACCTTTCATGATTTGTGGATCAAGAGTGATAAGACAAATCTTTATATACATACTAGCGGTTGGCGCTTGCTATGCTACGCATTCATCATTAGAGTTTTATAAGAATTTTTATGTATTAGATAGAATGCAGAACAAAAAATTCAATAAATCTTTAAATAAAAATGACTAAAATCTTTGTATAATTCTTTTTATAAGTAAGCATATATTGAAATGTACAATAGAAATTTATTGAATGATGAATGAAACATATACAATGGTAAATACTATAAAAGATACACATACATTAGAATGCATTAGAAATTTGATTCCATTGTTATAAAAAATGGCAACCCAAATTGAAGAATTAAAAAGAAAAACTTATAAATCTCAAAAACTTTGTGAACAACTTAATTGTTGTGGAATCCAAAATTGCTTCAATTGAATAAATTTCTCAAAATTATTTGATAGTAGCAATAGAAAATTGAAATCATGAAAGCTCAAAGCTCACAAAAATACAAAATCATAGAAGTGCAAAAAAATGTAAAGCCAAGAGAAGCAATGGATTTGCTACCTCTATAATATCATCCTATGGATCCTCTTTAATATCATCTTAATTGCAACGACTATATTATTTCTATAATATCACCCTTTTATAAAAAATGATATTACAGAAGTGATTGCAAACTGCTACTCTATATCTGTAATATCACATCGTGTAAAAATACAATTTCTATGTATGCATGATTGAAAATATTTTTACAAAATATTTAAAATAATTATTTTAAAGACTTATTGAAATCATTATCATGCATTCTATTCAAATATATCAAATTTTTACTAATATGTGATACAATGAATGCGTAGCATAGCAAGCTTGAGCCCCTAGTATTAATGGTAGCATTTGTGATATTAGAGAGGGAGTTATGATTTTAGTAGTCATATGGGGTGGTATGAAGTAAAGTAAAAAATGTGGGATAAATAAATTAAAGTTAGTAGGAGCTCAACCACTCATAGTAAAGTCAAATTAAAGCAAAAATTCTATTTAAAATAAAATTTTGGGCCTCATTTGGTCATAGTAAAATTAAACTTGACATTTCAAAGAGGGATTGGAAGGGACATTTTACATCTTAAAACATCCTCTTTTAAATTTTGTCCATAACTTTTGATTGAAAGCTTGAAATATGAAACGGATTTTTGGAGATGAAATTTAAATAGATTTTCAATTGTTTTTAGTCCAAAGCTTTTTGAAAAAAATTATTCTATATTATGACCAAATAAGGTCTGAAATTCTACATAAACATAATTTTGACAATAAGTGGTTTAGTACTCATTTTCAGATTATCCCATATCCTTTGAGGATTCATGGTGAAAACTCAATTTCAATATAAAAATGACGTCTCCAACCTTCACTCCCTCATATGTTTCTTACTGAGTTCCTTCATAGGTCTACCCAAATTATTTTTTGGATGGGTTAAATGACATTGGGATTTTGATTCAAAGGATTCTCATGGTGTTTGGCATATCATCTTAATGTTTCCTTGAATATTTGGTTGGTTGGTCTAAGATTTAGAAGGAAAAAAAAATGCATAAACCATAAGTCTACTGCCACAATCTTGGCACACAGGGAATTAAAGAAGCATAGGTTTCTGGATTTTCTAAAGTTGTGTTGGCACCAGTAGTGCCAACTCAGACATGCACGGGAAATCAACGGGCTAGCACTCTAAATCATTCCACCCACCCCCAAAATTAGCAGCCTTCCCATGGCCTCATTTTTTTCCTAATGTGTGAGTTGGTAGTCAGACATTGGATTTGAGAAAAGTGGGTACAATGTATGGGGAGTTTGAATGGTTAAAGACTCTAGCTCATTTGTAATTCAACAATAACTTACAAAGTCTCAACAATGGGAGTTCTTACTTTCTAGGGGAGCAAAAGACCCCAACAACATTGGTTAACAATGTTCTAGAATGCCCAATAGAAACAAGCTCAAACAGATTAACCTTGTATTAAGGTAAAGCAGCCTATTGTGGTCATAATTTGGAGTCTGCCCTCATGCCACTGCTGAAATTTTTCAAATTTTTTCCCACGTAAAGACAAGTGTGAGAAATAGTGAGAGCAATTGAAATTCTATTTTTCAGACAATGTATGAATTTGTTATGAATTTTTTAACTGAACTATCCAAAAGAGTCAGTAGGCTACTTGATAACCAACAAAAACTATATCTAATATTTTCATCTTAATCACCTAGAGTAGTCACAATAATTTCTAATGTGGAAGGCCATGAAAAAGTCACATTCTACCATGTTTTACACTAAAAAGTTGGGTGCTCCTAATGAGGTCACTAATCACTCCATGGGTATCAGGTTAGGCATTGATTATGGCTTGAAAAACTGTCATGGGGTTTTAGGTGTCCGCTATGGGTCATCTGACCGCAATGGGATGTTTTACCTCAGTGTCACAAAAGAATTCAAAGTGCCCAATATTGTTCCTATATATAAAATTTTAAAAATTAAAAATTAAAAATTAAAAATACCCCTCAGTCTTAATCCCCCAATTATGTCATTCTCAGTTGACCCTGAGTCCATGATAGCCTCCACCCATTCTTTCCTTTCCGGGTTAAAACAAACTGTGCGTGATCTAGGCTAAAGAATCCGGCAAATCTAGTTTTTTCCCAAAACCTTCACCTTTTTTTGTTCCACTTTTTTTTTTCCTCCTTTTTTTTCACTTTTTTTTTTTTGGACACACAAATGAAGGGTGTCATTCTGCCGTCCCCCGGGCCAGCTGCCCTGCCGCCTCTCTAGCCCGTTCTCCTCCTTGTCCTTGAGGCTGAGTGGCTGCCTGGAACGAAATGGTAGATTTGAGATCCGTTTCCCCCCCTTTCCCAATCCAGTAAAGGAAGGAAGCTGCAGGTGAAGGAAAGGTCTTCCGTCTCACTGGCTCGTGGCTATGGTACAGTAGTTAAAGTAGTCACTCAAGTGAGGGAAGTCTCCTCCCCTCCCTGAGTCCCTGCCTGTCGTCCGTCCGTCAGTCAGTCGTGTAGTCAGTCGTGTAGTCAGTCCGTCCCGAGTCCCGAGTGGTGGCTGTAAGTAAGTGAGGTAGCGTACGTCAGTACTGCGTCCCCAACTGAACTGGCTGGACGGACATCATTGGAGAACTGGTACTGCGCGTTCAGTTGTTGGCAATCAGTTCACAAAGCCAAGGCCAAGGGGGCGAAATTTAGACACACACAAGCCAGCTTCAGGACCGAAACGGAAGAAGAAGGAAGGGCCGTGCTCAAGCACCCAATAACTTGTGTCATCTTTAGTAAGTTATATCTAGCAAGGAGAAGGGTGAGGTGAGGTGAGGTGAGGTAGCCTGCTTGAAAAAGCCACTGACGGCGCTTGAAAAGCAACCACGGGCGGAGAGGGTACATTTCGCTTTCTTCAATGTACCAGCGGTATACATTTCAGGTCAAAAGGGGGTCGCTTTAGGGACCACTTCTAGGGACCTGTGCGTTTCAACTTCAAAAACTCGTAACTAGGGCTCCCCTACCCTAATTTCCCAAAGGTCCAAAAAAACATGAAACCACTTTTGGGGGTTAAATGCTAATTCCACTTTTCTTCCTACAAAAATGTATTAAAAATTGTTTTCAAGGGATTTAGCTTCCACAAAAAGAAATTGACTCTTAAAAGGTTGCTTTGAGGGCAAGACTACGTTACTAGTGAATTTCTGGACCCATTTAGCATAGTTTTGACATTAGGAACTTGAGTAACTAAAGAAAATCACATTTGGGACTACTTTGAAGGGAGGAGGAGGTTTGTAAACCGTCCCTATGAGCCTATCCACCTTATCAATGATAATAATAGATATTTTGAGGAATATGTCACTCATTCCTAGATGGGGGACGCATTTAGAGCTCGAGTTGTTTGTAAACCTCCTACCTTACTTGGAAACAAATTGAAAGGAGCATGATCGACAAGGTTAATTTTGTCATCAAAGATTGATCTTTCTTCATTTGTGCAAAATGAAGACATAAATGAGAATTTGCCATCATTCAAGTGTGAAGATATCGAAGGTTGAAGGATTTAATTGTCTAATAGAAACATGGGCCATGTAGACTAAAGAGAAGACCCACGAGAAGACCACATGACCAACTTGACTAGTTGAGGGTCTTTGGGGGCATGTATTTCAAGTCTACACAACCCATGTTTCCACTAGTAGAAGAGTATGCTCGTAATGTCAAAAAGGTGTTGAATTAATTTAGTTGATTTAGATACACAATTGCAAGGTGTATTCACAACTAAAACAAACTTCATGAAGATAAACAAAATTCGAAAAAATTGGGGTTAATTTGTTGGTTTGTTTGGCATATTGCATTGATGATGCTTTTATACCATCATGTGTACTCTCAAATTCATAGTCTACCTAATAAACTAGAACTAGAACTAGAAGAAATTAGTTTGAAGTCAACATCTTTTCGGTGACATTTGTATGTTTTGTGACATGAAAACCTACTGCATTTCATGTTTGTACATTATAAAAAAATAAAAATGTCATCTACAATATCTTGATTTCAATACATTTTCTTCTAGTGAATTTTTTTAATAACTATATAATTAATCTTTAAAGTTCCATTGTCTCCTCCGGGACAAAATGGACTTTGGGCAAGCTCTTATGGTCTCAATATTTTTTTCAATTTTTTCAATTTTTTGTGAAAATAGAAAACATATTAGCTTCTTGGAAATATAATTTTTATTTCAATCAGAGCTAAGGAGCAAAAATCATGGAACAAAAAGTTGTTTCTTTTATTTGGTGGGCCAATAAAAAAAGACTTCAAAAAAACTTAAGTAAATTTTTTTTGTATAGATTATATTTTTTTGTACATAGGAACTTTGATTCATTCTATTTTGATTTGTTATGTGAAAGTTATGAACAATTTTGTTTTTCGGGCAATGAGAGCATCTTCTTGAAAAAAGAACTTGTAGGATTCATTTCTGAACCTCAATTCACACAATTTATCAAAAATAAATTCACAAGGTTAAAATCTCTTTTTTAAACAGTCTCACTGTTGAGATTAGTACATTTTAGTTCCATCTTAGAGCTTCTACCATTTTAGATTTTCCTTCAATATTGAACCTACTTCCACTTTAAAAAAATTTAATGAATGAAAACTAAGTGTTTCTTTTCTTTTGTTTTAAAAAAAAATTCATTGACATTTTTTGGAGCTTTGTGGAATTAGTTATGAAATTTTGAAGTTGAAATGGTATAGGGCTCTAAAATCGCCTACCTCCTTAAATGTACATTGTTTGTACATTGTTGAAGGCTATGAAAAAGCAACATATACAAATAGTGTACATTTGAAGAAATGGGCAATTTTAGAAACTTCTACCTTATAATAATTTCAGCCATGCTAAAATGCTTATTTGTGCAATTTTAGGAGCAGTTACCGTACGGTAAGAAGGTTACTTTACGCTCCAGCAACTCACTCTCCCCCATCATTTCATATTCCCTCTACCACCCAAGATTCCATATATGCACCAATCCTCCCATTTTACCAACTCCTCACCGAATCCCATCAGACCCTCAGGGCAGTGGGGAGGTCGGTGGAAAATAATGCTTTAAATATTCAATGATGCAGCAATATAGGGAATCATATTATTGATATTATTGAAACAATCTTCCTTTGTGACCAATTTGATGTAATTTGATGTACAAAGAAATAAGTAAAGACGTAAAAAAAAGTTTAGAGTAATGCTGAACCAATTAACCCTGAAAGCATTAAACCATGTTTTTTTTGGCAACATAGCGATTTTGGGCAGCTCACTGCTAACAAAATTTTTTTTTTTTTTTTTGAAATTTTCGCAGAACATGTACTCAAGGAGTAGCTTCAAGGCCTAACGATTTTCATAACTTTTAACTACATGGTTAAAAAGTTATTGCGTGATATGTCATTTTCATTGCTCAGTGGGCAACCCAGGCAGTTCAAAAAATTCTTTAAAAATCATTTTTCAAAAAAATAAGAATTAGAAATTGGTTCTCTAGATTTCTATATAAATAAGAAGCTTTGAATTATTCCATTTTGATTAATGAGGTGAAAGTTATGAGGAGTTTTAGTTTGTGGATAGGTTTGAAGTCTTTGAAATCCATAACTACCCGCAAACTAAAACTTCTGATAACTTTCATCTCATTAATCAAAATGGAATGATTCAGAGCTTCCCACTTATATATAAATCTAAAGAACTAATTTCAATTTTATTTTTTTTAAATGATTTTTAAAGAAGTTATTTGAATTGCTTGGGTTGCCCATTGAATAATGAAAATGACACATATGCAATAACTTTTTTAACAATGTAGTCAAAAGTTATGAAAGTTGTCAAGCCTTGAAGCTACTCCTTGGGTACATGTTTTGTGAAAATTTCAGGAAAAAGAAAATTGTTAGTAGTGAGCTGCCCAAAATTGCTATGTTTCCAAAAAATAATGCAATTTTTACCTTTAGAGGTTAAGCATATGTCATTAAATGATTTCTAATAGTACCTCATGCATTCACATCGGTCATATTTTGAATTTATTGGAACAAAAAAATACTTTGAATTTTTTCAATACTTCACCTTTTGAGGCCTACCAACTTCTTGAGAACATTGGTTAAAAGGAGACGATACACTTCTTTTTCATATAATTGAGGTTGGATTTTGGATTTTTTAACCATGTGAAGGTAAAGATGAACATATCTCATGGAAATAATTGAGGACAAATTTATAGATTGTAACAACTTTGTGTAATTGTTTTTTTTCTTGAATAAGTAAAATAAAATGTCTTTTTTCTAAAATATCATGTTTATTTTTCCTAGAATGATACATTAGATTAGAATTTAGAATAATTTCTTTTCTTAAAATTTTACAAAATGAACCAAAGAAATATCTTTATGAGAATTGTACATCTTCAAATATGAAGGTATAAAATTAAACCAACTAGACCCTATAAAGAATATTAAAAAGTATCTGCAAGTCATTTAAAAAAAATCCAATGGTAGATGAACTTTGAGTTCATCAATTTTAATATCGTGGAGAAGGAGATTTTAAGACATTCTATTGTCTTATCAAAATATAGTCATGTAAATGTTTCAAGTATTATGATAAAATGGATTTCTTCCTCCCAATTTGCTCATGTCACAAGTTCTTGTCCTAAAACATTGTCCACATTTTTTTGGCACAAAATTTCTCTAAACTACTATGAGAATGTGTGAAAAAAATTTCAACCCATTTGGCACTATAGATTCCAAGATATAAACATTTTAGTAAATGCAAAAAAAAAAAATCATGGCTTGCCTAATTGCTTGCCTTTTCTACTTGCACATTGCCTAATTTACCACTAAATTTTTGAAGGCCATTATAACTTTTGCTTTTAGCATCCAATAAAGGAAAAATTATATTTCATAGAGCCAATATAAGTGAGCATCTTTGGTAAAAATATATGGTATTAATTTTCACCTATTCAAGAATGATTTCATATAAACCTACCTAAACTTTCAAGCTTTTAAAAAGCTTTATGAGAGCTTGCCAATTGTGTTTTAGGAATTAAACAATGAAACTTTGAATGCAAATTTTGAGAATACTTGTTTGTCATATCTACACATATAAAAATTGTTGGAAGGACCTCAAAATACTCTTGACAATATATAATACAAAGTCTTCAAAGTCAATTGCTAGGGACTTGATAATGAGGGAAGAAAGGTTTAAAAAGATGAAGAAAATTTGTGGCATTCATACTAATGTACTGAACTATCAAGTTCAACATTTTTTGCCAAATATTTATTTAATATGCCCCCAAATAAAAATATTATATCAATATTCTATAACTTTCTTTAATTTTTCATACAAAAATATTCTTGTGCAAAATAAATTTCCAAAAATTTAGGCATCCATTTTCATATTATCTTTTGTTAATTGTGATAGCCAAATACAATATTTTAGATTTTATCAATACAAAGCCTCTTCATAAGAAGAAAATTTCAAATTTCAAAAGTGAACATTCATTTAGAGAGCCATCTCACTTTCATTTGCATGAACCTAAATGATCATTGAGTGAAATTGGTTTTATTTTTATTTTTTCACTAAATACAAGTAGAGATCTATTTACTGATTGATTTTTGCACCAATTGAACCACTAAGATAGATATATCCAAACCAACAATGCCCCTAAAATTGACACTCTATTGTATTGATGGACATTTAATATCCCTATATGTGTGAATCTAATACATCCTATAAAGTTTTTGAGATTGTTGACTTTGGGTTATTTACAATATCTTAGTTTTTATCCACTTTGAGAAGGTATATGAGTTGGTACGTTGAATTCAAAGTAACTTTAGAGTAATATGTACATAATCTTGTAAAAATTACAAATATTTAGTGTACAATCAAGTTTAGAAGGTATTTTCAATATTTTCAAATGAAAAAAATTAGGGTGTAGATTGTTTATTACAACATTACAACCATTGAATTAACTAAAGGACTTCAAAGTTTATTTAGAATAGAAAATCTATAACTGTTTGCAAACTAAAACTCCTCAAATCTTTTCCTTCTACAAATCTAGAATACCAATTTTCAAATTTTTATTTTTTAAAATAATGATTTTTTGAGTTTGCTCGAGCCACCTATTGAGCACTAAAAATTTCATATCATGCAATAAAAGTTATAAAAAATTGTTGCACCTTAAAGCTACTTCTTCAGCATATGTTGTGTGGAAATTTCAATTGAAAGGAAAATAAAATAAAATATTTGTTTGAGTATCGAGTTCCCCCAAATCGCTATATTGTTATAAACACAATTCAGGCATTTAGAGGATAATCCCTAATGCATGTCGGAACACAATGCGGTCTATTGTTTTTGTATTCCTTTATTATAAGGTTGAATTCAAGAAAATCTTGCACAATTCTCTACTTACTAAAAAATTATGCAAATTTCATAACATACTCTCCTATTGTTCTTGTAAGGGTACATAAAAATTAGCCCCATATGACATGCTATGCTATAATAAATACCACTTATATTTTTAGGTCCCTTTATACATAAAACATATGAACATGGGCAACCTCCTTTGTGGGTTAAACCCTAAAGTCCCATGGCCATTTTTCTCCCTAAACCACTCAAAACTACCACTTCTACTATAATCACCTACAAAATAAATTTTAAAAAATATTTTTTAGAATCTAACCATAGGATATTGCTCTACACTTGTCTTAGATTATGTGATAATTTTTTGTGATTTTTGACCATATAGACTGAAAGATATTAGCATTCAAAGTGAAAGAAAAAAATTTCTTTCAAGAACAAGTTGCTATGATTGCCCACAAAACAAGAAGCTCCATAACTTTCACATTTCTAATCCAAATGGAATGAATAAAAGCTTCCCATTTACAAAAAAAATACAATCTACAAGAACAAAAATATTAAAAAATTTATTTCAATTTTTTGTGGATTTTTGTTGCCTGGTCTCCCCCATTTTGAGGTTATTGTGGCATAACTTTTGCTTTCGAGCACCAATTGAAATAAAAATTATATTCCTATAAAGCTCTTAAGTTTTTCTATCTTATGAGAAAGTTTCAAAAAGTTTCAGTAAAAATTGAGATCATAGGAGCTTGCCCGAAATCCATTTTGTCCCCCGTAGAGACAATGGGACTTTAGGGGTTAAAGGACGCTACAACCGTTTTTTGGCCGATGAATGACAAAAAATTCCTTCTATGTAGGACAAAAGTGTAGCTCTTCATCCTTGAAATTTGTGTGAAAAGGAAGTCTTGTATAGTAGTTCGACTTCCTATGAGTGCTTTTGGACTTTTTAACCCCTAAAGGACCAAACAACGTTTCTTAGCAACATAGTGATTTTGGGCAGTTCACTATGAATGGAATTTTCATTTTTTTCACTCAAAATTTTCACACAACATGTGTCCGAGGAGTAGCTTTAAGGCCCAAAAATTTTCATAATTTTTTACTACATGGTTAAAAAGTTATTGTATGATATGTAGTTTTCTTTGTTTTGTGGGCAATTCGGGCAGCAAAAAAACTTCTTTAAAAATCACTTTTTTTAAAAATAAAAATTTGAAATTGTTTTTTTAGATTTATTTATATATGGATATCTTTGAATCATTCCATTTTGATTAATGAGATGAAAGTTATGAGGAGTTTTAGTTGTGGGTAGTTTGAAGGTGGTTATGGAATCTCTACTCCGATACATACTTTGAAGTCCTTTATTTAACTCAATTTTTAATATTTTTGAAACGAAATAAAATAATTGGATGTAGATTGTTTATTAAAACATTACAACCATTGGGATTAGCATTTTCAATTTCATAAATAAATCATTAACAAATTTTGTATTTTGAGTCATTTTCTACTTCTTTCTACTTTCTATTTTTTTCCTATGTGTTGTACAACTCCAAATGATTTGAAAACTTTCAAGCATGTAGACACCTTGCCCTGAAGAATGAATCCAAAGAGTAACCACCATTTTAGACATTTTTTCATAATGATATGACCTTAAGAAGTGTAGCTGCCTGGGTTTTCGCAGGGACAAAAAAATGACTTTTGTTTTTTCATACACTAATATCTTGCAATCTACATGATGAAAATTTCTGAAAATATTTCTACATATTCTCCAACCAAATCAATTTAAGATCCTACGGTTAGATGTATCAAGAATATTTTTTTTTCAAAAATTTGATACTTGTATTAGAGATGGTAGTTTTGGAGTAGTTTTGGTGAAAACATAGTCAAATCCTTTAGGGGTTAAACCAATGATTCACACAATAGAAAATGAGTTACCAATCCATCCTTAAAGGGTTAAATTACTAGAATTTTTTAAAGGATTTTTGGTAGTTTCCTGGGATGTCAATTCTAATAGTGTTTTTTTGAGATTTTTTTGGAAGGTATGAGAATTTTCTAGGGATATACCTTTTTTAAAAATTGACCTTGGAAAATAAATTACATTGATGAGTACAATGTAGGGGCCTCCATGCAATATAAAAAAGAAACAAACTGACAATTTTTAATCCATAAATGATTATAGGGGTGTTTTGGAGGGTTTTCATCAATTTTGGCAAACAATTGAAATCTCAATTTTTTGACTCTATAGTTGGAATCCCATACAATCATGCAAGTAAGGATTGTCTTTAATATAAGACAAATTTCATAGAATTTGGTTTAATAATTATAAAATTATGTTCAATTTAGTCTTTTTGTTCTCAACATGGACAAGTTGAGCATCAAAAAGTTCTTTTTGTTTTTTTGAAGATTTTTTCTTGAACCTTTTTTCACAAATTTTCAACAAATTTTCTAAGCAACTAATCAACTTGAAACAAGTTGTGAGACATATATATTTTTTTAGAAAAAGTAACAAAGATGAACTATGCAAGTGCAAAATGATGTCATAATACTTTTTCTCAAAGTTTCTAGGTCAAAATATCTTATTGTCAATGCAGTTTTATACTTTGAAATTTTAACACAACATACTTCAATGAGTTAGCTATGTGATGTAACAATTGGATTATTTTTGTAGTTGTCCGATTACAAACCCAAAAAACATTTTACTTCACAAATTAGTGTCCAATTTAGTCAAATTGGACACTAATTAGCATGCTAAAAAGTTAATAATATGAAATTTGTTCTTCTAAAACAATTTTTTTCTTTTGAATTACAATAGCATGCTAGAAAAATGCAAAAGCCTAATATAGACCTCTCAATCATTTAGGATTTAAAAATATATATATCTTTTTTAGAAAAGGTCAATATCTAGATGGAGAACTTTGATTCATTGAAAATTGATTAGTAAGATGAAAAAAACAAGGACTTTTGATTAGTGGATAGTCATGGTACCTCCTAGAAAAAATAACATATAATGTTTGTTATTTAAATTTTTTTGGCAATTTTTGCAATTTTAAAAACAAAATGTTTAGCCTAGTTCAAAAATTTACCAAAAATGTAATTTTTATCTTTAGTATTGAAAATTTCTATGATTGATCAAACTTATATTTTCAATTCATTTATAGAAAAGGCCTAAGATTTAGTGATGAGAACCTTGACATTTTCTTCAAATAGTAAACTTTTCAACACTAGGCAAATACTAAACACTTTGTGCTATTTTTCTTATAATTTTTGTTCGATTACAACAATTTTAAAGTTTTGTTTGATTGGATCATTAAGTCTTAAGAGATTTGTCACTCCAATAACAATTTATTTTGTGCTAAAGATAGATGATCTATAAAAGATCCATTTACCGACTAATTGTATTTTCATAAAAGCTAAATTCGTTGAAACATTTATGTATAGATTTTCTATGAAAGATAAATAGAAATAACATCTAACCTCTTTGTCATTTCATCCAGGAGGGAGCTTTTTGTAATTAGCCATAAATTTTTGAAGTTGAATAACGTTGGGCTTTAAAAGTATCATATTCATTGTTAAGCATTCAAGACTTCGATATGTATTTCTATGTTAAAGACACTTTCAGAAGTTTGGACACTTTTTGCACCCCTATCCTATCCCCCCCATATGAAAAAAGTAACTTTAATTTATCCCTCAAGGACCAAGTGAATATTCAACATATGCAAAAAATCTTTGATAGGTTTACAAGAAGTCAATTATAAATAGATGCTCATGAATTTTTGTTAGAAGGTGTGAAAATGCATCTCCTTGGTGGAAATATGATTTTTTTGTGATTAGGTACTTGAATCAAAATTTATATTGCTCACAATTTTTTAGACAAGATGGATAATTTGAAGTAGCATGTGCAAAATTATTTTTCTATTTTTGAAATTTGGCATGTATGTAATTGACATGATATAAGATACAACTATCCCTCAAATATCCATGTGTAGTGTAAAAATCTCACTCTAGGAGGAGTTAAAGTCCATTGACTCTATTGAACAAGGTCAAAAAATAACTTTTTTTTTCTAACTTTCAAGTGCTATAATCTTTCAATTTGCTTGGTTAAAGTTAAAAATAAAAAATTGGTTAGTATTTGCTATTAGTGTTTGGTAGTATTATAAAGTTTACTATTTGGAAAAAGTGTTGATGTTCTCATTGTGAAATTAGTCAATTGGAATTGCAATTTTGACCAATTATAAAATTTCAAATACTAAATATACAAACTACTTGTTGGTGAAAATTTGAAGTTAATTCTTCTAAACTTATTTGAAGCAAATCTATAAATAGTATTGATTGTATGGATGCTTTGTACTCTTGAAGCTTAATCCCTAAATGACAAAACAAACTTCTTGGACTTGATTTTGAGAAAATCATTGTCAAAAAGTATATTATTTTATTTTTTGGATTCTTCCAACCTAAAATACTCACTTCTATAGTCAACATTGCATTTAGGTTGCAAAGTCAAAGCACTATTCATTGTCTACTTTGCATGCAATGACTGAACAAATTTTGGGCAAGCAACAAGACTCATGCCTTTCCTCAAGAAGATTTTGGATTTTCCCTTGGGTTGCTTGCCAAACAAGGGAATGTCGTTTTAAGGGTTAATTTCTATACATTGTGATGTAATATGGAACGTCCGTTGGTCGGTGCATTGTGGATTGTAATCTGCCGTTCCTAGTGAGCGGTGGGAGCCGTGAGCACGGAACGGTAGATTACAATCCACAATGCACCGACCAACGGACGTTCCATTGCGTAATCAACCTTCTGCAAGGTATTTTTTGGACCATTGGTCGCCGTCCATGTTAGGGTTTGTGTAAACCTTTTTCTCCGTTGTTTTTAGCCATTCGCTTCTTCATAGTTGTTGCTGCTCCACTTCTCCGTGTTGAAAGTTCTGAGCTCTCATTTGTGCATTGGTCTAGTTGCTACAGGTGCACGTTACTTTCTTCTTGAAATTTGGCGTAATTCTTGTATTAGAGCATGAGCTTTTTAAAATTTTAAAACCGGCAAAAATTAGGGCAAAATTGGGAGGATTATTATGGGCTATGAAAAGGCAAGTGAAAAAGCCCATAATATCAAGCGAAGGCTGATTACGTTCAGAAAATGGACAATGGATGGATGGAAATGCAAATATCTTACAAATGATGAATGACTTTCATTAATCCAATTTCCAAGGACTACATTGTTGAGTTGCTAACCATTCCAACGTCTTTAATTGGCTAAGCACAGCCTATGCGATTTATGAAAAATTGTAGAAGTGAAATACTATATTGGTGAAGTATGCATCATGCCCGGAGCAATGACAATGAACATTTTGTACAATTCTTTCGAAATGGAAAGAAGCTTAGGTAACACTTATGATTTTGAATAGCATTTATATTTTCTCTGGAAATTCTAGTAACTAAGCTCATTATGGAATCTTCAATGAAACACCCTAAACAACTCACTAAAAATGATTATTATCAAGTGTTTGGTGTAAATTAGAACCTGTGATTACTATCTTATCATTGGAAGTGCATCAAAAACCTCTTTAATAGACACAGTCAAATTTGGATTTGAAAGTTGGAGAATAAAAAAAACCAGAGGTCATCGAAAGCAAGTTGGAAGACCAAAAGAATTCTAGAGCAGACGACCCATTCTCCCCCCCTCCATTTCCAATTTATAGACTGTCCTGTTTCCGTGAGTTGTGGTGTAGTTCAAGGAGTAGTTGTGGTACATTATGATTGGCTACAAGGCTGTCAATATTGCAACCAGTCCTAGGTCGATCCTACAATTAGCCTATGGTTAGAAATAGAAAGGTCTATATAATTATTATAGATTTAAGAGAATCTTTTATTAAAAAATTCATAGTAAATACATTTCGTGTAATAAAATTCTGGAAAAACATGCAATCCTTCCAAACTCCATTTGTGAACATGGGAAAAATTCTGCACACAAAAAATCTGCGATCCAAGTATGCGTAATTGCTTAAGTGGTTGGAAATGGGTCGTCATCCCATAAGTGCTATGGCAAAACATGCCCAACTTTTTTTTTTTTTTTAAATTTGTTGTGGTAAGTTACAGAGATGAGCTGACAGGTTGTTTGCAGCCATTGCAGGTTCAAGCCGTTGTGGGGAGTGGAGACCCTCGGGCAGCTGCTTGCCTTGCCGATCAGGTTGCTGGTCTGACTGCTCAAAGGCCAATGCAATCCATGGTTGGATTAACCCTTAAACATCAACAAGGACGTTTGGTGTCCAATGAATCCTTTCAATAGAACAAAAGTGCAACTATTCATCATTGGAATTTTGTTGGGAAAAGGGGAAGTCTTCTATAGTCGTTTGACTTTCAATCAGTGCTTCTTGCAGTTTTGTAAGTGAATGATTCACACAGTAACCAAAGGGATGATTTCTATGGCCTCTAGTCCATCCTTTAAGGGTTAAGTTATCAATTGGGACTCCTTGGCTAATTGGATCCATTTGGAAAAGACTAATTGAGATGACCAATAAGAACTAGCATGGACATGAGAATCTGGACCGGATGGCCTTTGCTTTGGGTCACAAATTTACATCTACTGACTAAGTTTAGTTTTTTTTTCAGTATTTATAAAGTGTCAAAGTGGCGATATTAAATGATATAGTGGTACTCCAAATTTTAGCATTCATATACATATTGGATAGAAAATATTGCATTAGCGTATATCACATATCCCTAATTTTGTTTTCATCCACAATTTGGTGATTTCATCTATGATTTTTTTTTTCCGAATTTGAAGTTTTTGCAATTCTTTTGTAATTTCAATAATATTTGTGTTCTATGGATGTGGTGCAAGGCCCATTACTTTCGTGCAAATGGCCGCCAAATCACCCCCCTTCCATTGCTATTGACGTGACATCTTCATTGGTACGGGAACTCAAGGCGAAGAAAAGGAAACCATCAAAAACTATTTGTGTCATAGTTTACCATTCAATTGCAGCTTATTTGTGTCACTAAGGTAGACTAGTCTATTTCCACCAATTCCGCCTATTTTTTGGATTCCAATTCCACCACAAAACTCATTCAATCCATCAATTTTTATGACAAAATTAATGCATTAATGCCAATAAGGATTAATTTGTCAAGCCTTTGTTGATGATTATTTACATTGATATATGGAAAGGTGGTTATGGGTTGTTTATAGGACATTTATAACTCCATTCTATAGGTGATTTTGTAATTTCAAGGCAAACTACTTCAAGGAATTGACACAAAGTTTAATCAAAAAATTATATTTCCACTTGAGTTTGATTTGTGGTACAAGCTCACACCTCTGAAAAACATGCACCTTTGTTGGAGTTGACCCCAAGATATTTAGAATGCAAATTAGGGTGGTAATAGACTTGTCTACCTTAAATTTTGTCCAACATTAGGAAAAATCTAGGCTTCAAAGAGGTTGCAAAGTTTACACCCTTCATGGTGCAATTACAGTTTTTTTTAATCTGATGTGGCACTAATGGTGCCATGTCAATGCCATGTCATATTGACTATTCTTAATATTTTTTGTTTAAAAAAATCAAAAAAGAAATTTAATAATAATTTTTTTTTTGCTATACTTGTACTATGAAGGTGCTGAAAATCAGAAATTGCCAACCTTTTGAAGCCTAAAACTTTTCCTAATGTAAGCGAGTTTCAAAATTTGAAATGTCCTCCTTGATCAATGATCTTTTGCAATAGATATTATTGAATGATGTGAAGTGCACCTAGGTACAATTCTTAAATTATCACTTAACAAGTAATTGAATACAAACTACAATTATCAACAAAACATATATTTTTAATACCACTAGCTAGGTTCATACCATGTTTGAAATGTGCTATAAAAGTCAAATGAGGTTTGGAAAAAATGATGGAAGACTTACGTATAGAATTAACAAGTAAGGAAGGAATTGATTTAATTTGAAGATCAACTAATTTAGAACCTTTTCAAAGAGTTATGAGATTGGAATGGGTGCAATTGTGCAAAGCTTAGCCTTCGTGAAGCGTCAAATGTGGTCTCCAACTACAAACTTGGTACATGAGGACATTACACCTTTTTTTAATTGTGTTGTCCATTATGTCTTTGTAGCTTATTTCTACATCATATATCATTAGTTTCTTTTAAACTATTATTGAAATTCTTTCATCATTGATGCTAGTGGTGTGAAGTAGTAGAATTCTATAGTAATGGCACTAGAAGAAACCCATATTTTTTTAATATATTTTTTTGTGTGACATTTACTTGTTTTATGTTACATTTGATGTTACAACTAACATCTTGATGTTATGTCTAATGGCATTATTGACATAAAAAATAGGATGTACCTCTTCAAAGTAAAATAAATGCATCATTTGTTGGTAAAAAAGTCATATGATATAAAGTGAATACTACTTCAAATACATAAATATAAGACTTCATATATAATCTGTATAAGTATTACATATCAACATGCATAGTTTTATATTTATGTACATATAGTAGTATTCACGTATACATGTGTACACATAATCATATATATATATATATATATATATATATATATATATATATATATATATATATATATATATATATATATATATGATTATTTGTAAGGAAATCAAAACATAGTAAATAAGTCTTCTTGATTTTGTCTTCTTTAAGTATTCACAAATTGTTTTATTCTTTGAATTTAACATTTTTATTCTAATTTTGTAGTCATTATGGATTGAGGTCACCAACGCAAGATTAAGTTATAAAGAATCAAACTCTTTTTATTAGTCCACAAAACCCTTTTGAATGCAAATGCCATCTACTCTACACATATCAACAATTTGTGGATTGGTTGTTTTAAACCAAATCTTGGAGAGTAACTTATGCATTTAATGTTTTGGAGTTTATAGATGGATTGGCATCAGAGAATGGAGAATCATCATATTCACCTACTAGTGAAAATTCATCCATTGAATCCACTATGACTTAGACTTGTGAAATTGATATATTTCATGAGTTTAATTATTAATTATTATTTTTATTTATGATTGGATTTGTGTATTTTATGGTTATTTAGTTGCCTGTGCATTTTCAAATTTAATCTAGTGTTTGATTGATTCATTGGAAATGGATTATATTCAGATGTTGCACCAAAGACTTTCATCAAGAAATTCACATTGCCATAAATTCTTCCAATTTTTTTTATTTGCTTAATTTTAAAATAATTTAATACAAGGTCCTAGGTCCTTTAGTCTAAATGTTTAGAAAAAAAATTGCACTTATAGGCTCATAGGTTCAAAGAGTCACACTCATAGGCTCATTTGCGAACAACCTTGGTCTTTTTTTACAAATATTGATGCTCAAAAAGATGATTTGTGTGTCCTTTGGATGGTTTAAGGAAGATAATTTTTCATCCAATTTTTGGGAGTTGCTTGGATTCATTTTGAGTGAATGGTGTTGAATATTCTTCTTTGTGATAATTTTTTGATGTTCCTATATAAGTGAGAAAATGAGCTATTTTGCAACTTGGTTGATTAGATTTTGTGGATAGTGCAAATAATTTGAAAATCTAATAATTATCTGCAAATAATTTGATAATTTGTAGTTTCTCTATCATAGCTTTCAAATTATGTGGATAGTGAGAAAATACGCTTTTTGGCAACTTGTTTGATTAGATTTTTTGGATTTGAATTTTTTAATTTTAAAATTCTAAGACTACTGATTTTAAGTTTGCAATTTTTTATCTTAAAAAATTGAGTTGAGAGTCAGGAGAATTTTTTTTAAAGGCTTGATTTTCATTTAAAAAAAAATGTTGAGTAGAATTGGGTATGAGATAGAAGGAAAAACTAAATTGTTAGTAGAATTAGAGACAAAAGATCCATTCCTCATTGAAACACTTTCCTATAAAGTCAATACATCACTAAATATTACAACTATCCACATAAATTTGAAAGCTATGATAGAGAAACTATGTGTATTAAATTTTGAAGTGTATCAAACAAAGAGAAATTAAATAATGTTACAAAAATTTAGAAATATAAAATTAGAATTACAGTTAGGAAGCTCCAAAAATTGTCAGTTTAGATCCACCGCCATTCTACTACCAACTTGATAATCCATTCTCAATCTTCAAGACATTTGCTTGATTTGAGGCACTTTTAAGTTCTAAAGAATGGCCTAGAGCCTAAAAAATGTTGTTGGATGAGCATGCCACATTCTTTGGGAATTATAGATTCAAAATTGTACTTGGTGGAGCAAAGGATGATAGAGCAATTATCTATACCTCAAATTTTAATGCATTTCTTCTCCCATTCTCAACTTTTAAAATATATTGTTAGAGTATCTCCAACGCACACTACATTGCCATGCCAAATGATTTGGTGTGCATGGGGTTCTTCATGTGTCCCACCAATTAATCAATTTGAGTACTCTATGTAATCATGACTTGATCCAGCATTAGAATTTGAAATATTACATTGGAATTCTCAATGTCGTAGTCTCTTGGTAGGGGCTTGGTAACGAGGCATGCCCTTCTTAACCCCTCACCGCCCAAGGCCTAACCATGTTAAAAAACAACCTTGCTTTTCAAGTGTTATAAGTCTAAATGTGAGTAAGTTATGAAAATCTCAACCGTACAATCTTGTAGTGTGCATATTGTAGATGGTGTAAATCAAAATTGGGGTCATTTGACTGTATAGATTGAAAGATTATAATGTTTTAGTGTTGACAAAAGATGTTGAAATTTTCCTAAAAACACATTTGGAGGTGAAATTCGATTTCTAAATCTACTCAAATGAAAAAACTTTAAACTATAAAGTGATTTAAAATCAAAAGACAAACACTTTGGTGGGAAAAAAAATCATTCAATTGATTCATTGCATTTGCAAAATGGATTTGAAATGTCAAAAAACAGTGAAAAAAGTAACAAGAAAACACATCTATGGCTGAACCTACCTCTACTAAAATGCTTCTCAGTCAATCATGACTTCTTCGATTGATATGAATTTTTTACCACAAGAACTAGACTAGTATGCGCAACTTTTCCAACAAAAATTATTGAAAACAAACCTTGTCTGAAGAAGTTATAAGCCGCCGAAGTTCACTGTAATGCAAAAATGTCTGGATTTTGAACTTCGAATTGCTCCCAAGCATTCAAAACAACTTGGATTGACATGAAAATTTTATCACAATAAGTAGACTTTATGGGGGAAAAAAACCAACAAATTTTATTGAAAACTAACATTTGATGAAAAAGATACAAGCCCCCGAAGTTGCAGCCATCTCATTGCAGTGTGGTGAACTCAAATTGAACCTGCGAACTTTGAGTGGCTTTCAAAAACTCATTACATCTTGGATAGATCTGAAAATTTTACCACAAAAAATAGACTATTATGCGAAACTTTCCCAACAAGTTTTATTGGATTTGGACATTGATTGCAAAAGTTACAGCACTTTGAAGTTGACTGCTAGACTGTGTGAGGACACTTTTGGTCCCCTTGGGCGGTGAGCGGTTAAGCATTGACATGCACCATACCGTACGTGAAGGTCTGATTCGGCACCAAAGTGCCGGAATACTTTACTTTTCGCGCGCGAAGGGTTTCGGCACGTAAAACTTTTTTTTTAGGGTTTCGACATCTCGGTGTTTTAACTTTCTCATATTCGGCGGCTTCTCAGGGTGTTTTCTTTCGGCGGCTCCTCACCGTTCTTCTTTTCAGCAGACTTATAGGATTTAGGCTTCTCAGGGTGTTTTCTTTCAGCAGCTCCTCACCGTTCTTCTTTTCGGCAGACTTATAGGATTTAGGAGATGGGTTATTGGTCAAAGTTTGTGATTTTACTTGGTAACTATAATTATCAAATTGATGATAATTTTCACTTGCAAATGATTTTTTTCTGTAGTTTCTTACAAAATTTTGAAATATTCAAATTTTCAGACAATTTGGATGAGAAATTTCTACAACATTTCAGACAGACATAACTCTTAAAGTATTTTAAACATTCAGACATTACCCAAATCACTTAATTTATGTCTGAATCAGACCTTCACGTAGGGTATACAATTTGGTACATTCACTATGACACAAATTAGTAGAGATGCTCTTAATTTTAACTTTGTTGAAGAATTGACTCCATAGAAATGGTCCAAGAGAAGATGGAATTTTGGTCCACACCTCTAGTTCTAATATGGAATCAAAATGCACTAATTATCCCAATAATGAGACTATTCTATCAAGTCAACTATATGGATTTTTTTTTTTAAATTGTGAAAATTGAGTTAAAAAATGAATCCTATGTTAGTTTTTCAACAAGATGCAATGATTACCCATAAAACAAAAAATTCCATAAATTTCACATCACTAATGCAAATGGAATGAATCAAAACATTACATGTAAATAAAAATATAATATTTGTGGAAAAAAATTCAATTTCAAAATTCAAGTTTTGTGAATTTTTTTGTAATGCCTAACAAATTGATTTTTGAACTTAGAGTGGTATAAATTATGCTCATGGGCTCCAATTGAAATAAAAATGATATATTCAAAAATTTAATATGATTTTTAATATTTAATTTTTTAAAAAATCATGTCAAAAATTGAGGTCACACAAGCCTACCTAAAATCCAAAGAATCCCCTAAGGGAATTTTGGGACTTTAGGAATTAAAATACAATAACATGGTACATTAATATTGATCAGCATGTTCTATGCTACAATTTACACTTGTGGAGAAATTTTCAGAATTTTAAGCATATTTTATATGTGACATGATTTTTTCCCATTTTATTCAAAAATCCACACTAGTTTCAAATATTTACAAAGAAATCTAAAAAATATATGACTTATAGGAGTCATGTCACCATATCTTTAGAAAAAATATATAAATGATTAAATTCATGTATAGTTGAAAAATGGGAGCATAAAGAAATGACTTTGAATTTTGAAAAATTGATCCATCTTTTTAGGTTTAACCCCTAAGCGTCCCACAAGCCAAAATATGGCCTCTTTGACTTGGAAGGTTGTCCTTGTTTGACTGGTATTATCTTTCAAACGGTACGGTCAGATTATTAGTTCATTTCTATGCACCTTGGGACCTCTCTCCACTACCAATCAGTACAGTTAATATTTTGTGGATCTCATTTTGAATGGTAGTTTAAGGAGAATGAGTTCCAAAGGTTTGGATTTCAGTGAATTTGAGCTGGGCTCTCAGGGGTTAAAGTAGAAAGCCCATAGTAGACCTTGCCTATGGTAGACCCTTTGGTCATTATGCATAGTCAAACTTGTTAAATTCACAAATTTTTCTTACAAAAAGAATGATCCCATTTGCAATTTGGTCAACTCATTTTCTCAAGAACATCATAGGTGGTCTAAACAAAATCATATTAATAGCTATCCATCTTAAACTCTAGGGGAGATTATTCTTGTCCTTTTGCATGTAAATGTGGCTTTTAGAATTTCCTACAAGTTTCTAATGCCAATTTTAAAAAGTTCTAACATATTGTAGAACAATGAATGACCTTTTTCCATATGTAAAAGCCCAATGGTGATTATCATTGAATTCATAAAATGGTGATTTTGCAATCCAATTCTAACCTTTGAACCCTAATTCTACATGGAATGCAATGACTACTACATTGGAATGTAAGAGAGCAAAATTAAATGTAAGATTAGAGATCCCAATTAGATTAGGGGGTGAAAGCATGAAAGCTTAAAGCACTTGTACTATTTTGAATCATATGTATACGCCCAATACAAATTTGAGCATAACTTCTAGGTATTTTGCTCATTATACTTGAAATTCATATTGAAGGTGAACAATACATTGCATAATTCATTAGATGATTTTTAGGGGGTCAGGAGGGTTGTTTTAGGCCTGTTCCCAACGTTGATTCCCCCGTAGATTCTAACAAATGGCCGTTCCCAAAAAAAAATTCAAAAAAAAATTACATTCTTGAAATGAAGGAAAAAGTTAAATTTTTTTTCCAGACATGGCAATTGTTCAGCCACATTAGTGAGTTGCCATGGCCCTCTGTAAGGAAGTTCTTGCAGTTTTGGAACTGTGGGGAACTTATAGCCTTCCAGAGGGCTAAAAACTCATCAAATGTCTAAAAATGTACAGTGTCTTCTACAAGTTTTATCTCCATGAATTTATTAAAAATGGCTTATTTTTGATGATTTTTTAATATTTTCATTATTTTCTAAAAATTCAACTACAAAAAGTAAGAAATTATCATTTACTTTTTTTTGCATAATTTTTGAAATAAAGTTTTTTTAGGTTCCAATTTTTGAAAATAAATTATTTATATTATTTTTTAAATGATCCATATTTTAATTTAGTTTCAAATATTTTTTCCAAAATCTTTGGTACATTGAATACTACCCCTCAAATGCAACATAATTAGAACCTGCTTTTTGCTTTTACCTTGAGATCTATAATGGATCTTCTTACTTTAGTGTTTATAATAGATTACTTTCTTGATTTTGAATGCAACCTTATAATTAGTGAATCTTGTACCGATACTATTATGTGCATTTCTATTGTTGAGGTTGTGGCATTCAAGTGTAAATTCATATTGAAGTCAACATCTTAACCTTTCATGGGGATAGAATAACCCCATTATATTCTTTTTTAATTCCAATCCTACAAAACGGGGGGATAAATTATCCCTCTTGATATTAAAGTATGCCCTTTTGGTTTAACTATACCCTGTGGGTATATTTACACCAAAACATATGTTTTAACCTTATAAATATAAAGCTGAAATTAGACATTTCAATGGGGTGGATAGTTTGACCATATTTTATTCTCTCTTGAAGTATGATCTGATTTAAATTATCTTTCCTACATTGCCCAATAATGTTATTCAAATGACACCTTATTCCATTGCAAGATCAATGTATTCTTCAATTCATCGACACCTTCTATGTCAAATACACACAAAAAAACCCATGTTGCGTTGAAAATTAGACTTTTTTGACCTCATAAGATTTGAAAGCAATATTTTGTAAGTAGGTGAAAATTTCTTTCTCCAAAATGATTGAAAACTGTATGGGATCTAAATTGAAGGGTTCAAGCATAGTGAGAAATAAAATTCCTTGCTCTGCTTTCTTTCACATTACCTACTCCATTCCGTAAGCCCTAAACCCTACCAGTACACGGTCGCTGGAGCTTCAAACAGCTCGAGAAGTGTGCTCCATATCTTCTTCTTGCGCATCCCGGCAATCACCAAGCGCTCCACATCGAAGCCACTAAGACTTCTCTGGCAGGTAATTTGAGTCTTCGAAAATGGAACGTTGCATCATGTTTCAGCTGGCTCCAAGGAGTTTTCAATTCTATGTGCTGGAGCGCATTTGGATAGGGTTCCTCGTTGTTGGCACCATTTGAATATCTGCTTTGGGAAATCGAGAAATGTTTGTTTGAAATCTGGGGCTTAGAGTCGGAAAACCCGTAGGTGAATTTGGGGAAATGATAGTCGAAACTTGTGGAAGGGCGATTTATGGGAGACATGGAAGATAATTCTGCTTGAACGGATGTTTTGAATATCTTAGGAATCGAGGACCGTTCCTGAGCCTGTATTCCAGTGCCTGGAATAAATGGAATGTAATCACGTTTTAAAACGTATTTGATTTTTGATTTTTGATCTTTTGATTTTCTGTTAGGTTGGAATTTCGCATCGTAGCCTCAGTCGGCAGTCAGATATGAAACGCAGTTTGTGGTTTTGTTTTTGGGGAACGGGCGGTATTTACACTTCTAGGGGTTGGGGATTTCATGTCGAGATTCAAACTCGGGTTATCTGCAAAACTCAGTCATGTGATTGGTTCGCGGAAAGCCATTTGTAGGTAGTAACCTTTGAGAAGGCCTTCATTTCGCCGGGAAATTTCATGTTGCGAGCTTCATATATTTCTATGTTGATCGTCTTTGGAGTCTAAATGTTGCTATCTGTGGTGTGGTTGCACTTAAAGTATGCATTTGCCGTTCGTTTACGGTCTAAGACATATTTCCCTCAATCCTAAAACAACAAATCGGTCCTGCTGTTTTTAAGCAATTTCAATTAGGTCGAACGGGTACTTTCTTTTGTTCAATTTCAATGTTTTTGAACCTCAACGTAATTCTCTTCACTAATTTTGGTGACATGAAATATGGCCTTTTCTGAGTTACACTTTTTACATATGATCAATGGAAGCGGTCATTTTGGAAATTAGGAGACTTGCAATTGGTTGAAAGTTAGTATAATGAGTTGCTCCTATGGGTTAACATGTGATCCACCTTCTAACCAAGTGACTTGACTATTTGACGCGACTTGATGAGTTTTGCCGCATTGGTGGAGATGCTTAATCCTATCCGACTACCTTATCGGTCACCGATGTGAACAAGATTGCTTTTGGCATTCTCTGCTAAGCTTAGAACCCTAAACCCTTTGCTCCACTGCATTGATTTCCGGTGATGGTGATAGCAACGATGGTGATGGCAACAATAGCGACCGCCTCCAGGTCTCTTGTCCGCAGTGTCACACCTTCTTCTTCATCTTCTTCATGGTGGAAGGACGCCTCCTCGACGTCCGCCCGGTTCGCCCATGCCGGTGTTTTCTTTGGTGGTTGCGACAAGCTCATTCTTCAACCACTTGTGCAGACTCGCACCCCGCCTCGTTCCTCTGCTCGCAATTCTTCCAACGTTGCAAGTAAGTAAGCTTCCATGCCATTGCATTGCGAGCATTTATATGCAATTCATAAGGTTGGGACTCCCAAAATCGCCATAGTTCCAATTAGGTTAAAATTAGCACCAAAGAATGCGTTATTTGGATACCGTATGCAAAAGTTATGGATGTTTTCAGTGTTACTGTGTGTTTGAAGCTTTATTGAGTGTTTGAAGTTTATGGCTTAAAGTTTTATTGATTGTTGTTTTAAATTCAATTCTATAGATTCACACTAACTATTGATTATGGGGATGCACACCAGTTGGAAATCTGATCAAATGGCAATTTGGGTCCCTGACTTATCATGGTGGTTCAGTTTCTTTTTTTTGGGGGCCTTGAAGTAAAATTGGTGTTTCCATTATCTGAACTAATGTGGATTTCGTGCTTGCAGCTGTACAGAAAGAGGTCGTGGTGACAGACAAGGCACCGGCCGCTTTGGGACCCTACTCTCAAGCCATTAAATCTGGCAATCTAGTGTTTTGCTCTGGAGTTCTAGGCTTGGTGCCTGAGGTATATGACTCTCTTAATGTGTCTCATTTACTCACAGTGCTGTTATAATGGAAGTCATCGACGTATAGATTTTAGCTTCCTCTAAAGCACTTAAGCTCTCTGGCTCACTGTACAGGCTCAAAAAGTATTCTTGACTGTTCATTCTTGGTCTTTTTTCACAATGACTGGATCACTAATCTTCTTCGGCCTTGGTTTTGGAATTGTAGACGGGGAAATTTGTTTCGGAAGATGTGCAAGGCCAAACAGAGCAGGTACGCTTCTTAAGGTAGAGGATATTATTTGCGGCACTTTAAGCGTTTTAACATATTCTGGAGTGTGTTATTTTGGATATCATTGTCGAGTTCTGGAGAGATCACTTTGGGAACAAAATAGCCAAATTTCTATTACTGTAGATAAGATCCTCCTGAAATTTCAAAGCAGAAGGTTGTAGATCATTATAAGTGATTGAAGACTACATCATTTCCATTCAAAGATCAGTGACCATAGACATTTAGCAAAGCCAAGCTTACACTACTTGCTAATAAGTACAACCAAGTGTATGAATAGATGAGAATTTTGTTGGCAACAAGGTCTGTGTAAGAGACGAGATGAGGTCCCTAATCGATGTAGTATCCTCTACCTTAATTCGGTTTCTCAAAATCTGTTATTTATCAATTTCAATTGTTGTGCCGTATCGCATCTGTATTGATTTCAGTGGAAAATCAATTAAGTAGTTCCTTTCTCAAGGGAACACTCCTTTGGCTTTTGCTGCAGATAATGAAGAACATGGGTGAGATTTTGAAGGCAGCTGGTGCCAGCTATGACTCTGTCGTTAAAACCACCATTATGTAAGCCTGCGACTTTTTTTCTGACCCATATGCTTTGGATGAAATTAATTGCTTTAACTAGGCTGCTCGCAGCTTAAACTTGAACAATGCGTCCATTCTGAGATATGTGTCTTGGGCTCTGCGATTCATGTTTATCTGGTGCCATCTCGTCCCAACCTTTATCTATAGGGTAACAATCACAGTAACTCATTTTGAACTAGTTCAGCAGCCCTTTGTGGCGGCGTTGATGTGAATTGCCAGCACTGTTGAGTAGTGTTTGGGAATATTCGTGAAGCCAGGAATAATTGTTAGGAATGCGGGTCATTTGTTCATTACTTCTTAAATGTTTCTCTGTGTACAGGTTGGCCGATCTTGCAGATTTCAAGGCAGTGAATGAAATCTATGCAAAATGTAAGTGTCATACCTTATCTCTCCCTTTCCAGACTTTTTATTGGTTCTTAAATTTTTTATCCCCTTGAGCGTAGTATAGTTACTGTATGTCTAGCCAGGTTGGATTAATTTCAGGAGGCATTTCTGCATCTTCTCTTAGCAAATACTTCGTATTATTTAGTGAAATGTAAATGCAATTGCCCCCTAAATGACCAAGATAAAAATAGAAACCCTACTTCGGAAGCTACCACACTTTTCAATGCGATTGCTGTGGGCCGAAGTGATTCTAATTATCTCTTATACTTTTAGCTATAAGCTAGAATCAAAAGTATTGTTTCTAACTTATTTAAAACATAACGGGTTAGTATAACCTCTAAATGCCCAAGATCATTTTTAAGCTTCTACGAATTTGATCTAAATTGAACAAAAAGACAACATTTTGATAAGTTAGTATCAATTTTTTTGAATTGTAACCATACAAATTCAAGCTAGACATGTTACAGATTGCATAGGAAAAGAAAACACAACAATATCACTTATGGATTGAAAGATTATAATGTTTGATCATGACAATGTTAAAATTGTAAAAGTGATCCCCATTTTGAGAAGCCAAAATGAGCCCCAAGATCCCCATTTTGAGAAGCCATAAATTGATTGGGGCTCAAAATCAATTTATGGCTTCTCAAAATCTACTCTACAATTTTTTTAAATGAATTTTTAATGTGATTTTTTCTCCAAGATTTAGTGTATTGAGGTTCATTTCTAAGAACCCTTAGTACTATGGAAAGCCAAGATTGTAATGGACACCCTTGCATAGAATCTTGAATTGAAAAAATCATAATCAATCATTTTCAAAATCGGACTTTTGATGTTGAAACAAAACTTCAAAAAGAATATTTCAAAAATATAAGCCGTTAAAAATAGCAACTTGGTTAGGTTTTATTTAACTTCAAAGTATTGTGACATCAAAATTTGGAGACTTGGTCATTGAGAGGATAAAGTCATGTATGACTTGGTCCTCGATTTGTGAAAATAATTTTTTAATAGAGATAAGTTTCACCGAATATGTAGAACATGATGTAAATTTCAATTTAGCTCTCAATAATCTCATGGGACAATACATTTTGATATATGGAGTTTTCAAAGCATAATTGTATTGTTTAGAAATGTAGATCATGGTTTCTTATTTCTTTTGGAACATTTAGTTACTCTCTTGAGCTTGGTTTATTCTAACTGCTATAGGTTCGGAAAGCAGTCAGTATTGGCCATTTGGGCACTTGCGGGTTAAAGTTGCTCTGCTTTAACCCTTGGTCGCCCCAAAGGCCAAAATCTGGCCTCTCCATTTTGAAAAACACTCTTGTTTGACTACTATAATCTTTTGAGTAGTACGGTGAAATGACGTGTCCTTTTCTTCACACCTCCGGGTCTCTCTTAACTACTAATCGGTACAGTTGGATGATGTGGATCTCTTCTTAGGAGAAAGCTTGAGCGGAATGAAATAAAAAAAGTCTGAATTTCATTGAATTTACTCTGGGCGCTTAGGGGTTAACCGCACTATTTGTATTCACTGGATGTGCCCAAAGATGCTCACATTTAATGAATGGCTTCAAATGCAGATTTTCCAGGAACAGCACCAGCACGTTCAACCTATCAAGTTGCTGCCCTCCCTCTGAATGCTCGCATTGAGATTGAGTGCATTGCAACGCTCTCATAACTGAGTGCAGAGAGTTTTGGCCACTGAAACTGCCCAAGTGTTCCTGGTGCAAATTACGGATGTTGTCTACTGTAAGTAGTGATGTTTTCGTGGTAAGTGGCTGCTTTTAGCACAGGTATACATTTGACCTGCTCATTCACTCGCAGGTGGATGAGATTTTGTTAGGTCGTTAATCATGCAGAAGATAGGGTTCGCCTGAACTCAATTAACGCTGATAATTCATCATAGCAGTGATGATTAACTTTTTGCACATATTTATTGAACAGCTTTCAGTGTATTTCCAGTGAAAATTGTTGGGTTACTTGGAGTTCTCTGCGTTACTGGCACTGTACATAATACCCTCACATAAACCAGCCTCTTCCCACCCAAAATTCAATTCCGACCTCATCTTACTGTGGTGTACATTTTCGTTTAAAATGTATCCCCTGGGTACATCAGGCGGAATTGAGATGGGAGTGATAATACGTTGGTAGGGTGTGTTCCCATCCCGTGGTTGCTAACAATGGATGTTATAATATAATATACCCACCCCTAATTAGGAGAAGATGCCATTTTCACGGAAAAGGTAGTTGCTAATATATACCTTTCTAAAATATAACCCTGCTAATGTATATCACACGAGGGCTCGATTTTGTTGATGCTGAAGTTGCCAGTATTTTTATCGCCCAGTAAATTACAGCTTGCATGTCGATGTGCAACTTCGAACGTGCGTTCAGTCAATCTCCGCGTGTGCCTTGTTGCAAAATGCCTCCCAGATCGTGCTTTTATCCTCATGCGGCACCCTCCGAAACTTGGAAAACTCTTCACTTCCCAATTTCAGATGTGCTCGATTTGGATGTTCCCCGTCTTCCTCTGCTTGCGCATCTCTGCAGGATACCAAAGCCAGCCCTGTTAAAACTGGAACCAGCCACACGTTTACGCATTACAAAACTCAAACAAAAACTGACGGTGGTAATACCTTTCAATAAACCTTGACCGCCCAAGAAAAATATAGTACACGGTGTGCTGAAATCGGTTTTCGCCTAAACTACTACTTGCTACACACAGTGAAGTAAAACTGCGATATCCAAGAAACCTAACAACCAAGTTTAGCTGTTTACTTTATACAATTCCAAACCTAGCTCGTACTCTAGTGCTCTCTACGTCTCGAGAGGGTTCAAATCGTGTCAAATTTGACTTCCGACTTCTGACTGAACCCGGAAAGGACAAGGGATTCATGATTCGAAAAGGACCATTTGATCGTGTTACAAGAAAAAAATTAATGATGAGGCCAAATTCTATATCACTAGAATCAATGAAGAACAGAGCACGTGTTTGAGTAGCACGAGGTCGAAAACAAAATAAATTGGATACAAAAAAAGTCTCTGATGAAATACCCAAAACTGCTGAAGCCCTACTTTGGTACTCGAGGTCCAATACTCGTTAATATAAACAGAGCTTAACGAAAATTCTCATTCAGCAGATTAACGGAATGCAAGAAATCTGACCTGATTTTTCACATAGTTCACCTTGTTTCTCCGGAGCACTTGATCTTGCCAGGAAACAAAAAACACTGCATAAACACCACTAACACAATACTGTATACCAACCCAGTCGCAACTTCATCTAATATGGAAGACCTCCCTAATACTCATAAACGAGGCCAATACAATAAGCCTCACGCACTCATTCGTTCTCCTTGATCACAAGCTCCAGCTGTGGGGACTGTTGAGAGGCAGCCGTCTGCTTCTGAAAATAGACGTGCCTCTGGTACAAAAGGTTGCCAAGGACGAACACGAAGACACCTGTGCCGATAGCTCCTACCGTGAGGTTGGGCTTCGCATGGAGCTCCGGGTTCACAAGGCGCGAAAAGGTGGTGGACCTCTTCAGCCAATCGTACTTGTCGGGGCTCATTTTCACCAAACCCAAAATTAGTCCACAGAAAGCTACGTCAAATTCCCAGTCTCATAAACTATTGCCCACTGCGCAAAAAACAACAAAATGAACTTGTCACAACAGCAAGATCTTGGAAACACTTCCAAAAATAACAATACAATCTTGTACCAACACTGTCAACTATACTGTCTCGCTGCGAAGATGCATCGGCAAAAAGGTATGTGGAGGTCCCAAACAGCGGTATCAATAATCCGGCACCTCACAAGGTCACCTATCATGGCAGTCAAACTCAATACTCTTCGCGCTTGGGCACACATATGTAACTTCAGATGAATGCATAGAGTTAATGCAATACATGCAAAGAACAGCAAAATAGGTCGAATATTAATCCCCAAAGCACCAAGGATTTAAGTATGCAAATAATCGATTCCATAGATCGTATCGTGAAAAGTATAACTCAGAAAGGACATATTTTCATGTCACCAAAATTAGTGAAGGACATTGCATGTTAAGGTAAAAAGTAATTGAAATTGAACAAAAGAAAGTACCCGTTCGATCTACTTGAAATTGCTTAAAAACAGCAGGACCAATTTGTTGTTTTAGGATTGAGGGAAAGATGTCTTAGACCGTAAACGAACGGCAAATGCATACTTTAAGCGCAACCACACCACAGATAGCAACACCACAGATAGCAACATTTAGACTCCAAAGACGATCAACATAGAAATATATGAAATTCGCAACATGAAATTTCCCGGCGAAATGAAGGCCTTCTCAAAGGTTACTACCTACAAATGGCTTTCCGCGAACCAATCACACGACTGCGGGTTCGAATCTCGACATGAAATCTCCAAACCCTAGAAATGTAAATACCGCCCGTTCCCCAAAAACAAAACCACAAACTGCGTTTCATATCTGACTGCCGACTGAGGCTACGATGTGAAATTCCAACCTAACAGAAAATTAAAAAATTAAAAAAAGCGTTTAGAAGGCGATTACATTCAATTCCAGGCACTGAAACACCGGCTCGGGAACGGTTCTTGATCTCTAAGATATTCAAAACATCCATAGGTCATCAAAGGAGAAGAATTATCTTCCATGTCTCCAATAATTCGCCCTTCCACAAGTTTCGACAATCATCTCACCAAATTCACCTACGGGTTTTCCGACTCTAAGCCCCAGATTTCAAACAAACATTTCTCGATTTCCCAAAGCAGATGTTGAAATGGTGCCAGCAACGCTGAACCCTATCCAAATGCGCTCCAGCACATAGAATTGAAAACTCTTTGGAGCCAGCTGAAACATGATGCAACATTCCATTTTCGAAGACTCAAATTACCTGCCAGAGAAGTCTTAGTGGCTTCGACGTGGAGCGCTTGGTGATTGCCGGGATGAGCAAGAAGATATGGAGTACACTTCTCGATGCAGAACCGCTGTTTGAAGCTCCAGCGAGTAGAGTTTAGGGTTCGCGGTTCAGCCCTCTCTTGCGCTCACTGATAGCCCGTTTACAGTCACAAATGAGTCACTTTGGGACAATATCAACTTAACCCTTGAAAGGTGCTTGGGGTCCCTTTGTACAACTTGTATTTTTTAGCCTTATAATTTTTCAATTGTAGTTTATTATATGAATTCTGATACATTGTTATTTATGTATTCTCATGATCATTAATTTATTTTTTATCGAACAATATTTGGTCAATGTTTTTCTCGTCAAATACCACCGTATTCATAATATAATATGCAGCCACAAAGGGCTTTTAGGCCCTTCTAGGATTAATTTAGTTTTATGGAGTTGTAAGGGAGGCCAATTTCATGGTGAGAAACTTGGCCAAGTCTACATTATTGAGCTTGCTAATTGCCTTTTGGAGGTTATAAAAATGTCTCTTGAAATATATTCTACTACCTTGAAAATTATCATGCTACATGTCTGTTTGATAAGACCATGTTGGGCAAAATGAAGCTATTTCTATAGAGTAGCTTGACTTATGAGTATGCAGAAATGCAAAAAGAGTAACATGGAATGGTGGCCAAGTCACTTGACTTGCTCATGAGTACTTGTATGTGTAAATGAGCCTTAATGGGATTGAATGGGTTATTAATCCTTGAATTTTGATCCCACACACTTTTTCAATACCTACTTATAAGATATTGTTTTTGAAGAAGCCCAATTTGTGGATGCAGCAAGGTGTTCTTCGAGTATTTGATATAGAAGGTACATGAATTCACTTATAGAATAATCTTTCAATGGAGCAAGGTGTCATTTGAGTAATAACATTCCTCAATGAAGGAAAGATAATTCAAATTGGCCTATACTTCAAAAACGTAGTCAAACTATCCAATCCATTTTGGATGTTCTTCTCTTTTATTTTTATCAATTTGTTAATGTCAATTCCTCATCATTCACAATTTGTTTATTGAATTTGTTTAACATTTGACAATTTCAAAATATTATAGTTTTTGGATTCACTACAAAGAACTTATAAACCAACTAAATATTATTCTTAATATGATGCTATAGCCATTGGTATGCAAATTGATATGCTATCATACAAATCTCTTCATTTCACTAATCCTCTTTGATTACAAAAGCCTAAAAGATATAGACCAAAATATAGATGTTTATAAAATTTGACTATTTTGAAATATTTATAAAAATAGAACATGTTTGATACAATGATAAGAGACCAATTTTATAGTCAATAACTTTGTAACTTTAAGTTAGATCTTTGTCAAAAGAATTTAGAATTATTTTATTATAAAAATTTAATAGAAATATAATTTTTATTTTTATAATTTGAAAATTTTAATAACTAGATGTAATAATATTTTACATTATTTTGTGGAGAAAAAGTAGTGGGTGAAAACATAGTTACTTTTTGCACTCACTAGTGGGCTTTTTTCTATTAGACCATAAAATACTTTCAATTCTTTTCCAAATTAGACATTTCTAGCTGTAATGTTCTTATTTTAATCATGGCATTTATATAAATACTAATAGATTAGGCATGTCTAATTTTAGATTCATAAGATTAAAATATCTTTCTTGGTATAAATGGCCCTCACTATAAGAAAATGACAGTTTTTTTAACATTTAAAAAAACATGAAGTGATGTCTAATACAACAAGGATTGTGTTTGAGTCAATATGACCAAAAATTTGTCTATCTCGATGTGGCAAAAAACAAGTTTTGGAGAAATTTCCCCAAAACGTGCAAAATCACAACTTGTTTTTGGAAAACATTACCTACGATAGGTTTTTGAAAGCAGCTATGAGTGCACCACGTGGAGGGCAAAAGTGCGTGGGAAATGCCACGGAGGCAATTTTTTCATCTAAAAGTATTTTGACGTGAAAGGTGACGTGGAACACTAAATAATGACGTGGACAACTAGTAGAATGATGTGGACCCAACAAAACAGTGACGTGGCACTTGATGTCGGTTTAGTTTTTGAAAATTTTAATGTTGTTTTATGAGACATCAAATTAGATGTCTTTCCAAACATCAATTAATGTATACTATACCCTCAAGAAAATATCAGTAGAAATTAATCAATTAAAATAAATTAAATAAAAAAATATTAAATTCAACAAGAATTGAAGAAAACTCACCATCTACCATTTCCTTAAATTTTTGATGGTGAAATGAAGGAATTCCTTCATTAAAAGTTAGTGAGGGTGAAGGGAAGAGAGGTCATACTTATACCTATAGTTTGTTCATGATGAGACAAAAAATATGGGATAATTGAATATAGGAACTTGTTGTTGTTAATCTTGACATCATTTTAGACATGCAGGTGTTGTTTTTAACATCTAGACCTTGCTTTGAACATCTACATGCTATTTTAAACATTAGAAAAAACATCACAGGCATTTCATATTGAATGCAAATTTTTTTTAGATGTCCTATATAGATTGTTTCACTTCCCACCACCTCACTTGTATAAAGACCAGCTCTTTTCATTCATAGTAGCATAATGCACATCCATCCATTTTTCTTTATTTTTTGAAAAATATGCCACGTGGTTGCCTTTTCCCTCAATTTTTCATATATGGTCAACATTTTACCATTGATCATAGTAATTTTTATAAATTTATCCATAGTCAAAATGAATCTACTTGGTTACGTGGCATCTTTGTGTTTTTTGTGACGTTTAAAAAAACACGGACATGTTTTTGTAGATGTCACTTTTAACAAGCTTGTTTCTATTGACATGACATCCTTTACCACATTCTCTATATATGTTTTTGTCAACATCACTTTGAATTCTTAAATAAATTATAAAAAATATTTAGGTCATTTTTTATGAATTTGAAATTATTATAAATTCTTTAATAAGAAATAAAAATAATTCATATCAAATACAAATTTGCTTTTAAAATCTGAAAATCTCTCGAGAAGTGTACATTATAGAGTAGAGCATCATGATAGACATTACTTTCTTGTGTCATTATAAAATAAGAAAAATTAATACTCCATTTTTATAGACCTAAAAGTTCAAATTGCAATAAACTATTGAATTTTTAGGAATGTTTCAAAATTTCAAATTGGAGTAGAAAATTAACTTGATAGGATTCATTCTGTTAGTTAGAAGTCATTTTATTTCAAAATCTTATAACCATGTTTATTACTAGAATTTTGATAAAGAAAAAAGAACAAAAATTATTAGAATATACTACATGGATTTGCCATCACTACTAGAAAATTTAGTTTTTTTGTTGTTTTGGTCTCGTTGATTCGGTCAAAATCTGACAGATTTCAATAGATTTTTGTCAGATTTTGACCGAATCAACGAGACCAAAACAACAAAAAAACTAAATTTTCTAGTAGTGCATTTTCTTATGTAGAAACATTGAGAATTATTACAAGAAGGATACATCCACCACCATTCTTTGAAAATGAGTTCAAGAGATCATCCCAAAAATTGAATGAAAAAATATTATTTCTACCTTTGAGGCCTTCTAACTTCATTCAAAGATTCAAAAGATACCAAACATCCTATGCGGGACTTCAAGATTAATCCTAAAACAATGATGAGAACAATTTGTGTCTTTGGATGAATTGAAAAGGAATTGTGAGTCACTATAAGAGAAAGGGGTGTTTTAAGTATAGTCCTAGTAGTATAGTCTTTTATGTAATGACCTTTAAGGCGTCTTTTTAGTAAATTTTTTCTAAAAAGACGCCTTAAAGGTCATTACTTAAAAGACTATACTATTGGACTAACTATACTTAAAACACACACCTTTCTCTTGTAGTGAGTAGGATGGAAAAAAAATATTTTTTCATCCAAATTGGGGAAGAGGATGCTTCATTTTAAGTAAATAATATTGAATATTCCTCACTATTGTATTACTAATGATTCAAAGGAAGAATATACAAAATCCAAATAATCATTCATGTAGTGTATTTTGGGTACTTTTTACTTTATACTCTTGATGTGAAATTTAGTTATAACTTTATCATTTTTGAATTTATGTCCAACTAATCAAATGAAGTTTATCAATTGCAATTTCTATTCTAATTGGAAAATGTGAAATATGAAAATTTTAATATGTTATTATAATCTTAACATTGGGTCTATAACCAGGCTTATGCTATGATGTTAACTCTATAACATATACCTATGGTGAAAATTTCAAATTTTTTAAGAATACTTTTGTATTTGATATGAATATTCTTCACTTTTTCTTTAAAGAATAAATAGTAATTGTAAATTTTTACAAAAATACTTAAAATATTTATGACTCAAAAGACATGTGATTTCATCTTTAAAAAATGATTTCATTCATATATGGTTGCAAAATGGCAACAAATACATGGATTGTAAGGCTTGAATCAATGATCATAGCTCCATCCTTTTAGAATTGAGGTAAAGAAGCCTATTACCACCCTCATTTGGAATTTGAATCTTTGGGGCCAATTCCAAGAAGGGCACATATTTTGTGCACTTATTTCATGGATCAAACTCAAGTAGATTCATAATTTTCCAATCAAAATTATAATTTTTATGAATTTTTGAAGTAGCCAACCCTAAAATTGCAACTTATAGAGTTGAGTTATAAACACACCATAACCACCTTTCCATGTATTTAAGGTAGTTTACTCTAAAACCACCCTCCTTCAAATTGCCCCTACTATTAGCTAAAGAATGGAAATGAGGTGATTCTTACATGGACCACTTTAGCCATTCAATGAATTGAATTTTTTTTTTTAATTGCAAAAGCCAATCATTGTCTTTGATTTCCTCACATCTCTTCACATGTTGCAAGTGGATAGAATTTGGGAGACCTCCGGTTACAAAAAGTAGCCTATGCCCCAAACCTTTAAAATTTTATATTTAATTCAAAAATACTTAGAATAATACAAAATCACTTGCGTTAAGTTCCACATCTATATTTCTTTCTCTGAAAAATGATCTAAGAATATTTTTGTCCACAGTAACCTATTGGAAAATTTAGACCAACCCTAAAGGGTAGCTTTTAAAACATACTAACTTTTTGCCACTTAAGTTCCTACCAATCAAGGATTGATACGGTCCCCAAGTTCCCCATTTTGACGTTAATGTACAAATTTTGTCAAAATCTTGAAAGAATTCGGATATTTTTCTACACAGATTTAGATTTGGATATTTTCCTTAACATATTTGGATGTTTAAAAGGCCGGAATTGGGGCCAAAAGTACTGGGCTGCTCTACCTTAACCCTTCACCGCCCAAGGGGACCAAAAGTGTCCTCACACAGTCTAGCAGTCAAC
This sequence comes from Climacium dendroides, assembly GCA_950106755.1. NCBI lineage: Eukaryota > Viridiplantae > Streptophyta > Bryopsida > Hypnales > Climaciaceae > Climacium > Climacium dendroides. Next base: position 5,046,028 of record OX467086.1, read on the forward strand.
TTCAAAGTGCTGTAACTTTTGCATCCAATGTCCAAATTCAATAAAACTTGTTCAGAAAGTTGCACATAATAGTCTATTTTCTGTGGTAAAATTTTCAGATCTATCCAAGACGTAATCAGTTTTTGAAAGCCATTCAAAGTTCGCAGGTTCAATTTGAGTTCACCACACTGCAATGAGATGGCTGCAACTTGGGGGGCTTGCATCTTTTTCATCAAATGTTAGTTTTCAATAAAATTTGTTGGATTTTGTTCCCCATAAAGTCTACTTATTGTGATAAAATTTTCATGTCAATCCAAGTTGTTTTGAATGCTTGGGAACAATTCGAAGTTCAAAATTCAAACATTTTTGCATTACAGTGAACTTCGGTGGCTTATAACTTCTTCAGCCAGGGTTTGTTTTCAATAATTTTTGTTGGAAAAGTTGCGCATACTAGTCTAGTTCTTGTGGTAAAAATTTCATATCAATCCAAGATTGATTGAGAAGCATTTTAGTAGAGGTAGGTTCAGCCATAAATGTGTTTTTTTGCTACTTTTTTCACTGTTTTTTGACATTTCAAAACAATTTTGCAAACGCAATGAGTCAATTGAATGATTTTTTTTTCCCACCAAAATGTCAGTCTTTTGATTTTAAATCACTAGTTTAAATTTTTTTCATTTGAGTAAGTTTAGAAATCAAATTTCACCTCCAAAGGTGTTTTTAGGAAAATTTCAACATCTTTTGTCAAACACAAAAACATTATAATCTTTCAATCTATACGGTCAAATGACCCCAAATTTGATTTAGAACATCTACAACTTGGGCGGTGAGGGGTTAAGTCACTCCACGGTGGTCCAAAACTCCTTCACAAAAGAATGACAGCTTCCGTCCATTGTCGGACTGTAATGGCCAATTTCCTGGCTGCTTGTAATGTTCATAATCTCTGGAATACGCTTAGGAATTGGTGAGAATACAGAGTGTAACATTACCGGTAGCGAAGTCTGCAAAAACACCGGAAATTGAGTCCGGTGCCACTTGGCTAATGCAGTGGTCAGATCCTATCATTCTACAACCATATACAAGATTCTAGGGTTACGCTGTCCGTTCGAATGACGTTGACAATACTAGATGCAGATTCTAATACACTTCCCATTCACAGTCGTCCCATCTAAAGACGAAACCTGAGGTAGTTCATTTCGACAAGATCTACATATGTGATAACCTTACAGACTCCACACAATCGCCGCTTCATTCAGCGAAGGCCTGTTATTCAGCTCCTACACTTCCGACGACACTTGCATACAAACGAAAGTTCAAATTTTGCCTACCACCACAAGGAAACACATTAATGCCCTCCCAAAGTTCCGGTGGTGACAAACTATAAACAGCAGAGCCAACAGTCAAAATAAAGAAACCACCAGAAAAGACACAAGAACTCGAACAAAGACCTGCAAGAGAAAACTTCAACAATTTTGGAACGAGAGTTCGAATGCGGGTCCTCCCTCATCACTGATTGTATTCATCATCAAAAAGTACACGTGCACGACATGAAACCCATCACCACTAACTTCCTCCATCGCAGCTGCCACCAACACGCTGACCTCGACTCCTCTTCTAGGCCTTGTCCACCTTCGACGCGGCGGTCGCGGCTTGACCGCGCAGACGTCCCGTCCGCCGGGCGGCAATGAGACCCACCTTCTGCCCGGGAGGCGCGTCCCGACGCACCGTGCTCGCGTGACCGATATGCTGGTGGTTACCTCCTCCGTGAGGATGCTCCACGGGATTCATCGCCACACCTCTCACCTTCGGCCAGCTGTTCCTCTTCACCTTGTACTTGTGGTACGCGTTTCCGGCCTTCAGCATCGGCTTCTCCGTCCGGCCTCCGCCGGCCACCTGACCCACCATGGCGCGGCAACCGCTCGGAACGATCTTCTTCGCTCCGGACGGCAACTTGATGCTGCGTCCAACCCAAACAGTATTGCACAGTTCAATTTCCTTCTCGTATGGAATCACAAAGTAACACATCATGTGGCGGTCATCACCATCGTCACCGAAACCCTAATTCGTCCCAATCTGACCCCTCGCTGACCTAATTCGTAGCTTCCCTGCTTCAAATCTTCCACCAAGATCCTTCATTCTCACCCTAAACCAGGCGGTTGCCCCTCATTACCTGTAAATCCTACATCTCGAGATGAATCGTGCGGTAATAACTGTTGTCATGGGGGAAAAAATGCTTCATAAATAAGATAGGGTGTCCATGTCAATGGTTATCGAAACCCTAAAATTTCCTAGGGTACTCACCGGGTCGTTCCGCTGTCCACGTTGTGAGACACAACGATGGCGTAATCGCCCGACGCGCGCGCGAACGCGCCCCGATCGCCCATGCGGTGCTCCACGTTGCACACCACGGCTCCCTCGGGCACGGACCTCAGAGGCAGCACGTTGCCGATCGACAAAGTCGCCTTCTTACCGCAGTACACAAATTGGCCCGAGTACATGCCCTCGGCGGCGATGAACCTCTCCTTCTGCCTTTTGAAGCGGAAAGGGTGACGGAAGGTCACCTTGCAGAGGGGAGCACCACGGCCGGAGTCATGGACGACCTCGGAGACCACACCCTTGATGTAGCCATTGCGCTCGGCGTAGTCCAGCGAGCGGAACTGCGCGGGGCCCTTGCGGCGGTGGGTGTGGCTCCGAAAGATGGAGCCAGCTCCCTTACGCTGAGCTCTGATGACTCGACCCATGGCTGATGGAGGAATGAGGTGCAAAACCCCCGAAGAGCTTGCAAGGGAGCAAGAGTGAAAAGGAGGAATGGAGTCGCACCCCCCTGTCCTAAACCCAGCGACCGACGCAGCTCGAAACCCTAATTCCAGAATGAGAGAGACGATGTTCCCTTTCGCGTTCCCTTCCGTTACCTACAACGTTCTCATCAATTGGTAGACAAATTGATTTATGATTTTTTTAATTTATCGAAATCGACTTTTAAAAATTAATTAATTAATTTTTGATAGGTAATTTTTTTTTTAAATTGATTGAAAACAACAACTAAACCTGTTGTTTTTGAAGCAACAGAAAGAAAAGCAAGTAAAAAATAATAGTTCTTTTTCCAGAGATTGTTTGGCTCCAAATCAAGATACACAAAAAAATATGTCGAAGTAAAAACACCCATGCCCAAGCATTTCTATCATATAAATTTAGAGCAAAAACTAGCAGTTGGCGCTTGCTTTGCTACGCATTAACTATATTACTTTCATCAATTTTTCATGTGAATGCAGATTAATAAAGTATATATAATCTTTAAATGAAAATATTGACATCTTCATACAATATTCTTTGGAAATACATATATCGTGCAATAGAAAGTAATTAAAAAAAATCTTCATATCACAATTTTTATAAAAAAAATCTTTGCAAATATGAAAACATTGCAAGGACACCACCACTTGATAAATTTCTTCACTCACAAACAATGGTGACCAAAATTGAAGAATTGAAATGCAAATGTGTCAAATTGCAAAAACTTTGTAAATATTTTGTTGTAGAATCCAAAATTGCTTCAATTTAACAAAGCTTCAAGTCATTTGGTAGTAAGAAAAGAACATTAAAATTCAGAACATTCAAAGCTTAAAAAATCATAGAAGTAAAATGAAGTGTGAAGTAAAAAAATATGAAACCTCCATAATATCACTTTGCCTCTGTAATGTTACATTTTAACACTGTGTGATATTATAAAAGTGAAATGGCCATTGTAACTCTATAATATCACATTTTGTTGATATATGGTATTACAGAGGGATTGGACCTCTATAATATCACATAATGTAAAAATGTGATATTATAGAAGGCCTTGTGATTTTAGTAAAAGGTTTGATGGTCAAACCTTCTAGAAAGGACCAAAGGAACTTTGGAATTTTACATGAAGTGTGTATGAGAATTTTTCACCGTGATGACAATAAAGAAAACTTGGAATTGGACTAGTGGGGAGTATGTGGGACCTTGAACTATTTTACCACTAAGCAATGGACTTCTATAATATTTTTTTGGTCAGTTTTTACCTAGGTGGAAAGGAGGCTATACCCCTAAAATCCCTAAAATGCTATTTTTTTACCTCACACCACAACTCAACATCTAATCTAAGGGCCTATGACATCTATTATGCCTAATTTGTCTGCAAAATCTCACTTAAAGCACCAAAATGGGTCCTCAATGAGACCTAACCAATAATTACAATACATAAATCATCCACACCTCAACCCAAATTTACTCATTCTTTGACCTCCCATTTTGCACCTTATTTAACTCCTAAAGGATTTTGACTATATGGGAAATTTCATTAAAATGGCGAATATTATGTGACTTTGACATCCCACAATTTAGACCGGGTGGTCTAAAATCGAGTACACTAATAGATTTCAGACCGCCCAATTTGAATTATGGGAATGACACATTGTGAAAATGGCAAACACATGTAACCGTAGGATCTTATAGTACATTGGTTTCAAAAGATGTGAAAAAAAATTTAGAAATTTCCACTGTGTAGATTGCAAAATATGAGCATTTGAAGTAAGAAAATTCTTTTTTTTGCCCTGCCAAAAACCGGGCAGCTACACTTCACAAGGTCACATTTGTATGAAAAAATGTCCAAAATGGTGGTGCATTTTTGAATTCATTCTTCAAGGCAAGTTGGCTACATGCTTAAAAAAATTTGGATCATTTGGAATTGTACAACATATAGGAAAAAAAACAATAAGTACAAAGAAGTCAAGAATGATTCAAAATACTAAATTGTTAAGAATCCATTCATGGAATTGAAAAATGCCAATCCCAATGGTTGTAATGTTGTACTAAACAATCTACACCCAATGTTGTTGTTGTTTTCAAAAAATTTGAAAAATGAATTCAATAAAGGACTTCAAAATTTATTTTAGAATAGAGATTTCATAACTACCCGCAAACTACCCACAACTAAAAATCCTCATAACTTTCATCTCTTTAATCAAAATGAAATGATTCAAAACTTTCCACCTACATATAAATATAGGGAACCAATTTCAAATAAATTTTTAACCATATAGTCAAAAGTTATGAAAATTGTTGGGCCTTAAAGCTACTCCTTGACCACATGTTGTGTGAAAATTTCAAAGAAAAAAATAAAAATTCCATTTGTAGTGAGCTACCCAAAATATCTATAATGCCAAAGAAGGTGTTTGGGGCTTTAGGGGTTAATTTCGTAGATTTGATATCAAGACATGCATCACTTCAATGTAAGCAATTAAAATTTTGTTCCCCTTTAATCATTCAAACCATTCGACCCTAATTTTAATCCAATTTGGGCAATGCTTTCATATGTGTGCTAAAACCCTAAAAAATCAAACTTACATTCATGCCTTCTTTGTAGACTCCCAACTCATGAAATTAGACTCTTGAATGTCATTTTTGGAGGAACTTGGGATAGCCCTTCTGTTAACCTAATATTTTAGACACTTTTGGAAAATTAATTATCCACAATGATTTATCAAGATATTGGAAAAATAGGATAAAGATACCAAGAATATACTATAATGTACAATAATGCTCAAGAAATTGGAGAAAAGGAGCTTCCAATAAGGAGTTATTAATTTTGGAAGATAGGCATTTTTTAGTACATAGTAATTACATAGAAGGTACTAGGAGGTAATTAGGGAGTAGTTGTATAGTAATTAGGAAGTTAGGGTTTTTAGAAGAGGGCCTATGGCCATTGAACTAAGCGGGTAGGGAAATTAGGAACTTTCCTATAGCCACGGAAAACTATAAAAGGGGATTATTTTCCCATTGTAGATTATTATTTTACAAGCATCAATAAAAGACCAACTTTCCAATCCAACACATATAAAGAAAGATTAAAGACTCACAAAAGTCTTCAAATACTTAATGGTACAAAAGCTTAGAGAGGAAAAAGGGTTTTCATTTGGCGACCATGTTGGGGATTTCGACAATGGTCAAAGCAAATTTACAATAGAATAACACAACTACATACTATGATGCAGTCAAGAACAAACTAAAGATTGGACGGGATGTATTCCAACTATGAGCAAAGAACCAAATTCACCAAATACTAGAAGAGAAAAAGAAGTGGAAAAGGAACACATTTTTTGACTTCAAAAATTTAAGGATGATCCAGAATTGGAAAACAAACAAAAGAAACGAAAAGAAGGAAGGAAACAAGGAAAAACAAAGAGTGATGAATGGAAGAAATTTTTTGCAGCCTATAGAGGATGTAACTACGAGGAGTCAGAAGACGAAAGTGACACTGATAAAGACATAGACACAAAACAAATAGAAATTACTACACCCAAAGAATTAAGCAAAGAATTAGGAAATATTGGTTCAAATCCAGAAAAAATAAAAACATCGACCAGTGAAGCAAAAGAAATTTTGGAAAACTTACCAATCATAAATCAAGATTACGAGTTACCGGAAAAAATCCCAAGACCACTTACACCTATACGTATACAGAGACCAAATGAACCAATACAATTAATACAAACACCGATCACACCAGAAGTAGACGTTCAACTAAGAAGATTATTCAAGATGGCAATGGCCAAAAGAATTAAGACACAATTATCCAAATTTAAGGGTAAAGAGGATCCAGATATCTTTATTAAGGAATTTAACCATATGTGTTATGCAAATCAAGGCGAGGATGCATGGTTGGATCTTTTTCTAGTATGTCTAAAGAAAAAGACCTTGGAATGGTATGCCCAGTTCCAAGCAAGTCACTTTGAGACATGAGAGGAATTAAAGACCGCCTTTATTCGCCGTTTTTGTGAAAAGAAAACGGATGGAGAAGTAATTGACAGTTGGTCGCATTTTAAGCAAAAGAAATATGAAGATGTGAAAGAATTCTTTGAGAAAGTAATGTTGTCCTCAAGTAAGCTAAATCCACCACCACCTGATCAATTTAAGAAGACTTGGTTCCTCAACGGTCTACAAAAAGAGTATGAAAAGTATATTTTTATGTCACCGATGGATATGTTAGAAAGCGCTTTAGCATCTGTGTTGATAAGTTTAGTTCCTATTCGGATCAGACACTAATGCACTTGCCTGCCTAACCACTTTGGCATTAAAATTTAATCCTAATTGATTTTTCTGCTCTAGCAAATGCTGGGCTTCCTTATGAGTCATTTCTTTTTCCCTTAATATTTCTAATTCTCCAAGGGGATTTCTCTTTTCAATTTGACCCCCAGTAGATACTTTTTGTACTAATTTTTCTTCCTTATTGACATAAGGAAAATTTTTATCTTCGATTTGTATTAGATAAGAGGCACGATCCTTATTAGATCTCAATGTTTCCTCATCTAATAATATTATTTTGGGACTATTATCCCTCTTCTAATTATTATAACCTTCTTGGGCATCACTTTTACGTGGACCATTGCATTGCTCGGCCGTATGACCAACTTGATTGCAATTTCCACATAAAGGTATGTAATCCACACTAGCTCTTGCGTTCCCGCAATTGGTAGATATATATCCTGGTTGATTACACCTGAAACATATTACTGTCTTACTCCAATTTTGATTCCCATTCCAATTTGGGGCTTACCCACCATAAGTAGGTGGGCCTTGATCCACATTACCAAATGGCATTTGCGACCAGCCTTGGTTATTAGGAGTAGGCATTTGAGCAACTTCCCTATTAGGATTGTTACTATATCTACCGTTATTAAAATTGTTCGGATTAAAATTAGGATTGGAATAGTTTGATTGATTATAATTTTGGTTATAGTAAAATTTTGAATTTGAATTAAAACTTCTTCTCCTTGGTCTATTACCCCAATTTGGATTATTGCCTTGATAATTATTATTATTATTCTCAACTTGGTATACTTGACCACTTCGATTTGGATTAGATTGAGCTTGTTGAACTAAACTGGCTTGCATTGTTGTACAAGATTCAGTTTCATGCTTTTTCCCATAAAACCTACATTTAAGGGATGATTAGCAGGTGAGGGACAATCGGGCAACATGTAGCCATGCCCGCAATAATTGTTGCACCATATATGGACACAATCGTTATTCGATTGAGTTTTCTTTTGGACCATTTTCGCTAAATTTACTTGAAGATTGTCTGATTGTTTTGTAATTTCAAGTAATTGAGACTCAACTACCGCATCTCTTCCATTAGGTTATACTTGGTAGGGAGGAATACCTACTTGATTTACTTTACTAGGTTCAACTTGAACAATCGGGGCTATTTGGACAGGTGCCGTAGGGACCACATTGACATAATTGGGTTGGACATAGGTTGGCACATTACTACCCGCTATGTCCTCCCTTTGTGCCCCTACTTTATCCAAATAACTTTGTTGCCCCATATTAGGCGGGAGATAAGTTTCTCCATAGTGAATTTCTTTCCAAAGTTTTGTTCTTTGGTAAGCGGCAAGCAAGGTTGTAGGAGTAATTTCTTTAACAAACGCTTTCAACTTAGGAGGATACAATCCGTTTATAAATTGCCGCATAAAATGTGCATCAGGGTAATTATGATCTAGTAATTGAAGCATTATTTCTTCTAATTGACCAAGATAACTATCTATGCGTTCTCCACTAGCCATATGCAACTCTGCTAACTTTTCAAATAATTTAATTGGTAAGTAGCTAGGTGAAAATGTGCAAGAAATGAATCTTGTAAACCCTGCCAAGTATTAAAATGTCCTATCGGCTGTCTTTGAAACCAATTATTGGCCTGATTATGTAACGTATTGGGAAAGATACTAAGAAAATGTGCCTCAGTTCTTGCATTCTTGGCATTGCAACAAGTCAAAAATTGATAAATGTGGCTATCTGGGTCATCGCCCATTCATCCATGAAAAATTGGAAATGGCATAAGTGAATAAGGCCTATCAACCTCATCACCCGGTTGCATCACAATTGGGATTACAGCTGGAGCTGCCATAGTATTTATATATTCGATTATTTGACTCCCGTTAATCGATTCGGATGAACCACTAACTTCAAGAGAATCACTTAAAGTAGAAAATCCTTCTAAATTTAAATTACGAACTACTGCTCATAAGTCCACTTCCTTTCAAAATGAAATATTAATTTCTATTTTTTTTTCCGAACTCCAAGCTGGATTATCAATCCAATTTGGTCGTTCTTTAACAAAATCGATCGGACTTGATCTACCTAGAAAGGATCCTAAAGGAGAATCAATTATTGGAGAGACATCAACTTCAAGTTGATTTTCCTCAATTAACCCCTGAGCACCCTAGCGCCCCAAATGTGGCCTCCTACTATGAGACATTTGACCATTATAATGTCCTAGGTTGTATGGTGAAAACTTCCACAACTTTCTCCAAAGATGCCCTCCCTATCTCTCTTGCAATCTAAACGGTCATGTCTCTTGGAATTTATTTTTTAATCAGTGGGGTCTACTTGAGTGGCAATTTGTAGCTTGCTTTTGGAATTTGGGCTAGGCGCTTAGGGGTTAAGTCTAATTTGGATTTTACTTGATTGTCCTCACTTTGGCCAACTTGAGAGCCCTCTGGTGAGGAATCGTTTGATCTATAACTTGGCTCACCTAACAAATGCGGAATCTCAATTTTCTCCTCTACTTTTTGTTACATTCCTATCTTCTTTTGATACTTGATTTAATTCTTCTAAATTTAATTCATTCACATTTAAATTTTCCTCTTTATTATAGCTACTCTCTGGCCTCGGCCTAAAATAATCTCCTAATTGGAACAAACTTTTCCAACTAGAAGATGTAGGTTCTAATTTTGGTTTAGAGACAAATTTGTGTTTTTTTGTGCTTCCCTTTTTCTAGCTCTTTCTTCTCTAACGTTTTTGCTAGCTTTAGAATCAAAAGATGTACTACTCATTACCAAGCAACATATCTAAAAATTCCGATAAAAGGCAAAGAAAAAGGAACTACCTATTAATGCGCCTCTCTGGCAGCGGCGCCAAAATGCTGATAAGTTTAGTTCCTATTCGAAAATACCTAAACTAATAGTAAAGTTTGTTCCAAGGGAGGTCTTTTTAAATAGGGTTGTCTCTAATTAGAATACTACTAGGCCAAACAAGTCATTGCAACCAAAAACATAAGAAGAAAGTGTTCCTTAACCATCTAAAACTATCATTATTCCTCATTTGGTAGCACTAGTTCCAGAATTTGAACTCTCCCCTCTTAATGGCCACAAGGGTTGAGAAATCATCCAAATTGGTTCTTTCAATCTTTCAACTTTAAGTCTTTCTTCAAATCGGATGCACCAGCACCACAACCTGACAGAACCTTGTCTTCCAAATTGGTCTTTTCAGCTTCCAACTACCAAATGGGTCTTGTTAGTCTTATTCATCACATTAGCATCCTCTCTCACCAATTCAAGACTTGATACCTCTATTTTAATTTTGTCTCCAACTTGGGTAACATTACATCTCCAACTAACAACCAAATTCTATTCTTTTACAGAATAGACCTTTCTTACAGTTCAACTCGGTTTTGCTTCTCTCAATTTTTTTTAATTAACTAATAGTCTCCTTAACCAATTCGGAATTGACATAAACTATCACTACTCTTAGTAATCAACACCAAATCGGAATTAAACTCCCACAGCACTCAATCTAATAATTCCCAATTTGGACTCAAATAGCCAAGCAAATTATAACAGAACTCCCGATTTGGATCATTTTATAAACACCAAACAATACCATTAAAATACTCCCAATTTGACCTCATATAATTTGTCAGAACATTCACCATCTTCTACTTTGGACTTAAAAATAATAAGTCAAAACATAACTAGAACCCAATTTGGAATAAATTAACACAGTTTTTCGATTAACCAAACATCCCAACTTGGATCACATCACTGGTCAAACTTTGCTTCCAAATTGGAATTTTAACTCCATATATGCAAACAAACCATACCCACATAGGACACCAATTTGGCTTGAACAAAATTTATTATAATACTGAATTGGTGAATAAATCACTGTTTATAATTTTTATATGTTTCTCAAAACTACTCAATTAGAGTCTTCAACATCTTGAACAATCATTTCATCTTCACTGCATACTCTCCAACTTAATCCTCCTTCCAGTCCTCCAACTAGGACTTGCACAACTTCCTTCACACAACTATTTTTAATTTTTATGTATATATATATTTTAATTTTTCTACTTTTGTATTTGCTAGCTATTTCTTCTAGCTAACATCTGATCCACTTAGCACCCAATTTGGGTTTCAATATCCTCTTTTAATCTCATCATTCTTCACCCGAATAGGACTAAATTCATAAAATAAATTTATGCCAGTCCACCATCTACTTATAACATCTCACCAACTCGGATACTCCAAATTCCACAATTAGACACACATATACATCTCCATCTCATCTAACTCCAAAGACTCACTCACAAACTCACAAACTCACATTAAAACATAAACTCAAGCACTTGCTTGACACACACCACCAAGCATCCCCACTTGGAAAATCACACACAATAAAACGAAAATACACAGTACAAATTGGCTGGGACACGCAATGGAATTCACTCAATAGCCGGTCCCCTAAAATGAGGAAAAACACAACCCAAATAGCAATCTCCAATTGATAGTTACCCACTTGATAGAGACAACCAACCCTAGACAAACACCAAATTGAAACCGTAAAAATAACTGCATTCAATACCACAACAAAAACCAAACCGGTATCACATCTGCAACTTCCAATTTGGACCTACAACCCAACCTCAGACTTCACAGTTCACAATCCAACTAGGAAATCATCCAGCAACCACATACGATTTGGGTTAACTTTAATTCAACACACAACTCCACCAATTCGGGTTTAACCAGTCATTCCAACTTCATCCCCCCAACTTTGACAAACAGCCAACTAGTTGACCTGACTTAACTACTGGAAATCCCATTTGGATCACAAACTCAAAAATTAATCCAAAATCCGCTCCAATTTGGGTAAAAATATATGTACAAAGGCATCAAATTGGTAAACAAATACCACAAAAGCAAAACAAAAACATTCAAAAACCTCAAAAAGATATACAAAAGGTTAAAAACTTAAGGCCAATCAGGTTATCAACAGTTTGCAAGGATATTGGAACTAGGATTCCATATGAAGGAAAAAGAAGATTTCGACACGGATTTGGACCAATCAAGTAGTGACTCAGAAGACGAAAGGAAGAGGAAAAAGAAGAAAAATAAAAATTTCAATGCAAAAGATATTTGAAAGAGCTACAAGAAGAGGTGGCTCAGCTATCAGCAAGTCAACGGAAATTTCATAATGGAATAATTTGCAAAATTTGCCACAATAAGGGACATTTACTTACGAAATGTCAAACAAGGTATTGTACAATTTGCAATATAAATACACACCACACCAATGAATGCACTTACAATCGGCAATACCAGGAGGGAAAACTGGTAGTTAATCAAATCCAATCCCAATGGAACAACATGAGAAGGAGGGAGAACGTAAGGAAATTTGGTAATCAAGATCAAGAACAAGAACCCCCTAGAAACAATTACAAAACTATAGGTAGGAAAGATACCCGTATCGGGGAGGATATGGAAGAAGAAGAAACCCATATAATGGGGGAAGAAATAACTATAACAGACAAACAAACCAATATGAGGATTGATATAGACCCAAGTTTGAAGATAGGAAATTTTGAGAGGAGCCAAGGCGTACCTATTCAGGTATAGAACAAAGGGAAGGCTATCCCGACAAATGTTATTATTGCCATAAGAAAGGGCACGTAAAGAAAGAATGTTTCTTCTGGAAACGACACCAAGAAGAGATTAGAGGAATACAGGGGGGATGAAAAGCCAACAATTGCTTCTAATATGATAGCTCCAGATGTCTATATAATGACAAGGTCACAAAAACGGCAAAAAGAAAATGAAGAAGAATCTACAAGTAGCAATGGTGAAGATAGCAATAGTGAGAATGAAGCTGAGGAAGGGCAACTAAAAACGGTGGAGTTTGGAGAACTCCGGGAACGAGCATCTAAGGAATGGGACGATGAACGAAGGATACACCAACAAGTGATCCAAGATGTCCAAAAATTACAAGAAGAGTTAGAGGAAATACTGCAGGAAGAACAAATTTTGCCTTTAGAATAGAAGGAAAAGCCAACAATTGAAGAAGAAAAGCCAGAAAAGGTTAGAAAGCAAAAATCGGTCTCAAACGATACTAAGAGTAAATTCCATAGGAATAAGGAGGTAAAGCAAGCTAAAATCGTACATGAAGTACTAAAGCAAACCAAAGCAAACATCACAGTTGGCCAACTCTTAGAGTTAGCTCTGTATTGTAAGCAACACGTAATGGAGGCATTTCTATAAATAAGTAGGACACCACATAAACCAACAAAGGTATGCCAAGTCAAAACACAAGACTTTGATATAGAAATGTTAGTGATAACAGCCCGCATCAAACATTACACCATACACAATGTACTATTAGATGGAGGTTCAGGAGTAAACATTATTACCAAGGAACTTTGTCGGAAGTTAGGGTACCGTAAATTAGAACCAACACCATTTACTATTAAGATGGTAGATCAAAGGAAGGTTATACCCTTAGGGATTATACGAGATCTCCGAATGGAAGTGAGAGGTTGTCACGCCCCTATCTACTTGGGGTGCCCAATGAACCTTAGTGCACAAGGGGGGACCTTGGGGGTGACTTCCCAAGCCTTGCAATAGACTAGGTAGGGAGAATGAAGAGACTCCCGATCAAATAGGGCACAATGGCGTTCTGGTTTTGAAGTAGACGAGAAAGTGTCATACATGCTTGGAAAGCTCTTGACAATACGCTTCTAATGGCACAAAAAATGCGTAATTTAGAATTGTGAGCTAAAAGTTATGGCCGTTCAAAGTTGACTGGATCCCGGGGGCACCGAGACACTTGAGGGCTAGGTGTGAGGGGTTCTCAATGAATCCCACAAGAAAGTATGTCATGTGGCATATCATTGGAAAGCTATGAATATAAGGAACCTAGAATGACAAGCATTACAAGGTTCTAAGACATGAGCCAAAAGTTATGGCCAAAAGAAGAGCCGTGGTAAAGGCGTGACGCCTCCCCCGGTGAATCCGAATCTTTAAAGGGCCATAATTTTGTGAGAACTTGTCCAAATGGGACGAGTGAGCAGTCCATTGGCATTTACTCGTTGCGTAGATGTCTAAAATGGGCTTGCATGTTGTATTTGGATCTCTAAGCGCAAAGTTACGCCGGTTGGAAGTTCGGGAGTCCAAATGGTGACGTAACTTGGCCATTTGGGTTGGAAGTGGTGGTCTTCCACAACTCAAGGTTATCCAAGGACTTCCTTCGACCTAGAACGGAGGGTCTGCCAAATACCACAGAGAATACTATAGGAGGGGTTGGTCTCCCTCCTCACTCCCTCTTGAAACTTTGGTTAGTCCCGGTGACTCATGGTTGGTGGTAGTGACTTTACCACCACTTCAAGGCACCATGGGACACTTGTGTGTGTTCCGTGGCATTGGTTGGGTGGAGTCCCGCTCCTTGCTAGGCCTCCTTGGATGTGTCCCGAGTTGTGAGCGCTGGTTACCTCTAGTGGATGAGTAGCAAATGCAAAAAGGGCTAGCATGGAGTGGGGTGACACTCAAGGGCGGTTAGGACTATGGTGAGTAGTGCCACTATGGGTCCTTACACATTAAGGTGGAAGTTCCGCTCCATATTACTAAATGACATGCCCGGTGTTACGATGGGAGTATGTGCTAGTAGTCCCGGTGACTGGGACTTAGCAAATTGAGTTGGAAATGGGGACTTATACTGTGTGTGCTTGGCATGTGTAGTGTTAGGCAGTTGGTGACCAAATGACGCTGTAAGTGGATTGAGGTGAATCTAGTGAGTTGTTGGAAGTTATTAGGTGTCATTTGGGTCGCGACAGAGGTTTTCGATACAACATTACAATTACAGTAATGAGAATGGAGTCCGAAACTGGAAGTTATACCATGCTGATTGGTAGACCCTGGATTAAACAGGCAAACACAAGGCAAGATTGGGCAATGGATACCATTACATTGGTATATAAAACAAAAGATAAAAAAATTAACACAAGGTGAATACTGTGTCTATCACCTTCAAAAAGACCAATTCAAATTGAATGCTACGACTACGACAATGAAGAACAAATAGTGTACCAAACTATACCATCTCTCCAACCTATTGCAGACATTGAGCTTACATGGTTCAAAGAGATGTTTTCTTATGAATGTCAAGTGGCCGAGCTAGAGTCACTATCCACAGCAAAATCACCCTCAAAAGTAGGAGAAAAGAAGAGGCCAAAATATGACAAAGTAATAGATACATCCTTTAAATACCTAGCCCATTTCTATGATCAGAAAGAGGGTATACTCACTATTGATGATACTCCAGCGTCAGTATCAGTTCAAGGCAAAGACATTGCCAAGTGGGCTATAGAAGATAAAAACCAAGTACAAGAAGTTAACTTGGGTATGGCAGAGAAACCTTACAATGTACGCATCTGCAAGAATCTTGAATCAGAATTCAAGAAAGAACTTATTGAACTCCTACAAGAGTTCAAGGATGTGTTTGCATGGAGTTACAAAGATTTTAAAGGAATACCAACACATATATGCGAACATCACATTGAGCTTACTTCTAATGTGTATCCAATAAGACAAGCCATGTATCGGATGAACCTGAAATATGCAACCAAAGTCAAAGAGGAAATTGATAAATTGCTAAAAGTAAGGTTCATCTACCCAGTTAAGGGAACCGAATGGTTATCACCCATTGTCATAGTCCCAAAGAAAAATGGCAAGCTTCGCGTATGCGTTGATTATCAAAAATTGAACGGGGTTACAAAATTGGATCCATTTCCACTACCGTTCACTAACCAAGTATTGGAAGCAGTGGTGGAGCACGAAATGTACTCTACACTTGATGAGTTTAGCGGATACAACCAAATCCTCATGGCCTTACAGGATCAACTCAAGACTTGCTTCATTATAGAGTGGGGCCCATTTGCCTACCATGTAATGCCATTTGGATTAAAATGTGCTCTAGTAACTTTTCAACGTGCGATCATACAAACATTTGCCGAATTTCTGAATGTATTCATGCAAGTATTTTTTAGATGACTTCATAGTGTACAATAACAGGGCCATGCACCATTAGCTACCCATTTTATATTCTACGTAGACCACAAGGCCCTACTACACGTAGTAAACAGAACCATGATATTTGGAAGAATAGCTAGATGGATGCTCCTACTCCAAGAATATGATTTTGAAATTATATATAAGCCAGGCAGACAACATGTGGTAGCTGACCATCTTTCAAGGGTCAGCAATGGTGAACCAGCAAATGGAATACCAAACTCATTTCTAGATGCAAACTTGTTCATGGTACAAGTTACACCACAACAAGATGAAATTTTTCCATTTCATGACTAGAGGAGACCAATAATTGAATACCTCTAAATTGGAAGAATACCAATGGATATACCTCTCAACATTCGGCGTTAAATAGCGATAAGAAGTCGACCTTATCATCTAGATGAAAGGGGAAGATTGATAAAAATATGTTCAGACTTCTTATCCAGAATCTGTATAGTAGGACCAATAACCAGGGCAATTATTGCGGAAGCCCATAGAGGTCTAGCTGGAGGACATTTCTCTTCCACTATAATAGTACATAAGGATTTAACAGCCTTAAACTAGTGGCCTGACTTACAAAAAAATGTACACAACTATTGCAAAGAGTGACATTTGCCAAAAGAATAGTAGTAAACCCGAAAAACAGAAAAATCCTTTGCACCATGTTTTACCACTGGAGATTTTCCAGAGGTGGGGAATTGACTTTATTGGGCCAATACATCCACCAATAAGATCCACAGCTAACAAATATATAATCACATCTATGGATTACACCTCCAAATGGGTGGAAGCCTAAGCTCTAAAAGACAATAGTACCCACTCTACCGCTAGATTTTTGTATGAAGAAATAATTACTCGATACGGATGTCCTATAGAATTAGTAAGCAATCAAGGGACCCACTTCTTCAATACGACAATTCAACTTCTTACCACAGAGTTCATGATTCAACATTAGAAATCGACCCCCTATTACCCCCAAGGCAATGGACAGGTAGAGTCAACAAACAAAGTATTAAAAGTTGTACTCACAAAAATAGTAAATGCTAATCAAACAGATTGGGATCAAAAATTGTTCTCTGCACTATGGGCATATCAAGCAGCATACAAAGTAACTACTTGCCATACATCCTTCTTACTAGTATATGGGACAGAAGCATTACTTTCCATCAAGTACCTAGAAACTCAACTACAAGTTCTATCAGTATATGCAATGTTGGCATATTGCTTACAACAGCTAGAAGAGATGGATTTGCGACAAGTTGAAGCTGAAGATTACATAACAAGAATGTCAGAATGCAACTAATGAGGAAATTCCGCCATGACAACCTCAACCATTTGAAGCAAAAGAACCGACATCCACATCAAAACACGTACAAAACAGGAAAGTGTTCCAACCTCCAACCTTCAATAAGTACCACCAAAGGACAAAAAGTCAATCCAAACATATGGTAGGTATTGCAAAACAACAAACAATGCTAGTCACAACCAACCAATCATTACCAACAAGGCCAAAATGTCCTATGGTTAAAACCCACCATTAAGAGAAAAAAAATTTGTAAACAAATGGTTTGGGCCTTACATAATCAAAATTGTTTATTCTAATGGAACAGTGGACTTATATGAAACCACAGGATTGTTGGTTCAAGTGAATGTTAATAAATTACAACCATATGCAATGGAAGAAAGAATAACCGAATGGGTTCCAAGGGTTTTCCTATCTATGGTACAATGCAATAACAAGAAAGGTCTAACCCTAGGCTTAACAAATCAAATAAACACCAATATGGAATATCATGTCAAAAGAGATGTAGGAAAATCAGACTAGAAACCATTAGGAGAACAAAAATGTTGCACGTATTGTCAAACTCCATATAAAAGACAAGCATGCCTTAAAGACATGAATACATGTCCAAGAATACCACCAACCACAAATCAACTCGGGAAAATATTACAACAAATTTTTTATGTGGAAGATATCAACCAATATTGAAAAGACCAGAAAGTATTATGGTTAGAGGTATGGAAGATGAAACCAAAGATAAATGGGTAGGACCTGCTATAATAAAAACAATTTATCCTAATCAAACAATGAAGTTAATAAATTCCAACATAGTAGAATTTTGTATACCAGTCCGAAGAGTAAAACATTATGATCAAAATGTAGAAAAAACAAGTATTGAAATAAACTATGCACAACCTACCATACAATTAACAAAACTTCATAAAACAAGTAACATTATTCGAAAAAATATAGACAATAAAAATAAAAATTTAACTATCAATTATGACATGAAACAAGGATACATTAGCAAGCGGGATAGGGTTGTATTACTCTATCCATCATCATATATAAAAAGGGACGAATTTCACACTAATTTGTACCAGCAATATCCAAACAAGAACCTCTTTTCTATTCATCTACAATCAATCCGACAAAATAATATTCAATATCATGCAAAAGAAAGACAAAACAATTATAACACAAACAACAAAATCTATCAATTTAAATGTAACATCCTAGGAAAGTCTAATGAGTGCTTTATAGAAAGACCATTCAAAGGAAAAATACTTAAAAATCAATACCAACTTTTAAAGATTAGTCCTAAGAGGATGCTAGTGGGAATAGGGATACCATTCAACCAAGCAGTTAGGCATAACTGCTGGTTACAACTACCACTCAGTCTTCTTCATCTCTCCACTAGCCTTAATCATTTACATTTGTTGTTTGTGCAAACTTATACATTACTTAATATTTTTAGTATTTTAGATCCTTCCCAAACTCTAAACATGGAAGGCATAGAGTTTAATTTTCAACCAGTCATTCTATCCAAAATTGGATTCACAGCAATAGAAAAAGATATGTTACAAGATATGGGATTACTAGGTTTTGCCACACAAGTCAATTGGAGAGGAAACATTCCTATAGAAATTCTTCAAGAAGTATTGACAAACTTACAAGTAAAAGCCAGAACAACTCTAGTGAATGACAAAACCTGTGAACTAATACCACAAAACTTTAAAGAATTAATTACAAAAAACTTCCAATTACAAACCACTCCACGGATGCCAAACAAAAAAATGTATAAATCAACTAGTCATTGAGAGGTCAAGCAAAAATCCTATTCTTACTTCAGCCATGTGCAAATCTCCAAAAACTAAAACAATCATCAAATTTTTAGGTACAACCTTTAGTCTAAAGCAGAAAATGGGAGAAATTCCATGGGCATTAGTACAAGAGATACAATTAGCAATGTAAGGAGTAACAACGGACTGGATTAATAATTTTAAATTACATTTGCATTATGAATTACAAAGAATAAGACTGGAATTACAAGGTCCAAAACTAATTACCATTACCACTAGATTAGGAATACATATCACTCTTATACTATAAAAAAATAAAGGCATTAACAACACTACAAAAATTTCGAATCCATGTAACTCTTAAATTCAAAAAGAGACAACTACTGTCCCCATTATCTGCAGGAACTCTACAAGCTTTGGAAAAAGCTAAAATTATAGCACATTCTATACAACAAGCTGAAATTCGCGAAGTAACAATTGGATTAGTAAAAGTTCAATTAAATCCTACATAACCAATTTCTGAGTTAACAATACCTTATGGGAATTTACAAAACAAAAACTATGAAATATATACAACTTATGAACAAATAATACAAAAGACCAAGGAACACATCAACGAGAGAAGTATATTAAACAAAAGGAAAAAATCCATCATACCTACCACGGAAAGGAATTCAGTTGTATACATCGATTCCATACCAAAAGTAGATCCAACAATAGAAGTTTCAAAGACTCCCCATGAACTCAAAACTGAAATCTGCAAACAAAACATGCACCACAGAGACAATGAAGATTGCACAACACAAGCTAATATGCGAAAGAGGAAAAACCATGATAAAGAAGAAGCCACAAATCAAACATTGAAGTGTAACAAGAAAATTATTGTACACAAATTCATAGCTACAAATGAACTAAAAAATAGATGCTTATCAATGGGACATTTCAAAGAAAGCAGCCAGGCTCGCAGGCTCGGATAAACAGGATTACATTGAAGACAAAAACAACGCTGCTAAAGACAAATAGGATACTAGTAAAGTCCCCTCCGCAACTAGGCACACCAAAGAACTCGAAGAAGCCCAAGCGTGGCATACAGCTAAGAGGCTAAAGAAGCAACAATGGATCGAAGATGTTACGACATAATTACAAATCTAGATTAGTTAGATTAATCAGCTAGCAACAGATAGCCGCACTGTTAGACAGTCATGACTCTTGATGTTTGATCTCCTCCTGTATATAACCTCTTGTAGTAGGTTTCATAAATATAATATTAAAAACAAAATATTTTTATGTTTTCATCTACACTCTCGTGTTTCATACATGGTATCAGAGCTGGATTGATGAATCGCTAACCAGCATCATGTGCTTCCTTGTAATGCCAAAAGTTGAATTATGATCAAGTGAAGACGTGTTTAACTTGTTGGTTGTCAAAGAGGAGTGCCTTGAAATTGAAAACAACTTATGTATAATAAATGGGTTCTTTCAGCTTCCGATTGCATTAACTGAACCAGAAATCGAGGAAGAGCATCATACAATTGAGCAGCAATTGGAAATTCTGAATCTCACATATGAGATTGTAAGTGCACCTGCAAGTTACATAGCTTATTTTGGTCAATTAATGACACCTGGGCAATTTGATGAAATAAGCCTACAATTTTTTGACAATGGGGAAACTTTTGCTCAACCTCCATCAATTCATCAAGAGTTGTAGTACTCCTTTATCTATCTTTGGGGACAACACATGCAAGGACTTTTTTTAGTTCAATCATGGCTTTGACTCCCTCAAGTATGACTCCCAAAGCATATAATATTCCTTCTCTCACTGCCTCGAATTATACATTATGGAGTATAAAAATTCAAATGCTCCTTATACGCTCCGATTTATGGAGTGTGGTTGACGGATTAGAAATTTCTCTTGCTACCAATGATCAAGCTGGATTAACGGCATAGAAGCTAAAAGATTCCAAAGCTCATGCTGATATATTGTTGCATTGTAGTGAGAAACAACTAATCTCACTTCAACCGTTAGAAACTTCCAAACAAGTATGGGATAGGATAAAACAACTTTATCAACGATCCAATAAAGCTTCTCAGGTTAATTTACATAAACAATTATGCCAACTTTTGATGTTTGATACACATGATGTTGTAGGTTTCCTTGAAACTTGACAATCTATTCTTCAAGAAGCCGCTACTGCTAGTTGCGTCTTTGACAATGCTCAACAAATTATGTTGCTATTATCTACACTCCCAGATTCTTGGAGTGCATTTATCACAACACAAGGCAGTATCTCCAACCTTACATTTCCTAAACTACTCTCTAATATCATTCAACAAAACGCCATAAATACTCCCCAAAATGAATCTTCTAAAACAAGTGTATTCTACGTCAAAGGGAAATTTACTAAACCATCATCACAAAAGTTCAACACCAATTCTCAACATTCAACTAATAGTTTTCAAAAATCAAGATCTTTTACTGGAGCACAAAAGACTAGCAAGCTTGGTATATCCTGGAAGGGACAAACAAGTAAGACACCAATTATTTGTCACTACTGTGGCATTCCGGATCACAAGGCCCCAAACTGCAGAAAGAAACAGCGTGACTTGAGGCATTCAAAGAACCACGGCAATATTGCCACTTCAACTACTCTCATATCTTTTTTTTGCCTTCATAAATATACCACTTATATCCGACTCATGGTATTTAGACTCTGGAGCAAGTCCACATATGTCTCCTTTCTAATCTTTATTTAGGAATTATCAACCATTAAATGAATCCAAGACTATTTTACTTGGTGATAATAGCACTTATAATGCTATTGGTTTTGTCTCCATGCTAATTCAACTTCTGAGTTCTAAATCACTAATAATTAATGATGTCCTCTATGTACCTAGGCTCGCTAAGAATTTGCTTTCAGTTGCTCAAATAACAAGTACTGGAAATACTACTATTACCTTTAGTGGCCAACAATGTTTTATTAAGACCATTAATCCAATTAGCGATCATCAAAGGACATTTCGCATTCAGAAAGATGGCAACTTATTTTCCTTAATTAGGTGTTGGTATTGCACTTATTATTCAAAGCAATGCTACTACTACAAAATCTGAAATTGATATTTTAACATGGCATTATTGATTAGGCCATCTAAACAATCGATCATTAAATGTCATGCAATCTCAAGACTTGATTATTGGCTTGCCATCGTTGCAATCCACTATGCCAATGTGTACTCATTGTATCTTTGGCAAGCATCATAGGATAGCTTATCCTATTAATAATGCCACTCGAGCCTTGGTACCTCTTGCTTTGGTTCACATAGATTTGTGTGGTCCAATGAAAACTCCGTCACATGGTGGTGCCTATTATTTCCTTATATGTATTGATGATTATACAAGATATACACACATATATTTTTTAAAGAAAAAGTCTAAAGTGTTTTCCGTTTTTCTTCAATACAAGAATTTAGTTGAAAATCACACAAATCAAAAGATATTGATCCTTCGTTCCAACAATGGCGACAAATTTACCTCTATACAATTTCACCAATTATATTATGACTATGGTATCCAACGACAATTTACAAATCCATTTAACCCAGCACAAAACGAGGTTGCTGAACATAAAAACAGAACATTGGTTGAATCTACTCGTAGTATGTTAGGCTGAAGCCCTTAACACTACCTGCTATTTACAAAATGTTTCTTACACATCTGTCTTGGATAAGATTACACCCTTTGAACTTTGGACTGGCTTCAAAACAAATCTTTGTCACCTTCATATTTTCGGGTGTCAAGCTTTCGCTCACATTCCCGATGAGAAGTGCACCAAACTAGATGCAAAGACTATTTTGTGTATTTTTTTGAGTTATGGCGAAACTCACGGTATAAAAGGCTATCGTCTACATGATATATCATCTAATCATTTGTTTACCAGTTGTGATGTTATTTTACATGAAGATTCCTTGTTGCAAGGGGGAGCCTTATCTTCACCTCCACCTCTCAATATATCGAACTCTGACGGTGATTATAGTGTGCCTGATCCCTTGCTCAGTCCTTCATTCAACGAACTGAATCCTGGTCAACTTGATCCAAATACATCTAATTCACTAATTGATAAAAAAAACTCTGATTCAGATTCCAACTCTGAATCACCACCTGACAAGGCATTTGTTTGACCCCCTTCTCCGCCTGTAAATACCTTCCCAGCACATCCTAATCAACTTCATTCCTCTAATCGACATTGTCACTCTCACTCTTCTCCAGAATTCTCTACCAGACAATCCACCCATAAAAATAAAGGACAATGGCGCTCCACCAAATTCCATGATGAAGCTTCCTATGCTTCTGCCTTTTTCACTCAAATTGCAAATCCCCAGCCAGTTTCTGAAGCTCTCTCCAGCCCTAAAGCTTTCCAGTGGCGTCAAACTATGGAATCTGAGTACAATTTTTTAGTTAAAAATAATACTTGGACATTGGTTGACCCTCCTCTTAATCGATCCATTGTCAGTACAAAGTGGATATTTCGACAGAAATATAATTCTGATGACACTTTGGCTCACTACAAAGCCTACTTTGTTGCACGAGGTTTTTCTCAACAAGTTGGCCTCAACTATTTTGAGACTTTTTTCCCTGTTTTTAAAATGACATTATTACACCTTTTACTTGCTTTGGCTACACTTTATGGATTCTATATCCACCAGATGGATGTTACGACAGCCTTCTTTAATGGTCTTCTTCAGGAAGAAATTTATATTACCCAATCTGAAGGTTTTATTTTACCCAGTAATGCAATTCAAGTATGACATTTATTAAAGTCTTATTATGGATTTAAACAGGCACCACAAGTTTGGTACGAACTCTTTGATCAATTTTTGCTTACTCAACATTTTGTTCATTGTTATTCCGACACCAATGTATATTTCAAGCGCTCCTGCAATATTTTCATGTTTCTTGGTCTATACATCGATGACCTTATTTTAATATCTCCAAATTCAAAGTTTCTCTTAGCCCATAAGGCTCTGTTTGCCTAGCGTTTCTCCATAATGGACAACAAGGATATAGAATATGTTCTTGGAATCCAAATCCAACGAGATCCTACCAATCATACTCTCATCTTTACACAAGATAAATACATTTCTGATTTTCTTGACAAGTTTAATATGACAAATTGCAAACCCATTGCTACACCTATGGAAGCCAATATTCGATATTCCCACTCTCAAGTTGAGAACTTGACTCCTGAAGAGACCTCTTTTATGACTTCCGTACTATATGCACAAGCCATTGGCAGTTTTCAATACCTTGTAACGTGTTGTCACGACCCAAATGATACTTTATAGCTTTCAGCAACTCACTAGGTTCACCACAACTTGCTTACAGCATCACTTGGTCAAAAACTGCCTAACACTGCACATGCCAAGCACACATAGTGTTAGTCTGCATTTCCAACTCATTTTGCCAAGTCCTAGTCACCAAAACTATTAGTACACACTCCCATCGTGACACCGAGCATGTCACTTAGTAACATGGGGCGGAACTTCCACCTTAATGTGCAAGGACCCATGATGACACTACTCACCATGGTCTTAACCACCTTTGAGTATCACCCCACTCCATGCTAGTCCTTTTTGCATTTGCTACTCATCCACTAAAGGAAACCAATACTCACAACTCGAGACACATCCAAGGAGGCCTAGCAAGGAGTGGGATTCCACCCAACCGATGTCATAGGACACACACAAGTGTTCTATAGTGCCTTGAAGTGGTGGTGAAGTCACCACTACCAACCATAAGTCACCGGGACTCACCAAGGCTTCAAGAGGGAGAGAGGAGGGAGACCAACCCCTCCTATAGTACTCTCTGTGATATTTGGAAGACCCCCCCATCCTTGGATAAAAGGATAGGTCAAAGAAAGTCCTTGGATAACCTTGGGTTGTGGAAGACCACCCACTTCCAACCCAAATGGCCAAGTTACGTCACCATCTGAACTCCCGAACTTCCAACTGATGTAACTTTATGCTCAGAGATTCAAATCAATATACAAGCCTATTTTAAACATCTACGTGACAAGTAGATGCATATGGACTACTCAATCATCATATTTGGACAAGTTCTCACAAAGTTATGGCCCTCTAAAGATTCAGGTTCACCGGGGGAGGGAGGCATCACGCCTTCACTACGGCTCTTCTTTTGGCCATAACTTTTGACTCATGTCTTAAAACCTCATAATGCTTGTCATTCTAGGTTCCTTGTGCTCATAGCTTTCCAATGGTATACCACATATCACACTTTCTTGTGGGATTCATTGAAAACCCCACACACCTAGCCCTCAAGTGTCCCGGCACCCCCGGGACCCAGTCAACTTTGAACAGCCATAACTTTTAGCTCACAATTCTAAATTGCGCGTTCTTTGCACCATTAGAAGAGTATTGTCAAGATATTTCTAAGCATGTGTGACACTCTATTGTCTACTTCAAAACCAAGGCATCATTGTGCCCTGTTTGATCGGGAGTCTCTCAAATCTCCCTTCCTAGTTTATTGCAAGGCTTGGGAAGTCACCTCCAAGGTCCCCCCCTGCGCACTAAGGTTCATTGGGCACCCCAAGTAGATAGGGGCATGACACGTGTACCTGTTTTGATTTAACGTTCTTAGTCCATCATCTTGCTCAATATATGGCTAAACTAGGTCCAAGGCATTGGTGTGCTTTAAAACAAATCTTTCGATATCTTCAATATACCCGAACTTGGGGCCCTACCTATCGTTGTTTATCTTCTTCTCATTCTCATTCCAACTTTGTCCCCTTCCTTTGTGGCGACTGATGCGGATTAGGTCGGCGATATTGATATTAGACGATCGATGTCTGGTTATATTTTTAAAATTTTTGATTCTCTGATTTCCTAGTACAATAAGTAGCAGCCTAGGGTTGTGTTGTCCTCTACAGAAGCTGAATATATTGTTGCTGCCATTGCCACGAAGGAGCTCCTTTGGCTTCAAACTTTACTAAATGAAATGGGATATTTAGTTGAACTTCCCAGTCTTCTCTACTGTGATAACCAATCCTGCATTGCTCTTACCAAGAATCCTAAATTTCACGAACGCTCCAAACACATTGATATTAGGTATCATTTTTTTCATGAAAAAGTTGAATCTAAACTTCTTACACTGAAGTTTACCTCTACTCTTGAGATGTGGGCTGATATTCAAACGAAATCCTTACCCAAGTCCAAGCATTACGCTTGTACTTCAACACAAGGACTTCACGATTATCTTCATTCTACTTCTCTCAATCAATTAAAGGGGAGTTCTTGATCTATAATTAATTGTATCAAAGTTGGACTTTTTTTACAGAGATATTTGAACCTGCTTTTGATTATCTGATGCAGCTAAAGGGGGAGTGTTACGATGTAATTATAAATTTAGATTAGTTAGATTAATCAGCTAGCAACAGATAGTCACATTGTTACACTAACCAAACAATCATGATTCTTGATGTTTGATCTCTTCCTGTATATAACCTCTTGTAATAGGTTTCATAAATATAATATTAAAAACATCATTTGCATTCTCGTGTTTCACACAGAAGAAACTCAGGCTAAAAGACTAGAGAATGAATTCACCACAAGAGACAAACCAACAATTCGCAAACAGAATGTACCAACAACAACTGTAGATACAGATTCCATTGCGAAAGTTGCAACGCCGTATGCTGTGACTCCCCTTCTGACTGCTGCAACTTTCGCTACTTCGACTGTTGTTCCGCCTGCTGCTCTGTCTGTTGTTCCGCCAACTACTCTGTTGCTTCGACTACCACTCTGACTGTTGCTCCAACTGCTCCAACGACCACAAGCTCAAATTTTTTGTTGCGGAGACTGTTGGGGCTAACCGCGATGGAGGAAAGAATACAGTGCCAAAACCTATGAAACATGCCGCCAATCAGATACCTTAGAAGTTAGAACACAAAATGGGAGGTAAGCTCACATGCGACTACCGCAGATATAGCTACGTAGTTCAAATTAGGCAAAACAGAGAAGCAAGACAACATCAACAAACTCAATTACGTTGACAACAACAACGACCGGAGTAGGGAGGAAAAAACCAAGGTTGACGACAAGTTGAGAAAGAATGTCAGCGACCTCAACGACAATGGTACTCACGGCAATCAAAGCGTAGTGAACGACAAACGAGTCAAAGCACAGAAGATGAATACAGACCAACCAAAGCGGAAGACGATCAAACAAGGTGTGGAGGGAGTTTCCCCGAACTGAACACCAGCAAGGGCTTTTCCGAAGGGCATCAGGGAAGGCGCCGTAGGACGGAGCCCAAAAGCAGCGAAGGCTAGCACAAGCAAAGCCAAACCAAAAGTGGAAGATTAGGGTTATCAAACCCTAATAAAAAACAAAATGTAGAACCAAGGGATCATCAAACTAACGAAATAAGGAAAAAAGGCATTATTATCGACCAAACACAAGGGACAAATCAATCATGGAAACAAGTACCACAATGTTCCGAAGAAAAAGGAGCTAAAAAATATACAAAAGAAAACAAATTTCATACAAAACAAAACCAAAATTTACAAAAAGAGAATGAACACATCAAACTCGAAATAAAAAGATTAAAATTAGCTCTTTGTGCTGAGGAAGCTTCTCATCAAGTTACCCGCATTCTGTTGAAACAACTACAAAACACAGGTTCAAAGGAGGTACTTCGAGACAAAATCTTTATTACACCTAAAACTACAGATGAAGCATCATCACGAATAAATAAGGATCTATTAAAAGTCCATTCCCATAATAAAGAAAAAGAAAACAAGATTTTTCAAGACATACTCCAAAATATTTTTTATTTTTTATTTCCACTAGTATCCCTAAAACAACATTATGAAATAACCAGTAGACTTTTTTTAGGCATACATGGTTTACTACATCTCACTTACAAACACATAATCAATAATCAAGAATTTAAAACCATTTGGAAAAATGCCACACCTGAATTGAAGGAATTACTAGTGTTTATGTGGCACATAGGGGACCTTACAATAGAAAAAAGGGTAATAGAGACATATACGGCATCTCCACCATGTTATGTCATTCAATATATGGTTCGATCATATTATATGATTATAAACCATCACAAAGCATTCTTCGGGAATGAATCATTAATTAAACCATTAAAACCACAAAGGAACAATAACCATAGAAACAACAAACCCAAGCCAATTTCATATTCAAAAGCAAATGCATATTTAAAAAAGCACTCCTAGACTTAATGGAATTCGACAAGAGATTTTACCTCAAAGTCAAAGAGGGATGGATGAATTTTCTACACCAATGACATACCAACTTTCCAATGACTTTAAGAAAAGATGACTTCATACAAGCCTTGGAACATATGTACTATAATACGAGGAATCAAATTCTTACATACAAGGAATATGATTTCAATATACCATATCCAAACTTGAATATACCACATTAAGATCCTAGATATTTTAAGTTTTTCATTTAAATCATGCGGACATAATTTCCTTAACGGAAGGGTAATGTTAACCTAATATTTTAGATACTTTTGGAAAACTAATTAATCACAATGATTTATCAAGATATTGGAAAAATAGGATAAAAATACCAAGCATATACTTTAATGTACAATAATGCTCAAGAAATTGGAGAAAAAGAGCTTCCATTAAAGAGTTATTAATTTTGAAAGATAGGCATTTTTTAGTACATAGTAATTACATAGAAGGTACTAGGAGGTAGTTAGGGAGTAGATGTATAGTAATTAGGAAGTTAGGGTTTTTAGAAGAGGGCCTATGGCCATTGAACTAAGTGGTTAGGGAAATTAGGAACTTTCCTATAGCCACAGAAAACTATAAAAGGGGATTATTTTCCCATTGTAGATTATTATCTTACAAGCATCAATAAAAAAACCAACTTTCCAATCCAACACATATAAAGAAAGATTAAAGACTTACAAAAGTCTTCAAAGACTTAATGGTACAAAAGCTTAGAGAGGAAAAGGGATTTTCACCTTCCACAAGGTGCCAATTACTCCAAAAATCACACTCTGAATTTTCCAACAAAAGCAATTTATACAAGCGAATTGAAACTCAATCAAATCTTTGTAAGACCAACATAGATTGTAATCATCATTACATTTAAATTCAGTTGGAATCACAAGAACAATAAGAGATGCAATACAAAATCTATTATGATATTAAATTAAATCCTAAGAAATTGCAACCCAATTATTTAGTACTATTATATAGTAGTCGGTTTAAAAAATTTCAAGAATTTTTTTGAAATAAGATGGTTTGAACCTTACGAAGTTCTTAATTTTTATTCTAATAGGTCAATTGAGTTGCAAGGTTTTACAAGAACAATCCATGCAACTTGTTATAATGGATACCATTTTAAACCCTACAATATTGTGGAGCAAGTTTTGACTAAGTAGGGGGAGGCAATTAAATTTTTTTAAAAGGAAAAAAAGAAAGGAAAAGAAAGGAAAAGAAGATTAATGATTATTAATACTATTATGGACTTGCATCAATGAATCAAATGTCAAACTAGAAAGCCATCAAATACCTTGGTCATTTTTCTATATATAGAAGTTCAAAATAAAATATTACAACTAATTTGTTCATAAAATATCATGCATTCATTGTCAAGATTATTTGTCATCTCTCTAAGTCTCTATCTTTACTTAAAACAATGTTGAATTGAACTCAAAATTGAAAAGTGAATATATTGAATTGCTATGATGACAGAAAGTGATTCTAGTTATCTAGTTTCCTGTCAAAAATAATAGACACCTTCTGTAGTCTGTGAACTATTGTAGCTTTTGTATTTTTTTTGTTTTATTAGTTAATGTTGGCTATTTTCAATAGTATTTCGGCATTTTGAGGTTAACTCTCTATAGTTGCTGGTTGGTTTGGAGTTTTACTTGGATGTCATCTATAGTGGTGGTCAAGGTCAGTTGAATGGGATGAATGGGGTGTGAACTATAGTGACGGTTGTTTCGGTTGTCAGCCGAATGTGGTGAAGTAGATTGGAGGCTGTCAATTGTTCCTGAGTCTGGAGAGAGCCAGAACTCCTACGGCAGTGGAGGCCGGCAGTGTGTGCGAGCGGAATCGATAGTTGTGTGTTTGTGTGTGCAGAGTGAGTAGGTTGATTTGCTATAGTGCTGGTTGTAATTTGTTTTAAGTCGTGCTGGATCGATAGTTGAGGTGGAGTAGAATTATGCAGGAGAGGAACTATTGTAGAATTCATGTGAAATATAATGCGGAGCTTTGAGATTAATATGTTGTGTTCAATTGTGAAATTTTGTATGCATGGGTGTATGAATGAGTATGGCAATTGTGTTTTGCTATGGTGTGACTGGTTGTAATTGAATGGCGTATCAATTGTAATGTGTTTGCTGAGTGTTAAGTCTATGGGTTTTAAACTGATGAAGAACTTATTTCATTATGTATGTTGGTTAATTGAGGATTTCTGATTGTTTTATCTATGGTGTTATGACCATCTGATTGATGTGAAGCTATGGGTGTATGTGAAATTTTATGAGTGATTCTAAAATCAATAGTCTTTTAGAATGAGTGATTTAAAAGAGAAACGAGAGTTATCCAGAATAAATCAGAAGAAGTGTCAATTTTGCAATTGTTCAAGTTATGTGAAGCCTGAGTGTAGTTCTAAGAAAGAAATCACTATAGTAAAAATTCAGAGTCGGAACTTGTCGGAAGTGAAGTCAGAATCAATGGATCTTGAAGAAAATCAATTGAAGATATCGAGTGCTGAGCAAGAGGATCCATAGGATTGTACCAGCTAGTTGGTGAAATTGTAAAGAGGATCGAAAGGAAAGGCTGAATCAATAGATCTTTGAACAATGGATAAGTTCCCTAATCCAGGCTTAACTATAATAATATGTCCAATCTATTGCTAGGGTCAAAGTGAGATATTTTCTCAATCCTTTTAATTGTGCACAACTTGGGAATTAATTTAGTTCCCTAGGAATTACCTATTGCAAACCATACCTCCCCGCGAACGAACTTAAACTATAGTTATTTTATTATAATTCATTTTATAGTAAATAACAATCTACATTTTGGCGTCGCTGCCGGGGAGGTAGTGGAAATAACACCAATAGGTAATTCAATTAGTTGTGTCAATAGGGAAGGAAATCCAATAAATTAGATGGAAAACAAATGAGTTACAGATGGCCATTTTAGCCCTTAAAAAAAATTCAAGTGCTTATAAGATGATTGACCCAAAGTTTGATAATTTTCGGCCGAGAACATCAAGAGAAAATTATTTGTATGAAAATTGGTTGCAAATATGGGATTGTTCTAGAAAATGGAACAATGAAAGGGATGGTTTATATGATCAAATTTTGATCCGAGATAAAATTATTAACGATTTGAAATTTAAATTGCAAGAAGAAAATGAGAATTCCAAAAATTGGAGGAATAAAATGTTGGAAGAAGAAAAGGAAAAAAATATGGCAAGAGAGAATGAAGAATTTACAAGGAAAGAAAATATTAGGTTAATTTATGCAAGTTTTGGTTACAAAGGAAAAATTTCAAGTTTAAGTGAAGAATTATCAAAATTAATGGATCAAAGTAAAAAATTGGTTGATCAATTGGTAGAAAATTCAAATGTTGGTCAAGATGTTGAGCTTGTTAAAGAAAATTATGAGTTAAAAATTAAAAATCTTAAAAATAACTTTTCAAAAGAATTGGCCAAGGCAATAAAAGAAAATAATATGATAGTTGATGAAAATGAAAATTTGAAGACCAAAATGAATCGACTTGAAATTACATATTTTGATGAAAAGAACATATTGAAATTAGAGGTTGAATCATTGAGGTTAGAGCTTTCTAATGCTTATAAAAGAAATGAAGAATTAAGCAAAGCCATATTAGTTATGGAAGAACAAATAAATAAAACCCATAGACTTAACACTCAGCAAACACATTACAATTGATACGCCATTCAATTACAACCAGTCACACCATAGCAAAACACAATTGCCATACTCATTCATACACCCATGCACACAAAATTTCACAATTGAATACAACATATTAATCTCAAAGCTCCGCATTATATTTCACATGAATTCTACAATAGTTCCTCTCCTGCATAATTCTACTCCACCTCAACTATCGATCCAGCACGACTTAAAACAAATTACAACTAGCACTATAGCAAATCAACCTACTCACTCTGCACACACAAACACACAACTATCGATTCCGCTCGCACACACTGCCGGCCTCCACTGCCGTAGGAGTTCTGGCTCTCTCCAGACTCAGGAACAATTGACAGCCTCCAACCTACTTCACCACATTCGGCTGACAACCGAAACAACCGTCACTATAGTTCACACCCCATTCATCCCATTCAACTGACCTTGACCACCACTATAGATGACATCCAAGTAAAACTCCAAACCAACCAGCAACTATAGAGAGTTAACCTCAAAATGCCGAAATACTATTGAAAATAGCCAACATTAACCAATAAAACAAAAAAAATACAAAAGCTACAATAGTTCACAAACTACACCTTCTAATATTTATCTCATATGTATTATCAAAAGTATTGTCTAACTATTACTGTTTATTTTTTATAAATTAAAGTCATTGATAGTAAAATTATGAGAAATAAACAAAATTGCCAAGTGATTTAAAGATAAATTATTGAAAATGATCTCTAAATGAGCTTAAAGTAAAATATGAGAGAACATAATAAACTTTAAAAAAACTTGCATATAAAAGTCTATTACTTCTTTCTTGTTTTTCAAACAATTATCTTAAATCTTCCATGAAAATCTGAGAGAAAACATGATAATATTTGAAGAGAAGTCTTTGAACACAATCAAGTCTATGTGTCTAGTCAACTATAATTGCCGAGAGAAATGAAAGGACAAATTTTCACAAACTTTACTCATATAAGTATATCTTCTGAGCTTGAAAGAACATGATAAGATAAAGACTGGCTTTTATGAAAACATCTTGGCATTGTGAGAAAGAAGTGTCATTTAAGTGTCTATTAGTTTAATTATCTCATGAAGAAAAGATAAAGAGAGAATATAATAAATTTGGAGTGTAATTCAATTCCCCTTTAATAGATTGATGTACAAATAAAATAATACTAAGAGTGTTAAAAGAAATAAACTAGAATTTAAGAGAGATTTGGATAAGTAGTGAGATAAACTAATTGAATGAGAGAATGAATGAACAAAACCTATTGAGAGAAAATATGTGAGAAAATATGAGTGTTATTGTAAGAAAGAGTGCTAATACATTCTTAGTTGAGGAATCTAAAACAAAAAGGAAGAATAAGAATGTCAACAATTTGAGGTAGAACCAAAATTATTTAAATATATATATATAGGTTTTAATTATTCAAGTCTGGTCAAAGTATCTCATGTTATAGTAAAGTCATAGTAACTAAGTGTTAAAATATACATATTCTTCCAATAGGTCATCAATGAAAAAGAACAATTAGGTAGTTGTAGTCAATTCATGTATTTTTTTTCAACCAATTGTTAGTTTTTCTAGTTAAATATGTAGTTTTACCAATCGAGAGTATAGTTGGGCGGATAATACATAGTATTTATCGATTGTATTTGCAGTTGGGATTTAAAAAGATGCTGTGGCCGATCGGTAGCTGTGATTGTTGAATTTGGTATTTAGCTTTGGATTCCCAATTGTGTAGTTCAATTGACCTTGGTGAAGCAGGAACTCCTTCCAATTGTCGGAAGTAAAAACATTTGTGTGAATTTGTATTTGTTTTGAATTTTGATGAATATAGTGAATGTTTTGCCAATTGTGTGTATATTGTGTAAGTGTGTAATAATATGAGTGTGTTTGATTGTTTAGATGTGTGATTCAATTGGAATGGAATTGAGGAGAGAAAGAGAATTGTAAAAGGAGATGATCTGTGTGATTTGAAATAGATAGGAAAATTGATTGTCCTAATTGTTATGGAATATGAATTGTGTGTATGATGGTTGTGTAAGTAATTGGAGAAATGTGAGTATATAGAAAGCGTGTGAGAATCAATTGGACAGATTATGAGAGTGAGATATATGTGGAGAAATTGGAAGAAATCGATTGGAGTTAATTGAATGATCTGTGTATGGAGATAAATCAATTGGGAAAGTAATATTGGATGTCTTGAGTGTAATTGAAACTATTGGGTGAGAATTCACTGGAATGTATAATGTGAGAAATTAATAGTTTGTAAGAGTGTAAACAATTGAAAGTTTAATAATATAAGAACTAGATTGGAGCCAATTGAGTGTTTTGGATAATTGTGAGTCAATCGAGGAGGTAACAATGAGATTGGAACAAATTGAAAACCTTGTGTTAAATCAATCAATGATTAAAAGAATTTGAAGGGCCGACCGATTGTAAAAATCAGTGCAAATTGAGAGGTTGTTGTAAAGAGATCAATCGGAAAAATTGATGTGGACATTAGCTGCGGAGTCTAAAATAAAAGATCAATTGGAATTGGAAGCTGGAAGCTATTGATTATTCTTTGGAGCAGGAGTCAATT
Organism: Climacium dendroides; assembly: GCA_950106755.1. NCBI lineage: Eukaryota > Viridiplantae > Streptophyta > Bryopsida > Hypnales > Climaciaceae > Climacium > Climacium dendroides. The sequence continues at coordinate 5,080,794 of OX467086.1, forward strand.
GGAGCAAAAGTGAGAAAGCCAAAGCCAATTGAATTGATGATAAGTGGTTCTAAATCCTTGATCCATTGATATGATGTATGGGAGTTGTACTTGAGTAATCTTGCAATTGGATCTTTTAGGTGAATATTTAGATTCTAATTAGAAATATTTTACCTCCTAGAGTTTGAACTCTACCCTTAGGAATTTATTTTTGAATAAGAAATAAAAACCTACTCATAACAATTCCTTCTAACAACTATGTCTTGTATCAAAACATTGGTCAAACTTTGTCAATTAATTGGGCAACCAATATAGGTCAAGTACTAATGTAAAAGAACAATTAGAACCCTTATCCTTTACTTAAGTAAAATATTCTTGAATCCTCAATAATATCATACTATAAAAGTTAATTGAGTCCAATCTCCTGGGTATTTGTACCTTAAGTGTTTTGTTTTGTATGTTTGTCACGTTGAAATCTTCCAAACCGTGCGTTCCTTAGTTGTATTCTTGATATTGTTGGAAAGCTCTTGGTGAGGAGAGGTGCATGGACTTTGTTTCATAGCATTCTGATCCATAGTAGAAAATTTATTGACATTCAAAGTTTTTATGAATAAAAAAATTCAAAAATATTTTTACTTTAATTTTGACTGTGGCAACGGTATAGAGCATCTATATCTTAAATCAAGATGTTTGTTTTGTTTGTCACGTTGAGATCTCCTAGATTGTGCATCCCTCAGTTGCATGCTTGGTACCGTCGGAAAGCCCTCGGTGGAGAGGGATGCATCAGTTTGGTTTTGTAGTATTTGGACATACGATGTGGAAGTTATGCATTTTTGAGTTATTTTTGGATCTAAAAAATTAGAAAATTACTTTTATTTTTGTTTTGACTGTGGCAACAACACAAATAGTATTGTATATCATTCAATATAGATTCACTAAGACAAATCAACACCATGGGGAAGTTGAAACAACTTGCCACTGTGCCAGCACCACCAATGAAGAATATAGATAAAATCTAAACAGGTGTGCCTATAAGCTAAGGGTGTGACTATTCAATCTAAAATGCTAAGCTAACTAAGATAAGATTAGTTTGATCTAATATGCTCCCTTCAGCTGCATTAGATTGTTGTTAATAAAACATATTCCCTTTAGCTCTATAATTTCAACATGTTGATGAAGTGTACATTGGAACTCGATCCCCCCATCAACATGATGGAGGTACAGTTGATGCAGCAAGAGTGAGGCTAGTGATACATGCATAATGTTTTTGTTTGGATATTGGATAAGGCTTTTGTAAGTATATTGCCCACATTGCAGAAGTGGGAGTAAATTTTAATTCAAAGACTTTACTTGTGACTTTCTCACATAGGATATGATATCAAATATCAATGTGTTTGGAGCGATCATAGAACTCGGAATTTTGAAATAATGCAATACACGACTGATTATCACAATAAAGATTTGCAACTATATGAGTTCTTTTAAGATAGTAGCAGCAACAATGTATTTTGTTTCCATGGAGGATAAAGTAGCTACATGTTGCTTACGGCTTTACTAAGACAACAAGTATGACAAATGAAGGTGGAAGATGTAGCTAGAGGTGGAGTGGTGAGTATCAAGATTGTCAGCCCAATTTGCATCACTCCATCCGCATAGCTTGTGAGGAATGGAAAATAAAGTTATAGTAGAATAAGTGAAACCTTACCCAGAAGTTCTATGAAGGTAACAAAGGATTCCCTTAACTCCTAGCTAATGAATTGGGGTTGGATCTCATATAAACCATGCTAGATGGTTGACTAAGAAAGCCAAATTCCAACAAGTTCATGTAACAAGATATTAGAGACTTCTAAAGGCTTGTTTGTAAAGGACTAATGACTGAAGCTGGTATTGATTAGAAAGATCGTCGTGTTGATGCTTAGAATAACGCATTCCAACTTCTAAGGGAGTAGCTACAATATTAACGATTGTCATATTAAACTTAAAGAGAAAATCATTAATGTATTTATCTTGTGTTAAGGTGAATCTTTTATTAGTTCGATCACATCTAACGAGAATATCAAGAATATGTTTAACCTCTTAGATATCAGTCATTGAAAAATGTTGCGTGAAAAAAACTTTTGTAGTAGTTAATGATTCCACACTGTCGAAAATTAGAATGAGGTTGTCGATATATAGTCCCAAAATTAAAGGAGATTTGATTACATTTAATATTGACATTTGTGTCCGAGGTATATTTTGGAAAATCTTGGCTTAATAAAAATCCATCAAAGAGTTTGTACCAATCAGATTTGAGTAGTCGACATACTTGGTGTTCTTGACCAAGTTGAATGTAACCATCAAGTTGTTGAATATAAATTTCCTCCCATAATATTCCATTTTAAAATGTTGTTACCACATCCATTTGATGGATGTGATAGTTGTAAATTGTTTCAAGAGCAAAAAAGATTCATTTTAATTAGAGGCGAGAAAGTTTAAAAATAATCAATACTTGCTTCCTAAGAAAATCCTCAAGCAACAAATCTGGCTTTATAATGGGATAAAGAACCATTAGAATTGAACTTGTAGAAAAAGATCCATTTTATACTAATTAAAGACTTGTTGGGAGGAAGATTATTAACAAGGATTCAAGCCGTGTTATTTATCAAGGATTGATATTCAATGTCCATTGCTCATTTCCAATGAACAACATCAAGACTGTGAATGGCTTCTTGAACTCAATCAGAATCCCCACCATGAGTTAAGAAAGCAAAAGAAAATAAGTTTGCATCATGGAATTAGTTGATTGCCAAGCGCCCCAAATTGTGCAATTTTGAGGTTTGTGACTTGGGTAAAGGTCCAAATGGTTGATCCAATTGTAAATGACTGCAGAGATGACAAGATAAGCTTAAAATAGAATCATTAAGGGTGCTAGGTGGCTGAATAGGTGAAGGTATATTAGGGCATGAAAAGATCCAAAATTAGCTTTTGGAGTGATGGATGAAGAAAGCTCTCAAGAATCAGGTGAATCTAGTACAAGTTTGGACAGAAAGGTGGATCCAGGATAATGTGCAAGTCTTCAGAGACTAGTAAGGTACTCTCTTTGGAAATGAGAGGATTGATCTAGAGCAATGTGTCTTTAGAGAATATAATGTCCCAACTAAAAATAATTTTACAAGAATCTGGATCATAAAGATGATAGCTTTTAACACCATTAGGTTTTCCATAGCCAATAAAAAGACTTTAAACTTTTGAGATTAGGTTTCTTGCGCCAATGATCAGGTATGTGAATATACACCAAGCAACCGAAGATTCTTAAATGGAACAGATCAGGACGGGTGCTGGTCTACAAGTAATGGAGTGTCATGTTATTTAAAGCATTGGTGGATGATAAATTCTACAAATAACATGCTGTAGCAATGGCTTCAACTCAAAAAGAGTTGGATAGATTTGCAACCTTGAACATGCTTCAAGCAAATTCAATAAGTGTATGATTTTTGCTCTCAGAGATCCTATTTTGTGCTAGATTATAAGGATTTGAAAACTGATGTTGAATGCTAGAATCTATATAAAACTTGTTGAAATTTGCGGAAGTAAACTCACCACCATTATTAGAACAAGGAAATAAGATATTATGTCTTGTGAGATTTCAATTAGACTTTTATATTGTGTAAAAAATAATAAAAACTACTGATTTTTTTTTGAAAAAAGTATACATAGGTATATTGTGAAAAATCATCAATAAATAAAAGGAAATGAAGTGCACCTCCTAGTGAGGAAATGTGCATTGGTCCACAAAGTTCTATGTAGACTAAGGCTAGAACCTCAGTTGCACACATTATGGAATCAATAGGATAAGCTGATCTAGATTGTTTTCTAAGAATGCAACCTTCACAAATAGATAGGTTAGTATTGATAGGAGGTAATCTGTCAACTATAGATTTAGTTTGCATAAGATTTAAGTAATGGATGTTAATGTGTCCAAGTCGATAATGCCACATTAAAGTGTCTATATTTGGCTTTGATTAATTCATTGTTAGATTAATAGAATGGAAAATTTCAATGCCAATTCCCAAAGGATATAAATTATCTTGTTTTATAATATAATATTTTATAGGGAGTAATGAATTTGGTAATCTGGTCTTAAAAATACATTGGTTATGTTTAAAAATAATAATTGTATTTCCAGTCTTGGTGATTTGGGCAACAAAAAAAAGATTGTGAGCTAAACGAGAGACAAAATGGATATTTAGTATAAACAAAGTTTGTCATGTTATAAGTTTAATAAGGACGGAACCAAAGCCAGTGGCTTAATATGAGTGATTATCCTGACTTACTCATAAATTTAGGAACCAAAAGGATGAAGGTTCGGGAATAGATTCAACAATATTGAATAAGTAACCTAGAAAATCTCAAGTAAAGTTATTATTGTAGGGTTGAGCAAATGAACCAACCTGATCATGGGTTTTTTCTGGCAATCAAGAGCTTTGTGACCAAGTATATTGCAATAATGACAAATAATTGAGTTTAATGAATAAGTATGTGATGATGCAACATTGAAAGTATTTTGAGAAGAAGAATTAGGTCTTACAAAAGTTGGTTTGCAACCACGTAAAGGTGGTTTATTTGAAGGCTGTTTTATGAACTTGCTTTTTACACAAAAAGCATGATTAGTGATTTGATCAGTTTAGATGTTATGAAATTATTAATTTCATTTTGTTGAAGAATATTAGATAGTAATTTTGTAAAGGTAAGATTAGGTATTCCGCCTTGTGTTGTAATAAATGGACTCTAGCTATCAAGTAAAGATGCTAGAAACATATTTACTTGTTGGGAATCTATAAAAATGCAACCAACAATGGGTGCTTCTTGTAAAAGAGATTACTAAGTTTCCAAAAATGTAATGACATCCTTTGATTCAGACATCATCATGCAATACAACCTCTTATGGAGATTTACTTGACTAGCCTTAATTGATTTTTTATAGATTTGTTTGATGCAATCCTATATTGCTTTTGAAGTTTTGAGAGGACGTAAGGAAATTATTTGCTTTTCTCCGCAATGAAGGAGTATGTCGGAATGGGCTTTAGAATCTTTGAGTTGCCTAGCAGTGAGACTTGCAACATTAGAGGAAGTAGATGGACCTTCTATGTCATCAACGATGGACCAAAGTTCCGACCTTATGAAGAGCATAATAATTGGACGTTGTAAGTGTTGAAATGGTATATGCTCAAGAAGCTATATTGCTGGCCAAAAAAGCCATGCAATTAGATTAATAGTTACAATTTTGATAAAGAAATGAAGGTATAGTGTAGGAATCTTCAAAAAAAAATTGGGGATTGATTTCATCGTATTATGCTAATGCAGTAAGATATATTTGTAAGTGCATTAAAAATTCTATATGTATTGATTTTGAATTCTACAGGTTGTTCATCTTCTTCAAGTTCTTGAGATGCTAGTTCAATTGGTTAAATAGCAAGTTGAAAGAATCTGTAAATCATTTGCAAATGATTTTTTACTATAGGTCTTTCTTTGTTTGTAATAAGTAGATCATAAATCTGTTAATTTCAATAGAAATCTGTTATTTTCAACAAAAATTTGTTGTTCAATGACCAAAACAACATGACCAAAACAATAAAATTCTATTGAAATTCCTGTGTTTTCTACTAGTAGAAGAGATTGGAATCCTATAACATTGGTCTTATTTTATCATCTTTTAGAGATTTGTACTTATGTTTCAACGAGTGTGATAGATCCCCTTTAACTAAAGAAAAGCCATCATCAACAATCCAACCTACTTCTAGCTCATTCACAATTATCTCTAATTCTATGAATAGGAAGAAGAAAGGACTGGCTTTATTAACATCACCTAGTGAAGTCTAGGTATCAAAGTCTACCCTAAATCCTTGATATAAGGAGTTACTTAAACTAAATAATGAATACAAAGAAATGTAACGGAATGCTAGTTTAGAGATTGATGCCTTGAAGACTATGAAAACTACACTAATAGTATGGCTTAAAGAATTTGAGACATTTAAAATGAAGGCTCAAAAATGTATCAAGAGACCAAGGATGCTTTTGAAGCTAAAACAAAAGAATATCATACCTTACAAAAAAAGTTTAGTGATCTTCAAAATGAGAATAAGAAGACACAAGACGCTATCACTATTTTAAGGGTACATAAAGAGAAGATGCAAGAAGAGATTAATATCCTAAAGAGTGAATTAAATAAACTAAACTAAACTACTATTGGAAGCCCAAGGTACAGCCAAGGTACCTCAGATTTCCAATACCTCAGGGACTATTAGTATTTGAAGGTCAATGTAAGGTTGTTGGCTAATACTAATGATGAACTACACCAAGAGTCGAAGAAGGCAAATAACTCTATAGTAGAATTGCATCAGATTAAGTGGCAACATCACTTGGATTCAACCTCAACTTTCTCTATATATTTTGCATATGAACTTTAGTTTGACATTTGTTTGAGTATACTCATTTTTCATAGAGGTCAGTAGTTATTAGAGGAACAATGGGATGATGCTTTAAAGATGGATGCAAAATTTGATAATAAGCAAAATCTTATCTATAAAATATTGGTACATGGTGATCTCAACTTGAACAATTGGTCTACATTCTTTTATCCTGTAGATTGGAATTTACTATAGATGAACTACAAATAAATTCCTATAGTTTTGAATTCGTTCGTAAGGAAGTATGGGTGCTCCATAGACAATTCTATAAGGTAATGGATTTAATCCATTTCCAAGGTTTATGCACAATTGAAGGAAATGGGGAAATGTTCAACTCTACACTTACATAGATGTAGCTTTAATTTATTATAATTAAACCAAAGTTGAAAAGCTTATCCAATTATTCTCTAAATCCATAGCTTTAGCTTTATTTCCATAGCTTCACTCCTACTCTTTCCACCATACAGGTACAATCTTCAATTGATCTTTTTCAATAGCTTGTTCAGCAACTATCACTATAAGAAAACGTAGTTTTTTTGGATGTCACAAAAAACAGGCATCTGTGTTTTTAAAAACGGGTTTGACATCGACATTGATGTCCTCCGAAATCCGTCAAAAAAGAAACGTCCAAAACATGCTAAAATTTTTGTGAACGTCACCAATAACATGACGATTTTTTGTGACGTCAAAAAAATTCAAGGCCTCCAAACTTCTCTAAGTGTGACATGTGGAGGGGTCCAAAATGCCAACTCACCTTTTGTTTGGGCAGTTTTTGCCACGTGTACTTTTTTTCCCCCAACCCCTTCCTGCCCGGGGCGGTGACGTGGACCCCTTTCAAATCTGACGTGGCATTTTTTGACGTGGACATGCCACGTCAGCAATATTGGGTGAGTTGAAATTCTAAAGTCCTATTATTCATGACGTCTCATAAAACGTAGACGTGTCCATTTTGACATCATTGTGAACAACCTTTATGTCATGCAAAGGTCAGTACAAAAAACCCTAAACAAGGTCAGTACAAAAAAACTATTGAAAAAATAAAATAAAATAAACATATAAAAAATTTTAATTCAAAAAAATGTAAAGAAAACTTACCATGTACGATCAAAAGGATTTTTGATGGCAAAATGAAGGAAATAAGTCATTAAAATTTATTAAAAATGAAGGTAAAGGGGTCCTATTTATATTCATTCTCTGTCCATGATGAGACAAAAGATATGGGATAAATGGAGAATGGGAATTTGAACATTGTCCATTTTGACGTTGTTTTAGACATGTAGATGTTGTTTCAGACATGTGACATGTTGATTTAGACATCAGAATCAACGAGTCTTGTTTTTTTACACATTTTATATTGAACACAAGTTTTGTTGTACTTATCCCATATGGATTGTTTCTCTTCCTATCACCCCACTAGTATAAAAACCAGCTCTTCTCATCCATGGTGCACATCCATCCATGTCCTTTTTTTTTGCAAGGTATGCCACGTGGCTGCCCTATCCTTAAATTTTTATATGTGGTCAACATTTCAAAACAATTTTTACTAATTTAGCCATAATCAAAATAAGTTTACTTGCTGACGTGGATTTCTCATGTTTTTTGTGATGTCAAAAAAAACATATTCTGTTGTGTTTGACGTCATGGGAGACATGTGACGTTGCAAGTGACATTCACTTATTCTCTGAATTTTGTTGCCTTGTTGTCGTTGACATCAATTGAAATCTCATTACCCAGCACTTGTTTTTTTGTAAACGTCGGATGTTTTTGAAAACATGTGACGTTTTTCTGGACGTCACGTGTTTTTGTCAAAACATCGTCAAAAACGCAGTTTTCTTATAGTGTATTGATTTGATTCACTATGTCTTCTGGCTTACTTCTTCACATGCCACTCAGATCTCATGAAACACTACAGCAACATTGAATAACAATTGATACAATCATGCTCTCACTCCAACACCATTGATCACATCAACTATGGATTGATACACATTCCAGCGCATAACTCACAATAGGTTCACATCCCATTGAAACAATCCTAGATTCCACACACCATTCAGTTTACACAATAGATAAAACAATTAAAATCCAAATACCAACATGCATTCACATCTAGTCACAATGATAGAAATTCCTCACATGATTAAATCCCTAAATTCACACTCAGCACCCCAAAACACACTCACAACTGATCCACCTAATCCAGCACATTCAATCACCCACATCACACTATAGCAAAAATCACAATCTCCATAACACATCCACAAATCCATCCACACAAAATCACCACACAATTGAATAAAACTTATTCAAAGATCAATTCCACAGTATATTTCCATATAGAAAATATTACAATAGTTTCTCACTCCTACACAACTCCACTCCATAATATCTATCGATCCAACACAATTAAAACAAACATCAGCACTATAGCAAATTAACATACACTCACTAAATACACACACTCTCACAACTATCGATCTCACACACACACTGTTGGCCACACCGCGCAGGAGACCTGGCTCTCTCCAGACTCTGAGAGAGAAAAAGCCGTACGCAATAGTTTTCACCTACTTCGCTTGACAGCTGCTAACCGACACTATAGTTCGCACCTCGTTCATCTATTGATGATAAACGGAGTGCGAACTATAGTGTCGATTCATCTATTGATGATAAACTTTAGTAAAGCCTCTATTGATTGGTAAAAACTAAATACTAGCCTCTCAAGTACAATAGGACTATGGAAAATTAAAACTTTTAGTAAAATTTACCATTGTACTCTTCCAATCTATAGAATCTATGACTACATATCCCATTACTAACTTGGGAGCTAGAGCCTTATTATCCCCCAAAGGACCAACACTTTTTTTTGGCCATAGTAAAGAGTAAAAGAATTGAAAATTATTTTATTGGCACATTTACATATAGGAACTTACACCTAACTAGTATGAAAATGTATGGAAAAAATTTTAGAAATTTCATAACAAATCCAAATGGAATGAATACAAGCTTTCTATGTATACAAAAATATAATCTATGAGAAAAAAATTCAAATTTTGAAATATTTTTTGTTGAATATATACTATGAAGGTAATTAGTTTTCCTATCTTCAAAATTAAAAAAAAAATCATGATCAATTCCTTTTTGGAAACTCTAGAATGGTTAGTGGAGGATTATAGCTTATTAGTTATAGAAGAATGAGAAAATGTACCATATGACAAAGTTTACCTACATATATCTTCAAATTGACAACAAGATCCTCTAGTATTGATGGTAATTAATAACCACTTTTGCCCATGTAAAAGACAGTATAAATGGGACCCCCATGCTATTATTGATTTTGGAGAGTATAATTGGTCAAAGATACCCAAAACATTTTATTCTTGAGCATCTTGTGCCCAAGTCTCTAGATCATTTCATGAAGAGTATATTATACACACTAATCTAGTATGTTTTCAAACATTTATTTTTTGTGATTTTCTCAAGATGATATCTGAGACCAATGGCATTATCATCAATGTTAATAAGTTTGATCTTTTACAATTAGAATTTCAAATCTTCATAAAATTCCATTATCCGAGTGTTAGATGGCATTGAATATTAAAAGCTATGGCTATTACTCACTTTCTATGGGCAATCCACCCTTGCTTTATAAATGAGTTCACATTCACCTATTATGTCCCTATGACAAAGTGATTAGAGTACCAATGCACCAACAACGCAAGATTGCTTGAGAGAGACAAATGTGTCAAGAAAACATTGATAGAGTACAATAAAAAAAAATTCACCAACAAGACCAAAAATGGAACAAGAGAAGCAAACATCATTGATGGAGATGTCAATGGGCTAAGTAGGGGGCTATGTAGTACAAAATTTAAATTAAAAAATCCCTATTTTAGTTTCTTAGAAGAGTAGACGATATTTAATACTTTAAAAATACAAATAATAAATAATAATTTTAAAATATTTTATTAAATCTATAAAGGACTAAAGGTATTACCATGAAGATTAGAAATTAAATAAAGTAAATAAAGTAAAAAATAAAAAGTCACAATAACCCTTGGTGACCTTCCCAAGAGAAAGTATATAAAGCAGAAAGGGAATAGAAAATGATGACATTATCATTATGCTCATTTATGCTTACAATATTTATTAATATTATTATTGTTATTATCTTGTTGGTTGTGAGCATTGCCTATTCATTGTAAGTCTAGAGTTAGGGTTGCAATCTGTGAGCGATGTGGTGTTTGCATCGATGTTGGCAATTTTCACATGTGCATGCAAGGGGTGTAATTTGTGCCCACTATAATTATTGTGGTTGAGAATTTAGGATTGTTTTTGCTTTGCTAAGTAACAATATGTGCGAGATTCTTGAGTGTTGATCAAAGATTGTGAAAATTGTGTAATTTGTGCCTATTGCTATAGTAGTGGTTGTTTCAAGAATTGAATTTGTTTGGCACGAGGCTAAATGGGAAGCAAGAGATTGGATGAAGGGTGTTCAAAAACAAAACCTTAATTTGGCTTGGACATTATTAAGACAAATGAATGATTGAGGCTAAAGCGAAGGAAATTGGAATCTAAGACATTTGAAAATTTCTTCCAAAGTTGTTGTTGTTGGTGCTAGACGTGCAAAAGCCATTGACAAACTTAGATTTATAGAGTTGATCATCATTGGTTGGAAAGGTTGATGCATTTGGTGTTTGGGTACCTCCACTTGTTGCACTAGATTTCTTTAGTCACTTGATGAATCTCTTTTGTCTCGTAAATTGTGGCTACAAAGCAAGAAGTTGTTAATGCATGAATCATTAGGGTTGATTCTTTCTTTATAATGCAGTCAAATTTGGAAGCTAATTGCATCCTTTAGATTTGTTCTCACAAAATTTAGCAATTTGTAGGATTACACATTTCAGAGTTAGTTGCAAATTTTGATGTGATAATTCTTGTAGGATAGTGCAAAATGAAATCAAAATTGCATTGGTTGTTGGTTCTATAGAACCGTTGGAGGGAGATCAAAATAGGGTTTAGCAATTTGCAGTACAAGATAGACACAATTGAAAAGCTTCAAGTACCTTTTTAGTCGGTGTCTGTCAAGTTGAATTTATCTGACTATTGTTTGCAACCTTTACAATGTTTCCATTGCATTCCATTTGTTTGGAAATTCAAGAATTAGGTCTCACGCAATCACAAATGTGTGTTTCATTTTTCTCTGACATTGATTGAATTTGTTCCTAGTTTCTTCTTATGTACTAGTTTGAAAATATAGTGGGTCAAATTCTTTGAGCATAAGTAAAGATTGGTCCTATGTTTGTTGCATGTAGGTTCTAATGTTGTGTAAACTTTGGACAATTTGATCTAAAAAGGCAAAAGAAAAATTAGACCTTGATACAAATTCTTAACCTTATTCTTTATGCATTCTAAGAAGATTTGACGTATAAGACTAGATCGTTAGTCATTTTTGCATTTACGTGCGATATACATAGAATTGAGTAGATTAATTTAATCATCATAAATTAAAGGAGGTAATTGAGGAATTATCTACATTATTTAAAAAATATTATCTTGGCATTTTGATTAGATGATAGAATATACATTTGCATAAAAATTTGACTGAATCTAAATCATTGTCTAGGTTATTTGACCATCCATAGGATACTAGACAAGACTAGGATAGCATTCATTTTGTCAATAGCATTTGAACTAAATTCTATATTTGAAAATAAGAATGTTAATGCAATATAAAATCCAAAATCAAGTACTTGTAATTTTAACATATAATGCTATTAAAAAGGTGACATAAGTCACTTAACAATAGACTAATTACACCCTTCATCTTAAAATAACCCCTATACTAGTGTTTTTTTGGATTTTGTGAAATAAAGCAAAATCTAGATTATATAGATCATATGTGCGGGCCCTACCACATCTTTAAAGGATAATTGTCTAATAAGTTCTAAATAATAACTAATACATGTAGAGAAATTGAATTTGATCATTTAAAAATCTTAAATAAATTAGAAAATTAATAAACAATTGTGAAAAGAGAAATCATCTTTAAATTTGCAATCTAAATTTGTAATTAGTCTATTGTTAAGTGACTTATATCACCTTTTATAAAGAGCCTTAAAAATCATTGAAATAAATCCAAATAAATACTTTCATGTCAAATTTTAAAACATTATTGTGAGACTTTTAACACTATATTTTGTTCATTTTTGCAATTATTGTGTGAATGCGGTTAAAATTTAAAAGGAAAAATTAAAATGAATGGAAATGAATTAAATTTGTTGATTTTATTTTGAATGAATGAAATTAAAATTAAGTTAAGGTAGTTGTAGTTGGGAGGTTGTCTCTCATGTCTTTTCAAATCTTGAATTTGGTATAAGTGTTTTCTTTTCCTTCCCTTCTCTCTCTCTTGCATTTTTTGTTTTTTATGTCATTGTGTGAATTGTTGTATCTTCCTTGAGTGTCCATAGCTTGAGCTTAGGCTAAGTAATTTTGTGTGATTTTTAATATCTTTGCCGTGAGGGCAATTGTGTATGTATGTGTTAATTTATTAAGAGTGTTTGATAATTTCATAATTGTAAGTGAAGTTTGGAGAGTAATTGAAAATTTATTAATCATTGTGAAGATAATTTTCGTATTATCACTTGTCATTCTTTGAGTGTTATTTGTGAAGGATAATACAATTTAATTTAATTGGAGCCTTATTGTTGAGAGATAACTGAGAGGAATTAATTTATAAAATAATTATTATTATCTTTGCCGAGGGAATTGGAGAGATAATTATTGATTATTGACTTAGAGTGTAAAGAGAAATTCTATAATTGCTTAAAGAATTAATTGTTCATTTTTAAAGAGTTATATTGTGAGAACACTTATTGTAATCCTTGTAGTTTTTGTTGATAGAATTGAGTGATTCAAATAATTTCTTTAAGTGGAGAATTAAATTGTATTTTGTTGTGGAAGTAATTTAAGAGTGTGAATATTTAATTAACTAACATAGTATTTTGTGAATTAAAGAAAGAGCCGGTTGGACAATTGTTTATAGTAATTAATTTTTTAATATTTATTGCCGGGAGATTAAGTATGAATAATTTAGAACACATATAGATTTGATTTTTTCTTGGAGAGAATAACTGCGGAGCATTGTGTGATAATTTTGAGAGTTTTATATTTAATTATTAAGAAACAAACTCCGAGAGAAATTGTAAGGTACATTGACTAGATATTCAATTAAGAATGTGAAGAGAATTAAATTAATTCGAAGCATTATTGCCGAGAGGAATAAATTAATCATTATGCATAAATTGGTATAAATATAGAATTACAACATGTGAAGATGAAGTGAAGGAATTTACCGGTCCTTCGGGACTAGTAGACTTAGATTGTATAATTAAATGAAGAACAATTTTAAATATAAATTTGAGCCAGTTATAAAAGACTATTGATGAAACGATTATTGCTATGTTGACTTATTCTACACATAAAAAAGGTTTATTGAATATTGACCATTGAATAGCCATGCTACTAAAATTGACTATTGAAAAGATCACATTGAAAATGCGACTATTAATTTTGTCAATTGCTTAATTATATTAATGCTTAATATTTTATATGTGGTTGACATTGCAATGAAGACCAAGAACTTTTGTTGTGGATAGAATCTATATCACAACTAGTTATAGATTTTGGCAATCTAGAAATTGTTAATGTTATAGTGGTAGTATCCCACATGAGATTCATTTAGCTTTTAACTTTTGAATTTTAAATTAGAAGTTCTTATTAAAACTATGAAATAGTTTGTTATATTTCATGTGTAGTTTTTGTATTTCCATCTAAGTCAAATTATTGCAAGTTTATTTTAACTTCCAACTCTCCATAGAAAGTTGATACATTCTTTTGTATGCACTTTACCTTGTGGTTTTACAATTTTAAATTTAAATGAAATGTGATTTGTCTTGTATGTGGAGTTCGACTATCGATTTGTGACCATTGAAAAGAGATTATTGATTGATTACTTGTAAAAAGCGATTATTGAAAAATGACTATTGCTAAATGACAATTGAAAATGAATACTAACATTGTGGCTATTGTTTAACGACTATTGGAAAATGACAATTGAATTTGACTATTGATTCTCATCTATTTACTTTGACTTTGTTTGAGAAGATAGATTTACAAACATAGTGGGATAAAACCTAGAAATTGCTAATTGACGAATAACTAGTGTGAGGAAAATAGAAATAAGCCATTTATCCCAACTCCTACTAACATAACTTGTGGTAACAAATAATATGTTTGGAATTTAAAGGAAGAGAGATTTATCTACAAAGTGACATTAGCTAATTAAAACACTAAGCTAATTTGAGCTTTCCCCCTTAAACGAACCTTTTTGGAATTGCCTTGGTTTTGTCTTAGAAAAAAACTATACTACAATTATAGTAAAAATTATATTGAAAAAATTAGTATGGCCTTGATTTGGAGGAAAAAGATGCTCTCATGGCATTTGAGTATAAGGTGAGCCACTTAAGAATCATTTTTGCCTATCCTTTCATATTGCATTTGAACATAGAATAGTTATCTTCCATCAAAAAATACCACAATTTTTTAAGAGCAACCTATTGATATTTGAAAGATTTTTTGAAGTACAAATTTATTTTAAAATTTATTAAATTTTAGAAAAAATTAAAAGCAAAAAGTTAATTTTTAAATTTTTTTAATAATAAATTTAAGACAACAAGATATCATTAAAAAAAATTAAATAGGTAAAAATAGGTGAAAAAAAATTATTAAAAGAAAAATAAATAAATTTACAAAATCTATCAATTTAGAATATTATAATTATATTTTCAAAAATAATAAATTATAAGGATTTAAATTTTATAATTTTTTTGTAAATATAGTAATCTTTAAATGCCCAAAGTAATATATTTTGATGTTGATTAAATTTTGAAATTAAATAAAATATTACCAATGTATTATTTTAGATATTATGAAAATTTGGATATCCTTTAAAACATATTTTAAATATCAAAAATATGATTTAAAAAAAATGTTTATCATTTTTTTATTGAGGATTTTGTGCAAGGACATCCATTGCAAATTTTGGCTTTTTAGTATTAGAGATTCTAAGAGATGAGTCTCAAATACATTGGGGTCATTGCAAGAAAAAACAATTCTAATCTTTGCCACATTCCATTGGAGTGATTTTTTCTTTTCCACTACCATTTTTGAATCCCAACCCAAGAAAATGAAATAATTAGTGGACCTCTCTAACTTAATGGTACTCACATCCCTTATTTTTCTTATATTTTTTTGTTTTGAGAAATCATAATTGTATGATCGTAATTTGTCACACTTTAAGATTTAGGACTTTTCACTATATTTAGTGCACTCAAATTGAATGATCTAAAGTTGAAATTTTCGTGGTTTATTCTCATACTAGGTGGACATATGCCTATCAAAGAACATCTAAAAATATATTACTTTATGTCTTCTAGGTTCATGCAAATAGGGTTTTTTTGCAAAGCACTTTCAAACATTGAAGTTGGTGAAATTTGATCATCATCAAGTCCTCACAAATGACCAATTTTTAGTTTTTTTAATTTATAATTATATTTTAAAATTAATTTACACCTCATTGTTTCTATTTTATGTGACAATTTTTTTCCATAGTATTATTTTAGTATTTGCAAATAGCCTATAATACATGCAATGGTACTTTTAGCTTTCAATTTTTCCAATCAATGGTTGAAATTGTTCCACTGCATGGTATTCATGTTATTTACAGTATCCCAAGGTTGAAATGCAGATTTTGCCAAAATGATATTGAAAACAAGGAAATTTCTTGCAATGATCTTATGTAATAAAAAAATTCTAAATATAAATATAAATTTATTTAAAAATAAAAACTAGGATTCCACTATTCTTCGAGAAAAGTAATAGATGATTGAAAGTTTTGAACTTTGTAGATTTTAAAAAATATAATATTTTAACCGCTACATATCCTAGACTTTTTGAGCTTCTTTGGTGTTGGCTCAAACTAAACAAAAGGTCCAATTTTTGATAAGTTTGATCAATTGAGTTAGAATTGCAATTATACAAATTCAAACTAGATGTGTTTGAATCACATAGGAAAAGAAAATGTATAAATATCATTTATGGATTGAAAGATTATAACATTTGATCAAGAAGATGTAAAATTGTGAATGTAATTTGAAGTCTTTCAATCCTATAGAGAGTGGTACCTAAGTCCTATCCATAAATAAGTCATTGACATTAAAATCTACATTATCCATTGGACTAAAAAGAAAATAATAACCACTTAGAAACATAATGGGTGAAGGGTACTAGACATTACATATGGATCTTGGGAATTCAAAACTTCAAATCAAACTTCAAATCAAGAAATAAGTAAATATATTTAAGTTTTAATTCAATTTTTTTACTTGATTCAAAGTCAATGAGACAAATTTAATAGCTTTTCAAACAACATTAAATCTACCAATATTAGATTAAATCATGTTCTAGAGCTATTCAACAAGCTATTTGATGCTTAATTACCAACTCCTTGGATATGTGTTCTATAGGGATTATGTTTCAGCCAAAGTTCAAAATTTAGAAGTTCAATTTGTGAGATTTTTAAAATATTCATTCTTATTCATTCATTAAAGTCATTTCGATAGGGCATTTTTTGAACTAGAAAGGTTAGATTTTTTTGAAAAGTTTAAAAGGGGTATTGAAGCTTTTTTCTATTAATTGTAAAACTTAACCAATCAAAACTTGGTTTGAACTCATCCTTTCGGCTAAGGGCATCGGGCACTACATTTTCTTTGCCCGATTTGTGAATCATCTTCAAATGAGACATAGCACCCATTGAGTTAGAAGATATTTTTAAAATCTACAAATTTTTTTAAAAAAATAGATGAAAAATCACAAATTTGGGTCCTTGGAATGTGTTTTTACATTCATTTGTTATTTGAAATTTGAATATCTAGTCTTTAAAGGGTTGAGAATTTGATGCTTTTATATCTATGGAAGTAGAAAAAATCTACATGTTAGGAGTAGCTTTGCCATGTTGTTAAATTTACCCCCTTAGCACTTAAAT
This sequence comes from Climacium dendroides, assembly GCA_950106755.1. Lineage (NCBI taxonomy): Eukaryota > Viridiplantae > Streptophyta > Bryopsida > Hypnales > Climaciaceae > Climacium > Climacium dendroides. The sequence continues at coordinate 5,098,323 of OX467086.1, forward strand.
GATGGAATGGAGAGGTTTCAAAGGCTTCAATTTTTTGAGCACAAAATTTCTCATTCATCCAAACCAATGCTTAACTTTTAAAAAACCATACTTTCATATGATGAAATTTGATGAAATTAAGATAAATAATATATATTTTTAACAATATAAGCAAAATAAGCAAAAATTCAAGAAATGATTCAAGCAATAAGGAATTAAAGCAACCAAAAAGTTCAAGTTCAATGTTAAAAATAGTCTACTTAAAGTTTGAAACTTACTCCTTTTATAATTAAACCTTGGAGGACCAATGTATATTTTAGGTAGAAATTATAAGAAAAACTACTACTTTGTAGGATAGTGAGAAAAATGATTTTTTTTCAAACCTCATCTGTACAAATTTGTAATAGACTATTGTTTGAATGTGTGGAAAATATTTCAGAAAATTTGATAGCATGGATTGAAAGATTATAATGTTTGAAATTAGAAGAAAAAGTTTTTTTTCCAACTATGTCCAACAAGGCTAGCAAACTTTAACTCCTCCTAGAGTGAGATTTTTTCACTACACAAGGTTTTTTAAAATTTGAATCTTGTATCATTCAAGTTATATACTTACCAAATTTCAAAAGTAGAAGAAGAATTTTGCATATACTGCCCAAAGCTGCTAGAGTTGTTCAAAAAGTTTAGGGCAACATAACTTTTCATTTGGGTACCCAATTGGAAATAAAATAATATTCCTAGTGAGGGTATATGCTTACTCTTAGTATCAAAATTTTGTGAACATCCGACCCAAATTGACTTTGTGCATAACTACCTGAGATCTCTTGTATATGTTGATTGGTCATTAGGTTGTTTAGGGATCAATGAGACTCTCAAAAAATATACACACTAGCAATTCTACTATTCCAACTAAGGTAATTGTACTTAATGAAGTGCAATAAATTCTAATTGTACCTATTGTACCTAATTGTATCTAATTGTACCTTTACATTTGTATCTAAAGCTTTCTGAGCCTTCTATCTTATATATATATTCTTGCCTAAAATGTATTTCCTTTATTTACCAAAGTTTAGGATTGGTTTTTGAAACACCTTTTTTTAGCATTTTGAAAATTCATAATTTATTCATCCAATGTCTAATAAATTTACAAAAAGACAATTTAGAATACTTTTTTCACTTTGTATAAGGTTTGACAAAAAATTAGGCAATTTAATAACAAAAGCAATGCTCAATCTATACCTTAAATTTGTTTGTTTTGTTTTGTTTGTTTTGTTTGTTTTGTTTGTTTTGTTTTGTTTGTTTGTCATGTTGAGATCTCCTAGATCGTGCGACCCCCGGTTGTGTGCTTGGTACCGTCGAAAAGCCCTTGGCGAGGAAGGATGCATTGGCTTTGTTTCATAGCATTTGGATGGACAATGTGAAAGTTATTGAATTTCAAAGTTTTTATGAACTAAAAAATAGAAAATTACTTTTATTTTTGTTTTAACTGTGGCAACGGTACAAGGCACACTAGTTACTTATGAAGACACATTCAAGTGTAGTTACTTTATAACATACTATGAACCACCATAAGGATTTACTTTTTAAATTGTAGAAAATATAAACAATTTGTACGAATTTAGGCTAATAGAAAAACAAGGAAAAAATTAAAACCAAAATATTATAAAATAAAAACTAAATTAAAACCAAAATATTATAAAATTAAAAATTAAAACTATATTTAAAAAAAAGACCAAAATACAACCCCAAAAAAAAGGCCAAAATACAAAACCAAAATGAAAACAAAATACTATGAGTAGGAGATTGATATAGAATTAAAGTGCAAGACAAAAAAGTAAAAAATAAAAGAATTAAAAAGTGATTTAAAAACAAAAGACTAGAATTAGAAAATGAAACTAAAAATAAATTATAAAACCACAAAATAAATAAATTTAGTGAAGTTAAAACTAAGATTATGCCATTAATACAGAGGTAGACAAATAAAAATGGGGTAAAATCCTAAGTTAACTATTTTTTAATAATTTAGAGGGGGATTTACATTAATTTAGCAAGTATAGTAAATATAGTTCATTTTACACTAATATAGCACAATTATAGTAAATTGATGCATTTTGCACTAACGTAAAGTGTTTTTTTTACACTAATTGAATAAATTGATAGTGAATTAATGTAGGGTGATAGTAGAATGAACTTTTAGTTGCTATTTTAGTTGGATACAACAAAATTAGGATTTAGAGCTTTCTCTCCTCTCTCTCTCTCAAGTTTTGGTATGTTTTAAAGAACATGTTTTTTTTAGAATTGTGAGAGATTATGAAAAGAAACCATGTGGGACAATTTGTTGAGTAGGTTTTCATATTTTATGAAAGAAAATGGGTGGAAAGTAAAGAATTTTAAGGTAAGATGAAAAATTGCTTAAAAATGATGGAGAAATTTGACTTGAGACTTAAATTGCCAACTTTGGTGAATGATAGAGAAAGAATGGCAATATGGATTGGATTGAAAACTAGTTTTGTATTGCATCTCTTATTGTTCTTGTGATTCCAACTGAATTTAAATGTAATGATGATTACAATCTATATTGGTCTTACAAAGATTTGATCGAGTTTCAATTGGCTTGTATAAATTGCTTGTGAAAGGGCTATCCCAAATTCCTCCAAAAATGACATTCAAGAGTCTAATTTCAGAGGTTGGGAGTCTGCAAAGAAGGCATGAATGTAAGTTTGATTTTGTTAGGGTTTTAGCACACGTATGAAAGCATTGCCCAAATTGGATTAAAATTAGGGTTGAATGGTTTGAATGATCAAAGGGGAACAAAATTTTAATTGCTTACATTAAGGTGATGAATGTCTTGATATCAAATCTACGAAATTAACCCCTAAAGCCCCAAATACCTTCTTTGGCATTATAGATATTTTGGGTAGCTCACTACAAATGGAATTTTTATTTTATTTCTTTGAAATTTTCACACAACATGTGGTCAAGGAGTAGCTTTCAGGCCCAACAATTTTCATAACTTTTGACTATATGGTCAAAAAGTCATTGCATGATATGTATATTTTTGAAAGGCCGGGTAGTTCATGTAGATCTAAAAAAATCACTTTTTTAAGAAATAAAAATTTGAAATTGGTTTCCTATATTTATATGTAGGTGGAAAGTTTTGAATCATTTCATTTTGATTAAAGAGATGAAAGTTATGAGGATTTTTAGTTGTGGGTAGTTTGCGGGTAGTTATGAAATCTCTATTCTAAAATAAATTTTGAAATCCTTTATTGAACTCATTTTTCAAATTTTTTGAAAACAACAACAACATTGGGTGTAGATTGTTTAGTACAACATTACAACCATTGGGATTGGCATTTTTCAATTCCATGAATGGATTCTTAACAATTTAGTATTTTGAATCATTCTTGACTTCTTTGTACTTATTGTTTTTTTTCCTATATGTTGTACAATTCCAAATGATCCAAATTTTTTTAAGCATGTAGCCAACTTGCCTTGAAGAATGAATTCAAAAATGCACCACCATTTTGGACATTTTTTCATACAAATGTGACCTTGTGAAGTGTAGCTGCCCGGTTTTTGGCAGGGCAAAAAAAAGAATTTTCTTACTTCAAATGCTCATATTTTGCAATCTACACAGTGGAAATTTCTAAATTTTTTTTCACATCTTTTGAAACCAATGTACTATAAGATCCTACGGTTACATGTGTTCAAAAATGTTTTTTTTTCCTAAAATTTGGTACTTGTACTAGAAATGGCAATTTTGGAGTGGTTTTGGTGAAAACATAGATGGGGAATTTCATTAAAATGGCAATATTCCATGTGCCATTTTCACAATGTGTCATTCCCATAATTCAAATTGGGCGGTCTGAAATCTATTAGTGTACTCGATTTTAGACCACCCGGTCTAAATTGTGGGATGTCAAAGTCACATAATATTCGCCATTTTAATGAAATTTCCCATATAGTCAAAATCCTTTAGGAGTTAAATAAGGTGCAAAATGGGAGGTCAAAGAATGAGTAAATTTGGGTTGAGGTGTGGATGATTTATGTATTGTAATTATTGGTTAGGTCTCATTGAGGACCCATTTTGGTGCTTTAAGTGAGATTTTGCAGACAAATTAGGCATAATAGATGTCATAGGCCCTTAGATTAGATGTTGAGTTGTGGTGTGAGGTAAAAAAATAGCATTTTAGGGATTTTAGGGGTATAGCCTCCTTTCCACCTAGGTAAAAACTGACCAAAAAAATATTATAGAAGTCCATTGCTTAGTGGTAAAATAGTTCAAGGTCCCACATACTCCCCACTAGTCCAATTCCAAGTTTTCTTTATTGTCATCACGGTGAAAAATTCTCATACACACTTCATGTAAAATTCCAAAGTTCCTTTGGTCCTTTCTAGAAGGTTTGACCATCAAACCTTTTACTAAAATCACAAGGCCTTCTATAATATCACATTTTTACATTATGTGATATTATAGAGGTCCAATCCCTCTGTAATACCATATATCAACAAAATGTGATATTATAGAGTTACAATGGCCATTTCACTTTTATAATATCACACAGTGTTAAAATGTAACATTACAGAGGCAAAGTGATATTATGGAGGTTTCATATTTTTTTACTTCACACTTCATTTTACTTCTATGATTTTTTAAGCTTTGAATGTTCTGAATTTTAATGTTCTTTTCTTACTACCAAATGACTTGAAGCTTTGTTAAATTGAAGCAATTTTGGATTCTACAACAAAATATTTACAAAGTTTTTGCAATTTGACACATTTGCATTTCAATTCTTCAATTTTGGTCACCATTGTTTGTGAGTGAAGAAATTTATCAAGTGGTGGTGTCCTTGCAATGTTTTCATATTTGCAAAGATTTTTTTTATAAAAATTGTGATATGAAGATTTTTTTTAATTACTTTCTATTGCACGATATATGTATTTCCAAAGAATATTGTATGAAGATGTCAATATTTTCATTTAAAGATTATATATACTTTATTAATCTGCATTCACATGAAAAATTGATGAAAGTAATATAGTTAATGCGTAGCAAAGCAAGCGCCAACTGCTAGTTTTTGCTCTAAATTTATATGATAGAAATGCTTGGGCATGGGTGTTTTTACTTCGACATATTTTTTTGTGTATCTTGATTTGGAGCCAAACAATCTCTGGAAAAAGAACTATTATTTTTTACTTGCTTTTCTTTCTGTTGCTTCAAAAACAACAGGTTTAGTTGTTGTTTTCAATCAATTTAAAAAAAAAATTACCTATCAAAAATTAATTAATTAATTTTTAAAAGTCGATTTCGATAAATTAAAAAAATCATAAATCAATTTGTCTACCAATTGATGAGAACGTTGTAGGTAACGGAAGGGAACGCGAAAGGGAACATCGTCTCTCTCATTCTGGAATTAGGGTTTCGAGCTGCGTCGGTCGCTGGGTTTAGGACAGGGGGGTGCGACTCCATTCCTCCTTTTCACTCTTGCTCCCTTGCAAGCTCTTCGGGGGTTTTGCACCTCATTCCTCCATCAGCCATGGGTCGAGTCATCAGAGCTCAGCGTAAGGGAGCTGGCTCCATCTTTCGGAGCCACACCCACCGCCGCAAGGGCCCCGCGCAGTTCCGCTCGCTGGACTACGCCGAGCGCAATGGCTACATCAAGGGTGTGGTCTCCGAGGTCGTCCATGACTCCGGCCGTGGTGCTCCCCTCTGCAAGGTGACCTTCCGTCACCCTTTCCGCTTCAAAAGGCAGAAGGAGAGGTTCATCGCCGCCGAGGGCATGTACTCGGGCCAATTTGTGTACTGCGGTAAGAAGGCGACTTTGTCGATCGGCAACGTGCTGCCTCTGAGGTCCGTGCCCGAGGGAGCCGTGGTGTGCAACGTGGAGCACCGCATGGGCGATCGGGGCGCGTTCGCGCGCGCGTCGGGCGATTACGCCATCGTTGTGTCTCACAACGTGGACAGCGGAACGACCCGGTGAGTACCCTAGGAAATTTTAGGGTTTCGATAACCATTGACATGGACACCCTATCTTATTTATGAAGCATTTTTTCCCCCATGACAACAGTTATTACCGCACGATTCATCTCGAGATGTAGGATTTACAGGTAATGAGGGGCAACCGCCTGGTTTAGGGTGAGAATGAAGGATCTTGGTGGAAGATTTGAAGCAGGGAAGCTACGAATTAGGTCAGCGAGGGGTCAGATTGGGACGAATTAGGGTTTCGGTGACGATGGTGATGACCGCCACATGATGTGTTACTTTGTGATTCCATACGAGAAGGAAATTGAACTGTGCAATACTGTTTGGGTTGGACGCAGCATCAAGTTGCCGTCCGGAGCGAAGAAGATCGTTCCGAGCGGTTGCCGCGCCATGGTGGGTCAGGTGGCCGGCGGAGGCCGGACGGAGAAGCCGATGCTGAAGGCCGGAAACGCGTACCACAAGTACAAGGTGAAGAGGAACAGCTGGCCGAAGGTGAGAGGTGTGGCGATGAATCCCGTGGAGCATCCTCACGGAGGAGGTAACCACCAGCATATCGGTCACGCGAGCACGGTGCGTCGGGACGCGCCTCCCGGGCAGAAGGTGGGTCTCATTGCCGCCCGGCGGACGGGACGTCTGCGCGGTCAAGCCGCGACCGCCGCGTCGAAGGTGGACAAGGCCTAGAAGAGGAGTCGAGGTCAGCGTGTTGGTGGCAGCTGCGATGGAGGAAGTTAGTGGTGATGGGTTTCATGTCGTGCACGTGTACTTTTTGATGATGAATACAATCAGTGATGAGGGAGGATCCGCATTCGAACTCTCGTTCCAAAATTGTTGAAGTTCTCTTGCAGGTCTTTGTTCGAGTTCATCTTGCTTGAGTTGGATGGCGTGTTTTCCCGAACTTAATTTATCGCTTGATGATGTGCATAAGGTGAGTGGGCCAGCAGGAGATTGCCGTTGTTTGTGTTTCATCAAGTATCAACCCCTGAGCATCGCCACCCGAACTTCAAAGAATTGGCCGGCCTGGCACGGAATTTTGGAGTGTTGCTAATTACCTCAGCCATGCCCTCAATTTTGTAGAGGTCTTTTGGATTGTATCACTCATTGGACAAGATTAACATGAAAAGGATGTGGTGGGCCTGGACTGCTTGAATAGTACTCCGTATATGGCTACGGCATGAAGAGTGCTTTGGCATGGCACTTTGCTAATTGAGAGTAAGAGTGGGGCATGGGCAAGAGGAAGGGATAAAATAAATGATTTGAGTGCAATTAGTTGTAGACTTTACAAGTTAGATTTGGAGAGTAAAGACAGCAATGCTATCATTTGAATGATATTAGAAGCATTGCAGCGGAGAGCGTATTGATGGCATCTTGGTTTTACTTGTGCATGCTTGGTTTAGACATGTTGGCCCTCAGCATGGAGAATTGAGCTTTATATGAGCCGTGGTTGAGTTTGAAAATGCAATTGGATAAGAAATCAAGAATGAGCCTAAATGGTCCTCAATCAAGAATTCAATTTACGGTGTAATTCATTGCATGTGGTTTTGGAAGCGTCTTTCAAAACTCAAGTTATAGTAGGGGTTTGAATTAATGCAATTCAATTGGGTTAGGTTACAATTGAGTTCAATTTTTATCTCAAGTATGTGCATAGGACTTATGGTGGAAGCACCTATAGTCGACTTCTAATTTTTTGTCATCTAGGAAGATAGAAATAATTTTTATCTCAAGTATGTGCATAGGACTTATGGTGGAAGCACCTATAGTCGACTTCTAATTTTTTGTCATCTAGGAAGATAGAAATAATAGGGATTGCAAGTTTTTTTTAAATTTTGTGCCTTGAAATGAAATTACTTTGAGTCTTGGAATCTAAAAATTGGTTTGAATCCATATGGAATGTATATTTTTTTAATTTTGATCATTTAAAAACTATTTTTTCACTTATTACTTTCTATTTTCTTGTTCACTATATTGGAACATGTGTTATGACTTTATTAGTCCCAATCTTGAAAAGGAGAAAAATATTACATCTCAAGCTTTTGGTTGGAAATGTAATCTATTGTAGGTTGAAAATAGTTGCATCCTACATATTGGCTATGGATCTTTGGTTGTGAAATAGTGGTTCTACAATAGTTATAAAAACAAAATTTTAAAAGTGGACCCCAAGTGTCAATTCAATTGTCTATAATTGATTGCAAGAGTTTTAGTATTCATTTTTCTAATTAGAATGAGGTTTTTAGCAAGTGGTTTTGGGTACCAAACTTTTGGAATGAAGTTCTTCAATCAAGGTTTAAGATCCATGTTTTTTGTACATTACAAAAGGACTTTGGAGCGAAGTGTTGGAATAAAGATGTTGGTAGGAAGGTGACTAAGAAGTTTTGAACTGAGACTTTTAGTATGCCATTTTTTGTATATGATTTTTGAATGAGGATTTGCATGCAATTTTTATAATGAGATTTTTGTCATGCAATTTTAACATCATAACAATACAAGCTTGATCTATATTGATCATTGATCCAAAAGCCATTAAAGGCTATATTCTATGTATTGGATATAGAGTTTCATATTCAAATTAGTGGACAAATTTGAAATTTATAGAAGGAATTTATAATACCTTTCTTATACTCCCTCCATCCTAAAATGATCTTCCTATTGGCCTTAATTTTCTATCCCAAAATGATCTAATTGTAGGAGGAAGGGATTTGATAGAGAGTTTCCATTAGAAAATGTTTGAAACCTCAAAAAACCCCTCAAGAGTTGACATGCAAAGTTATTTATTGTAGGCTAGAGATGATAGCCTAAGTATACAAATATGTACAATGGGTTACCAATCAAAATGACGTTTTTGCGTTCATAAGGAAATTTCACATTTGCCAACTTTGACAGCCTTTTGAAGGCTGAAAAATTGATTTTTGACCATGAAATTTTTGGCATGACATAATCTTTATGTTAATTATATGTGTACCAAATTTTTAGGCCAAACGATTTACACAAAAAAAGATATTTAAAATCTACCAACATGCGTAGCCATGAATTTTTTTTACTACTACCAATTTTGACACCCTCCTAAGGACAAAATTTTTTTTCCCATGAAATTTTTGGCAAAAACCCATCTCTATGTTGATTACATATTTGAAAAATTTCAATTTCAAAAGATCCACAAAAAAAAGATATTCAAAATCTACCAACATGTGTAGTTGTAAGAAACAATAAAGAAAACCATTTCACTACTGCCAACCTTGACACCCTCCCTAGCATTGAAAAATTGTTAATTTGCCATGAAACTTTTGGCAGAGGATCATTTCTATATTGATAGTATGTGTGCCAAATTTCAAGTCCAAAAGATTCACACAAAAAAAAAAAATTTAATCCACCAACAAGTATAACTATGAGAAATAATTTTAAGGTTGTTAACTTCAACACTTTCTTTAGGGTTGAATTTTTCTTTTAGTTATGAAATTTTTGGCATGAGCCTATCTCTATGTTGAATACATATGTGCACAAATTCAAGTCCAAAAGATGCATACAAAAAAGGATATTTGAAATCTACCAACATATGTCCTATATTAGCTTCAATCATTGCTTGTAACCTAGAGGGCATATGTCCTCTATTAGCTTCAATCGTAGTTCAAGGAGCTTTGGACCACTAATTGTCCTCCACTCTCTTTAACTCATCTAAGTTTCTAGGGCATGCCTTACCATATTACACATCTTTTAGAATATTTCAAAGTTTCTCAATTGGATTGAGATTTAGAGAGTTCATAGGCCAATTGAACTTCTCCAAAAGGTGTGTTTTTCTCTATTTTTCACATAGTTTGCTACGATGGACAAGTGCACCATCTTCCATAAACAATCCCTGTGGAACTTTATCCATAAAATGAAGCAATTCACCATCATAGATCATTTCTACAAGATCCTTAGTAGAACATCAATTTTTAGGCATAAAGACAAATTTTGACTTTTGCCCTCTAACCAATGCACCCCAAATCATCAAAGAAGTTTGTTCACTTTTAAAAGTAGGAACTATACAACTTGATGAATAGTGCTCATCTATAGTTCTCCAAATATAAACTTGTTTAAAATTTTTTCCAATTTCAAAGGTAGATTCATCTATCTAAACAATACGCTTCCACTCTTCTATACTCCATCTACAATACTTTTGAACAAAAGTCAATTGTTGAGACATGTAACGAGATGTCAAAAATATTTTCTAACTACAATTCAACTAGAAATGCCACTTCTATGTAAGGCTCTTCAAATAGTATTTCTACTCACTTCAATAGGACATATATTGGCAATCTTTGAAAGCAACAAGCGACGATGAGTTTTTGAATATCACACAATGGTACAAGCATCTCTATCACTAAGCTTCTTAGCATGACTTTCACTACAAGGTTTGCACTTGTAAGTTCCATCTTGTAGTCCCTACCTCACTCAAATCTATAATACAAGTACGCATTTCATTTGAAATTGTCATCATCCACTCTTTTTTACAATGCTAATTAGATAAAAAAAATCTTAGTAACTAACTCTCATGCACTCACCCATCACCAACATTCAATCAACCTTCATACACTCACTCCTCACCCAACTAACCCTCACCTATCACCTATCACCCAACGAGCCCTCATGCATCATCCAAACAACCTCATACACTTGCCCATCACCTCAAGCAACCTCATATACTCACCCAAACAACCTCATACACTTGCCCATCACCTCAAGCAACCTCATATACTCACCCAAACAACCTCATACACTTGCCCATCACCTCAAGCAACCTCATATACTCACCCAAACAACCTCATACACTTGCCCATCACCTCAAGCAACCTCATATACTCACCCATCACCTAAAGCAGTGATCGCATGACATCCATTATCCAATCCTCACTCACTCAATCATCACTCAAGTCTTACTCATGTTCAAAGACCTTCAATCCATCACTTGCACTTTCCTTTCAACTCATCACGCATCACACTTTCTATAATGCTTAATTCAATATGCAAGCATTGATATTTACAGGAAAAAACTTCTTCATATGTATGATACACAATTTATAAGCAAGTGGATTATTTTAGATGAGACAAGTGCATACATCTAGATTTAGATGTCTCTAATTTCTTAAGAAACTTTTATGTTTAAAGATTGTGTCAAATGAAGAATATCAATTTGGAAGCATGAGGTGTCAAAAATAATTCAACATTTCCAATATGTCCTTAAAATTTTTCTCATAGTTATACTTGTTGGTGGATTTTGAATATCTTTTTTTGTGTGAATCTTTTAGCTTTGAAATTTGGAACACATATTACCAACATAGAAATGATCCTCTGCCAAAAGTTTCATGGGAAATTAACAATTTTTTAGCCCAAGGGAGGGTGTCAAAGTTGGTAGTATTGAAATGGTTTTCCTTATTGTTTCTCACAACTATACATGTTGGTAGATTTTGAATATCCCAAAAATATCATGAAAAATAAAATTCAATCTTTAGGAAGGTGTCAAAGTTGGTAGTAGTGAAAATTCTCATGGCTATATGTGTTGGTAAATTTCAAATATCTTTTTTTGTGTAAATATTTTGGTTTTGAAATTTGACACACATATAATTATTATAAAGATTATATTGCGTCAAAAATTTCATCATCAAATATCAATTTTTTAGCATTTGAGAGGTTGTCAAAGTTGGTAGATGTGAAATTTTCTTCCTTGTGAATGCAAAAATGCCATTTTGATTGGTACCCCACTGTACATAATTGTGTCACTACCTTGTATGAATTTCATCAAGTACCCATGCACTTGTCAAAATAAAGAATTCATTTATAGTACCAAAGATTCAAATGACAAAAGGTACCTAATGTCTCATCATCTAATAAGAAACATTTCATTACCCAAACATCATGAGCCACTAGTATTTAGTTGCACCATTTTGTCCTTTTCCATATAAAGTATTCTTTCAATGTACCAAAGATTTGAATGACATGGAGTACCTAATGTCCCATTGTCCAACAGAAGTCATGCAATTGTATAAACATCATGATGTAAAAAATAGGTGGAAATAGGGGAAAAATATCATTCTTTCATTTACAAGTACACATTTAAATCCACTTAAGGTCCCCTATTAAGGCCACTCTAGAGGGCACTACAAGGACCCAAATTTCTTCTATAGAAGTACAACAACCAAATCTTTGAAAACATGAAGGTAATTAAAAATCACCCACCTCCCATTCGAGGCAGAGCCTATCCAAATCCTCAAAATAGGAAGTTGATCAAAGTTAATCCTTGAGCGCCCCAGAGGCCAAAATCTGGCCTCTTCATTTTGAAAAACATTCTTGTTTGACTACTATAATCTTTTAAGTGGTACGGTCAAAGGATATGTCCTTTTCTCCACACCTCTAGGGCTCTTTTGACTACCAATCGGTACGGTTGGATTATGTGGATCTCTTCTTAGAAGAAAACTTGAGCGGATTGAAGTAGGAAAGGTCTAGATTTCATTAAATTTGCTCTGGGCGCTCAGAATTTAATCCATTTCCATTGGAGGCACAATCCACACATAAGGAATTGCTTCCTTAAAAATGCAGGTGTTCTATAGTCAAGTCAAATTATTAGAGGAAATCTAGACCTTGTATAGGGTTGTTTGATTGCATGAAAATGTGTAATTATAGAAGAAAAAAATTGGGGGGAAGGGATGTGATCACTTGGTGTGTCACATAAGACTAGGGATTAAAAAAAAAAAAATTCTTGGATTTGCACATTGGTCAAAAGTCAAACAACCCTCAATGGAAGCCAAATTTTCTTTAACTTCTAAAGGCCCAAACACAATTTTTTGGCATTATAGATATTTTGGATAGATCACTACGAATGGAATTTTTATTTTTTTTCTTTGAAATTTTCACACATGTGGTCAAGAATTAGTTTTAAAGCCCAACAATTTTCATAACTTTTGAGTAAATGGTTAAAAAATTATTGCATGATATATAGTTTTTTTGCGAGGTTGGGTAGTTTGGGCAAATTTGAAAAATCCCTTTTTTAAGAAATAGAAATTTGAAATTGGTTCTATAAATTTATATGTAGGTGGAAAGCTTTGAATCATTCCATTTTGATTAAAGAAATGAAAGTTATGAAGAGTTTTAGTTGTAGGTAGTTTGTGGGTAGTTATAGAATCTCTACTCTACAATAAACTTTAAAGTCCTTTATTGCATTCAATTTTGAATATTTTTGAAAACAACAACAACATTGGGTGTAGATTGTTTAGTACAACATTACAACCATTGGAATTGGCATTTTTCAATTCCATGAATGAATTCTAAACAATTTAGTATTTTGAATCATTCTTGACTTCTTTGTACTGATTTTTTTTTTTCTATATGTTGTACAATTCCAAATTATCCAAAAAAAATTTAAGCATGTAGCCAACTTGCCTTGAAAAATGAATTTAAAAATGCACCACCATTTTGAACATTTTTTCATACAAATGTGACCTTGTAAAGTGCAGCTGCCTAATTTTTGGCAAGGCAAAAAAAAGGAATTTTCTTACAAACACTCATATCTTGCAATTTACATGGTGGAAACTTCCGAAATTTTTTCCACATCTTTTGAAACCATCGTCACGGGGAGGACACTCTCACAACATTTGAGGTACCCATGTGTGGAGGAGTGATTTTTTGACCCCTTATTTACTTTTGAATAAACTATAATTTCATCCTAAAATTTTGAGCTTTGTTTAACAATGACTAAAGGTTTCTATTGACAAAAATTTCAATTCCATTTAATATAAGATATATTGTCTAGAAAGGGTTGAAAAATGAACTAAAATGGAGGCATACTCTCCAACTAAAATATTTATAGAGCTCACATGAAGATGACTATTGCATCAATATTCAACCAAAATAAACTTTCAATAGAAAGCTATTCTATAGAATTTCTTTTTCATTTTTCAATTTTTTTTCTTATATAATATAGAGGTGTGAAAGTTATTTTTAGCTTTATGGTGTATCTTTTTTCTTAAAAAATTTATAACTATTTACTATTAGCATAAAAAATATCAATTATTCAAAACATAAACTTTTAAAGTAGTAAAATCTATCCATAATTTTTTTTAAATTAAATTTTAAAATGTATTACATGTATTACCTTTTTCGCCGCACGTGGGTTGCTAAAACGTGGACAGTGTCCTCCCCAGGACCAGTGTACTATAAGATCCTATGGTTATATGTGTCCAAAAATGTTTTTTTTCCTAAAATTTGGTAGAAATGGCAATTTTGGAGTGGTTTTGGTGAAAACATAATCAAAAACATTTAGGGGTTAATGTATTTTAAAATTCCAACTCGCAATTGATGTTGCACATGGTCCAAGGATGGGGCAATGTCATTAAAATGGCATAATTCTACGACTTTGGCAGTTTTCATAGTTAGATTGAGCAGTTTGAAATGTCCAAGCTTTCTAGATGCCTAAAATCTACAAAAGTCCTAGATGTTACTTTTATAGTTCAAATTATGCAATCTAACATCTATATTAGTTCTAGATTTTTAAATTTATAGAAGTCTAAGATATTTGAAATCTATACTCATCATAGATGACACTTTTACAATTCAAATAAGGCAATCTAAAAATGAGACATGGAATATTGTCATTTTAACAAAATTTTCCATAAGGCCAAAAATAAACAATTGAGTGGGCCTACAATGAACAATTGAATGGCTACAAGCGCTCCTTGAAAATGCCCCCAAAATCCAATTTTTAAGTTCTCTTAAACCACACTTTAAAAACTAATTTGAAATTCAAAATTTAAAGACAATAGGAAAATATGGAACTTTGTTTACAAGTCATAACAGATTTTATAAATTTTTATTTTGAAGCTTAATCTCAAACATTTTGTCTAATATTTGTGGATAGAGGGAGTATCAATTTTTATTGTTTAAATTTTTCAAAAAATATTTTATATTTATTTAAAATTTATTTTGATTTGATAATTCTTGAGATTTTCATAATTTTTAGTACTACCACCCAAATTTAATGATCCAAAGATGACTTATTGGATGTACATTCTTCTTGGAAGCTCATACATACTATATATGCAAAAGGCAAGCGCCTAAGCATTATAAAATTTATGGCCTTCACATCTATTTTATTAAGTGCAAACCGTCACGAGCTTGTCACGACCTGCTGTCACAAAAATGGTCACATTTTCATCTAGTAATTTCATCCAATTGTTTTCATCACTCTGGTGTCTTTACTTTCTTGTGAGTGCACAATTGTGACTCTGCTAGCATTATACAGAACCCTAATCACACTCCAGTCACACTTTCATCCCACTTTTCTCATCCCGTTTTTTCATTGTGCCCCCGTCGTATTGCATTGCTGTTGCATTGCAATGGGCTCCGTTCTCATAGGCAACTAAATGCCAAGGAAACTCTTTTATGGAAATATTTGTAAACATTCAAAAATACTATTCTATCACTCTTAAAAAAATACATAACAATAGCTAATTTTTAGATTCTTGCCCTTTACCATCCACTGTTTTATTTATTAATTAATGATTTAGAAATCATCCTTTGTGGGAAATAATGATCATGTGCTTCCATAGTATTGCAATGTATATGTCATTGGTCTATACTCCATAGTACTTAAATGAATACTTTTCAAGAGTACAAGAGATTTATGATGATATCAACAATAAAAAATTGAGATTTCATTCGCCATCAAGAGTGGTCCAAAGTACTCATATTTTGTGTAAATGCAACAAATAGTATAAGTTTTTCATACTTTCATGCAAATATAAGAAATTAATTTTTAAAATATAATAATATAAAATATGAAAAATAGTGTAAATCTATGATGCACTCATGCATAAAATTCAACAAAAAAAAGTGTAAGTAAATGTAAAGAGTATCAATGAAATGTATAAAATTAGTCACTGTACTTAATGCATCATTGTGGAACACTTGTTGAGTATAAAGAACCTTGTGGGGAGCAAATAGATATTTTTTCCTAAATTTTGTCAATGCATCTTAGTACTTTAGGTGCACATAGACTATAAAAAATCAAATTCTATTCTAATTCCTTATTTAAATTCAATATGTATGAACGAATGTGAGTTTTCAAAGCTAGAAGAAAAATACAATATAAATAATGCACTATGACAAAAAAACTTGTTACACAACTTACTTATATTTTTAATACATTATCTAAATGCTTGTAACTTAAATTTTCTTGTCATACTTGCCCATTAGCATTTTTGCTCAAGAGACCCTAATATTTGTGTCAAGTCCACCTTCCTTAGTAGGCTTTGATGCACTAATTTTGGGAATGTAGAGGAGTTATAGTTCATGATTGTACATGTGTTTCCATGATGGACAAAAGAATTGTCTACATCATTCTCTCCTCTTTGCCTTTGAAGTCAAATTTTTTAATTTATCTTTAGGTTGAAAATTTTAGTGTAAAGTAACATTCTTTGGTCTTCTAGATTTTCACAACTCTTATTTGTTGAAAATTTTCCCACATTGCAATTGGTTGACTCCCCTGAAGTGCAAAGAGGGCTTAACTTCATTAAGGTACATGTATCCATTCCCATCACTTCAAGAATTCCTCCCTCATGTATAAATAGTGCACATTTTCTTTCTATTATGTACTCCATTGATACATGAGGATGAAATTGAGTGCAAAGATGAAAATGGGTATGTCTCTCTCATTTTGTAATAAGGGTGTAGAGCAACGTTCACAAAACTAGCTAAAATTTGGTCCATTGCTATTTAAAATTTTTAATAGCTAAATGTACATTGGAGAAAATTCTTGAAAAATTTAAATTTCAGCCAAGATTGCAAAAAACAATAGAATTCAATAGCCAATTTGCAACTTCCTCCATATTGGAGTTTGTATCATAAGTACTTCCAATAATCCTTTACTGTCCATGTGCCATTTTTAGACTGCCCGCTCTGACTTGTAAAAACAACATTGAGGATAGGTATAGTTTTCAAGAATCTTGGACTTTTATAGATTTAAGAAATCTATGTCCTCTATAGATTTCAGACCACATGATCCGAATTGTAAAAGTAACATCTATCACAAAAGTAGATTTTTCACATCTAAGAACATTATAGATTTCAGACATCTAGGATGACGTTTGTACACTTCAGACCGCCCACCTTGAACTGTAAAAACTGCCAACGTAGCGGAATTTCCGATTTCACCATTTTAACGAAATGGCCCATCAAGGTAGCCAATTGAAAGTTGATGCTTGTTTGTCTGGAAGGTAGCACATTGCACTAAATTCCATAATCTAGTTCTGGGATCACTGGTCTGGAGCTTTGGAGAGGTCCATGAGGCCACGAAACCTAGACCTGCAGATCCTGACACGGTGTTGAACTTCGTGTGTACCGATTTCTGAGTCATTGATAGGGTCCGACCAGTCCGCATATGTTCTTCGATTAGTTGTAGAGATACAGTAAGCTTTCCACATTAATTTGAAAGCTCACTGCCTTCAAGGAACCAAATAAATGAATAATGAATCAAGGAGTTCCTCGTGAATGATTTGCGGACTTTTCTGACACGTTCGCAATAGGTGTTTAGACCCGTGCTAGCTTGTCTGCAAAATTCTCACTCACTAGCTTAGCACTGGTAAACCTTCCAGCTAGAACCTCGAATTTGTTAAAACATTAAACAGTCATACTCCCGGTTGCAATTCTTCTGGAAGACGTCAACAACATGAATTTACAGTCACAGGGAATTTCATTAAAATGGCGTATTCCATAAGTCATTTTCAGACGTATGGAAGCATAAAAGTGCCATAAAAGTGGTGTAGATTTCAGACATCTAGGACTGGTATAGAATTGAAGTCACACAATCTAAACCACAAAAGTGCCATTTAGGAATGGACGAATTGTATAAATTTCAGACATCTATGATAGGTGTACATTTCAGACCGCAGGGTCTCAACTGTAACAAGTGCCAAAGTTGTGGAATACCGCCATTTGAATGAAATTCGCCTGAAGTTCAAGAAAGAAACCAGTTTGAAACCTGTAGCTAATTAATGTCACGAACGTGATTGGGCACGTGAGTCCATCGCTTAATTAACAATGAGCTGGAACTCATGCAGCAAATCCCACATTATCACATGCAGAGAGATTGCAAAATTTAGATGTTTCATTAACCTCATGAGGGGTATGTCTATCAGTTCCCGTGTTGTGATCACCCTCTAGATCGGGGACGTAGAATGCCTATGCAATACTATCAATAGTCTACGTACTGATCGACGCATACAGTAAGTGGCTATCTTTGCACGAATTTCGTCATTCGTAGAAATCAAAATCCATCCCGTTAACCTCATATTCGTTTGACTGGCGGCAGTGAACCTCAGATCTATCCCTGACAGTGTCCTAGTTTCGATCCAGAGCTCTGGGATCTTAGAAACATCACTCTGAAAAACATCATTATAACGAATGCGTCCAAAAGAACTTTACAGGCTATTCCTGGTAGTCCACTTTCAAGTCAGGCTCAATGATGAATGGACATCCACCAACTGTTTCGTACTTTCTTCTCGACATGCTGCAGCAGTTTTGACAGACCTGCACGATTCAAGCACGATTGTTTTGTGAGCACTTTGTCAGCTGTGAACGAAACGATGAGGCTAGGATTGGAAACGTAAACATTACACTCGCATTCGTGTTTTGAAACAAATATTGATCGAGTGACTAGCTAGCAACTACTTGCTGCAATAATTACGGTTAGTGCAGCAACTGGCATGACACTTAAAACGTCAATATGGTTTTTTTCCGAATTTTATAGACATTCATGATAAGGTAAGTACGTATAATTCAATTCCAAGGGTAGATTTACTTGTGAATTTGGCATCCACACAAGTTGAGCAGGTCCATTCCGTCGGTAGAGGCGAATGCCACTGATGAATGTCATGATTATCATCTCGATTGCTGATTTGTCTAATCATCCGTTTCACCTCAGGAGTATCGGATCTGCCTTCGTGACCGGTCGTTTTTGAATTGGGTTCTGGAGACTCCATATTCACACAAGAAGCATTGCCTAGTTTGAGCTCAATAGCACCTTGATCAACTAACAGTACTGCAGGCTCACTGTTTCTGGTCTCCTGCATATCAGAAAATGCTTTTTCATGGGCGAGGAGAAGTGTTTTCCTGAAATCTTTCAATTTCTGGATACTGCATTTTCAGAGGACACTGAATTAGTTGATAACTATTACATTGCACAAAGTAACGAGCATTGAACTTGCCCCGGCAAGATTCTAAAATGCAATTCATCCTTGAATCGAAAATATTGAAATCAATGATACAGTCTATTGTCAAAAAATTGTGTTAGAATAATTACAAAATCTCCATGGGATCTAGCAAACATAGCAACATCAATTCTACTTCAACACTATTGTCGATACAACTGCAGCAACAAACTTCTAAAAAATCGTTCAATATCTTGCTAATGTATGAAGTGCATTTTACTTAATTCTCAACGTAAATATTGAATAGATTGTTTTAAAAGTGAATATACAATCTATTCAATATTTGCATGTAAAATTATATATATAAAATGCACTTAATACATTAGCAAAATATTGAACGATTTTTTAAAAGTTTGTCGTCGCAATTGAATCTACAATAATGTTGACGTAGAACTGATGTTACTAAGTTCGCTGAATTCTATGGTGATATATATGAAGAAGGGAATGCACACTGGAAACCTTACGTGTGTTCATTGCGAGAACAGCAACTGATAGGTGAGTACAGTGTCTTCGGATCAAGCACACCATTGTGCATATTCTGGAGAACATATCTCAAGGCGTTGACGAGTGCTGTTTGTGGCACCGCACATTCATTCCTTGGTCCCTCGCTTGGTCCCTCCGCCTGCAACATTATCAATGTCATGGCCCTAAACTCTTATCGTCATGCTCTTCAAAATGGCGTGGTTAATTCAGAGTGCCAAAGCTGTGACTTTTCAAGTGCCCAGAGCTCTGAAAACTAGGACTAGCTGGTATAGATAAAAGCAAGGGTTCAGGACAATGAGACTGAGTCACTTCCACCGAAATTCACCACCTCAACAAACATGCATGAGGTAATGCTCGTCCTACCAATGATCTTAGATTTTAGATGTTGCAAATTTATGTTCAACTTACAAACTAACACACCTTACCAATACATGGAAAAAAGAAAATGCGGCTCTGACACTAACTCCGTGAATGATCTAATTAAGAGTCCCTATAGTGTATACTATTTGTTTACCTACCCATGGACTGTCATATGTGTGTACAAGAACTCAGCGACAACGTCTTAAACGGACAGATGAAGAATCGAGAACAAGTTTAAGCAGAGGTGGTCTTAGCTTTATTCAGTATTTGCAAGTTTTGGCAGTTTAGACCGTGCACATATATCATTACTCTGGCAGGGTCGTCATGTGCAAGCTAGCTAGTAAATTAGAATGCAGGCCTGACTTACATGCATAGCAACAGCTGATGGCAGTATGAAGGAAGCATGGCAAACGAAACATATCCCATCCTTATGAACTGCAGACAAGTGGCTGTCCAGGTCCTCCCGGGTGCTGAAGTCGCCCTTCTTGCACGCTTTGCAGTACAGACGATGCTTCGTGTTGTAATGTTTCCGCATTTCTCTTTCCGCATAGCTGGTGAACGGTATCATCTCCCCGCAATAGTTGCATTGGGCGTGGAAGCTGAAATGGGGCATCACTTTGGGATCTACGTTGCAGATCTGCGGACCTTCCGACCACAACTTACAGGAGTCTCCCATTGAGCACGTACTGCTAATTTCCACCACCACCAGGTCTAGCTCACGTTCTAGCAGGTCAAGCGACTATTACGAATAAATGCTAATATTTAGCAGTGACTTTCTGAATCCCCTCTGCAACTCACTCAGATCCTTAAGTCCTTGGTTCTAGATGCTAACAACCCTCCCATCTCTATTTCTAGAGCACTCTAAGCTTCGAGATGAATTCGACGCTGGACTGCTAGACTTTTGTAGCACGGAGTATTTACAAATATCCTGTTGCTCACAGAGTCCAGACTGGCTCCTGTAAGCAAAATCACTCCTATTAACACTAGCTAGGTGTTCTCCTTAAAACACAGAATTTCCCATCCGCAAGAACATCGATAAAATACTAACCCACCTATGTCGTCGAAGCCGTTCCTAAGTTATCTCTCAAGAGGTACGACAACTTGTTCATTCACGATCGAAGGTCCAGCTAACGAAACCAGTTCAGTCAGAGCGAAGTTTCAGCTAGCATGCATAGTTCACACCGTAGTGGACTAGCTTGCAACAGACTGCCGCAAATCACTGAAACCGAAATTGCCAGAAAAGACAGGCGTATACGGAGTATATATTCAACGTAGTACTTGCAATCACTCGACGAACCAACTTGCGTAGCCTGACTGGGCTTCAGAAAGGGAGGAACCCACTAATTCAGACAGATGAAGTGCAATCGATCTACTGAAAGTAAAGGCGGACGGGCGGGCTAGCTAGCTGTAGACGCAGAGAAGTACGTAACGGAGCAGCAATTAATCCAGCTGGCGAATCTGAGTACGTAGAAGGGCGCTTCGTACAGCTGAGGTTGTAATGAAGGGCACAAGCTAGTGAGCTCCAGTGGAGAAATCCGTCACCCGAGTGGAGGCCTCGATCCGTCGATTGTGTGAGGCGCCGATTGAGGTTATAATGGATCTGTTTGTGACACCGTTAGACTGAAGGGGGAGCAAATTTATAAGCCGGTGCAGGTGATGGTCTGGCACGGGGCGAACAAGAGCCTGTGCCGCGGGCAGGGCTCTGGCCCCCGTTCCAACGCCACGCTACCCTCCAAACAGCCGGCGGCACCATGCCAGGGGCCGGGGGGATCCACCTGTGATTTTCTCTATTAACTTATCAGTTGGCATCGTAACATTATTCAGCGGTGTTGGATGTTCCCAAACGACATAATATTCCTAGTTAAGGTAAAATATTGTGTCCTTTGTGCTAGTGAAAACTCAAGTAGAAGATACTGTATTGTATAGCAAATAGGATAATACTGGGCGCCGACGCCAGAGGCGAAAGTTCTAAGGGTGCATGTGGAATTGGGCTCGACCTAGACATCCAACTCTCACACGTATGTGTCCCATGTCCTACGTGAAGCACTCGTGGTGACTGGGCCGCACAGTAAGTTAACCCTGAAAAGCCGCGCTGGTCACCCTGGAAACTATCTTTTGGGGTTCTGTGTGAATCGTGTGGGTAAAAAAACACAAAAGCACTCACTATTGGAGGATGAACATCTACACTTTGTCTTACATAGAAGGTCTTACGTAGAAGAATTCTTTGTCTTCCATTGGACAAATAGTGTTTACAACAACGGTACAAGGTTACATTGTACTTTAACCCTTGAGCGCCCAGAGCAAATTCAATGAAATCTAGACCTTTTCGATTTCATTCTACTTAGATTGGTAGTCAAGAGAGACCCGGAGGTGTGGAAAAAAGGATACATCCTTTGACTGTACTACTCAAAAGATTACAGTAGTCAAACAAGAATGTTTTTCAAAATGGAGAGGCCAGATTTTAGCCTCTGGGATATTCAAGGGTTACAGTACCACTTTTTGAGATGATAACACTACGCACATCTCCTAATTCAGTAATCAATATGTGCCAATTCTAACAGAATTAGTTTTAAAACATCTACCAAAAACACTTTGACCCTTCATAACGTTTGCATACAATATCCAAATGATTCATTCTTTGGTGCATCTCCTATCACATGTCAATCAAAAAATTTAGAAATTTAACTAGTTTAACAATGTGAATTGTTCATAGTAGAAAAAGTGACAATTTTGTGTGTGCATATCTTAGATAAGTCCACATATGAATATTACTTGTTAGATGGCCAACATGTCATTGACCACATTAGACTTAATTGCATAAAATGTATGAATCATTTGAGAAAATTTAGACTCTCTATAGAACTATTTGATTCTAACCTATACAAGAAATATAAGAAATAATTTAAAGAATTAAATTTTTTTTTTAATTTAAAAATTATAATTTGACACAGCACTTGAATCAATCATGTAGTACATGATTTTTTTTAAATTAACATTTTTTTAATTTTAAATTTTCACTTTTTGTTGTACTTGCATTACTAGCCAAAGTCAAACATCCCTATAGAGTGTAGAGAGTCCATAATTTCTCTAATGGAACCCTAGTTAAGTAGTTATAGATATACATTAGTAGAAGGGGAGTCTCAAAGCACATAGCTCTCCTACTCTAATTTGGTGACTCATGACTTCTTTTCTAATTTTTACCAAAGCTTATTGGCAATTATTCTTCTATTTGGCTCTTTTAGTATATGCTTGTAATTTAAAGTAATCCTTTTCTAGTATTAGATTGCCTTTAATTTTATTTACATTGCCTTGTCAATAATCCATGATGAAATTTTCATAATACAATATCTCCAAATGGGTACATATAAAAAAAATTCTCAAGAATTGCCTTATTCATCACTTTCAATAATTGATTGAATAAATTAGTTATAAGTGTGGCATTAAGAAAATATAAAATATAGTAAAACTTCTCTAAGGTGAACTTCTCTAAGGCAATGACATCTCTAAAGTGATGGAGTACGATATCGATTTTCCCTTCCTATACCAGGCCCAATCTTTGATGTACTCATTAGAGAAGTTCTTTGAGATTCTTGAACATAGGGACTTGAGCCCAATCCCAAGGCTATTACTTTAAAAAAATTCTATTGTATTGCTTTTGTGTTATGCACTCCAAAAGTGTAAGTGCATAGGCTAAATTGAAACTTCTAGTTTCCTAGAGAATAGCTATCTAAAAAAGGACAAAAAGTGTTGTTGAGTGTTGAAAAAAATTTCAAACATGATATATTAGAAAGATTGTTGAAAAAATGCCAAAAAAGTGTTATAGAAGGTTATAGGTGTTGAAAAAAGAAATTAGAGAGACTGTAAAAAAGATTGTTGAGAAGAGTATAAAAAAAGTGGACACACACATACACCCATATATTTAGATCTAAAGTGTTTTGTATTTTTTGAACCTTTGTAAAATTACTTATGAATTTCCAAAATGAATAACTTCTTTTTCAACATTTTTGTTGTCACTATTTCCAACACTCTAGACCTTCCGACACTCTTTCTAGCAATCATCTTTGACAGTCACTCTTTCCAAGATTTTTTCCAACACTCTTTCCGAGATTTTTTCCAACACTCTTTTGACACTTTTCCCAACACTCACTCTAGCAATTTCTTCGACACTTTTTTCACCACTTTCATTCCAACACTTTTTCTAACACTTTTTTTCAACACTTTAGGGTTGAAAAAAGCATCAAAAGCCAAATTTCATGACATCTCATTTTTCGATAAGCACTTTAGTGTCAAAAATATAATGTTGAACAAAAAGTGTTAAAAAATAGTGTCAAACAAATAATGTTAAAAATAATATTAAAAATAGTGTTTAAAATAGTGTCGAACAAAAAGTGTTTAAAATAGTATTTAAAATAGTGTTGAACCCAAAGTGTTGAATCCAAAGTGTTAAAAACAACAACACCCTTTCTCTTTCTCTTTCTCTTTGTGTTTGGGATAGTGACTTAGTGGATGCCTCCTCCACATCCAAAAGTAAGCTTCTTCAACGGTGTAAGCAACATGAGCCACACGGTTTATGAGAATGCGCTTCATGTCGGTGGGTCGGTCGCAGAGATAGTGGCTTCGGTCGGTCGCTCGATGCTGGGAGCCCCAGTGGGCTTTGTTGCGGAGAGCCCCCGGTCTGGCTGTACATTTGGCTGCATTTGGTTTTGTTGCCGGCTTTTGATGCTTCGGGAGAATATATTCTTCTGACACGGTCTTCACGACAGGCGGACAGGAACACGAATCTCAGAATTCTCGATTGCATCCCTGTGCACATCACTTCAGAACTGGCGGAACTGAACCCAATCGGTGCCCTCCTGTGACTCAAATTATACAAGTTATACTGATAAAGCTCCCTTAGAGATCGAGAGCATCCCTCGGAATCCATCGCTTCAGTTGGCTACAAGTTGTTACACTGTTTTCCAACTTTTGTTTTTTCTTGGAAAAGAGAGTGACGGTGGGTGGATTCGGAACTGGTTGCTGTGGACCTTTCAACGGTAACGTGGCACCGTCGCATTGGCATTCGAAGTTGCAGCTCATGACCTTGCCTTTCAACTGGCTTCCTACACGCTTGGATCATGAAGAGGAGCCTTCCAAGGATGGGCTGCTGATCATGGAAATCATCTCTTTTGGCATTGTGTGAAATAGTTGGTTTTAAAAAAATCCCAAAAGCACTCATTGGAAGTCAAACTACTATACAAGAACTCCCCTTTTCATGCAAATTTTGGGGGATGAATAGTTGCACTTCTGTCCTACATAGAAGGATTCTCTATCATTCATCAACCCAAAAATAGAGGAAGTGTCCTATATGGGGTAAAGGTTGTGATTGCAAAATGTACAAAATGTTATGTACAATAACCAATTCACTGCTAGCACGGCTCATTGGTTATCCAATACCTGCATAAAAACAAAAAAATGAACAACAATCAATCCAGTTCACATGGCTGGGTCAACCTAGGAATAAGAAGCTCCTTGCATGTATTGGTCATTGGAAAAATTTCACAAGGGGTGCTACAAGCAAAAATAGTGATTGCACTTTCATGTGGACTCAATGGATGGAGAGGGATACAAAAAAAAATCCACATGTATTAATCCCTAAAGTCCCAAGGCCAATTTTGTGTCAAAACCACTGTAAACTACCACTTCTACTATGTTCACCTACAAAATATATTTTTAAAAATATTTAAAAAAATCTGATCGTAGGATCTTGTTCTATACTTGTCTTAGATCATGTAATAATTTTTATGTGAATTTTGACCGTACAGATTGAAAGATATTAGCATTCAAGGTGAAAAAAATGAATTTTTTTCAAGGAGTTGCTATAATTGCCTACAAAACAAGAAGCTCCATAACTATTACATCTCTAATCCAAATGGAATGAATCAAAGCTTTCCATTTACAAAAATATAATCTACAAGAAAAAAAATATTAAAATTTTATTTCAATTTTTTGTGGATTTTTTTTGTTGGTGGTGTCCCCCATTTTGAGGTTATTGTGGCATAACTTTTGTTCCTAAACACCTATTGAAATAAAAAAAATTATATTTCCAGAAAGCTCATAAGTTTTTCTATCTTATGAAAAAGTTTCAAAAAGTTTCAGTAAAAATTGAGATCATAGGAACTTGTCCAAAATCCATTCGGTCCCCCATAAGGACAATGGGACTTTAGGGGTTAAATTACTTCAAGATTGACCAATCTCCACCAATGAGGTTGTCTACCAATATCAGTGAAACTTCAACTCCTCCTTTATTACTTGCCTACCTCAACAAGACAATCGATAGAGTTGATTTTGTCTTGTTGCTTGAATTAGCATAGAGCTTTCTCACCAAGCTCACATGTAAATTGACCCTAAGATGGAGAGTTGTATTCCACTTAGGATGGTGAAAGCAATCCAAATAGAAAACCTCATTTTTGCACCAAGTGTCAAGAAAATCTTGGCAAATGGTTTTTTGATACTCTTTACTACATCTACTAAGGTAGGAGAGAATGTAGTTCCTATAAGCCAAGTTGGCAAAAATGGTATCCTACTAGACAAAAATGCAAATTTGATTGGAACTAATTTTTTCATTGTCAAAAATGAAATGATTCTAAGCGTTTAAAGTGAAGAAAACAAGTTTTTTTTTCTCTTAGCCTAACTAGATATTTTGGCTTTGAATCCTCCTAATTAAAAAAATTTTACTACAAATTATTAATTAATTTTTTATATATTGAAGAATTGAGTTGAGAATTTTGAAAAATAAAATTTCCAAAACAAACATGTTATTTTTATTCTTTAAAAATAGTTAGATTGTTCTAGAAAGGAAAGTAAGCAAACTAAACCATGTGCAATTTTTTTAGTTGTTAAAATTGAGTTAAAAATACATACAATATAAACCTTTTTCAAGAATTTTCTAAGATTGCTTGAAAAACAAGAAGTTTGAAATTACTTATCTAGATGGAATGAATCAAATTTTTTCACATAAACAAAAATATAATCTTTAAAAAATAATTTTTTTTTTTTTGCCCAACCTACCTATTTATCTATCCAAACCTTCAAGAGTTCCCTAAGGGGAATTTTAGAAGTTTAGATGTAAATATTCTTATCACTCGTAATTTTGAGGAGGTTTTTGATATTTGTATAGTTGTATTTACAACATGTGTAAGGCAGGTACATCCATAATCAATCTCTATCCAAAATGCTATTGATTATGGGTGCACTCCCTCTAGCATTGACTCTCCTTGGTGCATTTGTCTAGAAATGGTTAAGGTATACACGTAGGTAAACTATCCCCAAAAGCACAACAATAACTACTTGAGACCAGCTCCTTTTATTAAATGCCATAATTTATGTTAAATCTTTTTATTATTTTGGTACACTTGGAACTTTAGGGGTTAATATATGAGTATTTGAATAACATAGGTTAAAGACAACCTTTAACTTCAAAATTTTAGAATTCAAGCAAGTTCTTGTGACCTCAATTTTTTGGTGATTTTTTTGAAACTCTCTTAGAAGATAGAAAAACTTATTAGCTTAGTGGGAATATATATTTTTATTTCAATTGGTGCCTAGGAACAAAAGTTATACCATCTTAAATATAATTTTTACTTCGCCACGGAAAGAAAGAAATCCACAAAAAAAAATGAAATGAAATAATTTTTTTCTTAGAGATCTTCTTTTTGTATATGGCTGAAGCTTTGATTCATTCTATTTGAATAAGTGATGTGAAAGTTATGACCAATCTTATTTTTTGGACAATCTAAGCACCTTCTTAAAAAAATAACTTATGGAATTCATTTTTGAATGCAATTTTTGCAATTCTTCAAAAAAAAATTTGATAAGATTAAATTTGTTTGCAAAAACAACTCATTGTTGGAATTATAGTATTTCAATTCCATCTTAGAAATATTAATAATTTAGTATTTTGTTGAATTCAGATCTACTTCTACTTAACAAATTTTTAATGAATGAAAATCAAGTTGTTTTTTTGAATTTTTTCCCCAATTCTCAACTCAAATCTTCAACACAAAAAATTTTAACCTCAAACTCAATAGTACAAAAAATTTAAAATAAGGAGATTCAAAGTCAAAGAATCTAGTTACAAAATGTGCAAAAAAAACTTGTTTTCTTCACTATAAGCAAAAATATCTTACAATCTATACAGTCAATGTTTCTAAAATTTCTAATACACATTTTTATGCTAGTCCAATGCAAGTTCCTAGGGTTAGATATGCCAAAAAAATGAAAATTTCAAGAATATAGCACCTTGCAATAGAAATGGCAGTTTTGAGTGGATTTTGAAAAAAAAAAGACCTTGGACTTTAGAGGTTAATTAATGAATTTTAATGTATTGATTGTAGGTGTCCCAAAATCAACCATAGGCTTTCACAAGTAAAAGGAGTGCATTTTTAGTCAAAAGTTTATATGTTGCAACTTGGTGTAGTTGCCACGAGGTAATACTCTCTAAGCCTTACATTTAAGATCATATGTATAGATAGAATCTAAATTACAATTAGAGGTTACATTGTCAATTTCTTTAATCCTATTTGTTCCAATGTCCAAATTTTAGACGATGAACAATGACTTCTGTCCTATGTTTTGTCCAAATACTTTTTCATTCATAAAAACAATATTTTGAATCCTTAAAAGTTAATCTTAGTTATTGTATGAGTAATTTGATGAAAGTAAGGTAAATAATATATACATATTCAAATATAAGTGAAACTGTGTAAAATTTCAAAAAAAAATTAGTGTTAAAGAATTAAACTAACATAATCTTTGCACTAAAAATTTGTAACACAACTCAAATAACTATAACATGTATAGAAGTATGCTTTAATCTACATGTTCTAAAAAGTGCCAAAATAGTGAATTAGAGAATTACCACCATTATATAGAAAAATTGATGTTTAATTTTTTACGTGTAGATAAATGAAAATGTCAAATTTTCAAAATATAACTATAATTTTTTAAATATTTAGTGAGACTACATAAGAACTTTTGAACACTCCAATGTAACTTACTTTTTCTTTGTGATCATATTGTTTTCCCATATTGGACTAGGTGTAAAGATTTCAATTTAAGGTAGTCTACTCTTAAAGTGACCATTTAATAGTTGATTGCCTTTCAAAGAAGCTAAACTCCTTGAAACAATTGTCAATAAATTTTTATAGGAAGAAAAATTGAATTGGCATCTAATACTAATCATTTTATATTTTTTGGACCTTTGTGAAATTAGTTACAAATTTTTGAAGTTGAAATGCAATGGTCACTTCAAGTAACCCCCTCTTGAAATGTGCACTATTGGTGCATTAAAGAAAGCAAAATGAACCTTTGTGTCATGCTTGCTTTTAGAGCACAATTGTTATTAGAGCAAACTATCTTACATACTTTCTAAATTCTTAGTTCGTGATAGTCTTGTTAAAATTAGACAAGATATAGATTTCAACAATTCATACACCAATCAGTTTTAGTTCGTGACTCAAAAAGGCTAATGTCACACAAATAGAACCAAGTAATGTAACATTGTTAAACCATTCCTCCTTGGAAATTGGGATAAGAACAATCCCATTGTTAGATGGAAGATGGGGAGGATGATCTAACTTGGGTAGCACAAGAAGAGGCCATTTGCCCTCATGAAGATGGTTAGCTCCCACAATGACTCTTAATGCTTGCAACTTTTGGAGCATTCCTTCTTAACTCCTATTATGCACTTATATTTCTCTACAACCTTGCAAATGAAGCTCCTGACCCAATTAACTCCAAGACAAGGGGGGACTAAAGCCTTGAGTGAACATGGTAAGTTGGTGTCTAAAGTTCAAAGTTTGGCAAGCTTGGGCTCCCTTGTTTCATTGGTGAGGGAATGATGTGGTAAAAAATACAACATGGCCATCACCATATACATTCCTAGTTGTAATTTTGTTTGATAGTGCGGTTGCTCTAATCCCTCTTTGGATAACTAGGAATGAATTTAGTTTAATCTGAAGAAAGTCTTTAGCTAGTTAAAAAGTTGCAACACTAGTGTCATAGGTTGAAATCAATAGAAAGAGAGTCATCAATTGGCTAGGAAGTTGTAACGCTAGTGCCATAGGTTGAATGGGAATTTGTAAAGAGTCATTGGCTAGTTAGGAAATTTCAATGTTAAGGGTTCCCGCTTATAGGGGAGCAAAAGGGACCCTCCAACATTGGTTAACTTCTAAAGTTCTAAGGCCATTTTGGGGGGTCAAAACGCACTCCAAACTACTATTTTCAAGGCAAACAACACAAAATTTAAACATTAGTTTTCTTGCATATCCAACCATATGTTAGATCTTGCACTAGATTTGTACAAGAATATTTGGAAGAAATTTCAAAAACTTTGATGGTAATATGGTATCAATCACAAGATACAAATGCTAAAATAAGTGAAATAAGATTTTCTTTTGTTCTTAGCTTGATTAAATTATAAAGCTTTGAATCCTCTTTACTTAAGATTTTATACTTCGAATCGGGAATTTTAATTTTTTTATATTAAAAAATGAAGTTGAGAGTTCAAAGGAACTTTCTTTTTAAACTCTAATTTTTATTCTTTAAAAAATTGTTAAATTGAAGTAGGTAAAAGATAGAAGGAAAAAATAAATTGTTGATAGCTCTAAGATGGAATTGAAATACACTAATTCCAAAGGTAAAATTGTTCTAAAAATCAAACTAATCCATGTTCAATATTTTTCTAAATTGTTAAGATTGAATTTTAAAATGCATTCAATACATTATTTTCTCTAGAATTTGCTAAGTTTGCCCATAAAACAAGAAGCTTGATAACTTTGACATTGCTTATCCAAATGGGATAACTCAAATCTTTCCACATAGACAAAAATATAATCTATAAGAATTTTTTTTAATAGGTAATTCAAATTTTTGTAGTTTTTTTTGTTTTCCATGTTTTCATGTATTGGATTTATTGTTGCATAATTTTTGCAATGATTGAAATTAAAACTATATTCCCCAAAAGTTAATTAATTTCATATCTTGAAAAAATTCAAAAAATCTTGCCAAAAATTGAAATTTTAGGTACTTGATTAAACCTTCAAGAGTCCTTCAAGGAGACTTTTAAGAATTTGTGGATTAGTAATGTTATAAAATCACACTTTTTGATTTCTAAACAAGAGTATATATTAATCATAAAACTTTCATTAATCACATGACATAACCACCATGGTTGAATGGTTGAATCTTGGTCAATCTAGAGTCTAAAAAACACCTTTATAACACTAGAATAATCCCCAAGTTATTGAAATAACAAGCATGTCCCCTCTCACCCAATGAGAAATTGTCATCAGATGAAAGGATATACACAAATAGGGGCCATTGATGTTATATTAGTATAATTTGGTTTTGTCTAAACTCCAACTTTGTTAAGTAGGATTATATTGAAATATTCTCAATACAACCTTAAATTTTGTTTATGGAATGCTTACAATTTTTGCACATAATACTACATTGTTGCAAAGTAAGAGAGCCGACAACAAATGGTTTGGGGTCTTTTGAAGGTACTTCAAAGAACACCTATTGGATACTTTAAAGTTCCTTCAAGCTTTGACTTTGAAAATCCATAGAAAAAAAATCATATATATATATATGCTAGAAATAGAAAAACAAAACTTTAGTTCCTTAGTTCCTTAAGTTCTAAAGTTTTAAGACCTTTTTTCATCAAAAGTCATTCAAAATTGTCATTTCTAGTATTAGTTTTGTAGTATGAAGCCTCAAGTCCTAATTTTTAAGTTTCCACTAAGTTGATATTGAGAATTAAGTGGGACTTTGGGTGTAGTGAGAAGTGGCCCTTAACCTTGTAACAAAGTGGTGGCCTCATAATGTCCAATGGATAACTTTCCTAGATCACTATAGAAACAAAGAATGCACCTATTAGTTCAAAAATAAAATCATTTTTGAATGACTGTATTGATCATAGGCTAACGCCCTTCAAAGTTAATCCCTAAAGTAATTTCATGTTTAAAGGCCGAAAATTGCTTCAAAATA
This sequence comes from Climacium dendroides, assembly GCA_950106755.1. Taxonomy (NCBI): domain Eukaryota; kingdom Viridiplantae; phylum Streptophyta; class Bryopsida; order Hypnales; family Climaciaceae; genus Climacium; species Climacium dendroides. The sequence continues at coordinate 5,130,384 of OX467086.1, forward strand.
CTTGTCTCCAAAGCAAGGCCAAAATCTTCATCAATATTTATTTATAGCATCTTTTGGTCAACTTATTCAAGTGCATTGTTCCAAATTTTCAGAGTAAATAACACCGCCAATTGTAAGTTCAATGTGCCTAAATCTCAAAATATAGGCTTTCTAACCCCTCTAAAGGTGAAGTTTTATCTTTCGGCATTTTTAGAAAAAAACATATATCTCCTATAACTTGTGCACTTTAGTCAATATTTTGGAAAATGTTTTGAGATCATATGAAAAAAAATTAACCAAAAAACTTTTCTATATTCACCTTTAAAAAATTATAAAGTAGAAGGTGATACTTAATGAAAGAAAAAGCCAATTTACAAGACTAATTGAGAATTGTGAATCTCAATGGTGAAAATGCTCTTGGACACAATTGGTACCCTTTCATTATAAAACTTTCAAAATTTATAGCAAAAAATGACTTTATATGTTTTTTCTACCTTCATAATTTGCAAAATAAAACTCTTCTAATAACTTTCACTTCATTATTTGAAATTGAATGGTTTAGATGTTTTTGAATAAGTACCAATTTATACTATCCAAAAATGATAATTGATCTTTTTTTAGAGCACTTGGCCTTACATTGAAATTTAGAAAAACTTCTAATTTTTGCAATATTTATTGGAATGACATGAAACAAAGTTTCACACATAGATTATTGTTCATTGACCATCATTTACATAATCTATATAGTGTATTTTTTCCATGGAGTTTGTTAGGTGTGATGAACCCTTTCAATGTTCTTCAATGAATTACAATGAGGCAAAAAGAGGCAAAAACAACTTGGTCTTCCAAACTCCCCTCTTCCCCCACATTGCCCAAAAGCATCCATCGTCCGATTCATTTCAGAAAAAATCCCCTCCCCACATTGTAGATCTGGGAGTGGGCAAATTTACTAAAGCCGTTTGATTCATCTGTAGAAGGTTCAATTTTAGTTGTTGGGTCAATGAATTAGGGTTTGGCTTTCTCTTAGATCTTGAAAAGAACAGCCCAAAAAACAACAAACAACTAGGACACTAAATTTTCTACCACTGCAACAATGAAGAGTGTTGTTGCCCAAAATGTAGTAGAAGCATCTACTAAGAAACTAAAAAAGTATGCAAGGAAAAATAGCCACGAAAAAACCCTCTTTGAAGAAAACTATTGCATCCAAAACTCCTTCCACATGAGCTCCTCCACAACTCAAAAAGTTGAATGTGGGCATCACCATTTCTTTGGGAAGCAATGACATTTCCACACACCTATTGAAGAAGGTGGAAGAATTTCTCCAAAATAAATGCATCCTTGAACTTTATTTAATTGAACAATGTGGAGCTCTAAGCAGATTGTACTTACAAATGGTTTGTTGATTTTTGGCTACTTTTGCAGCCATAGTTAGCAAATGAATCAAAGTGTATCTTGGATGGAATGATGTAAAAAAAGCCCTAGTGGGACACCACATTCTCACCAAAACACTTCATAATATCAGACTCCATACTTTTATTGGAATGTTAGTATATTGTATTAAAAACAAAGGTAAGGAGCATTTTGAATGTGTGCACAAAAATGTCACAACTGAGCAAATGGAAGAAGTTGAAGAGTACATCAAACATGGTACTCTATTTACAAAGAATAGAATTGTTATAACCTACACTAACCTCATCGAGAGGGTTGCTACATATTGCAGATACAAGTTGAAAAAACAATTGGGCAATACTCTTCCAAGCATTCTTTTGTCCATACTACACTTTAAACAATACATTCCCTCAACTTCTTGGGTTCTATCTGTCCATCAAGGTGGGATGGAATACACCAGAGCCTTAGTGCTTTAGAAGTGCATGATGAATCCAGATGTTGTTGAAATGGAAGACGTGACTCAAATGTTCTTTAAGCACACAAATCTTGGATTCCGCTTGATTGATTTGGGGCACCAACGACTTGCAATACACTTAGGCAAGGCACAAGAAGGAGATGCCTACAATTATATTCTTCCAAATAATGCTATCAAACAATTTTGTCTTTTTTGAAAGTATTCTTTTTTATCATCACTTTGAAGTTTTTTTGTAAACATTATTTTTTTTCTCTTTGACACTTTGTTTATGTATTCAAGTGTCTATGTTAATATAGATGATGTTCCAATGGAACTGTAGCCTAAAGAAAACAAAGTTATAGTATTTGGTGGCACTTAGGATGCACTTCTTTCTAATGCATATATAGCTTAGACCGATGGAAATGGAGGACTTCATACAAAGGAGTCATCCATGTACATCCCAGTAGTATATGGAGACCAATGGTAATGGAGGACTTCATACAAAGGAGTCATCCATGTACATCCCAGTAGTATATGGAGACCGATGGTAATGGAGGACTTCATACAAAGGAGTCATCCATGTACATCCCAATAGTATATGGAGACTGAGACATACATATTAGTTTTCTATTCTAGAATTGCACTCCATGCACATGATGATGTAGTTTTTAGCATTCATGTTTTGGAATGCACATTTTGACATTTTCAAGTCTTAATCTTTGACAAGTTAGTAATCTGAAATTTTGGCTTTTGTGCCCCTTTTTGTACCCTTTCAAACAAATTAACAACAAATGGGATGTTGCCATGTGGACCCCCTTTGAAAATCTCCTTTTGTTTTTGGTTTGAATCTGACATTTCCTTACAATGTACTCAAAAACAGGCAGTAACTACCTATTCCACAATTCATCAATGTTTCTTAATGAATTCCTTGATGAATTTTGATTCCTGACAAATTAACTTCAAGTTCTTTTGATCAATTTATTGTCAAGTAGTATCCGTGATCCATGTAGATGTGTAGTAGGGTATAGTAGAACCTCTCTAAATACACCCTCTATACCTCTCTTAACCAATATCATTAGCCTAGCCCGGACTTGTCTTCATACAAAGGTTATGAGTAAAAATGACCCTCTATAAACAAATAAACCTCTCTAATGCAATCTTGTTAGATGGTCCCAAACCTATTGGTTAAAAGAGGTTCAATTGTACAACTCATTTACAAATTTTTGGATCCTCTTGAGATTAGCAGAACTTTGGGAGGCCTATGTGCACTAAAAAATTAACAAAATTTCAAATTGCATTGGAATCTCACTAAAGTCTACTTTATCATCATTACAAACACACATATGTAATTGAAAATCATACAAAGAGTTTGACATTTTCTTTACACTATATACTATCTAGTATTCTCAACATTTGTGAAAATTACAACTTGTATTCAATGATACATATAAGAAATGAACCTTCACAATTGCTTTAAAGATATTTAATCTCATAGCATTTGAATTTCTTGTATGATTTCTTTCTTGTTCTTCACCCCATTGCAAAAAATCTTTGACTATCTTCCAATAGTTCTCTATGAAATACTAGATAGTTCCAAATTGTTGTATGATTTTAAATTATTCCTTTTTCATTTGTTATGAAGTTGAAGTGCACTTCATTGCATTTCCAACACAATTTATGGTTTCAAAAATCAATTTATTTTTTAACACATTAGAGCTTTTTAAAATTGTTGAACTTTGTAGTGATGCTTGATTACAAAATTTGTAAATGATATACCCCATTGTACATGGATATAGAATATAATTTGCATGCTAGCATTCAAGGCGTAGAAATGTTTTTGGAAATTTTGGATGTAGTGTCCTTTTTTCCCACGGTCTTTGATCATAGGCCCCCCACCACAAGTGTATCCTTTGTTAGTAATTTTTTTGAGTTTTCGGGCAATTGGGCACATTTGTATAGGGCAATTACCAAGGCAAAGGGAATTTAGAAAAGAAAAGAAAAAGTTGATAAGGAGGGCAAAATAGATGAATAATATGATTGATGAATGAAAAATTTATAATCACCAATTACACGTATTTCATTTGTCAAGAAGACATTTGTCAGGAAGAGATTATGGAAAATAATTTGCCTACCTTTTGAATGGCATCGGAAGCACACATAGAAAGGGGGGCATAGACTAATGTATCAAGGCCAACTTCATTTTGGTCTCGAAGGGCATACAATATGTAATTGCTATCCTACTACATGTAGAATCTCTCTTATTGCATATCCTCTTTGTCCACAACTTGCAATAATGAAGTTTGTAAGTGGGCCCAATTGGAAGGACATTCTCTGAAAACTAGTGTTAGAAGTTGACATCTGTTGCATGGCCATTCATTTCACTTCCAACATGCGTAACCTCTCTCAGTCATAATCCCAACACCATGCACCATGCACGCTCCCAAATTCAAACATGGTGAGACCAAGAGGAGGGTCATTGGGAGTAGGTAACATTCGGCCCCACCGATGAAGGACATTCTCTAAAAATTAGTGTTGGAAGTTGACATCTGTTGCATGACCATTCATTGCACTTCTAACATGCATAAACCTCTCTTGGTGCATACTCCCAACGCCATGCATACCCCAAAATTTAAACATAGTGAGACCAAGAGGAGGGTCGTTGGGAGTACGCAACATTTGCCCCCACCAATGGTTTTGTCTTTCAACCGCCATGCCAAGGGTGGATGTGGGCAACTATTGGGCGTTGTGCTCCGGCGGTGGGCCATGAGGGGCCTCCCGGCTCCCCCCGGGGCCTCCCCCCGGGGTGTCCTGTGTCTGATGTCTGTGTATCGTAGCGTTGTGTTTCTGTTTTGTGTTTGTTCAGCCAGGCCACTCCCTGTGGCTGGTGGCTTGTACCTTATCTCTCTGGGAATGAACTTTTGTTTCATTTGTTTCCCAAAAACAAAAAAACATAGTGAGACCACATAAGCTTAGGGGAATTTCATGGGGCCAGAAGTAGGCCATGATGTATTTCCAATAAGTTAACCAAATGGCGGCCATGTCGGTTCTAAAAAGAGGAGAATTTTGTTTGTACTTGGAAACATAACAAGTTACTGTACCATCATGGAAGTTCTGGCACATTTGGGGAGGGGAGTTGTACACACCCGCACGTGCGGAGCCGCTATAGAATTGGTCGGCACCTTGCTTAGTTTTAGCTTCTTTTCTTCTTTTTCCCCCCTTTTTCCCCTATTTTTCCTCCTTTTTTCCCCCTTTTTTCCCTCTTTTTGGCACAAATGAAAGCTCAGTTTTAGTTTCATTTCTTTTCTTTTCTTCAAACAGATGTGCATTTCAATTGTTTCAAGAAAAAAAAAAGAAAAAAAAAAGAAAAAAAAAAGAAGATATGGATGGGAGAACGGTCAGTCACGGGCTCTCTCCCAGCACCATCTGACGGAATCTACACATTCTGCTGCGCGACTGCTGCCAAAATCCTGGTTCGCATCTTCATTTGTTTCAAAATAAACTAGAGTGCCCTGTAGCGTTGCCACAATCAAAACAAAAGTAAAAATAATTTTCTAATTTTTTTAGAACCAAAAACAACTAAAAAAAATGCATGACTTTCTCACCGTGAGTCGGAATGCCACGAAACAAAGCTCGTGCACCCCACCTTGCCAAGGGCTTTCTGACGGTACCAAGATTGTGACCAAAATATAAGTAAAACTAATGTTCTAATTATTTAGTTCATAAAAATACTTCAAAATTCAATAATTTTCGCATCATGAGTCGGAACGCCATGAAACCAAGCCTGTGCACCCCTCCTCGCCGAGAGCTTTCCAACGGTACCAAGATTGTGACCCAAATATCAGTAAAAGTAATTTTCTAATTTTTCAAAACCAAAAATAGTTCAAAAATGCACAACTTTCACACCGTATGTCTGAACGCCACGAAACCAAGCCGGTGCACCCCTCCTCGCCGAGGGCTTTCCGACGGTACCAAGCACACGACCGGGGGACGCACGGTCCGGGAGATCTCAACGTGACAAACAAAACAAAACAAAACAAACAAACAAACAAACAAACAAACAAACAAACAAACAAACAAACAAAACAAAACAAACCACCTGTCTTAATAGAAGAGATAATAATAAATAAATGGGCATCATTAGGGATAAGTTAGTCACACCGGCCTTCTCCACAGATGAAATTTCTAAGTTATGAAGGATGAGAAGTAAGCTGGGGAGTGAAAAGAGGAGTCAATACGGAGAATTCTCCATGAATGGCACCCCTTTTTATGTTGTTGCATGAATGAGAATGGAAAATTGGGGAGTCTAAGTGTTCACTTGGAGAGGAAGATTGAAGCACTAATTTTTCAGTGCACACATGGTGATGCTAATTCGTGCGTCGATGCTAAGCATTGATTGTTGAGTGAGGACTTGAACAATTGATGTTGAGGGGTGTTGAATGTGTTTGATATTGTGTATGGATCTTGTGCTAGTTATTGTTGTAGAAGTTGCAATTACTATAGCGATGGGGGATATTGTTGTGAGTGAAAGCTTCTATGAAGAAATTTTCTTCAAGTCCATTCTTTACCTCTAGAGGAAAATAATGGACATTTTCAATCTTCAGAGAATGGGACCTCCACAAGCCAAGGAGAATCAACTAGAGAGTAACACATTTCCATTCTTTAAAGATTGAGAATGGGGTGAAGAAAATGTGACAACCCCTATTCTATTAATGTATACAAGAAATACATGATTGTGTTAATGTACATTCTAAAATATCCACACTTCAACAACCCCTTTTTTTCTTTTATATACCCAACAATTTTCACAACACAATTTGAGAAAAAAATACCATACAATATCACAAGCTTGCAAATGAAAGCAAAAGTTAGTACAATTGGTTTGAGGCTTTTTAGAGTATGTACATACATACTACAAATTTCCAAAGTTGAGGTTAGAGAAACATCTATTATTGGCACAAGACTATCCTTAACCCCTAAAGTAAGTCCCATTGTCCCTTCAAGAGACAAAATGAATTCTGGCATGTTTGGATAGGCTCGTGTAACCTCAATTTTTGAGTTTTTTTTTCTGAAATTTTTTCCTAGGACAAAAAAACACATTAGCTTTCAAGGTATATAGTTTTTATTTCAATTAGTACTTGGGAGCAAAAGTTGTGCCACAATAAGCTCAAAATGAGGGACACTAGGCAACAAACAAATTCACAAAAAGTTGAAATAATTTTTTTTCATAGATTATATTTTTTTTTACATAAAAAAATTTGATTCATTTCATTTGAATTAGTGATGTGAAAGTTATGGAGCTTCTTGTTTTGTAGGCAATCAAAAATACTCCTTGAGAAAATAATGTATTAGATTCATTTTTGAACTTAATTTTCTCAATTAAAAAAAAATTATTCCACAAGGTTAAGTATTCTAACTATTGTGTGTATTTCCCCAACGGAGGGAAAATTTTCATTTTGCTATAAGCGTAGTGCTAAGGATTTTGGTTGCTTATGGAGGCATCCTCTGAAAATGGACATTCTCTCAAATTCTATTGTGATATTTGAGTAAGTAATTCTAGGTCAAGGTTTTCAAATAAATTTCAAGTCAACCACAAAAAAACCATCTCTCTTGGATTGATAGATCAAATGATTATGGTGATTGAAGTTGTAAAATTCTTTGCAAAATATATTGTTTTGAATGGATGATTTATGATATTCAATAGTATTACTAGAATTTTATATTGAAATTAGAATATATACATATAGAGAGGACACAATGAAAAAAATCAACTTAAAAATTCAAAATATGTCAATTGAAACAAGTTTTTGCAAATCAACATGGACAGAAGGGTAAACTCATAATTTGGGAGACAAACCTTTAATTCCTAACCAAATTTTATATTTTTAGACCCAAAATTACTTCATAGTCATAGTACTCAAATTCAAAGTAAGGCTAACAACTTCATTTGTATATTTATTCATTAACAAACTCAAACATAGGGTCCTTTAATTAAATTGTTAAAGCACACCCTTTTAAAATTTCAAAGCAAGAATCCTTACCAATTGCAAGATCATGTTGCTTGCATTATGCCACATTTAACTACTTTTGGACTTTCGAAAGTCCAAAATTAATATTGGTCATCGGGAGAAAAAAAAATGATCATTCGAAGATAATGCAAAACATCGAGAGATCAATGCAAAACATCAGGAGATTAGTAAGAAACATCGGGAGATCTATGAAAACATCGAGAGATCTATAAAAACATCAAGAGATCTCCCGATGTTATTATGTAGAGATCTCTAGACGTTTTGTCTAGAATTCAGTGAATAGTCCAAAAGTAGTTAAATATGGCATCATTTCAAAAAGAAGTATTTTCAACTCTTTCCAAATGGTTGGATTTCATCTTTCAAACATTTTACACAAAAATTTGTAGTGAGATGTGTAGATCCTATAACTTTTTACTCTCTATAATATATTGAAGAACTAAGTTGGGAATATATATAAAAAATTTCAACAAAAAATATTTCATGATCATGCTTGAAAAAATTGAATTAAATAAAGGGCTTCAAAGTTTATTTTAGAGTAGAGATCCCATAACTGCTCACAAACTGAAGCCCCGAGGGGTGCACTACAAAGGAAGTTCATGGGTGAGGAGCAACCAAATTTTGGACCCCTTATATTATATCCTAAATTTTTTTTTTAAAAGAAAAATATGAATAGATTTTCCTACTTTGAAAGTTTATGTTCTGAATTATCGGTATTTTTTATGTTAATAACAATTAGTTACAAATTTTAGAAGAAAAAAGATGCACTGTAAAGCTAAAAATAACTCAACTAAAATATTTATAGATTGAAAAACATGCCATTTTAGTTCATTTTTCAATCTTTTCTAGACAATATATCACATGTTATTTAGGATTGAAATTTTTGGCAATAGAAACCTATAGACATTGTTAAACAAAGCTCAAAGTTTTAGGTTGAAATTATAGTTTATTAGAAAGTAATTAGGAAAAGTAGAAATGGGTAGTTAGGGTTTGGTCGCTCCTCACCCATGAACTTCCTTTGTAGTGCACCCCCCAAGATTGAAGCTCCTCATAACTTTCATTTTTTTGGATCAAAATGGAATGATTCAAAAAAATTCATGTATATATTACTTCAAAAAAATAATTTCAAGTTTTTTTATTTCTTATAAAAGTGATTTTTTAAGCTACTTAGATTGCCAAGGGAGCAATAGAAACTATATATCATACAATAACTTTTTAATCATGTAGTTAAAAGCTTAAAAAATTGTTGTGCCTTAAAGCTACTCTTCAACCACATGTTGTGTGAAATTTGGAAGCAAAAAAATGAAAATTTTGTTTTCAATGAACTACCCAAAATTGCTATATTGCCAAAAAATGCTATTTGGTCCTTAACCCCTGAGCGCCCAGCGCAAATTCCAAAAACAAGCTACAAATTGCCATTCAAGTAGACCCCACCGATTAAAAAATAAGATCCAAGAGATATGACCGTTTAGATTGGAAGAGAGGTAGGGAGGGCATCTTTGGAGAAATTTGTGGAAGTTTTCACCATACAGCCTAGGACATTATGATGGTCAAATGTCTCATAGTAGGAGGCCACATTTGGGGCACTGGGGCGCTCAAGGGTTAAGGGGTTAAGATTGGTTGCCCACCATTGTTGATTGGCTCATGTGTGTTGACCTTGCATTGAAATTAGCCCATACTAACTTCAGTAAAGTGTCTTCAATTGTTGCCACTTTCAAATTGATCCAACTATTGGGGTTCAAACATTAGAAGACATTTGAGGCTTCAACAGGGCCGTTTCAGTCTTGTTCCTTCGCTGTTCCCCCTGCAGTGACAGAACAGCCAGTTGTCAAAAAATTAAAAAAAAAAATTAGTTCTTAGAATGCCAAAAAAAGTTGAATTAAATTTTTTTTTCAAAAATGACATGGCAGGGTCTTGACCACATCAGCACGCTGTGCTATCACTACTACAGCGCACTGTGAGGAGTTCCCTGCCATGATAACTCGCGGCCCTATAGAGGCCTCAAATGTCTTCTAATGATTAGGTAACTGCTAAGTCAAGAAATCGAGTATCATTTTTGAAGAAGCTACATTCAAAGTAGCTAAAATTTTTGGAAGTGTTGGTTATATTCAATAGGTTCAATTAGTCAATTGGTTTGTTGTTAATATTGAGCCCAAGTGGTTGGGCCTTCTACTAGCATGGCTACCATATTAACTAATTTAAAAGGGATGAAGTTGTGTATTTTTGTAGAATAATGGAAAGATAAGCAAATGTATATAAAGTTATAAGTAATTTTATAGATTCCTTGAAGATGACATGAAAGTAAGAACCTTCTTTACATATTTTGATGATTTGTATGACAATAAAAAACTTTCAAGTGCATGTATATGATGGGATTATTCTTAACCACAAATGGTTGACACCCCCCAGCCACTTAGAGTTTAATCTTACTACCTAAGGTCCCAAAATTTTTATCATGGAATAGTTTCATTAGTTCCAATATGTGACAAGTGTGTTACAATCATTAATATTTTGACAAGTATGTAGAATGTTTTTAAAATGGTCCTTCAGTACAAAGAGAATTTAGCTTGCCTCTTTTTTACATTTGTTCATAAGTTCTTAGTTGATTAAGACAAATGTAAAAAAAGATAAACATATGAAATTTGTATAACAATGCAACAAATTGTTTACTTGCTGTAAATGTTTAGTGTTAACCCTTATTGGCTTATTGCCCCCAAATAATAATTTAGTCTTTCTATGCCATTTGGAAGTTTGTGTAGGTTCTTATGAAATCAATTTTGAATGGATCTTTTTGAAATTTTGACATAAGGTGTGGACCTATAACACCTTCATAGGAATACAAACTTTTATCTAATTAGGTGCCTAGATCAAAAGTTATGTTGTCCAATATAGTTCAAATAATAGGAAATCTTTTATTAAATTCTACACCTACCTTTAAAATTTGGTGGATATGTAAATTATATAATATAGAATGTAATTGTCAAAAAAAAAATCATGTGTAGTGCAAAAATCTCTTTCTAGGAGTTAAAGACTTAAAGTCTGTTGACAATGTCAAGCAAAGGTGGGAAAAAAATTCTTCTAACTTCAAATGCTATTACTTTTTAATCCATGTCAAAGATTTAAATTTTTTTTAAACATTTCCAATTTATTCTAGTAAATTTTTTATCATTGAGCTTCATGCAAATTTTATTTTTATTTTTTTCTTGCTAACCTTAATAATGATAGTTTTTGACAATATATGCTAAAATGTGCTTGAAAAGGACATGAGCATAAAATCTCCTTGAAACAAAACATAGGTCTTGCTCCTTATTCAAAGTTTATGTAGGTAGGGCATATAAAATTGATCAATGACCTTTGCAATCTAAAAGCCTTGCTTGGCAAGCCTTACTCTCCAATATTCGACAGTTTGGGAAGAACCACCAATTAGTTCATTGTTAGCTAGTGGAATTGAGGAAAAAATTTATTGCAATTTGAAAACATTGAAAAAAAAATCCATAAAAAATATATAATATTTTTATTTAGAATAAAAAATAGATGAAAAAACAAGACTCAATACTTGAAGAACTAGTCCAATATGAGAATTGAGTCGGTTTAAAGTTTCATTATAGGGGGCTAATTAAGGTAAACTAGCCCATTGTGGTCAACTAGGGAGTACTTTTTTTTCATTATGTGAAATTTTGGCCTTAATGCATGTAAGAAATGACAATCATGGATTGATTAGTGACCTCATTAGGAGGCTTCAACTTTTCAGAGGGAATTCAATGTCAAAAATGACTTTTTAGTCCTTCATTTTTTAAAAATATTCATAATTGCTTTGGGTGAATGACATGAGCATCATAGGGTCAAATTTTGTTGGTGATGGGATGATCTACGGACTCTTTTGGACTAAACACTTCAATAATTCATAATAAATCCATACTTTGTTGAAAAAATACAATTTCAATTGCTTTCACTATTTCTTACACTTGCTTGTATGTGGAAAAAAAATTGAAAAATTTCAGCAACAGCATGTGGCTGAACTCCTAATTCTAACCACAATAGGCTGGTTTACCTTAGTTGCCCCCCCTCTATTGCACTGGTTGGATGGCTTCTCCTTGTCCAACTAGTCGGATGGGGCTGGGGTCTGATATTCATTTTGTTGTTTCGATTTTAATTGTAATTTTAAACTTTAGTTGCATATCAATGATTCAACAATTTTTTAAATTCTCGGGGTGGCAACTCACAATACTAAAGTAGATGCTTTCTTAACTTTTCTAATCCATAAGAAGGGAAGCTACTTTTTATTTTGTAAGTTATGAGATCATAGTACATTGAGGTGAATCACCTAGAGTAATTTTTTATATCAATTATAGTAGTTTTAGGTACTCAAAAGTCATTTTAAAAACCTATAATATGAGATTTTTTTCAAGTGGGGGACCAATCCTACCTCTAGTTTTTTTTAAAATTTTATTATATTTTTAAAATTTTAAAATTATCTTCTAAAAAGATCTTTCTAATAATGATAGTTATCAAACTTCATTAATATTGCATTCTCTACATTCAACTATTCATGCTTTAGGATTTCTATACTAGTATTCATCACCATTCACTACCTAAATGGCATAACTACTTTAATGAAGCATTCAATTGGCAATCATGTTGCCTATGTGTTGCAAGAATTAAATTTATTGATTACCCTTACAAAGCTAAAATTGGAGAGTAATAGTATCATGGACATTGGCATGGACATTGCAAACTTTGTCAATTGTCATTCTTGCAAAACTGGCTATATGGCCAATTTCATTAAAATGGCGAAATTCCTCTACTTTGACAATTTCTACAATTTAGAGCGGGTAGTCTAAAGTGTACAAATGTTCTAGATGTTCGAAATCTATACCATTATTAGATGTTTGAAATCTATACTAGTGATAGATGACACCATGGTTGTCATACTAGACAAGTTACTATTCATTTCTTGTCCTATAGGACGAGTTACTATTCATCAAATGTACCTCTGAAGTACATTTGATGAATAGTAACTTGTCCAGTATGACAACCATGGATGTCACTTGTACAATTTAGATCATGCGCTGTGAAATCTATAGTATTCGTAGATTTCTTAAATTTATAAAAATCCAAGATTCCTGAAAACTATACCTATCCTAGATGTCACTTTCACAATTCAGAATGGCTGGTCTAAAAGTAGCACATGGAATGCTGCCATTTTAACGAAATTGTCCATCTATGCATCAAAAGTACTTGAAACTTTATCAATAAGTAGTTGGTAGAATTAGAATTTAATAGAAAAGATTTCACTTTTAAGATTCTAATGTTCCCTATGAAACTTGAAGTAGAACACGTATTACTAAAATTTGACTTTCATACAAGGTATTGAGATTTATTAGAAATCTAAGCCCTAGCTCTTTATTGTGAAAGCTTTATTAAAAGTTCCTTTAATGCTATAATAAGTTATTAAAATTGAAGTATGTAGCTATTTTTGCTCTTCTCAAAACTGTCCCTTGCATGTTGTACACAAGTTGTTATGTCGGGGTTTAATTTTCCTACTTCCCACTATCAATAAATTGATATTGTTGTTTAATCTATCAAGGACCATGGGCGATTTTGGGGGGCGAGCAAGATGTTTCTTGGTTTTAGGTTGAACATGAAAAAAGTACCAAAACGTGATGCATTTTGGAGATCTAACTGTACCAATGGAATTGACATGAATGCTTAGCATGAATGCATGGGGCTTAGCAGTAAATGCTTGACAAAATCTACATTGATTTTTGTGTTGATTTTTGGGCCAATATTTAGTTTGTTTTCTCACCCCCCAAAATGCATGCTAGCATATATTGTTCTTATTCTTGTTCCAATGCATTTGGTTTCCGATTCCCCACACCCGTCCTATTTTGTCCATATCCAAATTCATTCTAAAACTCTAGCTACCAATTAAAAAATGTCAATTTTGACTAGAGAGTGGTTGACCACTCCTTAATAGGTTAAGATGGAATTGCCTAATATCACCATCCATCCAATTCCTCCACCTACATGATCCTCCCAATTGCATCAATGGCCCATCTATTACTACAATCTTTACAACCCTTTATCAAGATGACAATGCACTTGGGGAGCGGACATATCAACCCACACTCTAGTAAAGATCTGCTCATACTTCAACAAGGGTCTATTCACAGTTTAACATTTTAGCTTTGAAAAACCACAGACAATTCACTCCTTATTGGAATGTCTTCTTTCTTTTTTGCAATTGACTTCTCTCAAGGTTTTCAATCTCTAAAAAATATGGGAGCTAACAAATAGCTTTTCAACTTTTTCAACTTTCAACGTACCTATAGCAAATCTGTGTGGTAATGGGCAGTTATACGTTACGTAGTCCAGAGCCTCACAGTCACACCGTTTTTGTTCGTTGGTGCGTCCTCGAACTTTGTCCACGAAACGCTTGTTATCCCGATCCAACTGGAGGTGCATGAATTGTGATGGAACAAGTTTAATTTGACACACAGATCCCTTTCTATAAATCAATGTATGATCACACTGATCGATATTGACAAAGATATTTCTCAGAGAGCAAGCTAAGGACCAGCACCAGGTCCGAGAAGCAGATGTATTTGGACTGGTCCTGTACTCTATTGCGTCTGCACCAGAATCCTGAGCTAGCTAGCCACACAGGTCATTTTTTTTCTGCCCATGCAAAGGGAAGTCGTCATATATTCCATTTCAAAGGAGTACAATTGAGTCCGGCTCCCGAGGGCGACGACGGAGTGAGAGGACCGTACCAGACTTAAACTTACAAGTCCTTTGAAGTCTCTCGTTGTCTGCAGTAACGTAGTGGAAGTCTCTTTTGGTGCAGCATCTAAGTTAAGATCACTGCTTGCCTTGGAGCCTTGGAATGACTGACGGACAACTCCCGTGATCGAGGCCGTGACTCCATTTCCTGCAGGATCAGGATCAATCAAAACAAGTGGCTACCGCCGGGCCAGAGGGGCCTCGTGTTTGCTGCCTCTCTTCTTTCGATCTGCATTGATATATAAACAATTGAATATGTTCCCGTGGGAAATGGAAATCCAATCAAGCGTAGATTTGCTGGTCGATTGCACCCGAGCAACGGGGCTGGAGTGCTGGACTCAAACTCACGTCTAAAGCGAGCCCTCGGTTCTGGGGATTTGCCAGCACGGTTCAAGAATTTAGCAATCGCATTTCGGCCACTTTTGATAGAATTAGTATCTGGGATTCGATTGCCTGGAGCGTTCGAGCTGGTAATACAGCGCAGCTACCCGACGTTGGGGATTTATTTTTTAAGCTTTACAAGCTATCCTCCTCCTTCAAATCCAATGTTGAATCGAGTCCAGTTTTTTCTCTGTTTTTACTCCAAATAAAAACTTTATAAAAAAATTTCACCATTTTCGAATCGCAACCTGGGTTTCTCCGAATTCCCCCGGCTGACAACTACGGAACTACCTGGCGAATCTCCCCGAACATTGCAGCTGCCCAGTCTGGGGACAAACGGTGATCATGTCCCGCACTCCCACACTGTTCAGAAGCGCAGTATACACCAATTTAATAATCCCATGCCATGCCAGGGCCAGGAGTTTAAAATTCTACAGGGTATATTTGCGGAATTGGAAGCTGGCTCATGACAAGACATGGCACAGGGCTCAACCTCTCATCCTTGATGCCATTTTATAAGTAACTGAAGGAGGAGGACTCAACTCAGTCTTCTTTGTCATTGGACAGCAGCGCTAGTGAATCATGTTATTTGCCTTCCTTGTAGAAAGCACCGCGCATCGATCCCAATCTTTAGTTCCACGTGCGTACCGTCCCTGCATTGCATTTTCTCTAGCCTGTAGCTTAGTTTCCCGTCATCGCGATGGAGTGAGAGAGTGTCGTCACAGAACGTCACTCACACATCCAACTGAACAAGTCCACACATCCTCAATTACTTTATCAGCCCATTGCCCATTGCAATAGAAAGAATTGTAAATCTAAAATCGTGAGAACTAGTGTGCCCTGTGCCGTAACTGCCGTTGCCACAGTCAAAAGCAAAATAAAACGAAATTGCTAATTTTTTTAGTACTTGTAAAATCTTTGAAATTCAATATCTTTTCTGTTGTATTGTGGTCATAATGAGGAGTTTTGACATCATCTTGTTGTTGAAATTTTTCAATTTTTTTCCTACATTAGTACAAGTGTGGGAAACAACAAGTACAATTGAAATTAATTTTTTTTGACAAAGTATGAATTCACTAGGAATTTCTGAAGTGTTCAACCCAAAAGAGTTTGTAGACTACCTTAAAACTAACAAAATCTGAATCTGTAATGCTCGACTCACTACCTAATGCAGTCAAAATGTTTTTATCACAGAAGGCCAAAAAAGTCAATTTTTACAATGAACTTCACACTGAAGAATCAGAAGTTTCCTAATGAGGTCAGTGTTTACTCCATTGTTGTCATACAAGACATGCATTAAAGCCCACCCACAATGGATCATTTCTTAGGCGACTGCAATGGGTCATTTGACCGCAATGGGCTGTCTTACCTTAGATCCAAATGTCATGAAACAAAGCCCATGCGCCCCTCCTCAACGAGGGCTTTCCAATGGTAAGGTAACAAGCTTTCCAATTGCACAAGCCCTAAAACTACCCACATCTTTAGATATACACTATGTTTACATGTTGCTTTTTCATAGCCTTTGGTAATGTACAAACAATGTACATTTTAGGAGGTGAGCGATTTTAGAGCCCTATGTTATTTCAACTTCAAAGTTTTATAACTAATTCCACAAAGCTCTAAAAAATATGAAATGACTTGGGTTAGATGCCATTTCCACTCGTCTTTTAAGGAAATTTTACTAAAAATTATTTCAATAAGTTTTGCCTCTCCAAAATTTAGTTTTAGTTCTTAGGTGTGCGAAGTTTGGACCTTTTACCTTACCAAGTACATCACTAGGGATGCATGGTCCTCATTGTAACAAATAAACAAACAAATGACCTAACTTAATGGATGAATCTCAAGAAAATTACCATAGGGTCTCCATCTTAACTCCTTAAATAATCCGGTGTTTCGAGGCCTAAAATTGCTCCAAAATAATCATATTTAAAACAAGGTTAGAATCTCTATATATGCCTCTTTTCTAACAAATTCAACCATAGTAAGGATCCTTTAGTTAACTTGTTCAAGTACATCCTACTAAGATTTAAGAATCTGAATTTCCACCAATGTGCCTAAACTTCAAAATTATATAGTTTTTTCTAGCCCTTCCTAAAGGTGAAGTTGTCTTATAACATTTTTAAAAAACCAAAATAGGTACATTTGCCTAAACTTGTACAATTTAGTTAGTATGTTGGAAAATGGATATAGGATATATTATTAAAATTGTAATCCATTTTAAAAAAAATCATCTTTAAAATATTTATAAAATGGAAGGTGGTATTTGAAAGTAAAAATTGAATTGCTAATGGCTTTTACAAGAAATAGGGAATTAATAAATTATAAATCCCAATGATGAGAAAATTTTCAGATTATTTGGAGTTGCACAACATATAGGAAAAAAATAGTAAGTAGAAAAAAGTAGAAAATGATTCAAAACACTAAATTGTTAACAATTAATTTATGGAATTGAAAAATGTCAATCCCAATGGTTGTAATGTTGTAATAAACAATCTATACCTAATATCTTTTTTTTCTTTCAAAACATTTAAAATTGAGTAAGATAAAGGACTTCAAAGTTTATTTGAGAGTAGAAAATCTATAACTGCTCGCAAACTACCCCAAACTAAAATTCCTCATAACTTTCATCTCATTAATCTTAATGGAATGATTTAAAGCTTTTCAAGTATATATAAATCTAGAGAATCAATTTCAATTTTTTTTCTTAAAAAAGTAATTTTTAAAGAAGTTTTTTTTGTTGCTTGGACTGCCCGCCGAATGCAGAAAATGACATATCATATAATAACTTTAGACCATGTAGTCAAAAGTTATGAAAATTTTTAGGCCTTAAAGCTACTCCTTGGGCACATGTTGTGTAAAAATTTGAGAAAAAAATAAAAAATTTATTCATAGTGAGTTGCCCAAAATCACTATGTTGCCAAAAATTGCCGTTTGGTTCTTTAGGGGTTAAGCAATATAAATCTTTTGTTTTTGTTTTTATTTGTAAATTTCAAAAATTGAGTTCAAAAATTGGTTTTATATTTTTTCTACCTTCATTGCTTGCAAATAAAAATCCTCATGCTTTTCACCTCATTGTTCAAAATATAGTGGTACGTGTAGGATACAAACATCTTTTACATTGATTCATGGAAACATGGTGAAATTTGTAACATATTGAAGATGACCTCGAGTTCCATTCTACTTTTCATATTGTAATTTTCCTTGGACCTCCCATAAAAAAGGAAAAAATTTAATTTTCTCTATAGTGTATGCCCTACCATTCTAAACTAATTCAATTTTGACAAATTCAAGTTTTGAAGACATATTGTCATATGAAAGATATAGAAATTGGAATTAAAGTTGATCAACTTCATGAGAAATGAAAGTGGCTTAAGTATATCCCATTAGATTAGTTGAAACCTTGCAAATTCAAATTTTACAAGTTACAAGTGAAAGTGACTTTTTTCACTATTGCTAGTTGTCTTTGACATTGTCCTAAAGGTTGAAAAATTGTTCATTTATCATAAAAAATTTTGCAAGACATTGTTACTATGTTAATAACATGTGCACTAAATTTAGTGGTCTAAAAATTTAGAAAAATCAAGATATTCTAAATCTACTTTTAAAAGTGGTTGTATTTTTTAATGATTGGAATGTATATCAAGTTAGAAGGCAAAAGTTGAATCTTGTCTTTATGCTTAAAGATCAAAAGTTAAACCTTGTTGAAGGCAAAAGTTGACACTACAAGAGAAAAAAGGGGATATTAAGTACAATATTCAATTAGAAATTGCATAATGAAAGGTCATGTAGTTTAAAGAAAACTTACTCAAAAATTATGTGTCTATTATTGAATTCTTACATCATGTCAATTCAATCAATTTTTGCATGTCTTTTTGGCATTTAAAAAAGACAAATTAACTACCAAAAAAATTGCAAGTCATGGGATTTAAATTTCTCATCTAATGCTTGGTAGTGAAAAAACTTTAATTAGTACCTTGCTACATCTTTCTTCATATGTGAAATCAAGGATGTTTTAGAAATTTATATGACATAAGGTGTCTATTTAGTAATTAATGACCAAAAAAGACAAATTTTTAATAATTAGTGACCAACAAGGACAAATTTTCAATAACTAGACCAAAATGGACAAATTTTCAGTAATTAGTGACAAAAAAGGACAATTTTTAAGTAATGTAATAACCAATTAGCGTTGTGAACTTGATATGTACTTATTATACACAACAAAATTGACCTTTTATATGCAACTAACTTGACCATTTAGTACTAGAAACAATATTTTAGTAATTCTTAACTAATTGGTCATACTTAATACAATTTTTTTTGTAGTGTGAACTAGCTTGTTTCTATGCCTAAAGATCAACATTGTATTAAGGATTTTGTGGAATTGGTTTATAATGGTCAATTGCTTTTGCTTAGGTGAAGGATGTTGTGGAATTGATATATAATGGTCAAGTGCTTCAATTTATGAGTAAAAAATTTCACATGGATTGCTTATGGAAGATGACAAGAAAATATGCCCTACAAACTTAGTAGAGTTAAAGCTAGTTATTGAAAGAGAATGGAGTTCAATCAATAGTACAAAGTTCCTTGATTTATGTCAATCTACGCCTTCAAGGTTACAAACAATGATTGAGGTTAATAGATCTACCAATGTATATGTTCTAAATCTACCAATGTACATTGGTAGATTTAGAACATATTCATTTTTGTGAATCTTTAGAATTCACAATTTGGTACACATCACTATAAGAAACTAAGAGTTTTTTGATGTGTAAGTTGATGGATTTTAGGTGACATCAAGAGAAACAACTTGTGTTTTTATATCAACAATAATGTAAAAGCAAGATGTTAGTCAAATATGAATTGTTACATTTGGCCTAAAATGTGAATCACCTAAAAGTCACCTAAAAACACATGTTTCTTTTTGATAGTGCATGTTATTAAAAAAAAGATGATCTCATGCCAAAATTTCATGAAATTTTTTAGCACTAAGGATAGAGTGTCAAAGTTGACAACAATGAAATCTTTTTCCTTGGGAAAACTCAAAATGCCATTTTCACTTGTACAGTTGTACTTCAATTCCAAAGCCATCCATATGGTAGAACCACCCATATCTGACCAAATAAGCAATTGTAGATATGATATGTAGTATACTAAGGTGAAGGAAATATTTCCACAGGAGATAGAAATGAGGGGGGATTGCCAAAATTTGATAACTTTATCACTTGAATTGAAATTACTAATGAATTTTGGAAGGCAAAAGTTGGTCTGGATCTATGTCCAATGTGTAGACTATTCCAAAACTGCTCATTTAAGAGACTACCTCTTATTCACTTTGGCACTCCAAACCAAGTAGATGTGCCATGAAAAGAATGAAAGAATTGATGGGAGGAAATCAAGAACTCATGTTTGGAAATTAGTCCAGCATCTTTTGAATTTCAGCTCCCCTATTGATTGGCGATGGGGCTGTGGTTGGTGATGGGTGGTTCTACTATACATATTGGAATTCTTCCTAAAGCAAGTTGTACCCTGCTGTACGTTCAATTTCAAAGCCATCCTTAAATATTGGAATTCTTCCTAAAGCAACTGTACGTTCAATTTCAAAGCCACCCTTGCGTACTGGAATTCTTCCTAAAGCAACTGAAGAAGATTGAACAAAACACGAGACAAAACAGAGCATGAAACTTCTGGATACGATATCTGATCAAGAACAGAAAGGTCAATGCAGGTACATTAGACAAGCAGGTGTTTGTGTCGTGAACATTTGCCATATGATTCTGCTCAGAGCACTGTTCCATAAACTTCAGCATTGCTGAGCCATTCGTAAACTCACAAAACATTCACATTCACTTGCCGTTTTCCATTGCCATGCACCTCATACTCGATATACTTTTGTTGTGTGTTGTTTGCTGATGTTTGCAAAACCCACCTCATTTGTTGATTTCACTCATATTGTAAGGGTCTACGTATCTATTGTTTGCTGATAATTATTACAAGAAATTATGAATTCTAATCCCACAGGCAAATGAGAAATGCATGAAACTGGGATGCTGATATCAAGCAGTACTCATGGTGCTAAATGGATCCTTCACTATCAACCCTGCGGCAAGGATTGTAAGGTAACCGTCGGGTAGATTAGAAATCTGGCTCTATTTGTGGCAGCCTTCGGAGTACCTAATTCACAAAGATGATGCTATAGTTGACCCTCTTCGCATTGTTCTGTGATTTCTATAAGAATTGTTGTAATTCTGAGGTCACTCTTTTGGGATTTTTGTTGCCAGATCTAATTAATCTTCGGGTATGGAATCAGCTGTGTGTTCACTGATATTGTGTTGGGAATTACCTTTACTTTTGATCCTCGTTTAGCCTCACTTTGATTCAGCAGATTGCCTGCTGCCGTGGCCATACCTGCAACTTAGCACAACTAGCAATCTTTACTGATCACGTACTTAATTAGCTTCTGCACTGGCTCATCTAGCTCGCGCAAGAAAATCAGGTTTCTGTAACCAATTTTCAATGTCATTCACAACTTCCTAACAAATGGTTTCAGACTCTTTCAATGCCTTGCAACTATGTAGTATCATCTAATTCCTGTCTTGACCCTACTCGATACTTCTGCAACTGTCCCGCAAACTGAGAGGCCTCCCGATATTCTTCAGAGCGTAAGGTAAACTACGGTCCCCATTGCGGGTAGAATGACTATTGCAGTATGATACTGCTATCTGGAAATTATGGGAATAAATTTCAGTGGTAGACAAGCAATAAGAAACAACATTATAATCGAAAAAGTAATTTTCAGACTTCACGTGATTTTTTTATATTTAAAGAAGGATGCTGCCCTAGGCATCCCATTTTGGCTTGTAGACATGCTTTTTAGTCCATAATGACCACAATATCACTACTATTGACTTCTATTGCCCAAATGAATTGATTTGCATTGATTCAAAGCTAACTAAGAGTGAATTGAGGACAATGTGTAATTAAGCACAATTAAGCATAGATTCTGCCTATTTCAAACACATGTTATCCTCATTTCATGCAATGAACTCCCTAAAGTAAGCATTTAATTCCTTCATTTGTATTTCTGTTTCCAATGCAAACAACTTGGAATGTGGCTTTTCCTAGATTTCCATAGTGAAAGTTTGGACTGGAATGGGGCAGTTTATCTTAATTTGTGTCAATTTTTCACTGTGCACAGAGAGTTTGCTAGCTAAAGGCTCCATCGCTTCATAAGAATTGCTAGCACCTTTATCAAGCACATTGCAGCTAGTTGAACACACTGGCTCAGCCTCTAGATGGCATGGATTCATTTTTCTACTAGAATCTCAAACTGTCAGATTCGTGAAAATGGCATATTTCAGAGTGCAAAAAATTGTGAAGTTGCAAGTGCCCAAGAGCTCTGAAAACTAGGACTTTCAAGTGCCCAATGCAATGAAAACTAGGTCTGAAAAATCGGAGGTTGCAGTGAGGTGACTTAACTGCGCCAGTTATACTGAAAGTTACCATTTTAACAAATATGAGGTTTCAAATTTCAAAGATCTAGAGTATAATATTCTCACTATTGCTTTGATTCTAAGTTCAAGTTATTCTTTTGGCCCAAATCAAAACAGGTTAATTGTGGAGAGGTAAGGAAACAATACATCACTGTCTACATGGCAAGGGGCAAAAACAGACCAAACACCTTAACTACCAAAACCCCACTCACCAGGTCCAAGTTTAAGACAACCAAAGTGGATCCACCGAAACAATTAAGGTGTGACACCACCCATAACCGACCGAATAAGCATATGTGCACATGATGTGGAGTATAGTAAGGCAAAGGAAATATTTCCACAGGTGAAGAGATAGAAATGAAGGGATTGCCAAAGTTTGGTGATTTTGTCGCTTGAACTGAAATTATTATGAATTTTGGAAAGCAAAAGTTGGTTTAGACCCATGTTCAATGTGTAGACTATTCCAAAACTGCTCATTTAAGAGACTACTTCTTGTTCACTTTGGCACTCCAAACCAAGCAGATGTATCATGAAAAGAATGGAGGAATTGATGGTGGGAAATCAAGAACTCATGTTTGGAAATTAGTCCCAGACTCTGCTCCATGTCTGCCACCCTACTGATGGGGTGCTGGTTGGTGATGAGTGGCTCTACCTTAATGTAAAATTGGAACACCACGGGCCTCAACCTGTCCGGAAGCAGCATATGACGAGGCTAGGATTGAATCATTCGAAACTGTTGGCATTTCAGTACCTTAGATCTATGCTTGACAAAATGACACGGTAATGCAATAATTATTTGGTGATTACGCTTCTCATCCGCTTGGTGATTCAACTCTCAGACAAGTCCATGTGCAGCTTTTCACCTTCCCCGACCTGCAGTCAAGCAGAATATTAAAAAAATTCATCTATCATTCAACCAATTTATGCAAAAAAGAGGACAATGAAAGTTTCAATCTCTGCTACCGGTACTTCTCCTATTATTCAACACAGTTCATCAATAATATCGCGTACTGTACAATGTGGTGGCCAGAATTGGATGGGAGAATTCTAGGGCTAATATTATATTATAGCATCTGTGTGTTTGTCGCAATTGCATTCTGCTGGTTCTTCGTAAGGCCATTCTATCGAACCTACAGGAATCTCAGGCAGTATTTCCTAAACCATCAAAGAGTTTCCTACCGCGTCCTCTACCCAAATAGGGAAATGGGGACAGAGGACGTTTAAATTCTGATCCACTGACTGTGATCGACAAGGGCTTAATTTATTTGTACGATAGGGAACACCACGTACAGAGCTTCATCATTAAGTATTAGAAAATGGAGATGAATGTCATAGCTGTGGTTTTATACGTCTGCTTCAGCCTGGTGGTCATTTTCCTCTATGTGAAGTATGTTCACGGAAACCCTGAAACTAAACCCCCGGAATTGGATTTAACGAGTTTGGTGCGAAGACCGTACGAGGACAGTGAAAGCCGTGAGCCAGAGCTGGAAGAATCAACTTTACAAACCTTCAGATTCTCAGATGTTCATTAGGACCCGAGAAAAAGGTGAAAGAGGACCGTTTGAAACACCTTTAATTTCCTAGTTTTTGAGAACTCGTGCACTGGAATGTCACAATTTTTGACGCTCTAAAACTCCGTCAGTTTTACAATTCATTGAAATATGATCATTTTTGTTGTCTTCTCTCATTGTCCACAATCTTACTGACTCTAGCATTTGATGTTTGGAATTTTAAGGACAGACCTGCAGAAACGCAATCCATTGTTTGAATGAGTGAATTGAATGAGTGTTCCAATAAAGAACACAGCCAGCTCACATTGACAGAAATGAGTATTCCAATAAACAACACAGCCAGCTCACGTTTTTAGAAACATCGATCAGTAGGTTTCAGCATTTGTCGCGGAATCAGATGCATTGCACAATAAAAAGCTTTCAAAGCTGGTGAGGATGTCCACATGGCAGCGTGGATGTCGGCACTGAAATGTTCATCATTTTACTCATTCAATTTCCATCTCCCCAACTTGGGTAATGACACCCCATTGTTTTGATACTTACCGGCTTCACCTTTGCATAACCAAACATTTGGCTTGTCCTCATACTACATAATAATCAACTTTGGGTATCTCAAATTTTCTGGATCAGATTGGTGTGATTGGCCACCCACTAAGTTCATCTCCACTTCCTTTCAGACGTCCATTCCTGAGTCTGAAACTGAGTAAAATATATTTTTCCCGGCAGATTAGGAGAAATTTCGGGAACCTCGCTCAATTACGAATTGCTGGATCTGCGACCAGTCTATTCGTCCGATGAGACTTCAGTTAATTTCATTGCTGCTTGCAAAATGTTTGAAGCATAGGTACATGCACATGAAGCTCGCATTTATGAGAAAGCACCTGGAACTGGTAACGTCATTTTCGTTAAATTGGCGGAATTCTATCTCGCGCCACAAATTGTCAACACACAGCAGTCGTCACGCGTCCTGATGAAAGTGCCGAAGTCTGCCAATTTAACAAAATTGGGAGAAAAATCATCTGCACAAGCTCAAAAACCTAGGACTTGTAGAGTTACGTTTCATGCCATGTGCCCTGCAAAGTACCCAAGTCGTGGAATTCCGCCAAAACCTTCAACCCGCAGCCACTACATCCAATTGAGCGAGAGAGACCATGATCTGATCCCCACAATCTGTAAGATTAGCATCTTCCCCTCCAAGCTTGGCAAGAAGATAAGGAGATTTGATCAATATGCAAGATCCAAGGGAGCTTGGTGAACCATGCTTTGTCCCCCTGGGGTTAATGTTGAAGCCTAAGAAGGTTGCAAGCAGGCTTCTTTGTTGCGCAACTGTAGCATACCCGCAGGGAAGTCAGAAGGTGATCCTAGAAATGACAAAACAAGCCCTCAAAATTCAATATTGAGGAACCAACTATGAATGTGGCTAAAGGACATGCCCTCCTAGATGTCACTTAGAGCCTCCGTTAGAGCCTCCATGGACAATTTCGCTAAAATGTGAAATGTTAGAGCCTCCACGGGCAATTTAGAGCCTCCATGGACAATTTCGCTAAAATGTGAAATGTTAGAGCCTCCACGGGCAATTTCGCTAAAATGGTGAAATGTTAACTCGTAAATGCATGAGGCACCAAATTTTGGTGTTGACAATACTTTGAAGGTGAATAGAACCTAACCAACTTACTATATTTAGTAGTTTATATTTTTGACAAATTCTTTTTGAAGTCTAGTTTTAGCATCAAAAGTTCGATTTTGAAAATGAATTATTATGCTGAAAATGAATTATTATGCAAGGGTGTCCATTGCAATCTTGAAAATGAATTATTATGCAAGGGTGTCCATTGCAATCTTGACTTTCTGTAGTGTTAAAAGGGCTCTCAAAAATAAACCTCAAATACACTAGACCTTCGAGAAAAAATCACATTAGAAATTCATTTAAAAAAACTGTAGAGTAATTTTGAGAAGCCATAAATTGATTAGGGTTATGCATGCTAGGCCCTTCAACCTCATATTTTTTGGATGACCAATTTTTTAGATTTGACATGCAAAAAGAGAGCTGAAAGATTTTCATTTGTTTAACATCTTCATAATCAAACATTATAATCTTTCAATTCATAAGTGATATTGTTGGATTTTCTTTTTCTATGCAATCTCTAATATGTCTAGTTTGAATTTGTATAGTTACAATTCAAAAAAAATTGATGCAACTTATCAAATGTTGGCGCAAATTTGAAGGATCTCAAAACAAGCCTTGGGCATTTAAAGGTTAAAATGGCAAAATTCCATTGAAATGGCAGTTTCATGGAGCAGAGAAGGTAGGAAATTTGTTGAAAGGTGGCTTCTGGGGTGACAAAATGCATATTCCACTGTTTTTTTAGTGCTTGGGGATGGAATGGGGCACATGTAGGAGCTCAACATGGCATAAACAAGTGTTGCATAGACATGGAATGGGCTTCCGGTGGAAATTGGGCCTTGTTCCTAGAATGTTAGTACAAGAGTAGATGTTGAGAAACTCAACAATCAAATATAAAGAGCAATAGTTCTTAGCAATAGTAGTATCGATTTGTTGAACCCCCTCCATGGTTGGGAAGTTTAGATTGAGGTCATGATTGAGGAATGTACAATGGAAGACCCAAGCATTTTTGCTTGTAGAAAATAGGGAAGTCTTAGAGACAGTGCAATGCAAGTTTTTTTGGAAAATAGGAAAGCCACAAAGACAATGCAATGTTTTTCTTTTGGCAATTCATCAATCTTAGGTACAAAAGTCTTGGGCTCGACTCCATTGGTCTTAAAGCAAGATGGCATTGAGGATTAGGAAGTGGGCAACATCATTCATGGAACTTGCTAAAATTTGTTCCATCGCCACTAAGAAGTTTGCATAGCCAAATGTACATGGAAGCAAAATCCTTGGAAGAATTAGATGTTTGGCAAGACTGCAACAAACAATAGAATTTGATAGCCAACTTCCTACTTCCTTCGCATTGAAACTAGCATCTATGTAGTTACTTCTCTGTTACAATTTTCCCAAGGATCTTCAGTCTACAACTTGCTAAATCCTTTCGTTTCAATTTCATTTAATATTACTTACAACTAAGGCCCCCCTAATGTGATATGCACTGAATAACATGATATTTCTTATTCAATACATAAACAATTGATGCAGTCATGAAGGCACATTTTGGTAACAAACAAACCATGAATCAATGGAGAGGAAAAAAGTTCATTGAAATCAACATGTGTGCATACCAATTAAAACATGATCTTTGTTCAAAGAATGAAGATTTTATTCAATATGAATATAGATTTCTTTGAGGGATCCATCTTTGTTTACATCATTCTTAGCTTCTACTCAAAATCATCTAGTGCACCGAATTTCTTCCCTCCAAAAGAAGGAAGAGAGGAATGAAGAAGGGGAGGTGCCATCTTAAAAAGGAAGTCTATTAATCTCTACCTTATTTGACAAACGCATGCACAGTGGCTAGTGACTAACAACTTTCCATATGCCAATCAATAGGGTCGCCAAATTTCCACTCCGCATTTTCTGAGGGCACCTTTGGGACCATATCCTTATTGGTGTGGAGTCTTCAACTTGATCAACACCAGTAACTGTATTTGCCAAGCATGTCGCTGAGAAGACTCTATAGGGCACTATGAAGTCTACAATCAAATGTTGGTCAACAATAATGTGAACCACTGTTGGCGTTGTCTTTCTGTTGGACGAATTGTTGTTGGACTTGTGTTTGTGTGAAGTAGAAGCAAGAACAATGACAGATCCTCCACAGTCACATCAAGAATGTCCATAGCGGAAGTTAGCATTATCTTCAAATTATGTCATCACATGGCCCTCAGATTCGGGAACACACCACAAAATAAAGTAGGTGGAGCATTGATGGAGCTCCATTGCGCAATGGAGGGGGGGCCATTACCACAGACACCTTCCTCCCATCGTTCATTAAATGGTGCACTATGTGAGCAATCGTCATCTATCGCTAATTTTTGTCACATCTTTACATTTTTGAAGGTTAGAACTAGAAACGGTCAACTTTTGTGAAGATGAGGATTGGTATGAAGAAAGATTCTATCTTAACACTTGTTCACTGAGCACAATATAAGTGGTCAAGTGAAAATGGATTCATTCATATCTAGTAGTGTACAACCATCTTAAAATGCTTTGGCTCTTTTTACGATGAATGTATAAAGGTGGATATGAATGGTCCACTGTCACTTGATGGCTTGTATGGTGCATGGTGAGTAAGTGCTGAGATAGAACGCTCTTCATATTAATATCCATTTTGACAATAGTAGACTGTGTCCAGTCATGTCTACGGAACCACAAAGATGTGGCGGAGAAAATGGATGATGGTTGTTCCCCTCATGACAACCTTGAATAGTATATGGGTGAGGCATGTGTCTACATCCACGACTTCCCTTTATCATGCAAGGGAGCTCCATCAATGTTGCACCCATTCTATCGTAACTATATTGCATAGAGGGTCTGCAGTTATTTCACTAGAAGAAAAACGTGTTCGCTGCAACCCACTAGAATGTGACTATGTGTCTTGTACAACTATCATACAACTATTGCCCTCCATATTTGCACGAAATTGGTCGTGTGCTTTGTTCTAATTGAAAAATAGTTGTAGAATGATGTGTAACTTTACAAGAAAGTAACAGAAGAGTGGATGTGAAACAGTTTACATCTGAAGTACATCAATGTCGTCGATGTACGGTCCTGGACTTCAATGTATCAAGCTGTAGTCAGATGTAGTTTGAAAAATGATTGCAATTTAACTAGAAAGCTTTACGAGAGAATAATAGAAGTGTAGATGTGAAGCACTCTACATCCAAAGTTCATCAGCGTTGTTGATGTATGGTCCTGGACTTCAACGTATAAAACTGTAGTCAGATATAGTTTGAAAAATGACCAAAGTTCAACTACAATACAACTATAGTACAACTATAAAACAACTACAATGCAACTACAATGCAACTACAAAACACTTCAACTATACAACTACAATGCAACTATTACGATTTAGATCTCGCACTGTCACAAACATTTATAAAGTAAATAGATATTAGGCATCTATAACTTTTGTAGATGTTATGAATCTAGGATTGGTATATATTTTTAACCATGCCATATAAAAAATCGGGTTGTTGTAGATTTCATATATGTAGGACAAGTTTAAATTTTAAAGATTCTAAAGAGTTATAAGTTTAAATGAAATTTCACCATACTACTATTACAAAACAACTACAATGCAACGACAACTTAACTATAGTGCAACTAGAAAACAATTACCATGCAACTAAAAAACATCTATAATGCAACTAGAAAACAACTACATTGCAACTAAAAAACAAGTGCAATGTAACTTCAAAATTACTACAGTGCAACTACAAATCAACTACAATGCAACTAGAAAACAACTACAATGCAACTAAGAAACAACTACTATACAACTACAAACCAACTACAATGCAACTACAAATTAACCACAATGCAACTAGAAAACAACTACAATGCAACTACAAACTAACTACAATGCAATTAAGAAACAACTTCAATGCAACTACAAACCAACTACAGTGCAACTAGAAAACAAGTACACTACAACTATAAAACAATATATGGCATGAACTGGAAGGTAGAAGCGCGACGAACAGCGTGGGAGGAACGCAAGCTGGCTAGGCAAGTCTTATCCGCTGCTAGCACGAGTTTCCGTAGATTCTTCCCCTGCATAATCTTTGTTAGTGAGCACTGGAATTCTCACTGGTAATAAGGTATGTCTATTAGTGAATTGAAATGTCAAAATCTTGTATTAATTAAGGAAAAACCTAATTTAAGTTCCAATACATTCTGAAATTAAGTACATGATTAAAAAAAGTGCCTTACAAAATAAAACAACATTGAATGTAGAACGTCATGAACATGATGGACCCAATAAATGATCCATAGATCACCATTGTTCTGAGTCACTTGCATAAGCATTGTAGTCACTAATATGATGGCTATTAACCACTAGCCTGTAAAAGCTCCAAAAACTCTACACTCCACCACCAATGACAAAACAACCATGTGTTCAATCCAGCCATATAGAGACACAATCAATAATGCACAAGTAAACATAACTAAGGAAAAAAAACATTAGAACATAGGATTCGATAAGCTTACCACTATGGAGCGTAAGAACGGAGGTGCACTTATGAGGGCCGGTTTAGACTATGGTCAAGAAGTGCACTAGTCAAGAATTCTAGGAAAATGGAGCAATATGATTGGAGCAAATCTTGTTCTTGACCGGAGTGGGTTTACACTACGGCTAACTCTTGTCCGGTGGAGAGCTTCAAGCATGGATGAAAAAATGACATGGCATCCTAGGTGGCAATACTTTTTGTAAAAGTTCTTGACCAAAGGCCAAGCTTCTTGTCCAGCCTCACCCCCCCGGACAAGGAACTGGGCTTATGGTCAAGAACTACTTTCAATAAAATATTGTTTTTTCCGTACAAATCGCAATGCCGTTGCAACTCTTTGCTTGTTAGAAATTCAAGTAATCCAAACAATTCCTCTCTCTCGATCAGCATAGCTCTTCACAAATCCTCAATTCTCTAAAGTGATCTTGGTGAGTTCAAAAATTTGTGTGCATTCCTGATTAGTTTAGTGTTTGAAAAAAATTTGGTGTTTTGAACTACTTCGAACTTCGGCGTCTTGTATCTTTGTCATGCAAGGTCCAAATGCTATGAGACTTGTTTTCAAAGTTGCTCAATTTTGTCTAGTTTGTGTGGTCCAAATTTCATAGACATTGAGTGAGAATCGAGTGACTGATTGGTGTTTGAGTACAAGGAGGTTCAGTAGAGGGGGAGGTGAAGATAACCTTAGGGTCTTTGAACTTCGGCGTCTTGTATCTTTGTCATGCAAGGTCCAAATGCTATGAAACTTGTTTTCAAAGTTGCGCAATTTTGTCTAGTTTTTGTGGTCCAAATTTCATAGACATTGAGTTAGAATCGAGTGACTGATTGGTGTTTGAGTACAAGGAGATTCAGTAAAAGGGGAGGTGAAGGTAACCTTAGGGTCTTTGAACTTTGGCGTCTTGTATCTTTGTCATTCAAGGTCCAAATGCTATGAAACTTATTTTCAAAGTTGCGTAATTTTGTCTAGTTTTTGTGGTCCAATTTTCCTAAACATTAAGCAAGAATTGAGTGACTGACTAGTGATTGAGTACAAGGAGGTTCAATAGAAGGGGAGGTGAAGGTAACCTTAGGGTCTTTGAACTTCAACGTCTTGTATCTTTGGCATGCAAGGTCCAAATGTTATGAGATTTATTGTCAAAGTTGCGCAATTTTGTCTAGTTGTTGTAGTCCAAATTTCATAAACATTGAACAAGAATCAAGTGACTAATTGGTGTTTTTGTACAAGGAGGTTCACTTCAAGAAGAGGTGAAGTAATTTCAGGGTTTAGATTTTTGTTGTCTTGAATCTTTTTGTGTTAGAAGGTCTAATTTCAATTGAATTTGTTGGGAAGTTCTACATTTGTGTTTAATTTTCAAATTGTTAATAATGTGATGGTGTTTGGTGTATTTCAGAGTTGCTATTTCGTCTCTTTTTGAGATGGCAAGTTTCTCGCAGCTCCCTTTCACTTGCAGCCAAGATGAAGACTATGTGGGTAGTAAAATTTTTTTCAGCCCTACTACTCAAAGTGAGAGTGCTTTCAAGCCCTACTTTCAAGAGCCTTCTTCAACTAATAGGCCTTTGGTTGGAGAAATTCAACCATGTAACAATAATTTGGATGTTGGAGGGAAGGAAGCCCAAGATGAAGAAGATTGCCAAATTGTTGAGCCTACAAAGAAGAGAAGATCTGGACCTGTGAAGAAGAAGACTCCAATCAAGAAAAAAAGCAAAAGAAAAGCAGTTGAGGAAGAAGACATGGAGGAGAAAAAGAAGAATTGGCCAGACAGTGATGTTGAACAACTCATTGCAATTCGAGGTGAAATGCATGGAGAGTTTCAAAAGAATGCTAAAAAACAAGGTATGCCTTTCATTTAGTATACAAGCATTATTTGAATATTTGAAACTCATTTTGGAATATATAGTTCTGTATCAATCTATCAATTTTCAATTTTATAACTACAATTTCAATAACTTTCTAGATTTTTTTAAGCATGTAGTTGCTTCATCGTAATTAAGCTACAAAAATATATTTTAAGTTTTGTATGCATTTGATTTCAAATTTTAACTATCCTACTTTTTTTTATTTACTTTAACATATTCTTGTTTGCAATTCTTCAAAATTATTTCATTAGTTTGAAATTATCATTCAACATTTTTATTTACTTCATATCTTTGAACATTTTCATTTGCTTCATTATCTTTGAACGTTTTCATGTATTTCATATCTTTGAAGAGTAAATTAAATTTTTTTGCAGGTGTGGATACATGGATTCGACTTCAAGCACGAATGCTTGCTACAATTCCTGAATTTTCTTGCACAGCTGAAGCATGCCGGAAGAAGTTTGAGAATATTTTCAAGTCTTACAAAGAAGACAAGCTTGCCAATTCAATCTCTGGGAACAACAGACATGAATGTAAGTTTTATGATTCCTTGGATCAATGGTGGTATCAAGCAGGATCTGTTATAAAACATGTCAGTGCAACTACAATAGACAATGCAAATGTTGATGCAGAAAATGATGATGAAGAAGCAAGCTATGATGCATTTGAAAATTTATCTCATGAAGGGGCTTGTCAATCTAAACCTTCACCACCTCAAAAAAAAAAAAAAATTTCATGATCAAGCTTTAATTTACTTTGGAAAAATGGTAGACAATGGGGCAGCAATGCTAGAACATTTTGGCAAAACCAATGAATTGCTAGGGAAGATAGATCAACAAATGGAGCATTTGATTGACAAACTCTAGTTCTCTTCTATGTCAAAACTAGAGTCGAGAGGAAATGTTACTTTTGCTGTTCTGGCAAGATGGTCCTTATAGTAACTCTTTGCCAACATCATGTGAGTTCGAACAGATTCTTGTAACATGACTTTCATCCTCTCTTCACGATCTATTCTACTTTCACATT
The DNA here is from genome assembly GCA_950106755.1 of Climacium dendroides. Taxonomy (NCBI): domain Eukaryota; kingdom Viridiplantae; phylum Streptophyta; class Bryopsida; order Hypnales; family Climaciaceae; genus Climacium; species Climacium dendroides. The sequence goes on from OX467086.1 coordinate 5,163,463, forward strand.
CTACCTCTATGTCTTCAGAAGTTGTTGTATCATTTTCCATAGGATCGTTAAATTCAACTTGTACGACTTGTTTTTGCATATTTCTCATTTCCAATATGCTTGCTTCGAGTGCATAGAATGTATCTGTATTTCTTAGATCACCAAAAGATTCTGCTCGAGTTTTCTTCATATTTTCTTCCGCCGTTCTTGCCCAATCAAAATCAAATTCTTCTCCATGTATAATGCATAGATTGTGGACACATAAGCAAGCTGTTACAATATCCGGAATGTTTTGAAGTGGCATATCGATTTTCTTCAATAATATCCTCCATCGGCCTTTCAAAATGTCAAATGCACGTTCAACAGCCATTTGAGTACTAGATTGAATAAAGTTCCAGTGAGCCTTCTCTCTTTATAAACCTTCCTTTGCTCCCTTGAAAGGTGAATAGAACCATGGACGCATTGGATATGCAGCATCTCCAATGAATTTGTATGGTAAAAAGGCTTCTAACATAGTTTTCTTTCCAATTTCTGATTTTTGAAATAGGGTCCAATCATGTATACTTCCAGCCCAACCAAAATCATAGTCCCAAAATTTACATTGAGCATCCACCACACCTTGCAATAATATTGAATAAAATCCTTTTCTACAATAATATGAAGTAGGATCTACTTTTTGAGCAATAATTGGAATATGACTACCATCTATTGCCCCAAGAATATATGGAATTCTATGCAAACTTTCGGAGTCTATAGAAATTTGCTTCATCCAATGTAATGTAGGTTTTTGGAAAACCAAAGGTTTCAAAAGCCTTTTCATTCCGTCACAAGTATCTCGAACAATGATAGAAACACTAGGTTTAGACATTCCATACAAATCGGCAAGTGTTTGCAAAGAATCACCAGAACCCAATCGATGCAAAGTCAAAGAAATTCTATCTTCAATTGGAATATAAGGTCTAAATCTTGTATCCTTCTTGCTCAAAATTGGTGCAAGCAAATTGCACAAATACAAAAATGTAGGTTACTCACCCGAACACGGTCCTTGAACATTTTTGCACTATATGATGCAAGAAGAAATTGTGAAGTAAATCCACCCGGTCGATCAAATTTCCATACCATTCTCTCTTTGCTCCCAAATAATATGAAAGCCATCATCATAATTGCTCCATTGTGTTGATGCATAATAACCTTTTGAATTCCCATAATTGAAACAATCACATGCTTCAAAACCATAAGAATAGCAAGAGTAACTAAGGTTTTCTCTCTTCTACCTTCCATGATGCTAGATCAATAGAAATGAGAGGAAAATTTGAAAGGAAGATTAAGAAGAACGTATGAACTATATAGTAATATTTACTAGTTCTCTACACAATGAATATGGGATATCTCTTTGTCCTTTTTGGAGGATTATGACTATGTTTTCAAAACATGAACTCTTCTTCCACTAAACCTGCTTGTATTCAAACACCAATCAGTCACTTCAATTTTATTCAATGTCTATGAAACTTAAAGCACAAAATCTAGACAAAATTCCGCAACTTTCAAAACAAGTTTCATTGCATTTGGACCTTGCATGACAAAAATACAAGATGCCAAAGTTGGAAGACCTTGAGGTTACCTTCCACTGAACCTCCTTGTACTCAAACACCAATCAATCACTCAATTCTTACTCAATGTTTATGAAATTTGAAGCACAAAAAGTAGACAAAATTTTGCAACTTTTAAAACAAGTCTCATAGCATTTGGGCCTTACATGACAAAGATACAAGACACCAAAGTTCAAAGACCCTAAGGTTACCTTTAACTCTTCTTCCTCTGAACCTCCTTGTATTTAAACACCAATCAGTCACTCAAATGTCACTCAATGTTTATGAAACTTAAATCACAAAAAGTAGACAAAAATATGCAACTTTCAAAACAAGTTTCATTGTATTTGAACCTTGCATGACGAAGATACAAGACACCCAAGTTGCAAGACCTTGAGGTTACCTTCAACTTTTCTTCCACTGAACCTCCTTGTACTTAAACACCAATCAATCATTCAAATTTCACTTAATGTTTATGAATTTTGAAACAAGAAAACTAGATATGAATATGCAACTTTTCCAATAAATTTTGTTGAAATTAGACCTTGTAAAGATATGCAGAACATCAAAGTTTATCATAATTCAACAATGCTCATTTATTTTTAAAAAATAAATTGACTATTAATGCATACAAATTTTGAGATTCACCAAAACCACTTGGAAAAAATAAGAACTCGTAAAAAATAGCGCGAAGCAAAATAAATACCTCTCCCAAGAGTACAAATTATTACAAGAAGAATTCAAACATTGGAATTTCTTGACCGCCTTCAATTTTCTTGGAGGTGAAGTTCACCGGTGGACTTCACTTAATGAAGTTGGCCGAAAGACTTCTCCGAATGGTGTTTAGACTACAACCAGTCAAGACTTCTTTACATATTATTTTATCATTTTTTCTTCTTGTCCAACATTCCACCGGTTGCTTCAAATAGTCATGTCTTGGACAAGACTTCTTGACCGACCGGTGCACTTCTTGACCGTAGTCTAAACCAGCCCTCAGAATGAAAACGATTCTAATTTGGCCCTGTAGCTTGCTCTAGAACTTTCCGAGAAGGTCTTCAAACTCTTTGATGATTGAGGCTTGTAACAATGGGGCAAGCTACTTCTATCTCCGTAGTTTCTAAATTTGTTGGACCCTTTGAAATTTGTTTGACCCTTTGAAATTTGTTTTTTTTTGCATTTGGAACTTTTCCTATTTTTTTTTATGGTTGAAAAATGCCTTACAATGTCACAAGTTTTCCACCTCAAACTTGTCCCTTCTTTAGGAAATTCTAATATTGCAATTAGGTCTTTCTTAGGACCTGATTTCATTACAATATATTGTAAGTTGTTTCTTTAAAGATTTGTCCCAATGAAGAGATGAAGAATTCAAGCACTACTCTACAAATTCACTTGTACCAGGTAAGAACCACTCTTGTACAATGCGAAAATTTCTTTGTAATTTTTTATGTTGTCTTTTATATTCTCTCTTACTTTTCAAAAATTGTTTGCCCCACAAAACATCCTTTGCAATACCTTGGGGTTTAAACCCGTAGACTCTATCATACAATGTTATGCCTCCCAAACCTCCACACTCCGGCACATTGTTTTGCTCCACAATTTCATTTGCTACAACAGTGGCAACTTCCCCAATAGAAACATTTGCGCTCTCAAAAATCCTCTTTTGCCCGCAACTAGAGCAGAAATTTGAAGTGGCCTTGGGAAAACTTTCTCCACAATTGTCACAAAATCCCGTCATAATTGAAATAAAACAGCTAGAGACTCTGACATAACCACAACTCAAATTTAAAACATAATTTAGAGAAACCATACCTTCAAAGTTCAATAGTTCCTCGTAAGATTCATTGTACTTTAATTCAAAATAGGATTTACTGTTGTACACTACCAAGAAGCTATAGCGGAATCTTAAAAGACCAACCGAATTTGACAAATCGGGACCCCCTGAAACCACACAATTTTACACAGAAAAAAGAAGAAGTCAAATGGGTATAAAATAAAGTAAATCATCAATATGCAAACCTATTTTTTATCTGCGAGGTTGATGAGAATCTGCCATGAGCTTGATCAAGATTGTTTGAATTCACTACAACGTAGAGAGAGTAGAGATTCAAATAGCATGAGCCACGGTTGTTGATTGCAAAGCGGGAGGAGTTGTGTGAAAACACAGTTTTGCCTGTTAGCTCACAGAAGCTCTGGAAGTGCGATGCTGTACTCACAAAAGCAAGTTTGTCAGCGATGGGGAAGCAGAGACGCAGCGTGTTCAAGTAGTAGAAAGAATGAGTGGCTGCACCACAAGTTAATGGTGGAAATTAGGGTTGGCCGAGAAGGTGGACAAGTGGACTCGTTCAAATAGACCATGTCGCGGGCCTTTGCTTTGGTAAGGGACACTCGGCCACTCAAATCCTTGTGAAATCTATTCAAGGTGATTTAGAAATGCCTATAAGTTAGAAGAGCGAAACTTGAATTTGAGGATGTAAAATTTCTTGAAATATTTTTGCGTAAATTTTCCTTGTCGTTTGAATTTTTTTGAAAAAGTAATTTTCCAATAATTTAAAAAAAGATTTAAACCCAATTCATTTTATAATTATTGAGCTTTAAGAAATTAGTTATTAATTTTTATGTTGAAAAGGCATAGGACTCTAACCTTCAAAGACAAAAGGAACCGACATCTAATCCAAGTTGTTTCATAATTTTTGGAGCTTAAGAAATTAGTTGTGAATTTTAAAGTTGAAAGGACATATAACTCTAAATCTTGAAAGAGTAGAGGAACCGATATGGCTTACCCAAGTTGTTTCATAATTTTTAAGCTTTAAGAAATTAGTTATGAATTTTAAAGTTGAAATAGCACATGAATCTAAAATCAATGACCTCCTCACAATTTATACTGTTTGTAAGTTTACATTGTTGATACAATGGAAAAACAACAAGTACAAATGGTATTTAATCCCTAAAGGACCATTCGTCCCCTCAAGGGACAATTTAGGTCTAGGTAGATTCTTTAGGTCTCAACTTGAAGAATTTTTTTTTTGAAATTTTTGGAGCTTATGTGCCTTTGCAAAAGCTTCATGTATATAATTTTTATTTCAATTGGTGCCCAAGAGCAAAAGTTATGGGACAATGAAAAAAAATAGAGATAAGCGGGCAACACAAAAAAAATACAATTTTTCTTTAAAAATAAACAATTTTAAGAAAAAAATAAAAAAATTCTTTTTAAAAAAATTCTCCAAAAACACCATATTTTTGTTTATGTGTGAAGCCTTGATTCAATCAATTTGGACTAGTAATGAAAGAGTTATGGCCAATCTTAGTTCTTCAAACAAAACCATCTTTTTGAAAACATAACTTGTAGGATTCATTTTTTGATGCAATTTTTGTAATTTTTCAAAAAATTCTTTTAGATAGGGTAAGATTTTCATGCTAGAACAATTTCACCATTGTGATTATTGCTATCTTATTCCACCTTAAAGTTATGAAGAACTTGGATTTTTCGTCAATCTTGAACCTACGTATATTTAGCAATTTTTTAATGAGTGAAAATTATTTTTTTTTGTTGAATTTTTTTTTGTAGATTCTCAACTTCATTCTTCAACACACTAAGCAATGGCATAAAAATCAAAATTGCAAAATTTTAAGTTAAAAAGATTTAAAGCCAATAATTTGTAGTTGAACTAGGAGCAACACAATTTGTTTTCTTCACTTTTAATGCAAATATCTTGGAAAATATGCGGTCAAAGTTTTTGAAATTTCTTCCACACATTGTTATAGTAGTGTATTATAAGATCCTATGATTAGATATGCCATAAAAACAATTTTCACAATTATTTTCTCTATGCAATAGAGATGACAGTTTTGATTACTTTTTGATAGGAAAACTACCACGGTTCTTTAAGGGTTAACCCCTAAAGGAACAGCCTTGTGTTTTTGGCAACATAATTTTCTTAGGTAGGTATGTGTGATCTAGCAAAGATTTGACCTATTTGGGCCCAATTTTTTTCAAAAGGTGTAGATGAGAATTGTTGTTTTTGAGTGTTAAATTCTTAGCATTGGACTATGCAAGTGAAAAGTTTTGAAGCAATATAAGGCCATTTTCGTTATATTGAGACTTTTCGCAGTCTCATTTTTATTTTTGACTCGAAGATAAACCGCTTTATCTCCTTAGTAGTACTTTTTAAAAAATAGATAATAATACCAACTTTTAGAAACAAATGAATTATGTTGTTTGTTTATCAACTCATACAACTTTAAGAGCTAAAAAAATCACTTATATATATATATATATATATATATATATATATATATATATATATATATATATATATATATATATATATATATATATAAGTGATTTTTATGATTTATGTATAGTTCAATATATAGCAGAAACTTATAGCTTTGAGTCATTCCATTTTGATCAATGAAAATAAAGCTATGAGCAATTTTAGTTTGCGGGCAATTAAGAATCATCTACTCTAAAATTAACTTTGAAGTCCTTTATTCATCTCAATTTTCAATATTTTTGGATATAAACAAAATCATAAAATGTAGGTTGCTTATTGCAACATTACAACCATTGGAATTGGCATTTTACAATTTTATAAATAAGTTCTTAACAATTTAGTACTTTGCATCATGGCTTGATTCTTTCTACTTTTTATATATTTTTTCTATATGTTGAACAATTCCAAATGCTTTTGAAATTTTCAAGTATATATCCAAATTTTATTTTATACACAATACAAAAAAGCACAACCATTTTGGCAATTTTTCATATAGATTTGACCTTTAGAAATGTAGTTGCTTGATTTTTTTTTTAAAGAATTATGCAAGTTCAACTAAAATACTAATATCTTGCAATCTACATGGTGGTTTTTTTGGAAATTTTTTCAAAGTCTTTTCAAACAACTTTGCTACAAGAGCCTATGGTTGCATGTATCTAGAAATCATTTTTTTCAAAAATTTGGTACTTGTACAAAAAATGAAATAGATTTGAACCTTTTCTATGCAAACATAGTCATTTGAACATTTTTCTTGTTCATAATAAATATAAGGTGTCCCCTAAGCTATAGTAGATCATAAATTTAGTAGCCTAATGTACCCAAATAACAAGTTTATTGAACATGGGTCATCTCCTTTATCAGCCTTAACATTCAATCCGTTCAATGACAAATGGGCCCTAGAAAAGCAAAGCCTACTATAATTAACTTCGTACGTCCAAATTTGCTTTGAAAACTCTGAAGGTCTATTTCCACTTTGTCTCAAAACTCAAAAGTGTTGTTCTTGAATGTGTAGTTGCTTCAAAGGTATGTCTCCATTTGTTCTCAAAACTCTCATCGCACCTGTAATATTAAGTGGGAAGATACCTATAATTCCTAAAGGTTTTTGACTAAGTTTTCACAAAAACTACTTCAGAACTGCCATTTTTAATACAAATACCAAATTTTAGGAAAAAAAACATTATTAGATACATGTTACCATACGATCTCATAGTACACTTGCTTGAAAAGGTGCTGACAAAATTTCAGAAATTTCCACTATGTACATTGCAAGATATTACCATTTGAATTGACAAAATCCTATTTTTTGTCCCTATGAAAAACAGGTAGTTGCACTTCACATACTCACATTTTTATGAAAAAAATTCTAAAATGGTTTTTAATTTTTGGATTGACTCTTTAAGGGAAATTGGATATGTGCTTAAAAAATTCAAATCATTTGGAATTGTATAATAGGGAAATAATAGTAGGCAGAGAGAGAGGTAGAAAATGATTGAAAGCACTAAATTGTTGAGAATTTTTGTAAGGTATTAAAGAGAGCCAATCTCAAAATGGTAGTAATGTTTTAATAAACAATCTACACCCACTATTTTTATTTATTTATTTGAATATTGAAAATTGACTTCAATCAAGGATTTCAAAGTTTATTTTAGAATTGAAAATCTATGATTGCCCGCTAACTGAAATTGCTCATGACTTTTGACTTGTTGATTGAAATGGATTGATTTAGAGCTTTCTAAGTATATATAAATCTAGAATACCAACTTCGATATTTTATTTCTTAAGAAAGTAATTTTTTCAGGGGAGTCCAAGCTGCCCAAATTTCAAAGATAACTACATAGTATGCAATAATGCAATAACTTCAAAATCACGCTCTCAAAAGTTATGAAAATTATCAGGCCTTTTTACTACTCTTTGGACACATATTGTGTGAAAATTTCTAAGAAAAAAATAAAAATTTCATTTGTAGTGAACTAACCAAAATCGCTATGTTGTCAAGAAAACGCAATTTTGTCATCTAGGGGTTGAATGAAAACATATCTTTCACACACTAAGCTTACAAAAGACCATGACTATATTTTCACCAGGAACACTTTGAAACTACCATTTTTAATACAAGAAATTTTTTAAAGTAAATTTTTGTGGACACATATATCTATGGTACATGAGTTTAAGAAGATGAATTTTTTTAGAATAATCTACCATGTGGATGAAAAGATTTTAACGTTCAAATCTCTTTCTCTCTCTCTATATATATAATTTTTAACCCTCTGATCAAATGGGCACTTGTAGTTTACTAGTTTAGAAGGTCGGATGTGCATGGAAAAAATGCCCAAACAATGGTGCAATGGTGGTTTCTTTAATAAAGACAAGTTGATGACATGCTTTAAGAATTTCAAATTGTTTGAATTTGTATGCAAATAATCTAAACTTCCGTTGTTTTTCAAAAAAATTTAAAAGTGAATAATATAAAGGGCTTCAAAGTTTAGTGTACAAAAGTAGGAAGATCACTTATTGTGTCCATTGCAAACTACATGTATTTAAATTGTAGATCCCATACTATATCCTAAATTTAAATAAAAGGAAAAAAAAATAAGAATATATTTTCCTACCTTGAAAGTTTATATTTTGAATTATTGGTATTTTTTGGTGATTATAATTAGTTACAAATTTTTGAAAAAAAATGGTTAATTGTAGAAGTGAAAATAATTTTTATATCATGAGAAAAATGGTCTAAAAAATTAACATAAAATTGCTAAAACCAACGTTATATTGAAAGTTCATTTCCTTGAATCTTAGTTGCAAAAGTCTACTAAATGTATTCTCTATAGATATTTGAGTTGAAAAACATGCCAATTCTATTATTTTTTCAAAGAACTTTGAAGGTCATTTCACATGTTATTTGAGTTGGAAGTTTTTAGCACCATAAACCTATAGTCATTATTAAAGGAAGAAAAAAATTATAGGATGAAAATATAGGTTCTTAGAAAATAAAGAGGGGGGCAAAAAATTACTTGACTCACATAGATTGTTATAGATATACTTAATGATCTCCCCAAGATATGGAACTGACCAAAACTAAAAATCCTCATAACTTTTGACTTGTTAATTGAAATGCTATAATTCAAAGGTTTCAATATGTAATTGAAAGTTTAAAAACAACAATTATAAATTTTTATTTTTCAAATGCATAAGAACTAGTCTTTGACAATGAAGTTGCCTTTCTACATGTATATTCACAAACAACATATGTATGAGGTAGCTAAAATTAAAGCAACCATTATTTGTAGTACAAAACACACCAATAAACAAAAACAAGTTGTTTCATGCCACATGCCACATATATATGAGAAGAAATAGTAGTTCATGAATTATCTAGTCAAAATCTTACACAACTACAAGTTCGTTCTCTAATAATTTAGGATCCAATATGGCAACTACAAAGTTTAGTCTACTTAGAACTTTAAATCTACTTTAGACCATGTTATGTGAGATTTTTGATAATCCATGAACTAGTATTTTCTCCTGTGATACCACATGCTATTTTATAATCTTGTGTCAAATAAGTATTTTTTAATAATTATCTTCATGTACTTAGACATGTAATGAAACTATTCCAATGTGTTTTGATTTTTTATTTGTTCATAATCATGGAGGAGTAATGAATATATAAAGATTTATTCTGAAAATACAAAATGAACCTCATATCATTCACTATGTGGGTAATTGCAAGAAACACTTGTTGGTTTTGGGACAAAAAGGCCTATTCAGGTGAGTACTATGACTTTTGGAATAATTTTTTTTAAATATACTAAAATATGGATAATTTGTAAATCATTGAAAATAGAATGCCTCTGAAATTTCAAACCTAAAAATTTTATCTCTAAAAATTATGCACCAAAAATGCACAATAGAAAACAAAAAAAAATATAGACTTTGAACTTATATTTCAAAAAAATATTAAATAAACTCAAAAAAATAAAATAAAATAAAACATTTTTTCTAACCTAAAGATTCTCCTTCTCAAGCAATTTTATTTTTAGGGAAAAAAAATCGTGTTCTCTACAGCTACGCAAAGGTAGTGCACTTTGAGCACATGTGGAAGGTGGACAAATTATTATTTTACAATAAACTTTGGCACAATTGTGTATCCTTAATAGATATCCTCATATGCCAATTTTGAGCTTCAAATTTGCATTTTGGGATCAAATATAAGACTCAAAACCTCCAAAATGGCCAAGGTAGATACCCAATTGGTGTGTGTTAAAAAATAGTAAAATAATTTTAAAAAATCCAAAAATTTACAGAATGTCTGAATCTAGTACATCTACATTCATTTCGAATTTCATAGAAAATGGACCTATGATGCAAAAGTTATGAGCAAAAAAACACTTGTCCATGGACGAGGAGACACCATGCAATCACCCATGTACAAAGGTTATGATGTAACTTAATAATATGGCTTCATGAAGCTTATAAATAATGTCTTTTATAAAATCTACATTTTGCATAAAGAATCCGAAAATTATAAATCCATTGAATTGATTTTAATTGTACATAAAATTTATTTCTCTAATATCATAGTATACCATGTCCGTAAGTGTCATGCACAACAATCCCTTGCCAAAGTGTAGGTTGTCCATGGGTATGACGTATTGCAATACCACTATGAAGTACATAGCCCACAAGGGAGGCCCACGAGCATAAGAAAGTGTTTGTAGTACTCGCTTTGTATTCACCTCTTTCTTTGTTTAAAGTTGGAATAAGTTTACTGCCCAATACCTTTCCACAATAAGGATCATCATCACTAGGAATTTCCATTTCATTGTTTCCATCCTCTTGCAAATGTTGCGGCAGAATGATTCTTCTAATAACACATATATCAACTTTATGTGGTGTTTTCAAGTCGCGTCTACAATACATAATATCATGAACTTGAGGCCACGGTGGGCAATAGCCAATAGCTCCCAATTGAATCAAATGAGTTCGAACCTTCAAATCAACCATTTCCAATGCAATAAGTGCATCTGCTCTCTGAGACATGGGTTGTGCCATAAATTTATGTAAAATCAAGTGGATTGGTCGGCAATCATTTCCCGTAGTAAACTTTGGCCCAGACCATAGGAGACACATTGAAAAAAATTTGATAAGTCCACTACTGTATCATTATTAGACTTTGGTATCTGGAATGACAACAACATAGTTATAAACATTAAAAGATAAATTTATGAAGAAATAATCTTGTGATATCATATTATTATATTGAACCCCTATTTTAATAATTATAAATACTTTCAATGAAAACAAAATCATTTAAAACATTTCTAATCAACCCAAGATTGAAATTGTAAGTGTTGTCAACTTACTAGTAAGTAGAATCTGCCATGAAAGAACAGCCTATGATGTCCCATGAATTCATGGATGAATAACTTTGTGATCTTTATTTTAAAGGTCCAATGATTTAGCATATTTAGGGCATCAAATTCAGTTCCATCATTTCTTGCCACAACATGATCTCCTACTTGATAGTGAGTGCCACGAAAAATCACAAAAGAAACTTTTTCAATGTCATCATGAAAATACTTTAGTGTGTCTATTGAAGAAGGATAATGACCTATTGGGGAATTACCCTATTAGTATAATAAGTTCGTTCTAAGGGAGACGGTCAAGTAGGAAATGTATGATAATGGATTAATCCAACTTGAAACTCTATCACCAAAAACATTATTACAACGACACACCAAATCCAATGAGGCTTACAAATTCTGCACTCTTGCATTTCATAATTTAATTTCATCACATTAGGTACACACATTTATACAAATTGGTGTGTAATTTCTCTTCTTATTTTTTTTATTAATTTTCTAATTGGTGACATATCACCATTACAAATAAGTTTTGCATTTAACTCACTAATTATCCATTACTCAGACTTCACAAGCTATTTCGATTAACACCATCTGGCTTAATCTATCTTCCAACTAGGACCTAGTATTGAAATCCAAACATCACTGATTTCTCATTTCATACTCCAATTAGCACTCACAACAACCAACTTAACACACAACTCTCACTTCAATACAACATGAAACTCACACACACCAAGCATACATACATCTGCGCCACACAAAGAAAATTACACAGCACACACGGTTGGGACTCGCACTGGACAACATTCGACAGTGGGTGAAAACAAATGGCTCCAAACCAAGACTTAATAGGAATCCCAAGAGCGGTTACCAAAACTACCACGATACACACTTAACCACCAACTTGGTCAACCTCATAGCTTGCCAAACTGCAACTCCAACTATAGTTTCCACACAACTTCCCAATTGGCAATCGCCCTACCAACTCCTCCAACCCTCAAATCCTCGTTTCAACCCACTTCCATTCAGACCGACTTGGACTCATACCCAGTCATTCATCCACTTTCCAACCACTCAGTTACTCACCCAATTTGGCAATTTCACAACAAAATACCACGAAATCCCATCCAAATACACAAAAATAGACCGAAATCAACTCAAAAACACTTCAAAAAATCAAAATTTAATACCGAACAAGCTATCTACAGTGTCATCATTTAGAAGACCTTCATTTGTCCAATACTTGCGCAAATAATCTTTGATGCTATTACCCATTGGAACGTCGTTACCTTCTTTCCACACAATAGAAATTCCTTTAGATTGAAACCCCTCTTTGCAATGACAAGGTGGTAACAATTCTCCAAGTTTTTCCAATTTCAAAGCCTCCAATCTTGACCTTGCAATAATAATTCCGTTTAAATGGAATTCATTGCATGCATGAACATTAGTAGCTGCATATATTCCTACATTAATAATCTTAGTGTATAAAATTCAATAGCAATAGTGAACTAACATTAACAAGAGTGAAAGCCAAATAATGCCCTACAAACAATGCATTAATATAGGAAATTCACAAAGTTGGATTTTGAAAGTTGTACCTATATGAAGGCCTCGACAAAAGTTGGATGTTAAAAGTTGTTTATGTATTTCTACCACTGCTCTCTATGGTGGATAAAAGTTGTCATTATCTTGGGAAATAGTCTCTCTTGCAATCTTGTATGCAATACGTGCTTCATATTTGCAATATGTTACCTCACTCAACTTTTGATTTGTTTTTATACTCTTGTATGATGATACACTTCTTTCAAATCGATAACATCAATATAAGTCATGGGGGCCATGTCTAATGACATCATCCAACATTTCTCCATTTCTTGTGCACAATACATTTCTCTTTAATTGCATATAATGTCAATGCAATTATGAAAAAAGTTTTTTCAGTTATAACAAGGCAAAAAAGTATTGATACTAAATTTATGACAAAGAACTATGATTAGTAATCATTACTAATCATTTGTTATGAATATAGTATTTGTCATGAATATAGTATGTACATCAATACTATATTCATGACAAATGATTAGTAATTCATGAAAACTAACCTGCAACATGATGTAAAATAGAACCACTTGGGCCAACATACTCCTCCCATTCGATTCGCCATGTTGAAAACAAAGAAGCGCAACAATGATGGACTCTTCACTCCAACCATATGTTCGTGTATATGAAAAAAAAAATCTAGCAATTTCAAGGAGGATCATTGCAATTTTATACAACCTATCTGTCTTTGAAATACAAATCTTCTCGATGCAATATGGTAGGCACCACATGATGAACAATTGGTACTCCTCAGCCTTCCAATAAGAAAGCCTATTTTCAACATCAAAGGGCCATCTAGCTCCAAGTTGTTTTGGCCTAAACATTGTAATTTCACGTATTGCAATATCCAACTCAGCAACAAAACCTCTTTGTACCAAATGCTCCACAAAACTTTTGAATAGGTTTAGTGGCAATATGTGCATGGCATCATAGACCAAGTCACAGGCCAAATCAAAGCCATACAAATAGTACAACCTCCAGAGTTTTGAAAAAGATGTCATATTGTTTTCTCTTCTTGAGCGGCTGGAAGAATATATGGTTGCTACATCTTTTGCCTCCAACAAAATGTCTTCAATTGTTTGACGTTCATGAGGACACTGGACCTCGCAACGATTGTTTGGATATACAACTCCACGCCCTAGAATATACTTTCCTTTCAAGTGACAACAATGACATGCATGATAGCCAAAAAGCTTGAAGCTTCCCACCTTACACTGTGCTGGGTGGTCCTCAGTCCAATACATGAGTAAGGCTCTAAGTTTTAAATGCTCATGGCTAATTGGATTCAACAAACTTTGATCAATAATTTCAGGTGGATAATTATAATTTACCGGAAATCCATGGAAAAATGTCGACTCTAATTCTCACATAAGGGATTCAAGGAACACTATTAAAATCCCTTCGTCCAAATCTTTTACAATTTTTTTGGAAGATGCAGGAATGAACACGACAGGCATTGGACGCATGACATTTTGTATCCCTGCATTCAACAATTCAATTTCTACTGTCCAAGAATCTTTATATTTTGTTGTTATAGGAATGAATCCGTCCCAATGTGCAGCAATTGCAAAGTTCCTTGGATCTCCCTGTGCCAAAAGAAACAATGATTACTGTGATTTTTTCAATTATTGAAATTGTAAAATGTATTTTGAATTTGAATATAAATTTATATATAGAAGTGAATCTAAAAATTTAATATGAATAAAAGTATTCTAAACCTACTAACAAGTATATTTTAATTTATCCAAGTGTTGAAGTAGAAAATATTATGAATAAGAATATCAGAAATCTAATAAAAAAATAGTTTTGATTTACTAGTATAATTAATTTTGTCAATGTACCATATTATTATTTTTATAATGAATTCAGCTTAAGTAGTGTAGGTGATGTAAACAATTAGAATATTTATATTTTTGAATAATAGAATCATAATATTTTTAATTTTATTGAAAAATATGCACAATATAATTTCAATGAATAGTAAAAATCAACAGTAGAAATGATTAATAAGAAATCAAGTTATTGTAGTGAAGTATATTAAATATTCTTTGAAAATAATTACAATTCAATTTCAATGAAGAGTTAGAATAAATAGTAGGCTTGGACAAAATAATTGAAATAGATTAGGAAAAAATACATGGACAACTCCTAAATGTTGTATTTTAAAGATTTTAGTAAAAACTCTTACCTGAACAAATGAAGGAGCAATTTCAGTGATAGTACCACAAGAACATTTGATGCGATATTTTTGTAAAGCATTGTCTTAGCCTTCTAGTAATTCTACACATTTTGTCGGGAACGCTCAAAATATGCAACGGCATATTGGACTAGAACAATATATTGGCAATTCCCACTAAGCACTAGGATTCCAAAAATGCTGCAATTCACGCATTCTTGAACCATGCCAAAATTGCGATATATAAGGTGGTTTGTAATGCAGACTTTTATGCATCCATTCTTGGCGACCCCGCCAAACTTCAAGCAATGTATGACAAAAGTTTTTGCTTTCACATAGGTGGACAATTCGAGGTCCAAATGGTAAGTAGTCAAAAGCCAAAGTTAATTTTCAAATTTTTTGACAAACTGGGCATTTTTCACAACAATTAGAACAATCTCGTTGTAGCCTTGTCTTATAACGTTCACTGCATGAACATTTTACAACTTTTTCTCCCTCGTATACATCTTCATCACTTGGTTCTATAAGAATAGGTGTATGAGCATTGCCCTCTTCACCTGTACACAACCTATATCTCACCGAACTGAGCATACCGTGGTTTTTATAGAAGTCTTCTAATGTATCCCATGATGAAGGTGCAAAGTATTGCATTGAACTAGATTTTGTAAACATAAAATTCTTGAAAATTAGTGTCATCACTTGTAAATAACTATAATGTTTTGAATTCCTTCATGGTTACACCTACTTATGAAATATAGGTATACGTAGGTCAAACATCTTCATAAAATAACATACTTCTTTCAAATTTGTGATTTATAATAACCTAATTTTAAAAACTCCAACTTGGCCTACATGTAGGAATATTACTATATTAGACATCCTAAGGTTAGTTGATATATGCAACAATTGTATTTTTTGAGGCTGTATATGTAGTTTGGAAAATCTAATTTAACATACATGGCTTAAATCCAAAATCCAATGTACACAACATACTTCTAACATCTTAAAAAACTTCTCATTTTTTCTAATTTTTTTCAACAAATTCTATTTTATAGACTCCTATTTTAATTCTACTAATTGCTTCTAAATACTACATTTCTATTTGCTATCCAAATATTTCAGAAATCTTCCTCCAAATAATGAACAAAACCCTGCAATTGATTGCATATACATTTAAAGCTTCACATTCTAAATAGAAGTAATATAGCAAAGTACCACACTTGCCAATGCAATCAATTGTGCCAAGCCCATTCCATCATAGTTATTGAAATGTCCATGTTGATTTCCTTGCTTCTTTTCAAAAATCTGTTGAAATTTTTTACCTTGAATAGTAATAGGTACATTTGAAGCATCAAGAAGGCCTTGGAAACTCACAACTTTGTTTTCAATAGTTTGTGCCAAATTCACTTGTGGTGGAGCATGAGCTGGGATCAAACCATCAATGAACCCAATGCTAGCCCACATATCTACCAAATTTTGTTCATGTTCATCAAAAGGTAGTAGAGGTGAGGCAGGTGAGAAGGGAGGATCAAAGTCAATGTGCTCGGTACTTGGAGGACTATATTCACTATCAAACATTGGAAATGTATTACTTGATGGAGAAGAAGGCGAAGAAGACGATGGAGCCATTGATGGAATTGGTGGTGGTTGTGAAGGTCCAGCTGCATCTTCTGAAGATGCATCATTGTTTGAATCTGCTTTGCGTCGATAATAAGTTCTTCGAGAAACTTCTTTTCCTTCAAAAAAATATTGTTTGGGACCCATTTCCTATCACCATCATGGATAGAAGAGGTTAGAAGAGTAGAATGTAAATGAATTTTTGTTGCATGATTCAAAAATTGAAATAAATATTTTAGTCTACATTTTTGCGAAGCAATTTAAGTAAATAAATATATTTTATAATAGTATATACAAAAAAAAGATTTTGAGTTCTAATTCATTATTCAAGATTTTGTAATTGATCATAATGATACTTTGTAATTATTAGACTTATATTTAAAACTAATGTGCATGTCATTCTTGTAACACTTTAATGATGTCTTTAGTAGTGAATTGATAGATGAGAGAGATTTCATTCCACATAGTTTGAAATAAATAAAAGAATTCTATCTTAGTTCAATTGAAAGATCCAAAATTAATTAAGAATAATAACCACCTAAACAAGAACAATGGAAAAAATGGACTCAAAAACAATAATAACCACCTAAACAAGAACAATGAAAAAAATGGGTTCAAAAACAGCTAGAGATGTAAACATGGGAATTCATTTATGAACAATCTAGATGAGCTAAGAATATATATTTTTTTAAACCTATACAAGACAAAAATTCAAAATAGAGATGAGTCTCTTCACCTATTGTTGTCTAAAATGCAAAGTTTAGAATGAAGTCACGTTCAGAAGTTTTCTACAACTAAGTTTGTATTTGTAAGAAAATAGTAATTGGCAAGTTATATTAGATAGATAGAATAAATAGACAAGTGCATGTACAAAGAACTGGTGGTAGCGAAATATAAAGCTGTTTTTCTTTATAACTGTTGCAAATTGGAAATATAACAAAGCTACATCAACACAAATATGCAAGAAAGAAAGGAAGATATATTCCAAGAAGGTTTGTAAACTTATAGTGAGGACAAGGGATAAGACAAATAGTTTTCCTACTTTCTTATTGGTCCAAGGGATTCTAAATATAATTTGTACTTGCCTTTATAACTAAAGTGAACTATAGTGAATTAGAGTAGATAACTTATTAAGATAAAACTTATCTTAATAAAAAAAATGCAAGTTTAAAACTCCCATTCTAGAATGAGCTACTTTTACTTTCACATATAGAAGTTGTACACAAGAGAATATTAGCTACTGAAGTTATAATCTTTGTAAAGTAAAAGAATTTTGAAATTGAAATTTCAAATTTTATACAATGAATACAATAACCTTTGTAATAGTGTAGCACAAATATAAAGCTTATAATATACAATGAATGTTAAAGATACATCAATTTTGATTTTTGTAACTTCTTTGTAATATAAAATTAATTATTGAAGATCTTCTAAGTAATTTGTGACAAAGTCAAATTCATATAGTAATTCAAAAGGTCAAATTCAACTAGACTAGATAGCTCAACTTCACAAGGTCATATTCATAAGAAAATTTTCGAAAATGGTGGTGCTTCTAGAGATTCATTTTTTGAAGCAATTTGGCTACATGCTTGCAAATTTTGAGATCATTCGGAATTGTACAACTAGGTGTACAACATTTCTAGAAAAATAAAATAAATAGGAAGATGTAATATATGTTGTTGAATATTGAATATTTAACAATTTGATTATGATATTGAAAATGCCAATCCCAATGGTTGTGATATTGTAATATATATTCTTCGTGAAATGTTTTAATTTTCTTACAAAACTAGTCAAAATTGAGTTAAATAAAAGACTTCAAAGTTTATTTTAGAGTAGAGTCCATAAGTGCCCACTACCTAAATACCTTAGAACATTTGACTCATTGATGAAAGGGAATGATTCAAAGCTTTATAGATATATTTAAATGTAAAAAACCAATTTTAAATTCATATTTTATAAGAAAGTAATTTTTTCAATTGTGCCCATACTTTCCAATTTGAGAATCAAACTACAATATAGGCTATACTCATATTATTGACTCACATACAACTCCATGGTTCATTTGTTTTAGAACATGTATCAATTCTCAAATTTAATTCACATATGTATAGAATACATTATGTGCTACGTAGTTTGAATATTTAAAAAAATCCAAAAATCCATCTAACTTGTCTACTACTTACAAGTCCGACATGAAATTTATTTTCACAATTTAAATATGATGAATAGCATCCATTCTAAAAAAATGCATATAGAAAATCTATAGAAATTCAAAATTGTGAAGCCTACAAAACTTGCCAAAATTCTATCAAAATACAAAGTACTTGTCTTAGTTCTTTAGGGATGAAATTTGTATAAAATATTTTGTATGAATATTGAATTTTTTGCATTTTGAATGTGGCACAATTTTTTGGAAAAGCACAATCTATTACAAGGTAGAGGGAATAATAGATGAAAACTTTAAATTGCCTTTTGGCACTTTCACACTTTCACATACATGCAAACACCATGTGGAGAATAAATAAAATAGGAAAGTGAGTTGAAGTCTTTCAATCCCTTTTCCACATGTCAAATCTAATAAATTAGTGATCATCAAATCAAAATGAGCTTATAGCATGGACTAACATGCATAAGCTTCATCATTTATAACTTTTCAAAATCTACTCTATAATTTTTTTAATTAAGTTTCTAATGTAATTTTCCCTCCAAGATCTAATATATTCAAAGCTCATTATAAGGGCCCTCAACTTCTATTATAACTTCATGAAAGGTGAAAATTACAATGAACATCCTTGCACAAAATGTTTGGTATTAAAATTATAATTTATCATTTTAAAAATTGGATTTTTCATGCCACATGTACTTTTTAGAAGAAAAATTCAAAAATATTGAAGTACTAAAAATAGAAACTTAATTAGGTTTTATTTAACTTCAAAGTATTGTTAGCACCAAGATTTGGTACTTTGGGCATTTAGGATTTTAGGGGTTAAAGAAAACAATTGCCTTCTTGATTCATTGTCAATGAAAAATATAGAAGTTGCATCCTTCTCCTCTAAATTCATGTGTTATAATATAAGATGAATAAAAATAATAAAAACAAAATTGTTACATTTGTTCTACTTTGTTTTGTATGTAGCATTGAGATATCCTTGATTGTGCTTTCCTCAATTATTCTCTTTAACCGTTTGAGAGTTTGACTTGACAAAAGTTACATTAGAGTTGTATCATTGCTCTAGATGATGTAATGGATCTACAATTTAATTTTGAACAACATACCTTGAATCAAATGATAAGAAATGGAGTATAGACATTCTTGATATCATTGTAAAAAGCTCTGAATGTGTGGACATGCACCAAATAGGTTAGCTCTTTAGGTTCTGAAATCATGTTTTTTCAAATGAATTGTGTTTTGTAAATTAAATTAAATTATGGAAATATTATGATGAATATTAAAAATTAAACAAACACAAAAGTGAATCATAAGAAACATTAGGACAAGTGCACAACATTTGCCTCAAGAAAGTTGATTTATTGTTGTTAAACACTAACAAGATCCTTTGTATTTAGTTGACTATAAACTTGTTGAAAGCTTCATCAAAACTACATTTTTAGTCTTTTTGCTAGTAATATGTACATTTAGAAAACAATTATCCATTCTTTACATGGATCAAGGAAGATTTATAGATAAAATGCCATTATATAGACACCCACATTTCATTTAGAAATGATAGAGTGTTATATTTGAGCACAACTTGTAAATGCTACTAGCATTATTATTCGTGATTATTTAATGATTATTGGCAACAAATGGACTCTAGAAATGTAAGCCCAACCTATGATTAAATTCATATGGATTGGGTAGCTTGACTTCACAAGGTCAAATTCATAAGGAAAATTTTTCAAAGTGGTGGTGCTTCTGTGGATTCAATTTTTTTAGGCAATATGGGTACATGATTGCAAATTTTGAGAATTGTAATTGTAATTGTACAACATTTACAAAAAAAATACACTTATAGTAAATAGTGAAATAGGAAGATGTAGCATATGCTTCAAAATATTGAATAGTTAACAATTGCTTTATGATATTGAAAACACCAATCCTGATGGTTGTAGTATTGTAATATATATTCTAAATCTAATGTTTCAATTTTCTTACAAAACTAGTCAAAATTGAGTTAAATAAAGTGCTTCAAAGTTTATTTTAGAGTAGAGAATCCATGAGTGCCCACTACTTGAACACCTTATAACATTTGCCTCATTGATGAAAGGAAATAATTCAAAACTTTATAGGTATAGGTAAATGTAGAAAACCAATTGTAAATTTTTATTTTATAAAAAAGTAATTTTTTCAATTATTCCCATACTTTCCAATTTGAGAATCTAACTTCAATATAGGTTGTACTTTTGACTCACATTTCCAAATGTTTTGAAATTAAATGGACATGAAAGATATTCTTAGTCCACTCCTATTAAAGTTTGGAAAAAAAACATAAAAATCTGTAGTCATACAAATATTTCCAAGATTTATATGTTGCCAAAAAACACACCTTGGTCCTTTAGGGGTTAAAAAATGGAAACAATTCAAAAAGCTTTAGGAAAGAATTGGACGATGTGGTCAAATTGTAAATGAGTTTGTAGCATGTAATATGTGCTAATGGAATGTTTCTATTCAATATGTGGATGAATGTTGAAAATTGAAGTACCACTATAACATTTTGGGTTGTCATACGGTATTTGCAATACATTATTAGTTTAATGGCATTGAACCGGAAAAGAGGGTTTGCAAAGTATCCCTAAGCTAAAGTAAAAAGACCATTAATGACACTTTCAAATTTTTTTTAATTTTGATTATCAAGAGCTATAATTGATTTCTTTGACTTGATGAGATTTTTTGGATTAAATTATGTGAAAAATATGATATTAAATTTTAAAAAAAATTATTTATAAGTAATAGAGTAATAGGCACCAATTATCACAAAACTTGTGCATAACCATTTTTCCAACAAATAGGAGTTTTTATGATGAGAATCCATAAATATCTCAGAAGATGAGTGAACTTCACTTCTAATTTCAAGGTTAAGTCTAAATGTATACTTTTAAAAGTGAACCAACAAAATTAAGTAACCAAAATATTTTTCCAAATCTGTAAACTTAGAATTCTAAACTTCAACCATTTACTAAAAAATTCATTTACAAATTGCCACTATCTTATTTGTAGTCAAATTATTCATTGATTTTGAATATATAGGTTAAAATTCACTTTCAATAATCAATGCATTTATAATGTTTTATTTCATTTTTCTAGAAATCAATTTTGAATGTAAAGTGTTTTTTTTGGTGTATTCAAAGTAGGGATTTACTAACCATCAAGTTAGACATGTCCAATAGAAATGTCATGTTCTCTCGACTTGGCTTAAAAAAGCTAGACCTTAAACTAACAATGTGACTCCAATTGGGACAAAAAGTAGGACCGTTGTTTGTTGTAAGAATCCACACAAAGTAAAGAAACAAAACATAATGTCTTGTTTTAATAAGCCTATTCCCGGTACTATGGTATTTTGCAAAAGCTAATTCCTTTGTACAATGAGTAAATAAAAGTCTTCTTTCAATGGTTGCAACAATAGGACACTTGGCACTGTCGTGCTGTACATATGTATATAGTATAGAAAAATATATTTTTTATGTTATACAAATAGCTTCAAGGTGACACCTTCTTGTGGAGATGTAAGTCATCTGTATAAGAAAGAAGATCCACATGAAAGCTACATTGAATTGAAGTATTGTTGTTTGTTTTTCCACTTTAGATTTAGAATGTCGAACTGGAGGGTTTTTTTTGAGCCTCAAGATGAAGATTGTCTTGAAACCCTAGTTTTTTTTTATCTCTAATAGACATTAGTTTGATATTAGCACTTAAATCCATGTTTGATGTACTTTATAGAAATTATTTGTATGGTTATAGTTGTAAATGAGTTGTGAGTGTGGAAGTGAAGGGAGGTTTGCTGCCTCCTATGAAGAAGGGCTGAGATTCGACCAACCATAGAAGACGGGCAAATCTTTTCTTTGCAATGAAACTTTGAGGGAGTGTAGGAAATGTTGTTAGCTTTTTGTGAAGTTATCATGCATTCAATTTAAAGCATTTATAAATGAGTTGTAAGTGTGGAAGTGAAGGAGGGTTTATTGTCCTTGATTTTAGAGGCCAAAACTTTGAGTGGCCATGAAAGATGGACAGAGTGTTAGTTTTATTTGAATTTTGAAGAAGATGTGAAATTTTTTGTTAGCTTTCTAAAAGGCTAGCACTTGATGTAATTGAATCATTTATGAATAAGTTGTGAGTGTAGGAGTGAAGAAGGGTCTGCTATCCTCACTTTTAGAGGCCAAAACTTTGGACGTCCATAGAAATTGATCCGAATATTGGAATGAGTTGAAATTTTTTTAAAAGTGTAGAAAATTGTATTAGCTTTTTAGAGAGCTATTACTCATTCCATTTGGAGTTGTGAAGTAGCAGTGGTGTTCATTCAAAGCTCAACTTTAAATTTGGAGTTGGGGTGGAGTTTTGAAGTGAAGATTTGAAGTTCAAGTTGAAGTTTGAAGACATGAAGATTGAAGATTCGTATGTTGTGGCTTGTGGCTTGTTATTCCTAGCCAGATTTGAAGGCTCATTATCTTTCTATTGTTATTCCTAGCTGGGTTTTGAGTTTTTTTTTTTTTTTTTTTTTCAGCATCGTAAACCAATTGCGGGCTTTGTGGGTATCCAGTATTAGCCCCGTTTTGTGTTTGTGGCAATGAAGTGGGATTGATCACCCACATGGCCGATCTTGTTTGTTGTTCCCACTAGTGAAAGACACTTCTTAGTCACCATAGGTTTGAAGTTTAGGAGCCAATCTTTCGAACAGTCAACTCGTGTTTTGGCCATCCTGTTTTACCGGTTCGAAGCCGTGGGTTCTTATCACCTTGTCCTTATCCTTACCCTTATAAAGCCACCACAAGATAGGTCAACGGGAAAGAATTTGAAGATTGAAGACTAAAAGATTTGACGACCGTATACAAAATTTGAAGACCAAGTTCAAAGATTCATGAACGACAATAAATTTTGTTGTCCTACGAAATCTTTCATTCTTAAGCCATATGTAGTTGCAGCCAGAATCCCTGTGATTTTCCAAGGCAGATTGTTCTCAACACGACAACGCTAGGTTGTAAGGTTGTTTAAGTTCACTTATGCTTGGTGGATCTAGGTACAAAATTCGTCAAAAATATTTGTTTCGAAGTGAATGACTTAAGTCTCTCTATGCAAATGTTCAGTCCCATGCTTGTCATCCTAAACAATGAAGTGCCAATAGTACATATTCAAATGAGAAATCATTTGTAAAACTTTTAGAATTCAAATAATCACAACATTATTCAAGAAATCAACATCATCAAAAATCATGAATCATGAATTATGAAGTACATGAAAATTGATGAAGGAATATGGAAGGGTATAGTTTTTTTCTATGATATTAGTAGATTGAGATCAATCTATATTACGAACCTTGATGAGTTATAGTAGCAAGGAACCATTTTTGGATGCAGCTAGTTCATCCACATCATTGAATTCTTCCGTAAGAGATATAGAGACCTACATGCAATGTGACACATTAGCATATCAAGAACAAACATGTCAAAATAAATACATTATGAAATCTTTGAAAGCAACCAAGACTTTTACAAATGTAGGCAATTATCAGTAAATGAATTATAGGAGAAGCAATGATAACAACAATGAACCATCAAAATCAACAAAGAAAATATTAACCTTGTTGCTCTTAAGTATAGTATCCAATGCTTAACAATGAAAACAACGCACTTGAGATTTGTGCAATCTTTGCCATGGCGTACTTGAATATATTCCTCCATTATGGCCCACACATCTCAAATTGCAGCATGAAATTGTCCTCCCCAAGGAACTTCAAATGTGTCATACAAATGAACATGACCACATCTTCTTTTCTTGCTTTAGAACATGATCCAAAAATATTTTAGACCATCAAAACTAATGAAAAAGGCGGACCAACCTTTACAAGATTATTTTTATAACATATTATCTCACAAAGATGAAAAGAATTAGTTCTTGAGAAAATATGGTTTCTTTCCACAAGTACTAATAAAAACAAAGTAAGAATTCTAAGCCTACTGAAGAGTTGTATGGGAGAAACGTTCCTAATGGTATCTCAAAACCATTTCCAAACAGGTACATTGACATCTAAAAATGACTACTTCTCATTCAAGTGCTTCTCTCCAACTACTTTAAAAATCTTTGGACATCATTCTACATACTCAACCTTCATGGTAGCTTGTAGGAATCAAATCACTAAGTCTTTTTGCACCCTTCAAGCAATACCAATGGATCTTTTCTTCATTTCCACCATTTAAGAATTCCACCATTTCCATTTCCAAATCCTAAACCAAGAAATCTTAAACTATTATGAAAGACATGGTATAGTGATGATGGTGACAAATGAAGCTATGATGAAGGCCAAAATGACTATTTTTTGAGTCTCAAACAACAAAAAATTACTAAGGATTTTGCAAATTAAAAAATAGTGGTAAACAAACTTCCTTGAACTCCGTCTACTTGTGATTTCCATATGCACAGTGTCCTTCATTCCTTGCCCTTTGCTATGAAAATTGCATCACCTCTCTTAACGCCCCTCCCTTAATAAGTAAATGCAACCTAATTAGAGTACATACGAGAAGTGAATTTATGTTGCACCAAGAAGTTCAAAAATATCTTATACCCAAAAATATACAAAAACCAAAGTGACCAGAACAAATTTTGAGAGTATATTGAATGGACTTGCAATAGTGACTATCATATAGTATAAGCCACATATGGCAGAAGCATTCCATTAATCCTTAAACAACAAGCCAGTCACTGAGGAAATCATCTATTTGGATACTATGTATATTGTTAGCTTAAAAAAACGAAAAAAATAGTCATTGGGAGACAATCTATTTTAGAAGACGTTCCCTTGTCCTTCAACATTTTGAAGATGAATAGTTGCACTTCTATTGTACATAGAGAGATTCTATGTCATCCATCAGACGAAAAACATCCACCTTGACATTTAAAGGTTAAAACTCTAGAAATTTTGATAGAAATCATACTACTAAAATCATAAGTCCCTCTATAATATCACAAATGCTACCATTAATACTAGGGGCTCGTGCTTGCTATGCTACGCATTCATTGTATCACATATGATATATTTGAATAGAATGCATGATAATGATTTTGATAAGTCTTTAAAATAATTATTTTATAAAAATATTTCCAATCATGCATACATAGAAATCATATTTTCACACAATGTGATATTATTGAAATAGAGTAGCAATTCACAATCACCTCTGTAATATCACTTTTTACAAAGGGTGATATTAAAGCAATAATATAGTCGTTGCAATTGAGGTGATATTAAAGAGGATCAATATGGTGATATTATAAAGGTAGCAATTCCATTGCTTTTCTTGGCTTTATACTTCTTTTGCATTTCTATTATTTTGTGCTTTTATAAGCTTTGAGCTTTTGATTTCAATTTTCTATTGCTACTACCAAATGATTTGAGAAATTTATTAGATTGAACTGATTTTGGATTTCACAACAATTAAATTGTTCATGAAGCTTTTTGAGATTTACAAGTTTTCCTTTAAATTCTTCTATTTGGATTGCCATTGTTTGTAACAATTGAGTCAAATTTCTAATGCATTCTAATGTATGTGTATCTTTTACCGTATTCATCATTGCATGTATATCATTCATTATTCATTAAATTTCTATTGTTTATTTCAGTATATGCTTATTTATAAAAAAAATTATATGAAGATTTTAGTAATTTTAATCTGAAGGTTTATTGAAATTCTTACTGTGCATTCTATCTAATACATATAAATTTTAATAAAATTCTAATGGTGAATGTATAGCATAGCAAACGCCAACCGCTAGTCTTTCTTAAAATACCAACATGGTATTGCAATGGTGACTACATAGCAGCCACATTAAAACGCAACCTTTGAACTCAAACCCCTTTTTGACCTTTCTCTTGTGTGTTTCATTGTATGTCTCTCTTATCATCGTATTGGTTTGTCAAGGTTTTTGCACGTTCTTTGTGTTCTCCTCTTCTTTGTAGTTGTCACCAATGTGCACTTCTTTTTTTGCCACTAGAAAGCAACGAAACTTCCTAAAATCCAACACCCATGAATTTGGGAATCGCAAATTCTCATTTGGTGAATTGCTACATTACTACAATGCGACTTTTAGAACTGTGAAGACTATAGTCTGTATAAATTGTGAATTCTAGGAATGGTTTGTTTTTTCATTCTGAATCATTGTTCACATTTTCCTACACGTCCATATGGTGTGAGTTTAAATTGTTATATTTTGAATTGCTACTCTAGGAATTTCACCAAATTCTATTGAAATTGATAATTGTCTTCACTAGTGTGTTACATTAATGTCATTTTTTGTACAATGTTGCAATCCTTTAGTGTTGAAGTGTACTGCATCAAAGAATGCTTTGAGGTGTATGCACTTGCCATTTTGACAAGATGTATTTATGATAATCAGTATTACCCTTTTGAAAATTAGTGTAACCTTGATAAAAACAAGTTGATAGTTCTCAATAATCAACGAGTATAAACCTTGTTTTCATACTAAACTATTGATGACATGATCACTCTCCTTGTAGTTCAAAATAGCCGCTCTGAACTCATATTGGACGGATATTTGTATCAGTTTTTTCAACCTCCACATAGTTCAAAGCGACTGCTCTAAATTGATATTGAAAAAGTTTTCTTTCGCATTCTTTGAGACTCATTACAATTAAGACAACATTTGAAGGGGATTCATATGTAAACCTTCACCTTTTGCACAGTTTAGAGTAATCTTTCTGAACTAATGGTAGGAGGATATTTTTGTGGGATCTTTCACCCTCCGTGCAGTTCAAAGCAGCCACTCTAATTTGAAATTTAATGGATTTTCTTTCGTGTATTTAGAAGCTCTAGATTGTTGAGAGTGGTCTATGAGAGACGACATTCAATGGGAATTCTTCCAAAAGATTTCGGCCTCCGTGAAGTTTAAAGTGGTCACTCCGAACTTACTTTGGAAGGGATTTCCTACAAAAAAATTTACCCTTTGGAATGTTTAAAGAGGCCGCTCAAAATTGGTATTGGGAAGATGTTGGAAAGAAGACCACTTCCTCATTTTACAAATAGTAAGACAAACTTATTTTAGGATGAAAATGTTTCGGAATTGTTTGCTTTTCATTCAATTTTGAGACAACAATCCAAACTACTAGTAGTATTCCCTTGTACTCAATTCAGAGAGGGAGATCTAAAGTACTTCTAGGAGGTTATTGAGAAGCATTTGGTCTAAGTCTACTTAGTACAAAGTGAGCAATATATAATGATTTTTTTGTTCTCTAAGTTTTTGGAGTCCACACATTTTGTCATAGACCTTGCTTAGGTTGATTACAGTATTTGCAATTAAGATTGTTTGTTCTCATTCTCACATCCATCTGGATAGTCTATTTCAGCTTGTCTTTACTATCATTTGTTTCTACAACTCTCTTTCTTATTCTATCATTACTTTATGACTTTATTGTGCATTCTATGTTCAACTTCACAACAAGAGGACTGATTGGGATAGACAATATAATGCACTATTTCATAGTGTTATTGAATAAGTAATGACGCCTTGCAATCGACCTTTTTTGCGACTTGGTTGTATACCATTGCTTGTTGATTTGTGAAGATTTCTCTTCTGTTGTCTTCAGGTGCGTCAGGCCCACGGGAGGTGCACTACAAAAGAAGTTCATGGGTGAGGAGCGACCAAACCCTAACTATCCATTTCTACTTTTCCTAATTACTTTCTAATAAATTATAATTTCAACCTACAATTTTGAGCTTTGTTTAACAATGTCTATAGGTTTCTATTGCCAAAAATTTCAATCCTAAATAACATGTGATACATTATCTAGAAAAGATTGAAAAATAAACTAAAATGGCATGTTTTTCAACTAAAATATTTATAAAGATCACATGAAGATGACTATTGTATCAATATTTAGCCAAAATAAACTTTCAGTAGAAAGCTATTTTATAGAATTTTTTTTTATTTTTCAATTTTTTTTTCTTATATAATATAGGGGTGTGAAAGTTATTTTTAGCTTTACAGTGTATCTTTTTTCTTCTAAAATTTGTAACTAATTATTATTAACATAAAAAAATACCAATAATTCAGAACATAAACTTTCAAAGTAGGAAAATCTATTCATATATTTTTTTTAGAAAAAAAATAAAATTTTAGGATATAATATAGGGGGTCCAAAATTTGGTTGCTCCTCATCCATGAACTTCCTATGTAGTGCACCCCTCGGGTCAGGCCGTGTAGACTAAATCAGAAGCATGTACAAGTTATCAATTCTTCAACAATTATTTCAAGTGCCACTCTCATCTTTTCTACAAAGTCCATGTTCTATTTATCACGGGAATTCACTTTAGATCTTCTTGGTGTCTCCTATGTCTTTTCTTTGAACAACTATGATGGTGATGAGGTCCTTTATGTAACATTCTACTCTCGATGGCTTTTTCGTTTTCAATTGTGCATTGCATTCCTCTATCATCGCCAATGTATCATTTCTTGAACATTTGATTGCAAGGATTCGCAGAATGTGAGGAAGAGGATGTGGACTTGAAAGCATATGTCAAGGCAAACGTAGACAATAGTTCCATTCTAGATTGTGAGGGCATTGATTGCAATGGATGGTCTGGAAAGATACTACTTGCAAAACTTTTGCAGAAGTAATAATTATCAATGCCAACCCTAACACATGCATTGATAGACAGAATAAACTTGGGAAGGATGACACAGACATTATTAACCTGGAAGTGTACAATGGGGAACCTAATATCGGAGACATGTGCTTGCACTGGCCTATGTGGTAGGTGTTTTACCACAATAAAAATAGGTACATTAGTATTTACAATCACACTTGGCACTCGCAAACAACAAGCTCTTGATAAAGAGTTGAAAAAGAATGGACGTACAACAGTATTACTATGATAGGAAAGCACAAGCTACCGCATTACTAGATAAAAGGACAAAAATAGTATCATATGAATTTGTGGCAGAGGTCTTCACACAACTCTGTTGCAACAAAGTGTGTACTCGTAAGATTCCTCCTTCTACCATCTGTGTGCTTCATATAGAAATGCATCTATAGACATTTCAAGTGAAATTTAGCAAGAATTTGGATATCTATAGGATGATGCGAAAAGTTGGCCTGAGGTAAAAGCATATTGTTACTGTGAAAGGCATAGACGTCTGTCCATGTACATAGAAGATTCTTCACAACGTCCCCCTCCACACATTCCAAAGATACAAGGCCAAGGCCGACATTAGAGGTGCTCCACATGGCAACCTCAATCAAACAAAAAGAAGGATTGCTACTATTTAGGGCATCAAGATTACTAGAGGCAATAGCCAACTACATTCAATGAAGTGCTTGTTAAGGAGTTCATAGAAGTCCATCAACATTCAAAGAAGTGCTTGTTGAGTGCGAAAATTGAGTGGCCGTGTTTCCCACTATTTGCACGCTAATATAGAACTTGGGTTGTCATCACTCTCGCAATCATGCTTTAGTAAAATTCAAACAAAGTATTTTTCTAAGTACATTGTGAAAGGAAGGGGAGATTCCTTTGCAAGATGTAGCATTTGCAACAACTTAAAGCAACTACAGGCTTCTTTTGCTCTTGGATAGGAAGACTATGAACAAATCCAAAGGCATATCAAGAAGCACTTGTTTCTATAAGAAGCCTATTAGCATGCCTACTAGCATAGTAGATGGTTGTCCAAATTACACTCTTGTCTATTATGCATGACAAAATGGACCATTCAAAAATAGCATATCCCGCATTGGTAAGAAAAACAAAAGCCCTAGATGGATTCATAAAGTTTCCTGTAAAGGTATTAGGGATTTTTGCACATAGGTACAGGGATGGCAAATATTCACATTACAATTTGAACATGTTTTCAAACGACAACAATTTTGCGGTGGAGTCCATCACCAAATTGTTGTAAGATTTGGCCCCCTCCACAATGTCTTCACGATCTTTGTTCATAGGAGCTAGTAGCATGGAGTTGTATCAAGCGTTATTGGAGGGTAGCAAGATCTATATTGATTCTTTGGGAATCATTCCCTTGCAATCAATCAAGGCTCAACCATTGCCACCAAAAGCTATACATTCAAATGGACAATTCTTGGAACTTGGAAGGAAAATAAAAACATGTATGTCTTTTGTTTCTGGTCCCTATTGGTAGCAAGAGGCATTGTGAAAGAAGTAGTGGTATTTTTCATAATAGTAGGGTACACCTATGACGACATGGACACATTGTTCAAGTAATGGAGCATGCAACTCCACAAAAAATACCATCCCACCTTGCTATTGCTAATGCAATCCTACATAGAAATGGAACAAGGTTTGTTCATTTTGCACCTAATCAAAGAAGTGCCCAATTTCAAAGCCTACGTCAAATCTTATATTGGAATGCGCAAAAATCAACTCATAGGCCCCTCCCATGGGAGGCAATACAAATTTTTTATGGATGGCAAAAAGTGGCCAATCATGCAATACAAATCACGAAATATATGTACATATGTACAAATATTTCGTGGTTGCTTGAAGAGGGATTGAAGTTATAGGAGGAAGATGCCAACCACAAACTTGTACTTTTCTAAGGTGATCCAATGCGCTTGACCCCTAAAAAGATGACAAACAAAGCTGAGATTTTGTATGGACTTGATGGATACATCCAACATTGGAAAGACATATCCAAAAAAAATGGGACGGTGGAGTATAAGGCCCACATTTCAAATTTGGTCATGTATTGGACTTGTGTAAGAAATGCCCTGCTTTATAGAATTGAAGAAGTCTCCTTCCAATCTAATGAATTGAAACAAGAATTTTGGCCTCAGATTTGACAACCTGAGGTTCTTATGACATATTTCATGCAGGATGGAAGGACCCGACAAGAGCTTAAGGCAAAAAACTTTTACATCAATACTTTGGAAGGGAGGCCCCTACCAATATACAATGTGGTCATTGATGTTTGCAAAGGATTCTACCTCTTTATAATGCCAAGATTGGATTGTTCCATGCCCATATGGCTCAAGAGGGCAATAGAAAATCCGTAATTTGATCCTATAGTAGTCCACTTTCACAAAATTTTGGTGCAATGGTACACCCCATGTAGAACATCCAAGGATATGCAACAATTGTACGCAT
Organism: Climacium dendroides; assembly: GCA_950106755.1. Classification (NCBI taxonomy): domain Eukaryota; kingdom Viridiplantae; phylum Streptophyta; class Bryopsida; order Hypnales; family Climaciaceae; genus Climacium; species Climacium dendroides. The sequence goes on from OX467086.1 coordinate 5,195,387, forward strand.
GCTAGAAGAAAAAGCAGGGTTTTGCGACTGCGGTTTGCGATTGGTTTGTAGTCGTATCGGACGTTTGCGACTTGGTGATATTCTGGAGTCCGCAGTTGCAATGGACAAGTTGCATGAGTTGCACTACAGTCGCGAGGTTGTTTGTCATTCGATAGGCAATGGAGAACTTCGTCGATAAACTGCTGTGACGTGGTTGCTAATGTGGAAGTTATTTCACTTATTTGTGTGCAACTGGTTTGTGACTAATGTGCAACTGGTTTGCGATTGACATACAACTGGTTTGCAATTAGTGTGCAACTAGTTTGCGATTGATGTGCAACTTGTTTGCGATTAGTGTGCAACTCGTTTGCGATTGACATACAACTGGTTTGCAACTAGTTTGCGACTTGGTTATAATTTATAGAGTTGTAGATTATAGAAATCTACAAATTGTAGAAATCTACAAAATATATAAATATTAGAATTTCACTATCAAAATTCATTACACAAGAATGCTATAACTTACCATTCTTATCTATTCAAGCTGATGGTATTCTTGACAATCGATATGGGACAATTGAATCGATTTTCAGTCATGTTCTAGTTGCATTGCACTTGTTTTCTAGTTGCATTTGAATCGTTTTTTAGTTGCACTGTAGTCGGGCTCTAGTTGCATTATAGTTGATTCCTAGTTGCATTATAGTTGATTCGTAGTTGCATTTGAGTCATTTCTAAGTTGCAATCTTCTAGTTTTTAGTTGCAGCCTGTAATCAGAGCGATTGCATTTTTCCACGGTGGACTCTACTTTGCGGATAGTTGTCCACATGGACAACTACGATGAATACTGGATGTAGAATACCTCATGTCAGTTCTTCTGTTACAATATCGTAACCCTATTCTTCATTTTCCGACTACTTTGCGACTACAACTACATACACGTGAAATTTGGTGCAAATATAGAGGGCTACAGTCGCATCTCAGTTGTATAGGACACATAGTCGCATCTCAGTGGGTTGCAACGAACACGTTTTTCTTCTAGTGGCAGGGTAAGATACGAAGCCTAATTTCAAATGGAAGATTGACCAAACAACCAACAAGGCCAACTATGTTTCTACGGACAACATCATGACATCGTGGAAATAAAAAAAGAACAGCGGGAATAGTTTCATTGCTCCTCGTCAACAAGTGCAATATGCAGTGGATCATTTACATCGAATTGCTGAGGAACAACAACAAGGCTTATGAATATGAAATTGCCAAAGAGGGCTATTCCAAAAATCATATTTGATGCTTGCGATGCTCCCTTGCATTGTGGAAGGCGGACCTTTACATATTATATAGTAGGTAGTGATAGTTTTTCTAATTTGATGATATCTCGGATGATATTGCTTTGGATTTTGCAATTTTTTGGTAGACTATGGGCATCATGGATTGTATGCTCCTTGATATTTGTATGCGGCCTCCATTTTGTTCAATCTAAAAGCCAAGTTTTTCCCTTCCATTTCTCATCCATTCTAACATGTCGTATTTTGGATAGGGAATTTACTGACCACACGCTCATGAACAATGCAAATGTAAACAATCACCCAAACTTCTACCCATAATGACAACGAACACAAATATGTCCCCCCTCCATTTCAATGGGCAACAACATCCATGTCAACCAACAATTCTATGATAATTCTACATTCTACCCATTAGTCTCCAAAGACTTTCATTGACAATATCTATAGTCATCATCTTTCCCACAAGTCCTAATAGAAATCCATCCACTCGTATGCAAGAGGCCCATTTGTCACTCACCACCACTACACCCAACTAACTAGTACATAGTACAATACAAAATCACTATAACGGTCCTTCATGTCAAAATGGCATATAAAATATTGTCACTTTAATAAAATTGCCTGTCTCCTTAGTGCTTACATGTATTGGCAAGTGGATGATATCAAATTATAGAAAGCACTTTTAGGTCTATCAAAATAGGCTCTATTAATTATCTTGCCAAGATGGGCAAGCGAGAAAGCCAAGGTTGAAGCTTCACTAAGATTGGTGGACAACTCCATTGGTAAAGACGAATCAATCTTGAGGGAATCTAATATATATGCAATTCTTATTTTATCCCTCTATACCCACCAAGTCCACATACACGTACAATCGCTATTTGTACCTATAACACCCTTTGTGAAGTTTAACCACCTACCAATATACATAAAAGCATTGCCACCATGGGGCAGCTAAATACCTACAACAAGCTAGTGTTGGCATAGCCAATTGAACCCTTGGGTACAATGGCTTTCCACTCCCTTACCATTATACGCCAGCTTACCGCTATGTAGAGATCCTACTTGTTACTTCATAATGATTGCATTAAAGTCATTGAGCTAATTCCCAATTCAAATTGGTCAATGTTCTTGATTCCTACGCCTTCCAACTATTCCTAAGTGCAATTGACCTCCATTGCTCCCTAACCACGCCTCTATATAGGAATTATTCATCTCCAAGCTGGGTCAAAAATTTCCTCATCTACGCAAAGCTGGGGCAATTGAATGGAAATATGGTGTGCCCAATGCTTTGAAAAATGTACCAAGAGTTACGATGGGTTTTTTTTTGGCTCTCGGGCCCAAAGCGTGGAGTCTTTTTTTCTATGCTGAGCCATTGTGGCAATGCTCTCATGAGGCCCTTAGATAGTGGCAAGGTTGTACTTAACCCTTAAACATCAACATGGACATTTGGCATTTGATGGATGACAATAGGACAAAAGTATAACTATTCATCCTCCAAATTTTATTGTGAAAAAAGGAAGTCTTCTACAATAGTTTAACTTCCAATCCACCAATCCTCCAAGGTAGTGGGATTTTTAAGTTATTTTAATTCATTCCTACAGCTCTCACCGACAGTGTTGGAGACACCAATTTAATTCATTCCTACAGCTCTCACTAAGAATATACCCACCTGTCTTGCAAAAATGTAGGCTGGCATTTTGCTAGGCTTTCCATTTTGTAGGTTGGGGGAGCAATGAGCCTCATTGGTTGCAAGCTAGGAGGCCAACTGGTGAGGTTATAAGTGGTCAAATTATTTTTGTAGTGGTCATTTTTAGTTTTGACAATATTAAAAGTTTTTATGATTGGATGAGAGATTTCGGGAGGGGGGACCACTTCTTATCCTTTGTTGTTTTTCAAGCCGGTAGGTGGCTTGCAAAATGACCCCAATATGCAAGCCACCCTCGGCTTGCAAGCCTTCCCTCTTCAGTAGTCAACCATTTTGTAAGACAGGTGGGGATGCTCTATTAGGATTGGGGACGCCAAACGTCAAAAGAACTTGAAAATATCATCTTCAAAAATCCATTGTATCAAACCTCATTCACTGAATTCTTAGAAAACACTAATTAACCCATAAACGACTCCACGAACGTTTTTTGTCCAATGAATGACAAGGAATTCTCCTCTCTAGGACAGAAATGCAACTCTTCATACTTGGAATTAGGGATGGAAAGGAAAAATCTTCTACACTAGTTTGACTCCCAATGAATATTTTGTTTTTTTCAAATTAGATGATGTCAAAAGGGTTGATTTCCACCAGGGAAAAAATTTGACACCCTAGGGGGTGTATTTTGCCTCCAAAGGTGTCCCTAGACACCCAAATCTCAAACAAGGTGTCCCCAAGGACACTCGAAAATTTCACAAGGGTGTCTTTTTGACACCAAAAAATTTATTAGGATGTTCTCCGACCCCACGCAGCAGTTGTTTGGCTAGGGTGGGTCGGGGACTTGGGCAGTCGGGGGTCAGAACCGCTGGCCGCCAGCCGCCCAGCCCGGCAAGTCTCCGCAAGGCGTAGGCAACCAGCCCGCAGGGTGAGCCCCGCAGGCCAGTCACCAACCGGTTAGGGTGGGGCTGGCTAGGATCGGCCAACACCCTAGCCTACCCCCATCAGCCCAACTGCCCGGGCGGACTAACTCACTGGCAAGGTGCAGACAAGGCACGTATGGCGCAGACGCGCAGTCACAGACTCACAGGGGTGCGTTTTTATTTTAATGTTGTTTTTTGGTCTCTTTTTCTTCGTGTTTGCTCTTCTCATGCTTTCTTCGGTTTCCATGGGTGGTGCATTTGTACTTGTGGTGTGTGCATGATAGAGGCGGAGTGATCGGGGTGGAGTGGAAGATTTTGGAAGTGTGAGGGAATGTGTGAGAGAGGAGGTGTAGGACAGTGGAAGTGTCTTTGGATATGGTTGTTGATTTGATGATTTTTGGTGATGAGTGTTTGCAATTGGTGACAATTGATGAGTGAGGAGGTGCGGGAGTTTGGGAGGATGTTGTGTATGAGATTGTAGGAAGGGAGTGTTGGTGAGGTTCATAAAGATATGGCATCAAATTTTGGGGTGAATAAAGTAAAGATGAATCTTGAGCATTGAAGTGAAGTTCATTCATGAGAGATTTAGGGTTTAGGGATGAAGGACTTGGTCTTCCCTTTTTGTATGTGTGATTTTGATTTCATGTATTCTTGAGCATTTGATTTGAAGTTAGGATTTGAGCATTGTAGTAGAAGCTAATTTTTGAGCATGTGATTTTGAATTATGTTTTGAGCATTTACTTTTAATTAATGTCTTGATCACTTGATTTAAAGTTTCTTTTAAGCTTCTAATTTCAAGTTTTGTTTCAAAGTTTTCATTTCAAGTTTTGTTTTATGCATTTCATTTAAAGCTATGTTTTTTGTATTTTATTTGAAGATATGTTTTCAACATTTGATTGGAAGTTATGTTTAAATTGTTAACCTTCTTGTGTATAGATTATGGAGAGGGCTAAGATTATGGAGAAGGCTAAGAGGAAGGAGAAGGCTAAAAGGGTGGAGAAGCAAGCAACCCTTGCACGGTTTATTAAGAGACCTCGAGTGGATTTGAATGTTGAATCCAATGACATGGATAGAGAAAATGTGGAGATTCTCAAAGACAACAACCAAGTGGAGGAGGAGAGTGCTAGGGTGGTTTAAGGGTGTGCCAATTATGAAACCCTAAGGGAGGAGCAAACACTTATGGATATTTTGGACCATGAAGCAAATATGGGAGGACAAGGGAGTATGAAATCAAGAAATTATAGAAGTGAATGGAAATTCAAGTACCCTTGGGTAAGAGCTATTGATGGTTTGGGGCAAACTCGGTTGAAATGTATTTTTTGTGAAAAATTCAGAGCAAGCGGTCCTTGGGGGGTTGGAAAAGGATCAGTGAACTTGCAGATCTCTAGGTTGCTGAAACACAACTTGAGCAACCAACATGTCTATGCTCGTACTAGATGGTTGGGTTTGCAAGAAAAAATTGCAAGATCTATGGAAGCACACGTGCAATAGGCATTGGAGTCTAACAAGGCTAATATCATTTCTTGCATGAAAATTATTTATTTCTTGGCTTCCTCTACCATGCCTACATCTATTTTTCCAAATCTTGTGAAGTTTGCAAGATTTATGGAAATGCCAAGTATGAGTGCAATAGATGACTACAGAAGCTATGCAAATGCAATATCTGGAAGGGAATTTCTACTAGCCATTGCTAGTGTCCTTGAAGACAAACTCATTGAGGAGGTTACTACTTCTCCATTTTTCTCTATTATGGTGGATGAATCCACCAACAGGGCTTTGGAGTCACACTTGATTACTTATGTCACTTATTTGGAAAATGATGGTATTAGCCAACCCAAAACCGAATTCCTTAACTTTGCAGGCATTCCAGATGGTATAACAACATCCATATTTGAAGCGTGGAAGAAGACTAGAATGAAATATAATTGCACAACAAAACTGAAAAGAGAGGTATTACATTTGTTTAGAACACATTGCATAGCCTATAGGGAGGCACTAGCTTCCCAAAATGCAATGGAAGCAATCATTCCTCTAGCCTCACTAGAGAAGTTATCGAACAGATTATATAGATGGATTGGAAAGTCGTTTTTGAGAAACGAAGCATTGCAAGGGTTGTTGACTATCATGGACATTGGGCAATTGAAAGTTCTGCATGTTCACAATGTACAGTGGTTGTCTATGGGCCAAGTAATGGAACGAATGACATCAATTATGCCAGCTATATTATCTGTTTTTGGTGACCCAGGTGGATGTGGAGAACTATACCATGAGTTCCGTTGTTTTTCGATTCTATTTTTTATTCATCTTTTTGTAGATGTACCTGGAGAGTTGAATATATTGAACAAGATTTTCCAGAAGGAGAACTTGGATTTGATTGAAATTGGAGAAGCCATAGAGATTACAACACGGTCTTTGTCAAGAAAATTTTTGGTGGATGAAGATGAGGAGTTCAGTACAGATACAAAATTTGTGGCACATTTTTTGGACATTTCTAGAGGTGGTCAGATTCATTTCCAAGACTCCACAGAAGTTGTGTATTCACATATATTGCATTATGCACCATTGCCTCATATAGTTGAATTTGGTGGTGATGGCACCTTACAAGGGTGTAAGGTGATTGCACAGGCTTATGTGCTCAAAGTAATAGACTCATTGCAACAACGATTTCCAGATTTGAAGGTCTTCAATGCAGCTAAGCTATTTAGCCCCATTTCTTTTTCAATAGACTTGGCACTTCTTCACCAAAATGCTTCTTTATGGCTTCAAATTTTTATTGGGCACTTCTGTACCAACAGAGGGACTTTTCTTGATGAACGTGGTTTAAAATCTGAGCTTTGAGGTTTTTTGGATACTCTTCAGATTTCATGTGGTGGTTTGAAAATGCACCAAGCTTGGATGGTTTACTCTTCCAATTTAGACTATGTTGGAAGATATCCTCACATGACAAAGTTGTGGCAAACTGTTCTTGTAATTCCTGCTAGCACAACTTCTTGTGAGAGAGGATTTTCGACTCAAAATCATATTAAGTCTACTTTATGTTGTAGGTTAGTATTAGAGACTTTGGAGGCAGAAATGAGAGTTGCAATGGCAAAAATTCCCATAGAAGCCATTGACTTTGAACAAGTTTGGATTAAATGGTGTGCCATGAAAGGTCGCTGCTTGTAGGTTTGATTTGTTTTGCAAGCTATGATATGTAGTGACTCTTTTCATTTGTAACCAAAATTTTATATTGATATTACATATTTTTCAAAATTGAGAATATTTTATCTAAGCAAAAATAAATAAACAAATGTATGGAAAGTTAGGGACACCGAAAAATTGCACAAGGGTGTCCTTTTGACACCCAAAATTTGAACCAGGGTGTCCCTAGAAATTCGGCTAGGGTGTCAAATTTTTTCCCTGATTTCCACGGTCACCAGGCCGGCATTTAAGGGTTAAACAGCCCTTCAAGGCTGGCTGGATAGGCTACAGTAATCCCCATAATCACAAGAGTTGACATTCCATTTGGGGGGGTTCTGGTTCAGCATTCCCTGAAATGGAATTTGCTAGTTATTTTTAAAAGTGTTTTTTTTTATCGATACAGGTGACGAAAAATTAGGGTCAACTGTGTCTAATAAATGATTGGCATAACAACATGAGTTAATAATTCTCAGATTCCGTAGCAGCACTTTTTTGTCTTGTTCTTTCCCGAAATTTTCACCATTCAATTAATAGAAATTCTGGCATATTCCTTTTTTCAAAAATATTTTCAAAAATCAAGCAAATGAAATGATGGTCATTTCCTTTGTTTTGTTTTTCTTTGAGATGGGATAATAGGGATATTCATACGTTTCAAAGAATGAAACTTCTAAAAAAATGAGAAGTTGTGGAATGAAAAAGAGGAACCAATAGGGAGCCCTTCTCTGTGAAGAAGGTGGAAACCCCTTTTTTGTGGAGAATAAGAAGGGAAAACAGATAAATGATATTTACATGCAATGCATAATACAAACAAAACATCCCATGTCAAAGCAATTCTTATAACGAAAATTACATCAAATATAATTGAAAATACTAATGAATCTCACTCTTCACACTCTTCACAAAACTTGTACACAAGAAGGAAAAAATGGTAAAGTTTAGCTTGTCAAAGCCTCAAATCATAAAACAAAAAGGCATCTTCAACACTGTGATCCAATAAAATCCAAATCACTGCAATACGAGAACCTTGAAGTAAGTGCAATTTGTGAAAGAGAAAGGTTACATAGGGTAAAAACAAGAAGCACTAGGGTGAAAATTTCTGTGAAGAAATCCATGTCCCTATTTTGTAAAGATTCAAAATTGGGTGAAAAAGTTGTGACTACCCCTAATACAATGTTCAAAATATTTTTTGAATTTTAACAATTATTCTCTTTTAACCCCTAAAGGACCGTTTGTTCCCTCATGGGACAATTTGGGTCTAGGTAGATTCCTATTGTCTCAATTTGTAGTGAATGTTCTTGAGATTTCTTGGGGTTGCGGAGTTTGCCGAGAGCTTTGTGAATATATAATTTTTGTTTCAATCGGTGCTTGGGAAAAAAGTTATGGCACAATAAGCCAAAAACAAAAGTCAATGGACAGCACAAAAAAATAAAAAAGAGTCAAAATGTTTTTTCCTAAAATCTTATATTTTTGTCTACATTTGAAGCTTTGATTCATTCCATTTAGACTAGTTATGAGAAAGTTATGGACAATGTTATTTTTTCGAGCAATCTAAGCATCTTCTTGAAAAAATAACTTATAGGATTCATTTATGAATGCAATTTTTACAATTTAAAAAAAAAAAAATTAGACAAGGTTAGGTTTGCTTTTTAGAACAATCTCACCATTGGGATTATCATATGTCAATTCCATCTTAAAGCTACTAATGATTTAAATTTTCCTTCAATCTTTAACCTACTTCTACTTAACAATTTTTTAATGAGTGAAAATTACGTATTTTTTTGTTGAATTTTTTTCCTTAGGTTCTCAACTCAACTATTCAACATAAAAACTTAAAAAATAAAAATTAATAAAGCAAAAAAATTTAGTTAAAAAGATTCAAAGCCAAAAAATCTAGTCAAGCAAGTTGCAAAAAAACTTGTTTTCTTCACTTTGGATGCAAATATCTTGCAATCTATGCAGTCAAATTTGATGAAATTTTTACCACGTGTTTTTAAACAAGTTAAGTACAAGATCCTATGGTTGGATTTTGAAAAAACATATTTTTTTGGTTTTCTTAGGTGAACACAACAGAAGTGGTAGTTCTAAGTGGATTTTGACAGAAAACACCCTCGGAACTTTAGAGATTAATTCCCATTGTAGTTCTTCAACATGCTTCTTTTCCATCTTCTACCTAATTAATTGCCTTACATATACTCCTAATAATTCTCACCAACTAGGCAAATTTAACACAACATTCACAGACACAATTTAGAATTATTTTGCTTACTCTTTTCATTTCCCTTAATTTAATTTTCACTCATCTTAACTATCTCAATTAATATCTCATATACTTTTCAAAGACTCCAATTAGGTATGACACATGTACTCTTAACTAACACAAATTGGAAACCTTTAAGCAAACAACATTTAGACTTTAACCTCTGAAGAACCAATATGTGTTTTTTGGCAACATAGAAATTTTGGGCAAGTACATGTGATTAGATATTTTTATATTTTAGGCTGAAATTTTAATAGAAGTTGAGGACAAGGAATATCTTTCACATGCACCAAATTTCATGACATTTGGGAATATGACTCAAAAGTTATGGCAAAATATGTTACTTTTTTCCCAGCCGGGCAATTCAGGCAGATCAATAAAAATCACATTTTTTGAAAACAAAAATTTAAAATTGGTTTTCTAGAGTTATATGTACATAGAAAGCTTTGAATCATTCCATTTTGATCAATGAGATGAAAGTTATGAACAATTTTTGTTTGCAAGTAGTTATGGATTTTCTACTCTAAAATAAACTTTGAAGTCCTTTATCTTACTCAATTTTCAATATTCTTTGAAAAAAAAGTCATAGGATGTAGATTATTTATTACAACATTCAACCATTGCAATTGGCATTTTTCAATTCCATAACTAAATTCTTAACAATTTTGAATTTTGAATCATTCTCTACTTCTTTCTACTTACTATTTTTTCCCTATATGTTGTACAATTCCAAATGATGTGAAATTTTTCAAGCATGTAGCCAACTTGTTTAGGATAAAGAATCCAAAAGAAGCACCAACATTTTTAGCATTTTTTTCATAGAAAAGTGAACTTGTCTGTTTTTTGTAAGGCCCAAAAAATGATTTATGTGGACTTTGAATGCCTATAACTTGCAATCCATGCAGTGGAAATTTCTGAAATTCTTAACACATGTTTTGAAGTTAGCACACTACAAGATCCCACAGTTATATGTGTCAAAAAAATTCAAAAATTTGGTACTTGTACTAGAAATGGCAATTTTGGAGTGTTTCAGTGAAAACATAGTCAACGAACTTTAGGGGTTAAAACTCTCATTTTGTATTTCACTCAGACCATGTTGCTTATCATGCTTCAACCACAGAGTTATTTTACCTTTCCTTCTTCAATCAACTTGCACTTCAGACTCATATTCCCAATTGCTACAATTTAATCTTAACAACGAATTGGATTTGGTACTACTTCTCAGCTAACAAAAATAAAATCACAGGTCATACCCAATTGATTTTGGCACCCCACACATCAGAGCTTCACTCAGCCGTAATCTCTAAGATGAATCACTCAAATATACATTTACTCTGGACAGCATTGACTAGCATGCACACATATACTTCCTTGCCATCACACACTCCAATTTGGAACTTTAAAATTCCATCATGTCTCTCTCTCATACACTTACTAACATTATTGAAAAGGCAGTAGTACCCAGAATAGGCAGTTACAGTCTCTTTTGGGTGCATTGTGTGACAAACTGTGTCACAATGCACCCCAAAAGAAAATTTAATTAATTATTTTTAACAATCCCCTCCCCTGGTTTCAAAATATTTATTTATTAATTAATTCCCTCCCCTCCCTTTCCTCCCCCCTATTTGTAATTTTGAGAACCTATATTGTCAGACAATCAATATGGAACAATTCAATACTAAAACTGTATCTTGTATATGTACTCTGTATTCATATCTTGTATTCCCATAACCCATACCTAAATTTGTATCCACTCCCATATCCATATCCATCTCCAATATTCATACAATATATAGTATTTATACCCATATCCATGTTTGGTACCATATTCTGGATTCATATTTGGACAACACAGATTAAATCTCACAAAGATCAACGGCTTGTGATTTTTTGAGAAATGGATGGCATTTTGGAAGGCAAGCATTTAAAAAAAATTAAAAAATCAACACCCTGTGATTTTTTCGAGAGAAGGAGGAACTAATGCAAACCAGGAGGTGACATGACAGCCTCTTTTCAGTGGATAGTTGTTCCTCCTCCTATCAGGATTCTAACTCTCAAATTTCATCACCACTTTAACTCAGTAGCACAGCATCACCCTTACACACACAGCAACTTCTCACATTCCTGCATACATCTCCCAACTTGGACACACACAAAACAATACACAGCTTGACAAGCTAGGACTTGCACTGAACATCTCAACATTGGGTGACCAACAATTCGGAGAAACGGACCTAAAGAAATAGGATTTTGGACCTCCACTGTTCCCAACTCAAGAGCGAGAGAGAGACAGCGTAACTGCAACCCAACTATCAAATTGGAACTGACCTGGCTAACAATGCACTGAAAAGAGGCAGTAACTGCCTGCCACAAGTGTCAAGAAACGGTTAGTTTGGGAAATATATTTATTGGGTCATTGTATTGGGAGCGTTTTACAGATATTAGTCAAATTGACTGCCACATCAACCCAAATAAAACTCAAATCGGTACACAAAATTGACCCACTCCAAGTAGGCAACCTAACTCCAACTTGGAAACTAACATTCATTCCTTTAAACTTCCCCCTTACAACATCACAAAAACAACTACAAATCAACCAAATATCATCTAAGACTACCAATTTGGGACACAAACAAACCTAACAATCTAGTGAAAAGAGGTTGTTACCTCTGGTTTTCCATTTCCTCCCCCCTCCCTGAAACGAAAAATTGTAAACCGTTGATTTAAAAATAGAAATAAATCTCTCCCCCCAAATATTGTTGATCTTCAACATATCACTGAATCATACAAATACAAATAGAAGTATGGGTATATATATATTATATGATATATGATATATGAATATGGATATGGGTATATGTATTATATGGATATGGGATTTATCCCATATCGAATGGCACCTCCACCCTCACTTCAAAATTACAAATGGGGAGAGTGAGTGAGTGACAAAGTTAATATAATTTAATTATAATTCTTCCCTGGGGTATCAAGGGTTAACAAAAAAAAATGGATTTATTGTCAATGCATCCAAAAGTGGTTGTAATAGCTAGACACAACTTGCTAAAAAACAAAATAAACACACAAATATACACAAAAAAGGTTCAAAAATTCATCCCAACTAGGTTATCTACATCCATATTGAACTATTTTTTTATGTACCAAGTCCGATTATTCTCTCTATCTTTTATTATAAATATAAAACTTATAGAATTTTCCACTATTTTTTTCTAATGCTTTTTAATTGCAATTGGATTTTTTCCCAATTCCACCAACTAACAATGAACTAACCAATTGTATTTTCCAAACATTGGGGCAACGTCATAAAAAACAATCAATAAAGAATGTGGTTGAGTTGTACTAGCATGGCATCAAATGAATTACCTTGTACATTTAAGAATTGATAATTGTCCTAAAATGTCCATGATAAGTATTTTTTTTAAACAAATGGGAGACTTTTTGTATTAAAAAAAAAGAACTAATACAAAACAACCAAGCCTGAAGGCTGGACAAGTGAAGAGATAATGAGCAAGAAAAAAACAAAGGGGACAAGAGCTACACTACAAGAACTCGAAAACTGAAGGGCCACACTTGTACCATCTAATGTGATCACTATCATAGGAGCCAAGAAGTTGGGATTTTAGCTACATCTTGTCAAACTTTGTTCAATAAAGGAAGCCTAATGCATACTCTTGTCAAGTGGCAATCTTTGCCTTTAAATGGGTAGCAAGCCGTAAATCATGTAAGGCATCCCAGAGAGCTTGCTAAACTAAACCCTGTGGCCATTGTTTTGGGAGAAAACTTTATAATTGTGGGTAATCCAAATGAGCCACAAAGAAGACCCACATAGGAGAGACCAAATACTTCTCACACTGAGAAATTTGTGGAGAAAAGTTGAACCAAAGATACATAAAGTATAGTCAAAGTGTGTAGATGAGTCTCAACATGTTTGTTCTTCCAATAGGTGATGAAGGATGGATTGAGCATACTCCCAGACCTTAATGGTGCATGGACAATGATAAAACCTATGGATAGAGGTTTTGTCAATGCCTAAGGTACAACAATTGCATCTAATATCTAATTCCAGATGAATTTTTGTTCTCCAAGAATGAATGGCCATTACATTGTGCCATACAAACCACATGAAAACTACTTTCTTTTGTGATCGGGCCTTGTGCCACACATCTTTCTAATCTAGTTCAAAGGTTGACAAGAGGATACATGTCTATTTTGAAGGAATGGATCTCTTTGATTGTTGAGGTTGATTGAGGAGTTGTCTTCTACACAAAGTTGTGTAGGAGAGAAGCGGCTTTCCGTTGTTCTAAGACCAATGGCCAAGGTCAAAAATTAGAGATTGAATATCTCCTAAGAAGAAAAGTTTTAATTTGTGGTTGCATTTTTTTTTAACTTCAAAGATTTTCATTCTACGAACATATCTAGAGTGAATCTTTATTGTGTTGAAATGTGGTAGAAGTGAGAGTTGTATGGAATTTTGGCCGGCCATTATCCTAGTGCACTCACCTAGGAGTAAGAGGGACTGGTGCTCAAAATGCATGTCAAATACTCCAAGGCCATAAAATTGCCAAGCTAGTGATGAGAGTGTGTCTTTAGCACGATCAAATAGGCCCAACTAATCACCTATCTAGATTTGGTGGAAGTAACTAGTAAGCATCACTCTCCACAACCTGGGTATGCTGGTGATTAAATGAAACCATTAGAGTTGTTCTGTCTTATGGAGATGGAAAGAAGATGAAATATCATCCCAAGTTTTGAAATCTTGTGTGTTGATGTCCCATAAATCAACAATAGTCTTCAAACCATTTCTTGCTAGAATTCTAGCTTGATCTATGTCGAAATTAAAATTGGACCCAACGTAACATGTTGTCCTCCATAAAATAGTAGAAAGAATGTCATTGGTATTTGATGGTGGAGAAGCACAATATATTTGGTGAAATGTCTCCATGTCGTTGTAATTATATTCCAAACTCTAGAGCCACAGGTGATAGAGTGAATAGGTACCATGAGCTAGGCTTGAGAGGGAAACTAATAACCTTATGTAGGTTTTGGTTTTATTTGTTTAACATATACCTAAAAAGAACCTTGAGATTAGATATGCCAGGTTCTATAGCCAAAAGGATCCATTTGACTAATTATGTAGCCAAAGATAGTTTAAGATTGAGTAATTTTAATCCTCCGATTGTCTTAAAGAGATAGCAATCATCCCATCTAACTTTTGTGCATGTTGTATGCTTGCTTTTACTCCACAAATAATTAGAAAGACTCCCACATACAAATCTAATAGCTTGGATAGAGCCACTCATGATAGCTATGAAGTAGTATAATGTAGATAGAAAAATAGCATTGACCATTGTAACACGTCTTGCTAGTGAGAGATGTTGAGTAGTCCAATAAATAAGTTTTTTAGAAATCTTTTACTAAAAAAACCCATCAATGTCTTGGGTCTCTAGCATGATTCAAAAGGAGAACTTCAATAGCTTGGATATTGATTCAAGGGCATAGGTCAAAATGAATTGATCAAGCCATGCTAGCTTTGGTAATTTGGAAAACCAATAACAAACATTCTTGGTTCAATTGAGAATTAGACTAGATGCTAAGCCAAATCTATCAAGGAGAGGAATGATATTGTAGAGGTCCTCTTTCTACCCCCTCACAAAAAGCCCTATGTCACTTGCATATTGGGTCATTAATTGTTGAAGGTCACTTTATGTTGTGAATTCTTTCCTATTGTTATTCCTCATTGGCGGCTATGTTTGAGGCTTCTCTAATAAGTAGGAAAAGGTAGGGTGCCCTAAACCCTTATTTCACACCACAATGAATAGAGAAAAGAGAGGTAGCTTTCCCATTGAGCAACACTGTAGCAAATGCATCTTTTAAAAGTATCAATAATAGGTGGGAAAAAGATCCAAGGATTCCTATCTTTTGCATCACTTTGAACAAAAAGTCCCATGAGACAACGTTATAGGCTTTTGTAAAGTCAAGTTTAAGGAAAATCAAGTCTTGGTTAGATTCCTTGACCCATTTAACTATCTCATATTACAATAGAATGTTGCTAAGAATGTGATGTGATGGAAGGAAAGTCAATTGCTCTAGACTAATAACTTCCCTATGTCTTTTGATACCTTGGGAGTATAACATTGGAATACACCACATTCCAACTTTCTAAGTGTGGGAGAAATAAAGAAGTGGAGATGATGGCCACTTTGAAGAAGAGAGTCTTTCAAGGATAAAAACATCCAACTAGAGATGGCAATTCAAAAAGTATTTGATATGCCTTAAATTCTTGACATTTCTAACTTTTGGATTTAAAGTGATCTATTAGACAATTGCAAGAGCACATGTATTATTCTTGTCAAACTTTGTTTGCCATATCATTTTTGAATAGAAATTTATGGAAATAATGATCCAATATAGTTGAATTCAAGTTTAAATGTGTATCAATTTTATTATTTTCTAAAACTAATTTGACAAGGAATATAATTATAACAATCTAATGTAATTGAAATTAAGTTTAAATTTGTATAAATTTTATTATTTTCTAAAACCATTTTAATAGAAAATATTGTAATCATTGATTTAAAAAAATATGTTTTATTTGAAATTTATAATTTTAGGGGTTAAAAAATACTATCAAGTATTCATCTTAAAGAATTGAAGATAAAATTTATGATAAATGTTCTTCTAATAGATTTTCATCCATAATTTAAGGTGATTCCTAAAAAAGGTAATTCCAAATTGTGTAGAAGTTTAAAAAATTAAGCTTTTATAGCATTTACTTTCAAATGTGAAAAATACTTTGGTGATTCATTGGTATAAAACCATCTCTAAAAAAGTTGTTATAAATTTCCAAATTTAGTTTTATATTTTTAATTATTTTTCTATATTTTATAAATTAAAATAAAAAATTCATCTTTGTAGTCAATACATATTTGTTGAATTGACAAAGATTGACAATTTATGTGGATTTCATAAACAAGCCCTACATAGACCTTTTAGTTGGAAATAAAAAAAAACTATAATTTAAAGTAGGAGGTTCAATAATTGAACAAGTTCTAAAAGTGACCTATAATACACAAGTACACTTTGTTTTCAATGTGCCATCAATGTATTAGCTATGTACATTTCAAGAGGTGGATACTTTTAATAATCACTACAATTCATCTTCAAAGAATTGTAATTAGTTCACAAAGGTTTAAAAAATATGAAACCATGCTTGGGATAGATGTCAATTCCATTTTTCTTTCTAGATTGTAAATGAATTGGTGCCCCTACAAGGGCAAATCATAAATGATATTTTTGTAACCACAAAAATGCAATGAATTAGAAGGAAAAAGAATGATGGCTCAAGGGTTGTTATGGATCATTCTCTTATGAACTAAAGTTTTGAAACTCAACTACATAATGTGATAACTAAGAAAATTCAACTCACTTATACACATAAGTTGTATTGATTGAACTCAACCCAAACTTCCTATTGAACTCTTTGTAAGGTAACTATTCCTAAACGCAATACCTTACTAAGACCAACATCAACAAATTCTTGCCTAAAATGTATTCCCAAGTGTTATTCATAAGAGTCGTGTGAGTTTTAGAAACACCTATTTTTAGCATAAACTTTGAAAATTCATAGTTTATTAGTCATACAGTCTCCAAAAAATGTTTTCTAAAAAAATCTAAAATCTTCTTTTGACTATTAGCAAATCCTCACAAAAACCTTCTCAATATAACATTGTAGCCATGTTGAATTGCATATTTTTCTAGTTTTAGATGTACTTATAGCTTAACCCTGTGGAAATCAACCTTTAGGGTATTGAATGTGTAAATCATTTGTTTAACCCAAAAAGTCCCATTGTCCCCTCAAGGAACAAAATGGATTTTGGGCAAGCCCCTATGGTCTCAATATTTATTGTGATTTTATGAATCTTTTAGTGAAGATAGTAAAACACATTAGCTTTTTAGTAATATTTATTTCAATCAAAGCTTGGGAGCAAAAGTTATGGAACAAAAAGCCTTTTTTTTGTTTAGTGGGCAAAAAAAACCTTCAAGAAAACTTAAAGTAAAATTTTTTAAAAATAGTCTTATATAGATTATATTTTGTATACATGTCAAGCTTTAATTTATTCCATTTGGATTTGTTACGTGAAAGTTAAATAGACAATCTTATAATTCGCACAATCAAAACATCTTTTTGGAAAAATAACTATTAAGATTCATTTCTGACCTCAATTTTTACAATTTTTCAAAAAAAAGTTTGAAAAAGTTAAGATCTCTTGATAGAACAATCTCATCATTGAAAACAATCTATTTTTATTCCATCTTACAACTATTAACAATTTAGATTTTCCTTAAATCTTGAACCAAATTCTACATAATAATTTTTTAATGAGTGAAATTTAAGGGTTTTTTTTTTTTCTTTCTTGGACTTTCAACTCAATTTTTTATCATATAAAATTAAAAATTAAAAATTATTAGAGCAAAAATTATAAGTTGTGTAGGTTTAAAGCCAAATAACGTAGTTGAGTAAAGTGCAGAAAACTTGTTTCCTTCACTTTAAACACAAATATTTAGCAATCTATGTGGTCAAAGTTTGTGAAATTTCTGCCACACATTCTTATACTAGTCTAGTACAAGATCCTACCACTAAATATGCAAAAAATATTATTTTTAAAACTATTTTACTCTTTGCTATAGAAATGGCAGTTTTGAGTGGTTTTTGATGGAAAAGAAGCCTTGGGACTTTAGGGGTTAAAAAAACTCAAGAACAATCATTAGAGGTCAAACAACTACACAATGCCTTCCCTTTTCGTAATAAATTTCAAAAGTGAACATCTACACTTTTGTCTCACATAGAAGAATCCTCTTTCATCCATTGAACACACAATGTCTATGACGACTAGGGTTTTTTTTCTAGCAAAATTTCACTAGACCGTCAGAAATCTACCTCTCCTAGCTTCGTCCCTCCAAAAACTGGCCTCTGTAGTGAAGACAACAGGGGGACACTGGTCCAAAAAAAAAGCCTTGATGACGACCTTTTAGGGTTAACTTGCACTACGTGGAGGGCCTTTCCAAACTCAACCACAACTTATGGAAACTTCACCTCAAATTAGTGTACCTTGTGCTATTGCCACAATCAAAACAAAAGTAAAAGTAATTTTAAAATTTTAAATTTCCTAACAACTTCAAAAATTAATAATTTTCACATCATGAGTCTGAACATCATGAATCAGAACCCATGCACCCCTGAAACAAACCCATGCACCCCTGAATCAAAGCCCATGCACCCCTGCTTGCTCAGAGCTTTCAGATGGTACCAAGAACACAAGTGACAGACTGCCAGACAACACAAACGAACTCTCTTAATGAATGGATGTACCCACATACACAACTGAAGCCAGCAGCATACCTGTCGCATACCACATGCTCATTGAATTTCCAATCTGAGCTAGAACTCTCAACTCAACTGAGCCGACCATACCGCATGAGAGGAATTCTCATAAAAATCCACTGAAGAAATTTTGTCAACAAAACTGGCAGTGCCCCGCCAAATGATGATTGAATCTACCCTCACCATAGCCACTCACATAGGCAATTGATTACATAAAGCATGGACACGATTCATGAACCAGAAAAGATCTCGTTCAGTGTGCACAAGGCAAGCGCCCAGAGTTTCAGAAGACCGACATTTGCGACGAATTACTTGAGTTCCAACACCTGACCAGCGTGTTTTTTAGCAGTAAACTGCCACAAACCTTCACAGCACTAGCGCAATTCTGGAGGGAAGGAGTTGGACAGGCTCAAACCTGTCAGAGAGGCGAAAATCCACCAACCCCCAAAACGAGCTAGTATGATAAGTTCACCTTAGAAGACGGAGGCCGACGACCAAGCAACCGACAATTCCGTATAAACTCTTTGACGTATGAAAATGGAATTGTAGGTGACAGGCGTACCAAAATAAGTGTGGTTAGGAAACTAGTCATTACTGCATACTGGTGCGTACTAATGAGGTCCGCCGCTACCGCGGGGAACGATGGGCTGGGCACGTGAAGCGGGGATAGATATCACCAAGTTGCGGCTGCCCCGGAACTCCAGATGCTCTTCAGCTTCTACGTACACGCGCCAAGAGTGCTGATTACTACGTACCCTTCATACACGAGTCTCGTTACAATCGATGCTGCAAGTCTTGCAAACCTCAAGTCTGCGCTAGCTAGCAAGATACGTGGAGCTCCCGTTCCAGTAGTTTAATTTTGCTAACGCTCCATCGACTTGTGGGAGAGTGATTACCTACAGTATTGGCAAGGAATTCAAGCAGTGAAAATTTCTGGTCTCCTGTTCGTTAAGCTGCTGTTTCAATAGTTTTGGTAACACTTCATCGACTTGTAGAAGAGTTGTTATATTATTGGCAAGGATCGGAATTCAAGCATAGTAGTGTTTGCTGAACCTGTGAAAGAGGATCATTCGGAGAGACTGTTAATGTGGTGAGTGACTCGGGTCCCATGGGGTCTCAGAATGCCAAGAGTGCAGGCCGAGTTCCATTTCGGTTAAGGTTCTTGTAAAGGCGTGGTTTTGAGTGCAGTGAACTAATAGAAATTAGGCAACTAGTTCTGAATTCCGCTGTATGTGCTCGATTTTTTCGTTGCGAGGCGGAGGTTGCGAGCGTAGAGAGGTTATGACACTTACATTATGCCAGGGAGGATGTTGACACCACACACGGGGCCAGCAGCAGCAGCAGCAGCATCTCGAGAGAACGGGGTTCCAATGGGGGTATACAGACTGACAATCCCAGAAACAGTTCAGGAATCCCTGAACCCGAACGCCCGCAACGGCAGCAGTTCCTTCAAATCCCAGCAACAGCAGTTCCTCCGAGACTACCGAAACTCCGCCTACCCTTCTCCGAAGCCCAGTCGCTACATGGAGGTCCCGCTCGTCACCCCCTCGAAGACGTGGTTGGAATCTCCGGAGCTTGGACAGTTCGACGACGGCAGCACGAGCTCAGTGTTCACCAGCAGCAGCAATCGCACCAGTCACACCAGTCACGCCACTTCCGACGACGATTTCCTCCTGCTGGACTGCGCCAGTCGCACTTGCAGCATCGACGATGTCTTCTTCCCCCAACAAGCGCCCAAGCGTCACAGCTCCGCGAGCTGCTCGGACATGGCCTTCCGACGCGAGCAGCGGAAGAGGCTCATGGTCGTGGAACCCAGTGAGGTCATGGACACGCAACGGGACACCAGCTTGGCTACGACGCTCAGCTTCCGTCGCGAACTGGACGTGGAGAATGAGCGCGTGGATGAGAGCCTGGCGCTTTGGGAGGACGAAGACACCGAGGTTGATCACCAGCCGCGTCGTAAGGTTGTAAATGCGCATCCGGCACCGCATTCGTGGCATGCCGGCGACTCGACCACGTCGGCGGGTTCCAGCAGGAACAAGAAGAAGAAGAAATCTTCCACGTTCTTCAATGGCCTTTTCTCGGGGCTCAGCATTTCCAGTTCTCGAAAATCTAGAAAGTCGGCGAGTTGATTACAATTGTCTTGTTGTAATCTGTACAAATATTAGCAGAGTGTACTGCAACAGGAGGTAGCGATTGCAGCACATCATCAACTATCTCGCTATGGTTTTGTAGCGGTTCTGTAATTTGGCTTAAGCCCATGGTCTATTCCAAACCATTGCAAAACTGCTGCAAAGTTGTTGCAAAAGTCGTGGGCACAGAACCAATGCGTATCTATGCCGAAACCGTTGCGAAAGTTACAATTGCAATCTCAGCTTTCTTTACTTTCCTAGTGGGGTTAATGTAGTTAGACGGCTTACTTCCACTTACACCTGGTCCATCTTGCTTGTGTGAATTAGCGTTGGTTTAATCCATGCTGCACATGGATTGCATAGGCTAATCTCGTATGACAGGTTAGCATTGAGTTAGTGTAGATCGATTAGAAGGCAGATACCTCATCTTGCTTATGTGAATTAGTAAATGTTCAACCCTAGCTCCTCACGAATTAGTTGGTCTCGCTTGAACGAGTAGCATCGAGGAAGTGTAGATTAGAAGGGTTAAATTGTAGGTACACCATTTTGCTTTAGTGAATTACCGTTCCATTCGAGCTATTGAATCTCCCCTGTATCCAGGTTTTGAGAGTATCTGGGCTGGCCTTGTACATTTTGATATTCATTAAGACGAGTACACTGGTTTTCATCAAGGATTATCTATGGTTTTCCATGTCGGCAATGTTGCATACTTGCATCATGGTTCAGTTGTATTCCTTGGTTGGAATGGAGTTCTAGTGAAGCGTGGGTCAGGTTGTTCCAACCATAGCCAAAGCTGAGTCGGTGGATTTGCAGGTTTGTGTGCTAATTCCAGTATTGTAATAATAATAATCAGCTCTTGACTTCACTTCATACGGTATTCTTGTTGTAATAGGAGGTGTGTCAGAGTGCGAGTTTTCTGTTCCAAGAACAGAAGCGAATTGGAAACTCAAATTCAAAACTCTGAGAAGGTCGGAGTAGTTGGGAGAGCAGAGTGCGTGACAGTTTCTCTTCTTTCTTTCGTTCTTTTTTTGTTGACACAAATGAAACGGAGTTTCATTGCAAGAGAGAAAATACAAAACCGGCCAGCCACAGGAGGCCCGACCGGGAGCACCACCACCGCCAACAGCGCGCTACAATACAACAGGTACAATACAACCCCAACACCCGACACGAAACTCTCTTATTTCTTCCCATTTCGAGCTCTGCACGATGCTGAGCTCCTCGTTCTCGTAGATGTACAGAACATAATTTATCCCTCACAAAAAATTTGGGAATTGTATCAGACGCCTCTTGCAGAAAGTCTCGCACTGACACCCCCAATCAGTGTAACTTATGCAAGGATTGCAAGCCAAAGCGTGTGACAAATTGATTTCTCTCACAGAATAATTTGTCATAACTCTGGTAGGACAGAAGGTGGTACAGTCGGGTACTGAAAGCTTACAAATTGCCTTTTGGAGCCATCCAAAGATTTGTACATAATATAGAATAAAAACTGTCTTTTTTCCATCTTACATAAATATTACTGAGTTCTTACCCACTCCCAATCAAGCATACCAAATTTCAGTTTCAAAAAAGCAAAAGTCCATTTTTGGTGAATTTATTAAGCCAATTTTTGTGGTTTTATATAATATTCTATTGAATACAATTGGTGACAAATTTTCTTAATTTGATTGTGTGAATGTATAGGGAACATCCATATACACACCTTTCATATTAAAAAACACCCCTTTAAGTAACAAAAATATGATCAATGAAGAGTTCAATGAAAAGTGTTGCATGACCAAACCTTGAAGAAATGGATATCTCTATATTTTAATTTGATTTGGGCAAAATAATTGTACCATCATACTCAAATGTACAAAATTAGTTATCGTGCGAGGTGCAAATAGAAAAATCTAATTACAATAAAGATATATCTATTTTACAAAATTTGGATATGGTCACTCCAACATTAAATTCTCTATAGATGGAATTTTGAAGCTTTTTTG
This sequence comes from Climacium dendroides, assembly GCA_950106755.1. Taxonomy (NCBI): domain Eukaryota; kingdom Viridiplantae; phylum Streptophyta; class Bryopsida; order Hypnales; family Climaciaceae; genus Climacium; species Climacium dendroides. The sequence goes on from OX467086.1 coordinate 5,218,171, forward strand.
GAGATGCTTGTTAGAAAGAAGATGTGCATGTAAATGTTTCCTACATATCTATGCAATCAAATTTTAAAAATTCATCACCACTAATTTTCAATCAATGATAATGTAAATCACAAATTTTAAATGAAACAACTCATCAAAAATGGAGTTTTGGTTTTCTAAAGATGAAATTTGGATATGCTTGATTGGGATTGCGTAAGGATACAATGATAATTATGCTTATCAAAAAAATACCAAGTATAATCCACATTGGAAAAAAAAAATTGAATGGCTACAGAAGGCAGTTTGTAAGCTTTCAATAGACAACTCCAACCACATTGCCAAGTTCATGAGGCATGGAAGATCGATTAGCTCATATGAATGTATCAAGCTTGGGAATTTGTGTCATTAGATGCATGGGAATTAATTTCCAGAACAATGGCAAAGAAAGCAATTTAATTTAGATCATTCTAAGGTAGAAACACCCAAAACCGTTACTTTAAGCAATTCAGCATAGTTGGAGGCATATTTTTCTAAAAATAATATTTTTGTAGTATATGCAAGTGAAAATCATGAATATTAAAAAAAAAAATTTTAGGCATTGTATGTAATTTTTATGATTTTTCAAATTAAAGTGTTGATTGCCTAGACCACTGGAACTATCCTATAGCTGCACAAAAATCAACTGTCATAAAATCAGAGTTCAATATGTGTCCTTTAAGTGCGTCAGCAAATCAAAGTTAAACATATGCAAGACACATTAATGGAACTCTAGGGACACTTTAAGGGCACTCTATGGAACAAAGATTAGGTATAGGGACGGAATTGAATGTTTCTACCTTAAGTCATTTAATTATAATTCCAATTTATGATCATGCCCTGGAAAATCATTAGTTGCCCTAGTTAGGGTCTATGTATTGTTTTGTTCAATGTGCAATCTAAGATCCTTGATTTGTATCCAAAAGAAAAAGACATTAGTTGTAAGGTGTGAAAGGACTCACACCTTCAAATTCATTTTCTTCAAATATGTCACACTACCCTAACATATAAGGTGAAGTCACAAATCACAAGTAAGTGAATTGTACAAAGGTTGGTTTAACCCCTGAGTGGAGGCCAAAATGAGGCCTCTTTGACTTGAAAGGTTGTCCTTGTTTGACTGTTATAATTTTTTCAGTGGTACGGTCAAATCATTGGTTCATTTTCATGCACCTTTGGACCTCTCTTCACTACCAATCGGTGTGGTCAATATTTTGTGAATCTCATTTTGAATGGTAGTTTAAGGGGAATGAGTTCCAAAGGGTTTGGATTTCAGTGAATTTGAGGTAGGCACTCACAAGTTAACTTGATTTCACTAAGTTTAGTGGAAAATCTGCACTTGCGGTAGTTTGCAGGGTTGATTTAAGGCTCGAGAGTTATCCACCAACCAGACTCCAATGCTCCACCCACCTTTGTGCTTTCATGACGCCAGCCCCTTCTTTTAACCCCAAAGTGACATTCAATATCCAGGGTTCAAAAACATCATTGCTTTTGAAGCTCTATAGGTCTAGATATCTTCAAGTTATACAAATCTCAACCATACAATCTTGTAGTGTATATGTTTTAGATGATATGTATAGAATTTGAAGTCATTTGGCCATATAGATTGCAAGATCATAATGTTTTAGTGTCAAAAATAGATGTTGAAATTTTCCCAAAAACACATTTGGAGGTGAAATTTGTTTTCTAAACCTACTCAAATGAAAAAACTTTACACTACAAAATGATTCAAAACTAGTATACAAACACATCGGTGAATTTTTTTTTCATTCAATTGACTCATTGTATCTTAAAAACAGCTTTGAAATGTCAAGAAAAAGCAAGAAAAATTGCAAAAAACACATCTAAGGCTGAACCTCTTACTACTAGAATGCTTCTCACTCACTCATTACTTCTTGGATTGACATGAGATTTTTGCCTCACAAACTTGACTAGTATACACAACTTTTCCAAGAAAATCTATTGAAAGTGGACTTTGTATGAAGAAGAAATAGGCCACCGAAGTTCACTCTACTCCCCAAATGCCAGGATGTTGAACTTCAAATTGCTCCCAAACATTCACAACAACTTGGATTGACATGAAAATTTTACCACAATAACTAGACTTCAAGGGGAACAAAATCCAAATTTTTTTTTTTATTGAAAATGAATGTTTTACGAAAGAGATACAAGCTCCCAAAGTTGCAGCCCTAAATGCAGTTTGGTGAACCCAAATTGAAGCTGTGAACTTCAATTGGCCCTCCAAAATCCAGTACATCTTGGATTGATCTGAAATATTTTCACACAAACTAGAGGGGAGAACACAGCTTTCCCAACAAGTTTTATTGAATTTGGACCTTGGATGCAAAAGTTACAACACTTTGAACTAGACTTCAAATTGTGTGAGGACACTTTCTACCCTCTTTGTCATTTTGGGGTTAAACAACACTTGAAATTAGACATGCAATGGACCTTTGAATTTGTCTTCAGATTAGCTAACACCTTAAATTGGCTTGATATTAAAGTAGGAGGTCCATAAATCAACCACCTCAAAGCTGAAACTGAATTTTGGGGAGGTGAAGCTTTTTGAAGTATTTTTCAGTAAATTTTCCTTAAAAGACAAGTGGAATTGGCATTCAACCCAAGTTGTTTCATATTTTTTAGAGCTTTGTGGAATTAGTTATGAAATTTTGAAGTTGAAATGGCATGTACAAATAGTGTACATTTGAAAAGGTAGGCAATTTTAGAGCTTGTACACTCTTAAATCCTTTTACCTTACTTTTGCTTGGATGACCGAATCAAGTTGGTGAGCAGCTAATGCTAATATTGGTGGTGGGGAGTTTGTATATTTTGTAAAGTATATTCACACTCGGTGTTTGTAAAAATGAACATGTAGGTAAACTATCCCATTCCAGACCAAATGGGAGCAAGCCCATTGTGGGCAAAACTGTATTTATGGTGTAGAGTTCAGAACTTGTTTTTTTATATATGTAGAAAAACCCAACTCATGTGGAAGCTAGTGTGGCATTCCTAAGTAGTATCTTTCACCTTGAAGTTCCATTGCCCCCTTGGATGACAAATGAAAGTTTGGAAAGGTTCATATGATCTTGATTTTTGGAGCATTTTTTTGAATAATTTAGCTAAGATAGAAAAATGCATTAGCTTTTTAGAAATATCAATGCTTAGGAACAAAAGTTATGCTATCCTAAGTACAAATTTGAATTGGCAAGAAAGCAAAAAACTCACATTTAATCTTGAATTATTTTTTTTAATTTTTTTGATAGATTGTATTTTTTTTCCACTTAGAAAGTTTTTATTCATTCCACTTGGATAAGTGATGTGAAAGTTATAGAGCTTCTTGTTTGCATGCAATCATAACATCTTAATAAAATAATGTTTTGGATTTGTTTCTAAACTCAATTTTCAAAATTTTCAAAAAAAGTTCCATGAGGTACAATATACTGGAATAATATTACTATTGGGATTAGTGTATTTCAATTCCATCTGAGAGTTATTGACAAGTTAGTTTTTTCTTCAATCACATACCTACTTCTACTAAATAATTTTTTAAAGAATCAAAACTACATTTTCTTATTTTAAAATTTCAAAAAATTCCTAGACTTTCAAATCAATTCATCAACATTATATTTTTGTGATCCAAAATTTGTAGAGTGAAAATTCTAAGTTACAACAACAAAATTAAAAAAGGACAAATGTGATGCAAATTTTATTGATCGAATAGCAATATACAAATTTAACAACAACATAATGACTTATATTGGCAGGATTGAGATTTCTCTCATTTCATCTTAAATGAGTTGAAACAATATGTCTTGAAATTCTTTCAATACATAATATATATTATGAAGTACTAGGGATCCTACAATATTGTAAAGGCCAGCAAAATATTTCAAGAAGTTGCATATATATAGTTTTAAAGAGCCCTTTGTATATTTAAACTACTAAATTCTAATCATTCAATTTTCAAAAAATAGATGAATGCAAATATGTCCTAAGCAATGTTTAAGAAACTTTTCAACTTTTATAGGCTATTTTCCTTTAGTTCCCAAATTGAATTGGTTTTTCAAATATGGAGTTTAATTATTTACTCTATTTTCATTCAAAATAGAAATTTTATAGATTTTTTCACCAGTTTTTTGCAAATGTTTCCAAATTGCAATTAGTTTTTTTCTAAATTCCACCGGCTAACTTTGAACAAGCCACCATTTTTTCTAAAACATTGGTCCTAAGCACATAAATTTTTAGTCTTTTCATCCATTTAAATATTTGTCAATTCTTGAATTAGTTCTCTTATATTTGTATGATACAAATTTAGAATATTTTTTTGCATATATTCTACAGTTCAAGGGAAACAAATAATTATGTTTTACCTCAAAAAATAACATTTCCAATTTAAAGAATAGCTTGGCTAATATGATTTGAATAAATTTTTTAAAAGCATATATTATAAACAAACATAATTAAAACTTGAAATTTTGAATGTAAAGAACAAAATTCATACAAAAATTATGCATATTCAATCTAGAATCAACTTTAAAAAGAATTTTTGATTATTAGTTTCAAATTTTATTGGAAATTATTGGTTAGTGTAGTATTTTGTACATCTAATTAACTAAATATTATCTATAGATCATATTTTACTTGTTTCTATTCAATTTAGTATATCATTAAATTATTATTTTAAATTATATTTTATGACATAGCTACATAATTTTGGAAATTTGGACTATCCCCAATATTTGAGGGATTAAAGGACCTAAATGGAATATTCCAAAAGTTACCAAAGACACATATATGACTCCAAGTAGGTTTGGCTTAAAAAACCCTTAAATGCCAATGCAAGGTATATGTCTATTATAATTGGTTCCTTAATTTATCCTTAATATTACAAATGAAGGATTTGTTTCCTTTATTAAATTCCTATAGAAAAGTAAAAATTATCACATATACTTATAAAAAAAATCTAGATTATCTATTATATTAAATACAAAATGTGTCACAATTTCACATGTCATGTCTTATAGCAATTGCTTCACGATGCAACATCAAAATCTTATTGTTGCAAATCTTTGATAGTAAAACTAATAGTATTTCATACCTGTAGATAATCTCAAAGTACTAACCTATAGTAATACCATCAGGTCTAGTAAATCATTTTCAAGAAGTGTGAGTTCAACAATAAGTTTGGTTTTATGTTTCAAATCAAAATGAATTTAATATGATCTAATACTTAACCCCTAAATGATTTTGACTATGTTTTCACCAAAAATGTTCCAAAATTGCCATCTCTAGTGTAAGTACCAAATTGTTGAAAAAAAACCATTTTTAGACACATCTAACCATAGGATTTTATATTACTTTGGTTTGAGAATATGTAGAAAAATTTTCAGAAATTTTCACCGTGTAGATTGCAAGATATTAGCAACAAAAATCATTTTTTTGTCTTTGCAGTTTTAGATCAGATCATTATGAAAAAATGCCTCTTTGCATTTATTCTTCAAGGCAAGTTGGCTACATTCTTGAAAAATTTCATATCATTTGGAATTGTACAACATATAGGGAAAAAATAGAAAGTAGAAAGAAGTAGAAAATTATTCAAAATACAAAATTGTTAACATTTTTTTTGTGGAATTGAAAAATGACAATCCCAATGGTTGTATTGTTTTAATAAATAATCTACATCCAATTATTTTTTTTCCAAAAATATTGAAAATTGAGTTAAATAAAGGACTTCAAAGTTTATTTTAGAGTATAGATTCCATAACTACCTGCAAACTACCCACAACTAAAACTCCTCATAACTTTCATCTCATTAATCAAAATGGAATGATTTAAAGCTTTTCATGTGTAAATAAATTTAAAGAACCAATTTCAAATTTTTATTTAAAAAATAAATGATTTATAAAGAAGTTATTTTGTTGCCCGGCCTGCCTACCAAATGTTGAAAATTACATATCATACAATAACCTTTTAACCATGTAGTCAAAACTTATGAAAATTATTGGACCTTAAAGTTATCCCTTGGGTACATGTTGTGTGAAAATTTCAATGAAAGAAAATGAAAATTCCATTTGTAGTGGGCTGCCCAAAATTGCTATGTTGCCAAAAAACACCGTTTAGTCCTTTTGGGGTTAATTTCCTTTGAATATCTAAATACACTACAAAATAAACAAGGGTATAAATGACTTGTCCACAATGACTACAAATGACTACCTTTTTTTCTAGTGATAATAAATTAAATTAAATTATTTATTACAATTGTAGCATATACCCAATTAATGCTTTATTTTTTACTGTCAATAGTAAGTACAGAACCACCTCTAGATTATAGCATAATTACATTTCGTTGGATTTTTTTATATTCATTGTGTTAGACTTTGTTAGACTTTGATAGACTCTATAAGAAGTGTTATATTTGACAATTTTTAAAAAAGTTCTAATAAAAATCTACTAAGAAGCAAAGAAAATTTTTAATATTGTTTTTGAACCTCTAAATGTCCAAGGTACCATATTATGGTGTTGACGCATTTTAAAAAGCTAAATTTGATTGCAATTATATATGCTATGTCCTTTACCCTTGTCTTTTTTCATGCACTAGTAGAAAACACAGGGATTTCAACAGAATTCTGTTGAAATCCCTACGTTTTCTACTAGTGATGACCTCAATTTTAGATTTGACATGTAAAAATTAGAATTGAAAGATTTCACATAGTTTCACAATTTTAACACCCTTTTGCTCAAGCATTATAATATTCCAATTTAAAAGTGATATTGTTGTGTTTTCTTTTTATATGTGATTAATCGTACATCTAGTTTGAATTTGCATGGTAATTTTTTTTAATTGAAAAAAACTTATCAAAACTTGTGATTTTTCTTTAGTTTTGAGCAAACTCCAATAACCTAAGAAAAGGCTTTGGACATTTAGGGGATTTCATGATTTTTATTAAAAATTATTAAATATAACATGTTTCTAACAAGTTTCAATAAATTTAAATCAAGTCTAACATGATGAATGTAAAGAAATAAACCCCAAGGAAACATAGTTATGTTATAACGTAGTGGGTGTAGTAGTGTATTTGTATTTAACATTTGACAATTAGATTTTGAAATTTAACCTCTAAAGTCCCATTGTCCCCTTGAGGGACAAAATGGATTTTAGGTAGGCTTCCATGGTCTTAATATTTGTTATGATTTTATGAATTCTTTTGTGAGGATAGATAAATACATTTACTTTCAATTTTTTTTATTGAAGCATAGGAATAAAAATTATGGCATAAAAAGCCCTTTTTTTAGTTTGGCAGGTAGAAAAAATCCATCAAAAATTTCTTGAAGTAAAAAACATTATAATTTTTTTGTATAGATTATATTTTGATATATATGGGAAGCTTTGATTTAGAAAATTGAGATGAGAGTCTAGAAAAAAAATTAGAATTGAAAAACTTCACATAGTTTCACAAGCTTTAAATTTGTTATGTAAAAGTTATGGACAATCTTGTTTTGGGGGCAATCAAAGCATCTTCTTGAAAAAATATTGACTTGTAGGATTCACTTTTGAACTCAATTTTACAATTTTTCAAAAAACAAGTTTTACAAGGTCAAGATATCTTTTTAGAACAATCTCACTATTGAGATTAATGTATTTCAATTTCATCTTAAAGCTATTAACAATTTAGATTTTCCTTCAATCTTGAACCTATTTCTACTTAGCAAATTTTTAATGAATGAAACTTAATTTGTTTTTTTGAATTTTGTTTTCTAGACTCTCATTTGAATTTTTTATCATATAAAATTATAAAGTCAAAATTGATAGAGCAAAAATTATAAGTTATGAAGGTTCAAAGCCAAAAAATGTAGTTGTGCAAGGTGTAAAAAAACTTATTTAAAACTTAGTTTGCTCTTTGTTTTAAAAATGGAAGTTTTGAGTGATTTTTGATGAAAAAGAGGCCTTTAGACTTTAGAAGTTAAAAATATTCAAATTTCAAGTCATTAAATTATAAATAATAAATAACAACTTATTTTAAATCCAAATTAAAATCTTTATATATTCTTTGGAAAATTTACAAATGTCAATTTATAATATTTTTTGTAACATTCAACTATATAAGTTTTAAAAGTACAATTTCTTTTCTTTCCTATTTTTTCAAATTCATAATCAGCTTATTCATTAAAAATAATAAATCCTTTGTTTATATGTCTATTGATTGTATGAGTGTAAAACAAATTTTCATTAATACAATATAATTTTTATATTATTAAAGATAAAATGTAAAAATATAATGTATTATATATACATTGTATCTTTTATAATGGAGAAATTAGACATTATTTTGGCCAATAATTTAGCAAAGTTCCCTTGAGTGTGAAAAAGATATAATACTCAAAGTCAATGTTTATTTTGCCAAGGGTTGGAGGGACCCTAGTTCTTTGTTGTACAATTTACTATGACATATTAAAATATTATCGCTCATTAAAAAATCTAGTTTATGGTAAAAAATTTGACCAATATCTATTACCATGTATGACATATTTAAACAATTGGTAGGATCTAGTGTACAATTTAGCTCATTGGATCTTGTTCACTTGAAGGTACCTCTAGAATCTACTTTCTAATGTTGTTTGAATTACATGTTTTTGCACATTACTTGGTCATTTGGAATTCAAAGTTTTGAACTTTGATTGTTTATGACTTTTCAAAGTCTATTGAAGGATTTGTTAACATTTGCAAATGATTCAATAGAAAATAGTATGAGTGATTTTGGCAATGGCTACCAAAATATTGGATAATTGTACACTACGGTGACACAAAGTCCTATTATGCACTTGTGGGGCATAGAAATGCTCAATTTGTACTAGTTTTGCATTGAAATTGTGATATTTGCACAAAAAACTGCACTAGCAAATCTCCTCTTCATACCACAAATAATTCATGACCTTCAATAAAAAAATTCTAAACAAATTCACTTTCACAATTTGTAGAAAATAAACATTGAAAAAATAGTAATATCCTTAGATTTTGAACTTCAAAGTTGAATACAAAAATTCAAAAAAATCCTAAAATAATACAAACTTGGAAAATATAATTATTTCAATTATAAAAAATTATATTAAAAAATCATATAATGCATCTTTGGGTATAAATCATAAGATGTTTTTAGCTACATTAGAGGGACATTTTAGGCCAGTTCCTCATATTGGGAACTAGCCACTACTGGCTAAAATAAATAATAATTAGAATTAAAATGTGAATTTTAAAAAAATGATTTGATGTGGTAGTTGCTCTACCACATCAAATTGCTATTGTGGTTGAGTTTCTATAGTTTAGGAATGCATGGGAACTCAGACTTTAGTCCTATAGAAAAGTTGAATTTCATCTAATGTTTCTTCTTTTGAATACTTGAAGATTTTCTAAATATTTTTTGGGGGTGGTCAAGTTTACTAGGTGGCCTTCCTTCCTCCTAAATTGTCCTCCACTTGAAGTTCAATGTATTTGTCATGGACAATTTCAACTTTACCAAAACACAAACTTTTATTGCATTTTGATTTTTTTTTAAAACTTGAGTACCGTGGGGTACAAATTGATTCTGACATTACCAAATGTAATGCTACAAAATGCAAATGACATTTTTTTATCTTGCAAATGAAAACTAATAATTTCATATATTTATTTTATAATACCAAATCTTTAAAAAAACTCAAAATATGGATAAAATGTGAAGTGTATAAAGAATTCTTCCAAAAGGAATAATACATCATATTCATCTTCTGTCGCATCTACAAGCAGCAATACCATCTTATTTCAACAAATTCTCTTTAAAAACCCTATTGTTTACTTGCTACAAATTACACTATTTCAATCCAAATTGAAATTAATTCTAATCCTTCTCTTGTTAACTTGAAGCAAGGCTCCTATTAGCTCTCCTTTTCACTCTATACCCTCTCATTCTTCATAGAAGTTTCATTCTTAAAGAAAGTGTTGACACCCCTTTTCACCATGTGAAGAAGGAGAACGATCACAACTTGTAATTCTTCTCCACAACTTCTCAATCTGTACAGTTTCTCAATCTTCACACCCATTCTTCATCTCTAAAGGAGATAAAAAAAACTTCTTAATCTTTACGGAATGGACCCTTCACAATTCAAGAAGAGAGTGCCACATCCTCATTCTCAGAAGATTGAGAATGGAAAGAAAAAAGTGTGACACAATGACTTTGGGACATGACCTTGTGCTCATTTGAGTCCCCCCACGGCAGGTTTTTTTTTGTTGAATCAACTAATTGAGTATATGGGCAATTTCATTCAAATGGCAAAATTCCTCTACTTTGATAGTTTTTACAATTCAAAGCGGGTAGTTTGAAGTATACAAACATCCTAGATGTTTAAAATCTATATAATTTTTAGATGTTTGAAATCTATACTTGTGTTAGATGTCACTTTTACAATTCCGAGCGAGTGGTCTGAAATCTATACTAGTCATAAATTTCTGAAATCTATAAAAGTCCAAGATTTTTGAAAACTATACCTATCCTAAATGTCACTTTTACAATTCAGAATAGGTAGTCTAAAAGTGGCACATGGAATGCCATCATTTTAACGAAATTCCCCATGTATGTAGATTACACTGTATGTAGATTACACTGCCTTGAATTAACTCTTTTTTTTATTGGTCAGCTCAATGATGAAGGGTAGAAATATTGATGTTAACGTGTGAACGACTTGCAAGTGTAAGTGTGTCAAGGGTCTAATCAAAATTAACTTTACAAGTATTGTCACTCCTCAATCTTGAAAATAATACCAATCTATGTTTCAGGATCCCGCATGTTTAAAAAAAAATTTGAACGTGACAGTCTTCCACCCGAGACTTACTGGACAGATAAAACTCATATTTGAAAAATTGACTCAGTTTAGGATTAACTTTTAGAGTGCAAAATGTTTTGGGCAAGCAAACAAAATCGAAGCCAAGATGGTCAAGTACATGTTAAAATGGCAAATTTCAGAGGGCCAAGAAAACTGAGATGTTCAAGTGAGCATATGCACAAAAAGTATATAAATAGGGGATGGCATTCTATGTGCCATTTTCAAAGCACTTGCCCTAATAAAACCGTAAAAGTGATAAACATAGATTTAGGAAATCTTGGATTTATATAAATTTTAGAAATCTAAGATTAATATAGATTTCAAACCACACAATTTGAATTGTAAAAGTAACATTTAGCATAAGTGTAGATTTCAAATATCTAAGAATGGTTTAGATTTCAAACATTTAGGGTGTTTGTACAAATCAAAACCATAAAAACTACCGAAGTAGTGGAATAGCACCATTCTAATAAAATTGTCCATACAAATTTGAAGTTAATTTTAGCTAGTCGATTTCAGGTTTGAGTTGAACAATCCAAAACATCTCCTATTTCAGTTGGCAACTCAAAACTACATATATTAGCCTCAGGTTGAATTTTGTTATAATGGCACCTTTGGCACTTTTATGGTTCAGACTGTACAATCTGAAATGTATAGCTATCCTAGATGGTACTTTTACAGTTTAAATCATGCGATTTGAAAATGACTTATGGAATATGCCATTTCAATGAAATTTCCTATGCTTGTTGTTGCATGTAATTAAGACTCTTGCCATGGTCACCAATACATTATGACTGAGAGTATGACCAAGTTCATTGACTTGAATAATTCAAACTACATTTGTTGACCCCTCAGTCATCGATTCCGTCCATGTTGAGCACTAATCAAGCTTAGGTAGGCTCTAAGTCACATTCCAACCAAATAACAGGCACACGCCCATTGAATGTGCACTCATGGATCATTCAGGTTCCAGAAGTACCTTCGATATCAATCGCCGTATTTGTCAAAACGGCAAAATTTCAACAAATTGGCATGTTTCGATCCCATTCGCCCACAAGGAACCTAGACTGCCACAATGTTGGTGCTCTGCAACACACCAACTCGCTAACGTCTTGTGGATCAGATACTAAGAAAACCGTAGAATTTTTTACAAGTTCTCAAACATATTACTGTAGATTTTCTTTTGGGTTTAGCACTTGGTTGAATTGAAGTGATTTATGTAGAGGTTGTACGTTTGAGGTGATACTGTTTCCGGGATGACGCTCAGATCGAAGAAACTAGAGTTGGAGCTGTCGCAGAGAGCTTCATTTCCAGGATTCTCTGCAAATAAATACTGAGATAGAGCATAGAATCGACGTTAATTCATGCAATGGCAAAGAATACTAATGTTGTAATTATCCAAAAGTATGTCAATTCTTTTGCTGTAATGGTGCTGCTGCTGAGCTGCTTACTACAGCAATGCCATGGGCAGTGGTGGTTTCCCGCAACGCCGCCACCAACTTCATCGTCTTCCACAACCACCACAACCACCAGCACCACTCTTTTTGTCACGCCTGTTCCTTCCTTCTTCAATCCTCGGATGTTCTACAACAGCGTGCAAGCTGCCGTCGATGCAGTTCCAGGTGGTGAATGGTGTTGTTTGCTTATTGCTTTACCCGATTTTCTGTATTCTAGAAGTCTTCCGTTGGGACCCTAACCTGGAAGCTCAGAAAGGAACGTTGAAAATGATCATTGTACGTTCAAGTGCTCGGAGCTTTGAAAATTAGGATTCGTTTACAACTGTGATTAACGTCAATCTCGTTGAATTGTTACATTCATCTGCAGGAAGCTCAAAAATCTCAGACCTGTATAAAATATAAGTTTCAGGTTGCACGTACTGACATATAAATCTATAGCACTCTTTATAGTTTATAGAGCTTTGTGCAGATGAGTGTCACAGTTTTGGGCATCGAGAATAGCTCCAATTCAACGAAATTGATGATCATTTCCACTGAATTCTGCCATTTTTACGAATGAGGTTCTGGATAGAGATTTGCAACCTAATTATCTGATTTCTGCAATGATGGGCAGAAGACAACACAGATTTGGTGACCATTCGAATTTTTCCCGGCACTTACACGTGAGTAGGCTCAATACATGCAGAGTGATTGAAAGTATTTACTGGTCAGATTTCAAAGCATTGACATGGCTTGTAAATTAATAACTTCATGAGTAATGCGAAGACTGAAGTGTTTAGATACTTATAAATCTTTACAGGGAGAAAGTGTCGATCCCATCGACGAAGCCTTTCATTACGCTGCACGGAGCAGGAAGGGGCACCACAATCATCACATACAATGATACTAACAACAGTACCGGCTCTACCATAAAAAGCGCCACCATAACTGTGTTGGCTGACAATTTCTCCGCCAGGAACATCACCTTCCAGGTTCAATTCAACTGCCAATCTCTTCTAGAATCGTACACTCCTTAATTCTTACACTAGAACATACGTGGATATGTACGTAACAATGGCCACTCTGTTTCAGGGTATCAAAATTGTGACATTCAAGTGCACAAACCTCGAAAAAACAGGACTGGCAATATCAAATTCACAAAGCTCAATAAAATTAGGATTGGTATACATCTGATGTTCTAGACTGGCATCTGGAAAAGAGTCGATTTCTTGAAGTTTTATCATTATAACGAATATGGCGATGATAGAAACTTTGGTCTGATTTCAGTTTCTAATTAGGACTTGTTTCCGGACCTACTATTGCTTCTGGTGACTGAATGGATCATGATTGTTGGCCTTGCTTATACCTAAACTCGTGATGTATATTTGGTGCAGAATTCGGCACCACATGCCAAAGCAGGGGAAAGTGGGGCTCAAGCGGTTGCCGTAGTCATTAAGGGAGACAAGGCCGCGTTCTACGGCTGCGGATTCGTAAGCTCGCAAGACACCATATATGATGAACAAGGTCGCCACTACTTCCGGGACTGCTACATAGAAGGCAACATTGACATCATCTGGGGTAACGGACAATCTCTTTACAAGGTTCGTACTCACTTCATAGGTACTGACATGTGTTCAGGAATATGGTGTTTTAAGTTTGAAATTTAGATAAAGCAGGTGAACTTTGATTTGTGTTGACTAGCTTGTATTGGCATTAAATTTTCATTTTTTGCAATTGAGTTTTAGCTTAACCCATAAACGAAGTTGCAGCCATTTTACTGGTCGATGTCTGTGTAGATAGAAGTGCAACTATTCATCCTTGAAATTTTGCATGAAAAAGCAAGGTCTTGTATACTCATAGTAGTTTGACTTCCAATGAGTGCTTTTGGAAACCAACTGCAAAAGGGATGATTTCCATTGTCACCAACTTGTCCTTTAACCCTTAATCCTTAAACATCGGGTTGGTGACCGTAGAAATCAGCCCTTTTGGAACCGTGTGACATCATCTAGTTTAAAAAAAATTAAAAAATAATCAATGGGAGTCAAACTACTATAGAAGATTTTTCCTTTCCACCCCTATTTTTGAAGATGAATAGTTGCATTTTTGTTCTACACAGGAGAATTCCTTGTCATCCATTGGATGCAAAATGTTCGTCACAACATTTAAGGTTAAACAACAAGCCAATCACCATGGAAATCATCTCTTTGGATACCGTGTGATTTGTTGGTTTAACTCTTAAATGATGGAATGGTGATCATGGAAATCATCCATTTTGATATCGTGGAAATCCATTTTGATACTCTAGGAATCACTAGTCTAAAAAAATCCAAAAGTATTCTTTTGAAGTCAAAGTACTATAGAAGATCTCTCCTTTTCACACAAAATTTCAAGGACGAATAGTTGCACTTCTATACTACATTAAAAGATTCTTTGTCATCCATCAAATGCTAAATGTCAACCTCAACATTTAAGAATTAAAAAAAATCTAAAAACACTCATTGGAAGTCAAACTACTATACAAGACATCCCCTTTTCATGCAAAATCCTAAGGATGAATAGTTGCACTTCTATCTTACATGCAAAGATTCTTTGTCATTCATTACCAAAAAATGGCCATAGCATTGTTTATGGGTTAAGAGTTAACACAAAATAAATGTGCAATAAAATTTGACATTTGAGATGGTGCAAGTTTTTCTAGATTGTTGTAGGCAAGACTCAATGTTCATCTCCTCACGGTGAATGGAACCTCTATCTTGTTGTATGGTGAATGGAGACTTCGGTACAGTACATCATTCGACTTTGTTGTGGTGTTAGCGTTTGTGCTTCAGTCTGTAACCACCGGAAGAATCACCCGACAGCCGGTGCTGATTTATTCGACATAATTTTCTAAGTTCCGACAGTATATTGGAGCTGTTTTAATTACCCGGTTGTTAATGTTTATTTTCTGGGGTTCAGCATTGCGAAATTCAGTCGACGGCAGAGAATGGCACGGGGTGCATCACAGCACAGAGTCGGACGTCCGCCGCTCAAGCCACGGGGTTCACATTTGTGGGGGGCTCTATCACAGGCACAGGCGATAATCTACTGGGCCGGGCGTATGGCTCCTATTCCCGTGTCTTGTTCATCGACACGTACATGGACGACATTATCGATTCTGATGGATGGAGCGACTGGCAAACGGCCGCAGTCTCTCCCACCTCTAAAAGGTGGAATACTTCTCCTTTGAACCCTGATTTTTCTAGACAGTTCATCTCAACTGAAGGCAGGGAAACAAATTTTTGAAGGGTATGATCAAGCTTTTGCCATCGGCTTAGAATCAGTGACACATTTCTGTGAGGTTGGACTTAATGTTGCATGTGTGCAGGCATTATTATTATGGTGAATATGGGAATACAGGTCCAGGTGCAGACTTAAAGAACCGTGTCAGCTGGATGGAAACCCTAACGGACGCTCAGGCTGCTAATTTCTCAAGTTTGAGTTTCATTGATGGATCCTCATGGCTCACTTCGGAGACGTGACCCACCAAATTTCAAATCTCCGCTTCACAAACGACATTGAACTGTCAGTGAACCAAATGGCATATTTTTTGCAGCTTTACTTGGTACATTGCACTTCACAGATCAATCTAATCTCTGTGAAGAGACACTGTCCAGAATTATAAGGTTACGTCAATTTCGTTTAGTTAGCAGTATCCACAAATTTGGCACTTTTCAGGACACGTGACCTGAAACTTAAATCCATGCATGTCCTCGTTTTCAGACCTCTATGTGCATGTATGTCACAATTTTTGGCGCCGGAATTGTGCCAATTTAACGAAATTGACTACTATTTGTGCTTTGTCAAAAACTTCTCGCTCACTGTAAGTTAGCTACCTCTTGCTCCAGAATTTATTGAGTTTGGAGCTTGTGTGGTCGGAGTTCTCTGCGATGGAATTTTGTATTCATGTCTTACTGAAGTAAAATTCTCTCTATATTGTCTGGATGAAGGAACTGTCCGCCAAATCTATGTTCGTTTCAAAGAGTCAAATGATAGGATCCATTGCTACTGGGGTGTGCAAAAAAGATTGGCTCAAAGCGGTTACCTCTGTCACCAGTGCTTCAGTCAAATGTAAACTGACAGTCCAATTTCATGATCAGTGTAACAATGATAATCTCACTGCAAGTTGGTTGATAATAACCTTGTGAAATCCCAGTGAGTGTATGTGTTTGATGCTCCTTAAATTGGAGTAGTGCAGAGCGCCCAAATTGTGACATTAAAGTATACAAAGCTCCAAATATCATGACTTGCGTAGGTCTCAGAGGCTTTAGACAAGTTTGGGGGAGAGAGCCAATTTTGTGAATTTTTGCCATTTTGGTTTTCATATTGCATGGTAATTGTAACTCTCAAATGAAACTTAGTGACACCAAAACCTACAATATGAAGCAAGATTCCAAGTGACATATCTTCAAGATTAATTAATGATGTCTTTGAGTCATAATTGTGTTCAAGCTATCCAATTTAGAGTGAAATGTGCATTGGTAACCAAGACCACTATAATTTTTGTCTTTTATCTAGCTTTTGAAGTGGTTTATTTTCTTTGTTCAATGTTTAAATTTGAGGTTTCTTGTGCCCATTCAAAGTACTTTTGAATGTGCTTCCAATGCTAAAAATTTCAAATTCTAATTACAAAGCAATTATACTAAATCAACTATTGAAGACACCCTTATGACACTAAAGAACTCAAGGAAAACTAGAGAAAAGCATGCTAGTGAAACCATGCTAGTGTTTTTTTAGTTGCAACATGTGGCAACAATACTTGAAGAACAACCAAAATCTTTGAGATTGAAAACATGGTTGTCATACTAGACAAGTTACTATTCATTTATTGTCCTATAAAACGAGTTACTATTCATCAAATGTACCTCTCAAATACATTTGATGAATAGTAACTCGTCCTACAAGACAAAATGAATAGTAACTTGTCCAGTATGACAACCATGATTGAAAAGTCTCATTTTTCAACCTCTATTCAAAAGAGCTTAAAGTCAATTTTGAGTATATCTATTTTCAACATTTTAAAATTTCATTCACATCCAAATAGACCAAATGTCCATTCAACCCTAAACCCTAAACGATGTCATTGTTTAAGATATCAAACCAAATTGAGTATTTTTTTAATTTAAAAAATATTTTTTAAGTATACATTTTTAATTTTCTATATTGTTGCATCTAAATGCCATTAGATGAAATTTATGATTTTAGATGGTCTATAGGGTTGCAAGTTTCCAAACTATAGGAACTTGACTGCAGTAGCACTTGGCTAAGCAATTGCCATGTCAAATAATAATATTAATAATTTTTGAAAATAAAAATAATTAATAATTAATAATTAATTTTAATATTATAAAAAATTAAAAAATTAAATTCTGGCCAGCAATAGCTAATTCTCAACATGGAGAATAGGCCTAAAATACTCGAATGTAGCTAAAAATCATCTAATGACCTTTTAGAGAGCTGAGATTTTTTCTAATCATTAGAAGAAATTTGTGTTATTTTAGATGATGTTTTTGTAAAATCTAACAAAATTGTGTTAGAAATAACTCAAATTTACAAAACTATGACTAAAATAATACTAAAACTATATTATTTCCAACATAGTTATGCTAGATTTAACAAAAAACATCAACTAAAATAACACAAGTTTCTTTTAGTAAATGGTTCTCTCATAGTGGAAATATAATTTTTTCTCCAATGAGGGGCCTAGATCAAAAATTATGTTGCTCGAAAAATTAGGTAATTTGGATAATTTGAGCATCTTTTGCTAAAACCCCATGGATTCTTAAAATTTGGCATGTATACATGTAACTAATAAAATACGTCATAAAATTATCCCCCCAAAACAACTTTTATTTTTTAAATTACATTCTAACAAAAGGCAAACTTTGTTAGCTATATCAAGGCAATTTTTAAAGAAAATGTTTTTTTTTAACCCCTAAAGATCCAAGGAGATTACTTGGGGCTTTTTGAGAACTTAAGAAGGCTCTATTGATTTCATAATTTGAAATTTTCCTATGAATGTTTTAAGATGGATGCAATTCATCATAATCTATGCATGAAGCTTTGATTCATATCATCATTTCAATAAATATTGCAAAAGTTAGTAGGATTTTTTCAATTTTAATGTCAAAACGGACATCAAAAAATTTATTCTAAAAAAAATTTAATTATTTTTTCGAGATTGTATAAATTCATACCTACTCAAAACATTTGAACCATTCAATTCCAAATAATGACGTAAAACTTATGAAGAGTTTATTTTGTAGGCAATGAAGGTAGAAAAAGCATATAAAGTTGTCTTTTGTTCTACAATTTTAAAAATAAAAATATTCTAATTAAAATTTTAATAAAAATTAAATAAAAATAAAAATAATTTTTTAATTAGAATATTCTCACCATTGGAATTAACAATTCTCAAATTCTTTCAAAAGTAGTAACCATATTAGTTTTATTTTTCATTTAGTAGTACCTTCCACTTTACAATTTTGAAAAAAATGAATATGAAAGTTTTTTTGGTTAAAATTTTTAAAATATTTTTTCAACCCATTTTTCAACATATTCACAAAATGTTCAAGCAACATGACATATGTGTTTTTTCTAAAAATGTTGAAAGACCAAACTTCACCTTTTGGAAGGGTTAGAAAAGCCTACATTTTGAAATTTAGGCACATTGATCTTGTAATTGGGGAGGATATTCATCCTAAAATAGTTTGGGACAATAAGTTAATCAAAGGATCCTATGGTCAGATTTTTCGAAAAATAAATATTGATGAAGATTTTGACCATGCTTTAGGGATGTGTATTTTGAAGTAGTTTTTGGCCTATAAACATGAAAGAATTTTAGGAGTTAACATCAAGCCCTATTATCTTGCAATCCGTGTAGTCAAAGTTCTTAAATTTTTTTCACATATTTCAATGTTGGTCTTTAACTTTTCACTATTTGGATTTCAAATAAAAGTTTTCCTCATTGCACAAAAAATCATCAAAAATGACTAGTGTATTGTTAGTGAATTCACTTAATAACTTCCTTGCTTATAGGGTGATTTAGAATTTAAGCTAGACTCCATATTTGCTTCTAAATTTTTTGCATAAGTGTACCTAACAAGATTTAGAACTCAATGGTAGAGAGATTTAATTCATCTAGAGCAAAATTTTATTTTTAGAGGATTCAAAGTTTGTTGAATCCATTTCACAAGAATGAAAAAATTCTTACTTCAAATGTTATATTCTTTCAGTTCATGAGGTCAAATGGGCTAAAAATAATTTCAACACAGTTTCATAGTAGTCTACTACATTCTGGTATGGTCGAAGTTAAGAAAAAAACTTTTATTTTCAATTTTGGGCAATGCACTACAAAATGGCAATTATTGACAATTTTTTAGAGAACACTCCATATAAGTTTTTCAAATAATCAATTGGTGAATGTTACTTTACTGAACCGTCTATGGAGAATGTAAGGTAGGAGGTTCTAAAGCGCATAAGCTCTAAAATCACCCACCTCCTCAAATGTACAATATGTGTACATGTTGCTTTTTCATAGCCTTTAGCAATGTACAAACAATGTACATTTGAGGAGGAGTGCAATTTTAGAGCCCTATGTCATTTCAACTTCAAATTTTCATAACTAGTTCCACAAAGCTCTAAAAAATATGAAACAACTTGGGTTAAATGCCAATTCCACTTGTCTTTCAAAAAAATTTACTGAAAAATATTTCACCTCCCCAAAATTCAGTTTCAGCTCTTAAAATGGGCGAGTTATGGACCCACTACCTGAGTGAATGGATCTTCTTGCCATGAAATTCCGTTTCATTTGTTTCAAAACAAATGGCAAAACGATGTAGTGAGAGCAGCCCCACAGCAACTCACCAAAGCAACTCAGCAAAGGAAATCAATGGAGGACGTTTCTGTAGCAGAGAAGATCAATGGATCAGACCATTTAGAGTGCTGCTTTGCTGAGTTGCTGTGGAACGCCTGTAACGGTCTACGAGAGTGCCATCGCTCAGGATTTTCACGGCTTCGGTGAGCAACAAAAAGACTCTTACGGCTTCGACGAGCAACAAAAAGACTCTCACTGTTTCGACGTGAAACAAAAAGATTCTCACGGTTTCGCTGGGGACGGCTTTTGAAAGTTAAAGGACCGGACTCACATGAGATGATTGCAGGCTTTAAGCTTTATGAGTCGAGCTGAAGGAAGCAAATCCAGTTCTTAAGCTCTAGTAAAATAAGCTTAAGCTCTAGTAAAAGTTTGACATTAATTCTGCTGGGCTCCTCAGATTCGAATTACTCTCCTTCAGTTCATCTCTAGAAGCAAATAATATACGACGTAGTTCGTCTCAAACTGAGTACTAGGACGTTCCATCTGTACCGAGAGGAATAGCCCCCTGAATTACACTTATCCATAGTTCCAGACATAGCCAATAAGGTAACAACACCTAAAACCTCATTGCCACCTGTTTGCAAAACTGCAAAAAAACAACGCTGCGGTCTGTACTGCACAGCACACCTTTTTTTTTACAGTACACCTCTTGCCTATTCTGTACTGGCCTAGCATGTATAGTACAACTTCTTTTCACGAGAGCCTACTAGGAAGTATGCTGAGTCGGTCATGGGAACAACTGCTTTTAGTACTTTGAAAATTCATAGTTGAAGGTAGGAGGCTTGAATTTCAGGCGGCCATTTTGAACCGACTCTTTAAAAGTGGCATAAATAACTTGTGTGCCCGGTGCCGTTACCACAACCAAAAGAAAAGCAAAAGTAATTTTTTAATTTTAAAAAAGAAAAAATAACTCAAAAATCCATAACTTTCCCAACATATGTGCAAACGCCATGAAACAAAGCCTCCGTGCACCCCTCCTCGCCAAGGGCTTTCCAATGGTACCAAGCACACGACTGGGTGATGCATGGTCTGAGAGATCTCACCATATCAAACAAACAAACAAAACAAAACAAAATAAAACAAACATCCTATCTTAATAGATGGATGTTGTGCAAAGTTGAAAATGGATGAGCCTTTTTTCAACCACACATTCTCATTGTACATGTGTGATTATATGCTTTTGATGAACTAATAGGTGGTATTCTTATAAGCAACTAAAACTCAAAAGACAATTTGTAATTCACTTAGAACATCTCCACTTGTTTGCACCACAAGGAAAGTGCTAGATAGTGGGTGGTGTGCGATAGATATGGGGGAAGGGGCTAGGAAGTTACGGTCCTCCCACCATCACCCTCCACAACGTACTGAATGAGGCGTAAGGTAGAGAGATGGCATCCTAACATTCAATACACCCCAACTCTTGTTTTAGTTTTTTTTTTGTAAGGTGGCTTATAATTGGGATAGGTCGTTCTTCAATGCTTGCTCCTCCATTGAACACAAGTCCCAACACTTCTCTTCCTATCATATTGTAGTACAAGTCAAATGCTCCACATAGTGTAGCTTGAAGTAAAGGGATGAATTTTTATTTTTGGCTCATGTTGACAAATTCACCAATCTTTGGCTGGTGAGACAAAAAAAGAAGCCTAGACACACCAAACCATTTGACGAGCCAATATGACATGCCCTAGTGGAGATGCTCTTACTATAAAATAGAAGTACAATGTACAATTTTTTAATTTTTGGAACTTATAACCACGTTATAAAGATTGACATGAACCTAATAATCACCATTTTTTTTTAATAACTTTTAAGACTAACTTGTTCACTTTCAAAACATATTGTAATTCGTTACAGCTCATATCTATGAACATGAATAGTGATCTATGGGATTTTCAATTTGAATTTCTTTTATTGTGTATGCAAAGTCAGAAAATTTCAATTAAATTCACTACTAACTTCTTTCTCATTTTTCTTCTTAACTAAATTTTTTACAAACGTTTTGGTGCACTTAGCTTTTATGAGACCTTACATACTCAACTTATGAGCTTTCTACCTTATTTATATAATGTTTTAAAAAGCTGTTTATATTAAGAGAATTTGGAATCTGTTTTTGGCTCACAACAAAGCCCAACAAAAATTTAAACAATTATAGGAACCATACTCAAATGTTCATTAAAATGATTTTGTTGGAGTAGTTAAATATTTATAGAAGATAAAAATAACTTTTCTATAATTAGGGACAATTGAGATAGGCTTGATGGTCACAATCCAAGTTCTAGTTTTCCTAAAAGCAATTGCAAGTTAACCCTATAGGACTAAAGCACATTTAATACACAAATTTTGAAAAAATGCTACTTTTCAAGACAGTGAGAAAAAAATGATTTTTTTTTTCAAAATTAAATTGTACAAATTTTTACTAGATTATTATGCAAAAGCGGAAAAAAATTTAGAAACTTTGACCATACAAATTGGAAGATTATAATGATTGAAGTCAGAAGAATTTTTTTTATCTTATCCAATATGGCTAGTAGACTTTACCTCCTCTTAAAGTGAGATTTTTACACTACACATTTTTATTTTGGACATTAAATGTAAGCCAAATTTCAAAATTATAAGAAGAATTTCATAAATGCTACTCAAAGCTACCCAAGCTACCCCAAAAGTTTATAGCAACATAACTTTTGATCTAAGCACCCAATCAAGAAAAAAATTATATTACTACTGAGGGAATACATGTCCCCACCTTTGTGTCAAAGTTTGAAGAACATCCGTTAAAAAATTACTTTATATGCACCTATCATTTGGTCCTTTAGGGATAAAGACTATTACAATCAAAAGATATTTATTAACCTAAAGAGCAAACTTATACAAATGACATACATCTAATTACATCATCATATAAGTTGCCTAAGGTTCATTTTTGGAATTCATTTTCATGGTCCATTAGCATTTGATTTTAGGAGTGATTTTAGCAAAGTCAATCTTGTCCAAGAATTTATTTAATACTCATTCTGTCCCAAAATAATTATAAGTATTGGAACCTTATTTTCTTAAAAATCAACTTCATTGATTAGATTGTGATTGAATGCGTAATTCGAAAAAGTTCAAGTTTTATATCATCACAATTAATGAAGAACATTGTATGAGTTTATTGCAACCTAAATATAAATCAAGGGCAAAAAAACTTCTATACAACCTACTCAAAACTACAAAAAAAAATGACTTTCCAATGCAAACACTTATTTTGAGGCAAAGGGAGTTTAATTTTTCGATTAGAGATACAGAGATACTTGAAATTTTATAATTTTGTTTTATGTTTGAGGAAAAATAGTCTCTATCTATAATTTGATTGTATTTATGCATATTTTATAATTTTATTTGCATGTTTTGTGTTGACAAAAATGTTCATATTGTTTCTACATGACAAAATGGTGTTAAGGTTTTTACACCTATAACCAATGTTGTCAAAAATGCAACACCTATATTTGAACCAAAATGCATCACAAAAATCCTAAACAACACTTACAGAAGATGTCCACAATCAAAACATGAGAGTTTATATGAACCTCGTGTTGATTTATGGTACACTTAGAAACAATACTTTAGAATTCTGTAACTTATTTGTACAATAGAATTAATTGTAAAGTGTGTACAATGCGGGACTACTAGCTAGAATTTGGGAAAAACACATGATGAATCTCCTTGAAGCACTAAAACTGCTTTTGTACTATTTTTAGTTACAACCTCCTTTGATACCCGTTTACAAACATAGGACAAACTTTATGATAAATTCTAATGTTAAAATAATGTATACTACAATATGTTGGAATCTTCCTTCCTCTGCCAATAAGGTCCAATTAAAAAAATAATTTACATTTAATAATAGTAACTATGATCCATTGCAATTAGTGACGATTAAAGGTGCTCACCTTAATCTCCATAAGAGTCAGTTCTCAAATACACAATGTACTTACTAAAGACATATTAGTTCAAATGTCTGTGCTGAGTACATTCTGCCTGACCCTCTACCAACATGAGATGCCATAAAAAAGCCAAAAGGCGGCAGTCAGTAATGAACTTTCTGTCCAGACCAGTAAAAGCAAAACGCAAGCTCCGGATAAGGATCCCAGAACTAAGATGCCGTCCGACCCTCCCACGTTGCGCCAGTGGAGCAGCAAGCCGGCACGTCAACACTCCAAGTGCTTACGCTTCCCACATCCTGGTAGGGAGCTTGTGGCTCTCCGCATCCCACCTCCCGGACGCTGCCACAAAACACCGTTCGAAAATCATTCTCATCTTCTCACAGAAAGCGAACGTGATCTGGCAAAGAAGCCTCCCAATGCTCTTACCAGAAGAAAAACACTTCTGGTACGAGTGTACTAACGACGCACTTCGAACATAATCACTGGCTGATTGATTTAGTGGCCAATTGGTGATGAGAGTGACGATAAAGGACCAGCTAGCAAGCGCACACCGGCGCTTCGACAGTCCGTGCTTTCTCGGCACATGGCAGAAGAGCTCAGGGATGCCACAGTTCCGGTGTCCACCCATGGTTGGGAGGGATAGAAACAGGAAGGCCTTTTGCTTTCGCGTAATCTTTCTTGCTGATCATTTCCGAATGGAGCAGGAAGAGAGAGCTTGCCTGTTCAGATCAGTGCTAGGATCATTGTGAAGATCAGCTAGTTTAGAGACTGAATCCGGACTGGAGCTTCTGGGTGGATGCAGCTATTGACGCAGTGAATGCAGCTGTAGCAGTGGAAGCCGTATTGCGTGATCGACTGTAGGATTCTGTGAGTGTAGCGTTGGGAGCTGCAAGTTTGTAGCTATGGCTGCTGCGAGAGTCGGCACTTCCAGTCTCATTGGTAGTGCAAATCAGAAGCTCACTGCTAGACTTGTCAGTAATGCGTGTACGCTAGAATCATCCGCACAGGTTGTGAATTCCACTCACCAGCTAAAGAGAGTTCGGTTTTCGATAGGGAAAGGGGTAGACTCAATTGCAAGTAATCCCAAAACCTCTAAAAGAAATGTATCCCGAAATGTATCCCGAAATGTATCCCGAAATGCGTCCCGAAATGTTTCCCCTGTGGCGAGTGCTTCAGGAGATTCGGGCGAAGACAGAAGTCCCGAAGAGAATGGTTGTGTGCATTTGGGTCGGCGAGCGGTGCTGGGAGCTCTCGTCACAGCAGTGGCGCTGAGTAGATTTGAGAAATCAGGAGTGGCGGAAGCGGACGGGGAGAAAGCGAATTCGAAAAGCAAAGGTGGAGAAAAAGGGAAAGAGAATGTGGAACTTGGCGAGAATTGGAAACTGTCGCGCGTGTATGATGCCACCGTGCTGGGCGAGCCCGAGGCCATCGGCGGGGAACAGAGCCACGTGTGGCAGAAATTACTGCAAGCTCGAGTTGTGTATCTCGGCGAAGCGGAACGCGTTCCGGATGCAGATGATAGAGTACTGCCCCATCGCAAACCCTAATTTTGTGTGCATTCTCGACTTTTGTGTGCATTCACAAATTACGTCTTTTGTTTCAATTTTGTGTGCATTCTACACTTCCTGTGTCGATTAGTGGATTCCAGAGTGTTCGGATGCGGTGACGTTCAATAGAAGGTGTGAAAGTTTGTGATGCCTACAACGCAGGTTACGCAGCTCTCTCTATTATTTCCAAATCTGTCTATTGACAATTCTGAGTCCAAGAATCTCGATTCGAGGTGCTTGCAATCTCGGGGAGATATCAAATTGCATTGCCGAAATTGGACCACAAGTCTCAAATCCTGTTCTTGAGTGTTCCAACGTCGGGATATGCTGTAAATGTTGGAATGCTGATTTGAATTTGCTGGGGTTGACAGGTGCTGGAGCTGGGGATTGTTCGCAAGCTTCGCGATGCCTGTTTTGAGCTTCACCACCCTGTGTCTTTGGCCCTCGACGCTTTCCCAGTGACTCTTCAAAAATCACTCGATCGATACATGGACAAGAGGGTATCCGACGCTGAGCTGGAGGCTATGGTGGGGTTTTGGCCTGATGGACTATGGCAGGAGTATCTGCCACTGTTGCAGTATTGTCGAGCGAATGGTGTTCGACTGATGGCTTGCGGAACGCCCCCTGAGGTGATTGTCGAATCCTTGATTGACCAGAGAAGTGATGTCATAGTCTAACATGGCATTCTTGAGCAGGATGGAAACCCAAAAGATTCTCAAGAATCTGACACTAAATGGAGAGTGTGTATCTGGGATTCTTAGACTGTGGCCTGTCTTCTTCTCTTCCAAGGATGTTGATGCTGCTTTAACTCTAGGTTCTTTTTGCGAATTTTTTTTGTTGATGGTGTTTTGTTCTCTATTTAAAGGTGACCTGAGATTCTACTTCTGTGTGTTTGTGTTTGATGAGTCAGGTATTGCGCACAATCCAAGCTAAGGGGATTCAAGGTCTGAATGCAGCAGACAGGAAGAAGTATGTACCGGCCCCTGTGGGAGGAGGCTTTGAAGCTGTTTCACTTCCGTTCATCGACCAATTAGCTCTAGCTGATGTCACTCCAAATGCTCCCGGCGCTTACCAGTATTCTCAAGCCCGCATCGTTGCTGATCATGTGATGACTGAGGTGAGCATTCACCCTTTTCAACCACCCTCCCGATGCTTAATAGACCTTTTCAGAACTGGAAATTAATTACACTGTACTTAATGTGTGAACTTTAGACAACGCCACAGAGAGAATCTCCCCCATCAGTTATCTGTAAATCTCACACTGCTCTCATGCATCTTGAAGAAAGATTCTCTTTTGTGATGTTGCCTACAAGTTCCTGAAACAGTCTAATTTCACTGAAACTGCTTGTGTCTAGTACACCAACTAAATTTCGATCTGTTGTAAGCAGTTTTCACCGATTCCAAAACCTAATTTTTGAGTTTCAGATGCTTAGCTGACCACAAGTTCATTTGCGTGCTTTCAGTGGCACACATGCTAGGTCATGCAAAACAGCCAGGTTTTGCTACTGGGGTGGGTGGTTGAGCACTCTCATCTTTACAATGATCGCCGCGTTTTTTGCTTCTGTTTCTGCACAGGTTGTTGAGAAGGGTATGGTAGATGGAGGCTCCTCCGGGCTGCTAATCGTAATTACAGGAGCCTCTCACGTATGGTATGGTGCAAGAGGAACAGGGCTGCCTGCGCGGGTCCAAAAGAAGCTGATGAAGAGGACGCAAGCGGTCGTGCTGCTGAATCCCGAACGGCAGAGGATTCGGGTGGAAGGCAATGTCCCGGAGGCCGATTTCTTGTGGTACTCCGCGGCGAGAGCTTGCAACCGGAACTGCTTCGACCGCGCCGAGGTGGCTCGCGTCATGGACGCCGCAGGACGGCGTCGGGATGCTTTGCCTCCGGTAATTCCTACTAGAATCTGTTGCATTGCAACAAACTCCAAGAGTGTTTCATCAAGGTTTCATTGATAAGATGCTTGTATGTTATTACGCTTTATCCAGGACAAATGAATGAAAACTGTACGAATCAGAACAGCACGGATATAATCGTGACCCAGCTTGCACTTTACCCTTAAAGGTCGTAGAATTCTTGATTCTGAAATGCCCATTTTGGTTGATCATATTGTGAGAAGAATGATTTAAATGGGAAAGTCTGTACGTCATTAGACATAGTGAAGAACAATGCATATGCTGGTGAGAAAAAATATTATCTGAAAAAAAAACACTTAAAAACTCTTCAAAAATTGTAAAAAAACGAGCGGTCAAATATGGTTTTCTTCGTCCTTAAAGGATTTAATATAAGAGATTCTGCTGGGATCCCATCATAACATTTCTAGGGAGCCCATGTCGAGCACCCTCTGAATTGGAATTCCAGACACCATGTTTGCAAAGTTGTAGTCAATTGCAAAGTAAGAGCTCCGATCCTCAAGCCTATGAATCGTTCACACATTAGAGCTTTGATATTGCTAATTTGCTTTGCTTTGTCATGACTTTTCTCCAAAAAACTTATAGTTAGTAGTACTCTCAGAGATGCCATGATGCTACTACGACTCCAGAATGTTACAATACTACCGTTCATGCAAAATTTGATTGAGTATTTGTTGTGAGTGAGCAGGACATTCAAGCAGGACTGGAGCGCGGACTGGTCGACCCCGAAGTGCTGAAGAGCTTCTTTGAATTGGACCAGCACCCTATCATTGCCGAAATGACTCGTCGCTTCCAGGTTGCTCTTGCTACCACTGATAGATCTCACCATTTGGATTCCATTTTAGAACATGATTCCATTCGTTCACGAAATTTTAGACAATGTTAGCATAGAGAGAATCTTGGTGATGACTCATGTTAGGTTTCCCTATTGTCCCAGTGATCAACCTAGAGGCCTCCCATCGTTGACACTGATCATATGGAAACTCTCTATGATGCTGTCTTCACATTCTTGAAATAGTCTAATCTTATTGAAACCCTGTTTTTGTGTTCTCTTTTTCAATTTTGAAGCAGGCTCTCTGTAAGCTCCAAATAGAGAGCTGAAGCACGCTTTTTCTGATTTCACACACTGTGTTGTGACCTTGCAAAAGTGTAAACAGAATGTGCAAATTTGATGGTGATTACAGGGGTTGCGGGAGAGATGGCTGGCAGACCCTCGATTCCTGCAGAGACTTGCAATCGAGGAATCGATATCCATCACCACCACGTTATTCGCTCAGTACAAAACGAGAGGAGATCGCTTCTGGCGTGAGCTCGAGTACGTGATTACAGACACCGTGCGTGCGGTGGCCGTGGATTTCTTCACGGTCTGGCTCCCGGCTCCAACGCTGTCCTTCCGGTCTCTCGACTCTCAGGTCATTTTTCTTGTACTTTTTTTTGATGAAATTGTCGCTGCGTTAACTCCAACATGTGGATTGAGGCTACCAACTCTGGGTAATTTTTTTGTTATTTGGGAAGCTACAGTTCATTTCCTAGCGATGTACAACATATTTTCAACAAATTTGCTGCAAATGTTCACATTTCCCTCCAATTTCCTACAGGTTGTAGCTGGATCACAAAATTTATCAATTTCTAGTCAACAAAATAACTAGTGGTTTGATATTTTTTTCATATTTTTCTTTCTGTTGGGGTTCTCCAAGATGTGGTGGAGGCTACAATTCCGCATATTTTGGTAGCTACAATGCAGTTTCTGACGACGTACAACAAAATTTCAACCATTTTTAAAAAAAAATTGAATTTTCCCTTTTAAACTTCCTATGAGTTGGTAGCTAGCCACCATAAACTTGGCCAAAATATACTCCATAAAAGGAACCACTCTTTTGTTTTCTCTGTTCAGTTTTTGTTTTCTGTAGGGGTGGCCCCAAGATTTTGATTGAGGCTAACAATTCTGCATAAGTTTTGTGTCACCGTGGTAGTTACAATACAGTACCGCTTCTAAGAATTTCCAACAAATTTGCTACAAAATGTTGCATTCTTCTCCTCGAGTTTCCCTGAATTTCTTCGAGGCTTGCTGTTGGACTCAAAAGCTTGTCGATACTGAGCCCAAAGAATGAACCCCTGTCGCAGGTCCCTGGAGGAGGAGCGTTTGAGGGAATGACAGGATTGCTGGGCTCGATACCTGACAACGCCTTCCAACGAGCGCGAGTGGGCGAAAGCTACGACTTGAACGCCCGAGTGCTGGCGGTCATCCTGGGCGGCTTGAAGCTGTTTGGAGTGGGCGTGGTTTCCAGCATTGGCACGCTCTCGGTTGGGAACGGCGTGTGGGCCATTCGGAAAGCCTTCAATCCGGAGCTGGCGCAGCAAGTCGTCGCGAAGCGCTCGCCCATGTTCAAGACCGCCTTTGTATATGCCGGATTCTTGGGTCTCTCCGCTAATCTGCGCTATCAGGTGACTTGGCTAACATTTTTTCATATGTTCTGGATGTGATTTGGATTCAATCAATCTGTGGTGTGCAAAGTTCATGCTTCAAGTTCATTGATGTCGGGGGATTCGTTTTCTAAACTTCTTTAATTCATGAATGTGTGTTTAAGAAAGATGTGAGAATTTTGGAGATGGCTTGATTCTTCTGCGAATTATCATAGCAATTGGGCCCAAAGTGGTTGCCTTGGTCAACAACAAGAAAAATCCTGTCATGACCTACTCAGAACTGCTAGAAAACAGGAGACCCGAGTTAGGCCTCATGGTCCTTTAGGGTTTAACGAATCTGCCCAGTTCTAACCTTTTTCTAATCTTTCCCTGTTTCTTGCATAGCAAAGGATCTGAGGGACGATATTTTTGGATGTTTCAGGCTATTGCAGGCATTGTCGAGCACTGGATCGCAGACTATTTCTTAGCCTCTCAACCGCTAGCAGGAAGTGCTATATCGTGTGCAGCTCGAATTGCGAATTCGTACTTTGGAGCTGGGGTATATATTCAGCCCAAATTCTTTCTGATATTTTAAATTTTTGATCTGAGCCTTAATTTCTCATCAGCATGTTTTGGCGACGAAGTAATTCCAGGATCCTACAACCGGTTATGTCCAATATCCGACTCAAACTCTAAACCCTAACCTTAATCCTCGCCCTCGTACGGTTACCTTTTAGTCATCAAACTGTAACGATAAAAGTGGCAAGAGAGGGTTATGTGATTACAGATGTGATTCAAATGGCACTGATTCTCTGCTTTGACTTCTGTGTGGA
Source organism: Climacium dendroides (assembly GCA_950106755.1). Lineage (NCBI taxonomy): Eukaryota > Viridiplantae > Streptophyta > Bryopsida > Hypnales > Climaciaceae > Climacium > Climacium dendroides. The sequence continues at coordinate 5,249,002 of OX467086.1, forward strand.
TGCAGCAATGGGTGGGTCTTGCCCGCATGACGGGTCTTCAATGCTCGGAGGACGAGGGTCCTCCATCGCCACTTCCGGAAGTACAAGAACCAAAGCTTGAGTCTGACTCCTCGCTTGAGGCCAGCACATCAACTCTGGAGACTCGTGCAGATGCAGTGCTACTGCCACAAGAGGCTGAACCCACAAGAACGCCATGAGCGTGTTGCTCAGGGTACATGCGGAATGTTCCAAATGTGTACATTTCAGTGGGTGACATCCCCTGAGCACCACCTCTCCCGAGGTCAATTATGTAGACTTTGGAATCCCCCCCATTCTGCAGCTTTTTCCCTCTCATGAAAGTTTGAAAGAGGAGCATGTGGTGAGTTCGTGTGTAATTTATCGACATTTTCTGATTCTGGAGTGGTTGTTTAGCGGTTGTAGATTGATACAGAAAATGGAAAAATGTTCCATTTATGAAAGGTGGTGACAGTATTTTACTTTGTCACGTTATTCTGTACCATGCAAATGGGATGCTAGATTATACATCAAGAAGGTCTTTAGCTGACCTGCTTGGCTTGTACTTTATGGATTGGAAGAAAAGAACTTGTGCTTAATTCATCTCATTTCTACCGAGTGTAGACTTTGAACCCCTCCCACACACCATCATCTGCATCTTTCTCCCTCTTTTGAAAGATTGAAGGAGGTGCCTGTGGTGAGTCCAATCGTGTCTCATTTATCGACATTTTCTGCTCCTGGAGTGATCGCTTTAGTGGTTGCTTACCGGTTGTAACGTAGATTGGTACAGAAAATGGGATTGGATTCAGTAATTTCAGACCTGAAAGATTGTGATAGAGGACTCTACTATGTCACATCATTCTGTTCATGCAAACGGAGTGCTAGATTACTCATCAAGACGGTCTTTAGCTGACCTGCTTGGCTTGGCTTGTACTTCATGCATTGGAAGAAAAGAACTTGGGTGTAAGATACATGTTATTGACAGACTCTTTCGACTTGCTTCTGCAAAGCAAACTGGTGTAGACTACATGTCTATGGTAGGGCATAGATTAGCCGTTTGATGTGTCGGCTGGAGAAAGCTCTACTATACGAACTTACCCCGGTGTCGGTTAGGGTATGCAAGCAACTGGAAGCTACAGAATAGTTGCACGAGTTTATGTCGGTGGGGCGGTGAATTGTATAAAATATTGTTTCTGATGAGCTCAATGGTTACGAAGCAGCGGCGAGCGGCGGTCGGCGAAACCGCGTCCTTGTGGATGTTGCTATCTATGTAGCCACTTGCGGGTTCGTGGGTACAGTGGGGTCTAAGAGCATCCCCACACCAACACTCTGAAGCAACACTGTAAAGGTTCTACACCATTGATCTTCTAATTATGAGGGATGTCCTCCATTGATTTGGTTCACAGTGTTGTCTCAGCGTGTTGCTGTGGGGATGCTCTAAGTTAATACATTTACAAACTGTCTTTTGTGCCATTCAAAGAATTTTGCATAATATACAATAGAATTGTCATTTTTGACTTGTATAATGAATGTTCAATTCTTGTGAAGTCCCAATCAAGTATACCAAATTTCAGTTTCAAAAACCCAAAATTCCATTTTGGGTGAATTTTTTCATCTAATTTTCATGATTTTACATGATAATTTATTGAAAAACATTGGTAATGAATTTTTTAAGATTTGATTGCCGAGATGTGTAGGAAACATCCATGGGCACGTCTTTCCTTTAACAAGCATCTCCAAAAATGTTTTACAATTCCATCTACAAAGATTTCAATGTTGGAGAGATATTGTTCTAATTTTGTAAAATAGATATCTTTTTATTTTAATTAGATTTTGTCAAGGTAATTGTACCATCATGCTCGAATGTACCAAATATGTTACAATGTTGGGTTAAATAAAAAAATATAGTTAAAATATAAAGATATCTATTTTACAAAATTTAGTCATATGATACCTTATATAGAATTCTTCCAAAGGAAATTGTAAATTTTTTTGAAGATGCTTGTTGAAGGAAAGACGTGCATATGGATGTTTTCTACATATCTCGGCAATTAAATTTTTAAAAATTCATCATCAATTATTGTTTTCAATAAAATATTATGTAAAACTATGAAAATTGATTTTTAAAAATTCACCCAAAATGGAACTTTGCTTTTTTGAAATTGAAATTTGTGGTATACTTGATTATAATTGTGTAAGAATTGAGTGTTAATTATGTTAGACAAAAAAATCCAATTATATTTTACATTGTGCCAAAAAAATTGAATACCACAATAGACAATTTATAAATGTATTAGAGTCCATTCTACAGTCAGATCTCCACATATAATACAAGTAGGGGTAGAAGATTTCTAAGACATACTTAGAACATTATAACATGCAACAAATAATATGTATTTAATTTCTTGAATGTTAAAAAATATATAATATATATTTAACTTATCAATTTTTTCTCTATTGACTATAATATATATTCTAATTTATCAGCTTTTGGCTATTTTAACACATAGCAAGGTACATTTATAAAAGATGTTCTAAAGAACTAATAATAATATTTAATTCTTAATGAAGTAATGAAGGCAGAGGTTTGACTATAAACTATTTTTAAAATAGGCCTATGTGCACCTTGCTACCTTTATTGTCATAGTTTAGGTGCTTGAACTACATATAATAATATATAACTATGTAATCATTATGGAGTTAGAGCTCCATAATAGTATTGTGGGCTTAGTACAATGTTGTATATAGTTCAAAGGGAATTCTAGATTTGTCTAGAATTCATATTTTGAACTCCATATGAATAAACTATGAATTTTCAAAGTACAGAAAATAGGTGCATTTGGAGTTGATCATATATTCTCATATATGAAAATTATACATTTTATACAAAAATTTAGATGGGATGGTTTTGCAAAAAGGTCACTATATATTAGGTGCATCTAAAGTTTACCCTATATCCTTATTTATAGAGACCATATATTTTAGGCAAGCATTTAGTTGAGATGGTTTTGGTTAAAGGTCACTATTAGGTGTAGTTACCTTGCCTCCATTAGAAGAGAGATTCTATTGTACTAGAGTATATATAACAATATATGACAATGGTCATGGGTCCCTATAATACAATTGAAGACCCAAGAACAAATTTTTTATTCATTTTTAGAAAGGAGTTGGTATAGAAAACAATCTTCAATAGAGTTATGAAGCTCTTTACATCTAGAGGTTTGGATGAAATAAAAATGTGGATGAAAATTCATTTATTCATCTAAAAGTGCATACATTCATTTTAAAAAACAATACTATGTGAAGGTTTTGTAGCAATATAAGCAAATTGAATCCATTGTGAAAAGAAGAATATATTGCTATGACTTCCTTCAAAAAGAATTAGAACCACGATTTATAAATCACTTAAAAATCCTTCAAGATGTATTTCTTCTAAAGTGAAATAGGCTCAAAGCAATCAATCTTTAGAGGACCAAGGAAGTTAATCCATTGTTTGCACATTTTTTTCTATATACATGGGTTGTTTTCAATTTACAAAGCACTCTTCTACAATTGGTGAAGAATGCTTTGTATTGTCTACCCTTGTGGCCAAAAAATTGACTTTCAATGGTTGCCATGATTGGAATGATCTACCTAAACCTTAAAACCAAGAGTAGCCTATCCTTCTATACATACTTTAACCTTGAAGTGCTCTAACGTCCATTTTCTGGACAATGAACAAATTTAGATTCTTATTTCTATCTTGTTCCTGCTTTGATGAAAGTCATCCTAATTTTGGGTGATACTTGATCAAGTCTTTGTCTTATCTAATGGTTGATTTGATGTTACTGGAGTACGTACTTTTCTAAAATTACAAATGTGGAAGTGTGTCAAGTGGTCAAATTGCATTGACTCTAGTTCAAAACTAGATTTGCAAAAATGAAGTCATAGATGTAAAGAATCCAAAAATTTCAAAAAATCATTATGTGAAGAGAACCTCAATTCAAATCTTTTCCAACAAGTTTTACTCAAAAAAATGATAATATTTTGGTTGCAATTGAATTTTGAAGGAATTTTGAAATTTTCCTTTCCAAATTTATAGAAAATTATTGGTAATAGCATTGGTAAATCTAACCATATGGATGGAATGTAAAACTCAAAATCTACAACTTTTCATTGTATGTTACTTCCAAAATATTCTTCCAAATTGTACTTTATAATGGTTTTTTTCCAAATTCCAAATCATCGATTTTAGAGAAGACTCCAAACGTTTAGGGGTTAAGAACTCTAAAATGATTTTAGAATAACCATAAAATTGGAAGTTTAAGGAATTGTATAAAATTTCAAAATTTTAGAAGAGGGGTTGGAATCATTTTTCCTCGTTGAATTTTTTATTATCACAACTTGTGAAATAGCAAAGTGTGAATACAAAAATATGAATTGAGTTTTGAATATTGGAAGTCTATTTTGAAATTTTTAAAGAACAAATAATGTGATATCAAAAAAAGGTTTTATAGAAAAAGAATTTTATATCCTTGAGTACAATTAGAATGACTTTAGAGTTAATCAATTGACAATCAACTTCTATTTATTATTAATAAAATTATAAATTTAATAATAAATTCAAAAATCTATACTATTTTTCAATTTAATTCAATCTTATGTGATGACAACTCTAATTTACTCTAACATGATAGTGCATGCAACATTAATTTATAAAAATCTTGCTTTTAAAATACAAATAAGTGCAAGTGAGAATGTTATTACATTATATTAATTTTCATCAATAGTAAAGCATGCATGAATTGTACATTGAACCTATCTTGAAAGCATCAAGATAAACAATTGAGTAGACTTTCTTAATAAACTAATTGTACTATTTTTTTTTAAATTGTTGGTAATTGAATGAAGGTTCCAACATATCTTAGCATATGTTTTTGAATATTTGAATTAATTAGATATGTGTGATGTTTTGCTAAATCATGATAGATTCACAATGTGCCGAAAAGAAGTAAACACTCTTGTCCTAGTATTTCCTCCCCCCCCCCCCCCTTTCAAAAATCAAGAGCCATTGATTTTTGTTAAAAAAAAAAACCAACCCCTCCAATACCATTGATCTTAAAAACAACTTGAGATAGAATATGGATACAAATACTATATTGATGTGGATAAGGATACAACACATGTACGGATATTGGTATGGATATCATATTGATACGGATATAGACTAGGATATAGTATGGGTATGAATATGAATACAAATACATGGGATATATCCCATATTAAATGTCACAGCACATGTGACAACAAAATTACAAAGAGGGGGTGGGATGGGGTGGAGGAACAAAATCAATTGAACTGAAGTGAAATTTAATTTAATTGAAATTTTCTTATAAAGGGGGTGGGAATTGGAAATTGAATTAAATTGGAAATTGTTTTAGCTCATTGTGATAGTTTGTCACAACGACAATGAGCTTAAAAAAGGTAGTATTTGTCTCACATACAATATATTTACATTGTATAAATCCTTCAAAAATAAATTATGTTGACTCATATGTTAAATCTCTCGTGTCTTTAAATGACACCTTTCTACTTTTTTAACCCCTAAAGTTCCTTGACTAAGTTTTCACCAAAAACGCTTTAAAACTATCATTTTTAGTACAAGTGCCAAATTTTAAATTAAAACAAAAAAAAAATTGGACACATGTAACCACAAGATCTTGTATTACACTAGTTTGAGAAGATGTGGAAAAATTTTCAGAAATTTTCATTGTGTGGACTGCAAGATACCAGTAGCAACAAAATCCTTATTTTGGCCCTACAAAAAAAAGGGCAACTACACTTCACAAGGTCACATTTTTGTGAAAAAATTCCCATGTTGGTGGTGCTTCTTTGGATTCATTATTAAAGGCAAGTTGTCTACATGCTTGAGAAAATTTAGATCATTTGGAATTGTACATCATATAGAAAAAAAATAGAAAGAAGTAGAAAATGATTCAAAATACTAAATTTTTAACAATTTATTTATGGCCTTGTCTACATGTTGCGTGAAAATTTCAAGGAAAAAAACTAAAATCCCATTCATAGTAAGCTACCCAAAATTGCTATCAATATTGCCAAAAAAATGTAGTTTGATCCCTTAGGGATTAATGGATGTTTTGTACATGAAGTAGGACTTTGAAGTTACATTTTTGCTTTCAACATGATGCTTTTTTTTTCTTTGGTTTAAGAGTTGTAACTCAAGATGAAAAGTTTAACCACTTAGTTACATTTCTAATTGAATACCAAACCATCCACTAATTACATTTCATTACAATGTTTAATAAATTACAATATCACACAACAAACTAACTTATACTTTCCAACTCAGTAAATGCCCATATTTGTATAGATTACTATAACCTTATACTCTACATGATAGGGTTAAAATTTTGTAGAGATGCTAATCTTGTTCATATACAAAGAGGACTAGATAGTGTATATAACCTTATGTTTAGAAATTCTTTAAGAATATGTATAAGGTAATTGCACTAATATACAATCTATTTCAAAATTGAACCCCATAAATTCATGTGAAATATGTAGCTACTATTCATGTCTTCATGAGAATCTAGGGTTGATTTTGGATGCACCTATTTTTAGCACTTTGAAAATTCTTAATTTATTCATTTAGTGTCTAAAGGCGTATGCTATGATGAGAATCTAAAATTTCCTTTTGACCAACAACAAGATCCAACAACATTTAGACAATTCAACATTATAAATGGCACTCCAATTATACTTAATTGAATGATTTTCAATATAATTACATCACATTGTATAAGAGATTTTTAAGACATGCATGCATAGAATGTGCAATGAAACTTAAGAGTGTCATAACAGAGATAACATTGCATAACTAGGCAATGGTCTTCCCTGTGTTGGAATAAGGACTTTTAGTTCATATAAGGATTGGTTGAGGAGCCATCAATAAGACCAATTTGTTCAATATAGGGTCCCCTTGTTGAGGATTCAAAAGGGCTCTCTACTTCATTCGTAAATAATGTTGTGGAGCTTTGAATGTTTAAAGTAGAAACTCACATTTCCAACCTTGTCCCCCTTCTTAACCCCTGAGTGCCCCTGCGACGGGATCCTGTTGCTCAGAATTTGCTTTATGAAATGTCAACCTCATTTTGACCATTATAAATTTCAAAAACAGACGGCAAAAAATTTTGCAGACCCTTTCCATTAGTAGAGGAGGTAGTGAAGTCTTATTTTATACGGGTGAATTTCCATGGATCTGAAAATTGAGTCACCACCGCCAATTTATGTGGGAAGAGGTCACCAAGCTCCTCTCTTCACTATCCACGGGCTGGGCGCTGAGGGGTTAAACCGATCATAAAAATATATGAACTCAAGTAGTCCAAAATGTTTCTTTCGCATATATGCAAGAAAAACGTTTGAGGTGCATCATGCAATTGAACTTCAAAAATTCATAGTGCATAAATTCATATAGATTTAGAGATGAACAATTTCTTTTAGAAAATTTAAGATTTTTAATTGCTAGTGTAATAGAAATAGTCTCATTATGCATTTATATCCGCCACCTCAAAGTATCATCAAATTAAGGTGGAGGCACCAACTATCAACTACGCCTAGTATCCAATCGGTAAAAGGGTAATATTTCCAAGCAAGGCTTGAACAAATTTTTAATTGAAGCTTTGATTCAATTTGTTTGGTCTTTTACGAGGTTGGGACTAATAAGATTACGACACATGTCCCAAAGTAGTGAGCAAGAAAATAGGAAGTAGTGTGCGAAAAAATAGTTCTTGAATGATCATAATTGGAAGACTCTAAACATTGGTTATTGGACAAGTGCACTTTTGGGCTCCCAAAATTTACAAAAATTTCTATTTTGGGAATAAAATCCTAAAAATTTAGCAATCCCCATTTTTCTATTTTCCTATATGGAAAAAATTTCCACCACCTCATACTACACACATTTTGCTCCAAAATTCCTTATAGTAGCTGGTCCATTTTCAACCATCATTCCATTTCCAATCTACAGTTTTTTTTCCATGAAGTTGCACTTTCTTTCCGTGAAGTTGTGGTGGAGTTCGAGCAACAATTGTGGTGCATTATGATTGGTTGTAAGGCTATCAATATTGCAACCGGCCCTTAGTTGATTTTGCAACCAACCTATGTTAAGAAATTGAAAGGTCTATATTACTATTATAGGTCAAAGAGAATATTTCACTAAAATATTCACAATAATTATATTTTGTATAATAAAATTTTGAAAAAATATACAATCCTTTCAAACTCTATTTTAGTATGGTAGTATGCTATAAAAGTGACCATTTAAGGGTTGGTCCACCTTTTTCATAGGTTTTTATGGACAAAAATATTTTATATCATTTTTCAAAGAAAGAAAAATAGACATGGAATGTAACACAAGTGGTTTTGTATTTTTCCGAGCATTTTCAAATTACTTATAAATTTTCAAAGATTAAGGATATAGCCACCTATTTATAACCGTAGGTCTCCCAAAATTTGTCCACTTGCAACATATAAAGAGATATGCAAAAATCAAAGACTTTGATTGGCTTTAGCAATAGAAAAAACTATTTTTCCTAGATGTATTCAATTGCTAAAGTGGTCCATTCAAGGATCACCTCATCTCCATTCTACCCCTAAAACTAGGGTGCATTTGAAGGAGAGGGTCTGTTTTATAGCACACTACCATACATGGAAAAAATCCCACACTCCAAAAAACATGCGCTCTAAATATGCCTAATTGCTTAAGTGGTTGGAAATGGGTCAGCTACCTTAAATGATGGACTAGGGTAGAACCACCCATAACCAACTGAATAAGCGACTGTAGACATGAGGTGGAGTATGGTAATGAAGCAAATATTTTCACAAGTGCATAGATTGAAATGAGGGAGATTGCTAAAATTTGATAATTTTATTGCTTGAATTGGAATTACTATGAAATTTGGAAGGCAAAAGTTGGTTTGGATCCATATTCAATGCATAGACTATTCCAAAACTGCTCATTTAAGAGACTGCTTCTTGTTCACTTTAGCACGCCAAACCAAGTAGATGTGTCATGAAAAGAATAGAGGAATTGATGGTGGGAAATCAAGAACTCATGTTTGGAAATTAGTCCAGCCTCTCTTGAATTTCAGCCCCCTTATTGATTGCTAATGGGGTTGTGGTTAGTAATGGGTGGTTCTACTATAACTTAAGGTAGTCTGTCCATAAACCGAGCATCTAAAGACTGAAGTTGAATTTGGGCAGGTGAATTTTCTCAAAATATCTTTTCAGTAAATTTTCCTTGAAAGAAAAGAGGAATTGGCATCTAACCCAAGTTGTTTCATATTTTTTGGATCATTTTTGAATTAGTTATGAATTTTCAAACGAGATGTGGTATAGGTCCCTATTTATGTCCCTAGGGCTTCCATGAACTATTCACTTGCAACTTATGAAGATAAATGGGAAAGCAAAGAGTAGAGTATGATTGGCTCTTGTCATTAACAATGCTTTTTTTTTTTCTTTCCATTCATTCAAGGACTACAAAGTTCCATTTAAGAACCACTTCATATCCATTCACAACCACCTATATGGACAGTTCTTAATGCCCGCTTATATTTCAAGCCTCCTACACCAAATGGTGCAATTAGGTTGCCTTAACAATTAGGTTGCCTTACCCTGTTGAGTTACCCCATGACTCATGAGTGACTCACTACGTCCACGTGGAGGCAACTACGTCTCTCTCAATAGATCTTTCTATTAGGGTTTTGTTGGTTTAGCACTCGTGTTGTACTTCATAAATGTCAGCAACATCATAAATGTTTATTGTATTAAATATTGATGAAAATCACCACAGTAAAAGTAAATATTTATATAGTGTGAAATGTCGAGCAATTAGTGTGGGGCAACCTAATTGCACCATTTGGTGTACCTTACTGGTGCCTCCACCTTACAGTATTGAATACTAAGTTCAGTTGTACCCTTAGCCTACCACATGCTTGATCATGCTTGATTTCGCGGCCAGCTCCACAGAGACCACTGAGATTCTGGCCTTCTGGGCCACCAGGTGGACCTCCAGGTGGACCTCCGCTGGAATCCACGTGTCACAATCCTGTGCCAGAGGCATTTTCTTTCGCCACATGCACTGGTTGGTGCATGATTTGGGATCAGCTCGGCTGGATTTTCAGTTGCGAAACTGCAGGTTAAAGAAGCTTATTAATTTCACAAAGAAAAGTCTTTCTTTTTCTTTTTCTGTGGGTTACGAATGTGTGATGCCAGCTTGAACACCTACAGTAGTTTACTGACTAGTCCTATTAGCCTAACATTGTAGTGTGCTGTAAAACGGACCATCTCCTTCACATGGACCCTAGGCAGAATGGAGATGGAGGTGACCCTTGAATTGACCACTTTAGCAATTGAATGCATCTAGGAAAATTTACTTTTTTATTGCAAGAGCCAATCATAATCTTTGATTTCTGCACATTTTTTTACAAGTTGCAAGTGGATAGATTTTGGGAGACCTATAGTTACAAATAGGTGGCTATGTCTTTAATCTTTGAAAATTTATAAGTAATTCAAAAATGCTTGGAAAAAAAATACAAAAAACACTTGTGTTAGGTTTCGTGTCTATTTTTATTTCTTTGAAAAATGATATAAAAATACTTTTGTTTATGAAAACATATGAAAAAGGTTGACCAGCCCTTAACCCCTATAGGACCAAAGCCTTATTTTTGCCAAAAAACACCCAAAACTGCCATTTCTGTAGCAAAGAATAAAAAAATTTGAAAATTATTTTTTCTGCACATCCAACTATAGGATCTTATACCTTACTAGTATGAAAATGTGTGGGAAAATTTTCATAAATTTTGACCATATAGATTAAAAGATATTTGTGATTAAAGTGAAAAAAAACAATTTTCTCAGCACCTTGCGGGACTGGATTATTTGACTTTGAACTTTTTTAGCTTAAATCTTTTGCACTACAGAGTTTTGAGTTTTAAATCTTTATTGTGTGAAATTGAGTTGAGAGTCTAGGAAAAAAAAATTCAAAAATAACTTAATTTTCATGCTTAAAAAAATTGTTAAATAGAAGTAGGTATAAGAAAGAAGGAAAATCTAAATTATTGATATCTTTAAGATGGAATTAAAATGCACTAATTCTAATGGTGAGATTATTCTAGCACGCAAACAAAATCATGTAAAATTTTTTCTTCAGAAAAATTGTAAAAATTGCATTAAAAATGAATTCTATAAGTTATTTTTTTTAGGAAGATGCTCTAACTGCCCGATAAACAAGATTGTCCATAACTTTCTCATAATAAATTCAAATGGAATTAATCAAAGCTTCCCATGTAGAAAAAAATATAATCTACAAGAAAAAAATTCAGAAAAAAAATTCAAAATTTTGCAAAAGTTTTCTTTTGCTGCCTAGACTGCCCCCCGTTCTTTATATTGAGCTTATTTGGTCATAATTTTTGTTTCCAGGCACCAAATGTGAAAAAAATTATATTCCCACAAAGCTCATCAGTTTTTCTATCTTCAAAAAAAGTTTTAAAAAATCATGACAAAATTTCAGCTTGAAGGTACCTGTCCAAAATCCATTTTGTCCTCCAAAGGGACAATGGTCCTTTAGGGGTTAAATGGTCACTTTTAGAGTATACTACCTTATTTAGGCAATGATCCTCCCCAATTTTAGGAAGGTATTATGCTTTGCTAGATGCCAAGGATGGATTTATCAGTTACTTCAAGGGTTGGCTTAGAAGTCATAGAAGACAGAGTCTACCTTTGAAAGGAGACACCAAAGATAGCACTTGCTACCTAAGTCTATATGGCTTAAGGTATATTCTCACTTGGTATTGAGGAGTGCTATTACTAAGAGTCTTAGGAATGAATTTTGCCCTACTTTTGGAGTAGATTCACATAACAAACATCACTTCTAATACCAAGTGTGAACATATCCTTAGATAGTAGAACTATCCCCAACAAACTCTTTATTCACATTGGTCATATGACTAGAGTTATTCTTTTTTTTTTCTTCTTCATAGAAGATAATTTTTTTCACTATAAGAGGTTCCCTTCTTAATCTTTAAAACAGCCCCTTGCTTCATTGATAAACAATGTTATGTATTCTTGCAAGAGTTGAGATTGATATAACTACTATATCTTGAAAAAGAGATAACCCACTTGTCCTTGAACTTCAAATATTAAAACCCCCCTAATCTTTTTATAAAAGATTATTTTTACTTTCAAGTATGGTATAACAATATAAATAGGTATACATGCAAATTTTCATGACTTAAGAATACATGATATGGATGTTGGCATTCAAAGTATGATGTATGAATATGATATATTGTATAATCATAGAAACCACATATAGAAACCACATATAGTTACATATGCCATATCAGTTGTAATCACATATGTGTTCTAGAAAAGTTTACAATCTAGGGGATAAAGTGGTCTGGATTTGGTCTAGAGTTGTAAGCTAAGTTTAAGTTGTGGTCCCCAACAATAAATGCATTGTGGTCTACTACTTCATCTTAAATTAACTCCTAAGTATCTTTTCCAATTTTTCACAAAAAAATGTACAAAATTGTCACATTCTAGTGTATTGAGTGTATTCAAAATATAAAAATATTTTTTAAATTTTCACCTCTATAAATTTGAATAAAAATACAATAGAAATTCTTGGAATTTTTCCAAACCATTTGATTGCATAGGATCATAATGAATGAAGTTAGAAGAAAAACATTTTGGGCCTTGCCCATGAGGGTTAGCAAAATTTGAGTGCACTTTGTAGAGGAGGCACTATATCCAAATTTGGGAACAATTAGCCCATTGAATATATATATATATATATATATATATATATATATATATATGTTATAATTTTCAACCACAAATTATTTTTCTATACTACCCTGGGAATGTATAAAAAAATTTAGTCCATTTGGCTTTAGAGATTGTGAGATACAAATACTCAAAGTTAATGAAAAAAACTTCATAGCTTGCCCAAATACTTTCCTTCTCTATTAGCACATTGCCCAAGCTACCTCTAAACTTTCAAGCTCTTAAAGTTTTGACTCAAGTACCCAATTGGAAAATAAATTATAATTTTGGAAAGCTTATATAAATGTATATCTTTGGTACAAATTTCACTTTCATCTTTTCAAAATTGACTTCATATAAATATGTCCTAGCTTTCAAAAAGTTATATGGGAATTTAACGAACTTTAGGATTTAACCCCTAATTGCCTAATTGCCTATAATTATACAGTCGATCCAAAATTTTAGGCTCATTTTGGTGTAGGCAATTAAATTCCTTTGATTGTTTAAAAAAAATTATAAGCAATATTGAAGGTTAACTATTGGAAGCTTTTATTTTTCATGAATAAAGGTAAATATTTGATTTTTAAGAATTCTTCACAAGCATAAATAGAATATTTAAGCTTGCAAATTATACTTGACTTTCTAGCTTTGAATGAAGCTTGCCAATTTCACTGGATTTGAGATCGAAGAAATTCTACTTATCCATTAGCTTTGAAAATGGCTCTAGTGGAAAGAGTAAAATGTTTTTAGGATTTTCACCATTGAAAATTTAGACATGCAAGTGTTGATTTGGGGTTATTTGTGATTTCTACTTATAAAAAAAAAATTGCATTTCAACAATTGTAAGGTGGATTGTGTAATGAGTTTGATAGCTCTTCGTTTGAATTTAAGGTTTTTGGAAGTACATTTTAGTGTGCTATCAAGTTTCTAGTTATTCATATCACCTCCAATCCCTCCAAATTTTTATATGCAAATTTCTCAAACAATATGAAAAAGGGCCACATACTAAAAATAGAATGCATACATTTTTTTTATTATAATCTTAAAACTTCTATGCAATTTCGCACTCAAAACTAGTATGCATGCACACAATAAGCAAGCTCTTCAACCCTTAAGCAACCAAGGGGACCAAAAGTGAATTGAGTAGGGGAAGACGAACTAACCAACTCATCCACACAAATAGCAGCAACAAGGATCCCAAAGAATGCACAAAAAAATATACAAGAAAGAAGGCATGCCCTTCCTATGAAGATCTCGTGGTACAATGTGGCTCAAGTATGAAGTACAAAACAATAAGTTAGAGTCCACTGAGTACAAATTCAATTCTATCATTTTCTCCTTCCCATTTAATTTATTTATTTTATTTGCAAGAGAAGAACAATCTCTTCCATACATAGGAAATTTCATTAAAATGGTATATTCCATACATCTTTTTTAGACTATGCAATTATGCAATCTAACTTATAAGAGTGCCAAAGTTGTGAAATGGTGTCATTTTAATAAAATTTTCCATCCCTACATTGTTTGGAAGTCCAATTTAAAGTGTTGTAACTTTTGCATTAGATGTCTAAATTTGTTAAAAAAAAACTTGTTGGAAAGTCTGTACTTTCTCTTCTAGTTTGTGTGGTAAAATTTTCAAATTAATCCAATTTTAAACCCAAAAAGGCCTTGGGTATGTAGGGATTAAATATTTGTATTGTTAGATATTGAGAAAAGCTTTAAACTCATTGTGTTTATCCTATGAAAACTCATTGTGTTTAAGCTTTAAATTCATAGCATAGTCCACTTGCTATTTGCTTATGAATTCTTAGTGATGGAAATAAGACTAAAGATGAAAGTCAAAAGAAGTCCATTTTAGGCCCCAAAGGAGTTTGATCCCTAGTTCTTTGTTTTTTTGTTATTTAGAGGAGAAGAAACCCCATTTTCTTCTACACTATGTGTAACTCTAATGTATGTGATATTATTTCATGTAGAATGACTCATGATTTATGGACAAGCTTATATGCAAGAGTGTTATCAATGAAAAGAGTCAAAGATTGGGCTAAATTGCACATAATTTGCCCTAATTGTGAGGAGAAGGTTGATTACCATCACCTAGGAAATTAGTATCGCTATAAAATTTTATTTTTTTGAAAATTGATAAAATAGTATAATATTTCAACGACATAGTAATATTTCAACTTGCACTAATTCTAAATAGTGTGACTTTGATAAATTACTATCACATATACTACTATAGTAGAACAAACCAATGTAGTGTCATGTATTATTGAATGAAAAAATGATATTAGGGGTTGTCACACCTTCTTCATCCCATTCTCAATCTTTAAAGCATGGAAACATGGCACTCTCTCATTGTCTTTTTTTGGCTTGCAAAGGTCCCATTCTTTGAAGATTGAGAATGACTATTCTTCTCTTCTAGAGGAAAAAAATGGACGTGAAGTAGATTTCTTCATAAGCGTTTTCATCTAGCTTTCTTAAGTTTTACCCCTCTTCACCTCTTCGCATGTTGTATATTGGGAAATGACCATGCAAGTTGAGCTTCACATCCATGTGGGAAACGATCGTTGTATTTCGGGAACCTTTGTTGTGGAGATTCGATTGTGAATCAGGAAATTGTTGTCTATTCTCCATTCTCTGATCTTTGTACGTTCTAGAAGGGGTATCACACCTATTCATGGAGAACGGCTTTTGATTGGCTCCTCTTTTTGCTCTTGGACTTCTCATTCTTCGTAGAACTTTGATTCTCGGAGAAGGTGTGGCAACCCCTTTTGTGAAAGCTACAGAACTTTTCAATTTGCTCTTCGAGGTAAAGAACCGATAAAGAACCTTGACTGGCTCAACGACTGAGTCAAGCTCCAACTGTGATACGAGGCGAATAATCCCAACCAGGACACATGTCACGCATTCATAGATCTCAATTCCCATTTCGTGGACCCGAGCGATTCCAGAGCCACTGTTCACAGTCCTAAACACGTGGAATTAGCTGCCGCTGCCAAAGCCGAAGCTCATTCATGCTCTCACTGTGTACAAGTGAGGTCGGCTTCAACTGTGCCGCTTCAAGTGTAAGTTCGGCGTGCTGCATTTTCCAAAAGGCAACATCACCGGCATTAAGTTAGCTCACGAGAGAGAGAGAGAGAGGAAACTGTACTAAGTACCCAGCAATTGAGCTTACGTTACTCCTGTTCAAGGATTTGCATCAGTTTGTGGACCAAGTACGTACAGCACCCAGCTGGTGGATGAGTGTGGCACCAGTCACAACTTTGCAAGCTCGTGTGTTCAATTTTTTAGTACGTAGGGGTGTTACAGTTCACGATTTCAGCCTCGGTGCTCTGTTTTTTCTTTCCAATTCTTGCCTTTAGCTAGACTAGCTCGTGCATGAGTGTTTCGTAAGCCCGGTTATCAGTCACAACTCCGATCGCAAGGTCTTTTGTTCAAATTTCCAGCTGGGGTGGTACATTTCACGATTTCAGTCTCGGCACTCTGTCCTTTATGTCCAATTTCAGACCTGAGAGCCGAAATCTCATCGCAACGAATGTACTGAGCATCGCTTGGAACTTTCGAAACGTGTCGCAAATCGTCTCCATTCTCGGAGCCTGCATGAGTCTTAAGCTCTGTAGGATTGAAGCTCGCCTGAGCTAATTAATTGAGAGAGAGAATCTCGGTTGAACTCCGTTTCCAGCCCGATGGATGGCTGTTAGGGCCTAGCCAGCTCTTTGCCATTTCAGCTCTGTTTTGAATTGCGGTGCAATCCGGTAGTTGGGATGTGTGTTAGAGTAGCGAACTTTGTCCACAGATGGAGGTCAGAAGACAATTGAGGAGAATCACTCTTCAGTGAGTGAGCTGGGCCAGGTTCAAAAACTTGGTAGCTCCCTGTATTCGAATATTGGCAGTGATGATGAAGCAATTATGATGAGTTTGGTAGTGTTGTAATCAGAATTTTGCAACGAGAGTGCATGAACTGAATTCACAACGAGAGTGTATTGAAATCGCAGTAGCTAGTCCTGGTGGTAGGAAAGATGAAGCCGGACACGGTAATCAAGGTGGGGAAGGAAACAGAGAGAGTGAAGGACTACCGGAAAGTGTGTACCAAGGAAATGGGATGCGACGCTGCCATCAAATTCCAAGTGTCCGCGTGCTCCGAAGTCCGCGTGAACGTGATTTACAGCTTAGTCGTGGCGTGCGGTCTCTTCTTCATCCTTGTCCAGCTTTTCACCTTAGACACAAGGAAGTGGTCATGGCCGTGCAACCACGGCAGCTTCAACCCCCTCTCGGAGTCTTTGCTCCACGAGAATATCGACACGTCCACCATCGACACCACCAAAGGAGAGCTTCGTGTGTTCAAGCCTCACGGCTTAGCCACCCACTTGTACATCGAAATGGGCGCCTACCGCGGCGGTCCTCGCGAGTTTTCCATCGTAGGGCTCGTAGCTAAGCCGATTGAATCTTTTCATGAGCCGCCCTACTTGTGTGAGTGGGTCGGAAATCGCACAATCCAAGGAAACTCCAGCAAAATCTTGCCGGATTGGAACTACGGCAAGCTATACACCGTGGTGGTGATCACTTGCACGTTTGCAGAGGACGTCGGAGTGGCGAGCGAAGGCGGGGAGCTTGTGTTGCACGTCGGCTATGGCGACCGGTACAGGCAACCGGAGAGGGTGACGGTTCTCACAGAGAATCCCGGGGAGTACAATGCTTCCAAGTTCAGGCCGCCGTATCCTTACGACTACGTATATTGCGGATCCTCGGTTTATGGCGACGTGAGCCCGCAGCGGATGCGCGAGTGGCTGGCGTATCATGCGTACTTCTTGGGCGAGAGGTCGCACTTCATCCTCCATGACGCGGGGGGGTTCCACCCCGACGTGTGGAAAGTCTTAAACCCTTGGATCAAGAAAGGGCGAGTGACGGTGCAGAATATTCAGCAGCAGGAGATTTACGACGGGTATTACCATAACCAGTTCTTGGTGGTGAACGATTGCTTGTTTCGATCAAGGTTTCTGGCGAAATGGACGTTTTTCTTTGATGTCGATGAGTATGTCTATGTGCCGCCGACCACGACGCTGGCGGAGGTTCTTAATGAGGATCCGGACGTGACGCAAATCACGTTCGAGCAGGTGCCGATCTCCAACGAGCTTTGTGTCGCGGACAACACCACCGTTGACGGGCACGCAAGGTATGGCCAATTGCTACTCCGTTTTAGGTTATGGTGACAGAAGATGCTCTTTGTCACTTCAATCATAAGTTCGTACCTAAGCTTCAACCATAAACTCTTACCAATGTGTCGGATCAGTCAATAGAGATATCACTTTGGGGTTCAAGAGCCAAACTCTCTGGAGATCAAATTGTTCTATCACGATACATGATGGTTTCTTATGCAATCATTCGAAGTGGGAGATTACAGACCACTACTGATCGAGAGATAGCAGACAATCTCATTTTCCTTTAAAAGATGAACTTGCACTCAACTTGCTAATTTAAGACCACTCGACTGTTGCAGTCTATATGAGTTGGTGTTGGTAACAGGGCTCATGGAATTAGGTATCTATGGTTTACATGTCCTCTACATTACTCTTCTGACGAGAATGATCCCATGTTGCAGGAAATGGAATCTGGAGAAGCTCGTGTACAGAAGAGTGTTGAACAGAGGCGCGCGCTACGACCGCAAGTTCGTGGTGCAAGCCCGGCACGCCGCAGCGACGGGGGTGCACATGTCCATGAACATGAAGAAAGGGAAGAATGTGTATCCCAGAGGCAATAAAATCAGGTATTACCATTACCACGACACGATCAACAAGCGCCACGAGCTTTGCAACACGTTCGTCGCGAAGGAGAATAAAACCGACGTTTATCGCCATCGCAGACGGTTCCATCGCATCGACGAGACGTTGGCGAACACAACGGATCTCGTCAAAGCTTACGAGCTCCAAACAATTGGAACTCTCCCATTTCTTTTGTAGAGTAGCTTGAAAATTCTCGTAGGATTGCTGTTGGAGATGGAGGTCGGATGCTGCACGCTCGCGAGGCAATGTACATTAGAGGAATTTGTGATTAGGGTTTTAGAAAGGTGTAGGGTTTGGCAGGTGAGCACTTTGATGAGTGGAATGTCTCTTCCTAGTATTATGATATACTGTACATCTCGAATAAGAGCTCATTGCACCATTGTTTTGTAGAATTGCACTTTGCTGGTCTCTGAGTTTGTTCTCGAGGTTCCTATTGGGCTTGGCATGGATTCTGCGATGCTTGAATTATAGCCTTGGAAGCGAATTGATGAGACACCTCGGCTTCTTCTTCCAAGTACCATGACATTAACGGCATCTCAAGTCCGCGCTTCGACTTTGGTCAGCCTGAAATGCAATGAAACCATCTTTCTTTCGCTGAACGTAACCTTCAATTATACAATTCGAAACCATTGCCAAGTTGCCCTACGTTCCATGATGAACCATTGTGCAATCATTCAATGTTGAGATCCTGCTACTAGGAGAAGCGTTACTAAACGATTTGTGCTAAACAATTTAACAATGCTACAGATTTGCTACTTCTCACATGAAAAACAATGCAATATTGTTTCTCATCATTTTGCAAGAACAATCTTAGTTGAACCATCTTAGTATAACCCACTCATACACTGCACATGAGAATCCTACATTATGCTCAACAGAGATTTCAAAAGACCTGCGGAAATTCAGTTTACAATGACCTCATGTAACATTCAGTAACCTTCATGCCCACTGCCTTTCCTTTATTTGCACCCTGCTCATCACATTGAGGTCATCTGTGCACTTAGCTACTGATCCGTGTGGGATACTCCACACTATCTACTTTAGATCTACTATAAAGCCAAGGCAGTGACAGTGCATGCCACAGAATGTTATGCAGTGGAGAAGAAACTGAACCTTCTAATACCACCCCTCAACATTATCTACGAAGTTCCAGCATGCTAGAAGATTTTGTAGGTATAACCCGAAACTGAAGAAGCAGGTGAATATAGGGCAAATACAGCAACATGAGACTCTACGTGCAGAACACCTGATTCCCGACATCTCAAAATTCACCTCTGCAACATCAAGATGGGATTGTACAGTACAGTACAATCTACAAGATTGAGCAGATTGAGCTTGGTAATGCCTCTTGAATCTTCTTGAGTTCTTCACATATCTCTGTGAACTTTGGTCTCTTAACAGGATCCCCATGCCAACATTGCTCAATCAGCGCCTTCAGCCCCCGATGCAGCTGAGCAGGCAGCGTGGGTCTGTCCCCGTCAATCACACGTTCATAATCTTTAGTTTGTTCACCCGAAAACGGAATATTACCTGTCAAGACTTCATAGCATGTCATGGCGAAACTGTAGACGTCTGCTGCCTTCAGGTCGAGCTTCTGAACATTGTCGGGCTTCTTCCAGCCGGCACCTTTTGGGAAAACTTCAGGTGCCCGAAAGAAGCCAGTGCCATCACCCAAGTTATGTCCTTGAAGTACTTCGCTTTCATCCTCATTCATCGACAAACCGAAATCCGCCAGCTTCACGTCGATGCCCTTGGCATGTTCATTCGCCAGCACATTCGCTGACTTCAGGTCTCTATGCATCACATCTTTGGAGTGTAGAAATGCCATTCCCAATGCAATCTTCGAGATGATAGACAGGGCTTCATGGAGTTGAAAAGGTCCAACCTCGCGTTTCAGAAGCCGTAGCCGTCTTTTCTGCATTCGAGATTCAATCAGGTCTCGCAAACTGCCATCCATGAGCTCCATCACAACCGAGCACCGCTGATTTGCATCCACGGACAACCCAACCATCATCGCTATAAGAGGGTGGCGACTAAGCTGGATCAGAAAGTCTACTTCTGTCTGCAGAACTCGGATGTCCGGGAACCTGGATTTCTTGAACACCTTCACAGCGAATGTGCAACCCAACCAAGTTGCCTTGTACACTCTAGCAGAACCCCCGGTCCCAATGCGTCGCACTATCTTGAGCTTGTCAGGCTGAATTCGCAGATGCTCGGGTACTGAAAGAGCACTTTCACTTCGTTGAACCCCACCATCACCCTTCATGCCCCATACACTAGGATCACTTGAAATATCTTGTTCTTCACTTTGGGGTACTTTCCCCAGCAGTCCCGCAAAGACTACAAAAACTTGGAGAATCCACTTCCAAACGCTCAGCACCATGTCTTGGCCAGAAAAGTTGTTAGACACAACAATAGGCTTCTTGGACCTGATAATATCCAAAAGGTAACAGATTTCACCAAATCCTGGTCGCTTGTTGGGTTCAGGATCCCAACACTGTCTTATGAGGCCCTGGAGATCCTCATCCAAATCGCCAGGGAGCTCAGGCCTCTGGCCTGCATGAATCTGCTCCAGTAGTTTTTCTCCTGCTATTCCATCAAAAGGATATTCTCCAGTCACAACTTCAAAGCAAGTCATCCCGAAGCTATACACGTCGCTTTTCTTCAACAAGTCGTCGCAGGGAGGCTCCAAACCCTCATAAAGCTTTATAGCCTCGGGTGCAGTCCATCGGGGCCGACTCCGACTTGCTTGTTTGAACGCTTCCTTATCCCAAACTTTGCCAAGCTTCTGAGAGCCCCGAAGATCAGAAATCTTCACGTCAAGATGCTTGTCAGATTTCTTCACCAGAATGTTCGAGCACTTGAGATCTCCATGAGCATATTGCTGTGAGTGCATATACAGCATGCCCTTCGCAATCTGGGTTATGATATCCAGTTCTTCAGGACGCTTGAAAGGCCGGGCATTCCGTTCCCGCTTCAACCTCTCATCGATGAAGTTTCGCAAATCAGTATCCATCAACTCCATCAGGAAAACACATTGTTCTGCATCTTGACCGAAAAATACCAGCTTGACAATATGGGGGTGTCGCATTTTCTCGAGAGAACCAACCTCCATCAACAGCTGCTTATTGTTCCAAACAGCCAGATCAGTTGCAGTAGATTTGAACACCTTCACAGCAAAGTCAATACCCATATATGTGCCAAAACGTACAACAGCCCAACCCAGCTCGTCCACTTTTTCATGCTTGCTCTTAATCAAAACCTCGCGCACAGGTTTGTCGATTTTGATAGCGGCCAGATCAATTTTCAGATAATTGGGCAACTCGTCACTGGAATCTAAAAGACGACTCTTCTCCCACACCACCTGGGTCACTTTCACCATGTCCATTTTTGTTGTATGCTCAGAGTCTTGGATTTGAGCCATGTCCGCAGGCATTGTCTCTAAATCCAGCTTAGCATCCTCTGTCAGCGCCTGCGTCCTCTGGTATCCTGACGATGATTCAAAGTCTTTCACTGGCCCACGCTCGCTATAACTATCGAAGTCGAATTGCGCCTTCAAGGTATCAAGCTCCTCGTGAATCTCCTTGAATGATTCTCGGTTATCTGTCCGGCCAAGCAAAATGCTGGCACTTTGGGAATCAACATAGGACGATACAAGAGCCTCTCCTTTTCGTAGCACGATGAGGAGCTCATCAAGAGCAGGATAGTGATTACGGTTGCTGCCATCAGAAGATTTTCTGCCATTGAAATTTTTATCCCACTCCATCCCACCCTTCAATCCACCACCAATGGCACTGAAACGATTGGCAAGGCGCTGGCACTGCTCCTTGTTCGCACGCACGGTGCTGGAAATCGCACAGACGTGCTTGATGACTTCTAAGGCTTGCCGGACTTGCGGAATCGGCTCCATGAAAATCTCCCATGCACCGCAATCTGAAATAAAGAACTCTATTAAAACAGATTTTGCTCAGGTTCAGGTCTGAAATATAAAGAAGAGCTGAATACATTTCAATGTTTGTATCCATGATAAACATTCATCAGACGCGTTGGAAATCAGAGGGAGAGCTTGGCTGACTGCTGCAGTTCATAGTTGCTGGTCCCAGTTTCCCAAGGAAAGAGCCAGACACCACAACCCAAGTTTGTACATGGTATATAGCACCCCACATCCAAAGATTCGGTATTAGAAGTAAAATATACCTTCAGAATGTCCTGAAGGGCTTGAACCATCAAGTTTCACGAAATCGGCACCTGCAATCACCAAAAATTCAAAACTCAAATGGATTTACTCAAAGCTGGGAGACAGTCAACACCATAGAATGAGCTTGTCGTCACCAACACAAACAAACAGAAGACAACTAAAATTAACAAGTTTACTTTCAGTTCTTGCGAACAAGAGCACAGATTGTAAATATAATCAGAAAGTGGACTAATGGACATGTTGAGAATATATTGGCAATCCAAATTAAGAAGGAAGGGGATAATAAACTGATAGGGACCTAATCCTATCTCCTATACTGGTCCTTGTTACCAATAGCAACTCACTATGCATACCTTGGTTGGGCTTGTTATCACGTGACAGTAGTTGACCCATTTCCGTCCGACTTAAATTGGTCTGCAACCTCCCATTTTGAAATTACATAAGAAATTCATAAAGAGTGCAAAGAATCGATCTCAACAGATTCTGCTCTTGGACCCCAAAGATGTCTCCACAATGGTACACTTCTGCTCAAAATCACTCCTTTAGAAGCTGGATTGCTTTAAGAAACGTAACATGGAATCCTCTAGCTACCTTACAGACAACAAGAAAGCTCGACTAGGTTATGTAACAGACAGCTCTGGTCATTCACCATAGGACTAGACCTCCGATGAATGTTGACAAGCACAGAAGATCCTGAACATCAAACCCCACCGACAAGGTCCCTGCATCCACTAGTTTGCTCCCAAGCTTACAGACAACGACTGATACAACCAAAAACGTTGCAACAGGAGTAAAGCATACCACGCATGCGAGGTGAAATCTTATAAGCAGGCCTGTCGGTTACTTCCTCCTCCAAGTTCCACGGTATTAATTTCTGCAGAGATTACTTGCCAGAACCTGCGCTTGTGCCAAACATAAACGAGCTCATAACGCAAAAGATTTGAACATCAATGAGGACTAATTTATAATTGCATCCTGAAGAGTTTTTAGCTCTTGCTTAAAGCAGGCCAACTAATCCAGATGAACAAGGAAGGAAACGCAGCAGCAGCATTCAAGACATACCACCAGTACTGATTCAAAAAGGACATGGCATCTGAAATTTTGGGTCCCAAGCTCTGTTTCAGTAAGATGTTAACCTAGAGCCCTGTTTCTGTTTGCACTACGTAAATACTTTATAAGATTGACTAAAAGCTCCAACAAGGAAGAGCACAAAGAATGGAAAGAAAGCCTAGTAATACCAAAACTATCATAAAACCGAGGCGAATCTGAGGGTAACCTTCCTCGCACCACGTCGCTGGCTGTCGACTCAGCATTCAACGCCCACCACTTCCGAGCGCCGCAAAAAGCTTGGGCCACCGAAGCACAAGCACTCAGCCGACGTCAACCATGACTACCTTCCCTCAAAGGAAACCTCAAAAGAAACCTCAAAGACTCACAAATCTCACACGAAAAACTCTCTCTCTTTTGCGGAACTTGTTGCTCTTTAAATACCGAAAGCCGCAGAGATGGATGTGCCTGAACTCCATCCGCACGGTCAATGTCGGTACAGACTCCAGCATCTCGTACAGACTATTCGAATTTGGAACTTCTGAGTACTGAAGGGTCTATTATGATAGAAACTATTTTTGAATCGGCACTTAGTTAGGCTCACTATTCAACGCTGTTCCTATGCTCCTAATCCGCGTGTCGCAATCCCGTTCATCTGCGGCCGGTGTGACCCGAATCCTGTATTCACTGTTTGTGGACTGTACTGTACCACTTCAAGTGCGAAACAATTGCCAAGCCAGAATCAAATGCAGCTACCTTATAAGCCAATTGAGAAGATCACAGAAACAACAATAAGCATTGAGCATCTAATAAGTATGACAACATTGATTGGATGATCAACCCACCAGGAGGATCACAACGCACTTGCTCAGGACGAATAATTTGTCAAGTGGAGTGCCTGCTTAAATGGACTTCGCATTAAGACCCCGAATTCGTCCTAGTTGGTCTAATTTCCTCAAGCATACATTCTACTAGCTAGCACTTTTCAATTCAATGCAGAGTTTCAACAAAAACCAAGCTATTGTACTGGAAAGTATGTGGAAAGCGCTGGTTTCTAATTTCATATGATCACGCACAATCTCAAATTTGGTTAAAGAACTAACTAAAGGCCAAACGAAGTTCTGGAAGTGATGCGAAGAGCAAAAAATAATACATGCCCTCCAGCTTGACAAAAGCAGTAACGTATAATTCACTGACCTTGAAAGTGCTCCAGTTCATTATCCTTCACTGTCCTCAGAGGCTCATATATGCAACCCAAATGCTCCAGAAAGTCAGACCTTGGAATCAACTGCTTGTTAACAAATTACTGCATGCCGTTTTGCCATCTTGCCCTAAACCATCTTAGACATGTTGCGATCTTCTTCTACACGATCACAACATGGGTAACATAACATTCCTTAGATTCAAAAACTTGGGAGACAGTGCTTTGATTTGACAAGTAGCATGAATTTGGAAGCTTCAACCCCACCAAAGCTTTGATCTGCTATGTCGTATGTGTACACAAGATATGTATCGTACATGAAAAGAACCATGTTGGATTTATACTCTGCGCTTCTCTGACACAACTCTAAAACATCTGAACAAGAGAATCAAGCGTCAGTCATCACTATCCTCCAGCATCTTGTTTCTATCAGACCCGAAGAAGAAATGTTTAGAGCTTGAACTTGCACAAATTCACATGCTTAAGGGATCAGGGCAACTGCAGTATTGTAAGATTAACCCCTAAATGCCCAAGGCCTTTTTCAAGCTTCTTGGAATTTGCTCTAAATTGAACAAAATGCCAACATTTTGATAAGTTTTATCAATTTTATTTGAATTGTAACTGTACAAATTCAAACTAGACATGCTAGAGATCATATAGGAAAAGAAAACACAACAACATCACTTATGGATTGAAAGATTATAATGTTGGATCATGAAGGTGTTAAAACTGTGAAAGTTATTTCAAGTCTTTCAATTCTCTTTTCACATGTCAAACCTAAAAAGTTGGTCACCAAAAAAATATGAGGATAAAGGGCCTAACATGCATTTTTATGGCTTCTCAAAATCCACTCTATAATTTTTTTAAATGATTTTCTAAATTGATTTTTTCTCCAAGATCTAGTGTATTTGAGGTTCATTTCCAAGAGCCCCGAACACCATAGAAAGTCAAAATTGCAATGAACATCCTCACATAAAATCCTAAATAGAAAAATCATAATCAGTTCTTTTAAAAATTAGATTTTTGATGCTAAATCTAGACTTCAAAAGGAATTTTTCCAATAAATAAACTACTAAAAATAGCAACTTAGGTAGGTTTTATTTAACTTCAAAATATTGTTAGCATCAAAATTTGGTGCCTTAGGCATTTAGGGTTTAATTAGTTTGCCCCTATACATTGCCATATAACTCAAAAATCCATATTAACTTTTACATTGTAGGTCTAGATGTTACAAAACAAAGTCCACTTTCTCTATCACCGTAATTTCCTTGTAAAAAAATTTTGCTAATTTTTTTCATCTATAAATTAGCAAATATCCTTGAATGACAAAAATAAATACTAGAGGATTGTTTACTCTTGACAAATGAAATCTTGAACTCAGAGGTTTTATTTTTCAATTTTTCAAGAAATTGGAATTTGCAATCTTGATTGAAGTAATGAAGCTATTTATATCCATGAATATGTACTTTTGGATTAAAAAATGTTTAATTCATCCAAATGTGGCAATCTCATCTTGTTTTGATTTTTTGGGATTCCTTCTTGAGATTACATATGTTCATAAACAAATATGTTTCTCAAAACATTCTAAACAATTTTCTTCTTGAAAGTCACAAAAGTAGCCATAAATAAAATCCCAACCTAAACTAGAATTTTTTCATAAAGATGTTTAATCTTGGTATTTTTAAAAATCGAATTATTACATCTACTACTTTAGGTAATTAGAAAACTTATGAAAAATATTTCTAATCATCGGTGTTGAAATTCTTTGAAAAATGGTTTTCAAGAAAAAAAAGAAATTTACAGAAGAAAGAATTCGACATAACGGATGAATTCCTTCCATTCTTTCCACATGGTGGATGAATTCTATTCGTCCTGTCGATACCGGTACTGTACAGCACAGTCCCCGAATCCCGAGCCAGACTATTTCCAGAGCAGAACATCGCGTCGTCAGCATACCGGTCCCCGAACCCTAATAGTGCTGCTCCTCGTCGTCCTCGGCGTGAAGCTCTAGGCTCGCAATGCCTGACTTCAGTTTAGTCAGGCGTTCCTTGCACTGTCATACACTACGTCTCTTCTATTGTTAGTCTATGATTGAAGTTGGTTTCTGATTAATTGCGGTATCTTATCAAAATTTGCGTTCTTTTTCTTGGTCATGCTTTTGGACGCGTTTATCGGGAAGCCACAAGTCCCTCGCGAGAATTCCGCGCTGTAGACGCATGGTTTCGACTTCTTAGCAGCGTCAGGTTGCAGAATTCTTCAGGTGAATATTGAATCAGTTTTTGATCTTGTCCGTGTGAAGTTTTGGTGAGTACTGTAATTCTGTGGCGACAGCTTTGTTCCTGTACGAGATTTTAGGACAACGATGTTTTCGGCGTTTTGCTTTGTGTCTTTGCCTGTTGCGTTTACGTCAATGTATGATGAAGTTTTAGCCAATTACTGAAAAATTCATATGCTTCAAATATATATGGAGATTTTGATATATTTAAAATATTTATCAATGTACGGTGATTGCGACGGCTGCGCGGTTAAAAAATGCACGGTATGCTCATGGAGGTTCAAATTATAGACAACGGAATGTTGTGCAGATGATTGTTCATTCTGTTGGTGCTACTGCGGTTGTTTTCTGTCGGAGAGGAGAAACTATCGTGTGGTCAGTTCGTTGAGGTTCGGGTTTCGCCAAGTGGTTACCCTGGTATATATTTTGTTATATTTTCTTGATTTCAGGTTTTAGTGCACCTCTGCTATTTGGTTTTGTCTTCTGCCAATTGAGTGTTCTTGCGCATTTGCTCCCTAAAATCATTCCTACCTGATTTTCTTATCGACCTTCACCTGCATCTTCGGCATATTTACAAGGATGACCTAGTCATCGACCAGATGGGATGACCTCAAACCATCCCTTACAGTTGGAGAGAGAGCTCCTCTTTGAAAATTTTGGGGTCTCTTATTCCATTCCCTTATGTCCCAATGTAGCTTGGAATTTGTAAAGGGCAATTACAAGTCCCTTTCAGATTAGTGAACTTACTTTCAAGTATTTCACTTTCGAGTATAGTGAACTCACTTTCAAGTATCTCACTTTCAAGTGTAGTGAAAGTGTAGTGAACACACGTTCAAGTGTAGTTAACTCACTTTCAAGTGTAGTGAAAGTGTAGTGAACACACGTTCAAGTGTAGTTAACTCACTTTCAAGTATTCACTTTCAAGTGTAGTGAAAGTGTAGTGAACACACGTTCAAGTGTAGTTAACTCACTTTCAAGTGTAGTTAACTCGCCTTTAATACAACTATAATTTCCTCTGAAGCATTGGCTCTACATTGACATGGTTCACCGTTGTCCCTCAAAATTGTATCATTGGAAAGTTGTTTGAAGATCTATGTTCCTGGAGGGCGCCTCTATTATATCAATTATGATATGGGCGAAGTTGTAGGCCTGTTGAGGTTTTGGGACCAGAATAGGGTCTAGCCCTGAAGTTGATGACTTTGGCGACCGAGGGTCCAAGACGCCCTGTAGTGATTTAAACTATTCGGAGAATGGCCTCAAGCCCATGTCCCTCTCCATGGAGTTGAAATTCACTTTCGGCTCTGGCAAGCAGGTCCGGTTGGTTTTAATTCGTTGATCATTGGTTCTGTCGTGGACGTCTTCCCGTGCGAATCCACTTTCACTTTGGGGCATAGAATCAGCGGAACCGCATACAGTTGTAGGTTCGGTCCATGTCTCTTTTGGTTGGAATATATTACATGAGTATAGATTCCATCCTGGAAAGCTCTGAACATCGGTATTGTGGGCTCGTTACCCTGCGTCTTTCGACAAATCCAATATTCATGGAGCATATTATTTTTTTTTCAGATCATTTTGCGAGCATCAAGGACTACAATAAGATGGAAAGCTCTGAGCAGGAGTCATTTTTTAACAAACCTGTACCAAAGACTGTCGTGAAGATCGATTTGAACGGAAGCGCGAAAGATACAACAGTTGAGAATACCTCAGATGAAGCCCCATCTGCAGGTGGAATATTGTCAGAAACAATGGAGCCTCGAGAAGAACACACTTCTGACATAGGCACAAAAGACAAGGAAGGGGAGGGAGGTGCAGTAGAAATGGACGGCACAATAGCCGAAGTTTCTGAGGCTGGGCAAGATGCTCCTAGGTTTACCTCTACGGATTTACATCTCTTATGTTAGCCATATAGTCGTCTTCTTTGCCCTCAAACTCTTTGGTATAACTTAATATTTAGTCGTGCTTCTGGTCTTTTCAGTTCAACTAATTACATTGTCTTGAAATTTTCCTAGACACAGGTTAGCAGAATTATTACAGATATATTTTGTGCATTTGGCTGATGTGAATAGAACTATCTATCTTGATGGTTTTGCATCTGTCCGGTGGCTATTAACTATACTATATTGACTATACGTTTGGGGCAGATGGATGTCATCGGCAGTGGAGACATATGCAATTCAATGCAATGCTTGCTTTAAATGGAGGATTATACCGTCAAAGGAGAAGTACGAGGTTATAGGGGAGCATATTCTAGAGCAGCCATTCATATGTACCACCGCCCAGGAATGGCGAAAGGATGTAACATGCGATGATCCCGCTGATCTTGACGAGAATGAACCTACCGTGCTGTGGGCAATTGATAAGCACAACATACCTTGTCCTCCAAAAGGATTTTACAGAAAAGTCGTCCTTCGAGCTGAGAACGCTAAGAAATTTGCTGATATGTGAGTTTTAACCCTTCGAAACCTCGTGCTTCGGATTTCCTGACTGTGCAATATATTACAAGTTTTCTTATTCTGGCCGCATTATAAATTACACTATCCTGGAGCAGATTTTTTTCTGATGCTTGACATGTAGGTTGCTTTCAATTCAAATTCTTTAATTTACAGCAGATGAATTATTGACATGAAAGCTTTAGGTCAGAGCAACTTATTGACTGCATTACTTCGAGTTATATTTCATGCTCGTGAACGGAGGCTACTGTGATTGCTTGCTTACATTCTCTAATTTTGACTATTTCCTCAGCTACTACAAAGCACCTTGTGGGAAAACTCTTCGCTCCAATGTTCAAGTTCAGAAGTAAGCCCACGCCCTCATATACCGTTTGTTCACTTTCTGTTATGTCCAATTCTTTCTATGCTTTGATACCTAGTGTTTGTCTTCCCACTATTATGGATACTCTTTACTTCAGTGCGCTTGATAGAAGCAACATCGGAGTTCTTCGGTGAAATTTCCATTCTAATTTCTCTTGTATGAACTTTACTGAGCCCTAAAATTGGCCGTTACAGGTATTTGGACGAGCATCCTGAACTTGACGCAAAAGTTTCCCAGTTCTCTTTCACAAGCCCCAAAGGTAAAGCAGAAGCTATGGGAGCAGGCGTGTCTAAGAGGCCTTCGAAAGATGGAACACAGTCCGGCACCGAGCCTCGTAAGCGAATGAAAGGTAGCATCTCAAACCTTGAGCCCATGCGTGTGAAAGCTTCAGTTCATGGTCAACCGCCCCATCCTCGACCTCTTGCCGGGAATGGAACTCCAGTGAAGTCCGAAAAGCTGTCTGCATCGAAGGCTATGCGTCAAGATAAACCTAAATCGGAGAAGGATCATGCTTCAAAAATCGCCCCTCATCGCTCGCCGATGACAGTTAAAAGGGA
Source organism: Climacium dendroides (assembly GCA_950106755.1). Taxonomy (NCBI): domain Eukaryota; kingdom Viridiplantae; phylum Streptophyta; class Bryopsida; order Hypnales; family Climaciaceae; genus Climacium; species Climacium dendroides. Next base: position 5,279,690 of record OX467086.1, read on the forward strand.
GAAATTAGAGACTGACAGAGGTACTCGATGAATCAAGCCGAACCATCAGTCGCTAATTCTGGGCATTGATGAAAGTATGCCCAAGAGCGGGCTTTCTATACAGTGCATGGTGAGATGTTAACGCTTTCGTACGTGCACTTGAGTCGTCTTCACGAACCTTGACACAGATTTCCAGAGACTCCGCAGCGGTCGAACGCTTGAATTTTTGATCCGTGTGTGGAATTCGATAAACTCGTAGTCTCATGTTTCCACGGAACGTCCTTTGAATGGGTAACCAGGGCAAAACCTGGCCCTTGATGAGTTAGTGGAGAATCTACAACGACAGCATGAAAAGAGCTCCAAGAGCAAGAAAACTTTGTATAGCACAATTAGTGATTAGACCCTGGTAAGCACAGCTCTCAACATTTTGTTGTGTGTTCCGACTACTGTTGTTGTGGAGACGGCCACTATCTCTTGCCCTTTCTCGTATAATATATCAACAAGCCTAGAAGTATACCGTATCTTGTTTGGACGCCAGTGCCCAAAAGGGGCTTATGAATGGTCAAACAGTTCATGTTCACTCTGAAAAATGGATGATAGTTTGTGAGTAGTTTTTATAATGGCCTGTATTCACTTAATATTCATGAAAATAATGAAATTCATATTGAAATTCTACTGATTTGGAAAGGAAATATTTGTTTTCTGAAGGACAAGAATTTGTTTTTATTTTATTTCAAGTGTTGCAAGTCTCAAAATTCCTGGTAATGAAAGAGTATTGCAGATCTATTGAGGTATTTTACAAATGTAATCATCCTTATACTGTACATACATAGGCAGGCCTAGCTTCAAAGAAAAGTCTTTTGGAAGATAAAGATGTAAATTCCAGGAAAAAATGGCATTTTTTTTCTAAAAACCTCATTTGAATATTTTTATATTGAGCGAGGAACCCACGTATGAGTCAGAAAATTGAAGGTGTAGTAGCCAATTCTTGTGCACCCCCAAAACGTGTTCCAATAAAACTATCCAACATTAATTTGTTTTTCTATGAGTCCACAATCTTTCAAAGCCCCCCCCCCCCCCTTTTTTCAGTTATTTCCTTCAAAAAACTAACATACTTTTTAGTAAGCAACATAATTGCAATCCATTACAGAAAATCTAGGGCCTCCACAAGGTTGTTTGACTTTTTGTAGATGTGCAAATCCAAGGGAAAAAAAATTGTTTTGTTTTGTTTTAAAAAAAGATTGAATGTTTAGATTTCATATAATGCATCACCATTGCTACCATTTTGTTACACTTTGCATGGACAATAAAGATAACTACCCCTAATTTCGACCACTTTTTAAATCCTACCATTATAAATTCTTGCCTAAAAGATATTCCCACTATTCATGAGAGTTTATGGTCAATTTTAGAAACACCTATTTTCAACACTTTGAAGATTTATAGTTTATTCATATGGTGTCAAAAAAATATATTTTAGAAGAATTTAGAATTCACTTTTGACTACCAACAAGATCACCCAAAAGGATTTTCAATATAATAGTAGGAACCATGTTGAATTTCTTATTTGTGCAATATTAGGCATAGTTACCTTACTTGTGCAAAAGAAGTGATGCATTGTCATAGTCTATCCCAATGATACTATAATTCTACAATTCTTCTCATCTCCTAAGGTAGGAGGGCCATTAACCATCCCTTTAGTAAGCCTACCACTCCCTCACCAATAGTAGTAATAGATATTTCAAGGAACATCACTAAAAAAAATGTATTTGTTGCAACCAGTTAAATGCAACTAAGTATTCTATACAATTATCCTGCAACTATAGCCCTTTCTATTTGTACCAAATTCATATATCATTGTTTGATGTCATTGTTTTACATCATTAGTATAATGTATTAACTACAAAGTAGTTGTAGAATGAAGTGGATACATTGTTTTAGTCACAAAGTAATCGTAGAATAAAGTGTAGAATTATGAAAGTTGTAATAGAGTTCAAATTTAGAATGAATGTGATTTCTTCTCCATTCAATATTCATTACAATTGTTGATGTGAACTAATCCACACTTTATGATATCCACTGTGTCAATTTGCAATCACAAAAAATGATTAGGAAACAATTGCAACTATAAAATGACAGTAGTCATTTTTTAGTTGATTTGCATTCATTTCTTAATTGTCTTATATCATTTGTCCCATATCAATTGTCAAGAGTACTATTAGATTGAACATATAAGAATTGTAAGTAGTTGTATCTTTATGTAATGAATGTAATAAATTCTATTAATAGACTTTTAAGACTTCTACATTTTGTAGATTTTTACAATTTATAGATTTTGAAATCTACAAGTCACAAATGTGCCACAAACAAATTGCAAATGAATCACATACAAGTTGCAATGAAGTCACCCACAAATTGCAAGCAAATGTGTCACAAACAAGTTGCAATGAAATCATCGACAAATTGCAAATGAATCACATACAAATTGCAATGAAGTTATCGACAAATGAATCACATACAAATTGCAATGAAGTTATCGACAAGTTGCAGAAGCAAATGTATCACAAACAAGTTGCAATGAAGTCATCGACAAGTTGTAGACAAGTCGCAAGCAAATGTGTCACAAACAAGTTGCAAATAAGTCATAGATGAGTTGTAATGAAGTCATAAATGTATTGCAAACGAGTTATATATTACTTACCAATGAGTTACCAATGAGTTATATAAGTCATTGATTGAATGATTGACCTCACATGGTAGCAAATACCACATAAGCAATCACATCACAAAGCACATCAATGAAGTTTCAAGTAAGTTGATGAATGAGAAACGATTCCATTTTGCCTTGCAACTACGATACAACTAGAAAACTTGTTCACAACAACTGGAGACCTCCAGATTCCCACTAGTCGCAAATGTCCAATGCAACCCAAAAAACAATTGCTTTTTGTAGTTGCAAAATCCCTCATTTTTTTTTATTGCATGTCATTCATTCCTAGATAGGAGAAGTATTAAAACCTAGTCATTTAAATATGGATCTTCTACCTTGTGTTAGAGCGTGGTTTTCTTTTTAAGAAAAAATGAAGAAGAAAAATAGTTAAAAGAAGAAGGTGAGAAGTCAAAAGAACAAGACAAAGATGCGAAGCCAAAAGATGAAGATTGAGGAAAGAAGAGAGCAAAATCCTAAACTTGAAAAATGACACACTACACATATTCAATTAAAGTCCTTTAACCATGCAACAACATGGCGGTTGAAGAATGATTGATGGATGACAAAGAATCCTTCTATTTAAAATAGAAATGCAAATGTTCATCTTTAGAATTTTGTATGGAAAGGGAAAGTCTTACATAATAGTTTGACCTCCAATGAATGCTCTTGATTTTTTTAAGCAAATGATTATCGTGATTTGTCATTATTAAACCTCAACCCTGAAACGATGGACTAGTAACCATGAAAATCATCCATTTTGATATCGTGGGAATCATTGGTCTAAAAAATCCCATAGCACTCATTGGAAGTCAAAGTACTATAGAAGATCTCCCCTTCTCATCTATCATCCATCGAACCCCAAATGTTCGCCTCAACGTTCAAGGATTGAAGGATGTGACCCCCAATTCCCATGACTAAGATAGTCACCAAAATGTTTGGATTATTAAACCGATAGATACATTCTTTGTTTTTGCAGTGAACAATCCAATCATCCACTAGCCACTTTTTAGCCTGAATGTTGTTTACAATTAACCCTATAACATCAGACTGGTAGCCATAGTGAAGAAAGGGGTTCAATTCCTATGACTGTCATACTGTTGGGCAGCCAAATGACTTGAAGGGTGACTTGCCGGGTCAACGGTGAAGTGTACTCCTGCAAAGAACCCCCTGCAATTGTTTTGACCATCAATTGCTTTGAATATTTCAGTAATTCGAAGCCTACATTAATAATTTCACACTTAGGCATAGTGCATCAAAAGTTGCCGTAGACGCCTGCCATTTTGTAAGAGCATCGCCACCAGCTGCTCCTAATGGCCTCGGCAACGGCACTTTCTATTTGTCGTGCATTTTTAGCGGAAAATGGCTCCACACCAGCATTCTGTCACGCTACTAGTTCTACCGTCTCTCCCATCAATCTCACATTTGCTCGGTAAAAGAGGGTCTTTGTAGAGGGCAATTTTATAGTCACGCTAATTTGGTCAACGTAGACTATGGCCTCCGTGGATGTTAACGTGGAGGTAATGGAGGGTAGTGGGGGATGTACAAAGAAGGGGAAGAACTTTTGTGAGGCTGAGGAGAAGTAACTATCACTAGAAGAAACCAAAATTTTCGATGTCTAAGGGAACGGATTTTAGGTGATGTTGAAGAAAACAACCTATGTTTTTCTGTCAACAATTATCTCCATTAATGTTCCATTGGACATCATTATTGACATGAAAAATACAGGTTTTTTTTTTCAACATCACCTAAAATTCGTTCCCTTTGACACCGGCTGTTTTTTTGAATGTCTCCTAAAACAAGGTTTTCTTATAGTGTATGCTTTTCTTTTGTGTACATTTTGTGGGATCCGAAGCAAGGGACCGGACAGAAGAATGGAAATTTTTGGAGACACATCACGGAGATAAGAAATCATATCTCAAGTGAACCTATACCTAACCTTCAAAGTGTGTGGTGACACTTTGGAAGCAATTCTTCAACAATGCACACTCCACACATGTTTGAAGGATGGACAAAATCCACAAATAAAAATGATAAAAGAATTTCTACTTAAGAATATAAGATTATATAAAAATCTTCATCTAAATAAAATTAAAAAATCTATAAATATTAAGAAGTACATGTACATGTAATAAATATCTATAAAGTAAGTGATAAAGCTTCTATTTTTAATCCTTAAGTAGTGTGTGTATGTAGTAGATGTCTATAAAGTAAAAAATAAAACTTCTATTTTTAATTCTTTAGTAGATGTTTACAAAGTACAAGATAAAGCTTCTATTTTTAATCCTTTAGTACCATGTTTATGTATTAGATATCTACAATGTAAAGGATAAAGCTTCTATTTTTAACTCTTTAGTACATGTTCATATATTAGATATCTACAATGTAATAGATAAAGCTTCTACTTTTAACCTTTTAGTACCATGTTCATGTAATAGGCATTTACAATTTAAGAAATAAATTTTTTACTTTTAAACCTTTAATATTATGTTCATGTGGAATAAAAGTCAATTCAAAATTTTGCTTCAAAACAAGTGTAATAAGAGTACTACAATGACATTCCCCATGACATGACATGACATTTAAATAATGATAGTCAATCCAATTTTAGCGAGTTGTTGGTGGGAAGCATTGGATGGTCACGGCACCACTACATCTCACGAGGCGGCAAGTGCCTCGCCACTTGTTGATACCGTGGTCCAATTTTGCGACACTGGTGGCGATGCTCTAAGAGCATCCTCTACGCCACGCCAGTTACTAGGCACTGCAATCATGGCGTACATGCAGTTTGCATTCATGTCCCCTTTCTTTACAGACTATCTCTTCCCGTCTCAGCCTCGCAGGCGCCTCAACTCGACAACGCTACTTGTGACCCTATACGATTCAGCGACAGCACGGGACTATAGACGCAGCAGCAGGAGCAGCTGTAGCGATCGATCACATGGACTTCATTCGAGCCGCATTACTCAAATCTCAAATTTGAGTGAACGCATCTCAGATGCAGACTCCAAAATGTCCAGCCCTCAACCCAATCAACCAAACACGGTTATCAATCAATACAAGCTAGTAGCTGTAAGTTGTAATTCACCGAAACCAGTGAAATTATCGATTAGCTGGCTCGGTACGTACGTCACACTACAGAAGAAACAATTCATGATCAACACACATGCCATTGCAGAGCATATCGATCAGTGAGGAGGCTTCAATTCTGAAGCTGAGAGACTGAGATCGAGTCGTAGCTTTTGATGAAGACACAGCTAGCTAGCCATCAGCTATCATATTGACTAGTGCAAGGATCGGATACCGCACAATTAACACACTCAGTTTTCATGGAATGCACACCACCAGAATTGATCGATCAATTCTGGGACCCCAGTCGATCTATCTGCGAGCACTTGCAAGAAGTTTAATTTGGAAAGTCGAGAAATGCAAACCTGGTGAAATCGGGCACACTGGGCGAGAGAAGACAGACAGAATTGGCAACGATGCAGGAAATGAGGAGGGTGAGGGGGTCTGCTTCGCAGCCTTTGCCAAAGCCTTCTTCCCCTTTCGCACTCTTTAAGATTGAATCGTCACCATTATTAGTGACGATGAAGAAGTGGAAAGGAGCTTGGAGGGCACAACAAAGGAGCAATTTCTGCAGTGGAGGAGCCAAGAAGTGCCGCTCCCGTGAAAGGAATGTGGCGTTAGCACTGGGGCACGTTTGCATATTAATTGCTTTACCTGTAACCCACGCAAAGCTTGTTGATGCAGTGCGTCTATACAGGGGGACTAATGCTCTTAGAATCTTTTGCAAACTTTGTCCATTAGCAGCAAATGACTCCAAACCACACTGTGATATAAGGGAAAAAAATGGATGAAAAATTCATTATTTGTGCTCTCTAGAGTATGCCAAATTCATTCATTCACCAAAAGAAGTTTGTGTTAATCTAAATGACTTTTTTTTTGTTAAATCTAACACAACTATGTTGAAAATAATGCAAATTTACAAAATTGTGACTAAAATAACACTCAAATTGTGTTATTTCCAACACAATTGTGTTAGATTTAACAAAAAATGTCATCTAGATTAATAGAAATTTCTTCTAGTGATCAAACATTTTTAATGTGTCGCGGCCTAGCAAGGTTAACCCTAAAAAATGCTATTTTAGTATATTTTGGCAACTTGTACCCCTTTATTCTTTTCATTTGAGATTTGAACATTAAAATGTTTACATTTGAATTTGAGCACAACTAATGAAATGAATTTTATTAAATTGTTTCTACTCCAATTTGAAATTTAGTATAACTCCTAAAATTAAAAAATTTATTGTAACTTTGGACCTATAACCACAACTTTCTACTTTTCTAATTACAAAATGATACGGAATTTTAGTTTACATCATGTCGGAATTGGACAAACTTTGCAAAAAAGACAAAGTGTAATCTAAAACTCTACATGTCAAAAGTGTGCAATATGTGCAAAGGGAGAATTTTCAAGAGAATTGAAATAGTCTATTGGTGAGATTATAAGGAGAGACCCATGAAAAGTGAAGATAATAAGTTTTTGACTTCCAAAAAACTAATTAGTATATAACATTGGACTTGAACTTTTGGGTGACTTTAGTTTGACAACATGACAAAGCTATTTCTAAAATTTATGCAGTTTCTTCCGCTACTCGCACAAAACTATTAACATCATGAAACTTAAGCTTATGAGCCTAAGAACCTAAGTTCCTACATTATATGTATCTATGTTATAAGCACCTTCTATAATTATAAGATATTTATATTATGAGTACTATATTATAAGTGTTTATATTGTAAGCACCTTCTATGAATATAGAATATTTATATTATAAATACTTATGTTATAAACACCTTCAATAGCTATAAAGTACTATCTCCATCCCGAAATAAATTCAAGATTTCCATATATAATTATCCTAAATTAAATTCAAGATTTGCTCTCCACAACTTCAATGACTAAAGCTAATTTGAACATCCAAAAGCAAAAAAATATGCAAATACCACATTCTATAGACTTTGTAGCAATTCAATCCTTGCAAAGGGGATTAAAATGCAACCTCTAACCAACCAAAGGCAAAGAATTCAATATACAACTATACAAAAGCTGCTACTAACAAATATTTTGTTGAGAATTTCTTAGACTTGAATCACAAGACACTGTCAGAATTAAATTATAGAGGACATCAATAGACATCACTACACCAACATTGCTTGGAGAATGATCAAAATTAATACCACTAGAGCAATTCCCAAAAGGAAAAAAAATTGTTGATTTCGCCACCTATTTCAACATGTGCCACTTCACTTGTTGACTTTCACTCTTTCACACCTAGTGAGGTTTAATAGAAGCTACAATAACTACAAAATCCTTTGAAAATAGGAGCTACTCTCACACTACTTCAGCCATTTCTAGAAAACCTTGCATTTATTTTGGGATGAAGGTAGTACCTACTTACACCTACGCTCAAGGTTTGTACGCTCGCATTTTAAGCGTTGGGGGGCATCGTCAAAAGTGACTCTCCAGCACATTGAATCCGGCTGTCAAATCGTCACATCCAGCTCATAATCCAGAAACAAACCATAAATTAGCTCCAGATGGCAAACCGTAGATGAACGTATTCAAATCTCATCCACCACCTGGATGAAACACACCCACCTCACGAAGTAATTCCCTTCCTCGAAACCATCTGTTAGCGGAGCGGCGCTCGCCGTAATTGCAGTGGCGCAGAAACCTCTGCTCGCCATCGCCATAGCTAATCTAGCTCTCACATTCTCACACTCATCAGAACCAGGTCTCAAAGAGCTAAGTTATTGCAACAACAACTATAGAAAAATAATCCGAACAACTGGGTGGAGCTTCTGTCAGTCACCATGGCTGCCCACTTCTCAAGATCGGCGCAGCTCGGAGTTCTCGTCGCCATTGCGTTTCTCTCTGTCGTCTCTGCTGCTGGTGAGCACAAGGGCTTACGTTTTTTTTCTATTCTTCCTTCCTTCTGTGGCATTTACGACATTGTTCTAATCGCTTTCAGGTTTTGTTCGAGAGGGGAGTTGGGGTGTGGGTGTGTGTGGTTGTGTCTGTGGAGCGTCTTTGACAATGTGGGAGGTGACAATGCGCGTCGTTTCTGATGCTTGGATTCTGTGGTTTGGAATTTCTGGACTTAATGAATTAGTGTAGTGAACATTGAAGGGAGAGTACTTGAGAAGTGCGATCTGTGTTGGTTTGCTATCGTTTTTTGGTAGGGCCAAGGTTGGAGAATGGTCTCGCTTTCTAGAGTAGCGTTGATTTAGTCGTTTTTCCAACGTTTTGTAATTACATATGAGAGGCTACAGCTCAAGTACACAGGATTCTGGAAAAGAACAGAGAAAAATGTTCAAATGTTCAAATGTTGTCAAGTAAGAGTGTCGCTAGTTTGAAGTAATAGTTCTCGTGGATTTAGGGTGTGCTGTAGCGAAGACTCAATTTCCATGTAAAATGAGCATGAATGGGGTGGTGCTAAGGATATGGTGGTACTTGATATGAACATATTTTGATAGGGGATTCAAATGCCGAAGTGAAAGTATTTCTCATAATCTGATACTTGTGCGAGTGTATAGATATGATGGGATTAGATGTCAGGAATTGAATAGGGTTTAGGAGTGGCGTATGTTGGTTTCTCTGGTTTCTTGAAGAGACTGGCCTTCCAAATTCTCAAATCCAGTGAAGAGAGTAAAATACGTGCTCGGCTGGATGTGCCATTGATTATGCAGGCAATGGAGAAATTGAAGCTGGGGCGATGGGAGCGAGGATTCCTACCAGACATCTTCTCCAAACAGTCCAGCGTGAGCTTCTGACCCCTTGGTTGTGTTACTGGGGGTTAGGGTTGTGTTATTATTGATCAATGTGTTGGGTTGCAACTCTTTTGCGACCGTTTTCTCTAATGAAGGGCCCTGTCTACCTAAAATGTGAAGTGGCACTTTCAGTCAATGGTACAGTCAGTTACAGTTCATTTACGAACTGCCTATTTGAGCCATTCAGAAAATTTTGTACAATGTGGATTTGAATTTTTTTATTTTGGTGAACATAATTATCATTGCATCCTTACACAATTGCAATCAAGCATACCAAATTTCACTTCCTAAAAAACAAAACTCCATTTTTGGTGAATTTTTAAATTTGACTTTCATGATAATATAAGATAATTCATTGACAAACATTGGTGATGATTTTTTTCAATTTGATTGCATAGATATGTAGGAAACATCCATACACACATCTTTCCTTTGATGAGTATTTATAAAAAAGTTTCACAATTCCTTCTATAGAGATTTCAATGTTGGCGTGACAATGTCCTAATTTGGGAGAATAGCTATCTCTTTATTGTAATTTGATTCTTTTATTTGCCCTTCACATGGTAACAAATTTTATAACATTTAAGCATGATGATACAATTACTTTGCCAAAATCTAATTAAAGTATAGAGATATCCATTTTTTCAAAGTTTGGTCATACAACACTTTTCATTGAGCTTTGCTCATTTGTTTGTTACTTAAGGGAATGTTTTTTAATATGAAAGATGTGTCTGGATGTTCCCTACATATCTACCCAATTGAATTAAAAAAATTCATCATCAATTCATCATCAAAAAATATTGTGTAAAATCATGAAAATCAACTTTTAAAAATTCTCCAGAAATGAGTTTTTGCTTTTTTGAAATTGAAATTTGGTATGCTTTATTGAGAGTGGGTAAGAATTGAGTATTAATTAAGCAAGACAAAAAATGACGATTTGAGTTATACATTATATACAAATCTTTGAACGGCTCAAACAGGCAGTTCGTAAATGCACTGGACCTGACTGTACATGCACAAATTTTGGAAACTTTCTTGAAATTGGGGTCATCTGCGGAGTCGTCTAAACTTCGTCTAAACATTTCATGTGTTGGCCAAATATTTAATTGAATTGGACAAAAGGAAGTATCCAGATGACCTCAAAACTGCTCAAACATAAACTTGAGGTCCTTTAGGGGTAAGACTCAACAGGTTACAGCTGGCACAAGTAGATTTACAGACTTGGATGATGTGTACGTGATTTTGTTGCTGAACGTGTTGCTGAATGTGTTGGTGTATGTGTGCAGAATGCCCAGTAGACTTCGCAAGCCAGAACTACACCATTGTGACGAGCGTGTGCAACACCACACACCTCAACACCACCGCTTGTTGCGAGGCGTTCGTCATTTTCGCATGTCCGTTCGCGCAGTACATCAACGACCAATCCAACAACTGCGACACGACCATGTTCTCGTACCTAAGCGCTGCCGGGAACTACCCTACCCAGCTGTTTGAGACTTGCCAAGGGGATGAAAATGGCCTGCCCTGCCCATTAGTGCCGGAGCCCTCCCCCAACCCTTCCAGTGCCACCATGGATTCCGTGCCTTGGAGACTCGTCACCTCTCTTGTGATTCTCCTCATCACACTGGCTTGGCACTCATGATAATTCTGACCATTTATTTATCGACTCTAAACTGAAGGGGAGGAAGCTACCCTACCCTGAGGGTATCCTGAGGAAGTTGGAGTACCTATGTTACTCGAAAGGCGGTACTCAAAAGCAAGCTAAAAGCGCGCTAGTGCTACAGGGACGGAGCCAATCGGAGTGTAGTTCCTTGTTTCAACAACCTCTACTTGATAGTAGTTATGAGTTGGCACCTGGTTGCAGGATTTCTAGAGTAGTCTTCTTCATTTAATATGAGAATGGAATTTGGGTTCGCTCATCCAAAAGGGGGGGTGGACATTTTTCTGGTTTGCAGTTTATTTCTTGGTCCTCGTTTGTACGCTTAGGTTACGAGGCTTCAGTGTGAAATCAGATTCAGAAGTAAAGTGGTGGGATTCTGTTGACACAGTTTGCTCATGGCAGCGTTTTGACTCATTTTTGGGGCAGTATCTGTGCCTTTTTGCACGATTCCAAAGTGGAAGTCAATACTGAGTATTCGTTTATTTAAAGTCTACTTGAATGTGATCATGAGTTGTCGTCCTGCAAGATATCTAGAATAATCTTTCTTCATGTATCAGAAAGGAATTCATGTTTGCTCATCCAGAAGCTGTGGACATTTCTGGTTGAAGTTCATTTTTGTGTCCTTGTTTGTAACACTCCCTCAGTTCCATTAAAAACCTCGAAATTGAACATAATGCATGTACCAATGTCTGGGAGCTAGTTCAAAGTTATTGGGAAAAAACCTGGTTGCAATTCAAAAACATTGGCAGAAAACCCTGGTGCAGAAATCTGAAAACTTTCTATTTTGAATGAAAAATAGAGAAAATAACTGGACTCTGTAATTGAAAAAACAGTTCAATTTGGAAATTGAAGGGAAATAGCTAGTAAAAGTCAAAAAACTTCTCAAAAAATAACATGTACCACTAAAAAGGTTCCATTTATTGATTTTGATATTTGATCATAGAGCAAGTGATGTGAAATTCCAAATTGCTTGTTCAATGATCAAAATCAATAAATGGATTAGTTTAGTGGTACATGCACTATATCCAATTTGGAGTTTTTTTAGTGGGATTGAGGACGAGGCTTTAGGAAAGTCAGCTTTAAAAGTTATATAGTGGGATTATATTGACACTAAGGTAACACCACCTAATTGTGATTTGTTTGCAAAATTTTCCCATCTAGATTCTTGCCTAAAATGTGGTCTTCATACATGAGAGCTTGGGCCAACTTTAGACACATCTATTTTCAACAATTTGAAAATTCATAGTTTATTCATAGAGTCTAGAAAATGCATTTTAAGAGAATTTAGAATCCCCCTCACTTTCAACAACAATGAATAAAAACTTAGGTAATTTAATAACAAGAACAATGCTCAATTACTTATTTGGACACATTTAGGTGTAGTTACTTCAATTGCTCGTGAATCTTGTTGTTTTTGAGATTATTTGTGATATTTTGTATGACTCTCAAGTGGAGCATACTTTGTTGTGCCATTTTAAACTAATTTAATGTACTATGGAGAGCATAGAGAATAGATTTTTCATCCATTTTATTTTTTCATCAGCCTAGCTGGTTTGGAGAGTATTAACCACCAATGAACAAGGTCCTTCAATGTGTTTGTATTTCATTATTTGTTGCAAAAGATTCTACAAAATTGTAGATAGCTTATCTCACCATTTATTTGACAAATCATCTAATTGTCCAACAACTATAGTAAACTTGCCAATCACATTCAAATCCCTCTCTACATAAATATAGAGACTTGCATGTTTGAAATTAGGTGTGATTGTTATATGTCATGTTAAGATTCACCTTCAAAACATATAATGCACAAAGGTTTCTTCCTACAAATTTTATTGTAGTTTAAAGGCATTGCATTTGAAATCTAGTTAAAAATTCCTTGCAACTCTTCACCGCATGGTGTGCAGTCATTGGGTGGTGCTACAAAATTTTGTTCCCATAACAATTGAATTGGTAGTTGAATCATGTGGTTACTGTGCAATAATTGACAATGGTTGTTGTGTAGCTCTTGGATGTGTGTGGTGAATGGCTAGTTTACTCTAGGTCATACAAAATGGACTATGTTTCTTGTCCAGAGCTACATCTTAGTGTTATGGGGACAACAATCCAATCACCAAGGTTGTTTAGCCAAAGATTAGTAGATTCCTAGATGAATGAACACTTTTAGTCCTTAGTGTTTTTATTGAGTTAAACTTGAAACACTTAGGATGACAAAAAGTGTTCACTAAATGACTTTTAGAGAAACTATAGAAATTAAAGATGTGTCTTTTCATCTTGGAATTTTTGGCACACTACCTTGGTGATAGAGTCGCATCCTTCCAAGGTTAATCAACAATGGTAAGAAAGCTCACTAATTTTTATTATTTGAATTGAGTTTGTGATGGATGCCTTTACACTTAAAAAAAAAAAAGGAAAAAATTGATGAAATTGTCAAAATGTCTCCAACAAGTACAAGGTGTGTCAAATTTTGGATTGATGAAGTTCACTAAATTATTATCATAGATGAATATACATAACACTAGAAGAAACTTGCGATTTTTGTGACATTATTTAGACAAAAATATGGTATGTTTTTGCAGACAAAAGGATGTCAAAGACTTTGAGGTAGTGGGCAACAAAATTGTGGTGGACATTGCAAAGAGTGTCTGGATGTTAGTAGAAAAGAATGTGACACTAGAGAAAAGATGTATATTCTGTGCAATGTCCGATACAATATAGTCATGTTTTCGGCAACATTCCAAAAAACATAACAAAGCCACATTAGCAAGATGTAATGGTTTCATTGTGGGTAAGTTTTCTGAACTTACTAGAAGCAAAGGTAAAAAGCTAACCACATGTTAAAAAAACAAGGGAAGGGCAATTACATGGTATGTTTTTGCAAAAAAAATACATAGCACTTGACGTGGCGTTCAAGTGACCTACCATCCAAGTATGCTAACATGGCATGCCACATCAGCACTTTTTGATGCCGTTTGAGAATTTTAACATTGTTTTTTAGACGTCAACTACAATGTCCGAATGTTTTTTGCAACATCAACTAAGAAGTCCAAATGTTTTTTTGTCACATCAAGTAAAACATTGTTGTGTTCATCACGATGATCATGTCTAAAATTCAACTTATCATACTATAATTTCTACATTTGACATATCCTATATGGTTTATCTTTCATCCTACCATCCCACTTGAATAAACATCTTTTCTTCCCATGTCAACATACTCATAATAAGTGGTTTTTCAAGCCATGCAATACACTTGCCAAATATGGTGTATTATATATAGCATATTGTGAATAATATACAATATATGGCATATTGTGTATGGCCATATTCTATATGGTGTACTATGTATGTCATATGTCTAAATTGACATCTCAAAAAATGTCTAGATGCTTAAAATGAAGTCTCAAAAACTCAAAACATGCACATTAGGCACATTTTAAAAGACATTGTCCACGACGTTTTCATGTCCCTACAAATGTGTTGTAACACTTGGTAGATGCTATATAACATTCAAAAGAATTCCCTTCATGTCAAATGCCACTAATTTCATCTCTCACATGGCTACCATGTTATGTTTGATGTCAACAAGAAATGGGATAAAAAAAAGTTGTTGATATGGCATTGCCCACTCCATTGGCACTGACATGTAGGCAAGGTGGCAACCACATCGTAACCTCTCATGACTTTTGAAGAACATGTTTTTTGTAACGTCCTCCCAAATCTTCTTGAAATCAAACCATATTTTTTGTGATTTTTCATATTTTTGGACATATTTATGATGACACATTTTTTGGGACATCCATGTGGATGTGGCTAATGTTCCAAAAAACGTGCCTACCATGTTGTGTGCTTGTTACAAAAAAATATGGGTTTCTTTTGGTGTAAGTAATGTGTGGATGCTAAAAATGAATTGTTAATCATACCTACTTACATTATGCAGTGTTGTTCTACCAACTTGAAATAATAATAATTGTAGTCTATTTCCAATATTGTTGTGAATCAAGAATTCATTTGTCCAAGACCTTCTTGAAAGTTCCTAGGTGGAAATAATAACTTGTTTTAGACTATAATCAATGCATATATTATGTTGGTTAATGCTACTTTAGATTTCAATCTTTGAAAGAATTATGAGACCTTTGAAATGGCTTGAATATAATATAGTAAGAAGTTTTGATCTTAGAATTGATAGCATACCATGAGATATTGTTGGTGAATATAGCTCCTAAACTTTCAAATTCACGGTCTGCTAGTCATCAACCCAACCTCATTGTAAAAACAGAGCAAGTTTCAATCATGTAGGCAAAGAATATCACTTTGTCATCATAATACAAATGAAATTAAGCAATGGTTTAATCTATGCTGCTTGCAACAAAAGAATTTACAATAAAAAGAAAGCTACAAGCTACAACACATAAGTCTTTAACTTCTCCTCTAACTTCAACTCCAAGTGCTCCAACTCCAAATTCAATTCCTTAATCAAACTTTGATCTCATGTCACCACTTTCTTAAGAGTTAAAATGAGATGAATGATATCTCTTTGAAAAGCTAATACAATTTTTTACTTTTAGTTCAAATCTTAAATCATTTTATTACCATGTCCAATTTCAATGGCCATCTAAAGTTTCAGCCCTTATAATTGAGGGCAATAGACCCTTCTTCACTTTGACATTCACAACTTTTTCATAACAATTCTATATAAAACAAGTGACAACTTCATGGAAAGCCAACAATTTTTTTTATATTTTCTTAAAATTTCATTACAAACAAAAGACCTATCCATCTTCTATGGTCGGTCAAAGTCTCTATCCCTTCACATAAGAGGCAACAGTCCTTCCTTCGCTCAAACTAGCACAACTTTTGAATGACAACTTCAAATCAAGCAAATGAGAACTCTTTGAAAACAAAATATCATGATATACAATTTTCTAAATTTTTATTGCAAAATTCTTCATACATAATGAGATCTCTCTCCAAAATTCATCTCCAAAACTCTCTTTCCAACACACCAAACCTCTACGGGAAACTTCGTAAGTCATTTCATAGATACCAAAGTCACATGGATCAACCCATACCCTTGCTTTACATGGGTGGGCTTCCAAACCTATCCTTATTGTTATCTTAAAACCCTATGATCTTAAAGTTTAATTAAAAGACAACATATCTTTATTTTTCTATCTTTCAACTTCACAAATATACACTAGTTGAAGGGGCCTATCTACGATTCTCTTTAATAGGCCTAACCAAACAACAGTATTGATCATTGTTTAAACCCTCAAAACATTTTTCAAATGTCATATCTCAATTACTAGGCTCAACACATTCAATCTACAATAAGATTACCAATGCCCAAGCATCACATTGAAGGTTTCCGTGCCATTGTTGCTCCATGCAAAGTTGCTGTAACGGTCAAGAAAGCTCAACTTCTTCTTAAGAATGCTCATGCAATAGGACAAGACTCAACAGTTGAAAAGGTTGATCTAGTAGTTGTAACAGTGAAAATTCAAATTCAAGTTGCAATCGAGGTTCTTCATCTTAAGACTTTAAAAAACCCTCTAGTTCAGCTTATTAAAATCTAAAATGAAAAACAAATAAAAACTACATCAAATTGATGAAGGTCTTAGGTGGTTCCTTCTTTTTAAATATATGGCATGTACACTAATGAGAAGGTGTTACCTTGAAGCTACTTAGAATGATGTCATTTTTTTATATTATTATAATCAAATTTATCAAAATAACATATAAATATGGATTTTTTACACCATGTATGTATTTACAATGCAATAATAGACTTACTCTATTAACTTTGATTGTTTACAATCATATTATGTGTGTTGAAATTGGTGAATTGGCACTCATGGGTGACCTTGAAACTAATGAATTGTATGTCCAATAATGGAACCATCACTCTTTAGAATTGATCCTATAGTTGAACAAACTGAATTTCTTTATACGCATAACAAATTCGCACGAGGAGACTTAAACGAATGACAAGTCATAAATTTACTTGAGATAATGAAATCCCAATCATTACAAATTTTCTAATTAAAAAGCACCATTCTTAGTTGCAGAATCTACCCTCAAATGTTTACACTCTTCAAACTTCAAACTTAAATAACATAGTATCATTAGAAGAATCATGTGTTTATCTAGACATGGGTTGTCTAACTTGATGTTGTTTACCTACACTAGTAGAAAACGTAGGAATTTCAACAAAATTCGGTTGTTTCGGTAATGTTGTTTCGGTCACTGAACAACAGATTTCTGTTGAAATTAGCAGATTTCTGTTGAAATTAGCAGATTTCTGTTAATTTCAGCAAAAATTTGTTGTTCAGTGACCGAAACAACACGACCGAAACAACCGAATTTTGTTGAAATTCCTACGTTTTCTACTAGTGCTAAACGTTCAATGTAGCAACCCCATATTTTATGTCATTGAAGATGTTATAGTGAACGTTAAGACGTCAATGTTGACATAAAAACATGGAGTTGCTACATTGAACATTTAGGTAAACAACGTCAAGTTAAACAATCCTTGTTTAGATAAATATGTGATTCTACTAGTGTTTTGTGAGGATCTAGGTGGAAAGACAAGACATGCAAGCTTAGAATGGACAAGGTAGGAAGATGGAGGCATACCAAGGTGAAGATTTTAGAAAGATGGAAAATTTCGTAAAGTGGGTATGAGTAGAGTGCTATGAAGGTAGCTTGGGAAGACTTTGTTCAATTTGCAATGAAACTAGGATGAGGTGGAGCCTAAGCCACATGAATTGCTTGATGGGGACTCGAATGGGGGTATATAATGTTTTGCGTTGTGGACAAGTAGTCATTTGAGATTCTTGAGTAACTTACTTTAAGGCCTTTGTTCACTTCTTTATAGAATTCTTTGTGATTCTATAGATACATGAAACTTTTAGCTAAAAAGACAAGAGCTCATGCAAGTGATGGGATAGATATCCCTACGCTTGTCCATTACATGAGAGAAGTGTCCTTGAGCATGGCCTAAAAGATCAAATGTCCTTTATAGATTCAAAGTTCATGGATGTATTCTTGAAGAAGAGGATAGAGCATCCTTATTATGTTCATCATTCTCTAAGTATTATCATCTTGTGGGGACAAAATCCCAATGAGACCGCCACAGAAGTTCTTCTAGGGACTCTTCTCCTATATATTATCTTCACTTGTTTGACTAAGTATTGCATGTTTCAAGTATATGTCTTTTTTGTGAATATCCAATTTGAGTGATCGTTCATAGTACAATTTAATATCTTCTTGCAATATTATAGGGAATTTTATTAAAATGGCGCTATTCCCTTCAAATGGCTTGGAAAAAGACTAAAGAAAGAAAAAAATATATGGAAAGATAGCAATGAAGGTGAGAAAATATGAGTGTTGATTTGAGCTTCTCAAGGACATGATTGATACATATTGACTTTAATATGGCATAAAGAACTACCATATATGACCTTGATATGGCAAAAAGCAGTGCTATATATGACCTTGATATAGCATATAGCATAAATTTAACCTTTAGAAGATGTAATTATATGAGTTGAAGATGTAAAGTTTGGCAATTGAATATTAATAGTGTTGTTTTCAAGACGATTGCTAAGTTTACTTCCATATTTGGGAGGCTCAAAAACTATGGTATAGGTATCTATAATGGATAACTTAAGTATTTTAGCTTGTAGGATATGGGGAATTGAACATGTGCACAAATAAAGACAAGAAAAAATATTAAAAATAAAAATAAAAATAAACTTAAAATCAAATATTTTATTCAATATGAATATGATTTTTTCATGGGATTCGTCCCTATTTACAACATAGCTTTATCTCAAACAATTAGCCTTGGAATTTCTTCCTAGTAAAGGAGGGAAGAAAAATAAATGGATGGAAAGGTACAAAGAAAGAATCCTTTCCAATGTAACAATGCATCCCCACTATTGTCTACTATAAGGCACCTTACAAAGTTATCACATGGGGACCAACCATTCTAGATATTTCTACATTATTTGGAGCCACCACTAACTAAACTTTATATTTAACTCCAACCATATTGCTAGCCATTAGTGTTGGCAATATTCCATACTCCATTTTAAGGCCTTGTGGTTTAAACCACAAAAGTGTCATTTAGGATAGGTATATATTTTAGACCAAGTGGTCTAAACTGTAAAAGTGCCGAAGTTTACAAAATGGTACTTTTTTAACAAAATTCTCCATTTATACATTGTTGTTTCGTTGCCAGCTTCATGATGCTTTATATTTGCCAAGGGTTGATCTTCATCTCCTTTTGAAAGCCCTTGAATTCAATGTCATTGTTAGTGTTGTTTAGAATGTATTCAAGGCAAGCAACAAAGGTCAAACTTTCCTTGTAGCAAACCACTAGTAGAATCTCATGTTTATCTAGACATGAATTGTCTAACTTGACGATGTTTACCTAGACATTCAATGTAACAACCCCATGTTTTTATGTCATTGAAGATGTTACAATGAACATTAGTGGATGTCATAAAAACATGGGGTTGTTACATTGAACGTTTAGATAAACAGTGTCAAGTTAGACAACTCATGTCTAAATAAATAGGAGATTTTACTAGTTAACTATTAAAGCAGCCTCCACAATTGTCACAACTCAAGTTTTTAAATGATACAAATAGGCACCAATCATGTCTTTCTATGGGTCATTGCAAAAAACATTGTTCATTTTTTGTAGCATTTTAGCAGAATTTACATTTTAGTAGCATAGTGTTAGGAGTACTACATAGCAGAACAATCTTAGCCATTGATTGGAAAAATCAATGAATAAAAGTACAGTTGCAAGTATTATAGACTACTTGCAAGTACTGAAACAATACTATGTAGGAAAAAAGACAAATTGTCACAAAAATGGAAACAATGAGGTATAAATTAATAATATATAAATAATCATGACAAAAAAAACTAAAAATTGGTCATTTGAGAAGACTTGATGGTGATCAAATTTCACCAAAAAAATGAAGTTGATACCTTCTTCAATATCCAAAAGTACTTGTGCAAAGAAACTCTATTTGCATGGACCTAGAGGACATAAAATAATATATTTTTAGATGCCCCTTTGTAGGCATATGCCCACCTAGTGTGGGAATAGACCACCAAAATTTCAACTCTAGATCATTTTATTTGGATACTCCAAATGTAGCGAAACCCCTAAATCTCAAATGTGACAAATTAACATAATTGACTTTTAAATATAAAATGATTTTTTTTTAATTTCTAAAAAATAAGGGATTTGATGACCAAGTTAGAAAAGTCCAATAGAAATTTCATGTTTTTAGAACTTGGGATTCAAAAGTTATACCAAAAGATAACAATGTCATTCCAATTGTGATGGAGAATAGGACCAGTGTTTTTTGCAATGACCCCTATGGTCATTGCAAACCGCTATGTGGAAGTTAGCAAAATATTCAACAATTGCAATGCTAACTTGGTCAATTTTGTCTTTATCTTTGTGGTAGATCAAGTATTGTAACATCATTCTAATATACATTACAAACATGAACAATTGCAACTCATCCATGGTCACGTTATAAATGTCTACAATAGAAGTCAACTTTCTCTTTAGATTATGTTGGCACATGGCACATGGCACATAAATATGGGAACACACTATTCAACATAGTTTGCCCAATATTCATGGAGCTTCCATTGACAATGAAGGTAGCGTTCTCATAAATGCCTTCTTCCAATATCTTCTATGATACATGATGAAGGCCATATTTGTTATATTGAGACTTTTCATAATCTCATTTTTATCTTTCACTCAAAGATAAATTGCTTTATCTTTTTATTAATATTTTTATAAATAATTAACAACAACAACTTTTAAAATTTCATTTTAGAATCACTATTTGAACATTATTTATTTTTTATTTCAATTATTATTTTTGTAAATGAATTTATAATATCTAGCGTTTTGTCTCAAAAAGGCCCAACAATTTTCATAACTTTTAATTACATGATTAAAAAGTTATTGTAAGATATTTATTTTGAAAGAATTTTGGGTAGCCTAGGCAATTCAAAAAAATTCTTAAAAAATCACTTTTTCAATAAATAAATAGATAAATTCTTTAGATTTATATAATTATACATGGACAGCTTTGAATCATTCTATTTTGAATTTTTGATTAATGAGATGAAAGGTATGAGGAGTTTTAGTTAGTGGATAGTTATAGAATCTCTACTCTAAAATAAACTTTGAAGTCCTTTATTTAACTCAATTTTTTAATATTTTTGAAAAAAAATATAATCATAGGATGTAGATTGTTTATTAAATCATTAAAACCATTGTGATTGGTATTTTTCAAGTAAAAAAATTAAATTCTTAACAATTTAATTAGTATTTTGAATTATTTTCTATTTTTTTCTAATTACTAATTTTTTCCTATATGTTACATGATTCCAAATGATCTAAAATTTTTCAAACATATAGCCAACTTGCTTTGAAGAATGAATCTAAAGAAGCACCACCATTATAAGAAGTTTGAGCCCTGAATAAGACTGCCAATTCCTAGACAATGGAAAATGTTGGTTGGAAAAATGGATTTTTTTAAATTAATAAAATTAATAAAAGATTTAAAAATGGAAAATAAATGTAATTTTTAAATATAATCCAAAATTTAAAAATTCGATGTGGAATTATTAGTGCCATATCAAATTGTGATTATTATATATATTTCAAATTTTATTATTTATTTATTTACTCCCTTTGTCCAAAATTGATCTTCTTATTTGACAAAATATTTTGGATTAAGGTCAAAAATCAGTATTTTAAATTCCATTTTGAGATAAAATTAAAGTACAATGCTTTAATATTATCTTCCAAATTTGACCTTTGGATTCATTATCAAATTGAAGTTGTGGAGTTTTGATGCCTTTGAAATATGGGTTTCCTAGGCCTTTGGAGAGGAGTATTGCTAGCCAATTGTTTCTTCAATTCCTGCACTATGGGTTGTGTCCATTTGTCTTCCCACATTCTATATCATTATTTCTTTAGTGATTCTCTTAATAACTCACCCTATCAACCTTGAAAAGTGAAGAGGGAGGAAGGGAGGGATTTCCATTTCATTCAATTAAATCAAATAAAAAAATATTGGCCCAACCCTAATTGGCCCAACTTTCTCCAAAACAAGTGAACAATAACTTATCCAGGACAAAACAATAGTATTTTGGAGCACAACAATAGTTTTTTTGGAGCACAACAATAGTTTTTTTGAAATTTTTCAGTTTTATTATTCTCTTCTTATTTAAAAAAGTTTCATTCCATAGTCCCTTCTTCCACATTACATTTTGGAGATCATTTTGGAATGAATAGAGTATTTTTTTATCTTTTTATTTTTTAATATTAAATAATTTGGCTAGCATTGCATTGGTTCATAGCTTGGGAATCTCCCCTTAATGGCCCCTTCAAGAATTGAAATTTTTTGTAATATATTTTAGACATTTTTTTTCATACAAATGCAAATTTGTAAAGATGCCTAGTTTTTTGCATGACCCCAAAAGATTTTTTGTTGCTTCAAATGCTAATATCTTGAAATCTATATGGTGGAAATTTTTGAAATTTTTCCCACCTCTTTTCAAATAAGTGTACTACAAGATCCTTTGGTTATATGTGTTCAAAAATGTTTTTTTAAAGAAATTTGGTACTTGTATTAGAAATGGTAGTTTTAGATTGTTTTGGTGAAAACATAGTCAAAAACCTCTAGGGATGAATGCAAAAAATTAAAAGTCCAATCCTAGCCTTAGCCTATTCTTAGGTCATAGTAAACCAACTAAAGATATGGCCACATCTGAACTTCATTAAAAGGGAGTAAGTTAGCAAAGATTCCAAATCCAATAATGAGTAGGTCTCTTTTACATCGCACATTTGTTGAAGTTTCTTCTTTTGATTATTGGAGATATTCTAAAGAAGTTGTTCACATTGGGGAGTAGAATTTATCAAATTCCATCTTTAAGGTCTCAAGTTTGATTTTTATTTTATTTCATTGTATTTTGGATTCACACTTGTGGGGGTCGATGTAGTAGTATGGTTCAACTAGTTGGCTTGCACTACAAGAAAATAGTGTCCGAATTGACCTGTCCAAATTGACTAAAATGTCTTAATTGACAAAAAAAATTGACAAAAAAATGTCCGAATTGACACTACTTCCTTGTAGTGTATCCAATTGTTTGAACAATACTGCCAATCAAATCGACACTACTCTGCACGTTCTCTGGCATTAAAATACTATATGTTTGATTCCAAATACATTAAAGTAGAACCACCCATTTTCAATCACATCCCCATCATCAATCAATAGGGGGCTGAAATTCAAGAGAGGTTGAGACTAATTTCCGAACATACGTTCTTGATTTCCCACCATCAATTCCTCCATTCTCTTCACGACACATTTGCTTGGTTTGGCGTGCCAAAGTGAACTCTTAAATGAGTCATTTGAAATAGTTTAAACATTGGACATGGGTTCAGACCAACTTTTGCCTTCCAAAATTCATAGTAATTTCAATTGAACCAATAAATTACCAAATTTTGGCAATCCTCCTCATTTCTATCTTAGCACCTGTAAAAATATTTCCTTTGCCTTAGTATACTCCACATGTGGTTGATTTCCCACCATCAATTCCTCCATTCTCTTCACGACACATTTGCTTGGTTTGGCATGCCAAAGTGAACTCTTAAATGAGTCATTTGAAATAGTTTAAACATTGGACATGGGTTCAGACCAACTTTTGCCTTCCAAAATTCATAGTAATTTCAATTGAACCAATAAATTACCAAATTTTGGCAATCCTCCTCATTTCTATCTTAGCACCTGTAAAAATATTTCCTTTGCCTTAGTATACTCCACATATGTCCATGTTGCTTATCCAAGTGGTTCTACCTTATATGGTACACAATCACCAAATTGACAGGATTGGTGGATTATAGCATTCTACCTCAGCCGCCTATTCTACCCCAAAAAATTGGCTCAAAAATGAGCAAAATCGAATAGACTACTGTAAGTTATACTTTACCGTAACCCCTGTTGAATCATTGGTCAAGTGGGTGCAGGAAGCTTTTAGGGTTTCCGTCATTCCTTGTGAAGTGGATTCTGTCGTGATTGTGTGTGGCCACCACCAAGACTGCGGCTCTGCCACCAGCTCTAAAGTAGGAGGTCCATAAATTGGCCACCTAAGAGCAGAAACTGAATTTGGGGGGAGGCGAAGCTTCTTGAAATATTTTTCAGTAAATTTTTCTTCATCTAAGTTCTACATTTTTTGAGATCCTTTACTTTGCAATATTTCAAGTCAATAAAGTTGAGATTTGGCATCATGACTTCAATAGGTTCATGTCAGTCGAATACCTCATATTGGGGGGTAGTTTTATAAATAATTAAGGAAAATTTGAAGCACGTTATTTTTTTCTATAAATCAACATACTAATAACTAGAAAACAAAGAAATTTTGATTTTAAAGGTCCATCTTCAAAAGCTTTGCTTGAGTACTATAGTTGACCAAGATCCAGTTATTCAACATTGAGGTTGTGTTTAGTAATGAGTAAGTAAAGCCTCATTATGAAAAATAACATCCCTTATCACTCCAAATGAATAGCTTGACATGTTATTTCTAATAAAAAGGATTTGTTTTTGCATTAATCCCTAAAGTTCTTTGATGTTTAGAAGCCCCAAACTGCTTCAAAATACTCATCTCCAAAGCAAGGCAAAAACCTTCTTCTATATTATTTATTTTTAATAAATCCAATTGTAGAATCCTTTTGTTAACTTGTTCAAGTACATTCTCCTCCAATTTTAGAGTGAACATCTCTACAAATTGCAAGTTCAATGTGATGAAACTTCAAATGTAGGCTTTTTTTGCTTGTTCAAAAGGTGAAGTTTTCTCTTTCAACATTTTTAGAAAAAATACAAGTATGTTCCATAACTTGTGTGTTTTAATCAACATGATCAAAAAATTTAACCAAAAATCATTTCATATTTATAATTTTTAAAACTTATAATGTGGAAGGTGAAATTGATTGAACGAAAAAACTAAATCCATTATTAACCTTTACAAGAAATTAAGAATTGCTATTTTCAATGGTGAAATTGTTTTAGTTGTGGGTAGTTTATAGGTAGTTATGAAATCTTTATTTTAAAATAAACTTTGAAGTCCTTTATTTTACTCAATTTTAGATAATTTTGGAAGAAAACAAAAACATTAGGTGTAAATTATCTATTACACCATTACTACTATTGGAATTCGCATGTTCCAATTCTATAAATAGATAATTAATAATTTAGTATTTTGAAACATCCTTTCTATGTACTATTTTTTTCTTATATGTTGTACAACTCCAAATGATTTGAAAATTTTCAAGCATGTAACCAACTTGCCCTGAAATATGAATCCAAAGAGCTACAACCATTTTGGGCATTTTTTCATAATAATCTGAATTTGTGAAGTACAATTTCTTGATTTTTTGCAAGGGCAAGAAGAAGATTTTTGTCACTTTAAATGCTAATATCTTGCAATCTACATGGTGGAAATTTTTGAATTTTTTTCACATCTTCTAAAACCAATGTAGTACAAGATCCTATGGTTGCATATGTCCAAAAATATTTTTTTTTCTAAAATTTAATACTTGTATTAGAAATGGTAGTTTTGGAACATTTTTGATGAAAACATAATTAAAAACCTTTAGGGGTTAAGCTAGAAGGATGATAAAGCAACCAAACTCTAAAAGCATTCAATATACATTTTTCTTTCTTCAATATACTAATTTCATTTGTCAACATACCTACAATATACCAAACATGTGATTTTTAAATCTGAAAAATAAAAATGAAATTATTCACTTGTAAATAGCAAGAAAATTATGGAGGATATAAAATGGAGTTTTTTTTTCATTTTTTTTACATTTTTTATGAAGTGCCAAAGTGGTGATATTAAATGTTATAGTGGTGCTCCAAATTTCAACATTCATGCACATATTGGATAGAAAATATCACATTAGTGCATATCACATATCCATAATTCTATTTTCATTCATAATCTCGCAATTGCATCCAAGATTGTTTTTTTTTAATTTAAAATTTTCTGGTGATTTTCCATCTTTACGATACCATTTTATTCTAAGGACGTGGTGCTAGGTCCATTAGGTCCATTACTTTCGCCAAAACCCTCGGAGGGTTCCTACTTTCCACTTTCAAGGTTTGGCTACACGGTCATGGGCTCCGCCCTGTCTTTCAGGCTTCAACGCCACGTGCCCCTTCTCCGCCGCACGTGCTGAATTTCATATCCGCAAAAACAATGGCATCACACAACTCGAAGGTATCCTCGAAGACCCCAGTCGTCCTTCGCCTCCCTTTTTTCTTGGTTGAAAATCCCAATAAACCCCAATACAAAATCCACCCAGCCAGTGCCACGCTCCCAATAGTTGGACTCCTCCGTCTTGTCGGTTTTCATTCTTCGAGTTTCGTGGCCCACCCAATAGAGATCCCCACAACAAAAGCAAAATCTCATGATTTCCTTGGGAAGTTAGTTTCCACTCAGTTGCGCAGGAAGCGCTGGGCAAGTGGGCAAGCACGCAAGCCAGCTGCACAGGTCTTGCACGGAACCTTCACATCAGTCTCTGAAACCCGCAGTCTCTGCAGGTCCACTCACATCAGTACAAGCTGCCTGACCCCTTCAAGTGCACTACAGAAGGAGCTCATGAAAACCCAGCCCAAACCAAATCAATCAATGAATATTCCTCACGGGATCTCTCCCCGCGTGCTAGCTAGAACGGTTCTCTCTGTCCTGTAGCTCCTCTTCAAGCTAGCCATGGCAAGCCTAGCTAGTTGCAGGGAGAACAAGCTAGAGAGTGGTCTCAATCACTGTTGTGTAGACTATGTCTTGCTAGCTGTTCTCATGAAGAGCTCCATCGGTCTAAAGTAGCTTCTGGATATTTATGTTCTGTTTGGGGAGGTACGTACTAGCTAGAGGTGGGGGGGGGGGGGGGGATCAAGTTCGTACAACGTGGCAGCTTCTTCCGCAACCAGAGAGAGGAGGCTTGGATTTTGCTAAGTTAGTTCGAGTTTCTGCTAGTCAGGGTTTGCTACGATGCTGTAGTTCAAGTTTTGTCTGCAGACAGACGTTTTGTGAAGAGAGTTGAATGATTTGCAGTGTTGGTTTTTAGTTTAGTCTGTTGAGACTGCTTGTTTGATGAAGGAGTAGAGTGAGTGGGAGTGAAGGTGGGTCAGGAATTGTCCTAGAAGACGTGGAGACAGAAGTCGGATACTATGGCTGGAGCTGAGAGGTGGGGAGAGAGTGCGTAGTCTTTTGCAAATTGTGTTAGCTCTCAAATGGTTTGCTCTTGACTAGAAAACAGGTGAAGCAGGAAGAAGATTCTAGTTCACGGCAGGTACGTAATATATATAGCGTCTCGATCTAGTTTACTACGTCTTCTTGAGAAAATTCTGATAGTTATTACTTACTGCAGTATCAACAATCATCTTCTGCTATTCTCACAGGAAGCTCGCACGTGAGAAGCCGCTTTGCAAGGCAGAGTATCTAAAACGTGTGGAAGGCTAAGCTTGCTGTTGGGACTTAACTTAAAAGCTTAGACCGGTAATGAGTTAGTACACGCACAAGATACTCGGTGTGGAGATTCATCAAAATGGAGACTTGAAAAGGACCCTAACTTAGGCTTACAGATAGAGTTTCGGTGTTTGAGCGGTTTCTTGGCTATGGAGTTTTGGGTCATGTTTGCACCGAAGCATGGCCGGTAAGCATTTAATAGAATTTGTGTATTTTTTTTTTGCAAAAGGATTGGGTGTGCTTCCAGGAAGAGTTGAATTGATGTTGGAATGTGCAGGAGGGTGGACAGAATGGCGTGTCATTTGAGGCTTCTTGTTGCTGCACTTGTGCTTCTTCTTCGTTTCTCCGTGGTCGTTTCCACTCCTCAAGGTACAAGCACTAGTTCATTGCTATTTTTCCTGGCTTTGATCAATAAGCTAGCATGATGGTCTCTATTTTACGCTATATTCATTAAAATGACAATTTTCATATGGTCAGTTTCAGATCAAACAGTCAAAAGTTTGGGTAAGTAAAGATTTTACCTTTAAATACATATATACAGGAATACAACCCGTTGAATCCAGTTAGAAAGATTGGGAGATTGGGGTTTTCTATTCAAGGTTTGTTTGATGTGGAGAAATTGAATGAACAGAGCATACTACTATGTGCATGTAAAGCATTTACTAAGAGAACACGTGATTTCTTGGTTCTATTTGATCTCTCTTGAAGTTTCATTCCGTATTTTACAATGGGAATCTGTGGATGGATTTGAGCAGGGGATGCGCTGATCCAAATGGCAAAAGATTGGCAGGCCACAGTTCCGACCTGGGTATCTGGAACGGATCCCTGCAAAGCTGCCTGGGTTGGGGTGAGATGTGATGCGCAAAATCTTCACGTTCTCTCTTTGTAAGCTCATTATCACTCTTGTGAAATTATTTCCTTGATTATTTCCTATGTAACCCGGCAAGGCCCCGATGAGACAACCCTCTCTTCCAATACTCCAAACTTACAAAAATCTTGGAGATTTACAGCTTGTGCAAAGAGTGTGGGAAGGATGGGGTTATGACTCTTACTAAACCACTCTTCTTCTTTCTGATTGTTTTGTGCCATGTAGCAATGGGAGTGATAGGAGCAGAGGGTTACAATTTCTAGTGAGACTACTATATAATTAGTGGAGGTTGAGGATTGGGAGGCTTGAAACAATTATTGGACGTAATCCTCTCTTTGTGATTAGATTAGGAACATCATACCTTGGAGGTTTACAACTCTTCAAGATACGGTGTAGTTACGACTAAGGAGGGTTTGTGACTTTAGAGCCTTCTCATCTTTTCCAATTGCAATGTGTCACGTGGTGATGAAAGCAACAAGAGAGAGTTATGAAACTAATACTTAAAAAGGTTTACTCTCTATAGCTTTAAACAATCTAAAATAGGATGAGCTAAAGCCAAGCAACTACAAGAAATGAATGCCCTAATCAGTGTTGACACATTATTTAGAGCATTGGTTTCAATATATCAATTGATCTTTGAAATCTTATAACATTTGCATACATTACCTTTAACACCATGCTTGGACTTCAATGAATTTTAGCCACAATTTGCCTGTAGGCGTCCAAGAAATCAAACCTCACTTGCACTCAATCATGACTATCAGTGAAATTTTCTTGGAAAGCACTCTTCGTACTTTACTGGCAACTTGCAAAGAAACCTATTTAACGTCAAACTTTTGAAGTCCACAGACAGCCAAACTGTATAATTTTAGCAAGCCTTCTGGTCAAGGGTTTACACTATTTCATAGACAGCACACTGAGGATTCCCTGAAGTCTACAAATGAATACCAAGTCTTAAGATCTGACTGTGTTTGTGACAATCAGGAACCTGACGAATTCAAATTTACGAGGGCCTGTGCCAACGGCAATCGGAAACTTGACAAGCTTGCAATATTTGGACATCAGCAACACCAAGTATAGTTCTAGCAACTTAAATAATGTGACAGGCGACATGGCAGCTTTGGCTCCATTGCAAAATCTACAGCTGATGTAAGTTAGGGACAAAAACGTTCACTTACTCAATGCATTGATTAAACTCCAGAAATCCTTGCACATGCCTATTTGTAAATAGTTTGAATGTAGACTTGCAATTTTATGGCATTTAATTGCTCATGCAGTTTTTGGGTATCTCACAGAAATGCCTCGCGGAACGTTCTCGGCGTTGCCAAGTTCCCGGAGGTCATCTACACGCTTCTAAACATGACATCATTGTAAGATCGACTATCCAATCTCAAATTTTCAGTCAAATTCGGTTCAATTGCGTTAAAAGTAAGGCAGAGACATCACCGAAACAAGGGCTGCTCGAAAATTGAAATCTAACTCTTAGGTTTAGGGCTTACGGGGTAACGGATATGAGTTTAGCTTGGTGCATAACATTCTTTAGCAGTTGTTAGAGCTCAACCTTCTCCATTGTAGTTGACAACAACGAAAAGAGACTCAAAAGATCTTATACAGCATGCTTGTTGCTTAGTGAGTGGCTTGTACTTGTCTTCTTGATGCTTTCGTGTCTCCCACCAAAGAAGAGCTCACGATTGTGAGGTAAAAGAATTTGGATTCCTTCTTCCCAGGGTGTTGAGGAAGCTCCTTGAAAATGTTATGAGGAAGCTCACTCTTAGTAAACTGAAGAAAAGAAGTGACAACTTTTTACTGTAAACCTAAACAATGTGGTGTGTGCTTTTTGAAGGGTAATCGACAACTCTTTGATTCCAGGTCCTTTCCCAGTTGGGCTCACGAATTTGACGAAGCTTCAATATATGTAAGTTAAATTCTTTCCAATCATTGCATGGTTGAAAGGCTTATTGAATTTTGAGTTTTGAGCAAAGTGTGCAGCTGTTTTGGTCTGTTTTGCAATTGTGAACAGCTCTTAAGGCTACACTCACACCAGGGGGGAATATCTCAACCTTGAGAGGTCAAATAAACTTCACTGAAACCAATATGGTCAAATTAACTTCACTATTCCTACTTCCAATCTTGGTCCGCCGTCAGATTAGGGTTTATTTTATCCCTATCAAGGTTAAGATATCCCGTCGAGGTGAATTTACTTTGATTGAGAGAGACCTGCTTAGGAATCCGAATTCTGATATCTATAATGTTAAATCCAGTGTGTCTCAACATTGTTTCATTTTATCATTCTCTTGGTGTCAAGTGGATGGACACGTTCTAATCCAAAATAAACTTTGTCATTTGCTAGACGTACTCATTTGTGGGGTTGAAGAGTTTTGGTTCAAATCCCATTGGGTTGAACTCTTGCACAACAATTTGAATGTTGCATTTTGCAACAAGCTGAACATGTAGATAGGTAAATGTTACTACTGCACTGAACTGGAGCGAAGTGGCTTACAGATGTAATGGACTGGAGCTGAATTAAGTGAGGTCATCCCGTTCAAGATACTTCTTGTGACATCAAATTTGCTAAAACAGATACTGAATTTCAAGGTTCTCTAATGTATAAATCTATTGATCGTTTTGCAGGTACCTGGGAAATAACAGTTTCACAGGACCTATTCCTGGAGAACTTGGACAAATGACCTCTTTAATAGAACTGTAAGCACATGGAGTCAGAACTCAGTACTAGCACGTGTTGTGTCAACGGGTAGCACTTGAAATTGGAGATGTTGAGTTGAGAAAATGTCTTACAGGCTGTGGTTCATGTGAGGTTTGCAGGACCATATGGGGCAGTAACTATAACTGTAAGCTTCCTCCAGAACTCGGCAACCTTGGAAACCTGACGTATTTGTGAGTAGCTCATGAAGCACAACCCAATTCAGCTTCTAAATTTCATCTTCTTGACTTGAACTGAGATCAAACTTTTCATTAAGACTAAACCTGACTGTAGAACCTACGACATTGTAGATTTGAGGCTCCAGATAGGCTCCTGAAAAATGCCGCCTCTTGAAAATTTTCCTTCTTAACGAATTTGTGTAATTTCTCTTCGTGCAGGAACTGCAATCGGTGCTCCCTGTGGGGCGGTCTTCCTCCTGAGTATGGGAAGCTCAAGAACCTGCAAAAAATGTAAGTAGACTATGGAAGCTGAATGGAAGCTGAATCAATGGTGTAAGAAGAATCTACATTTCATAGAAAAGAGTGCCAGAAATTGAATTATTGTGTAATCAAGCAAGTATTGGTGCTATTTGATAGTGCAACAAGAAAGTGGCAGTTTAGTTCAGTTCATTATGTAGTTGCATTGTAGATTTAGATTATTCCATCTAAGGGACTAAGTCTCAGTTTTCAAATAGTAACAAATAATACCCAAGAAAGAGATTCAAACTGTCTCACTTCTTCACCCTAAACATGTATTTATGTATTTAGTTTTCAAATAGTAACTAATGATGTGTTGTGTTTTTTTTGTTCTGTTTCAGGCATTTTTATAAGAACACTCTCACAG
The DNA here is from genome assembly GCA_950106755.1 of Climacium dendroides. Taxonomy (NCBI): domain Eukaryota; kingdom Viridiplantae; phylum Streptophyta; class Bryopsida; order Hypnales; family Climaciaceae; genus Climacium; species Climacium dendroides. The sequence goes on from OX467086.1 coordinate 5,311,872, forward strand.
GACCAATTCCGGATGAGTACCAGAACTTGAAAAATTTGATAGAATTGTAAGTTGTACTCAAACCTCTTAAATTGGGGACTTGCTTTTACCTCTCTTTAGCGTAGTTCTGTTTTTTTAAGTATTTGGAGCCTAGTGGTGAGTACGGTAATCAAAGCAAGCAATTCTCATAACATTACTATTAAAGCAAATCTAGATGTTCTGCACTATAAATGGCTAGAGGCAAAATCATCTGCAATTGTCAGACTCTTAACCTCGAACAAGTACAAATACAAATCAGCAAGTCAATCTTCTCTCAAGTGTACTGTTCTCCAAAGCTCTTTATCTGCATGGGTTACTAATGTTTTGCTACAGTGAATTGGCTCTGATTGTTTCTGTCGTTTTCTTTTCTTCCTTTCTTTTCAGGAGACTGGAATCAAACAGCTTATTTGGTTCCTTCGAGCCCTATTTGATTGGACTGCCGAAGCTCAATTTGTTGATTCTGAACTTCAACCAGCTTCACAAAAGTCTGCCGCCCTACATGAACCGAACAAACACCAACTTAACCCAATTCTTAGTGAAGTGCAATTATTTCACGGGAATGTATCCAATCCTTGACGCAAATTTCTCGTAAGTGTAGATTAAACCACTCTTCAGCAATGGACTGTATGGAAAGGGGGTCCTCAAATTGATTGGGTTCCTTAAACTCTCCTATCTACATCTCGAAAATGTTTAACACTTGTAGGAAGGGACAATTTAAGAACGGAGTTGGTTTATGGACCTCTTACCTCCGTTGTGATATTGTGGCAGTTTCAATGTAAGCTTCAATTGAAGTCTCGTAAATCTAACTTGGATAGAATACTTTCATATTTTTTTAGTCACAGCTCACGTGCTTAACACGCACATGATTTGTTTAACATTGTGACCATAGATAGTATTGCGTGTGAATGTGACATGAAATAAGTATTTAAGATCATAGAAATTAAGAACCCTTCTCACACTTGGCCAACTTCTTAGTATGATCGTTTGCATGCCACTTTTTTGACATGATAGTACAGAGTACGGTTGAACTGGGTTCGTTTATTTCCTAGGGTTTGGTGAGAGGACAGAGGACGTAACATTAGAGAAGCTCTGGGTTTAAGGGTAGGGAATGCAGTAGAAACTGATCATCGCCCATTCATGCAGGCTTTCTGAGTTGGATGCGAATTGCTACGACAATCCAGGCGTGAATGGCACCCTCGACGTGCAGTGCAGTCGTCAACTCAGCTGCATTCCCTTTCAAAATTACTTGAATTCTAACGGAGGCTGTCCGCCATGTCCCAACGGACAGTACATTGCCAACCAAACACTTTGCATCTGTTATGGAGGTAGGGATACATACAAAAGCAAACAAGACATTGAAGTAGTACCATGATGTAGCAGATTCAACATTCAACATATTTCTTTTCCAAAACTACCATGTGACATCATCTGATTGGTCAAGCCCTAGGAATCCCTTTTCACCTTTCGATTGAATTCTAGGCGAGACGGCTTCTTGCAATTCATTCCATTAACTTTGTAGGGGATTGGAATTTACGAGAATCCTCATCATCTTGGTCTTGTGATACAGACAAGATATTGTCGAAGAAGAAAGCTTCAATTGGCGCCATTGTGGGAGGTGTAGTGGGGGGCGTGGTAGTGGCAGCAACAGCTCTTCTTCTCCTCAGTTTTTGTTGGCTTCGACGACGAAGATACAACCCGAATCGTGATGTCTTCTACACCGTGCGCGATGGTAACATATCATCATCAATAAAGACCTCACAGACAAATCTTGCCATGTTTTAGGGTTTAGGAAATCCAATAATGGATATATGGAGATCAATTGGGGATCACTTGGGGATAGACTGGTTCATAGTTTGCTTAAACTCACAAACGGCGAGAGTAACTTAGAACGGCACTCGAAATGACAGTTCAATGTCGGAAGAACGGTGTCATTGTAAGCACATTGGAACAACATTGTTGTGTCGTTGCAATGTGTTTTTGAGTGACCTTGTTTTTTAGTTTCAACTTTTTGTTGTAAGGACCATGTTGTTTTAACAATTGGGAATAGGCTGCATCGTAAGTTGCGTAAACTCAACACGTGGCGAGAATACCTTAGAACGACACTCGAAATGACAGTTTAATGTTGTAAGAACGGTGTCATTGTAAGCACATTGGAGCAACATTGTTGTATCTTTGCGATGTGTTTGAATGACATTGTTATGTTATAAGAAGCCTGTTGTAAACATGTGACTGCAGGTGATAAAGAGGAGCCGTGGGAGCATCCCAAGGGAGTGCGTCGCTATACTTTGGATGACCTCTCGCGCGCCACGAAGAATTTCAGCAAGGAGCATGAGATTGGGTCCGGGGGGTTTGGGAAGGTGTTCTCTGGCAACTTTCCGGGGAACAAAACGTTGGCTATCAAACGTGCGTCTACGTCCACCAGTGAGAATGGCCAAATGCAATTCCGTAATGAGGTCACTCGCTCAACTGAACTCTAAACCCTAAACCCTAAACCCTAAAACGCTCTCGACTAATTAGTAAGGGTGTTACAATGAGTTACTGGCTGGTTTCTGTTTTTGGTTCTTGCTTCTTCGGTATTTTCAGGTATTCGAAGTGTGCAGGCATTCTTTGTGGGATCCACGTGAGCGGTTTGCAATCCTAAAAGTTTGGAGATTGTTAGTATCTTATCTCTAAAGTAAGACTCTAATAGCAATCTTTAGATTTTTGTGGGCCCTTGAGGTTCACGTAAATGAGAGACTACTCATACGGTGGCACAAAGAGAAGCAATACCAAAAGAATTGGAATCTTCCAATAACTCAATGTGGCAACCCCTAGTGGGTGTCATGTGTTGGAGAATGGCTTGGTGAATGGAATATTTCAATCTTTAGTCACATTGGAGGAGATTCAACCACATTTCCTCATCCACCAACCAAGATTTTCTTGATGGATAAAGCTTTCAGCATTTACTGATGAGGTGGCAAGTTATGATAGTTTGGGAAGGAATTATTATTTAAGAACCAGTTGTTTCCAATAATTCATATCGAATCTTCACACCTCCTATTATTCAGGAGAAACTTGAGTTGGTCTGTTATCATGTATTTACATGCACGTGTTTTGTTTGGTCTCACAGGTGCTGCTACTAAGCCGGTTGCACCACAAAAATCTGGTTCGCCTCGAGGGTTTTTGTGATGAGAACAATTTACAGGTGAGCTGCTTCTAGTAATTGGTGTGACTTGTCGTGCTTGTTGTGAACCAGCGAAGGGGCAATTTCCATGTGCTGCCTGACCACCGCACTGATATCAATATCATGGGTGGTGTGGCGGGAGGAGTCAAATTGATATTAGTTTGGCCAATGGATTGATATCGTTATGGCGGTTTACTGAGACACGAAGTGTCCCTAGCCCCGTTGTTGACAATATGGGGAACTTTAGTCGTGTGACTTGGTAATTATTTAAATGGATTGCTAATGAGATGTTTGCTACTATGAACAGATATTGGTGTACGAGTACATGAGTAACGGAAACCTTCACAATCACCTCTTCAGTAAGTCTTGGCCAATATCATCTTAGTCTCTACTTAAGTGTCTGCTGAAAGGTCTGAATGATTCCAGTTGTCCAATGTATGCGGTACTCCCTTAACTTCTGATAATGTTGGTGTAGGGAAAAATGCGGGAAAGTATTTGAACTGGTATAAGAGATTGGAGATAGCCGTGCAAATAGCTCAAGGCTTGGAGTACCTCCACTCTTTTGCAGTAAGTCTAAGTTACAAGTTCTTTGCTCTTTCGTATGAGCAAGGAAAGAAATCCAGATTTCAATCTTAAGCGAATGCTATGATTGCAAATGCGGGTGTGACTTATACTAATTTTTTTTCCCTTCCATTCAGTCCTTGCTGTGCATGTGGGCTCATCTGACAGTGGTTGCCTGCTTGGCGACGAATTTAATTGCTTCAGAAGTGGGCCAGTTCTTGAATATTTCAATGCCTCAGATTCTTTTTGTGTCACAGTGAAAAGGATGCGTGCTGTATTCTATTCTAGAATGTTATGATATCCTCTGTTCATCTTCAATCCAAAGTCACAAGAAAAAAGAAGTTATAGTTCTAGGTTTCAGATGGGCCAGCCCTCTGAGACGATTTGCACTGAATTTGCCTCCCTGTTGAATGTGTAGGATCCACCGGTGATTCACCGAGATGTGAAGCCAAGCAACATCCTGTTGGATGACAATTTGGTAGCCAAGGTGGCTGACTTCGGCATCTCCAGGGAGTCACCCGAGTTACAAACGCACGTCTCTACGACCCCGGCCGGCACTGTGGGCTACTTCGATCCGGAATATTTCACGACCCAAAGGTTGACTCCAGCCAGCGATGTGTACAGCTTTGGAGTGGTCCTCCTTGAACTCCTAACAGGCCAGAAGGTTATTGATCACGTTTCACGGGGTGAAGAATACAATCTGATTAAATGGGTAAGCAATCACTGAACCCAATCAACTCAGGTCGACTAGCCTATTACCACCCAGATTAGCGATGTGCGTATCTTGTGCAGGGGGCTTATTGTTGCCCGTATTTTTCACAGAAAGGATTTTGGAGTGGACTCAAATACAAGTGGAATCCTATTAATCTGATAAGAACTGAAATTGAAATGAATTTTCAAACTCATGTAGTGCAAAAATATAGGTGGGTCATGACCATCTTAAAAAGGTCCATGATCAAGTGACTCACCTACTACCCTAATCCTTTTGATGAGTGTTTTGAAAGCACAAGTTTATCATTTGAAAAGCACCTCTTTTATTGCCTAAAGTTGCAAATTGTTGTGACAAGCATTTGTTCACAACTAAGACCACTTGAACCAACATTTAATGAACCACATCTTTATCATCCTATTATTGTCCATAAGTAGATATGAATTTCACATGATTCTCTTCCAATAGCACCCAATTTCGTGCCCAAAGAAAATGAGATCTTTGTGGAAATGGGTGACTTTTGTTGTGCAAATGGGAGGGTCCAATAGATGTTGGAATTGGGCAACTAATAGTGATAGGTTGATCTACCTTATATTGTCTTCTTCCTCTAGATCACTAATTATTTACAAGGCTTTTTCATGAGATGTACACGTTGACCGAGTCACTAATTTATACTTTTTGAGTAAACCCCTAGGAGCTTGAGCTAAGAGTTCACTTTGTAAGCTAATATTTGATTATAGTGAGTTTCAAACAAATTCTATTGTTAAATAGTAATTTAAGCTTCTTAACCCTGTAAGGACGCTGCGGACTAGAATGGTCCGATGAATGACAAGGAATTCTCCCATGTAGGACAGAAATGCAATCATTCATCCTCGGAATTAGGTGTGGAAAGTTGAGATCTTCTATAGTTCTTTGACTTCAAATGAGTTCTTCTGAATATTTTACTACCAAATGATTCCCACGGTTTTAGAAATGATGAATTCCACAAGGACCCCCGTGTCCTTCTAGGGTTAAGTAAGTGATTTCAAGAATGATTATTTCAACTCTTATGAATATGGAATTATCCACTTGTGGCCATTTGGACATGAAAAGATGAACCATCACTCTTAATTTGAATGTGTTGTTGTAGGTGGAGCCGAGATTAAAGGAGGCTGGGATTGACCTTGTCGTAGACCCTAAGCTTGAAGGCAACTACCCTCATGATGTTTTCCTACAAATGGCAAACCTTGCCCTTCATTGCAGTGCATCTGAAAAGAAAGATCGACCCACTATGAAGGTAATTTCAAATGTTGCTTAGTAAATTAATCCAAGGTAAACTAAAAATAGAAAATCCATATGGAAAGCTAAGTCATTTATATTAAGTTTCAAAATGCGTCTTTATCATGAAAGAGTTTAAGGTATGATTTTGTCTTTTTATTGGTACATTTCCTTACTTTCCATTATGCTACTTCAATAGTTTATTCCAACTCCTATAGATATGGAAATGGACACTTTTGGCCATGGGGGGGTAGATTATTGTATAGACTGCTTACTCTCAACATCTTGAGAGAGTAGGGCATGATGTCAAAGCTCTGGACTTCTTGTGCAAGATTTCACTATGTCTCTATTTTGGACCTTGCGTGATTCCAAGCTTGAGAATCTGGTCCAGTTTGCAAATTGCGTTTGAGAATTGCCTCTTCTTGCAAGAATAGAAAGCTCACACTCTGACACGCCTTCTGCGTTTTTTGTGCAGTATGTGGTGAGTATATTGGAACCTTTACTACTAGAAGCGGATCGCCCCCCTCCAATAACGGGGTCCATGTGGATGGACCCCTCCGACACTACTCCAGACAACGAATCCATCTTCACTAATTCCACAACGGGCAGCTCTTCCAATCAGTCCTTCAGCGTCCACCCGACCACACGCGCCCAGGACACCACAATCTCACCCAGATAGCATTATCCCAACCGAATCCTAACCCTAAACCCCACATTTGCTTTCTATCCAGAGACTCTGAGGTAGTGCTATGATCCTACTCGTTTTGATCTGCATTGTGTGGTAGTGACTGAGCTGAGAACGAAGCATCATGGACTAGATTATCCTCGAGCTGAGGAGGTTCAAGAGCGCTATTGGGCATAATGCCAAGTTCTACTCAAGCAGGACTGTCCAGACTTGTACTTCTTGTTCATTCTAAGGTCTTATTAGAACGCGTAGAAGAGTTATGAGCTATAATCCGCTTCTGAGTAGCCAATAAGATATTGACAAGGTTTTCTCAAACACTGCGCTTGGCATTATGTTTTCATAACAGAATCAGCCAGCAATGGGCAAATGAAGACCAAGCGCATGTCTTTAGGTTTGCTGTGGCGAGGCTACTTCATATGTGAGGACACAGACTTACAATCAATGAGGCTTAGAATGGGTCACCTCAAAAAAGAACTAGACAATCAATATGGAGGCTAATTTAGCTTGCCATTGCTCTTGTGCCTACTGAATTTGAAGGGGGGTGGATTTATGGAGCAGGTTCAGGTAGATAGGGCTTGAGCCTAATTGTGCGGAATGTGAGGATGAGTTGAAAGTATGGAGCCTGTAATCTGTAGCTCTCCACTCTTTTACAGCTTAGAAAATTTGGGTTTCTGAGTTCCTGTGTACAACAGGTCAGAAACTGCATTTTGGGATAAGCAAATTGGAGCTTTGTTAGCTTCAATCTCAGTGAAGCTTTTGATTATTCACTCACTGGTGTATGACTTGCTTGTGGACCAACAGCTCACTTATTTCACTTCTGCATTCAAGAGCTTTCTGCATTTAAAGTTTTCGGGCTTTCCACAAGCATCTTACTTTGCCACTGAGGTACGGTACTTGTCTGATACATTGTTATTTACATGCTACCATGATCATTAATTTACTTTGTACTGAACAATATTTGGTCAATATTTTTCTACTCAAATACCACCATATTCATAATATATTATATGGCCACAAAGGGCTTGAAAGCCCTTCAAGGGTTAACCCCAAAGTGACATTCGATATCCAGAGTTCAAAAACATCTTTTGAAGCTCTATAGGTCTAGATATCTTCAAGTTATACAAATCTCAACTATACAATCTTGTAGTGTATATGTTTTAGATGATATGTACAAAATTTGAAGTCATTTGGCCATATAGATTGCAAGATCATAAGGTTTTAGTGTAAAAAATAAATGCTGAAATTTTCCCAAAAACACATTTGGAGGTGAAATTTGTTTTCTAAACCTACTCAAATAAAAAAACTTTACACTACAAAATGATTCAAAACTAGTATACAAACACATTGGTGAATTTTTTTTCATTCAATCAACTCATTGTGTCTAAAAAACAACTTTGAAATGTCAAAAAACAACAAGAAAAATTGCAAAGAACACATCTAAGGCTGAACCTCCTACTAGAATGCTTCTCACTCACTCATTACTTCTTGGATTGACATGAGATTTTTGTCTCACAAAATTGACTAGTATGCGCAACTTTTCCAAAAAAAATTATTGAAAATGGACTTTGTATGAAGAAGAAATTGGCCGCCGAAGTTCACTCTACTCCTCAAATGCCAGGATGTTGAACTTCAAATTGCTCCCAAATATTCACAACAACTTGGATTGACATGAAAATTTTACCACAATAACTAGACTTCAAGGGAAACAAAATCGAACAAATTTTATTGAAAATGAATGTTTTACGAAAGAGATTTAAGCCCCCAAAGTTGCAACCCTAAATGCAATTTGGTGAACTAAAATTGAAGCTGTGAACTTTAATTGGCGCCCCAAAACTCAGTACATCTTGGATTGATCTGAAATATTTTCCACACAAACTAGAGGGGAGAATACAACTTTCCCAACAAGTTTTATTGAATTTGGACCTTGGATGCAAAAGATACAACACTTTGAATTGGACTTCAAATTGTGTGAGGACACTTTTTGTCCTCTTTGTCATTTTGGGGTTAAGGTAACTACACTTAAAATTGCATGATTAAGTTCTATGGCATAACCAATATGCTTTAAAAATGAACAATTTTTGCACATTGGTGAAGGACTATGAATCAAAATGCAAGTGGTTCCATGATTTTTAAACATATTGTAAATTAGTTACAAATTTTCAAAGATGTAAGGTGTAGGGTGCTAAAAGTGTCATGTAGGTGATGCCCAAATGCATTTGATGCACATGAAAAAATGACACTAGAGAAAAAGTTGAAGCAACAGAAAGTAAATCCAAATTGTTTTTTTTTAGGGTTACCACCTCCACAATACTATAAATAGATTTGTACACTACTCAAAATTCACCTTACAATTGTCCTTGTCATGCTCAGATTTTGAGGAGTGGTCCATTTTAAGTGTAAAACAAACCAAAAATTCACATAATAGCTTGTATGAGATGAAGAGTGCCTCTTGGTAAAGGCTTGGAATTAGGTGTAGTTGCCTTATAATAGTTCTATGAAATATTAAGTAACTATGGATGGCATTTTGTATTCTTTTTAGAATATCATTTCCAATATAATATGCCTAGAGATTTGTAGCTATAAAATAGTTTAAACATAGGGACCTCAAGAAAATATGTCATTTTCATTCTTTTTACAAAATTGTAGTCTATTTTCAGATTCACACATCGACAACATCTGCTTGTTCGAACCCTTAATTGTCCCAACAAGTCTCTCACATTCACTTTCTGATGCGCTCGCTACTCCTTCAATTTGCTTGCTTGGGAGACAACAATTTGAATGTAAGATGATGAGCTATAGACAATGATGGTGTGAAAAGTATGCACTTTCTACCTGATTGCTTGGGAATACTTTGAATGTAAGGCAATGAACTATAGGCAATGGCAGTTCAACAAGTTTACAAAATATTCCATAACGTCATTGAAGAGAGCCCTAATTAAAGAGAAAATTCATTTTGCAAGTGCACTTTTTGTAGATTCCTAGGTCCATTGTCTAAAAATTGTCCCTATTTTATGATTCCATGATTCCAATTACGAATTCAAAATTTCCAAGTTATATCATTGAGGGCAAATAGGAAAATTCCTGCAAGTTTCCGTAGGTTAAGGGCCCTTTCACTCTCAGTGACTTCGAAAAATAAACATAAAAAAATCTCTCCCTAGGACACCTTCGCAGGCCCCAATTTCAGTGGGCCCCAATTTCAGTGCTGTAGTCCGAAAGTCGTTTCCTTACGGCGGGGGGTGACCCGAGGAGACACCGGGTGCACCCCACATCAGCCGGTCGAAACCCCGGTCGTCTCTCTCAGAGCTCCAGCTCTGGAGACGACCTTCGCTTGCGCGCCCGGGAACGCGTCCGACGACGACGAGGAACACGACGCCGCCCTCGCGCGCAACCATTGCCAAACCCCCGCAAGCACTTGCTGGGGCCTTGGGGATCGGAGTTCGAGAGATTGCCTTTGGAGGGCTCTTGGAAGGAAACATTGAGCATCGAGCAGGCCAAGGCGATGGCGGAGTTTTTGGACGCCGAGGCCCTGAACGGCATTCGGATGTCCTGGAACGTATGGCCTTCCACCAAGCTGGACGCCGGCAAGTGCCACATTCCTCTGGCGGCGCTCTACACGCCTCTGCACGGCGGCAGCCACCCTTGTACGGTGCTGAATTACGCGCCCCTGCGCTGCCGGACGTGCCGCGGCGTGCTCAACCCGTTCTGCTCCGTCGACTACCACGCCAAGATCTGGATCTGCCCCTTCTGCCACCAGCGCAACCCGTTCCCTCAACACTACGCGTCGATCTCCGAGCAGAACGTGCCCGGGGAGCTCTGGCCGCAGTGCACCGCCGTGGAGTATGCGCCCCCGCCCGCGCTCGGGAGCGAGAAGACCTCGCCGCCCGTGTTTCTGTTTGTGATTGATACATGCATCATTGAGGAGGAACTAGGGTATCTGAAAGCTTCCTTGACGCAGGCGATCTCGCTCGTGCCGGAGAATGCCTTGGTCGGGTTGATCACTTTCGGAGGGCATGTGCTGGTGCACGAATTAGGTTTTTCGGATCTCGGCTGCCCTAAAGCGTATGTGTTCCGGGGATCCAAGGAATTGAGTAAGGAGGAAGTGCTCGATCAGCTCGGGTTGCCGTCGGGGCCTGTCGGGGGGTTTCAAAGAGGCTCGCTTGGGATTCAATCTGCTGCTGGTGGTCCAGGTTAGGAACTTCTGTTCTCTCAATACTGTTTTTTTCTTTTTTTTTTTTTTTTTTTTCGTAGTTTGATGTCGATTATGCCTTGTTTATGGGTGGAAACGTGGATCGTCTTCGACTTCATTAGTGAAGGTTTTGTTCTGTTGACACGAGAATTGGTGTTTCTTCTCAGTATTCTTGCTAATGAGTCCAACCAAATGTAGGATGAGTTGTTGGTAAGAGGTCAGTCAATAGGCGACGGGATAAAGTTCCTACCTGTTTTAGTATCCTCTACTTTAGTCTTCATTATATCTCTGAGCATCGCATTTTTGAATCTCTTTTTGCATCCGATGCTAGAATTACTGTCGATTGCAAGTGTACGATCGTCAGAAGGATGCGACGGGCTAGTGATTCATGTTCCATTATGCGTGCTGAGAAGTTTTGATTTCGGGTGCTGAGAGATCGACCGTGACAATGGTGATGTAGGGGCTCTCAACGGAACCTATTCAAGTGGAGTAGAAAGGTTTTTGCGGTCGGTGGCGGATTGTGAGTTCACGATTAGCTCATTGCTTGACGAACTCCAAAGAGATTCCTTTCCAGTCTCTTCCGATCAAAGACCTTCGCGATGCACTGGTGCAGCTCTTAAGGTGGCAGCGGGGCTGTTAGCTGCTTGTAGTCCAGACACGGGGGCTCGAATTATAGGGTTTGTCGGTGGGCCCTGCACGGATGGTCCAGGAGTAATTGTTTCCAGGGAATTGACGGACCCTATTCGATCTCATAAAGATCTCGCCAAGGATACCGCTGCACATTTTAACAAGGCTGTGAAGTTTTATGAAGGCCTTGCAAAGCAACTCGTCTCACAAGGGCACGTGCTTGATATTTTTGCCTGTGCTGTAGATCAGGTCTGTATTCCCTGTTTTGACTTTTTTGGCTATTGTTGTCGATCTGGTGTAGCGATTTCATGTCGTGCAACCTGCTCGTGTTACTGGCTGATCTTGTACAGTGATGTTTTCCTGGGCACTCTGTTTTTAGGGAACAAGTTTCTCTTCATTTGTGGTGTTTGTACTCTTGTTTCGGATGGGGTGATCTTGATGTATCAAGTTTCATTTTTGTTTCGTTTTTTATTTTTGTGTGTGAAACTTACCACTGCCAATGCTGTTTTCCTACACAGATTGGAGTGATGGAGATGAAGTGTGCGATAGAGAAGACAGGTGGTTTGGTCGTTTTGGCTGAGAGTTTCGGACATTCAGTGTTTAAAGATTCCTTCAAGCGCGTCTTTGAAACTGGCGATCATGCTCTTGACCTATCGTTTAATGGTGAAATAGAAATTAATTGCTCGAAGGATGTAAAAGTGCAGGGTGCCATTGGTCCATGTGCTTCTTTGAGCAGAAAGGGCATTTCTACTTCAGACACGGTCGTAGGTCAAGGAGGAACCACAGCGTGGAAGATGTGTGGACTTGATAGAAGCACAACACTGGCCTTTTTCTTTGAGGTGAATCCGACGACGCAGGGTTCAGGGGTTCAACTAGGCGGGCAACAATTTTTCCTTCAGTTTGTTACCCAGTATCAACATAGGGATGGACAGCTCAGGTTGCGGGTAGTCACAGTAACGCGACGGTGGGGAGCGTCATCTGCAAATTCAAGCACAGAAGAAATGGTGTCTGGGTTTGATCAAGAGGCTGCGACGGTTATACTAGCTCGGTGGGCGTCGTTTAAAATGGAGAGTGAAGATGAGTTTGATGCCACAAGGTTCTTGGATAGGTTGCTGATTCGGGTTTCACAACGGTTTGGGGACTATCGGAAGGAGGACCCTTCTTCATTCCGATTGGCACCTACTTTTGGTCTCCTGCCCCAATTCATGTTTAATTTGCGGCGGTCTCAATTTGTACAGGTGTTTAACAACAGTCCCGATGAAACAGCGTACTTCCGAATGGTGCTGAACCGTGAGAATGTCACAAATTCGTTGGTTATGATCCAGCCCTCACTGATATCGTATTCATTAAATGGTCCTCCTGAGCCTGTTTTGCTGGACGTGGCATCTATTGCCCCGGATAGGATTCTGCTCTTGGACGCTTACTTCAGTGTAGTCATCTTCCATGGTATGACAATTGCGCAATGGCGAACTGCTGGGTATCACCTACAACCGGACCAAGTAGCCTTTGCTCAGTTGCTACAAGGGCCGCAAGATGATGCCCAGGGAATCATCACAGAGCGCTTTCCTGTGCCTAGATTGGTGGTTTGCGACCAGCACAAGTCTCAAGCCCGGTTCCTGCTTGCAAGGTTAAATCCTTCTGCAACTTATAATTCAGCAAATATGCCTGCCCCAGGGGGTGACATTATCTTTACGGATGATGTGAGCTTGCAAGTCTTTGTAGAGCACTTGCAAAGGCTGGCAGTAGCCCAGTCTTGATGATCCCAGGTGATGTAGTTTTTCATCATTTGAGGTACAGTGGTAGGGAACTATGTGACAGGTAGAACAAAGAGAGTGGTGGTCAGTATTGGCTTCCTTGTACCTAACATTTTCTCTCGATGCTGTCTTGATCATTAGCTCGTCCTTTACGATTCTAGCTCCTTATTCTTCTTCCGAATCTGCACAGGCAGTCTTGTGCAGAAATCGAGATTTGAGCACTAGTCCATTGCAGACATTCTGTGAATCACCTTGGATGCCAATCCAGAGAGGAATGCAGTTACTGATGCTGGTGTGATTATCATACACAGGATGTAACTAATTTCGGGTTAATTGCGGACCTTGTTTTCTGGCTTTCATATTTGACTAACCTTCTGTAGTTGTTCCTGCAATTATTGTGTAATGAATTAGTGAAGTTCTTTCTAATTAGATCCGACCTACGTAAAGGATGTCTAACTCGTTTTCAGATTGTCAATATATGGATGGATTGTAATTACACGACTTGAAACTCTTGCTCTAAATTGCATCTTACGGTGTGCATCCAATCCATTTTTGTGCGTAAGTTTTGGAATTATTGCCTTCATGAAGCTGAAATTCATAATCAGTGACCATGACAGATTTTTAACTCACTTAAAATAGTTAAATCTTTACATTTGAAAAAATGTAAAATTCAAGAAAAACATTTGAAAATAATATGCAAAAGTTATCTGCAATCCAAGTGGAATCGGTAGATTTTCTAAAATTGTGCTCTAACTGTAATCCTCATGTTCAATAATCCTCATGTTCAATAGTGTGCTACATTTGGTATTTCATTAACCCCTAAAGGATTAAGGAGTCCACTTTGAATTTATTGAGAATCAGTTGACTTCATAATTTGAAGTTTTTTGCATTAAATCTAAAGATGAATGTTAATCATCTTAATCTTACGGGAAGCTTCATTTCTCATCATTGTAAAAAATATTGCAAAACTTATAAGTTTTTTTTTAAATTACAAATCGAAGTGAGTAGTTAAAAATATATTCTCAAAATGGATCAATATCTTTATTTGATTGCTTGTCCATCATCACGATTGTAGAAAAGGTAAAAAAATGTGAGGAAAAAACTTAATTGTAGACAATGAAATTGTCATTGAGATTGTGCATTTCAGAGCTCATGTTGCACACACTGAATCCAAGCGACCTTGCAATCCAATCAAACCTTCAAAGGTAGAGATGCTATTGCATTTTTAAATAGCTGACTAGACCACAGCCCTACCCAAAGACATATATTAGCATTTCCCAATCTTGTGGGTGGCAACATGTGGTTGTGTTTGGATCTACAGAAAAATAAAAATAAGCGTTTCATTGATACTGTTGTGTGCAAACATGCGTTCCAATTCAATGGTTGTCCTTGAATTAATCGAGCACCTCTTTCCATTTTTATAATTAGGAAATCCGTTGTCCTCGCTCTCTGCCCAGTGGCAAATTTTTGTCTGCGAATTCAGTTTTAAGCATTGCCCTGGCTGTGGGCAAGTACAAATTTCCATTCTAAATTGACATGTTTCTGTACACTGAATTCTAGCTTTCAAATGCAAGCTCTGCTGCAGACTCTGAACATGAATCGACTGAACTCATGCTTGCACTCTATAAGAAAAAAAGATGGATGAAAAATCGACGCCCTCCGTTTTCTGTGCGCTGCCCTCTCCGTTCATCGTCCACTTTCTGGACATCGGAGCGCTATTCAATTTTGAATAAAGAGATAAAAGTTATGAGTTTTATTTTGCAAACAATGAAGGTAGGAAAACAATAAAAATTCGCTCTTTGAATTCAATTTTCAAAATTTTCAGAAAACAACATAAGATATATGTTGCTAATAAAAACATTCTCAGCATACAATTCTCAATTTCTAGTCAAAGTTACTAGAGATATTAGTTTTCTCTATCATCAAGTTGTGATCCTCCATCATGAAAAGGAGACTTTACCGTCAAAAACTCTTGAATAGCTTCAATTCGTCTGTACAAGATGCTGGAGTCTGTACCGACATTGGCGCTGTCGATGGAGTTCAGGCACATCCATCTTTGTTGCTTTCGGTATATGAAGCGCAAGTGGTTCAGAGAGAGAGAGAGAGAGTTTCTCATGTGAGATTTGTAAGTCTAGTTGTTGTTTTTGAGATTTCTCTTGAGGTTTCCTTTGGGGAAAGGCAGCCATGGTTGACGTCTCCTGAGTGCTTGTGCTTCGGCGGTTTGCGGCGCTCCGAAGTGGTGGGTGTTAAATGCTGAGTCGACAGCCAGTGGCGTGGTGCGAGAAAGGTTAACCTCAGATTCGCCTCGGTTTTATGACAGTTTTGGTATTACTAGGCTTTCTTTCCATTCTTTGTGCTCTTCCTTGTTGGAGCTTTTAGTCAATCTTATGAAGTATTTACGTAGTGCAAACAGAAACAGAGTTCTAGGTTAACATCTTACTGAAACAGAGCTTGGGACCCAAAATTTCAGATGCCATATTCTTCTTGAATCAGTACTGGTAAGTATGTCCTAGATGCTGCTGCTGTGTTTCCTTCCTTGTTCATTTGGATTAGTTGACCTGCTTTAAGCACGAGCTAAAAACTCTTCAGGATGAAATTATAAATTAGTCCTCATTGATGTTCAAATCTTTTGCGTTATGAGCTCGTTTATGTTTGGCACAAGCGCAGGTTCTGCCAAGTACTCTCTGCAGAAATTAATACCGTGAAACTTGGAGGAGGAAGTAACCGACAGGCCTGCTTATAAGATTTCACCTCGCATGCGTGGTATGCTTTACTCCTGTTGCAACGTTTTTGGTTGTATCAGTCGTTGTCTGTAAGCTTGGGAGCAAACTAGTGGATGCAGGGACCTTGTCGGTGGGGTTTGATGTTCAGGATCTTCTGTGCTTGTCAACATTCATCGGAGGTCTAGTCCTATGGTGAATGACCAGAGCTGTCTGTTACATAACCTAGTCGAGCTTTCTTGTTGTCTGTAAGGTAGCTAGAGGATTCCATGTTACGTTTCTTAAAGCAATCCAGCTTCTAAAGGAGTGTGATTTTGAGCAGAAGTGTACACACCTTTGGGGTCCAAGAGCAGAATCTGTTGAGATCAATTCTTTGCACTCTTTATGAATTTCTTATGTAATTTCAAAAATGGGAGGTTGCAGACCAACTTAAGTCGGACGGAAATGGGTCAACTACTGTCACGTGATAACAAGCCCAACCAAGGTATGCATAGTGAGTTGCTATTGGTAACAAGGACCAGTATAGGAGATAGGATTAGGTCCCTATCAGTTTATTATCCCCTTCCTTCTTAATTTGGATTGCCAATGTATTCTCAACATGTCCATTAGTCCACTTTCTGATTATATTTACAATCTGTGCTCTTGTTCACAAGAACTGAAAGTAAACTTGTTAATTTTAGTTGTCTTCTGTTTGTTTGTGTTGGTGACGATAAACTCATTCTATGGTGTTGACTGTTTCCCAGCTTTGAGTAAATCCATTTGAGTTTTGAATTTTTGGTGATTGCAGGTGCCGATTTCGTGAAACTTGATGGTTCAAGCCCTTCAGGACATTCTGAAGGTATATTTTACTTCTAATACCGAATCTTTGGATGTGGGGTGCTTTATACCATGTACAAACTTGGGTTGTGGTGTCTGGCTCTTTCCTTGGGAAACTGGGACTAACAAGTATGAGCTACAGCAATCAGTCAAGCTCCCCTTCTAATTTCCAACGCGTCTGATGAATGTTTATCGTGATTGCAAACATTGGAATGCATTCAGCTCTTCTTTGTGTGTCAGACCTGAAACTGAGCAAGTGAGCAGAATCTGTTTTGATCGAGTTCCTTATTTCAGATTGTGGTACACGGGAGATGGTCCTGGAGCCGATTCCGCAAGTCCGGCAAGCCTTAGAAGTCATCAAGCACGTCTGTGCGATTTCCAGCACCGTGCGTGCGAACAAGCGGCAGTGCCAGCGCCTTGCCAATCGTTTCAGTGCCATTGGTGGTGGATTGAAGGGTGGGATGGGGTGGGATAAAAATTTCAATGGCAGAAAATCTTCTGATGGCAGCAACCGTAATCACTATCCTGCTCTTGATGAGCTCCTCATCGTGCTACGAAAAGGAGAGGCTCTTGTATCGTCCTATGTTGATTCCCAAAGTATCAGCATTTTGCTTGGCCGGACAGATAACCGAGAATCATTCAAGGAGATTCACGAGGAGCTTGATGCCTTGAAGGCGCAATTCGACTTCGATAGTTATAGCGAGCGTGGGCCAGTGAAAGACTTTGAATCATCGTCAGGATACCAGAGGACGCAGGCGCTGACAGAGGATGCTAAGCTGGATTTAGAGACGATGCCTGCGGACATGGCTCAAATCCAAGACTCTGAGCATACAACAAAAATGGACATAGTGAAAGTGACCCAGGTGGTGCGGGAGAAGAGTCGTCTTTTAGATTCCAGTGACGAGTTGCCCAGTTATCTGAAAATTGATCTGGCCGCTATCAAAATCGACAAACCTGTGCGCGAGGTTGTGCTTAAGAGCAAGCAAGAAAAAGTGGACGAGCTGGGTTGGGCTGTTGTACGTTTTGGCACATGTATGGGTATTGACTTTGCTGTGAAGGTGTTCAAATCTACTGCAACTGATCTGGCTGGTTGGAACAATAAGCAGCTGTTGATGGAGGTTGGTTCTCTCGAGAAAATGCGACACCCCCATATTGTCAAGCTGGTATTTTTCGGTCAAGATGAAGAACAATGTGTTTTCCTGATGGAGTTGATGGATACTGATTTGCGAAACTTCATGAATGAGAGGTTGAAGCGGGAACGGAATGCCCGGCCTTTCAAGCGTCCTGAAGAACTGGATATCATAACCCAGATTGCAAAGGGCATGCTGTACATGCACAAACAGCAATATGCTCATGGAGATCTCAAGTGCTCGAACATTCTGGTGAAGAAATCTGACAAGCATCTTGACGTGAAGATTTCTGACCTTCGGAGCTCTCAGAAGCTTGGCAAAGTTTGGGATGAGGAGGCGTTCAAACAAGCAAGTCGGACGAGGCGGCCCCGATGGACTGCACCCGAGGCTATTAAACTCTATGATGGGTTGAAGCCTCCTAGCGACTTGTTGAAGAAAAGCGACGTGTATAGCTTCGGGATGACTTGCTTTGAAGTTGTGACTGGAGAATATCCTTTTGATGGAATAGCAGGAGAAAAACTACTGGAGCAGATTCATGCAGGCCAGAGGCCTGAGCTCCCTGGCGATTTGGATGAGGATCTCCAGGGCCTCATAAGACAGTGTTGGGATCCTGAACCCAACAAGCGACCAGGATTTGGTGAAATCTGTTACCTTTTGGATATTATCAGGTCCAAGAAGCCTATTGTTGTGTCTAACAACTTTTCTGGCCAAGACATGGTGCTGAGCGTTTGGAAGTGGATTCTCCAAGTTTTTGTAGTCTTTGCGGGACTGCTGGGGAAAGTACCCCAAAGTGAAGAACAAGATATTTCAAGTGATCCTAGTGTATGGGGCATGAAGGGTGATGGTGGGGTTCAACGAAGTGAAAGTGCTCTTTCAGTACCCGAGCATCTGCGAATTCAGCCTGACAAGCTCAAGATAGTGCGACGCATTGGGACCGGGGGTTCTGCTAGAGTGTACAAGGCAACTTGGTTGGGTTGCACATTCGCTGTGAAGGATTTCAGGAACCCCGCAAACATCCAACTTCTGCAGAACGAAGTAGACTTTCTGATCAAGCTAAGTCGCCACCCTCTTATAGCGATGATGGTTGGATTGGCCGTGGATGCAAATCAGCGGTGCTCGGTTGTGATGGAGTTCATGGATGACAGTTTGCGAGGTCTGATTGATTCTCGAATGCAGAAAAGATGGCTACGGCTTCTGAAACGCGAGGTTGGACCTTTTCAACTCCATGAAGCCCTGTCTATCATCTCGAAGATTGCATTGGGAATGGCATTTCTACACTCCAAAGACGTGATGCATAGAGACCTGAAGTCAGCGAATGTGCTGGCGAATGAACATGCCAAGGGCATCGACGTGAAGCTGGCGGATTTCGGTTTGTCGATGAATGAGGGTGAAAGCGAAGTACGTGAAGGACATATCTTGGGTGCGGGCACGACCTTCTTTCGGGCACCTGAAGTTTTCCCAAAAGGTGCCGGCTGGAAGAAGCCCGACAATGTTCAGAAGCTCGACCTGAAGGCAGCAGACGTCTACAGTTTCGCCATGACATGCTATGAAGTCTTGACAGGAAATTATCCGTTTTCGGATCTACGGCCTTCAGATTATCAACGTGTGATTGACGGGGACAGACCCACGCTGCCTGCTCAGCTGCATCGGGGGCTGAAGGCGCTGATTGAGCAATGTTGGCATGGGGATCCTGTTAAGAGACCAAAGTTCACAGAGATATGTGAAGAACTCAGGAAAATTCAAGAGGCATTACCAAGCTCAATCTGCTCAATCTTGTAGAGTGTACTGTACAATCCCATCTTGATGTTGCAGAAGTGAATTTTGATATGTTGGGAATATACATTCAGAGGTACTGCATGCAGAGTCTCATGTTGCTGTGTTTGCCCTGCATTCACCTGCTTCTTCAGTTTCGGTGTATACCTACAAAATCTGCTAGCTTTGCTGGAACTTTGTAGATAATGTTGAGGGGTGACACAACAGGGTTTAGTGGCTTCTCCGCTGAGAGGTTGATGTGAACTGAAGTTCTGAAGTTCTTTTGAAATCTCTTTTGAGCATAATGTAGGGTTTCTAATGTGCAATTCATAAGTGGGTTATACTAAGATGGAGTATGACTTCAAGGAGTATGAGTTCACCAAAGGAGTATGAGTTCAAGGAGTACTTCAATTACACCATGGTGTTTGTCACTAAGATCTCCATTTTTGTTCAAACTTTCATACTATTTAAGCATTTTGTAATGACTATGATTTTGACAGAGAAGCATCATCAAAGTTCTCCTCGTTCATCTGTCCGCACAAGTTGATAATACTTAGAAAACGCTAGGCACAGCAGAGAGGCGCCACCGTCCTCTTCAAAAACACATCCGTGACCTTCGAACCTGCAAAGGACATTTGGTCATTCAGGTCATTTGCTCAAGGACACTCCACTCTAAGGTCTCAATCCCGGCTCCCGACCTTTCCGCTGAAAGATTCACGTAGCTACAGAATCGAGAAGAAATATACGAAGAGGTAAGTTAGTATACACTCCAGAATCTCAAACGACAGCCCGTCGACAGCTGGCTCCAAAGCTGAAATCCCCCCGCACAATCTCCGCTTCAACCCCGCATTCCTCACGCGGAGATGGCTGCCTCTGCAGTCTGCACGCAGCAGGTCCCACGTAAGTTACATGCTAAATAATATATGATGCCACTGCTGCCAAAGCTACTTCACCCCACCCTTGTCTGTCGATGGGCGTCGCCAGAGAAGCGCCTACAGGGAGCCTGGGACTATGGTGGGGTAGCTGTGGACGGGAGTGCCAATATTGGTACCGTTACCCACGTGAAGAATAATGTTGTACATGGACGATGTATGGACTGCGGGTTTCCTGAGCGCCACCCTCCCCCAAACCCCAGCCGCTAGCTATAGCTTTTCTACTTTTTCCCCTCTGCATCTGTTTTGCATCTGTTTGTTTGTTGGCAGTTACGGCGTCTCCGAAGTTACGTCTCCGAAGTTAACCGGAGGATAAAACGAGGCACTACTCTCCTACATGTGACGCCGTCCTTGCCTGTGGAATCCTTCTGTGGCTGTCTCATTTCATCGCTGGAGCGCCTCGCAAGCGAGAGAGGCGGCCCTACGGCAGTAAGATATGCGCGCTGAGAATGCGTTCAAAATGATCACGAGGGAGTCTGAGCGTGGTACCCAAATGTGCCACTCACCTTAAACCGCCATCTATACTGAATGTACATCTCCAAAATCAGTTCTGTACCTATGTGGAAGAAACGCTTTCAGAACCAAACTTTGTTCCTTAATAACTTTTGCATACAGTATCCAAATGCCATGTTCTCTGGGGCGTTGGAACCTCCTTTCACTTACCAACAAAAATATATGAAAATTTGACCACCTAATAATAGAAAATAGGCTTAGTAGCAAAAAGTGGCGGTTTTGGGTGTACCTACCTTAAATTGCTTCAGAGTTGGTTGGGTTTGGCTTGGGGGTGTCGTTTTGGGATACCGTGTGAGTGAATTTTGCATCTTGCATGTGTTGTTCTAGTTGTTCCTAGTTTCAGTAGGCTCTTGTGTTTGGCTCTTATGTTGCAAGTAGGTTTAGTAGCCAACAACAGGCCCTGCTTGGGTGATACTTGGGTTGCACTTCATTACCTTCCTGTTGTTGTTCTACAAATACCTGTCAAATAGAGGGTTGTTGTTTGACTTATGGGTGAAAATGTTGAATATAGAATATCCTTACATTACCCCCCTGAGCACCCCAATGCCTCAAATATGGCCTCTCAAAACTCAAAGATCTTGTTTGACCATTATAATCTTTTCAACGGTACAATCAAAGGACGTGTCCCTTTCCCTACAGCTCTAGCCCTATCTCTATTATTAATCAGCACGACCAATTTATATGGATTTCATTTTACGTGATAGTTTGATTGGAATGAATTGAGAATGGATTTTAGCAAATATGGGTTGGGTGCTAAGTCCCACAACATGTAGTGATTACTTGCCAATTGGTGAAAGAATTTTGGTAGATGAACAAACTTGCAAATGGCTGCGAAGATGGAGGATTTAAACCTCTCGGTAAAATGAAGAATAGTTAGTGAGGAGTGTGCACAAGGATTTAAACCTCTCGGTAAAATGAAGAATAGTTAGTGAGGAGTGTGCACAAGGATTTAAACCTCTCGGTAAAATGAAGAATAGTTAGTGAGGAGTGTGCACAAGGATTTAAACCTCTCGGTAAAATGAAGAATAGTTAGTGAGGAGTGTGCACATTGATAGACCTGGACACATTTGACTATGAATTCTTGAAAAGAGCAGTGGTGAAAGTGGGATTTTATATTTCATTTATTTTGGGTCTTTCATGATAAAACAATTTACCACCATGGATGTGGATGAAATATGAACTGAAATATTTTTTCATCCAAAAGCATTCAATCATTTGAAGAAGCGATATTCTTTTGAACTTTGTTGCAATTGAGATATTTCATCCATTGAAAACTAGGTGTCTAAGGTGAAGTATTCACTTGAAATTCTTTGTATCTTTTTCCAATCTATTGTTGGACAAATGAAAGTCTTTCAATAAATGCTTTCAAAAGCTAATTAATTACAAGAAAGGAGCTACTTGCCAAATGATCTTTGATGTAGCTTGACATTGAAAGCCTTATTATTTACAAGGTAAGATAAAGTAGAAACATTCCAAAGTGTCCCTGTTTCCATTTATGTACCCTAGACTTCCATTAATGTGTCCTTCAAATGTATCAGTAAACTATTACCACACTTAACTCTAATTTCTAAACTATTGATTTTTGGATATTTAAGTTTAAGCTTCAATTATATGACACTTATATGATAATTTCAATGGTCTACAAAGATGCCACTTTGAAAATTAATAGAAATTACATGTCATATCTCAAAATTCTATTTTTTTTAATATTCATGATTTTCAATTGCTAATACTACAAACATATATGTTTTAGATAAAGGTGTCTCCAAACATACTAAATTGTTTATATTGATGGTTTTGGGTGTTTTCACTGTATGTCTTGGAAAACTTAGTAGAGAAAATTTGGATTCTTTAGAGGGTTGTTTTTCTACAAGAAAAATTTAAAAATACAAAAAAATTTAAAAATTTAAAAATATTTTTTTTGAAAAAAAATTTAAAATTTAAAATCATGTACCATGTGATTACTTCAAGTGCCATGTCAAATTGCGATCTTTTAAATTATTATTTTTTAATTTAAATTTTTAAATTTTCTGTATTTGTACATCTGAATGATGTGTCTCAACCCTCTAGATTTTCTTTAATGTCTATGTCAAACATTGTATATTTAATTTTTTTCAAGAAATATGGCTTTGCATTTAAAATTGCATTACAAAATTTCATTGAGTGTATACATTAGATGAAATTCACCTACTCAACAAGGCTACAAGTTCCCCAAAGTTTCCAAATTGTGGGAACTCGACCACAATAGCAATTTGATATAACAGAGCAATTGCTACATCTAATAATAATAAAAATAATATTATTTAATATAATTTTAAATTCTAAAATTGTTTTGGATTTTTTGGATTTTAAGGTTTTTTTTATTATTCTTTATTTTAGTCAACAGAAGTTGGTTTACAGTATGTGATCAGACTTGAAATAGCTCTCTAATGCTTCCAAAAAACATCTAATGTTTGTGAAATTAGGAATAGTGAGTGGTGTATATGGTGTATAACATAGAATGATACAACTAATTGCAACATTCATCTAAATGTTCCATTTAAAAATCTTCTTGGAAGTTCATATTGATTGACATTAGCCACCAATAAATTTTGCATTCTACTATACTCTATCCAAATATTGCTTGTAGAAGGTCACTTATTTTTACTTTGATTTGAAGAAATTAAAAACTCATATCATTTTGTTTACACTAATTCTTTAGAGTGTCACATTATGATGTATATATTCTAGAAAAAAAGGGTTTTAGTAGTTGTTGAATTGTGGTCATCACCTTGTAAGACAATATTAATTAATATATTCTAGATGGAAAGATAGACTTAAATTCTTCTAAAGGTATCACATGTTGTCTTGCTATTGCTTCAAAATTTAAAATTTTCATTTATCAAATGCATGTATGCATTGTAACACAAGTTATTACAATCGAAGTTGGATAATAATCCACTATTGTTTCTATGAATGAAAATTTGCATTCATGTTAAATTAATTAATCAACCCAAAGTGTCAAATAAAACTATAGTTGCTTTAGTATAGCTATAGGTACATGTGTATTCATCCATCTTTGTTCTATTGTGTTTTTCTGTTACAAGATGATTTTGTTTGTGACTAGGGTTTGAATTTAAGCATGTGTTCATGACTTGAAGTGTAATATTGTGTTGATATTATAATGGAAGATAAATAGAAGTCACATCCCTCCCAATTTTATTTATGTTTTGAAAATTTAATATCATAATAAATGTGAATTTTTGAAGTTGGATTGACAAGTTGTTAAATGTATCCTTGTTTTAAATTGTTTGTTGTTAGTCTATTGAAGAATTCAATATGTATGTTTGTTTGAGGATCTCTTAACTTCTCAGATTAGGGAATGATGTAGGTTTGGCCTTCCTTCAAGCATTGATTGTCATCATATTTACTTATTACATTATAACACTAATATAAATGCAACAAAGAAAATTGAGTAGGTAACTCCTTTAGTTTTGTTCATATGTTCAAGAAACTCTCATCTCCAAATATAAATTATGAGGCATTAACATTTAATTAATTTGAATACAATACTACTTCTTGGGAAAGAAAACCATTAACATTTAATCAATTTGAATACAATACTACTTCTTGTTTATTGAAAGTTATATTGCTTTTGTGAATTGATAGTGATTTTATCCTATACTTACCCATAAGTTAATCTTTGGTTTAAATAACAACATTTTAGCCTTTGAAGGAAATCTAAGTCAATTTTAGTCTAATCTATTATAATATTATATTATCATTAACAGGTGTTATGGTTATAATTAGACAATTATTATGTTGTTTATGTTTTGATTTTTGGAAGATGGAATTTGAAAGTATGCAAGTAGGATGACCTTTGGAGAAAATACATGCTATTTAGTGTAAATTTGTATGAAGTAATGTTGAAAAATGGATGTTAATGGGTTGGATTTGCAAATTAACTTGTTATATTAGAATTGAATAAGGATTTTGTAAATGGGTGAAAGTAATATGGTATTGAAGCAATTCTAGATAGACAACTCCCATATTATATGACCCTAATTTAATCACTTATAACGCATTTTAGTCCAATCTAAAAGGATATAGTTTGCTCTAACATACATAACTCTTATAGCCCTTTCAACAAGGAATTAAAAAAATTGTATATGAATTTCTTTAATACATGTATCATTGGCCAACCTACTCAACTTTGAAGGTTTTTTAATAAAAACTAGCGGTTGGCGCTTGCTATGCTACACATTCACCATTAGAATTTCATTAGAATGGTTATATATTAGATAGAATGCAAAGCGAGAATTTCAATAAATCTTCAAATAAAAATGACTAAAATCTTTGTGTAATTTTTTTTTATAAATAAGCATATATTGAAATGTACAATAGAAATTTATTGAATGATGAATGAAACATATGCAATGGTAAATACTATAAAAGATACACATACATTAGAATGCATTAAAAATTTGACTCCATTGTTACAAAAAATGGCAACCCAAATTGAAGAATTGAAAAGAAGAACTTATAAATTTCAAAAGCTTCGTGAACAATTTAATTGTTGTGAAATCCAAAATCGGTTCAATCTAATAACACTACAAGAAAAGTACCATATTTGTGACTGCAATATGTGACTGCAGGAAAAATGCGACTACCGCGCGACTAGCACCTCCGTAATTGCACCGGCTCATTTTCTGCACAAGGGCCGAGTCGCGGAGCAGTCGCGCTCGTGACTGCGAGATGAACTGCGGTTTCAGGGGTAACGTTTCATCCGCGACTGCTGTTGGGAGCGATGAAAACGTGCTGATGTGGCACGACAGTCAGCAAGTGGATTGGCACAGTCGACGATGACCCTGTAGTAGGGTTCGCGGTTTATGAGCTTTGGAAAATGCGTCGCCTATATGCGTTGGACACTGTGCAGTCGTCTCGGAGTTGTGCTGAAGTCTTAGCGTCTGATGTGTATCTTCTGTGTCACTTCGTGTAAGTGACGAGGGAGTCGTGGGGAAGTAACGTGACAGTGCACTGACTGAGGAATTGCCTTAAATCCCATTCCTCACCATTCGGCCACGTGGAACTGGTGGCAGCGTGGCCAAGGAAGTGCGCAGTCGCATAGGGGAGGTAGGCGTAACCCTAGCGCTTCGTCTTTTTTGCAAGTGATGTAGTCTTTTCCTTGTAGGTGGCTTGTTTTGATTTCCTTTGTGCTTGTGCACCTGCTTCTTGAATTTGGCCATTGTACTGAACAGCTTGTTGAACCCTAAGCCACCTGCGCCGCAAAGTGATCAGGACTTAGGAAAGAAGCGCAACCGTGAGGGTTCAATTCGCCGAGAGAAGGGTCAACAGGTTGTGCGTAGGAGTAGCAGGTAGCGGGGCCTCCGAGGACGGAGCGGGAGGGGGAAGCGTAGTCGTGGAGCGGCGCCCAACGACTCCAGAATGAGTAGCGACCGCAATTCGTCCTCAGAGGCGACTAGGTCCAATGAAGAGGCCATCGCAAGAGGTATGATGCATTTAGCTATAGCTTGTACACATGTAGAGCGACTTTCAAAGTTGGAAGACGCTGCAGCAGGTAAAAATTGTCTCCCGCTTTCTTTGAAGGATATTAGGGTTTGGGATTGATCCCGACCACTTTTCTGCGTGGCATTGTGGAAGTAGAAGCGCAATCTGAATTGCCCACTCCCGCAATGGGGAGTCCCAGAACAGCAACCGCCTATATTTTTCGGGGGGGTCATACGTAATTTTCTGCACAATCTAACGTTATGAACCGGAAGCCCGGGTTTGATTTGTTTTGCGCAGCTGTGGATGCATGGGGTCAATTGTGGGAGAGCTGAGCCTCCACTATAACCCACGTGGGTGCCTCTGCAACTTAGGACATTCCTAGTCTTGCAAGATCGCTCATTCTATGTTGTGCGACGTTGCAGAGGATGCATTGTTTGACTCCAGTTCCGAGGAGATGGAGGAAGCGGAGCCCCTGGTAGACAGGAGGGCAAAGCGCCACAAACCTAACCCTACCTTCAAGTTACCAAGGAAGCTGCCTGCAAGCAAGCCGACTTCGCGCGCACCCGCAGTAGTTGACGAGTATGAGGATTCAGGGTGGCAGTGGCAGCCTGGGCAGTGGCTACCAAAGCCGGCACCCCCCCGACAACCTACATGGAATACCCATGGATGATCCTCTCAGCAGGTTCGAGGGGAGGCAATGGACCGGCCATCTGAGCACTCAAATCGGCGGAAGAAGCGAACCGCTTATGAGTTCGGGAGAGAAGAGATCACGGAGGGTCCCCCTAAACCAAACTTTGTGGAAGTGCTTGACGGGGGCGAAGTGGATCCTGGCTGCTCCGGGAAGAATGCGTGGGACCTGTCGGTGCGGAATTTTGTTCCAAAAGTATTGGATATGAGCATCCTGGATTGGTCAAAGCACAAGCCTCACACCCTGCAGAAGCTGCGAGACCTTTTGGACAATGAATTTGAATATGTTGGGTCACCTTTGAGCATGGCTGCCTTCAAGACGACTGTCACAAGGTTTATGAAGTCGGAGAGGTCTCGTTTGAAAAGCAAGTGGCTATTAAGTGGCTGTCCAGACCCGGAGCACGCTAAAACCCCAGTGCACATTGACCCCGAGCAATGGAAATGCCTAATTGTGTATTGGAACACTCCTGCACAGAAGGAGAAGTCTGCGAAGATGGCAGTAGCACGTCAAGGCGTCAAGGGTCTTAGTGTGGTAGGCAGGACAGGCAAAGCGGGGGTGGAAGCCTCACTGGTGAGGAATATTGTGAAATGAATGTATGCTTACCCTTTTCTGGAAGTTTATGTACTTGTAGCCGCTAGTAATGGACGTCTTCGTTGCCTCATGTTCAATAGCAATGTGCGGTTTTCTTCTGATTGTGTGCAGAGAAGAAGACAGTCCATCAGCCCAACAATTACCGACATTGCAAAAGTCGTGCGGAGCACCAACGTGGATCTTGTAACCCAGAAAGTGGTATGTTACTCATTCCGTTAAATCGCCCCTTTCTATGGGAAGTTTGTATGGTTCTTATGCGAGTTCTGTATTTGGATTACTAATGCTGAAGTGCTCATTACCTTCGACTGTTAGTTAGGTGAATCCGACTTATCCCCTTGTTTGCTGAAGTCATGTGTTGTACTGTGGTTTCCAGTGATTGTGTAGGTGCATTTAGCCATTCTGAACTTTTTAAGGAAAGAAATGCCGTGACTACTATTGGGAATTAACCATTTCAGTGGATTATTGGTGGCTACTAATCCACTGTCACTGTAGAGTCGTCTGTCAATCATTTGGAAGTAATCCCGTTGTCGCATTCTTTTTTGAATGTGAACATGTAATATATGTTGTGTCAATGAGTTCTCTTTGACGCCTGAGTGTCAATTAAGTGTCAGTCCTCCCCAAGTTTGATGAGTCTCAGTTTAGGGAGATGGAATGTAAGTTTCAGTTCTGGGAGGTTGAGTTTGAATGTGAGTCAATTCCTTGCCTGAGGTATGTCTGATTTTTGTATGAGTTCTGGCCGTACCTATGTTAGGTGTGACTCTGTCCCATGTACTTCTTCTACAGCTCTAAGTCACTTGATTTACTCTGGTTAGCTTGGGGCATGTTAGTTGCGTTTAGCCAATGTGAACTACAAGTGGACACACAGTATGAGGAACGTGTAAGTCGGGCACATGCATTGCTTTGTGGACCTTAACCATTCAGGTGTTGCCCTATGAGGGAGTAATCCAGTAGTACCTTAGAATTGGCATGGACTCGCGTCACGGTGCATGGAAGTAACACCTCAGTCGCAATGAAGTCGCGACGTAGTCGTATCGCAGTCGTCGTGAAGTAGTGCTTTAGTCGCTTAGAAGTCTATGTGTACTCGCGGAATACTGAACGCATGCTGACTAGTGACTCTATCACGACAGTGAGGGAACTTGCAGTTCGTTAGTTGGGGACCATAAGGTCAGGGTGCGTTTATTTTCATAACGAGGGTGGGGTTGCACAGGATTCTAGTCTGCAACGGCAAATTGACGAATTGAAGAAGGATGTGGACGGGAAATTCGGGCAAATCATGGCGACCACAGAAGAAATGAAGACCATGTTCGAACAATTCATGCGGAAGTCTGACATGGGGGACGATGGCAGCCCGTCCATAACTCACTCCGCGTTGGAGCATCAATCATCCCGTGGTCAGAAAGGAGTCGACGCTCAAGGGGTGCTTCCTGCCGCTTTGACGGGTTTGCCTGGCGCCGAAGCTAACTTGGTGCTGCAGGACGGTGCCTCAGCAGGTCGAAGTAAACCACCTAAACCAGTGATTGAACAAACTGTGACCGCCCGGCATGAAGAAGTGACACTTTCTTCTGAATCTGAGATGTCCCTCAAGGATCCGCCACCCACGCGTGTTGCACCAATCCGCCACCCACGCGTGAAGACAGCCCTTGTTGATACAATAACAGCCGCCAGTGGAGGAGGGCTTATTGACAAATGTGATTGTGTAGTACTGTCCGTAGCCCAAGATGCTGCAACGGAATTGGAGAAGCCTGTCGAAGATGCCAGTGTGGATGACAAGGTTTATGAATTAGTCACCCTTGCCGCAGATGTTGGAGCCGCAAATGCTAGAGCCGCACATGCTGGACCGCCCACTGTTGTCGTGGCTGAAACCCCTGCTCAGGAGGAGGTTTGCGCTGAGGAGGGTGGAAAGTCTCCTCCGAAACAGCAGCCTGCGGAAGCTGCAGTGCTGTCCCCGGGTCCCCCGGATGTACCCTCCGAAGTTCGTGAGGATGGCGCTGACTCCTCCCCAGAGGACTCTGTACCGCTGGTCCGGCCTGATCCCGTGCAGAAGAAAGGGAGGAAGGCGGCAAAGTCTCCAAGCAAGGTAACAGCCCCCTCCGACGTCCTTCATTGCACGTCGAACGAGGCCAGGCTTTCCTTGTCAATTTGTGAACTCGTGCGCAGTCGGATCTGTGAGCGGTAGAAATTATTGGTCTTCAATGTTCATGGCACTTTGGTGGACTGCAGTCTGCTTGCAGGGCGAAATCCTAATAGTAGAATCCGTGGGACCACAAAGACGCATGTGAGGAGAGTGGTCATGAGGCCTTGGTTGAAACCCTTTCTCTCTAGATGTTTTCTCCATTTCAATGTAGCCTTCTGGGGTAGCAGCAGTGAGTCCTACATGGGTGACGTAGTCCCCACTATGCTTGCCGGTCTCACAGGGCCGTATGAAGTCCCATTGTTTTCTTGGGCTGGTAAGCATTGTGGCGGACCAGAGGGAGAAGACGGGAACCCGGTGTTGGAGGGAAAGAACTTGTCAAAGGTGTACGACAGGTGGCCGTAATTCTCTGCTTTGAATACCGTGATTGTAGATAGCAAAGTCTCTAGAGTAGCTTGCAATCCTTCTGCAAATGTTCTCATCACTGTTCCTTTCTACGTGAAGTGGTTGCGTTTGCTGGCGGACGACAAAGACTACTTGAAATGCTACCTGTGGCCCTTGTTGGAAGCCCTCTCTTCCAGACCCAACATCCCAAGCTTCCGTACAAAGTATCCCGAAATTGTCACCGACTCTGTGGCCCACATGTTGGACAAACGACGAACTAGCTCTGGCTATGACTTCCTAGACGTTGTCGCAGGTGAGGAGGCGGGCATAGCACATGCCCGCTGTCCACTGGTGTGCTCTACCTGACCTACCCTTTTGCTGAATTTTTGATGGGTTTCGTGTGTGTGTGCAGGTCAGGAAGCCATCCACGAGGGTGAAGTCTGCGGCAAACAAGGATGCCAACCCGCTTAGGGTAAGCTCCAATACTTGGAAAATCTCTTGGTAATCCGCTTTTCTTGTTTTTATATTGTCTAAGCGAAATTTCAGTCACGTGCCAGTCGTGCGGCAGTTTTGAGTAGAAGAAGCAAGTCATAGTGTAGTTCTTGGCAAGTGACGTGCCACTCACATTCACAGGGGGCGCGTTTGAGAGAAAACGCTGGATTTTGGTAGACATGCCTTGGGACTCTGAAGAACCGATCATGTGGTTTCCTATGCAGTTCAAGGTCGGCGACGAAGTATTTCTCATGAATCCGAGGGCCGTGAAGCAGAAAGTGGCGTTGGGGACCATCAGTGGTGTGCCATGTGAACACCAATTCCACGGTCAAGATATCCCAAGGGGGGGGTGGAGGGTAGATGTGCGCCTTGTTTTGCAGGCGGGTGTGTCTTTGATGTTTCCCAACGAAAAAGGAGATCAATATATGATTGAGGACGTCAAGGGTTCAGTCGCAATGTGGGGGAAAAAGAGCTTGAAGTTGGTTGCGTGAAGCCTCCTCTTTGTACTCTCTCCGGCAAGGGAGGCGGGCACATTTACTTTGTGTACATTGTAGTATATCCTGGAGGATGGAGGTGGTCTATCCGTACCTTAGCAAAACATTTGCCTTCTCAACTCTCCCAAATCACAATTTTCTGTTGTTGAAATCTAATGACTATAATATGAAAGTTCTAGCAACAATTCTGAGTATGAGGTTCTGGTCATGTCTGTGGCACTCAGGTCATCCGTGTTATTACTTTGTTTGTGTTAGCATGTAGAAATTGCCCACTAGTATGCTTGAATGGAGAACGGATTCACAAGCTACGCTAGTACTCTGCAGTCCAGCAATTTGCAGTCACTACTGTATCCTCCACAATAAGATGATTTAACGCAACTGCATAGCAACTTTAACAATACACCATAATCACTACTCAATGACTGATCCGTGACTTCACCAGTCTCCGTTGCCCACCCCTAACTGCCTCGCGACTTCAGTGCAACTTCCTCGCGACTTACCCACGACTGTGAAGTGACTGAAGCGGCACTCACAATACACTTCTAGGACACCGTTAAACACCCCTAAACGCCTACTTTATAGTGTGCCACGTGTCAAGTTCCGATTGGCTGTCGAAATCCGTACCATGACTAGAAAGTGACTGCGCCGCGACTGGCACTCCAAGTAACTCCAGCGAATCAGCGCTTGCCATGTCAACGTTCAAACCGCGTGTGCCGGGCACACGCCCTTGTCCACCTCAGCTTCGGGCAGTGGATGTCTCATCCCTTTTGTCATCCCTTCTCCGTCTGCCCTCTGTTGGATGGTGCTAATATAATAGCACCCGTGACTGCTATACGACTCAACTAATATGACTGCAGGGCCCGCAGTCGTATATTAGTCACACGACTGGAATACGACTTCTACGCAGTCGTATGTGCCAGTCATAGAAACTCCAACTTTCTTGTAGTGTAAATTTCTCAAATCATTTGGTAGTAGCAATAGAAAATTGAAATCAAAAGCTCTAAGCTCACAAAAGCACAAAATCATAGAATGCAAAAGAAGTATAAAGCTAAGAAAAGCAATGGAATTGCTACCTTTATAATATCACCATATTGATTTTCTTTAATATCACCTCAATTGCAATGATTATATTATTTCTATAATATCACCCTTTGTAAAAAGTGATATTATAGAGGTGATTGTGAACTACACTCTATTTCAGTAATATCACATTGTTTGGATAAGAAAAAACTTCTTGTATAGATGTTTTAAATTATGCATAGGTATTTCAATTCTTCATATAGGTTGTGAATTTATTTTTTTAATAAATATGCAACTCAAAACTTTCTTCATCTCATTTTATTTAATTTGATCTTCACCCAACTTTTTAGTCTTCTTAATTTGATATAATTTTTACAAAAGTTGTCCTCTAAGCCGTTTAATGCCAATGACCCCTACATTTAATATGAGAGTTGCATACTTGGGTTGAAGACTTGAGAATTTTGGGAGTATGATTTTGGATCAAGGGCATCAAATAATACAAATGCAGTGACAAAGCCTTGCTTCTCTGTCATAATTTGAAATGCAATTTCTACCTTCTATTGCTATATATTTTAAAATTTCAATCATGTTTTGGTAAAAAAATTTAGCTAAGTTAAAACATGATTGAAATAGACATAAAACTAGCTAAAAATCATATTTCTAAATAGTGTTTTTAGCTAGTTTTTTTTTGTATTTGACATAGAAGGTGCATGAATTGAAGTATACAATAGTGGCCTTAGTTGTTCTCTGTGTTGATTTGGGTCCAATAATCTACTATACTCCCAATTTGATCAATTAATTTCTATGACTCCAACATGTCTCTAAAATTTAAAAAATCTTCATGTATTTAAATTATATGGTGTTGTATTTGAGCATCATAATATTTATATGGTGAAATGAAATTTGAATGGAAGATGACTATTGTCAAATTACTAATCCAATAACATGTCACAATGATGCTAGCATGAGAGCAAGGAAATGCAAGCATATATATAAGTAGATATCTTACAACCATTGAAGGTGCTTATAACATAAACACCATTAATATAGGTATCTATAACACAAGTACCCCATAATCATAGAAGGTTTCTATAATATAGATACATATAACATATTGGTATATAGTCTTCTAGGCTCATATGCTCATGATACTAGGCTAACATAATAGCACCTCTCAAGTGTGTCGTACCAAATTTTAATACACAATTTAAATTCTAAGAGACAAATAGAATGTTCTATACATGGTTCTTTTAGGTTCTTTGAAGAGAAAATGTACATCATAAAATTGTTCTTGCAATATTTAAAAACTATGGGGAATTTCATTAAAATGGCGATTATTCCGAGACTTTTGGCATTCTCACAGTTCAGACTGGGCAGTCTAAACTCTACTAGTGTCCTAGATTTTTGAAATCTATACCATTATTAGATATCTGAAATCTAGGAAATATGTAGATTTTTAAAGCCGATTGGTCTAAAATCTATGTCTTTTCTAGATTTAATACATCTAACAGTGGTATAGAATTCACAAACCTAAGATACTAATAGATTTCAGACCGCCCAGTCTGAACTGTGGGAACGGCACACTGTGTAAATGGCACATGAAATATTGCCATTTTAATGAAATTCCCCATAACTATAATTCTAAGATGGTGCTATAGCATCCATCTTGAAAAAATGAATAAGAATGTGGTATCTTTTAACTTTAGTATTATTGTATGGTCCTACTTTTTTTATTTATAGAAGTTGATTGTTTGATTTGATATGACTCCATGTGAGATAATTTTTAATATACTAGACTTATTTGAAATCCTCCTAGAACCTTACTATATTCACAATTTCTGACATTCTTTTTTGTTTGGATTCATTTTGAAATTATTGTAAAATTTGATATCTTGCTCCACTTGTTCATTGAAATGGAACGCTTTTTGATGTGGATGGCGAGCTTCTTTACAATAGCAATCTTTTGGAAATACATGGGTATTGCATGGCCTACTTGCTGAGCATAAATTTTATTTTGGAAGTGTTGGTGATTAAAAAGTGCATATTAGAATTCAGTATTAATAAAATTACTAAGTTTATTGTATAGTTTTCTATTTGATTCTCTTGCTTTAAGCATTAATGTATATTATCAAATTGAAAATTATTTATCCTAATTTCAATAGATAGGCACTTCTATTAATAGTGTTCAATAAAGTTTCATTTGTAGAATATGCTTGATTAATGATTATATTATTCAAATATCATAGGATAATTGCTCTCTATATATCCCATCAAGATATCTCATTAACAATCTGGTTAATAATATGTACTAAATACTTTGCAGGAAAGATAAAAAAAATTTTACAAGTGCAAAGTGAGCATTGTAAAAGACTATGCAATGATATACTAAGACTTGAGAAATCTTTAAAGGATATGGAAGCATCTTTAGGAGAAAAAGTCTTGAATAAAATCAATACATACATCTTTTTAGCAAGCTCATATTAGCCATGAAGGGGATTGACAAAATGTTAACAATGCTATTCAGGATCTCAAGTTCCAATCAATTTTCAAAGAGTTGAATTATCTTCAAAAGAAAGTAGAGATTGTACGGAAAAACTACACCCAATAAGATCAATGGTGTCATTTGGCTATATTTCAACTCCAAAACAAAAAAACTTTTCATGAGTTGCTTTTAGATTTGAAGTGTTGTTATGATACAACACATGACATGTACTTATTCCACCATCCAAACCAATCAAACAATATCTTACCTATTCAATTTGATGCAATTACCTATAAAAAAATTCTTGAAGATAGACAATTATTGAAAAAGAGGCTTCAACTTGTTCTTCAAGGAGAAGAATTAGAGGATTATAAAATAGCACAACATCTATTGTTGAGATTTCAAAATTTGGAACAAGTTGATGGTGGAGATTTGGATGCGTTGGAGGTTCCAAATAATTTCAACACACCAAAATTAATTAATCATATAAGTGCAGGAGTGCACAAATCAAATTGGTTGGGCCTTGTATGTACTATGAAAATATTGGAAGGAAATGTTGAATTTTTCATCCATTCTCAAAAAGAGATAGGCATCTTGGCAGGCTTGATCCATTCTAATCTTGTCCAATTTGTTGGTTGTGGGACGAACAAAAAGATGAAAGATGAGATTGTTGAGGATGATGAAATAGTTAAGATGTATTTGGTGATGGAGCTCATGGAATCAAGCTTGTCTATTATATTGAGGAATGAAAAGAGACCTCTACCTTATAATCTTACAATTGACATCATGCACCAAATTGCTAAGGGTATGTATTACCTTCATATTAACATGGAAGTTGCTCATCTTGACTTAATACTTGATAATTTGTTGTTAAGTTCAATATCTATGGAGGATTTGAATCCTTGTCACATATTCAAGGTCACCAATTATGGGCCTTTTCAGTTGGAGATTTGCAGCAATCCAAAGAATCCAAAGCCATCAAAGTATACAATTGGAATACCAAGGTATATGGCCCTTGAAATGATTAAGGGAAGTACTCAGGGAAGTAAAACTCCATTGCATCCATTTTGAGCTGATGTGTGGTCATTCACCATGATATGTTCAAAGATTCTATCTGGAAAGATTTCATACTTTGATTTGGAACCCAAAGACTTTTGCAATGAAATATTAAGTAGACATGGCAGTAGTAGTAAAAACTTGTGACCAAATCTATCCAACAATTGCAAAGAACTCACAAATTAATCCAAGAATGTTGGTTTCAAGACCCTCTTCAATGGCCAACATTTTCCAAAATTTGTACAAGGTTCACTAGTTTAAAGAAGTCATTTTTGAAGGGAATCTATTCATGCAAAATGGTTCTACAATTTCATTCACCTTGCACCTTAAAAGTTTCAAAGTCCATTGTAGACTATGTTCTAAAGGTATGAAATTTCTAAACTACAAAATTCATTTAAACAATGATGTTTGCTTTTCGTAATTGTTTTTGGTACTTGACATTCATGGTTTAATAAAAATGTTTTATTATAATGTAAAATCAATTTAGAAAATATGACTTTTGTATTTGTACAGGTGAATGAAGTGATGAACCAATTGCACTTCCAAAGGAACATTTGGTTGATTTAGATCATCAATTAACTAAAGCCAAAAGACTTTTGAAGATGAATTATGTATGGATCGTTGGTATGGGTGGGATTGACAAAACCACACTAGCAATGGCAATATTTGATGATGTGACAATGAAGTCTTCATACCATGCATCATATTTTGTTGCACAATCCAAAAAGTATCAAAGTTCATATGAGATATTGTGTGAAGTATTACCAAAACTCAAGAATGATTGGAATCCCAATAATTTTGAAGATGCTCAAAAGATGATGAATGAGCTCTTGGTTAAAAAAAAGGTTCTTTTAATCTTGGATGATATCAAGAATGAAACTCAAGTGCATGATGTAGTACCTCCATTCATGATTGAAGCTAATAAAGGCACCACAATAATTCTCACGACACGTAAATGGAATACAATAGAATCATTTGTGGGCATTGAGGGAAGGTTGGATGTTGAATTATTGAATGAAATGGTAGCAACATTGCTTTTCACTACTCACCTTTGTTGGGGTATAGCTTCTCTATCACTGGACTTTGAAGATTTAGGCAAACATGTTGTGAAAGCTTGCAATGGCTTGCCTTTGAGCTTGAAAGTGATGGGTGCATTTCCCCATGGCTAGGACAAATTGCAAAGTTGGGAGCGAGCATTATAAAGGATGGCAAAAGGAAGGAATTTAGATGGTGATGAAGAAATTTGGAACACCTTGAAAATAAGCTATGATAGATTGAACAATGGTGTTGAAAAGGAGATGTTTTTGGACGTGGCTTGTTTTTTTTATAGATGTATATCCATCTAGCATATCAAAAGAGACAATCTTGTATATATGTTCCAAACATGGTACCTTGCCAATGAACGAGTTGGAAAGATTAATCGACATGTCATTATTGAAGATGAATGAAGATGGTGACATTTTAGAAATGCATGACCAACTACATGATATGAAAAGAATAATTGCTAAAAGTACAAGAGTTTGGAAAGCATTTGTGATATTAGAGAGTGGATTTACAAGCAAAATAATGTTTCAATGGTGCAAGTGTGAAATTTTGCATGAATAATATGTTTTGCTATATACTTTAAAACGAAGTAAGTGATCATTTAAACCCAAGTTGTTTCTAGAATTATGAGTCTTGAAATATATTAGGAAAATCAATTATCATCTAAAGCCACTATATATATGAAGGTGTAACATATTCTAATCTAGACTTTTTTATATGCAGGATGTTGAGTTCCTTGAAGGCATTTCTTGGCAAGAAAGTATGAACCATTATTTCCCTTTGTTTAAAGAAGACCCA
The DNA here is from genome assembly GCA_950106755.1 of Climacium dendroides. Taxonomy (NCBI): domain Eukaryota; kingdom Viridiplantae; phylum Streptophyta; class Bryopsida; order Hypnales; family Climaciaceae; genus Climacium; species Climacium dendroides. Next base: position 5,349,362 of record OX467086.1, read on the forward strand.
AGATTTGATTTTAAAAAACTTCAGATAGTGATTTTGGTAAACAACTTGGGCAATTCTAAAATGCATGTTGACAACTTTGGCTTATTGCTACAAATATCTTTACAATGTCTCAAATTAGAAGCAAGTATCATAGAATACTATGAAAATTTTATAGAATTGCCACATGTCATTTCATCAAATACTTCAAATATTCTACAGAGGAGAATATTAGATCTTTGTGGTACTTGTACATCATTAAAGATTCTTGATCTAATAGGATTAGAATTCCTTGAGTAATTACCAAATAAATTTGGTAGCTTTGCCAAAAGAAGTAGGGAACTTATGTTCCTTGATCACTCTAGATTTGAGTGAGTGTTCAAGCTTAGTGGCCTTGCCTAAGGAAGTGGAGAACTTGTCTTCCTTGAACACTCTAGATTTGTACAAGTGTTTAAGGCTAGTGGCCTTGCCAAAAGAAGTGTAGAATTTGTCTTATTTGATCATTTTTAAAGTGTAGGGGTGTTCAAGCTTGGTGATTTTGCCAAAGGAAGTGGAGAACTTATCTTTCTTGATGACTTTAAATTTGGCTTGGTGTTCAAGCTTGGAGGCCTTGCCAAAGAAAGTGGGGAACTTATCTTCTTTGACGACTTTAGATTTGGTTTGGTGTTCAAGCTTAGAGGCCTTGCCAAAAAAAGTGGGAAACTTGTCTTCCTTAATCACTTTAGATTTGGTTTGGTGTCTAAACTTAATAGCCTTGCCAAAGAAAGTAGGAAATTTGTCTTCCTTGACATTTCTCAAGTTGAATGAGTGTTTAAGCTTGGTGGCCTTGCTATAGAAAGTAGAAAATTTATCTTTCTTGATCACTTTAGATTTAAGAGAGTATTCAAATTTGGTGGCCTTACCAAAAGAAGTGGGAAACTTGTCTTTCTTGACCACTTTAGATTTGGATAAGTATTCAAGCTTGGTCACTTTACCAAAAGAAGTGGGGAAGTTGCCTTCTTTGACTACTCTCAGGTTGAAAAAAATTTCAATTTTAGAGGCCTTGCCCAAAGAAGTGAGAAACTTGTCTTCCTTAACCACTCTCAATTTGGGTAGTTGTTCATGCTTAGTGGCCTTGCCAAAGGAAGCTGGAAATTTGTCTTCCTTGACTATTCTCAAGTTGAAAAATTGTTCAAGCGAGAAAATGGGGAACTTGTCTTCCTTAACCACTCTAAATTTGGATGGATGTTCAAACTTAACAACTATGTCAAAGAAAGTGGAGAACTTGCCTTTTCTAACCATTCTCAATTTCAAGGTTGGAAATCCATAAGTTAGGAGCAATAAAAAATCTAGAATTTTGTGAACTACAATTTTAGTTGTATTACCTTAAACGGCAAATTGCCACGAATTTGAGATCTCTTTTGATAAAAGTTTAAAATCTTATTTTCATAATGAAATTTTATGAGTTTGTAACTATATGGTCAAATTTTGAAAACTTTATATATATATATATATATATATATATATATATATATATATATATAATTTTTAAAGATGGAATTATAGAAATACAAACAATTCATATCTTATACTAAATCAAAATAACCCTTATAAATCTAATGACTAATTAATACATTTATTGATTGTAAGTATACAGTATCCCAAAGCTACTTGTAAGGACAAAAAAAAAATATATATTGGTGTTGCACAACTAATGCGTATAGATGGTACATCAATGATAAACATAGTTGAAACAAGCACAAGGTTTCTAATTCTTGATCCAAATTGATTATTTGATTGTGATTGTTTTAGCATTCTTTACGTTATATCTAGGTTTTAGAACACTATATCTAGGTTTTCAACTTTTTACTACTGTATCTTTTTGAGTTTGGTAGGAGGGAATTCGCATGCTTTTGTATTAGAGGGATTGTATAGATTAGTGGTTAGTGATTTCTATCCCATACAAAAATCTATGAATTCTTGTCTACATAAGAATCATTTTCTAGCTTAAGAGAACCAATTTTTGTATTTCCAATTAGATCTAAGCATTGGGGCAAAATTTTGAACTCTATGTAATCAATTCAACAATATCCAAAAATTGTACAACAAATCATTAGGAAAAAATTGAACCCCAAAAGAGGCCGCTTCATAATGCAAAAGCTTGGATGGAAAGAGCCTTCTCAACTCACTAATTGGGCCAAGAATTGTATGATGAATTCAAAAATTCATCATCATCATCCAATCCATCTCCACTAGTGTTTTTTGAGCTGGCGAAAAACAACCCAAAGGCGAAATTTTTTTAGCATGTGCCCGCTTCTAGCAGAAAACTGCTAACATGGCGGGTACTTGATGGCCAGACATTTGGCCCACTACGTCTGCTTGATGCCATCATTCTGCAGTCGTGGGCGGCCTGTCGCCTCCTCGGATGACGCGCGATCTCCACCGTCGACGTCGAAATCGCCAGAGCGGCTTCCATCCAGCCGTTCATCTGCGATTAGAGTGCCACATGTCAGCCGGAGTTCAAATGTCGAGTTCCTTTCTTCTCTTCAGGTTGGCGCCAACGCTTCGTCGGGTACTCGGGTTGCACTTGCGTATCGCCAGTCGGATTGCACTTGCGTATGGTTTCGGAATTTGCTGCAAACACATTTTCTATTGCCGCAACCTCAAAAAATCATGATGGGAGTTGAGGTCGGACATCATCATGGTCAAGAGTGGAGGCTTACAACCGTTGGAGAGCTGGAGGAGTTGGGTCGCTGCTGTAGGGTACAATTTTGGCAATAAGAATTGGCGTTCAATCTTCAGGTGGAGCTTGCATTTCTTGGTGTACAATTTTGCAGTATATGTTGTGCATTACTACATTGGCTTGTCACTCAACTCTCGTGAATGTTGTTGCGATTTTAGTGTATGAATCGCTCTAAAGCGCTGTCGTGGTGCGTTTGGCCTTCAGGTTGAACTCGTGAGGTTCCAAGTTTTATTGTCCATGTTGTCGTCTGCATCGTTGGTAACCGACCTCTGTGTATGTCAATTGCGATTGGTTTGTATTTCTAAACCCTATCGCTTACATTCAATTGCTGGGGTTGTATGTGAACGTTGACTGCTTCTGCTGTCAATTGCTAGGGCTTGGCTGCTTCTGCTCGTGAATTGCTTGTGTTTCACTGCTTTTGCTCTCAATTGCTAGGGCTTGTGTTTGGAAAGATGTTTCCTGGCATGTCGTTGCACAGGTTTTTCGCAAGGCTGCCGAGCACAGGTTCTTCTTCGTCGTCAGGAGTATTCGGAGATGGCTCCACTTCGAATGCAGGGACATCAGCATCTCATTCGGTGGTGCCCTGTAGCCTTCAAGTGAGTGCCCACAGTGGAGGAAACTCCGTGTGCAATGTCCCTCGCAAGCGGAAGACGGGAGCGTTGAAGAAGCGAAGAAGGTCTAATCCTGCTGTCGTTCTTGTGGAACCTGGGGATACCGTTGTTCCCGTGAAGAATTATAATTCTGCTGATGTTGTTGAAGTGATTTCCCTGTCATCGGGGGCATCCACAGCAAGTACAGAAATTCTGATGCCGCTTGCATCAACGAAGGGGAAGGGGGTCTTGCTGGAGTGTGAAGACTTCGACGACGAAGAGGATGAGGATTGCGTCGATGGCGAGTTTGAGATGAAGAAAACCAAGAAATCATATGAAGCTAGTCGGAAATTCTAGGACACTTGGGCTGCTAGGCTCCCTTGGGCAGAATTACATCGAGGAGGGGATGGGCTCTATGAGTCCGTCAAGTGCTTGGTTTGCTCAACTGTGGAGGGCAAAGTAAAAATTCTCGGTCCTAAGTGGGACACCCTGAAGAAACATGGAGGGAAGCGGAAGGCCACCTGCGATATGGCAAACGGGATCAAGAAGGATCAGTGGTACATAGCAAAAAACTGCAAACACTTGCGAAATGAACGCATCTACGCAGCTCGCAGTCAAACTACGGTACTGGAACAAGTGACCGTGCTTAAGGGGGAACGGGCTAGGAAACAGATCCAATTTGCTACAATATTGCACTTGCTACACGAAGGCTGCCCTATGGTAGAGTACACTGCCCTACATCCCCTGCTGAGCTTCCTTGGTGTACCGAAACTGCCAAAGAAACATTGGTTAGACGGTGCGGGTTGGGAATTGGCTGAGTGCTTGTTTAAACAAGCACAAGCTAAGACTAAAGCGACAATGAAGTCGGCCAGGTTTTTTTCTATTACATGTGACGAAGTGTCCACCCTAGATACTCAGAGTTGGATCTCCATACACGGTTACGTCTGCCAAGATTGGCAATGGAAGCCCATGTTACTATCTCTTGAGCGGGTTATTAGCGGAGGTGGATCTGACAATATGACTAAGGTCATTGTGAATGCTGTGAAAGAGTACGGTGGAATCGAGGGTCCGCAACTCGCAGCACGTCTGGTCTCATTTGGTGCCGGTAAGCACGCATGCTTCAGTTTTCCAGTTTCCTTGTATTTTCACTTCAGGTTGTGTTATACGGTTTATTTCTTTCATGAAGTGGGGCGATTCAAGACCCTTTATTCTAGCTGAATCTCAAAACTCATTCTCATAGGATGTTTTTTTATGTGGGTGCAGATGGAATCAATACATTCCAAGGAAAAAGGACAGGAGTTGTGCAGCAACTCAAATCCCAGTGGGCTCCTTGAGTGATAGGCGTGCACTGCATGGTAAGTCTTCAATTCTTCATCCTACATGTCCAACAACAATTTTAGGGTAAGGTTCAGTCCCACGTACAAGTGTTCATTTTTTTTTCCTGAAATGTTTGAGTACGTTTTTGACTTCTTTGTTGTGCAGGCCCATCGAACAAACTTGGTTGTTGAATCGTTGAGTGCTCTCCCTATAGTGTCACGGATTGAGGAGGTGCTTCAATCCCTACACGCTTTCTTTGCACATTCACTTAAACGTCACCTGGAATTCCAGAAATTGGCGGAGGTTATGCATTCAAAGGGACTAAAGATTCTGAAGAATATCAAAACACGGTGGATTAGCATGTTATCGCCATCTGTGAGGGTGCTGAATGAGTATCGAGTTCTTCTGGTGAAGATGGCGGTAGACTCCATGCCCCCTGTTCCTGACGTAAATGGTAAGTCAGGTAAGAAGGACAAGCTTCTTATGAAGCTTGCCAACCGCAACCTCTTATTGTTGCAAGATTTTGAAGTTCTTCTGACATTATCGGCACTCCTTCCTCTCCTTCGATCAGTTCACAGCTTGATCAAATTTGCCCAAAGTTGGGAAGTCTTCATTTGCGATTATGTTGCAACGATTCAAATTTGCATCTCAGAGCTCCAAGCATTTTACTGTGATGAGTCTTCTGCGTTTACACAAGACGCATTTTGGGACTTCAAGGCTCTAGTTCAAGTTCGGCATGATGCCATTCCAATGGCTTGGATCCCTAGCGCATTGGACTTCAATGAAGATGGCCAGGAGTTTCTGCAGTTTATCCCAGGAGGCAACATCATCGGAGCTTTGTATCGTGAACCGGGGTCTGACATCTCAACTCCGATCAATCGGACCCTACATGGACGCATCTGCGACTTGACGAAAGCATCGTGTAAAGGTAAGGTTTTGAGTTCACATGTTGCATTTAGGGTGAAGCAATTATTTTATTTTGAATTTAGGTTGAAGCGTTAATTCTCCCCATTTATGGCATTGTGCAAGTGTGCAATTGTGCATGTAACTGTGTCGCTGTTTTCCTATGGCAGGTGCAGCAGAGGCTCTGATCAGTCAACTAACGACACGATTTCCCTCATCAAGTCTCATGGACGCTTTTGGAATCGTATATCCTCAGTACTGGAGGATACCAGAGGCGGATCAGAATTTTCAACGGCATATTGCAATAATCAAGGAACACTATTGTTATCCGAAAGAGTTCTCAAAGGGGAAGCCGAAGAAGGGTGACAACCTCGAAGTCGAGGAGCAGTTTCACGGCATGAAGACGGTTGAACCTGTTTTGTGTGCTGCAAAGTTAGAAGAGCAGGCAATGATGTTCCAGATCACCATGAAGTCCAACTGTGAAGGTGCCATGACGGGAGATTTACCTTTGAACCCTCTGACTCGTCTGTGGCGCCGCTTGGAAGCATCTGGCTTCCTACGCCACAAGCTCTCCGAGTATTTGAAGGTCGTTGAAGTCGCTGTAGTTGCGGTTTTGGGGAGCGTCGAAGATGAACGTACCTTCAGCACGTTGTCCTTCATGAAGAACAAACTCAGGAACCGCTTGAATGTGCACTTGCCCCTAGCGGTCGCTATGCATGCGCAGGAGTTCTACACACTCACGGACTTCCCTTATAATGCTGCCTACGATGACTGGAAAAAGAACGTTCGCAAGGAGGACTGAAAATTACTAATATGTGCTTTGTACAGGAAGTGGGAGGGCCTGAACTGACTTACTTAAACGTGTGCTTGTAATGTGCAGGAGTCGATGATGAAATGAGGGTTGTGGGGTTAGCGTCTGCAAACCTCACGGCTCTGAAACCTTAACCCTCCCTTCCCAACAGCCAAGGATTGTATTGTGTTTAGGGTCCAATGTAGCATGTTTGCTTGTGCTGAATGTGTGTTTGCATGTGTTGTTTTTTACTTTGAGACCATTGTTCTTGTTGTATTTGAATTTACGTCTTCTTTGATTATGTTCTGTTGAACTGCAGTTGTATCTAAACCGTAGCCTGCTTGTTTATGTTGAGTGTGTTTCCATGCATCGTTGCTTAGTTTGAGCTTCAATGTTCAAGTCTGCTTGTTGTATTTGAGCTTACGTCTTCTCTCTAGTTAATAGTAATGCTTTTTTTGTGCTTTCTATGTGTGTTTAATTCTAGGTGTGGTTCAGCTGGTTGAAATATGTGTCATTTCATGTGTGTCATCGTAGACCGACTATTGGGAAGGGAGATGGACTTAAGCTCTGAGACAACCTTGGAGGCCTACATTGTTGCTACAGTGCTCTTGTAGGTGCCAGAAGCTTCAAATTTCAGTTTGTAGCCTGTGTAGCATCTTTTCTTGCATTTAGGTAGCCAATAGTTTGTGTACAATTCACTTACAAACTATTTGTATCGCCACTTGTTGGCAAAAAAAAAATAAAGAAAAATGCCAAAATTTTGTGTTTCATAATCCCCTACAACCACTCTACTTCACTCCCGAAGACCCTCACAGAAGCCAGAGTTTATATGGTGGCGTGGCCCCTTCCTGCCACCCCAGCTCCATTCCTAAAAACATAGGATTTACACTGATCTCCACGATCTCATAAATTTAAGTGGGAAGACCCTTCTCAACTCACTAATTAAGCTATGAATTGCACAATGAATTCAAAAATTTGTCATCATTATCCAATCCATCTCCATGATCTTATAAATCTCATGATGGTTCCATCATGAAGAATGGAGCACACGCCAAGTGGTGGTTCTAATGAGGATGTGGCCACCTTCATATTCATTCAATTAGTATAAAAATTAGTAAGAAAACTGAAGGCCTCTTTGTGGGTTCAATTTTTTTCTAATGTTTTTTGGATTCTTTTTTTGAATTTCCAAATAAACCCATTAGCATTTACAATCATTTAAAAATAAAACTACTCTATATGGTTCAAGTATTTGTTGTTGTAGTCCCTTCTACCTTATAGGTTTAGGTTGTAGGCCTCTAACCTTTATGTACTCATCACAAGATAGGAAGGTCAATCCTACTCTATGATCATAAAAAACAAAACATGAAAATTGTATTTGTATATGATATTGATACACAATAGTATATTATCATGTATTATCATACACTTGTGATATATTAATGCATTTGTAGCATATTACTAATGTATATTGTGATATTTGGGCATCGTTCTTAGCTAGAAAAACAATGATTCTTGCACCATGTGATGTATTTGCAAAATTTTAAACATTTGTCTAATTTGCCCAAAGTTTTTAGATTTGGGTAAATTTTATAGTATTCAAAAGTACATACTTATAGTGACCACTTTTGACTTTTCTTAAATCTAAAGGGTTATTAACCCATAAATGACATTGTGGCCATTTCCTAGTCAATGAATGATAGAGAATCTTTGAGTGTAGGATAGAAGTGCAACTATTCATCTTCAAAACTTTGCATAAAAAGGAGAGGTCTTGTATACTGTACCCAAACTCGCACACAGATGATTTCCACGGTGACCAGCTCCTCATTTAAGGGTTAACTTATTATTGCTGAAGCCATATATTGGATACTCCTATTTCAATCAAAAATCACCTTTTTCCATTCCATTCATGCACATATTCAAGTTGAAATGGCCAGTACAATCTATTACACAATTGTATATACAGAATGAAAGATCAGGGAATGACCAAACAAACCAGACTGATTTGAATATCCAGTACACAGCCAATTTGACACAACTTTAGTCCAATTCTAATTCTCTCCAGATGACATTATTTTCAAACATATTGCTCCATGGATCCAAGCCTGTCCCCATTCAAACTTTAGGCTATAAAGACATGCCTTACTTCAAACTCACATTCAAGTTTGTTTAAACTTGTCCATGGAGTTTTGCATCTCTTATCATCAGTTTCAATCTTCATAATTATCTGTTGTTCCTTGAAAAATATTATTGAGACCAGGCCAAATTTGGTATCACCACAATTCATGAAGAACATTGCATGTGCTAGTCAAAAAATGAACAAAATTGGACCAAAGAAGTTCCCATAATTAGGACCTACTCCAAATTGGTAAAAAATATGAGGTCTAATTTGGTCCAATAGGAGTTATGCTACTTCACTCTAAGTGATGGTGACCATATAGCACTGGCTTGCTTTTTGAGTAATAGCCAACTTAAATTAACTTCAACACATTAGATATAGCTTCTCTCAATGCAAAGCCTACTATAGCTAGTTCCTTGCAAAATCCAATGCACACACGTGTATACTCACAGAAGAGTCCACACGAGGGAAGCAACAAAGATTGCTTTAAAGACAATCGATGGGACGAAAAGGTTGGAGCTTGCAGACCAATTAGGACCATCGGGACTAGTGCTTTGGCCTTGGTTGTTGTAAACCACAGTGACATTGCGACTTCGCAAGCACGACGGCACCAACAAGTAGTTCATATCATTATAGGAGACATCAATGTATCTAATGCTTCGTTGCTTGCAGAACTCCGGAGGGATGGATCCTGTAAGGTGGTTAGACCTTAAATCCAATGTTTTTAGATTGGGAATGCCAGCCAAACTTGATGGAATGTTGCCATCTAGGTTGGCATCATTGATGACGATAACCTGAAACAATTGATGGATAGTTGGTTATATTTGCTTTATAATATCATGTTTCAAAGTATCAAAGTTATGACATTTAAGTGTATATTAAAGTTAAAGAAGGTATTAAATAAGGTTACAATATTAGTTTTGATTAACTTTGTGTAGTATTGAACCCCTATCCATTGTAAATTACACTACATTAATTTGTCCTATTAATAATAGCATAAAATTAGTGTCACTACAATATTCTATTATGTGAAAATTGGCACAATGCAACAAACATTACAACCACCACATTTCAAATTATTTTACAAATAGTCCATGGCTATTGGCCATGGAAATTGCATTCTTAATTCCAAAACCTTTCTAAACTTGACTCCTACATATTCTTGACTAAAATGTATTGCCTCTATTTATGAGTCTAACCTAAGGTTGCATTTGGATTTCCTTATTTTCAAAACTTTGAAAAATTCATATTTTATTCATTTACAATTCAATAAATGCATAAGAAGGTAATGTATAGTACTCTTTTGATTTCCAACAAGATCCAATTAAAAATTAGGCAATGAAATAGTAGGAACAATGATCAATTGCTTCTTTGAATGTATTCATGGGTAGTTACCCTTCCATAACTAATAACTTACTACATCAAGTAGCAGTAGCAATGGTGAAAAGAAAATGAAGACCCACCTGGAGGTTGCTAGAAAACTCGCCCCAAACCGAGGGTATAGGCTCGTCCAAGAGCAGCCACTGAATGGTGAGCCGTTCCAGACTAGTTAGCGCCACCAGCCCCGCACCCACCTCGTCATAGCGCTGGTCGCGGTACGACTGTTGATCGCCACTCCCCGAGCTGCCCTCCAGCGTGAGCTCCAGCACGGCGCCATTGCTCTCCGCGCAGCGCACGCCGCGCCAGCTGCAGCAGTTACTGCTGGCGTTCCAGCTGGAAAACACGCCGCCAACGTCCACGAAACCCGATCGGAACTCCAACAGCGTCGCACGGTCTTCCGGAGAGCAGTACCACGCGAGCAGACCTGGCAACCGGGCAGTCAGCACCACCAGGACCACCACCCACCAGCGTGTACAATTGTTGATGCCCCTTCTCGCGTCCATTGGCAAGGACGTAACGGAATCTCCCAAGGAAGTGTACGTCAGTTAATGTGTTGAGTAATTGTGATGATGGACCTCTTCAAATAACTTACGAGAAGCTAAACATCATACCACAGGAAACACGAATTGCGAAAATTCTAACCTAGCACACCTCCACATTTGCCGTCACCCGTCTGCCCGAAGTCAACAGCTAATCCCGAAGCAAGCCAAAGAGCTGAAGGTCTTTCGAGAATGGAACGAAAAGAAGCTCGATGTGAAGTTGAATGTCTATCGTGATCAACTGTGAAGTGCAACTGTGCATGCAGGGTACTTTCGCTCAGCTATGTGGGAGCTCCCAAATCTGTGGGTATGGTTGGAATGCGGAAATGGGAGTGGAATCGAAAGTCTAAGTGTGTGGTAAGTGACTGATGCTAGGATTGATGGAGAGGTATTCAAACGGACTGGATATACACAAAGGTCAGGGAATCGAAACGGCTGGGAAACTTCTAGAATCGCTCTTCAGTTGCTAGCAAGCTAGATGGAGGGAGTGACTTCGATCTGTCGACCAGAGTGAGAGAATTCGACGACTAGGTGGATATTATTTGAGGAAGGTGGCTAGTGTGTCATGCGAATGGCTTTGTGACTTTTGTCAGTCGTGATGGGAATGGATGTTGATCCATCGGTTCCTGCAGATAGCGAATGATGCTCAAATCAAATTATATCAAAAAGGAAGTTATATCAGTGCCCCCTGTACGTGAAAGCCCCCCTGTGAATCTTCCTAGTGTATCGATTGGTAGCTGAGCTAGACGGAGGAGATGCTACCCGAATCTAAAAGTCACTGATAGACGATACATCTTAAAGTCATTGGCATGATAGTCGATACATCTTAAGTGGATCACGACTAGTGGCACCGAGAGCAATGTTTCCCCTAAGAGATCAAGGATTGATTTCATGGTTTTAGAATTACTAATGCGATGGATCATATTGTGGAAAATGTAATGTAAGCGGGATCGATCGATCGGCGGAGTCACTGAAGAAAAAATTGCACGTGCTGATTATATATAAAAATTATTAAACTTGCTTGAAAAAGAAGTGGTAAAATAATCTGTTCGTAACTGCTTAATTATACCCATGATGCCTGATTTGGGCTCTTTAGTCATTTTACGTTAACGCACGCTGATGATCGGATCCTGCTCTTCCCGTCGCAAATTAATTTCAGTTGGAATGGCAAAGTTTAGTATAGTACATTCATGTGTTGTACTTATTCTATGACTAAGTTGGTTAGGAAAGAAGAAAAATTCGCTTATGCATCACACATTCTGGTGATTTGAAATTTGCATATGAATTGAAATTGACTTCCTGGAAGCATTTGGATAATGGCAGTTGACATGGCAGTTTGCTTTGAATCGAGAGTATAATAAAGTTTTGTGTTGTGTTGAGATGTTCGGAATTGAAGGGTCTTTTTTATTGATAGTGCTTTTCATTAAAATGGCATGTTTCAGAGTATTGTACCGAGCTCTCAGAGTCACAATTGAATTTCATGCCAAAATAATTAATTAAAGTTGGGAAAAATGTCAGTGTGTCACTTTAAGAAATAATAAAATATTCATTTAAATTTATTTATTCTCCAAGAATCTGGGGCCACAATTATAGGAACATTAAAAGTGTGGCAAATTTGTTATTATGAGATTTTGTATGTGATGGCTAAGATATAAGGACTAAGGAGCCTATTGAGCAACCTTCTTGTTACTTGCCCTCTTTCTAATTGTTTGGCATGGCAAGCATTCATTTATTTGTTTTCCAATATACTCCTCTTCAGAGTAATTTCCAATTTTTTTTAAATTCAGTTTTTCTATTTAATTTTTGCCAACTTTGATAGCTAAGTACAAAATCAAAGTTTTAACCAAGGCTTTAAATACTTGAACTATGAAATGAACTCCAAATAATTAAATAGGAAAGGTAGTATAAAGTATGTGCATGTGTACTCACCTTTAAATTGCAACTAAGTATAGTTGATATTACATGACAAAAATTATTTTTGTTGGATTGTAGTATAAAGTGCACAAGGATTCCAACTCACTTTAGCATACATTATTTAAATACAATATGAATAAGTTAAGGTACATCAATGTTTGGGTGTTCATAGTTGTCCATTCTAAAGAAGAATCTAGTTGTGACAACTTTTGGATCATGTACTTATCTTTTATAGTAGATTTTAATTGTGACTACAATCCTCCCAATTTATATCATAGAACTTAGGTGCAATTTTTTTATTTGTTTGATACACTTGTTTTTTTTTAATGTCACACTTTGAAATTACACAATCTCTATACGTAATTATATTCAATTGGACAACTTTAGTGTTGCAATTCAAATACATGTCAGTACAATTAGAAGCATGTCTATCCTTGTACAAATATCATAAGAAAGGGTATCGTGAATGAGGTGATTAGCTACAATGAAACATTAAAGAAAGTTTGGGATCTCTATTGGGCCGTTTGACTTTGAACCAATACTCGAACATGGCAAAATAAATTTAAAAATTGGGGGGATACAAACATTAAAATTTGACATAGCATCTGACTATGCACTCAAAAAAACCAATCACCTCTTCCTACCAAAAATAAAACACCGAATTTACCTTGCCAAATCCAAAATCTACACCCAAAAAACTTTGATATGGATACAATATATGAAATATATGTATAATATACGTGGTAATAATATATATGCAATATTAATGGGGTGCGATATACATGTATATATGTATTGGTACAGGGATACAAAATACAAAATTATATCATACATGGCAACCCATATACAGGATATGCGATATTGTTGTTATCCCATATTGATTGCAATTGAAGATTCTCAGGAAAAAGAACACACATATTCCAAGTACAAATAATTCACAAACAGATATACGTATCCAATGAAATATTCATTCACTTATTCAGTGAGCAAAGTGCTTTTTTTGACTGAGTTTTGTTTGTCACTCCAACAAGAGACAACATACATTCCACAATATCCACGAGTATAGCGAATGAGGTGATGGGCTGCAAGTGATGATACAAGAAGAGTGAGTACATACGTACATTGCACTGAGAAATTATTGCCCACCCCTTTCAGCGTTTCAGTTGGTACAATAGAAAATACTTGAGTAGGGGCAAAGGCAAAGCTGATGCATACGGCAGGAGCTTCCTGCGGCTCTTGTGTGTGTCCTGTAAGGTGGGTACACCTAAAACCGCCACTAATTGCTACTGAGCCTATTTCCTAATATTGGATTGGTAAAAATTTCATATGTTCTTGTTGGCAAGTGAAAGGAGGTTCCAACGCACCAGAGAACGTGGCATTTGGATACTGTATGCAAAAGTTATTAAGGAACAAAGTTTGGTTCTGAAAGCGTTTCTTCTGCATAGGTACAGAACTGATTTTGGAGATGTACGTATGGTATAGATGGCGGTTTAAGGTCAGTGGCACATTTGGGTGTACCTACCTTAGATATCATTTCAGATGGAAGACCCAAGTTGGGGATGTTGAACGCCACTGCGAATAGAGAATTTCAGGAATGAAAGTGGACCACATGATAGTATGCTATGTGAAGGTCAGATTCAGCATTAAATTATGTCATTGTTGAAAGGGAAGAAAAAAAAGTGTCACTTGTCACTTCTTGTGAATGGCGTGAGGTGACATGGACCTCAAAGAATCTGATGTAAAAATTCAATTTTGGTACCTGAATGTTGAATGAGACCTTCACGTACTCTCACAGTATTTGATGAAAGTAACCACAAAACTATTTTGGGCAAAGGAGTAAGTTAGTCTTCAGCAGGGCTATTTTTTGTGGCATTGTAGTGCCAGATTGCAACAAAAAAAGAAAAGAAGAAGAAGAAGAATGGTTAAAAAAAATACAACAAATCATGAATTTTTTCACTGAAAAACTCCAATTTAAAAAAAAAATATTGGATGAAATCATCAGATTTTAGATGAAAACAAAATTATGCACATGCATAGTGAGCTCAAGAAACTTCCACCAATATGCATTGCTAAATTTTTGGAGCTCGATCTATTGTCAATATTTTAGTTTGAAAATTAGGAGTAGTGGACTGTTTGGGAGCTCTAGGACAGAAGTGTATACAGTTTACAGTGTATTATATTAACTTATTATAATATAATATATACAATTTTATTCGTTTGATAAGATAAATATGAGATTTTAAAGCTTATTTGGTTCAATCATTTTTAACTAACTTGACATAAGACACCAAATTTTGGCACGAATTTTGATGTCAACAATATTTTTAAGCCTAATAAAGTATAATCAAGTTGTTATTTTTAGTAGTTTATATATATATATATAAACATAAATAAGTCTTTTTTGAAGTCTAGTTTTAGCATCATAAATCCAATTTTGAAAATGATTGATTATGATTTTTTTATTCAAGATTTTGTACAAGGGTATCCATCACAATCTTGACTTTCATAGTATTAAGGGCTTTTGGAAATGAGATTCAAATACACTAGATCTTGGAGAAAAAATCACATTAAAAATTCATTTAAAAAAATTGTAGAGTAGATTTTGAGAAGCCATAAATTGATTAGGGTTATGCATATTAGGCCCTTTATCCTCATATTTTTTTGTGATCAAATTTTAGATTTGAGAGATGAAAAGAAGATTGAAAAAATTCAAATCACTTTCACAATTAACACCCTTATGATCAAACATTATTTATTGCTTGAAATTCTTGAAATTCTCATGAAAATAAATAACAATTTTATGGCCTACAACTCTAGTTTCAACATCAACTCTAATTTTAAAGTGAAGAGAAAAGAAAAGGTTCTAAAGAAGTGAAAGAACTCCTTTTTTTCAAATAGAAAACAAAGGAAGAGAAAGGAAAAGGTTCAAATTTTTTTTTAAACTTCCTATTTTTGAAATAGAAAAATTAAGAATTAAAAAAAGTTTAAAACACTCTTTCTTTTATTTTAGAAATAGGAAGAATAGGAAGAAAAAAGAAAAGATGTATGTAATATATTTTTTAATTGAGCATTAAGAAAATACAAGAACACATTAATCAAAAATTCGGCCTTTTACATTACCTAAGGCCAAAGTAATGAATCTTCAATCTGGCCCTAGAATCCGGCCTCACCACTTTACATTATCTAGGATCAAAGTGGTGAATTGGAGCTGGATTGAAGGCATTGAAAGATTCCATATCTACACAAAGTAAAACTCTTCATAACTTTCATCTCATTAATTGAAATGAAATGATTCAAAGCTTTCTACTTATATATAAACCTAGAGAATGAATTTCAAATTTTATTTTTTTTAAAAGTGATTTTAAAAGAAGTTTTCTAGGCTTCCCAAACTACTTGCTAAATATTAAAAATTACATACCATGCAATAACTTCTTAACCATGTAGTCAAAAGTTATGAAAATTGTTGGGCCTTAAAGCTACTCCTCAGCACATGTTGTGTGAAATTCTCAAAGAAAAGAAATAAAAATTCCATTTGTACTAAGCTACCCAAAATTGCTATGATGCCAAAAAATGGTGTGTGAACCTTTAGGGGTTAAAAGTCAATTTTTGTGGTTTTACATAATATTTTATTGAATACAATTGGTGATGAATTTTTATTAATTCAATTGCATGGATATGTAGGGAACATCCATATGCACATCTTTCATATTAAAAACCGCCCCCTCAAGGGCTGATCAATGAAGAGTTCAATGAAATGTGTCATATAACCAAACTTTGAAAAAATGGATATCTCCATATTTTAACTTGATTTTGGCAAAGTAATTGTACTATCATGTTCAAATGTACAAAATTAGTTACCATGTGAGATGAAAATAGAAAAATCTAATAACAATAAAGATATATCCATTTTACAAAATTAAGATATGGTCACTTCAACATTGAAATCTCTATAGTTGGAATTTTAAGAGATGCTTGTTAGAAGGAAAGATGTGCATATAGATGTTTCCAACATATCTATGCAAACAAATCTTAAAACTTCTTCAAGAGTGATTTTCAATCAATCATACTACTAAAATTATAAGTCCCTCTGTAATATCACAAATGCTACCATTAATACTAGGGGCTCATGCTTGCTATGCTACGCATTTATTGTGTCACATATTAGTAAAATTTTGATATATTTGAATAGAATGCATGATAATGATTTCGATAAGTCTTTAAAATAATTATTTTAATTATTTCATAAATATATTTCCAATCATTCATACATGAAAATCATATTTTCACACAATGTGATATTACTAAAATAGAGTAGTAGTTCACAATTACTTTTGTAATATCACTTTTTTACAAAGGGTGATATTCTGGAAAAAATATAGATATTGCAATTGAGGTGATATTAAAGAGGATCAATATGGTGATATTATAAAGGTAGCAATTCCATTGCTTTTCTTGGCTTTATACTTCTTTTGCATTTCTATGATTTTGTGCTCTTGTGAGCTTTGAGCTTCTGATTTCAATTTTCTATTACTAGTGATAATGTAAAATCACAAATTTTAAATGAAACAACTCACCCGAAATGGAGCTTTGGTTTTCTAAAACTCAGATTTGGTATGCATGATTGCAATTGCATAAGGATGCAATGATAATTATGCTTACCATAAAATACCAATTATAATCCACATTGTGCAAAGCTTCTTGAATGGTTCAAATAGGCAGTTTGTAAATAAACTAGACCTAATTGTACATGAGTGAGGGTTTGATTTGGAAAGGAATTCAGTTTACATGTGAGATTTTTAACCTCCAAAGTTTTTTGACTATGTTTTCACCAAAAGCACTCCAAAACTGCCATTTATTAGTACAAGTACCAAATTTTAGAAAAAAAAACATTTTTGGCCACATGTAACTATAGGATCTTGTAGTACACTAGTTTGAAAAGATGCAAAACAAATTTTAAAAAATTTTGTTATGTAGATAGCAAGATATTGGTGTTTGAAGTGACAAAAATCCTTTTTTGGCCCTACAAAAAAAGAAACAACTCACTTCACAAGGTCATATTTGTATAAAAATGTTCAAAATTGTGGTTACTCTTTGGATTCATTTTTCAAGGTAAGTTGGATATATGCTTGAAATTTTTTCAAATCATTTGGAATTATACAATATATAGGAAAAAAATAGTAAGTAGAAAGATGTAGAGAATGATTCAAAATATTAAATTGTTAACAATTTATTTATGGCTTTAAAAAATGCCATTCCCAATGGTTGTAATGTTATAATAAACAATCTACACCTAATGGTTTTTTTTCCAAAAATATTAAAAATTGAGTTTAATAAAAAACTTCAAAGTTTATTTTGGAATAGAGATTTTGTAACTATCCACAAACTACCTGCAAACTAGAACTCTTCATAATTTTCATTTCATTAATCAAAATGGAATGGTTCAAAGCTTTCCATGCATAAATAAATCTAGAGGATCAATTTCTTTTTTAATTCTTAAAAAAATATATGTTTAATCCTTAAACCCTCCGACGTCCATATTCTGGATGATGAACAGAGGGCTTGTAGGCGCTGTTTTGTCCAACTAACTTCTCATTCATCCAATGTAACACTTGAATCTTGAAAAGACAACCTTCTTTAATGACCAATTTTATGAAATTGTAGTAAATGGTATTTCTGTACAAAGATATATGCAAAAATTCAGAAAAGGATTGGGGCGTTAAGGGATTAAAGAAGTTTTTTTGCTACCTAGAGTGCCTTGCCAATCGCTAAAAACTACATATCATACAATAATTTTTCAACCATTTAGTCAAAAGTTATGAAAATTATTGGCCTTAAAGCTACTCTTTGGGCACATGTTGTGTGAAAATTCCAAAGATTATGTATATAAAAGATCCATTTATATTGAGTTGCCCAAATTACTATGTTGCCAAAAAAACACAATTTAGGGCTTTAGGGGTTAAAGGTTCATATCACCTCACACCAATTACAAGATGACATGTGGCGCTTCTTTAGGGGTTAAGGGTCCACGTCACCTCACACCAATCGCAAGGTGACATGTGGTATTTTTTTAACAAAAATGATTAAATTTATGCCAAATCCGACCTTTACTTAGGATATGGCAACCCTCTTTAAGTAACCCCCTAATGAAATGATGAATTGTCTGTTTCAATGACACTAGTATGTGAACTTACGAGGCTAGGTATAAATAGGTACTCTACAACTATTGAAAGTGTTTGTACAAAAGTATCCTCTAACCATGGAAAGTGGTTGTAACATAGATACATATAACATAGACATTTATAAAATAAATACTCTATAATTATAAAAAAAAATTATAACATAAAGTCTACAATATAGACATTTATAATATAAATATTCTTTAATCATAGAAAGTGCTTATAACATAGATATCTATAACAAAGACACTTATAATATAAATATCCTATAACCATAGAAGGTGCTTATAACATAGGTACCTATAAATATAAGAGCCTAGACTCTTAAGTTTATGGACTCAAGATCCTAAGCTCATATGCTAGCAACCTTGGTGTTCGTTCAACAAATACTTGAAAAATTGGGTATAGGTTCCTATAAAGTCAATTTGGGTTGAATGTTTCACAAAATTTTGACACCAAGCTAAACATGTACCTGCATAGTAGAATTGCATGTTATTTTCCGATCAGGTGCACAAATTAAGAGTTATACTGCTCGTAAAAAATTGGATAGTTTGGACAATTGGGGCATCAATTTGGAGCATAACTTTGATAAAATCCTCATCAACTTCTGAAATTTGGCATAAAATTGTCCTTCCAAAGTGTAATTTTAGTTCTCAAATCACATTTTAAGAAGAGTCAAACTTTGTTAGCTATGTCAAGGTGGTTTTGTAAAAATACATTTTCTTTCAACTTTAATCCCTATTATCTTGCAATTTGTGAAATCACAGTTCTTGAAATTTTTCTCCCACATATTCCAAAAATTATATTTCTAATTTTGCACTATTTTAATTTCAAATAAAAAATTTCTTTTGTCATTGTACAAGAAACCATCAAAAAGTGATTATTGGTATTGTCATTCACTTAACCTCCTTGGTGATTTAGAGTAAGTTAGACTCTATATTTGCTTTTGAAATTTTGCATGAGTGTATTTAATAAGATTTAAAGTTCAACGGTAGAGGCAAGAAGGCTCAAAGTCTACTAACCCTATTTTAAAGTAATAAAAAAAGTTTTTTCTCTCACTTAAACATTATAATCTTTCAATCCATATGATCTAATGGAATGAATTTTTTTCATTACATTTTTATAGTAGTCTATTGACTTTTGTATGGTTGAAGTTAATCTGAAAAGGATCAAATTGCATTTTTTGGCAACATAGTAATTTTGGGCAACTTGTTACAAATGGATTTTTTTTCTTTCAAATTTTCACATAGCATGAGGTTTTTCTTTAAGTCATAAATTTTTTTATAACTTTTGACCACATGGTTAAAATGTTATTGTATGATATATATAGTTTTTTTTCTTCTAAACCAAGCAATTTAGGTAGATCAGGATAAATCTCTCTTTTCAAAAACAAAAAATTGAATTTTTTTATTTTATTTACATATATGTGGAAAGCTTTGAATCATTCCACTTTGATTAATGAGATGAAAGTTATAAGAGGTTTTAGTTTGTTGACAATTATGGATTTTCTATTCTAAAATAAACTTTGAAGTCTTTTATTTAAATTGATTTTCAATATTTTTTGAAAAAATCAAAAGCATAGGATGTAGATTTTTTATTACAACATTACAACCATTGGGATTGATAATTTTCAATTTCTTAACTAAATTCTTAACAATTTTGAATTTTGAATCATTCTCTACTTCTTTCTACTTACTATCTTTTTCCTATATGTTGAACAATTTCAAATGATCTGAAAAATTTTAAGCTTGTAGCCAACTTTCTTAGAAGAACAAATCCAAAGCAACATCACCACCATGAACATTTTTTCATACAAATGTGACCTTGCGAAGTGCAACTGCCTTGTTTTTTGTAGACCCCCCAAAAGATGTTTGCCACTTCAAACGCTATATCTTGCAATTCACATGGTGGAAATTTCTGAAATTTTTTCTACATCTTCTCAAACTAGCATACTACAAGATCCTATGGTTATATGTATTCAAGGATGTTCTTTTAAGAAAACTCCATACTTGTATTAGAAATGGCAGTTTTGGAATGTTTTTGGTGAAAACATACAATAGTCAAAGAACTTTAGGGGTTCAAAAAAGTCTTTATTTCCAATTTTGGGCAATGCACTAAAAAAATGGCAGTTTTTGATAATTTCTCTTGAAGAACACCCTTGGCTATTTAGGGATTGTTCACATGACATTTTTTAGAAGGATAATGCACTCTAGAATAAAAAAACCTAGCAAAAAGGTGAACCCAAAATGTAAATGTCATGATCTTGAATAAAAATTGAAACTTTAAAGAGGATAAGAGTCAATTTGGTTTTATGTGCTTCAGAGTGCCAAAATTGTGACATTCAATTGTACAAATTCTACTTAACTATTAATTTTGATTGTTTGTAATTAAGACATTTCTTTACATTTCAATTTCAAAATTTTTCACCTTTTTTTAGTAGGTAATTATACCTATTTCCGATCCTACCTATTGCCTCACAATATATACACTCTCTTTATTTCAAACCTAAATCTAGGATGATCTTATTGTGTCTTTGCTATCAAATGTATGCCACACAATCAAGAAAAGAATAAAACCCCTAGATTATTCTTGAATGAATCTTAAGAGATTCAAAAATTATATCAAGGAACTTCAAAGTAAAACCACATAGGTTCATATTACCTATTCATTAAAGGTTTTTTCTCACACATTTTTCTATCAATATGATTGAAGTTTTGTCTGTGCAACTTTGATGTTGATATCGTGAGTTCCATGATATAATTATGAGGGAGATTACAAATCTAACATCATTCATTTTGATTTCTACCTTATAATTCATCTTAAACCGTTTATTTACCCTTAAAGCATTAAACAATATTTTTTGGCAATATAGAAAATTTGTGTAGCTCACTAAGAAAACAGAATTTTTATTTTTTTTCTTTGAAATTTTCACACAACATGTGGTTGGGGAGCAGCTTTAATCTCAACACTTTTCATAACTTTTGATTATATGGTTAAAAGTTATGATATGTAGTTTTTTTCCAAATCGGATAGACTGGGAAGCTAAAAATAATTATTCACTTTATTAAAAAACAAAAATTTGTACTTGGTAAGGTTTTTTATTCTAAAATTTTTAAGAGGGTGTATTTTAACAAGTTAACTAATACACATTACTCCATTATGCCCTCATGTAATGACAAAGATTGTGCAAAAAAACTACTCCTAAAATTGTCCAAACACACCATTGAGGATGATTCATATTCTTAAATTGTCCAAGTTATTATTGGACACTATTACTATTAGAAGTTGAAAGGGAACCCAAAGTTACCCTTGGATACATTTTTTGAATTTTGTAAAAATGAACTATGAATTTTCAAATTGTCAAAACAAATTATACCTAAAATTGATCACCTGTACAACTAAATTTTTAAAATTATAATTCATCAAAAATATCCAATTGTTGTCCACCACCTCTCATTTTGACTTTTATTTGACGATGCTGGTATTGAACCCCTAAACGAACCCATTCAACATTGGCTGTACATCATGCTGTCGTTATCAAAAATCCATATCTTCGTGGATGAATCTCATCAAGTATTGAACTACAATATTCAATTCTCCCATTGGAGAAAAGCCCCCATTGCAAGAGTATTGTTGCAATATTGTTTCAATGGTTAAACACTAGAGTACTAAAAACATTATGTTGCAATGTTGCAACAATACAATTTCAATGGGAGGTGTACTCTATCCATTGAAAGTATACTATTGCAGTATTACAATACTATATTTTTAGTACTTTACGGTTCAACTATTGAAACAATACTGTTGCAATGGGCGATGCCCTCGTGAATGAAACGATGTCAGGGATGGATGCACAGTTACTCCGACGAAATTCATCCTAGAACCATAGGTGAAAGGATGAAGAAGAGGCGGCAGGAAACGTTCATCCTCATTCCCCTGTCTCGAACTACCTCTCTCTCTCGCAGCTCTCATGAACTCCAAGCACTTCTTCCATGAGCTGGAATTTCTGAATGTGGAGTGGTGGCGATGGAGGTCACGCAGCGCAATTTCGAGGAGCTCTTGCCCCGTATCGAATCAGCCATCTCTTCTTGCCAATTCCTCGCCATCGATGGTGAATTTTCCGGCCTCTCGCTCACGCATCCGCGGTACCAGCATTCGTCTCTCTTCTCATCTTGAATATGAAAACCTAATTCTGCACACAATTTCTCGCATGCCAAATTTCAGCGTGTTGTAGAATCTCGAATATATCAATCATCCCATGTAACTCATCCCATCGGTCGTGGAAATTGGGCCGGAAGGTTCATGGGCGAGGTTGTCAGGGTTGATTGATGTAGTGCCTGGAATTTCGCTTGATTTCTTGTAATTTTTGTTTGTGAGTTTTTCGATTTCCGGGGTGATTGATGATGGGGTTAAATTCGGGATTGCGTCTTGACAGTTCGCGTTGTGATGGTTTCTTTTGATAGGCAGTGGGGTGCGTTAGTCTCTTTTGTGTGTGTTTTCGAGTTTATTTGAGCTGCATTGAGTAGGGTGGAGAGTTTTGTGATTGGCATCATATTCGCATTAATTCATCTCGTATCATGCCGGCTTTCATATTGTTTAGTTGTGTGGAGAATTGGTTTGTGTGCTCTTCTGTAGGAGCCATTGGTCCTCTCAATTCACTCGTTACTGAGAGGCATTGCTCTAAAAACGTGAAAGGCGTTTAGACACTGAGACCCTTGATAGAGAACCGAGAAACCTCGTACTTTGAGCTGTTGAGAGCACACTAAGAAGTGACAACCCTAAATAAAGACATTTCGACACTTCGATCCTAGATACTTAGACCCTGGATACTTAGATACTTGATAAGGGGTTAAGCTACACTGATGCCGAACATAAGTCTTATGTTCCAGGGTTCAGGGTTTAAGGGCATGGGATGCTTTACAATGTGCGATGTCTTCTGAAATACTGCAGAAGAGAGGAGGTGTTGGATGACGCTGAGCAGCGGTATATGAGAGCTCGGATTTCCGCTCAGAATTTTCTAATAATGCAGGTGCGTCAGTAGATTGTCTTACTGGAATCGGGCTCTAGATATGGCCATGCGTTTAGGGTTTTGGAAAGGGCGCTTTTCAAAGCCCTTGCAATGCTCTTCATTGATTGTGGTGATAAGAAACTTGGCCCCATCCAAGTAATATTTCACAATATGATCAATCGAATTGGTCATTTTAGAGCCATGAATTCATGGCCCTTTCGGGGTTGGTCTGTTTTCAACAACTCTTCTTACGAGGTTTCTTATTAAACCTGCATTGGACAGTTCGGTTTGTCCACCTTTCATTGGAATGCGGAGGAAGGCTTCTATCAGGCTCAAACGTTCAATTTCTACACCTACCCACGTTCTTATGGAACAGCCGATGTGCGCTTCACTTGCCAGGTATGAGATTCTAGTTGACTTTTTCTCGTGTCTACTATTCTAAGGTCTGAATGCCCTTCCAGTCTTGGTACGGTTGCTCTTTATCATACCGCTTGTTTACGGCTTTTGTTGCAGGCTTCCTCTTTGGACTTCCTTCGCGAGCACGGTTTTGACTTCAACAAGTTCATTCACTTTGGTACGTGTACCTATTGACTTAGTATCTTAATCCATTGGTGAGCGGGTTTTCAGGAGGGTAATACTGAATATCAACCCCCTAATGGACAAAAGTCCCGAATTAGGCCTCATGTTTTTTTAGCAGTTTCGACAGACTCCATGGTCATTCGTTTCTTTTGTTTTATTTAGTTTTTGATCGACACTTGGAAGTGTTCTTCACTATTTTCGGTGATATATATTTTCCCTATCTGAGTTATATTTTCCACGATGTGATCAATCGAATTGATCTTTTTAAGACCGTGACTCCGTGTCCTCAGGGTTAAATTCGGAAAGTTTGCAAGTTGTGTATCTAGTGATGTGCTGATAGGTGCTCATACCTTTGTGACATGTATTACTGTGCATTTATGAACTCCTTTTTGATAAGTCATGAAAGATTGATGCAGGCATATCGTATGTCAGCCTTGAGCAGCTGAAATTGGACAAAAGATTGGAGGCACGAGAACCAAGAGATCCTATAGTGCTGAGGAAGGAGGAGGATCGTAGTTTTGTTGACCAGCAATTGGAAAGTGTACGCGCGTGGGTAGATCGCACAGTTGCAAAGCAGGCCAACGGCGGTGCAGAAGCCGATACCCTTGTCTTGGAACCCAGTAATAGCTATCTTCGTGCTGCTCTGTACCAGCGTTTGGAACAACAGTTTGGCAAATCGGATTTCTTTGTGGACAACCTGGTAGGTTCCTTTATGTGATCGTATTCGAGTTCATGTTGGTAGACTGCTAACCAATCTCTGGATCGCGGGCGTTGTAAACATCTAAGGTAGTGCGTCACATTCAGCATGTTAGCATATGTTCGGGTGTGGTTCTTGGGAGATCAATATAGAGCTATGGAGAGACCTTTGGGTACAAGAGCCCGAATTTGTTGAGATCAAATTTTTATCACTACGTATGAATTTCTTATGGAATTGTTCAAAATTAGGACGTTGTAGACGACTATGAGTGGAAATAAGCAACCCGGTATCCATGCAAAGATCAATGACCGTAGACATTTTGACAAGCAGGCTTACACCCAACTTGGTAATCGAGTGTATGAATGGATGGGTTGATGTTTATCTCAGGGGTCAGTATAGGGTCAGTACAGGTCCGTCACGGTTCATTATATTCGACCTTATTGCTACCAGAAGCCACGTGCTTACTGTTGATTAGTTTCCATATTCTGATTCTGTTTTACTTATTGTTGTCCAACAATTTTCAACTACATGTTAGAGTGCAGAGACCGATGGGTGAGTATTGAAATGAGTGGGTTTGGTGACAGAGAACAGCAGGGTCTCGGAAGTCCAGCTTGAAGTTGACGAGAGCAACATCAGATGCCGTTGCAGCGCAGGAATCTGAGGTGGCTGCAAAGAGGCAAAGGCAACAGGAACGTGCTAAAGGCTTTGCTAGCGTGATGCAGTGCCTTACGACTTGTAACAAGCCTGTCGTAGGACACAATATGCTACTGGATTTAACGTATCTATACCAACAATTTATTGGAAACCTTCCTGCATCTATAGATGAATTCCGTGAGCAGGTAATCAATTCTCGGTCACTGGAATACGGAGGCAACATTGCACCTCATCGTGCAGTCTGATTCTGATAATGTGCTTGTATTGATTTAGACTCATTTATGTGTCATATTTGCTTTGCATCAGAATCAACTTCCTTTTTACGCAGCTCTTCAATCTTACTCTGTTTTTAATATAGAATCGCTAGGTTGAAGCTGATTCTTTCTGTGCAGCCACAGCAAATATCATATCATTAGCAGCTTCATTCCTAAAGTCATATGCATGGATCCATAGAGCAAACTTGGAGATTGCCTTGTCGTATGTCTAATTGATGTGTTTGTGGTGGTGCACAGCTTAAGCTTGTATTCCCTGGTGGAGTATACGACACGAAGTACCTGGCCCAATTCTTCCCGAGGCTTTTTCCTTCTACGTCGCTTGAGGAGCTCCACACATCTCTGGCACCCAATGAGGATGGGGTGAAAGAAGAGGATAGTGAGGATGGAGAAAATTGTAATGAGCTACCGGCAAGTGTACCAGGTGCTGTAGATTTGAGCAACAATCAACAAAGCTCGTCAGCTGACCCTGATAGTGTCGTACATAACTTAAATGGGGCGGGGTCAATGGAACCGAGCTCATTGCAAATTCGTGAAGACACCAAATATGCACATGTAATTCTTGCAGACCTTTCACCATGTAAGCCCGTCTATCTCCATTTAGGCAGGGTCAGTTCTATCCTTGAATGGTTGGTGCTCTTATTTGGCCGTCTTTTGGCTGCTGTACTTGTCGTAATGTTTTGATGAAATGCACTATATCATTGCTTTCGGCCAGCGTAATTGTGATAATCTGACAATCTGTCTAATTAATTAAGAACGTATTGGCATCGTTCTGCTCATTTCTGCTCATTTTTGTTCATCTTCAGTACTTGAAACTGATGGCAGGTGTTACAGATATAGATGGGAAATCGACCAGCGTGGAATTACCTAAAGTGGACCATGCCGAGAAGTTTGATCGGTATAGGAATACGGCTGATGAGCCAAGCCGCTATCATGAAGCTGGGTATAATCCTTGGACTCCAAATGGAATGGATACTTGATTTGGTTTGGAGCTGGTTAATATTCACTTTGTCATTGCAGTCGTCATTGAAGCTTCGGTCCATGTATAACATGGGATGGGAGAGAAAGGGGACAAATAGGTCGTATGTTCTTCTGATTGACAGCATACTGTACTGAATGCAGATTTGATGCATACCAGACTGGAAAAATCTTTGTATGGCTTTCCAAGCTCTTTGAAGCTCGAGGAAACTCTAGTACTCTTGGCAATACCCCTTTGGACATACAGGTACTTGGCATCAGACTTCATTGCTCTAAATGCTCCCTGTTTCTTCTCTCCCCATTAATTTAGTTGATGTTTTTTCAGGGAAACTTGTTTGTTTCAGGAGCTTTTAGACAACTTCATAAAGTGAATCGTTCTCATGATTCATGAGGCCTCTTTATGTTCACAGAGATCAGGTGGAGGCCTCCCCTTGATAAATAGGGAGGCCTTTGTATGATCTCTTTGACCATAGGGACTTACGGAAAAATTTCTCTTAGTGATGTCTGAAAATCCCTGTTACAATCTAATTTTTACTGAAAATCCTACTTTATTAGGCACTCTTTAGGAA
Organism: Climacium dendroides; assembly: GCA_950106755.1. Classification (NCBI taxonomy): domain Eukaryota; kingdom Viridiplantae; phylum Streptophyta; class Bryopsida; order Hypnales; family Climaciaceae; genus Climacium; species Climacium dendroides. The sequence continues at coordinate 5,376,542 of OX467086.1, forward strand.
CTTCAGTTTCGCAAACTTGGATTCGGGAGTTCTTTCACTTTTCTAGCCTATCTGCTTCATTTTCACTCTTGATGTGTGACGTCCAAACATTTGTCTGTGCTTCCTTATTTTTTTACCACATAGATTTTCAGTGTAATTCCAATTTTTTGAAATGCGGTGCCGCAGGCAGTACAAGAATTTGGCAACAGAATATATGTGATGCGGAGTGACATCCCGTATCTCCCTTTGGAAGGGCCCATCCCAACTCCGGACCGGTCCTCCATGTTTTTGTTGTCGTCAATGAATGGCGTGCCTTTGCCATCCCAAGATGAAATTCTGTTCCGGTTCAGCGCCCTTGGCTGTCCCGTTGACAGGGTTTTGTGGCTGAATGCAATGGCATGCTACGTAACGTTGGTTGACCGCAGTCAAGAAGTCGAAGTTTCACAAGCAATCCGGGCTGCCAACTGGTCCTTCATGTTTGGTCCTTTCAGAAGTCCTGCAGAGTTTCAGGAGCCCCTCATTCGGCTTTAGCAATGAATTCCCGTCTTTTTCTCACTTCCCTTGTACGAAGTTCCGGAACCCTACCTCTTGTTGTACCTAGTTTCTAAACTGAAGTGGCGCCATGAAAGATTTTGTGAACTTGAAATTCAACCCTCGATCATGCGAATCTGCCCCAGATCCTTTTGTGATTTTGTAACATAGTTTTGCTCATATCTTTGTACAAATACACTGAAACATCAGTTTCATCAAAGTGGTCATAAATAGAACTTGCTTTTTGAAGATTCGTGCCCTAGTTTGCATAGATTAGGAATTATTTGGAGGAAACACCACCCCAAAGGTCTCTGTCCAGCATCTTGAATAGAGTAATTTTGGTTCAATGAATATGTAGGACTTCTAAATAAGGTCTCAGGAAACTGTTCCTGAAATTGTGAGCATTTGAGCATGGTCCCTGTTATTAAGTTTTCTAAATTATTGTTCCAAGGTCTTATTGGGAGTCAAAAAGGATTCTCTTTTTCAGTAGTTTTTGGAAATTAGGTGTACCCCAAATTGACCAGAATCCCACCAATTGGTACTCGGTTTCATAGGAGAAATCCATTATGGAAATTGGACAAATGTCTTGATGTGTCCAAATTCCACTCCTAGTGTCTCCTATTCTGTCATCATTGGACATTTGTCATTGATTATCAAAAATATCAGGGATTGACATTCGCTCTCTTCAAGTTAAACTTGATCCCTCCACAGTTGATGAAATAATTTTAGATATGAAGGTGCGGAATTTGGTGGTGCTGAGGGGCTTTCAGACTCTGGGCCTTCATTCACAGACACGCTGCGCACACTTCACTGGTCGAATTGCTCCTTGAAGGGTTCGCATCGTGATGAGCACAAGGAGCACATCCCAGGGTACCGTAACTTCAATGAGACAGCTTTTGGGTCCCAAACGTCTGACAGTTTGGAATTCGTCCTCTTTCAATCTCCACAGAAATCCCTCCACAACCCTGGCTCCCATTTCACCACTCCACTTAGCCTGTCTCCCCTCATGCCACAATACTTTACCATGCCAATGCACAAACAAAAAACGAGCAAAATAGGGATCCATTAGTTACATCTACTTGTACATTCATAAGCACCCGCTCTTGTAATCAAAGCGCCTCCTAATTGAAGCGCACAAGCACAATCATCTGAGTTAGGTCGCCGAAGAGCGAGTGCAGAAGAAACGCCGGCTGACAGTCTTGATTTTTGTCTTATCTGAAACTAAGGTATGTGCTGATTTCATCACAAACCCTCTTATGAATTCTTTGGTAGATCTTCATTTGGCGAGGGATTGTGAGAGGTTGGGATCAGAGAGGTGCATTGTTGTGATATTCTTGTTTTTTTATGTCAAGACCTAATTCATGGTAAGAATGTCTCTCACGAAGAGTGTATGACAAGAGGATTTGCGGTTATTGGGACTCAGATCAAATTGTTTGTTCATCTTTAGAGTATTGCAGTGAAGGTTGTGAGAATAATGTCCTTGGGTTACAGGAGTCGTCACGCATGAGAGGGTTGCCGTCTTCCGCGTCCAGTTTCGTTGATGGGGTGGGAGAAAACACCAAAGGTATGCTGCAACTGGTACGCTGTTCTGAACTAATTCCACTCCGTCTTCTGCTGCTCTGCCTTTTGCTACCCATAATAATAAACATGAAATTCACAACAGATGGAGTATAGAAACGTGTTGTGGACGAAAAGGGGGTTCATCTATTGCGGACTTCTATGTTTATACTGAACTGTTGAATTTTACGTCTTGCGTCCCATCCAACGATGCCCTGCCGCTGTAACGCTTCGAGGACATTTGGGTATAAGGCAATTTCAATTAAATTGACAATTTTCGATGAGATGAACAAGCGTTTTGAATCTATACCTAGGACAGGTATAGATTTGAATTTAGTACACTTGTACTGAATTGTGCCATATTAACTGAAGTTTGTCAATTTTGTGGAATCTCTTGCACTCCTGTGCATTAGGATGCGGAAACAACTATCCTATCGATATAAAATGGCTCAGAAAGCCAAATTTCGCCATTTGTCTTCACGTCCCCCACATTACTCATCATCCAATTCAAACTTGACGTCGAGAATTTCCTTTAGTTCGAGAAGTTGGACTCCAAGTTCCCTAAGAGTTGTGTCTCAGGGATAAGTATTGCAGTTCTTTACATTTGACAAGCTTCGACAGTCAGTGCCCACAGTGAAATGTTGTATGCGATGTAAGCACAGTGAATGATAGAGTTCACGTGAATAGTGGGAGCTTTTTAATGTGAGGGAAATGTACATGCAGCGGCATCTCTCTTCTAATTAACTTTGACTCTAAATTATAGTCTTATTGGGGCAATCCGAGTACAAAGCCCAAAGTAAGAGTGTCCGCAGTGTAGGTCTTTCAACAATTTTTATGCAACATGCAGTGCTGCAGGATTCAGTGACGCTTAATGTGTTGGGACAGGTTCCGTATCTTTTCGATCATTCGGAGCAATCTTCAGGCCAGTCTTCTGGAAGCAGCAAGAGTGGTGACAACATCGTGCCGCACGGATCAATAGCAAGGCTGTCAGCCAAAGCAAGCCCCATGGACAGCCTCTTGGACGTTCGGAATCCAGCGCTTAACAGCGCCATCGATGGAGTTCTCAAGATTGGCGGGGTATATATAACACTGACTCAATTTTTGGAGTCAGTGTACTGTACATCCTCTCACTAGGACTCGTTGCCTTTGATTTTTTGTTGGACATAGGGAGGATTGTACAGTACAGAACCTCCTTGTGATGTTCTTTGGTGCGCCTTGTCTTCTTCAACCATGGCTAATGAACTGATGAAGAAAGTGAACATGATTGGTATCGCTTGCAGGTTGGAGCTGCTCATGCGGCAACGCAGGAAGCTTATAGTTGGATGAGGAAAGGTACCACGGCTAGCAGATCAAGCAGCTCCCCAGTAACTAATTCGTTGGGATTGCCTGCTGCACGTATGTCCCGTTCCATCGTCATGGAATTCTGTCTTTCAGTCTGGTGACCACAGTCTATAGAATTCTCACAAGGAAGTTTCCATTAAATTGACAATTTTCGGTTAAAATGGTTAAGTACGTTGCAAATATACTGAACTTAAATCTGTACCTGTCCTAGTTATCAAAGGAAAAAATTGCTCGTCCATCTCATTTGTGGCAATCAAAAACTTGCCAATTTAACTGAAATCGCTTTTCAAGAGATCCTCACTAGCAGCTCCCTCATCTGCTGCTCATTTAAAATGAAGGATGTTGTAACATGTTGGAGTAACAACTTCTGTGCAAGTACCTCTGGCAAGCACACTTTCAGGAGTTCAGCTGAATTGTTTGGGATGCCTGAATCATTGTCTGCATGTGCAAGTCAGTAAATCTAAAAACCATGATACTTAAATAAGAAAACATCTCGGCAGCAGCCCTCGAGTTGAAGGTGAGCGTTCGTTCTAGAAGAGAGGAAAACAAATGTCGAACCCACGTAAGAAAGAATTTTGGTCCTATTAGTTAAATTGGTGATGATTCTCGAGATTGGTGCTTGTTTATGGTACCTGGCATCTGGAACCTCGGATCAATTTCACTCCTAGTTTTTAGAGCTCAGTGCACTAGAATTTTGAGCTTCAAAATTCTGATACTCTGAGGCACACCAATTTAACTAATAGGACCATAATTCTGGTATTATGCACAGGTTCTTTGATATGTAACATATGTGGGCTTGGGGATGATGCAGAAGCGCCGACAACAAGGCGAGACATAGAAAAAATTGTGAGTTGAGCTTATGGCTGTCTTTGGGCCCTAACTTCTGTCAAGCTCCAATTTTATCCAATTTTACACAGATCTCTTGCATATTACATCTTCTGTTTACTCACCAAAACCTCGGGAACAAATGTCCAGTTAAAAACTCACTTTATATTCTCACTCACATTTTCTTATGTCTCGACCACTTTGCTTACTCTTGCAACCCCAAATACTACTTTAATGTCACTCTTACATGCAACACTTTTGATTGTCACAATGTTCAATGAATTCTATCTAATCAAGTGCATTTTGAATTCCTTAGTTGTGCCAAGAAAAAGAACAATAAAAAGAATAGTCTAGGACTATTTGAATGAATCCACTCATTAGTTGTAATTTGTAAGAATTTCAAGCTCCTAATAGGTAAGGTAGGATGTTTAGATTCAAGCATATTTCTAGAGAGTTCAAATTTTTTAGAGGGGTCATGAACTTGAAAACATTCAATGAATTTTCCTTGAGAAATAAGTAGCAAAATCATGTAATTCTAAATTTTGGACTCTTACAAAATCAATATTGAATTCTTAAGTAAGAATTAACCATCCCTACTTTGAAAATTCCAATACTTACTTGCCCTGCAAGAGAACACTCTTTTAGATAGGTCAATTTAAGCACACATAAGATATGCTAAATATATTAGCAAAAGGAAGAAAGCTATTGAAATTTAATATTTGACAAATATTCTTTTTAATGTATATATGACCATGAAGATCTTTGATGTAGGTCTATAAGGCTGGAAAAGAAGGTCTTCAATGGGGTAAGATAGCTCCATTTGATTGAAAATAACCTCTCTCCATTTCTAATACACCACTTGTTCAAAAATCATCTTTATTAAGGTTATGAGAAAATTTCAAGAAATTGGCATTTTTCTCATGACTTAACTAAAATCTAAGATTGGCATATTTAGATTCCTGATTGAATAAGATTCAACTACTTAGCTTATATCTAATAATATGTAGGTACAACCTTGACATGACATTTCTCATATCACAACTCTAGTACTGTCACAATTCTATTCCACTTTGACAAATATGACAATAAGAGCTTACTTAAGTTGTGTAGATCATATATTATAGTGCTAGTATTTCGCTCAAGATGATTTGCATGAATTCTATAGCTTTAAAAGCTCTGTCAATGAAAACTCCATACATAAGCAAATGATTGTTTATATTATTCAATGACTAATGAAAACACTTGATCTACATCTTGTAGGCATGGTAGCAGGAATGTATGCTGGGCTTGAATATGGTATAGAGAAGGCCCGAGGTGGCAAACATGATTGGGTAATACTTTAGTCTTTCTTTAAATAATTGAATTGTAAGGCATCACCATTATTTTGTCATTCTTTACATTCATTGTACCATGGTTTGCATGTTATTAGTAAAGATTTTATGGACCTTATTACTTTTTCTCAAGAACTCATTATTATTACACTTGCACACAACTTCACATGGCATAAGAGAATGTGGGATTTGTGTTTAGATTTATCTTCATGACATAAGTGGATTTGATAATAAAAGGTGGTTTACACCAAGATCATACCAAAAGCACCACTCAAATTTAGTAGTATCCCATCTTATTGAATGTACCTATAGGAAATGAATGTCCAAAACAAAAATTGTAATGACACTTTGTATGGTCCTTGTGTAAAGGGAAGAGTGTCCATAGCAAAGACCACATCTATTTATTTTTAATCCAATAATAAAGACCCAAGATCAATTAAATATACCAAGATTTAATTGCATTGTAATCCCTAGAATTTTATAAAGTTCACTTGAAAGAAATGGAAAAGAAAAATGCTCTTAGAGACCAAAAAACATTATCACCTTTCACTAAATAGGATTCCAAATGAACTTTGAATCCATGAGAATAGCATTGGCCTCAAAGTGTAAACTCAAGTGGACCCTTGCTCTTGACTTGGCGCAAACCACCCTGAGAATTGTGGATGCCCACTCTCTGACTAGGGTTTGGTGAGAGGATGTGATATTAGAGAAAGAAATATTAAAGAGGTCAGGGTGAATTGTCTTGTGGATTTCCACAGAAGAATGCAGCAGTTGGAGGAGCCTTGACAGGGGTCATCATCTCCGTCTCGGATGGGAGGATCAGCCAAGACAAGATGGTCCGCACGGCTCTCACTGCCAGTGCTTTGGCGACTGCAGCTGATTTCCTCAAGTCAGTTCATCTAGACTAGTTCCAAATCACGTCACAAATACTTGAATCATGACATTATGGCATTAAATCACCCAATTGGTTGCCCTCATTTGAATACTGACAGCAACAAACCCCTGTTTGGTACCTGCCGGCTGACCACCCATATAAGCACAGTTAAAAGACTTGGATGATGGCCCCAATTTGCATTGAAATTGAAAACACTTGTGTTTTTGTCCTACGCCGATACTCATGAGCGGCGCACGTTGGTATATAATTGATATTCTCTGTATTAGAAATTAACAACACATTTGTGTTCTAAACTTTAAACCCACTTGCTTTTGGATTGTAGCTATCATCAAAATTGCTTGTCAGGCATTGATACCATTCACACAACCATACTGTTCATAGCTGCAGGCAAACATACTCTATGACCGTTTTCCTTCCTGAATCTGCTCCCCTTGCATAGTATCAACTGGAAGTAAAATAACTACAAATTCCAAACCTGCACAAAGGAGAGTGGAATAAGCATACAAATTACGAAGGGGGCTACATCTTTACCTATTGCATTATCCAGCTAGCAACGTCAAAGACAAACCTTTTTTAATATAGATCAAGGGAAATGCCATAACTCTTCCTACTCAAAGAGTGCTATAACCTACAATAGATGATGCACTTAGAATGTGGCCACTTCCAAATAGAACCTCAAAGCACGACCACAGTATAAATTCTCCATGTGCGAGCTAATAGCCTTCAGATGGAACTGGCATGTGAAAAAGAAAATACCACATAAGATTGACATAAAAGCTGTGAATCGGTACCTTAGAAATCTGTCGGACTTGAACCCATCCCAGGCTTTCCCGATCGGGCATCGGTCCATGCCTTGGCTATGGTCTTCTTCATCTCGTCGTCACCGTCTTCATACATGTTCTGCGTGAGCAATTACTAACAATGAGAATCATACCAGACACCTATACATCAAGAGAGCCCTAGACAAAAGAATGCAAATTTTCTTGAAGAGTCGCCATAGCACAGCACAAGTCATATGTAAACAGCACAATTTATCAAATACTATATATTAGTTTCATGACGTAGTTCAATAATGGTAACACAATTTATTATCGACATACTAGATGCAAAATTGTATTGATGCGTATCTCAACATACCTTCATTAGTCCCATCAGACCTGCCATTGGGTCTGCCTCCTTGTCAAGAGATGGGGGTTTCATCTGCACGGCAATAGCAACAGAAGGCAACATTCCAAGTGAGATTCTGCTAGCAAATATACATACTCAATTGCACTTTCTAATAGTTGTCGTCAAAACTTGGTGACCTGAAATTTTCCAGAAATAAGAGCTTCTCAAATACTTTCACTAACCTGAACAGTCTGAAAAAAGACAAAATATCTTAAATGTAACAACATCACCAAACTTAGCTTGACTATATATCAACAAGCACACCTTACATAATGACGTGTAAGAATTGCCAACCAATAGGAAATATGCCGCATCGCTACTATCCAAGTAGCAGAATGCATTACCTTGTCTTCCTTCTTTGAAAGATTAAACCAGCTGCCACGATCAGCCTTCTTCATTGTGAGAATGATCCGTTTGGGTTTGACAAGCGCCTTGGAACCCGCTGGCACAATCGTTTTGTTCAGTCTCGGAACAGAAAACTGGTAATTCTTGCCGTTCACATCGTGGATCTTCAAATGGACCGATTCGGATTGAAAATCAACAGAAGCTTTCTCCTGCGTAGCACCCTCCAAAGGGATGTAAATCTGCAACATGTTCCCCAGAACATATCAGAATCGCAATACTGGCGCGGAGGAATCCAAAAGTTACCGACTCTACGAAAGATGTCTCACTAGTGACAACATCATCAAGCTCTTTGGTGAGGTTTGCTTCCAAAAGAAGCTAGGAAGAAATTATCATTATTGTGTGATTTAAATTACTGAACAAGTTAATTCAAGTTACTGTAGTGAGAGACACAATAATTGTCTTATATTGCACTTTTCTGCTAGAAAATTTATTTCTATTTGATTAATGGCTACTGGGATGCAAGGGAATATCTCCTTTTCCCTAAAGTCATTAAGATATTGGAAATAAGTTTTGTTCTAGTAGGAATATGGATATAAAACAATTAGTGTGAGTGAACTTGAATTAACTTGTGTATTAATATTAACAACGAAGTAAAAATAATAAAAACAATACGATTGGTTATTCTAATCTCGATAACTCTATTTCCAAGCGTCTTTACAACCACGTATTCAGTCCCCGCAGAGAATGCGTAAAGGTTAGAAATCCCATCTTCAAAAATACAACTGAAGCTCTACACATTGAAGACCGAATGCTTCAATTGAAGATACAAAATATGAAATCTTCTCATTAAGACAAATAATAAAAGCAAACGGTTAATGTCTGTACCTTCACTTTATCAGATTCCTCATCCCAACTGAAAGTCGACAAAGTCGTGTAATGAATTGGACGCGGAGCTGGATTTCTGTCTACTGGTGCTACCTCATCCAAAGGTTTCTCCACGGTCAAGGATTTTGATTTTGCCTCTTCCGCAGAGAATTGCTGCACCATATCACCAATTAGTCTCAAAAACAGACTTACGGAATGCAAGAAAGAGAATTTAACATTAATCCAACGCGGTCAAATAGACGAAATGTCAGAACATTAGGGCATGGACTAGGGTTTCCGAAAGAGGGCAGCGTTTTTCTCCTTCAAGAATAAAATCGAAACCGATCCAAAGAGTGGACTAAAAGTCTTGCCAACTCCTCAAGACCAGCTCGACCAAAGTCATAAGCCATTTCATTTGGAGCACCAAAAAAAGCTGCATAATTTACGACCAATGGGCATACCTTCTCCAGGTTAGCAATCTCAGTCGACAGTAAAGCCTGAACGCGGGGCCGCTTCGCTTCTTGAAGAAGCTCTCGAAGCTCCGTCAGGTCATCCGCCAAGTCTAATGCCATGCTCGATCCTCTGCTCCACAAACGCACAGAATTACGGATTCATGCACTCACAACAACGTCCAATCGAAACACAGCAATGGATCCAATTCAAATCATGAGGTACACTCAACCCCATCCTCTCGACAAGAAAGTAACCTTCAATTTCAAGTTGCGTCAAAGAAACCTGACGATTACAACAATGTCCGTAACAGCAACCGAATTACAACCGCTGCACAAACGTTCTGCAAGAAGCCGGCATTGCAAACTGGCACTTAAACCCTAGACCACGATGGATCCGCATCGTTCTGACCAGTGAACAAAGGCCGGGGAACCGGCATTGCAATGGGAGCTTAAACCCTAGACTACAAAGCACAGTATTTACCAAAACGCTCGTGGAAATCAGTGTCATGTCCAAGAAAAAATGTGAAACATACTGAGAAAGAGAAGAAGAAATTCATGTTGTGAGTAACAACACCTGAGAGAATGGAATCGAAGAACGAAGGGGATGGATCACAGCGAAGAGCGAGGAGAGGACAAATGCTGTGAAGACTGAGGAGAGGACATGGGCTTTGGACGGGGCCCTTATGGCCGTGGGGACTGGGGACGGACCGAACATTCTAGAATGGTCGAACTCCAGTCGGCGGATGATAGAACGTACAGGCCTAGTAACCGTGGGACTAGGCTCCTAAAACCGTGTCCAAAGCCTCTGAAGTTTTTTCTGAAACCCCCGGAGCTGAAATCGTTGCTTCTCATTCCGCAGCTTGCAAATCACCCTTCAGCAAACCCTGTTTTGTTTTTTCACTCCTGGGTCGCCGACAAAATGCGCTGCACACCAGGCACAGAACCATCGTCTCTAGCCATGAAAATTCTGCTGCATTTCGCAAGTACTGTAGCTCTGCATTGATCGAACAATTTTGCGATTTGGTTTATAAAAGTTCGAATTGGCAAGGATTTCATGCACAGGAACGTATTTCTAGTTTAGTTTTCGAGCAAGCATCTCTCTAATGCTGAACGTATTGAAAGAGTTTTGTGCGATTTCCGAGGATGATTAATTATGATATGCGTGAAGGTTAGTCAATAATCGATCGATACATGCAGTGAGACGACAATCTGTGATCGACGTTCATGGAAGGATCGGAGCTCCCCAAGCAGAGTAAAAGTCTTGGAGACGTCATGTTTCTAATTAAACCTTCTGGATATTGATACAAAACTTCTTTTTGCAGATACTTTCAGGAAGTATAAAGAAGACAAACTTGCCGAGGCGAGGATCCAACGAGGACCGTCCTGCGCCAAGTTGATCTATTGCACGAGACTTCGTTTTTCCTGCTTCACGCCACTTCCCTTTCGGCCTTCTCTTCACCAGTTCCTCATGCAAAGAACTCGAAACTCATGAGCCGGTGGGTACGTGATGCTCATGTATGTTTGACCTTAAACTCTCTTCAAAATACAAGAAATCGTGTAGAGTTTGAAGACTTTTCTGACATGGAATCACTTCGTATTGTGAATCGCAAACCCCTAAATGCCCAAGTCACCAAATTTTGGTGCTGCGAATATTTTGAAGTCAAATAAAACCTAACAAAGTTGCTATTTTTAATAGTTTATATTTTAAAAAATTCTTATTGAAGTCTAGTTATATATAGCATCGAAAATCTGATTTTGAAAATGATTGATTATGATTAATCTATTCAAGATTTTGTGCAAGGGTGTCCATTGCTATCTTGACTTTTTGAAGTGTTGAAGGCTCTTGGAAATGAGCCTTAAATTAATACACTAGATCTTGGAAAAAAATTAACATTAGAAATTCATTTTAAAAAACTGTAGAGTAGATTTTGAGAATCCATAAATTGATTGAAGTTTTGCATGTTAGACCCTTTATCCTTGTACTTTTTTTTGGTGACCAACTTTTTAGATTTGACATGTGAAAAGAAGATTGAAAGACTTCAAATTACTTTCGCAATTTTAACACCCTCGTGATCAAATCTTATAATCTTTCAATCTATATGTGATATTGTTGTATTTTCTTTTCCTATGTGATCTCTAACATGTCTAGTTTGAATTTGTACGGTTACAATTCCAAAAAAATTGATACAACTTATTAAATTGCTGACTTTTGTTCAAATTAGAGCAAATTCCTAAGTTCAAAAATAGCCTTGGACATTTAGGGGTTAAGAAGTTCAAAATCATGATATTTTAAGATTACAGTTTAGATTGCAATGGCATATGGAATATATCATTTTAATGAAATTTCCTATCATTTTATTTACTATCATTGATTCATGTTTACAATGAATATATATTATGCAGATTACATCAGGAAAAAGCCCCCCCATTGCTTTAGTACTACTGTAGTATTGTTTCAATGAGTTTAACAGTATAGTACTCAAAACATATTGTTGCAGTATTGCAAAAAGTATTGCAACAATATATTTTCAATAGGTGCACTATAAATTTATTGAAACAATATTATTTGCAGTATTGCAACAATATACTTTGAGTACTATACTGTTAACCCATTGAAACAATACTGCAGCAGTACTGCAACAATGGGGGGCTTTTTCCCGATGTAGACATTTTTCCATAACATTAAGCAGTCTACAACATAACATTCAGTAGCTAAAGCAGAGGCTGCCTTTCTTCTCTTCCAAGAATTTCATCCACAGGAAGTGGTGGCGCCAAGTACCAAAGCTAATTTAATTGGAGTCAGCTAAGCCCTCATTAATTGTTTCACTACTTTTATCTCTCACAGTCTGACATTTTTCGACATCTGGCCATATAGCTACTGAATGGTGTGGAATATTCGGCACCATATCATCCAGTGGATGAAATGATGCCGAATATTCGGCACCATTCTGTCAGAGGGAAGACAGACTCCTCTGTCTACTACTGAATGTTATGAACTTTGTTGCCATTCCTCCAATAAAATAATGTAGACTATTTCACATCCAATGAACAAATGTGGACATGTGGCATGAGTCATGAGAATGGTCAAGAGTATTGAAAAGCAATTAGTGATCAAAGTAGTTATTATAAGCAGTGAATAATCCATTGAATGAACTTCATGGATGAGGATTCAAGGCAGCATTTTTAAAGGCATTTCTAGAATTGTAATGGTGAGGTCTTATTTGAATTGAGAGCCTAGATAACTATAGCATTGATTTTGAAAATCAAATCAAACAATTTAAACAATTAATAATTGTAGAAATATTTTTAGTCATGGTTGGTTTACTTTATGAAATTATAAGGGATAATACTTGAAGTTTATTTCTTAAATGGTGATTAAAATGACACCTTTCATCTAAATATTAAATGTTCTATTATTGTAACACCATATTTTGCAAGCAATGAAATCGAAGACAATCAAACAGTATTAATAATTGATTTAGGTAACACTAGTAACATTTTTCAAAAGCCCCTTTATATGACATAATTGGACAAGGTAATAGAATTGAATATTTCAATCTATCTTTAGTAACTTGCAAATAATTTCTTAATTGATTTTATTATAAAATGTATTTTAGAAAAAATAATTAAAAAATAATTTATATAATTTTTTTAAAAACTTGCATCTTCTTGATATAAAACTACATTCAGCTAGTAAAATTTTTATCATGAATACAACAAGAAAATTATTTGATATATTCTTGAACTAAACATTACCATTAATTGAAAAGAAAATAATTGTGTTTACAATACATCTAGTAGATTCATAATATGTTTTGTTTCATTCATTTTAAAATACATTCACACCAAGGGAATGTATTTTAATCTTGAAAAGGTCAAATAATCTCTACTATTATAGAAGATTGTGATTGAAGGGGGTTTTAGTGGAAGAGACAAAATGAGCCCTAAGATACCCAACTTCCTAACGGAATAAAATCCTTGATGACATTCATTCAACTCTAATTTACTGAAGAAACGCTAAATATGATGAAATTAACTACTAATATCTAAAATTAAATAATGAATTTTGAAACTAGTGTGTTAAAAAAATTAAAAAATAATCAATGGACTCATTTTGCCAAGTTTGAAGTATGGATGAATGTTCACATAATGAGAATGAAATCAAAGGCATTTAAAAGTTAAGCCAAAAATATATTTTGTTAATTTTCTATTGTCCACTTGTAGGTACTTAGAAATATTTACAAATTTAGGTTTGACAATTATATGTTTTTTATTGATTAAAAAAATCATACTTCCATTGTCCTACTAAAAAAATTTCAATAAAATATAGTACATGTACCACTAAACCAATCCATTTACTAATTTTGATCTTTGAGCAAGCGATGTGGAATTCAAATCATATATATATATATATATATATATATATATATATATATATATATATATATATATATATTCATTCCCTTCCATTCCACATCACTTGCTCAACAATCTCGTCAACAATCAAAATCAATAAGAGGAGCCTTTTTAGTGGTATATACATGATTTCCAATTTGAAGTTTTTAAGTGGAACAAAGACAATAGTATGTAAGATAAAATCACAAATTTTCAATATTTTCAAAATGACTTTGTAATATTTTTGTAATTTCTATATATTTTTAAAATGAAGACTTAACCTTAAAGGACCATTGTGTTTAAAGGCCCAAACTGCTTCTAAATATTTGTTCCCAAAGCATGGTCAAAATCTTCATCAATATTTATATTTTAATAGAATTAACCATATGATCTTTTGGTTAAGTTGTTCAAGTACATTGTCCCAAATTTTTAGAGTGAATACCCCTACTGGTTGCAAGTTCAATGTCCCTACCGGTTGCAAGTTCAATGTCCCTAAACTTCAAAATGTAAGCTTCTCTAGTCCTTCCAAAAGGTTAAGTTTTGTCTTTCAACAGTTTTAGGAAAAAACAAGTATTTCTTGTGTTGTGAATTTTATTCAATGAGTTGGAAAACATGTTGAGAAAATATATTAAAAAATTTAACCAAAAAAATTTTATGTTCATTTTTTAAAATTATAAAGTAGAAGGTGTTATTGAATGAAAGATATAACTAATATACTGATAACTTTTGGAAGAATGTGAAGATTACTAATCCCAATGGTGAGAGTGTCCTAACAAACAATCAATATCCTTTATTTCTAATTTAATTTGAATTTTTTCAAAATTGAGAGCAAAGACAACTTTATATATATTTTTCTACCTTCATTGCCCATAACATAAAATTCCTCGTAACATTTACTTCATTATTTGGAATTCAATGGTTCAATTTTTTTGGAATAGATATTAATTTATACAATTTCAAAAAAAAAAATAATATTTTTTAAGAATGTATTTTTTGCTACACATTTTGACATTGAAATTTAAAGAATCTTTATAACTTTTGTTATATTTATTAGAATGACATGAAACAAAACTCACTATTAGAAAATTTAGTTTTTCTGTTGTTTTGGTTGCGTTGATTTGGTCAAAATCTGACAGAAATTTGCTAAAATCAACAGATTTTTGTCAGATTTTGACCGAATCAACGCAACCAAAACAATAGAAAAAATAAATTTTCTAGTAGTGGCTTTACACATAAACTATAATGAGAAGCATCCATTCTAAGAAATTCATGCAAATTATGAAGTCAATAGAGCCTGCCCAAGTTCTCAAAAAGTCCAAAGTGGTCTTGTTGGTCCTGTAAGGGTTAAAGATGCCCTTAAAATATCATGTGTGGCCTCTTGAATCATCTTCATTGGATTGAAAACCATCCACTAGATACTCTATTACTTGGCATCTATGTTGCTCCACATCTAAACGTAAAACCGAGACGTAAAAGCATTCACCATGATGATATTTAAATATACCACTAATACTTCAAAAGGCCCTTTAGTCCCTCCTATATGTTAGAAGTAGATAAGGTAAGGTAGGAGGTTTAGAAGTGTTCATTTAAGAATTGAAAATTAATTTGGGGAGGTTTAAATTTTAGTAAATTTCTTTTGAAAGGCAAATGAAAATGGCATCTAACCTAAGTCATTTCATATTTTTTTAAAGCTTCATAAAATTACTTATGAATTTTCGAAGTTGAAATGCAATGGTCACTAAAAAAGTGTCGACCTCCTAAAATGTACATTCTTTGTACATTGTTGTTGCAATGAATAAGCAAAATGTACAAATAGTATGCATTTCATGAGGTTGACATTTTTAGAGCTCAATTAATTTGTGAATCTCCTACCTTAAAGGGAGTGGGTATCTGATACCTTCTTTTTAACTCTGCAACGTTGCTATGGACATTAAGTGTCCAATGGATGACTTCACCTTAAATTGTAGGATGGAAAAAATATTTTTTCATCCATTGAATTTTGATGAATGTACTCGAGTACATTTTTAGTGAATAATAATGCAAATTCCCTCATTTATGGCAATATTGACTTCCCTAAAGAAGAAGATGCCTCAAGGAAGATGCTTAATTTGTAGGTCATTGTTTTAATGTATTTTGGCTATTTTTTGCTATTACTCTTGATGTGAATTTTAACCATAAAAATGATATTTTATAGGCCCATCCTTCTCGAGGGTTAATTTGAAAGCAGTTTTGAAAAGTACAAGAAATAGTCCAAAATAAGATAACAGTACATCTAAAATGGCACAAATAAGCTATGTGGCAAACCAATATGCTTTAGAAAATGAACAATAATTTTTACACATTGGTGAAGGACTATGAATCAAAATGCTAGTGGCTCCATAATTTTTGGATGCACTCTGAATTAATTACAAATTTTCAAGGACGCATGGTGTAGGGTGCTAAAAGTATCACATGGATGATGTCAAAATGTATTTGATGCACATGCAGAAATGACTTTAGTAGTATCAATCATGCCATAAGGGAGGCAACCCATTTCTAATTAATTAATCAGATACACATATTTGTAGGGCAAGATTCTTCAATGGAAATTTTTTCTCGTGTGTAGAAATAGAATTTGGATGGTTTCTATAATTTTTTTAGAGATTTTTATTTTGCAAAACATAATTACTATGAATTTTTTAGTCACAAATTTTGTTCGACCCATACTGGTCATATAGACCTTCCTATTTTCGACAAGGTCTAGTCGCAAAATCCACCCAAAATTGGTTACAATATTGACAGTCTTGTAGCCAATCATTATGTGCCACAACTGCATCAAGAACTGTACCATAATTTATCATTGCTCATCTCTTTCCCGCATAGAAAGAGAGCAGCCTACATTGTTAGAATGTGTGGTGTGTGTGATCAAGGATGGGTTGCCTCCCATAAAAAAGAAGTTAAAACAACACAAACCGTACCCAAAATCGACCACTTGGAAGGTTGAATTGCCACCTCCATAGCACTTTACACCGAGATGTACACCTACTCAAAATGGCCCCCAACTCCACCTTACACTTGTCTTTGTAATGCGCACCATTTGGGGTATCTTTCGCCTTCACTTTCCCTTGAAAAATAGCCAAGGAGTGGTCCATTTTAGGTGTACCTTTAAATGAGATGAGAACATTGCTAAAGCTTTGACACGTGTCATGCAGGGCCACAGCAAGGCGATTGTTTCAATGCTTGAGAATAAGCTTAACTTAATATGTGTCTCCATGTCTCCCTGTATTCATTTATTAGGTGTTCCTTCACAGTCATCATCCAAGTCAGCTTTCCACATGGCAAGTTGGCAGTGCCACATCGACAACCCTACACTCTGAGGTTTAAGAAGTGAGATTATTATTTGAAATTTGGTGTCTAATAATTCCTGTATGTAAATTGGGATTAAAATAAATTAACCCTTCAACACCAACACAAACGTTTGACGTCCAATGGATGACATAGAATCCTTCTTGGAGAACACAAGTGCAACTATTCATCTTTGGAATTTTGTTGTAAAAAGGAGAGGTCTTCTACAGTAGTTTGACTTCCAATGAGTGCTTTTGCTATTTTTTAACCCTTAAAGTTTCAAGGCCTTTTTTTTTCATCTAAACCTACTCATAAGTGTCACTTCTATTGCAAAGAGCAAAAAACTTAAATTTTTTTTTCATATCTAACCATAGGATCTTGTACTATACTAGTTGTACTACACTAGTATGAAAGTACATGGAAAAAATTTCTGAAACTTTGACTACATAGATTGCAAGATATTTGCATTTACGGTGAAGAAAACAAGTTTTTTTAACACCTTGGTTGACTAGATTTTTTGGCTTTGAATCTTCTTAACTTAAAATTTTTGCACTATTGATATTGATTTTCTAATTTTTTTTTGTTGAAGAATTGAATCGAGAATCTAGGGAAAAAAATTCAACAAAAAATACTTAATTTTCACTCATTAAAAAATTGTTAAGCAGAAGTAGGTTCAAGATTGAAGGGATAACTAAACCGTTAATAGTTCTAAGATGGAATCCCAACCGTGAGATTGTTCTAGAAAATAAATTTGATCCAGCCTAACAATTTCTTTTGAAAAATTATAAAAATTACATTTAGTTATTTTTTCTATAAGATGCTTACATTGTCTAAAAAATAAGATTGTCTATAACTTTCTCATCACTAGTAAAAAAAAAATGAATCAAAGCTTCAAATGTAGACAACAATATTATAATCTTTGAGAAAAAATTAAAAATTAAAAGAATTCAGTTTTTTGTGATTTTTTTGGGTTGCCCCTTGAGTCTCTTTTGGGACTTATGATGGCATAACTTTTGTTTCTGGGAAATAATTGAAATAAAAATTATATTCCCAAAATTATAATTTGATTTTTCATCTTCAAAAAAAATTTAGAATTTTAGGGGTTAAGCCAATGGTTTACATAGTAATGAAAAGGGATGATTTCCAAGGGTTTAGGATTCGTCCTTTAAGGATTAATGAGTACATAGCATGTAATTAGCAATCCATCTGGAACCAAACTTTATAACAAATTTGAATTTGTCATCCAATCATCATACCATAAGTTAGGTTGTTTATTTTCATTGTTTTTCTTTATTATGGTGAAATTTGGCTTGGACCATCATGCATCCTTGGTCA
The DNA here is from genome assembly GCA_950106755.1 of Climacium dendroides. Classification (NCBI taxonomy): domain Eukaryota; kingdom Viridiplantae; phylum Streptophyta; class Bryopsida; order Hypnales; family Climaciaceae; genus Climacium; species Climacium dendroides. Next base: position 5,394,883 of record OX467086.1, read on the forward strand.
CATTCTTGGTATTGTTGGAAAGCTCTTTGGCAGGAGGGGTGCACAGACTTTGTTTCGTGGCATTTGGACCTATGGTGTGAATGATAATTATTTAGCTTTGAAGTTTTTATGAATTAAAAAATCAAAAAAATTACTATAACTTTTATTTTGTTTGCAGCAATGGCACAAGGCGCACTATGGAAAAACCACCCATTCCCAACCAAGGATACATACCCAACTTGTAGGGTTCGACTATTTCCAATTAAAGCTAGAAAAGATTTCCAACCAAAGCTTGGAATGTGATTTTTTCTCCTTTTCAAGGTTGGGACTAATAAAATCATGACACATGTCCCAAAGTAGTGGACAAGAAAGTAGGAAATAGTAAGTAGGAAAATAGTTCTTGAATGATCAGAATTGGAAGACTTTATACACAAGGTATGGGTTGAGACCAACTTTCGGCTTCTAAAATTCTTAGTAATTTCAAATCCAGGCATAAAATTACCCCCCAAAAATTGCAATCCCCATGATTTCTATCTCCAGAAATTGTACGTTGCCTTACATTGCTGCGGAACGTCATGGAATGCACTTAAGTGGTCGACTATGGATGGTTCTACCAATAGCTAGGTTTCATCATCCATCATGGAAGAATTTAAAATTAGAAATTCTACAGTAGCTGTATCCGAATCTTACCCACCGCAGTAAAGGTGGCCTCCATACATCCACTGTGCGTCTCTGTCAAGTATTCGAGCTGCATGCCAGTCAGGCACACTGACAAGTGTAAGACACGTGGTTGCATGTCAAACGGCCACATCATCACACTAGTCACTTTACTACGACAGTACTAATCCCAGTGAGTCTCCAATTAAACGACACTCATCTCACTAATACGAAACTCGTCACTTTCTTCACCACGTTCATCTCGTTTCGGAAGGAGCTCAAAACAGTCCCGTAGAGGTTTTGCCAGAGATTTTGCACGCCGCTGTGTGGCCTCTTCCGTCGCGATAAGCTGGTTACTCGCTTACAGGGATTCTCAAACGTGTGGGAGGATGAAATTGGAGAGTTTCAAGTTTGGAGGACGCGAGGTCGGTTTTTGGTTTCTTTTTTTATGCGACTCACTGCGTCGTTTCTTGTGTAGGAATAAAAAGTGTATTGTTTTTTTTTTTCTCGGGATGATGTGCTTCGTTTGAGGTTCTCTTGGTTTTGTGATACGAATAATTAGTGGTGTTAGTGCAGCACGTAGCCTTTTGTATAAACGAGGGATTAGACGAGATTGTGCTTTCAACTGGAGATTGTTGATTTCTGTGTTTAGTTTCGTAGTGGTTGAATGCGCGTCATGGACAGCATTTGCCTGTTGCAATGGTGATTTCAAGATACGCGTACAATCGACTTGAACTAGGTCGATTGACTCTCGTAAGCTTCATGGTTTTTCTTTTAATCGGATAATCTGTAATGGGCGACGGTTTCTCCGAATTTCAATTTCGGTTAGAGGATTTGGCTATCAGTCGTGAGATCCTCTTACGTTGTCCTGACCTTTTTTCAATCGCTTGACGGTGGGCGCAAAGGTTCGATGGAGTTTAGAGTGTAGATCTTGGTCGGGAAGTGCAACAATGGGCATGACAGAGTATCTTACTTACTGATAATAACGTGGTGCTCGTTTCTTGTGTCTACAGGATTTCTGAATTATCTGGACTCTGTTATTCCATTCACTCGCATCTAGTCCCGACTTTCGCAGCAAGATCAATGTGGACTGCTGCAAGGGAAAAACAATCTATGAGAAAATGAGGAGACAGAGGCCATTGTTGGTTAGGGTTAAATTAGTATTAACGGTGGATCGAGCTTTGCATGCGCATCTTTTACGCATATTGTGAAAATTCTTTGTCAAAGAGTGGTGAAGGTGTCAGAAGATTGCACTCGACAGTGCAGTCAACAGCGTCCTGCTACAGTATTGAAAGTTACTATTGTAAAGATTTCAAGCATGGGGGAATTAGGGCTCCCAGTTATAATCATGGGGAGGGGAGCGTGGCAAAACTTAGCTGATCCTGCAGCGCTGCAAAGTGTTTCTTCGAAATTTGGGGAGATGACTTTGATTATCTGGGCAATAACAATCGCATCTGCATTTGTGATCTTCAGCCTCTTCCTCTCATTCTACCTTTTGTTTGAACACCTATCGGGCTACAATGATCCCAAGGTCAGGTTCCGAATATCGACGAGTTTATACATATGTCAAATTATGCTGCAGAATATTAACAGAGTCACAGAATGTGCATTATTTAGTGGCTTTAATGTCGTGCTCATATAGTGTGATTCTGAAGCCAAGCAGAGTGTAATGTAATTTATTGTTCCAGTCGTGGGTAAGAAGGTACGTGTTCTGATAAGATATATTTATCTTCCTCACAATACACCCAGGAGTGCTTGGCGATTCGCAAATTGAGCGGGATGTTGACGTGGTTACTTGTGGCGGTGTTGCAGGAGCAAAAGTGGCTGATAGGCATTATTTTAATGGTTCCTACCTATACTATTACATCGGTGATTATCTTAACCTCATCTGATCGTACTTGTATTCGCGCTTTATCCCTCATGCGCTTCAATTTTTTGCACAATTATCAATATTCTTTTGGATAATTCATGTTGTCTGGAAGGTCGCTCTACGAATCGATTCTGATGCTGTACCCTCCCGCGTAGGTCACAGTTTGCATCATTATGCTTTCCTTCAATCTCGATCTACTGCAAAATTATGGGCGATTGCTACGAAGCGTTTGCGTTATACTCTTTTGGGCAGTATCTCATTGCTTGCTTGGGTGTGTTAATCTTCCAACCTCCGTCATTTTGAGGATTCTTTTATTCTTTTTAAGAATTCGTGTCTTTCTCTGGAGAATTATCGATTTCCCTTCAAGATATCCAATCCAGCTATACGGTGAGTTGAGTAATGGTTAAAGTGCGACCTGGACGCACTCAGCGTGGATTCGTTCATGTGACTGCAGGAGGAGAGGAATTGGCTGTCCAGAAACTGGCAAAACAAGGAGCACAGGGAACACAAGAGCCTTTGCTGGACAAGGAAACGGGACCGCATGAAGTAGTTCATCCGCTCCCTCTGCGATGGGTTACACACAATTGGACACTTGGTCGCTCCTTCCACGACTCTGCGAAGTTTGGCATCGTTCAATATGTGAGTTTCATACTAGACGCTGAATGCTCAGTGTTTAATTTTTCGTGTTTTGTCACGGTAGAACTACCCATTACCACCATTTACCCAATTCCCCTACCTACAGGTTCCTCCCATTTCTGGCCCATCTTATTACCGCAATCTTACTCATCCATGATCATGATGCCAATGCACTGGGGAGCGGACACATCGGCCCACGCTTCAACAATGGTCTGGTCATGCTTTACCAAGGGTCTACTCACAGTTTTACATTTCAGCTTTGAAAAATCACAAAAAATTCAATTCTTGTTAGAATGTCTTCATTTTTTTTGCAATTGACTTCTCTCAAACAATTCAATCTCTGAAAAATATGAGAGCTTATAAATAACTTCTCCAAAGTACCTAGATAGCAAATCTGTATGGTAATGGGTAGTTCTATCTTAATAGGCCAGGGATCGGTTAAGAAAGTGAAGCAATGTCTTTGGAAATGTAGTGTGAGCAGTTGACTTTCCTGTAATCACATTGTTACATACGCAATTTATTTCTGTTTGATCCACGAGTTTCTTTTGTAAAGTATTTTTTCTAGCCTAGATGTCGAGAAGAGATTCGTGTCTCATTTACTTACCCATAGTGTGCAATTGTGTGTTTGCGTGCCAATGAGATACATTGCAGGTTTGGAACCAGCTTTCTTGATTTTGATAACTGAGATCTCATGCCCGATCTTATGTCTAATTCTAAATCGTTTAATTTTTTGTTTTGTTTTCAGATAATAATCAAGGTAAGTTGCAGTTGGGTAGCGTTCATTTTGAACTTATTTGACTTATATGGCGAAGGGGAGTTCGACTTCTCCATGGGGTGAGTTACCCCTGTTCCCCTTACTCACGTTAAGATGCAAACTCATTTTCTTGCTTGTGTAAATTCCGACATAACTTTTTTCATGAACTAATCAGTGGTCGTTCATTTCCTACTGGAGTGCAGGTACCCGTACATAACAATTATCCAAAACTTCAGTCAAATGTGGGCCTTATACTGCCTCGTTCAGTTTTACTATGTCACGAAGCACGAGCTTCATGAAATTAATCCCCTAGCCAAGTTTCTGTGTTTTAAGGCCGTAGTCTTTGTGACATGGTGGCAAGGTGTTGTCATTGCCTTGCTCTTCGCAACTGGAGTTGCGGAGAAGTGGATACCTGGTCATCCGTCAGGAATGCAACTTGACGTGCTTCAGAGCAACTTACAGGACTTCGTCATCTGTATCGAGGTAAGCAATGTTCTTCAAGTAAACTTCAACATCAACCTCAGCACTGAAGTTAATGTCTGCTATCTGGATCAAATCGTCGAATCAGTTGAACGGGATCACCCTTGTTGTTGAGCATACTGGTTCTACAGTTCCATTCTGTATCGTGCATTCTGTACAGTCAGTGCTGCCGAACATTCTTTATCGATTTCCCCTCTTATAGCCTGTGCCGCTGAGGGTTTCGTACACATTTTTTTCTATTTCTCGTACACATTTTTACAGGTAAACCTCTCTGTGCTGCCGGGACTATGCACCAAGAGGGGTTTATGCGTTTAGAGAGGCCACAAATACTGTAAACATTTAATTCAGCTCTCCATCTTGAATCACGCACAAGTCCACCTACTGTCTGCAAACTCTGTTATTGCATATTATGCAATAAAAGAGGACGCACTACGAGAGGTTCTACCAGTATCTGACAAAAACGATTCTTGCTTCTACAGATGGCTGTTGCAGCGGTGGCACACATTTATGTGTACCCAGCAACTCCTTACCGGCGAGAAAACAATCACAACTTGAACAGAATTGACTCTGTTGCGAACGATTTGGAAGAGGACATCGAAATTGCCGCTACCAGTGTAAAAGACAGCGTGAAAGACGTTGTTATGGGTGGTGGTGAAAATGTATGTGTATACTGCGTCGTTATCGAACCTTTCTGTGCTGTTTAGTGATGAAAATTTCTACGAACCCTCCAAAGACATTATAGTTCTTCGGCTTATTTTCTTTCCAATAACACTGTCCTGACCGTCCCTTAGAGCATGGTCAGTCACTTGGTGTCACGCTTTTTAATATATGTATTTACTGCAAATCATAGTTGAGCTGCTTAAGTTGTGGAATTCAGTGCGACTAGAACTGATTTTCTGACGTGATGTGGACACATTTGCTGTGCTCGAGGTTGCCCGGAATGTGACTACTGATCAGGCTTGTGGTTTGGCTGAGATAGATTGTGGAGGATGTCAAAATAACTGTGACACAGGCAGTCGAACCCGTTGAGTCCGGTTTCACGCACGCCAACGAAAAATTACAGGACAACGTTTCCAAAATGAATGACAAACTACAAGACAACGTATCAAAAATCCACAGCAATTTCCACGAAAATGTTTTCAATTGGAGCGGAAGGAAGAGTGAAGAAATCGTCAAGAAAGGTGAATATCTCGTGAACCGAGACAACGGAGAGGACGACGAGATAGTGCAGACCGAGGAACGCGTCCTTCTTGAGCAGGACGAGAGCCCAAGAGCTCCTCGTTCTGATTCTGAATCTGGCGTCGTGAAAGAGGAAGTTTCAGGCACAACAACTAGCCGTAGTGCTAATGAGGATGTCCCAGGGGAAGAAACCATCAGTTTCACGCAGCAGAAAGAGTTGACAAACACATCTGGGAGGAAAACCACCAGCAGCCAGACCAAAGAGACGGACAACCGAGGAAGATTGAAAAAGGATGAGGGCACGGATGTACAAGAAAAGTATGAGCTCAACAACGAAGGTGATGTGGCTAGCAAGGACACCGTAGCTCGCACGGTGGCAAGGAATGATGCAGGCCAAGTTGTGAAAGAAGACGTGTCCGAGGAGCAAGAAGAACGAGACGAAAGTGGACATCTTTTGAAGAAGGTAAAGCGAGATGGCAAGGGCGAAGAAACAGAGGACCACTTGCAAGATGAAATTTAGGGTTGAAACTGCTGGAAATGGAGGAGCAAGATTTTGGCTCAACAGTCTGTTCGTTGCTGATGGGCACATGAGTCATATTGAGGAAGGACTTCTGTTTATTTGTAAAGTATAGCTCTTCCTTTGGGGCACGACAACCGGTGAGAGCCAATGTGTAGTCTAGTTCGTGAAGCGGCAGTTTTTTCATTGATGTCTGCTGCCAATGGGGTTCCAGGTTTACTTGGTCCTTGTAAACAGATTAAGTTTATCTGCCATGATGCAGATAGTAGTGTGATGTATACCATGTCTTGAATATTGTACACAGTTTAATATAATTCAAGGTCTAATCCGATTTTTTAGAATTATTTGGTGCTGCTTCTTGAAGCAAATCAACCAGGCCATCCTCTGCATCATGATAAGGCAAACATGAATAGTCTCAAAATTGTCAAGTTGTTTCCAAGTAAAGCAACATGATTTATTGAGGGGAGACGCATCAAAATTCAATGAACTTGAGCCCTAATACCTTCTACTTTCATCCCTTCTCTTTTTGCACAAAAAACAAAGGGTTAGTACACAAGTTCTACTTCATTCTACCTGCAAATTTTTTGATTTCAATGAACCAGGATTCAATCAATGCAAGGTCATGTCCCACATTCATGAAGAGGGGCGCATTCAACCATTAATTCTCTTAGGTTCAAATTTTCAATTTTTGATGAAGTATGCAAGGAAACATGTGCACAATGTAGCAAGTAGCTATAGTACGAGTGACATCAACACCTAATTGCTATTCAAGTAAGGACATACTTTAACCCCTACATAATGGACCCATGACCATTGATTTCAAACCTCACTGCCCATCACTCAGTTTGCTGTCATTTTGCAACTAGATGTGTATGAATACTTCAAAGAAGAAAGATACTTTACATGAATCAATGATGGAGGAATTACAATTATTGATTAAAACCAATCTTACCATCCCAAACTTGATCACAATTAAGGTTAGAACATGGTGTTCACAATCACCATGGCGCAGGAAAGAGACCTTGGAATGAGACAGGAACTCTCTCGTATGAAACACTACCGCATTTTGTAGGGGTGTGACTTCAATAAATCAGATGATGTGCAGACCACATACATAAATTGAACTTGCATATTTTCAAACCCGCACTAGGCGGTATTGATGAATCTGGCAATATCCTCCAGTCCTGCTTCCTTGTAAAAGTTGGCCAACTGCTCCCGCACATCATCCCAAGTGCAATCTACTGCAGCAAGGTCCAACAAGAAGGCTGCCTGGTCTACCGCCACCTGTATCAATACCAACCCAATTAAAAACTTTTCCATTCAAGCGCAAACATAACTTTACTAACCCATGAATATGGGGTGTCTTTGGTGAACAGTGTAACTTTATGCAAGGGCTGTTTGCTGCTCTCAACTTGCTTCAAGTTAAGAGTTTGACAACAAAAGAATAGTCCGTCTCTGGCCGTCTACTGTAGGAAACATTTTGACTTGCTTTGAAAGAGAAATCTCCGAGGTGGAAATTGTAAGTTATCAAAAGATTTTGGAGTATGCATTCCCAATACACTCGCAACCTCTCACAAATGACACTGCCTTAAAGGGGACAAACGGGGTTCTAAATGCACTCACACGTGTTCACAACTTGACACGGAGATGTGTATGTAAAATGACAATTTTGAATATGCAAGGAATGTTCAATTATAATAAAGTACGTCATTAGTGAACATCATCAGAGCGTGTTGAGTGTAGACCCGCAGTACTTTGATAGCACAACCTAGACACCCAAACGCATGATTATCAAAGCAAATCTAAAACATTTAAGATCTAAAAGTGACATTGAAGTATTTTTGAAAGAATTAAAGAAGGTGTCCCAGGATGTCTTTCACACTTATCACGTGAAATTTGGTGAAATTTGATTATCACGTTTGTATGCAAATTCGTGTGAGATAGCACTGGAGTCATTATGAGAGTGCAGAAAGAGTTTTGAACAGGGTACATAGTTCCCTAGGACTTGGTGAGAGAACAGAGAATGTGACATTAGAGAAGCTAATAGGATTATCCTCTCTAAGGACGCTTCCTCACAGGAACAAATGGGTTTCTAAATGCACTGTCACGTGTGTTTCGAAAGAGTTCATATGGAAGTTGTCCAATCAGATGTGCACACAACATGAAAAAATTAAAGGACATACAAGGAAAGTGCAATTAGAGAGTGTACCGGTAAAGAAGGTTAAGAGTATTGAGGGAGGTGGACAGACCTGGGCTAGATCCTTGCCCTTGAGAAGGTCTTCTCGGCGGCCCTCATCGGAGACGCGCTCTCGCATGAACTCGATTTGCTCCTCACCCCAGCCAGCAATGCTGGCCACATCTGCATAGCTAGATCCCAATGTCCACCAAGGGGACCGCAGCGCACATCGGGCTGCGTCTTTCGCCTCCAACTTGCGTCCCACCTACAATCACGCACAATTCCCATTCAAAATACATGAAAGCTACTATTGCCATAAAATATACCCTTCTTACACATTAGTAACGCCATGGAAGGCAGTTTCAACGTAAACCCCCACATTGTAATGCAGCTAAGTTTCATTTGGAGTCTCGATTTCCTACTGGTACCAAAGCTACCAGAATTATATCAATCCTATGGAAAATTTACTTTTTGTCATCACTAATTCACAAGCCAATCCTGCCCTTTGAACAATCCACATTACAGACAGGGGCAGAAGCCTCCCGAAAGAAGCATGTGAAAGGTCAATCTCTCACAGCAATCCAAAACCAACTCTGAACCAAATCAGCTGTCCCGAGAATCAGCTGTCCGGTAGAAGGAAACCCGAGGTCGAGGTACTCTAGATAACCTAGCCAAACTACCATTGGCAAAGTTCACATTAAAAAATTTTGCCAATTTGTAGGGTTTAGGCTTTCAACTAAGTGTATTGAGGTCCTTGCCACAAACAAAGTCCTCTGCAGGATTACTTGAGCTGCACATTTCGTAACCGATTTCATAACTACTTGCTGAAGTTCAGGCGTTAATCTTTATAGAGCTCTCAACATTAAACCCATTCGCTATTTCAAGTTGCAATAACAAAAAAAGCAACTACAGGTGCAATCCTTGATGCAACAGTTAGAGGTTAATCACAAAAAATGACATTCCTGCGCTCTCAAGTATTGAAAGGAACCCCAATTCAGGAATAGAGGAGATTCGGCGTTCACTCTTTACAGAACTGTCAACACATAATCCGCCTCCAATTTCCAAAATGCAATCGAAATGCTCAATCCTTGATACTGAACTCAATCGCAAAATAACTTCCCATTCCCATCTCTCAAGTGTTGAAGCAAACCCTAATTCGCAATAGCACCAATGCCGTTCGGCCTTTCACCCACCTTGAGCATCAGCTCCGCATTAAACACAAACGGCCTCCCAAACCCCGGAAAATGCTTCTTACTCGCATAATACTCCCCCGTCACCAACGCCGAAACCTCATCCCCCTTCTCCAAATGCCTTTCCGCCAGCCTCTCAAACACATCCGGAAACAATCCCACCTTCTTCATCAAATATACATCTACGCTACTCAATTCTGACTCTGCGAATCCTCCCTTCCGATACAACTCCCTCCCAATTTCCCCTGCGCTCTCCCCCACTCGTCCTGAGCTTCCAGCCACGTCCTCTTCCACCAACGCCCGATGAATAAACTCCTCAGGACTCTTGGCTAACAACGTAACTCCATAGCTTCGCACTCGCACTACAGGCACATCCATTCCAACGACAGGAGTGGGCCAACGTAAGAGAGCCGTGATGTCCCCATCTTGAGACTCGGTTAAGGGGATGGCAAGCGGGAGGATGCCCTTGCGAGTGTAAGGGGAGACTACAATCTCGCCTTGGGCTTGGAGGACGCTTAGGAGAGAGGGGAGAGAAGGGGGAGGCTCTAGGGATGCGATTTCTTTGAGGAAAGTGGCGTGCTCGGAGGGAGATGTTGTGGTGGAGGTGGCGGTGTGGCGGAGGCTGCAGTGGATGCACGGGTATGTCCTGCGCGTGATCTTGCCGGGTAATGGAGGATGGGTGAGTGCGAGAGAGGAAGAGCGATGCAGTAAACTCATCGCCTTCATTGTGTTTGCAATTCAATGCAAGAGTGTCACTGCAATGCAAGGATTCAAATACAATGCAAAGATTTAAATTCAAAGCAAGGATTTGGGTGCAAAGAGAAATTGTGAGAGAGAGAGAAGGTGATCGAGAGTGACGGAGCGAGCTGGCGAGGCTGCGAGCGGTGGTTTTGTTCGTTAAGCTATCCATTTCGTAGTATGAGGTCCGAAATTGCTGAACCGTTTTCACACGCCGGTAAAGAGCATCTCCACTGGAGCACCTCAGACCGGCCCCTGAAGCCGGCAAACTGCATTTCCTTGGTTCAAGGAAGGACTCGGTAAGGTAAAACAGCCCATTGCGGTCACCTAGGAAATGATCCATTGTGGGGTTTTTTTCAGTATGTGAGATGTGGGTCACATTGCATGTCTTACATGACAGTAATGGAGTGAACAGTGACCTCATTAAGAACTTTTAACTTTTCAGTGTGAAATTCATTGTAAAAATTGACTTTTTAGGTCTTCCATAGAAAAAAAAATTGTGACTGCATTAGGTAGTAAGATGAGCATTATAGGTTCAGATTTTGTTGGTGGTGGGATAGTCTACAGACTCTTTTGGGCCATGATGCACTGAATACTTCAAAAACTCCTAGCAAATTCATACTTTGTCAAAAAAAATATATAATTTCAATTGCACTTGTTGTTTCTCACACTTATACTAATGTGTGAAAAAAATTGAAATTTTTTAGCAACTAGATGATATCAAAACTCCTCATTTTGACCACAATGGGATATTTTACCTTAAATCCAAGAAAAATCTTTGGCAAAAAATTATTTTTGACTTTTAACCCTTGAAAGACGCGGCCCCAATGACCAAGGTAGCCACCAAAATACTCTAATTATTAGACAAGTAGGTGGATTCTTTGTTTCTATACTTAATTGTGAAGTCATCCATTGGACCATTTAAGTTTGCAATGCCTTTATAGGACAAAATGTAGAATGAGGAACCAATGTGTTTGATGGATGATTTCAATATTCACTATAGAAACAAAGAATGTGCCTATTGATTCAACAATTAAAGCATTTTCATGACTACCTTGCTTATAGGGGGTTGCATCCTTCCAAAGTTAAAATCCACAATGTAGTTACGCTACAAGTAAATTGGAGGTGTGGGAGTAGTGTAGCAAGCTTGAATGACACATCCATCCACCGACCACCATGTGTCTACTTTGCATTGGGTTACCCAAACTACAAAACTGCTAGTAGTGCTAGTCAAAAACAACCTTTTGTTGGTAGAATTTGCTAAAAACTTTGGCCTTGTCCACTAGCCTAGCGTATCATACTCAAATGAGAACTCCTTTTTCCCAAGATGAAAATTCTACAATGTCTATGCCAAAGTCCTTCATTCTTCACAGTCAATTTTTATTCTATTTATAAATGAAAGTTTATTGTTTTAATTTTTCAAAGATGAAGTAATAAAAATTCCATATCAAATATACAATATGCTTTAAAAAATCTTAAACTTTAGAGTAGAAGTACATTATTATATAATGTACTTTTCCACATTACTATTTATTTAAGGACACAACTATGGATCTTTAAATTCAAATTCAATAAATTGTTCATTTTAGGAAATTTTCCAATAAAGCAGAAACTACACTTCTAAAAACTTCATATTGTTAAGTTTGTTCAAAAGCAAGAGATGTCATGTTGAATGTCAAAATGAAATATTGAGGGGAAAAAACTCAAAGTGTTGAAATACATACTCTATCTTTTTTCAATAAACCACCAAAAATAAAATAAGATAACAACTAATAGGATTTAAATTTAATTCAATAATATGGATATAGCATTAATAAAATTGTACACATAAATTAAATGAACATCATTCATTCTTCAATATGCAAAAAGCATGCTTGACCATCCAAAGGTCACTTTTAGTCCCCATCAAAGTTAGAAAAATTTGACCTCTTTTCAAGTATATATCTTAATTCTCTAACATGTTTGTATCATTGATTCACATAGAATAGTATTTCTTGTTTTCATTGATAATTACAAAAAATTTATAACTTTTCTTAATGAATAATAATTGCATGAAGTGCCTTCGCAAGATGTTTATGTTGCATGGTTGGGTGCCTAGGAGTTAATGCCTAAATCATTTTATTTCTTGTTTATGTTAATATAAGAATTTATAATTTGCTTGAAAAACATCAAATTATTTAGTAAAAAATAATCTCTTAAGATTCAAAGTCCTATTTTGGGGATAAATGAGAAGTCTATTGAAAACAAATTTGTCTTGAAGTACTCTATTCAACATCCAAAATGTAGAAGTCCAAAAGCTTAGGGGTAAAATATACAAAATTAGTCCATGAGAGTCTAGGGTCGGCCAATTTTGGATAGATCTATTTTTCAAGACTTGAAAGTTCATAGTTCATTTATACAAAGTACAAAAATACTTAAACATTGAATGCATCTAGATTCATTTATTTATTTGCAACAAGATTCAACTAAACTTGAATGAAATTTGATAATCATTAGGAAAAAAATAAACCCTCAAAAGGGCCATGAGTCTGCAAATAGTGAAAACAAGGAACGTTGGCTAAAAAAATTACAAAAAAAATAATTTCTTTTTGCTAGTGAATTGGAGGGCCTAATCAACATAGGACAATTCACCTTAAATAGTTTTTAAAATATTTTTAAAAATTAATTAAAAATTTAATATTAAAATAAATACAAAATTATAAATTTGATGTGGTATGAGTGCCACCATATTAGATTGCTATTTTTTAATTTATTATTATTATTTAAATATTTTTTAATGTGACCACTAATCATCTTGATGATGAAAAGAGCCCATTGTCCCTCAAAAGGGTTGTAAGTTCCATTGAAGGGATCCTTCACTAAGAAGCAGCCCGTTTAAGAATTCATTTTTTTCCTGATGAGAAACCATGCTCAATTGATTATTATATTGATTTAAGGTGATGTTACCTTAAAGTGATTTTTCCTATTATACATGGTAATTCAATTAGGTGCTTTGCAATGATAATACTAAGTAGCACTAATTAGGAAATTATGCAAATTTGAAAGGAGCACAATATAGAATTTTATTGTATTTTAGATAAAATCAATATAATGTAGTCTATACAATTTTTATATTACTTCAAATGGTGTGATTTATATCCAATTTCATCTACACACCATATTTTTTTTCTAAATTTCATTCAATTGTTCCAAGAAGTGTTTATACTAAATAGACAAAAATCATCTAAGATTCGTTCAAAATAGTGAGAAGCCTCACACTAAATGAATTGATTTGTGCAATAGGAACCAATATTGTTACAAAAACAAAAAACAAAAGTGTAGATTTTTATATAATACAATAACATTTTAGTCCACATTAACTTAAATTGGGGGGCTTTGGTAAATTAGAATTACTTGTACTAACACAAAAACCCTTCCAAAGTTGAAATAGGCTTCCTAAATTACTAGAATAAATCCTACAAAGGTGGAAAAGAAACTATTCTAAAAGCAACTATATTTAAAACTAATTCAATAAGCATTTATCACACTATGGACATGCAATTAAAAACTAGAAGTACATTTCCCACATTGACAAATGTCCATGAAGCAAAATGCAAGTCTTATGTATATGAATTTAACATTTAATAATATAATTTAATACCAAGGTGAATGTTGTATGATGCTACAAGTTTTAACAAATGTGAATCCAAAATCCATTTCAAATGCACAAAGAAGAGAGATTCATAGTATTAAAATATTCCCAAGTATGAAATTAAATTAGAAATAATTTTACTAAAATTTGTCCCTATACAAAGTTGTTACTTCCTTATTATAACAGTTTATTAATGAGAATTTTATAGATAGGTGAATAAGTAAAGTAAGTGTGAAGTAAAATTTGAATGTGAAGAATTTTGATGAACCTATCAAATAGAAGACTTTACAAACCAATGTTTATATCTAATAAATTTAGAATGTGTAAAAACAATGTGGATGTCATACTATATTCCGCACAACTTAATTAATGTGGGCATTTGAATAGTATAAGACCAACTCACACTAATTTAAATATTTTTGGATGAATATGGTGCAATTAGTGTAAACATTTGGATGAAATTGGATGAAAGATGGATGAGAATTCTAGTAATTGATAGAGGATGAAAATATTGTAAATTTTTCTATTAGTGTGCCCAACTTGTAAATCTGCATAATTTCAAATTAGTGCAAGTTAACTTTATTAATGGGTAGGCAATAATTGAACTAATTTGTATAATCTTGATGCTAGTACCCCATTGCAAATTTGTAATATATAAACTTACAAAATCCTATGGTGCTCCCTCCAAATGCACAATTGAACCAAAAGCACCATCATCACTTTGGGTACATCTCTAAGATCAATATGTACCTATAAGGAAGAAACAATTCTAACTAGAACCTCTATCCACCAAGAAAAAACTTTGACCCTTTACAACTTTTGTATACAATATACAAATGTCATATTCTTTGATGTGTTGGAACCTCTTTTCATTTACCAACAAGAATATATATGATAATATTACCATTCTAATAATACTTCCTCTGTTCTATAATGATCTTCCTATTGGCTTTAATTTTTTATCCCCAAATGATCTTCCTATAGCACTTTGTGATGTTGTAATAAGTCAAATTTGGCTTTTGATTGTTTTTTGGGACTAAAAAAACAACTCTAGGTAGTAGTTCCCCCTCCATCCATGCAATCATCAATCAAAAAACAAATGAAATGACTAGAGGGATCAAACATAGTCTTGAATACATACTAAATGCCCATAAAATGAAGACCTCACATTCAAAAATAAATGTCCATTGCTCTTTGAAAATGCCCCCAAATTCCACTTTTTAATACTTCATCACAAAGTTTAGACCCTATGGTTTGTCAACAATTATCATGTGATTATCATTGTTTCATGGATTTGTATGTTAATTACAATTTATCGCATCATTACGATGCATTACTTTGCATGCATTGTAACGATGCGATAATGATGCGAAGTAATACATTATAATGATGCAATAAATTGTAATGAATGTGCAAACCCATGAAACAATGATAACCACATGATAATTGTTGACAAAACGTAGGGTTTAAACTTTGTGATGTTCACAACTACACTTTGAAAAGGGCTCTAAAGCTCAAAGTTTCTTGTATGCCAAGAGTGCACCAAACTCTACTTACATTACAAAACAAGTTTTTAGAATGTTATCTTTAGCCTTAATCTAGAATAAATATGATACTTTGACTACTACCTCCATCCCAAAATAACATTCTTCTTGGTTTTTGTATACGGTATCCAGATGTTGCATTCTTTAGTGCGTTGGAACCTCCTTTCATTTGCCAACAAGAGAATATGACACTTTGACCAGTCTACCAATAGATAATAGGCACAATAGCAAAAAGCAAGTGGTGATTTGGGGATATCTTAGCTTTAAATCCCGAAAATCTACTGGTTGTTTATTCCAATTAAATGTCATGGATCAAACTATCACAAGATCTTGCAAGACACTAAATCCATCCCACAAAGTAGGACTAGTAGGATAAAAATACATATTCTTTGGGATAAAAGTAAAATCTTGCCCCTTGTTTTGTGCTGTGTTTAAGGTATGTTCTTCATCTCATCTAGCTAATTTAGGGTCTCTGATTACAGATATGAATTCATAATTTCCAAATTTTTTCATGTGTGAGAAATAAAAAAATTCTTGCATTTTTCCCCGGGGTAAAATTTCCCCCGCTGATCCCACTTCGTGGGACGGGTTTACCGTCCTGCCAAATCTTTCCCACCTACTCCAATTTTCTACCCCTAGTACCATGTACATACGTGGTACATTTTGCACCATCCCCATCATGGTGAAATATGTGCCAGGTACAACTGCAGTGAGACCATGGACTGCCTCAGGTTAGCAGGAGTAGGTTGCAGCAGGCTCTCAGCCACTGGGGACCCCTTGACTAATTAATTGACTCACAATATGGTATATTTGAAATTTTGAACCACCAATTCAACCACCAATGATCAGTGTACTGACTCCTTTGATTCAAATTTGACCAGGTAGTGGTGTAACTTGTGATCTTCAGGTGAATGATGATGAAGCTACTGAGGTAGCCTGCTCTTAAAAGCGACCTTTTTAAGAGCTGAATGGTTGCCTTTTTCGGAGGAGCTTAAACCCCTTGGAAACAATTTTCAGTGAATTTTGGTAGGAAGAAAAAGGGAATTGGCATCCAACCCAAGTCGTTTCATATTTTTTGAACCTTCGTGGAATTAGTTACGGATTTTTGAAGTTGAAATGGAGGGGTTACTAAAAGCAACCACCTCTTGCAATGTGCACTATTGGTGCATTGAAGAAAGAAAAAAGATGTCATGATTGCTTTTAGAGCATGGTCTCTTTTAGAGCAACTACTACCTTTATTATTCATATTGACAAACTTGAAGAATATGGATGAAGTGTCAACTATAAATTTAGATAATAATAAGGACGTCATATCTTATTGATTTTGGAATAATGGATGATTCAAAATATTTTTCAAAAGTTATTGAAATGAACTAGTACCTTAGGTATTTTCAAGGTGAAGTGCTTTTTGGGTGAAAATAGTGTTTAGGTACACAACATTTTTGAACATATTGCATAATATTGTCTAAAAAGGAATCATTTGGTTACAAGGATATATGTTTGGTACCTAGCTATAATTTATCTTGCATTCTCTCCATCAATCTACTAGCTCTAAGGTTTAATTTTGAGTTCAATACAACCTAGAGGAGGACTATTCACATTTCTTTACCTTGAAGGGAGAACTACATAGTAGTCTTCTTGCAGGTTGTATCATTTAAAAAAGGAACCATGAAAATTTGATAAATTTCTACATCAATTTTACCAAAAAGGTGGTAAGTCTAGGAATCAAAAGGCTCCCAATGAAGGTTAAGAATATTATAAGTGCCACACAATGGTCTTCAATCATATATATTGTATCCCCCCAAAATAAAAATCACGAAGACTTGAACATTTCCACACAATGTTTTCTAAAATGATGATCTTCCAACCAATTCAAAATATGATGGTAATGTTCTAAAAGTTAAGGTAGGAGGTCCATATGTAAAGTGCTCAAGCTCTAAAAGCATCTTCTAACACAAAGGTACATTTTGTTTTCTCATTGCACACATTGGCAATGTACAAATAAGTACGTTTTCAAAGGTGGACACTTTTTGTGACCACAATGTTTCAACTTCAAAAATTCATTAACTAATTCCACTTGTGAAGCTCCCTCAATATGGAACAACTTGGGTTAAATGTCAATTCCATTTGTCTTTCAAGAAAAATTTAGCGAAAAACATTTCATGAAGTCTGACCTCCCCGAATTAACTTTCAACTTTTAAATGGGCGCTTTATGGACCTCCTTTGAGGCATCCACTTTTCAACACAAAAGCTCCAAAGTCCCAAGTAGTGTACTTGCTAGAACTACCCCACCCCCAATAGACAATGGTCTTCCGGTATTCACAACGTTCCTCTTTCATCTTCCGTCTTCCATCTTCCGTCTTCCATCTTCCTCCCCACTGTGTCTGTCAGTCAGTGAAGGCCCGTGCTGCTGCTTTCAATTCCCTTTGAAATTTTGCGCAAGGCGGTCTCCTCAGATTCCTTGCCACTGTTCCTTTTCGCGCTCTGCCAGGAGTTGACGGAGCAGCAGCTGCAACTGACTGAAATCGTAGCCCGTTTGACTCCCTTCCTCTTCACAACCTTTCTTGGAGTCAGCGTTGCCATTTTTTCCTCTCCCACCCTCGTGGGTTTTTTCAGATTCCGAGGTTATGTGCTGTGAGGGTGATCAATTTTGTTGCAGAATCGGCAGCGATCCAAAAATTCGCGCAGATTTGCCTTGCGAACTCCCGTAGAAAGCTCGGAGACAGTGCTTCTTTCTTGGCAATTCTCAAGGTCCATTGTAATGTAGGGACAGTCCTTCCTTTCCGGGTGGTCGCTGATACGGTCGTGGTGCGATGGGGTAGCAGATCCCGATATCAAGGGCCTCTTGGTGCCAAAAATGGTCATGCAATTTCCTGGTACTTGGTACCCCGAGGGGTGAGGTAGCACTTGCTTGGAGTTTTTTCAACTGGAAAGCTCTCGTCGATTGCGGGCCTTTCGTAGCCCAGGATTTGCCAATGTCAATGGCGAATGCGGATCTTCTTGCATGACCTTCGAATTTCGGACAGCGACGGTTGAATCTGGACCGGATCGTGACGATGAAGCTGTGTTGAGTGGGGCATGATTCGGGAGAGGAGAGATTGAGCTCGTGGTGTTCGAGCCATGAAGCCGTTAACAGTGTGCATTCAAGTGGGTGCCGTGGTGGTTGTGCTCGTGCTGTCGTATTACTTGGGGCGCCCCATTTACTACGAATCGCTCGTGAAGTCGCAGGAGGCGGGTTCGCAGTCTACCACCGGCTTGCTCTCAGGTAAGCTGAAGCTCAAACATTTCAAACTCTTCATGGCTGGGCTGGTGATGATTCTTTTGGATTCAGGCTTCAGATTTAGAGATTCAGCATCAGATCTGAGCTTTCTGAGCTCTACTCTGCGTAATCACGGATCATTATTTTTGATGATGCGTTTTTATGGTCGGATTTAGTGTCACTGGGAGTGTGATCTCCAAATTTAGGGTTGGGAATGAATCCAGTTGTAGTGGAGGTCAGTGCAGAGTGTCATGGTCACGTTCGTTCTATTATAGAGGATTGAAACGCAGTTGTGTTAAAAATTTATGACGAAGGGTATCTAGGAGTCGATCACATTTAGTATAACTCTGGTTTTTATAGATGCTCTGAGGTCCGCCTTTCTACTAGCCATCCGCAGTGTGTTCAAGCGTGGTTCGTAACGCACCAAATGATGCTTAATTCGTGCGTGAATCTCACCAGTCTAATTCGCGAACACTACGTCAAAAGTGCAAGGAGATAGCCAGTTTCACGAGTACAATATTATGAGGATATGGGTGCAAGGCAAGCCATTTTCGCGTGTAAAGTCGTCTCTCTAATTTCCTTTCTTGTGCTTTCACAGACACTCTATTAGGTCGAAAAGGAGGGGGTGCCCCGACTGGAGATGTCATATCTGAGGTGCGTTCCACATCTTTCAGGATTGGGAATTATTCACTATTAAATTCCATTCCTTGTAGGAAGGATGACTTTAGTGTGATTGTTGACCATCCCATTCAGGTTAAGGTACTCAGGTTTAGGTAGAGGATGCTATATGCATATGTGCTTTCACTGGGAGATCAGTGTGGAGCCGTGGATGACCCACTTTGGGTACATGAGTCAAATTTGTTGAGCACAAATTTTTTATCACTATTTACAATGATTTCTATGCAATCATTCAAAGTGGAAGGTTATTGTAGACCTCTATTGAAGGGACTTTTGCCAAACCACTTTTTCCTTTCAAACAGCAGTGGTCATAGACATTTAGCCAGTCGTGCTTACACCACTTGCAAATTAAGGCTAACCAAGTGTATTGGAAGAGATAAGTTGCTGTTGGTACCAGGGTTTAGTCAATAGGAGACCGGATCAGGTCCCCAGCGATTTTTTGTGTCCTCTACTTTTAGTTTTCAATTTTCATTGCTCCGTAGAAGTAGGATATCTGCTGAAAACATGTTCTCTCCCGATTGACGCTCTGGGGCGCTGTTTTTGAACACTTGTACAGATGGAACCAGGGGTTCCGAAAGGGGAAGCTCCTTCAGCCAGGGCTACACCTGCCAAAGAAGACTCAGCACCACCTCTACCGAAAGAGGAGAACTCCGGCCATCGTCGATCAAAGCCTGGTGAAAATGGTGAAGCTCATTTCGGGGCTTACCCTGTGCTGAGGGAGCCCATATGGACGGTACCTCCTGTGGGGAGTAAGATGCCTCCACGAGAGGCGTTTGCTTTGACGAAAGAGATGATTGAGTTCCGGGCCAAGAAGAAGGTGATTGCAGTGACGTTCGCCAACTATGCTTTCATGGATTTCGTCACCAATTGGGTTCGCCATCTCACCGACTACGAAGTCACCAACATTCTCGTGGGTACGTTTTTCTTCACTTTGTTGCATCACATCTGAGGTGGAGGATACTATTTGTGTCACTAAGAGACCCTGCTAGGAGGGGGAATGTAGATCTGGAGCTCTTGAGCTAAAATAGCATTTGGCTTGCCTGGCATAGGATATTTTTTGGGAAGGTTTGCTTTTTTTTTCTTCCTCTCATCTTTACGTGAACTGATTCAAAACCTTGCACAAATACCATGAAGCACTGGGTGACGTGACTGTAGGATAGACTAAATTGTTTTTTCATCATATTTGCATATTCTTCATCCATTTCGTATTGCTCCAGTCAAGCTCCATCCAAGCCGTGAAAATTTTTATAATTTGCCACTGGATGCCGGCTGTATTAGGGCCAAGCATTGTAGGAGTAAGACTTTTGGGAAATTACTGTAGAGCTCACTTTGGGTACCACGAGAACGGAATTTTCGTGCGATCTTATATTTCTTACTCAACTATTGATGATTTCTTTTGCAATTATTCAAATTGGGAGTTTGTCCATCACTATGATATACCGTAGACAACCCTATTTTCCATTGAAAAGATTTAGTGGCCATAGACGTTTTGCTGAATCATGCTTTCACTACTTGCTAATTGAAGGGTTGGTGTAGGAGATCAGATCAGTCCCTAGCGGTCTTCGATTCCTCTACCATATCTTGACACAATCTGTTTCTGCTCGGCTCTTAGAAATAAAGGAAGAAGCTTGGCTGTTGTCTTGTATGTGTATTGAATTTCATTGAATTCTATTTGACATGGAGAGTGTTTTTTCTTTCTGCGAAGGCGCGATGGATACAAAGATTCTTGAAGCTCTTTTCTGGCAAGGGGTTCCAGTCTTTGACATGCGCAGCGGCATGGAGACGATTGATGTTGGGTGGGGTACTCCCAAGTTCCACAAGATGGGCAGAGAGAAAGTCATACTTATAAATGCTTTCCTCGCTGAAGGGTTTGAAATACTGATGTGTGATACTGATGTTGTTTTCCTTCAGGTACACATTTAAACTCCTCTTACACGGGTTTTAATTTCCTTCCTTGTCCTTTTGGTGAGGCTAACTTGAATAAATTTGTTTAAATGATGCTGGTTCTGCATGCTCATGCAAGTTTGAGACCGTCCTCGAATTCACAGAACTAGAATAACTTGCAAATCGGCTAGTTGTACTAGATCAAGTAAACGCAAGCCGGTTATGAGTTGCGTCCACCTTCTAGAGGTATTCTAGAAAACCTAGCTGGATTGCAATTGGCAGATTTTTTGTTATGAACCTACATGGCTTTAGAATTGGTAGAATTATGTTAGCTGCAATACGGCGAAGTTTCTAGAGTACTTGTTGGGGAGGGGATTTTCTGCTATTGCGGTTGCATGGTCCCTGTTTAGGGTGGTATGAACTCATGAAATGGTTTATCTGATACAGGACCCTTTTCCTTACTTGGAGCGCTTCCCCGATGCTGACATCTTGACCTCCAGTGACGAGGTGGTGAATTCTGTGGAGGACGACAAACTGGAGAACTGGAGAAAATGTGAGTTACCTTATTCTTATATTTTTCGCAGTTGTGACTTATCTTGAGATTAGTTAGGTCAGTAGCATGCATTGTAATATATTGCGCATTGAAATGAACAACTGTGAATTTTGAGATTCAGCGGATCAGCGCACACCTAAGTGCCGGAGGTAATTATAGAAAGTCTAATTTGGAATCTAATTGGCAATTACAGTAACTTCAAAACATACTTCTATTGCAGAGTATGATTTTTTTTTTTTTTCAGTGCATTTTGCTACGTTCCTTGAGGCTTCACGAATGATGTGTCTCAACTCCAATAGATATGGAAGCAGCAACGTTTAGCCATTGGTGATCTTAGTTGCTAAATGGGCGCTTATTCCGTAACCAGGGTTAGTGCAGGTACTGAGGAGCACGTTCGCATCATTTTGTTTATTGATATGCCCCCTGTTTTCCTGTATGGATGGTCAGCATGGGGAGCCTATAACATTGGAATATTCTTCTGGCGTCCGACAGCCGTAGCAAGAGAGCTTGCAAAGGAGTGGTTACATCTCCTGCTTTCAGATGATAGTATTTGGGATCAAAATGGATTCAATGATCTCGCACGGAATAAAACAGGCCCCTCCGTTGGAGAGGATGGTCTTTTCTTGGCCTATCATGGAAATCTAAAGCTCGGAATCTTACCTGTCAGTTTGTATTGCAGCGGGCACACATTCTTCATACAGGTAGTCCTATCGCAACTTTCCCTGTTTTGAGTTCTCGAAGTATGTTATCAGTGACATCCTGTCTGATCAAGCCGTCAATGAGAAAGTATCATCATATAGTCCCTATTTAACGTCGTACATCTGACAGCTTACTTCATGTTGCATTTTGGAACACCGTTTGGGTATCTGGGAAACAGGAACTGTACAAGAAACTGGATTTGATCCCGTATGCAGTGCACACCACGTTTCAGTTTGGCGGGACTGAGGGGAAGCGGCACCGACTCCGTGAAGCCAAATTGTTTTATGACCCGCCTGAGTATTTTGATACACCTGGTACGCATTCCTTCATTTCAGACGCACCTCCTTCCTCTAATGTTTCCAGTGCTCTGGTAAGTTATCTCAAACATAGTAGTAGACAAAGTGTATTAATTGATATGGTCTTACTTTGTTCAGGTGGTTACGTTTGGTTTAAACCCTCCATTCCGCCTTCCCTTCTATATGAAGGAACGCATACTGTTCAGAGCCACTTTGATTTAGTGAATTATCAGGTATCATATGATATCCCTCTTCTTCGTTCGCTTACACGATTATGGGAATAGATTTGTATGACTTCATTTATGCTAATGTCATCATTTTGTCTGTCATGATTCATAAACTGGAGCGAACAAAACACACAATACTGACACAATATGTTGTTACAGTTAATCCAAATTCGGACAGCACTCGCAGTTGCATCCATTCTGAATCGCACGCTAGTGAGTTCGATTCTCATTCAATTTGGGTGTATGAATTCATTTTGCGACAACTCGTTTTATTCGATAGTTCATTGTGATGGTTATTGCAAATTTTCTGACTTTTTGACGCATCCATCATTTTCTTACAGATTATGCCTCCTGTGTGGGCTCGATTTGATCGTATGTGGTATGGGCATCCTGGTAAATTATTCGGCACAAAAACAAACCAGCCTCTTCTCGTTCCTCTTGACCATGTATTTGAGGTAAGAAGTTTCCGGCATTACAGCTTTCATGAAGGTTTAGATTGACAGCAAAGGCAATCTTGTTGTCTAATGCAGACAGTGTATGGTCTATCCCCTAAGGGCCCGAGCTGAAAATAGAAAATCAACTTTGGAAGATAGTGGTTCATTACAGTAACTTTCAAAACGTATTTCTTTTGTATAGAAATGTAGGGTATGACTTCCTCCTATTTGATACATTTTGTTACCTTCTTGAAGCTTCCTAAATGGTCAATTTCAACTCCTTTAGATATGGAGGCGGTCATTTTTGGCCATTTGGGCACTTACGGGTTAATGATACGACTTGCTTGTTTCAAAAATCTTCTCATTTGTTCTGCGGAAAGCTGGTTTTGTATATCAGCAGAGAGAGAACCAAAATCTGAAGTATGGGTGATATTTGATTGATTTTATGTTTCAGGTTAATCGTATGGTTGCTAACCTTGAGGAGCGTGAGTTTGGACCTCCAATTGGCATCCGAGAATACTCGTTTCTAGATAACCCTCTGTTGGACAAAAAGGTTAATTGGAGAACGAATCTTTATCAATTACTTGATAGTGTTGTACATGTGCAATAGTGATCCAGAGTTCCATATTGTAGTTAATTCTAATATTGCTTCACGTCCAATGATGAGTTTTAAGACAAGCTTCACATGGGTTTTATTAATTTACACTTTGGAAATGGATTACCGGCACTTTTTGTTTCGAAAGGTTATTTGTGCCGTGAGTCGAAGTTTGGGCGTGAGTGGCGTAATAACATTGCTTATGGTCCCTGCAGGTGAAAAAGTCAGTGTTGAAGGTTAAGTTATGCAACCGAAATTCCACAGATTGCTCGCCTGCAGACAAGGCGTTCTCTGGAGTTTTCAAGATCCCCCAAAATAGCACAGACGTTGAGGTTGATTTGTTGCGATGATGTTTCAAGTGCAGTCATTTATAATGTCTGATTTGTGTGAGGTCTTAGGTTTGCAAACCTTGGTCTGGTATACGTCTCGGTTCTGGCATGGATTAGACTCTTATATTTCCGCTTGCTAATGGCCTGAAGTCTTGGTTGACAATTACGAACCTGTGTGCAGCTTACTGCGAATCTAGATTTATTCAGCAAGTACAAAATACTGGAGTTTTCATCATCAATTGATGTCTTCGGAGGGTTCTCAAACACTGTAAGTAGTTGATCTTCATCTGCCCGGAGTTTTCAGCTCTTGAAGTTTTAATTGCATTATTCAGTGATATTGCAGGAAATATTTAGTTATGTTACATTTCCCTTCGTGTGGTCATTGAACTGGACGTGAAAGAGAAACGCGGCAGGTTTATTCCTGTCCTGAGGTTTTACACATACATTAGACTATTGCTATATTTAATTATACGATATTATAACCCTCTCCTGTTGCTGTCATTGCCTTATGGCGCATACCAGATGGAAAAGAGTAATGTCTAGAGTGATTACCCCCGTCCTTCCCTGTGGTCTCAAGAGAGCTGCAGATCTCCAAGGTCTGACAGTCCAGATGTAGAGAGATTTGTCCACTGTCTTGACCTGTTATCCAGTAACACACATTTGTGTCTGGAAATTTTTCATTGGACATGTTGGCATATTGATCGCTCTGATTGATCTTTTGTGTGCAGGTGCGAGGCGCAAAGTTTAAACGTAGGATCAAGAGCTACACAGGAATATGGTGTTGTGTGATGGACAAAATTCCAGGCCACATCTGGTACGACATCTACTGGGATGCGAAACCCGACTGGAAACCTGTTCCCCCCAAGACACCTGCCGACGACCATCAACCCGACTGACTTATAAACCCTTCAAACCCTATAAACCCTTCAACAGCTCTAAAGAAGTCATACAAGGAACACATGCTGATTCCTTTCACAATGACAATGAACTCAGAAACAGGACTCATTGTAGAAAGTGCATTATGGAGATGATTTCGTAGCTCCAAGTGGCAGCAGCTATTCAAAAGCTTCCACCTTCAAAGACGAGACGACGGACCTTCCAATCAACAATTTTGACTTTAATGCTGCATCGTGAAGAATGTCGTCATGCACTTTGTGACCACTGATTTCTAGCTGCTCAGTATTTTGATGAATTGTTGAGAGGGCCTGTTCTGATCATGGAGCACTGTGTACAGAAGCTCTACCATGTGGCATGGACCAGATTCAGAGGTGCACTGTACTGTACTGTACATTACATCATAGTATTCACCTGATTTCAGAGCTGCAGATTTTGAAGCATGAAAATCATTTGGTACAATTAGTGGCCAGTCATGTGGAAGTCCCAGTTGGTGGACAAGAGCAAGGGTTTTGGAGTTCTGCAACGCAGTGCACATTGTGGAGACAGGTGGGCTATGGCAGTAGACAGTATAAAAACAGGTGGAGTCGATTCCTCTCCAGTGCATTACTGAAAACTGTACTAAGTTTACATAAGGTAGCAACACCCATAACCCTCCGTGTAACCATAACTGTCTCCTCTAAAATCTTCGGAAAATCTTGGGAAGTGAATAGATGTGATTACAAGGATATACTACTTCTGAATATCAGACCCTAGGGTCGATATTTGGTGCATTTGTAGTTGGCTCTTTAAAAATTGACGACTTGAACTTAGTGTTCAAATAACACATTTTGAAAGTGCACAAGAATTATTTTTCTCTTGTTGGTATGGTTCAATGAGTTGTTGGATGTCTACTAATAGACATCATGTCCCAAACTCCTAAATTCATAGTTATGGGTATTGTTACCTTAGAGACAATTGAGGAATTGGGGTTGAAAAGGTTGGAATTAGGCTTTGAGAGGACAAATTCATGACTTCATTGAATGGAGTCCCTTTTGAGAGAATCATTGACAAAGATTGGCTATTGTAATTTTTTGGAATGTTTCAACCTATCTAATCTATTTCAATAATGAATATGGCTTGCTAGGTATTGTATTTAGGCTACAAAGTCAAAACACTATTCACTATTCACTTTTGAATGCCTTTACTACACAAACTTTGTGCAAGCAACAAGACCCAATAAGATACAACAAGACCCATACCTTGTCACAAGGAGATTTTTGATTCCCCTTTGGACTACCTTCTAAGCAAGAGAATGTCATTTAAGGATTAATACACATGACATAGGATTCATTTGTTTTCCTTCAATCTTGAAGAATGTTTTTGGAAACCAATGAAGTCTAATAATGAACAAATAAAAATGTGGAATAGTTCCTAAGAAAGTTGTAATTATGACAAGGAACTAAGGTAATGCAAAAACTCCAACTACCATTAGAAACAAGTGACACCACAAAAGCCTTGACAAAAAAACTTTTGATCCCCTTTATTCACAAGGGTGGGGACCAAACCTCTATTTAGAAAGAAGCCACAACCCAATGTGATTGAATTGCATGCAACATATCTTGTTATCATTCCCCAAAAAACTACAAATGGATTTAAAATTCAAATGCAATTTAGGATTAGAAGCAAACTAAGGACCCAAAATAGAATGACTTTCAAGATTTTAAAGAATACCTTTTATATGAAAAAGATTACTTCAATGCCATATCCTAATAATGTGCATGAAATTACTTTACCAAAGTCATATTATTTTGAATTAGTGCAATTTGGAATATTACTATTATTGTACCAACTTCTACAAAATAAAATTTTGAGGTGACACTAATTCTCCTCTCACTATTGGAAACAAATCAATGAACATTGGAGTCCACTTTTTGGTGACCAACCTTCTCTGGTAATTCCAATTTTTGGATTACAAGCTTGTTTTTTTGTTTGTAGCTCGTTTGAATTTTGCAAAATTCAATTTGTTGATGAAGTGGTGTAGATTGTGAAGAAAGAATTCACTTGTAAATATAAATGTCATGGAATTTATCTTCTCTATTTAATCCATAATCTTAGCTATATAAGATTGTGAAGATTGTGATTTTCTTGAATTTTGAATTTTAAAAAATCTATTTTGTGTGATCATGCATCTATAGCTTATTCATTCATCCATATATATTTTGAATGCATGATAGAGTTTGAGTGTTATAAATTGTCGAGAAGCAATGTCGGCAAAATTTAGCAAGGTTGGTAGGATTTACAAATTCTTTAGAGGAAGGATTTTAGACAATTGGAAGTTGTTTTTCTCCTAGTTTTTATGTGGTTTAATTGTAGGTAGAAGATACAGCTTCATTTATTTAAACATTTTTAATGTGTGTAGGATGGTTTGTGATATTTGGAAGAATGATGTAGAAAGAGAAAACTTGGAGTGCACAAACTGGATTTTGTTGAGATCAAATTTTATCACTAAAATTGATTTTTTTAATTATATAATTTTTTAGTGGGAGTAGAATACTAGAAATGATACTAGACCATTCCATTTTCTATTTAAAGATCAATGGCCATAGATACTTAGCCAAGTGGTGGTTACCCCCACTTACTAGTAAGTCCAACCAATGTGCATGATCTTAGTGTGGAGGCTAATGATTCAGATGATCTTTAAAAAAAAAGTGAAGTCACCTAAATGCCCCTAATTGTGGGGACCCCTATATTGAGACTGTGCCCAACCAATAGGGGTTGTCACACCTCCTTCTTCCATTCTTTATCTTCAGAGAATGAAAATGTGGCAATATCTCCATGGCTTGCGGAGAGTTGTGGAGGGTCCATTCTCTAAAGATTGAGAATGGGAATTATTCTCCTAATGAGGTGAAGAATGGGCGTCAAAGAACATTTAGCCCTCCGCGTGCCGTTCCACCCGAGGCGTGCTCAGAGTTCAGCGCAATTCACCGCTTTCACCCTCCGCCTGATCCGACGCTCAGAGTCATCGTAGGGTTTGTGGCGACGGGTTTTCGTTTTCGTTCGGATTTTGAATCTTGTTGGGGTTGGCGGTTGAGGACATTCTGTGTCAGGGCAATTTGAGCAAATTCGGCTTACCTTGAGGTTCGTTTCGGAAATTTGCATTGCTTTTCTTGATGTTTTGGTGTTACGTCGATGGCGAGGGGTTCTGGTAGAGTTTTCAATTGGAAGCGATCGGTAATCGTCGATACGGGAAGTAGATTTGAAAATCGAAGGGGTGTTGCGTCGCTTTGTGGGAAGAATTCTATTGTCGGTGATGAATTATTTCGTATCGCGCAAGACTTTCCTCAAATGGCTGTTTCGAATTAGGCTCTGCTGTATCAGTCTGTAGCCTTATAGCTGAATCCGCTGTTTCACCGTAAATCCTTCTCATTCGGATTGTGATGCAGGCGCTGCATCGACGCTCAGAGTCATCAGTTGAAATCCGTGAAAAATTCCTGCATCGATCCTGAATCGCAGGTGAATACTTCTATCCAGTCTCCATTCTCATTCTCCACACGACACAAAAGGGGTGTCCTTCTCCAAGAATAAAACTTCTATGAAGAATGAGACTTCTATGAAGAATGAGAAGCATGTATGAATTGATGAGTTGCTCTTGGTTTAAGGTTTAGTATAGGAGACGGGATTAGATCCCTGACAGTTTCAGTGTCCTCAAACTTATAAAGGGTGTTGCCAGCTTAGGTTTTAGATCATTTCGATCTCATTTTGGTTGTAAGCGATAAATTTTGGACGATTATGTTGCAAGGTTTGAATGACTAGCCTTTAGCTGATGATTATGTAATTTTCCGTGCAGATGGAGTGAATGTCGTGAAGAAATTAATTTCATTTGAAGAGCTATTGGAAATTTGATGTTTCAAATTTCATCACCATGGATAAAGACTCAATTCTAATGCGCGGATGCTTTCTTACGCTTCTTATTCTTGTTGGGGGAGCCTTTATACCACAACCGATAGCTGCAACTAGTTCATCGGAATACCTGATAGGGGTTGGTAGCTATGACATCACTGGACCTGCGGCTGATGTGAACATGATGGGATATGCAAATCCTACACAAAATGCGGCGGGTATCCATATCCGGCAACGGGCCCGTGTCTTTATTGTGGCCGAGCCGTCTAGTAGTATGGATGGAAACAGAGTGTTGTTTGTCAACCTTGACGCTTGCATGGCTTCCATGGCTGTAACGCTGCGAGTACTTTCCCGTCTGCAAGAAAGGTGTTGATTCTGACCTTTTGATGGATTTTTCAAATCTAAAGTTCTACATTACATTTTTGTGAAATGCGGAAGTGTAAAACCCTAAACCCTAAACCCTAAAAGCCTCACATGAAAAGCCTCACATGAGCAAATGTATATGAAGCAGAAGTGTGGAAGAATACAGTTTGAGGTCGAAGGTCGGTTTTGATGCACTGTGTTTTTTAAATTTCATCTACTTGAGCATGAGAATTTATTGTCAACTTCGATGCGGTATTCTTGATATCTGTAGAACTACGACATGTCTTGATCTCGACTCCAAGACTCTTGTTACCTCTTTTGGATTTATTCTGCAAGGGTCAAGTCTTGAGCTTTCAGCTGAATGTGACTCCTGCGGAATGTTTGTGACAGATACGGTAATCTTTACACGGAGAAGAATGTTGCTATCAGCGGCACACATACACATTCCGCTCCAGGGGGCTTTTTGCAGTATGTCCTCTATATTGTGACTTCATTGGGTTTCGTTCGTCAATCTTTTGATGCTCTAGCAGATGGCATAGAGCTGGCCGTTGTCCAAGCTCATGACAATCTCCGACCTGGCTCTATCTACTTCAATAAAGGTTCGTGTTTAGTTTTATGGAATCGCTTGTAATGTTCCATTTTACCTGTCTTCCTGTTTGAGGCGAGTTCAGTAGTAATTATGAGAATTAAGTACAGTATGTCTTTGAAGAGTTGCAAAAGCAATTTTCTGAAATGAATATTTGTGTCTCTTAACAGGTGAGATTTTGGGAGCAAATATCAATCGAAGCCCGAGCGCGTACTTGAACAATCCACCTGAAGAGCGTGCAAAGTACGCGTACGATGTAGACAAAGACATGTCGCTGTTGAAGTTTGTTGATGCCGAGTGGGGACCTGTAGGATCCTTCAGTTGGTTTGCTGTGCATGGAACCTCTATGAACCGGACTAATCAGCTAATAAGTGGTGATAACAAGGGTGCCGCTGCACGTTTCATGGAGGATTGGTTTGAGAATAATGAGAAACGTAGTCCACAGTCTTCAAATATGAAATCTTTTGAATTCTCCAAGTATTATAGTGCTACGAAGCGATCTCTGCATAGACGCTCCAGCATACTCGGTGAGTTATCTCTATTTATGCTTCTAGTCCCACTATAAGGGCGGTGCTTGACTTGAATTCTCTTCTTTACGTTGTGTTGTTGAACACCCCGCAGTAGAGAGGCAATTGACTGACTTGCAAAACATTTTGTTCAGAAGTGTTTACCAAACTAGACATTTACTTCAACCACACGAAGAATGCATTGAAGTTGGTAATTTATGTAAATTCTACCTGTTGCCTGATACTTTTTATGAAATAATACAAGGTTGAAGGATCCTCGTGGAAATGCAATCGTGTCATCTTCCGACTCTATAATCTTCAGTCCGCTCGCGTTCTATAATAAGATCATGGTGTCTGTTAATCTCCTTTGAAAAGGTGCAAGTGTAGCTTTTATGATATGCTTTTTCCTCTTGCTATGTTCGGTTATGTTTTCAGGATATCTTTCTTGTTGAAGAAATATGTTGTTGATTTATTGTGTCGTTTTGGATTATTAGGAAATCTCCGAGAAGCAGCAGGAATGGAACTCAAAGGTATTGCAGCTCAAATTGGACCATCAGGAGGGCAAGCCAGTACACGGCTTGTTAGTATCATGCGCAGAGTGAGGAACAAGTTTGCGAATCCCTTTGGTTCCCCCCCTTTTGTAGCTGCATTTTGCCAAAGCAATGTCGGAGACACCTCCCCGAATACGCAAGGGGCGTTCTGCCTTGATTCAGGCCTTCGATGTGATTTCAACCACAGTACCTGCAATGGCAAGAATGAGCTATGTGTTGGCCGTGGCCCAGCGTAAGTTAATCACCATATATACCTGCATTCACTTGTGTTTGACAACAAGGATTAAGGATGTCTCACTTAGTCCTCATTGTGTTGCCTCGCCACTGTGACGACGTGTGTCTATCGCAACAATGAATGACAAAAGCTTAGTTAATCAACAAAAGAACCAGAGGCATTCATTTTTTGAGGCAGAGGTGGTTGTTGTTATGAAGGGTCAAACTCAAGATTTAATTTGTGCTTACACGGTGTCTTGCTATGCATCAACAAATAAGTGTTGCGTGTCTGTAGTATTGAAATGATCAACGACAAACAGACGTGCTGTCTTGTATGATTTATTTTGTTAACCTCTCTCTTTGACTTCCAGATGATTTCGTATCTGCAGATATCCTGAAGACCATTTTGAGAGCACAAGAATCATAGGTGAAAAGCAATCAAACGTAGCTAGCAATCTGTTCCAGGCTGCAACAGAGCAGGTTCTTGGGAAGATAGCATATAGGCAAACTTATGTAGACATGACAAATCTCTCAGTGAAACTCAGCTCTGGAGAGGTTGTGACAACATGTCCACCAGCGGTTGGGTTCAGCTTTGCAGCTGGAACTACGGATGGACCAGGCGCTTTTGATTTTACGCAAGGTGACGATCAGGTAATATCCTTCTTCAAGATTTATTGTGAATCGTTGTTTTTCACATTGTTCGAGCACTTTCTTTGGTTCTTGTCTACGACGTTTGGTGTAAAAAGCACGAATCATATTATGGAGCACAATCTGTACCAACGGTACTTTGTCTTGGTAGGGTAATATGTTCTGGAGACTTGTGGGTGGAGCGCTACACAAGCCCGGCCAAGAGCAGATAGATTGCCAGCAACCAAAACCTATTCTTATTGACACTGGCGAGATGAACACTCCATATGACTGGGCGGTACGCTTTTCTTATCACGCTTGTTCATTGCGTACGTTTTCCATGGGACATACATACTCGGTTGAGATACTTCCACAATTTTAAAAGTTTCGAACTTACCTTCTTCTATTAATTACAAAATATGAATGCTCTCGTCCCTACGTTTCTAATAAAACTTCGGTGATTCATTTTCTCACCATCTGGAGTTTCTCATTGGTTGGTGCCCGTGCTGTCATTTCTTTCTTGCAGCCATCAGTGCTTCCCATCCAGATCCTTCGAATTGGACAGTTTATCATCTTATCTGTACCTGGAGGTGTGTATTTTCTTATACTTATGTGATAACACGGAGATGTTCATTTAGCTGTTCACCTTATGCTCTTAGTTGGATGTGACAGTTCATTATTCTTGGTTATTGTAAACGTTTATCAATGTACTGAAAGTAAAGTCTGCCTCAGAGATGACAACTATGGCTGGTCGACGTCTACGAGAAGCAGTGAAGGATACCCTAGTGAAGAACGGAAATGGGGAGTTCAATTCCGATACTCGAGTTGTCATTGCAGGCTTGGCGGGCGACTACTCTCAGTACATTACTACCTTTGAAGAGTATGAGATTCAGAGATACGAGGTTATTACTTACCCTGGTCTTGGCATGCTGCTAGATAAGCTGTAGACTATTGAAACTTTGAGTGATTCATCTTACATCTTATTCCCTTGTCACAATCTAAAAGGAAGAGGATGCGCTTCTACAATCACAGGTTCATGAGAGAATGTCTTATTTTTTGGGTAATAAAATTGTTGTAAATAACTGCAATGATCGAAATATATATACTAAAATATTGCAGAGTGTTGGGGGTGGTCACTTCCAAAAACACTGAGTGGTCAAGCCGGGCTGCATGAAGTAGGATACGTCGTTCTTCACTATCACTTTCATATGAAAAATTACACTGACTGATGCTACCATGTTTGCTTTGTTGAATGCAAATGAGGCTTTCATTTGTCTGCATTGGAGACAATAATATCACAATTGAGTGCAGACATGTGTCTGAAATTGATGTGAAATCTAGGGACCGTGTTCACCCACGATTGAGTTCTTAGTATGCCGTTCTGCGATGCAGGGTGCTTCAACACTTTTCGGGCCCCACACACTTGAGGGCTACATACAGGAGTTCAAGAAATCGGCCGCAGCTTTAGCGCAAGGGATAGAGGTTGCACCGGGACCTTCACCTCCAAATCTCCTTGACAAACAATTGGGATTTCTACCTGGCATTGTAGCAGACCGGACTCCGTTTGGTGTTGCGTTCGGCGATTGCAAAGAGGATGTGCCAGCCAATTCCTCCTATCGAGTTGGTGAAACCGTATCAGTGGTGTTTTACACAGGATGCCCACGCAATGATCTGCATACTGAGGGAACTTTCGCTCTGGTGGAGTTCCTGGACTCCTCTGGCAAATGGGTATCTGCGTATGACGATGATGATTGGAGTGTGAAGTTTAAATGGAGTCGGCTCTTGAGGTATAGTACCAACAGCTTTGCCCAGATTGAGTGGACAGTTCCCGAGACGGCTTCTTCAGGGGTCTACCGGATTCGACACTTCGGTGCTTACAAACACTTCCTCGGATCTGTCAAGCACTTCACTGGTACATCAAGTGCCTTCGTCGTTGCAAACTGAAAAAAACATAACTTGCAAACCTCTAGCAGTATCATTGGATTGTGGTTTCGAGAAAGTCTGTAGATTAGGGTCACTATGTTCCATGGACGTGGTGCATGCTCCTCGTAGTTGTACATAGTTTGGAAGGCGAATAGCGCACTAGCACCCACTATAGATTGTTACTGTGCTCTTGCTTAGGAAGCTTGAAAACAAGTAGGGTCTTAAGTAGGGTCGCCATCACTGAGATGAGGAATTGCTAAGTGACGGTTGTGAATTCATGAACATCCTTGACTTAGATGGGTGTTGAGTGTGTTCTTGTTTATCTCTGTACAGTACTTGCAAAAGCATTATAGGTAATGAGAAACATTTGCATGCTATGCTTGGTGTGCATCCTAAGTTCATTGTTGGAGGATGCGAGTCTCTTTGACATTTGCATAAATGTTGGTGTCAGTTTTGTAGGAAGTCATTCAAATAATTCCAGTGCATGTTACTTCTGGCCACACCGCCACAGTAGTTTTGGGGGCCATGTAAAATTCATCATCATCAAGATTGTAAAAATGGGAATACATTTATTAAAAGATAATAAAATAAAATGAAGAAAATGTTGATTTGAATAGCATTTGTGTATTTTTGATGAAATTAATCTAGTTCACTATCACAATTAATCTATAGTTTACAATTGAGGTTGCTAGTGCATCCATTTTGAATCCTGCATGATAATGAATAATAATATAAATTTTTAAAATATATAATTAATTTCTGAGTGCTCAACAATTCATAAGTCATCTTGTGATTGGTTTAGGATAGGACATGTCAAAATCTTAGACCTAGGAATTTGACATCCAAATTCAATTTTTTCACTTTCTCGTTGAAACTAATGTTTACATATAATATTCAACCTTTTACACTATTGTCATAATACCTAATCATACTACTAAAATCACAAGATCTTCCGTAATATCACATTTCAACACTGTGTGATATTACAAAGGTCTAATCCCTCTGTAATATCATGTTTATACACAATGTGATATTATAGAGTTTCAAAGGCCATTTCACCTCTATAATATCACACAGTGTTAAAATGTGATATTACAAAGGTATAGTGAAATTATGGAGGTTTCATATTTCTTGGCTTCACGTTTCATTTTACTTTCACAATTCTATGATTTTCTAAGCTTTGAATGTTTTCAATTCTAATGTTCTTTTCTTACTACCAAATGATTTGAAGCTTTATTAGATTGAAGCAATTTTGGATTCTAGAACAAAGTATTTACAAAGTCTTTGCAATTTGACAAATTTGCATTTCAATTCTTCAAATTTGATCACCATTGTTTGTAAGTGAAGAAATTTATCAAGTGGTGGTGTCTTTGCAATGTCTTCATGTTTGCAAAGATTTTTTTTGTGAAAATTAAGATACAAAGATTTTCTTTAATTACTTTCCAAAGAATATTGTATGAAGATGTTAATATTTTCATTTAAAGATTATACACACTTTATTAATCTACATTCTATCATATGAGAAATTGATGAAAGTAATATAGTTAATGCGTAGCAAAGCAAGTGCCAACAACTAGTTTTTTCTAAATAAACAATTAGTATTAAACAATTAGTATTGGTCCCATTATTATATTGAAATAGTTTTTGTAAGGCCTTGTTGGTAGTTTAGAAGGGGATTTTAGGTTCTCTTAGAATGTATTATTTAATCATTGTATGGATAAACTATAAATTTTCAAAGTTTGAAAGTAGGTATATCTAATGTCAACCCTAAGCTTTTATGAATGGAGGTTGTACATTTAACCCCTCACCATTGAGATTGCAATGACTTGTGGAAGAAGTTGATAGCATATATGGAGGAAAAATTGCCCACCTTGTCAATTTTTGTGGCTATGTAGAACTTCACTGTTGAAAATTGTAGTTTACAAATGTAGTATGGCATCACCAGTTTGCTTCCAACCAACAATTGGTACATTGGATATTATTTCTATAACATTTGATCACCTACTTCTTGTGACCAAGTAGCATCTTTGTTGCCTCCATCCACAATGTCAGAGTACAATTTCTCAACAAGTATTTTAAATTTTCCAATGAAATTTTTTGAATATGGTAGTATGATCAATACAAAAGTGAGGCTAGAATTTTGGAACATATCTTCAAGAATGACTATAGAATTTGAAATTGAACACTAGAATCTCGGTAGGTGGTGAACAATTGATCTATGGTGGAGTTTTCTTCCTATGGATCATAGCAAGTTGCCTCCATTGTCATAAGCAATGGACATTAGGCAATTGGGATGCTTTCACTAATTTTGCTTTCGACAATGGTGGAGATAGCGGTCATGGGTTACTTTGGTCTTAACAATCCACGCAACAAATACAAACTTCAATTGTCCAGAAAGAACAAGAATTGTTCAAAGATGATAGAGATTGCAAGTGCGGCACCATCCAAAAAAAATTATAATTCAAAATGGGACTTGGTTTTCACAATGTTGGTCTAATGTTGTGGAAAAAAATTTGAGTTCAAAGCTAGGTAGCATGTAGTTACAAAATTGATTTTGTTACTCAAATACAAATAGTTACTCTCACTACATCTCTTACTTTTCCTTGTAGTGTCTTCATATCCTACTTTGATAGCAACTATATCGATCAGGTGCTAATGAAAACACACCTACATCCTACTTTGATAGCAACTATATTGATCAGGAGCCAATGAAAACACACCTACATCCTACTATGAAAACAAGCTAGCCACCATGGAGATCAAAAAACACCCATTTGTCCTATGTCGAGGGCCTTGTGCGCCAATGATATGCCAAAAAGAATAAAAATCTGGCAATCATCCACCACTACTATGTACTCATCTTGCCTTTGCTTATTGTCCGAGGAAGTTCAAGTGCTATGCCTCCAACTACCTTAATCTTGGAGCAACATCTTGGATGTCCTTTACTGCAACTGTAATTGTTAGGTTAGTGCATCATATCTCTTATTAGCAACTACGCTACAAAAATGACAAAGTGCATACATACAATGAATTCATACACTTATATGAAGAGCCTATATTTTTGTCCTGTGAATCTTGCAAAAACAAGGTTCATAACACATAAATATGAATCCACAAGCTTTGCATACTCAAAATTGCTTATGCTTGCAACATTGGCAACTATAACGAAGACTTTCTAGATGACAAATACTAACATGTAGTGCCTACGGTCTCCAATTGTAAACGGTGCATGTCTAAGCCTTACTTAGAAGTGGTGCCACCAACCCCTTGGCAACATCTAGATAGAATTGACTCTGCCATCTATGCTATCCTAGTAAGACTTGTCAATCATGACGATACTGGCCCCATGCATTTTGCAAAGCCAAATCAATGTTGAAGAAGAACAACTTATGCCACCACTTGCATCGTATAGTCCCTCCTCATTTGATCTATGAAGTCAACACCATGCATATGGTTTTGATATTCTCCTTGTTGTAGTATTGAGTTCACTTCCACTTGGACCCCTTGGGACCAAAACATAGCAGTTGCAAGACCAACTTGATTAGCACAAGTAAGAAAGACACTAGTTTCGAATCATAACATGAGGTGGCGGCCATTTGCCTACTTAAGTGCATTTTTCAAAATAAACTGGTCTTTGGGTGAGCACCCTTTGGCATTGCTATCAACACCATGGAAAATCCAAATTTGAGTCCCTTGACGATTCCAGAGGCATATATGCAACGATGTAGCAATCCATGGAACAATTGAGGAGATGTAAAGAAATTATCACATACTTCCATATAGCCTAAGCCAATTGTGAGTTGGTGAACCACCTTCTCCCTTTGACTAGCCTTTGCTAGTTTGATATCCCACCACACTTTTCTAAGTATGGCAACAAATAGTAAATGTATCATAATAGGTTGGACACTAGCATCCAGCACTTGATGCCATACCATATTGGCTTTGACTTCATGTATTGGTGGATTAGAGAAAACTGGCCCTTATAGGCTATCTTTATCTTATCCATTGTTACAAATTTCTTGGGGTTGAAGAGAGCATGAGACCTTTCCACAAAGTGTTCTAACATCCAACACACTTTCCCTATCTAATCATACCTATTGTCATCCTTGTTAAAACAAAGGACAAAGTTGTCCACACAATGTAGAGAGTAGAGAAGCGCTTCAAAACAGTCTTGAGACATTACCATTGGAATCAACCCACATCTCCCAAAAGCATTGGATTTCCAATAGTCTTGAATTTGGAGCATGAATTTTAGACCCATGAGGATCACCACGCTTAAGAAAGAAAGCATTTCTTCAACATTGGTGTCTATCCAATAGCAACCCCTATTTGAGCTAGGTGGGTGGCCTCTGAGGTGTGGGTTGTTTTGCTCAGTACATTGCTACCTAGCATAATAGTTTGTTTCTACGACTAACTTAGTGACAATGGAATCATTCCAAAAAAGTTTGAAAAAATGCTTAAGGATCTAGACATTGTTGAAGGCAACAACTAGTAGGCCCTAGAGAAGGGCCTATTAAAGGCATGTCAATCACCAATCAAGTTCAATGAAGTATGACTCCATTCCGCATCACTATAAAGCTACCTAATTTGTTCTATCATAGCCTTGTAATTGCAATCAACATATGAGAACTCTTCATATCCCTCTAGGTCAAAATTTGCATCTCTCAACAATAAATCATCTCCCTCATCTATTTCCCAATCAAAGTTGGTGTCATTAGATAGATTACTTGTGAAGTCCCAACAGTTAGCCATCCATGAGACATCTTCAGAATCCAATGTCTAGCCATCATAATAGATAAGGCATTGTAGTTGAAAATCTCCAAGGCTCTCTCTATTGCTTGCTCAAGTTGTAAAGGCATTGAGAAATGATTCATTGTTGGTAAAAAAAGAAGTGTGCCTTGGGGCGTAGTCACTTCCTGTCCATCATCGTTGACTTGCACCTGGATAGTGGCTTCCATAGCTTGTGTGCAAGCCTCACCTACCAAAGCACCCCAACTTCGCCAATCCAAACAATGATAGGTGATTACATGGATCCACTGCCATCCAATTGGCTTGTCTACTTGTCCATTGAAATATTGGATGTCACCCTCCCACCAAGACTAATCAAACGTTGTTATAGAACTCTTGTAGATTGCAGTACTATTTTTGGTTGTATCCTAACACTTATAGTGGTACCTCGTATCCTCTGGTAGCATATTCCTAAAGCTATTGTTAGGCTCAAACTACTGGCATGGCAACATGTCACCCATCATTGGAGTGAAGCCATGGAATTCCATATCCTAGTCATTGTTAAAACCCACTAGCCGTCTACACTATTCGTCAAACAAAATTGCATTATTCACCACCTCCACAAGATTCATGCCCAACAAAGACCCTCTAGCAAATGTTTGGCCTCTGCCTCTATCTAATGCCTTTGCGGTCGAGTTGAAGGGGTTATAGTTGGCAACTGCATAGTTC
Organism: Climacium dendroides; assembly: GCA_950106755.1. Taxonomy (NCBI): domain Eukaryota; kingdom Viridiplantae; phylum Streptophyta; class Bryopsida; order Hypnales; family Climaciaceae; genus Climacium; species Climacium dendroides. The sequence goes on from OX467086.1 coordinate 5,434,190, forward strand.
TATCCCGCCTCCATCCACTACCTTTGCGGTCGAATTGGAGGGATCATAGTTGGCAACTGCATGGTCCTACCCTGAATCCATCCATTCTCTTTGTGGTCAAGTTGGAGGGGTTGTAATTAGCAACTCTATGGTCCGACCTCGCTTCCCCACTAGCCTTTTGCAGAGTAAAAAGGGCTCGAAAAAGGGACTCCTCACTATCGCATGCAGGGGAGATCTAATCCATCTACACAGATACTTTTTGTAGATTGGCTATATTCAAAAGTTGTATAGGTGTTGACTCCTACCATTGTGGCATGCATCATCGCTAATATGGGCCTCCATCCCTGATTCTTGTGGACATGGTAATGTCCATCGTATTGACCCTTATGACACATGACCTCCACACACTTGCCTTGTGCTTCTTTAGATTGGACAAGTATTACTATGTTTTGCATTTCAAAAAATCAGAATCTTACAAAGAGCCACTAACTTTTGATTTTTGATATCCTAGTAGTGCAAATATATAATGAATAAAAAAATATTTAAAAAATAATCAATCTGATGTGGCACTGACATGACACCAATAGTGACACATCAAATTTAAAAAAAAAAAAAAAAAAAAAAAAAAATTATTTTTATTTTTTTCTATAATTGCACCGCAAGGGAGATAGAACTCACAACCTCTTTGGGTTTAAAATTTTTCCTAATGAAGCATTGGCATCTTCTACCATTGAAATTGTTTGCCATGTTAGTTGTTAAAGGCCTCCGTTAGGATTGGGTATGGTCAATTGTTGTTTCCCAATAGTGCTTGGTCCTCCTCCAACACCAGTAGTGCTTTGTAGCAAGGCTTGTTTCAAAACCCAACATATTCTTGCACACACTATAAGAAAACCTTGTTTTACGTGACGGATTGACATCAAAAGGAACGGATTTTAGGTGACATCAAAGGTGACATCAATAAAACAAACCCATGTTTTTATGTCAACAACGATGTCCATTGATGTTATATTGGACATCATTGTTGACATAAAAACATGGGTTTTTTTTTTCAATATCACCTAAAATCCGTTCCTTTTGACATCAATAAATTTTGGTTTCTTATAGTGACATTCGACCAACGATCTCCTCTTGCAATTATGTCATGGCCATGTTGTGGACTTGGGACTTCATTGCAAATGTCAGGCCAAAGCTTCTTCCAAATTAATGAATAAACCAAAGTTGGAATTCCTTGACGATTGCTTTCTAACACCCATTTAGTCCAACCCATCTATAAAGCAATGCGGCAATAGCACTAATAACGCCACTCTTTGTTGGTAGCTCTACTCTCCAATTCCCACCTATAATGAAAGTCTTCCTTCTCTATCAAGTACCACTTGTAGAGGCAATTCATGATGGATTGGGCAATAGTCTAGCTCCTACTTTTGAATCTTGCCCAAGTAAATAGTAAGTGTTGGATGCTTTGCAGCTCCTCTATGGATGCCCTCTAGTTCTCAAGCAATTTGGCATTTTATCTTAAAACATTGCAATTGACCCCTCTTTAATCAACCATAGCACAAAATTGAGGAAGTGGTGCGCCTACAATTGCATGAGATGTACATAGCAAAGTGGTGCTCCCATTACCAACATTGATGCAATTTTGTTGTAGAACAAGCTATTGCATGAATGATGCACCCCAAGAGCAATGCTACTATTGGAAGTCATGAACCATGAAGAAGGACAATGCACAGTAGACATCATTCTCCTAGCTGTGCAAACAACCCACTCCACAAGAACATGAAAGCAACAAAATAGTAATGAGTGAGCACCCTACTTCGATCCAACTGAGCTGCTTGAGAGAAGGGAAGTCTAGGACCAACGGTAAGCAATTAGCATCTCCAGGTTACTTTGAATAGCAAAGTATAGACTATCCTTACAAAAGCATGGGGGACAATTTCAAATCGGTAATATTGATTTCTTGGCAAACAATCCACCAACCTACAAAATCGTAGAATTTGAGCTAGTGAAATTGATTCACTTGTGAATTGTAGAGCCCATTTTTCAATTCTCAAAGGACATTTTTTGTCCCCTCAGGTGGTGAGGAATTAAGGCAAGAATCTATAGTGGTCAATATTAAGAAGGGGTCACAAGGGAGTCACAATTAGGATGTTATTTTCATTTTTATGAAGTGCCAAAGTGGAAATATAAAATGTTATGGTGGTTCTCCAAATTTCAACATTCATATACATATTGGATATAAAATATCATATTCATACATCACATGTTTCTAATTCTATTTTCATTCACAATCTGGCAATTTCATCCAAGTTTGTTTTGTTTTTCTTAATTTGAAGTTTTTTGGCAAAAAAACCTCACGATTATTTACCATTTTATAGCCAAATTTTTTTTTTCTGGTGCAATCTGGCACTAGAACCTCCCAAAACTGGTCACAATTAGGTGCTGTTACCTAAATTGAAATTCACTGGAGTAGACAACGGAGCGACGATAGTGAAGGGACCCGACGAAAGCTCTCCGAGAGTCATTAGATTGAGAGAATCGTCCGTTGGGGAAACGAACGAAGTTAGCCCAAGGGAATTGCATTAGGGTTTCGGCATCGCTCTTGTCTGAGGGATGCAGAAGAGTGATTGAAGAGTGATTGTGGAGCACCTTCCATGGAGCGGGTGATGGGGAAGGGTCGATCTTTCTTGAGGCAAGGCCAACCATGGCGTCTCCTTCTGCTGGGCCAGCAGCCGAGGCGTGGCCAGGCGACGCTGGCGTACGAGGAAGTCGAGGTGAAAGGCAATGGCACGGGCAAGGTGAACACGGCTCTGGTGGTGCACGGGCTCATGGGCTCGGGAAGGAACTGGCGCACCGTCTCCAAACGACTGGCGAATGCTGTCGTGGAGGCTGCGCCGGGATCTTCGGGTGAGTGATGGATCCAATTGCGTGGATTGTGCATTCTCCGACCTCTCTAATGCGTGATAGTATGGAGTGTGAGCATGTTGTGATGGGATGGTTCGGTGGCCAGTTGGAAATCCCTTGCTTCTAAACCCTTGAACCTTGTAAGACCTAATTCCTCCTTATTATCACATTTGTACTGCTGGCCCAGAAGTACCTGCCTTAATCTGAATTTCGGGGAGATAGTCCTATTACACGTCTATTACAGGTGAATCAGTTTGAATGCGAGACAAGTGTGTTTCAGGCAACGATAGTGTGGCGATATTTCAAGGTCAATAGAGATTTGAGTGGAACGGAAACTTCTGTTATTTTAGAAGTTGTGAAATTACAAGTATAAATGGAGTATATACTGAAAATGGTCATTTTGATGTTGGGTAGAGTCCTGCTCAGGAGACTCCGAGTATGTTCTATGGAGAGGATGTGCCTGAGGTGTACATTTTAGGGGTATTGGGATCTCCTGATAAGCATTTGTTCCCTGATGCTATTGTAGAATTTAATAGAGCGTGAAATTAGGGAGTATTAATTTTATGTCTCGTTGAAGGCTAGAGAATTGTGGCTCCACGCTGCTGCATGAATTCGTTGGTTTGTTGGTACGTGCTGTGAAGCTTCGCTTTTCTTGAGATAGCTTTTTCACTGGGAACAAATAATTGAGCGATTGTTGGTCTTTATGTTGTACTCCGTCCTTCCCATAATACTATTCCTTTTTTTAGTAATGAAAGTATTAAGAATTTAGCAACAATTTTTTAATGCATGTTACGATCAAAAGATTCTGTATTGAATGTGCAATGTGTCATCTCAATGTGTCATCTCAAGTGCAAAACAAGTGGACGTGGCTATTAATTGCAATCAAGGAAAGGTTGCAGGTACAAAGTATTACATATAAATAAAGATAGGCTTTGCTGAGGAGGAAGATTTCCTGTGTATATTACCCTTTGCATGTTTAGATCTGCACAAGAACGGCTTGGAATTCAATAGATTCAATGAAAAGTTCAATTTTTGTTGGTTTATGACCCAATGAACTTCAAATTGCTATAAAATTCAATTTTTAGAGGGTTTTTTATTTGTAAAATGGACAATAAACTAGACTTCTTGTGCTTCATTTCATTTCTTTACTTAGTTAACGACAAAAACTAAAAAAATCATCTGCAACCCTAAAATCAAGTCTGAAGTAAAGGAGACAAGTAATTTGGGACAAATGGAAAAGAAAAGGGGACTAGCATTATGGGACAGAGGGAGTATAAGCATTTCATTTCATGATCTTATAGGCATTGCCGCTGTTGTGTGGCCGTTTTCTGACCATTATGATGTGAGAAGATTTTGGGTGGCGGGTTCTCAGGATGGCGCATGGTTTTGATTGATCTTCGAAATCATGGGAACTCCGCCAGCCTGTCCAATCTGAAACCCCCGCACGACATTTCTGCTTCTGCGAGGGATGTGGCGGACCTCATCCATGGCGAGGGCTGGGATTCGCCCGACGCAATGATTTCTCATTCCCTCGGAGGCAAAGTAGTGCTTGAATTTGCGAAGAAAGCTGCCATGGGTGCCTATGGAGCTTTGAAACCTCCTAAGCAGGTAAACATTCATCACTTTAAGTTGAGGTAGAGGATGCTATTAGCATCACTTCTAAACATTTTGACCAAAACGATGGCGTGTGATTTCATTGGGATCAGTCAGTAGAGCTCACTGGACTGACTGGAGAGATCATTGTTGGAAGGGGTAGTAAACAACCCCATTTTCTATTAAAAGAGCAGTGGTCCGGGGAGATTTTGTCAAAGTTATGCTTACAACATTTGCTTGTACATGCAACCGAGGGTATTGGAAGAGATGAATTGATGTTGGTAACAGACTCAGTGTAGGAGACTGGATTAGCTCCCCTCCGGTTTTAGTATCCTCCACCTTCGTGACTATCAGGTTAGGACTTGGGGAAATTTTCACCTTGTACCTGCTGTGCATATCTAGAGTGTTCTTTTTTATATGAAAATTCTAGAGTGCAGGGTAGTAGATGAGATCATTTAGGACGGTGAGAGTTGGAGTTGCATGGGTGAGTACAATTAATTGAAACGTGTCAAACAGCTTTGGGTTCTGGATTCGGTGCCAGGCGAGGTGCCAATGGAGAATTCAGATGGTGAGGTGGAGCGTGTGTTGGATATCTTGAAGAGCTTGCCTAAGCCTATTCCCTCTCGCAGGTACGTCTAGCACTGAACTCTTTTTATCAAAGTACTCTGTAATTGCACATTCTCTATCTCCAAAATCTGTCGTGATGTGTGCACATCTGTATAGACAATTTCCGCCTGTGAAGTTATAGACATGCGAAGTGCATTTGGAAACTCGTCTGTGCCCCTTGAGGCAGTGTCATTGGAATCGGCTGAGTGTGTCCTCAAATTATGTAGATATATGGATGGATGTAATGAGATTGTTCCTGATTGCGTGTGTTGTCCTCTTTTTTTCCCTTCTACTCTTGGTTGCAAGGGCAGATGGCTTGCGAACTATTTTGTAGAAAAAGGTTTTTCAAAAGGACTCGCAGATTGGTTGGGAAGCAATTTGAAGCGCGCTAGTTCTACGACAGAGGAAATGGACTGGATCTTTAACGTGGAGGGAGCGTACGATATGTTTAATTCTTACAGGTTCTATTCGAACGCCCGTACGCACCTGACTCGTCCTTTGTTGTTCTTCCCAAGGTTAGAGACTATGAAAAAATGAGAAGTTCTAGCTTCGAATGAATTAAGACACTTTAAAAGCAATAGTGGCATGTTCAATTTTGACCCCTCATTTTAAAGAAGGATTTCTTATTGCTAGAAGAATTGTGACATTCTACGATTGTTGAACAGGAATTTAAAATTTTCAAGCAGTGAGGATTATACTAAGGGTTGTGCTGAAGATTATATTTATTATGTGAAAGAGGCATATGAAAATTACACATTTCTATATGGGGCAGACACCTGCAATTAACTGCTTGTTAACGTTTTGACGAGGACATCGGGGTCAGCTAATTAGGTTTGTCCCGATTCCCGAGTTAGGTTTCTCTAGTGTACCAAGATGGGTCTAATGGAGAAATTGTTCTTTATATGTGGTTTTGAAGGTCTGTACGTTTTTCATCTGGCAACAGCCAAAAGTGATGGTGTGGTCTTATGAACATGATTTGGTCATGATGTTTCGTTTTACTGGCAGGGAAACTGATTATTGGTCTGTGTTGGAGCAACCGCCGAAGGGAATGCACATTGAAGTCGTGCGTGCTGCAAAAAGCGACCGCTGGACACCTGACATAATGGCACGATTGAAAGAGGCAGAAGCAAAGAAACCAGACACCGTGTCCTTCCATACGCTTGAGAATGCAGGACATTGGCTTCACATGGACAACCCGAGTGGATTGATTGCCATTATGGCACCCATTCTAGCCAGAATCTCTCAATAGTGGGAGTCAGAAATGCGTTCGAAAACTCTACGATGGGCTAGTACTGTGGGGGAAGAAGGATCGTGTTGTGCCCAATTTGGTAGCAAACTTGCCAATCGTGGAGCAGGGATCACACGGTGAGACATTCCCTAATAGTGAAATTCTGTGTAAGAATATTTTTAGGATCAACCTGGAACACGGTAGAAAGTCTGCCTCCTATTATGAGGTTATTTGGGCAAATTTTTTTGGTAATTTATTCAACCAGCAGTGCGTCCTGTCTGCCTGTCTTCAAAGTCTGCACTTTATCAAAAGAGTACTGGGTCACAACGGTACAGCAACAAAAACCACATTCTTCCTTAGTTCCCCCGGACAGGTGAACCTCCTGTTTCTTCGAGCATTTAACCCTTTACCTTTCTGCTTATATCTTTTGCAAATATATTATTTACCTCAATGGCATCAAATTGGCCTTTCGAATACCATTATGAATGAGAATGTGAATGAGAAGTTATTTGGACGAAATGCTGCTTGGGAGCAATAGGGGTAGTCACACCTCTGAGAAGCAAACTTGGACAATATCTGAGAAGTTGGTGAGGGAAAAGAGGAGCAAATGAGGAGTCATCATGCATGAAGGTGTGACACCCCTTGTGTATTGCTACAAGGATAATGAAAATTGGAGAACATAGATAGTGCAATATGTAGGTGATAGAACGCAAGTGGCGTAGGTGGCACAACTTGAATACAATTGGGGTTGGAAGTTCCCCAATAAATTTCTTCAACCAATTTCAGGGAATGGCTCCATAACACATGGATAGTCAATGGGAAAGCAACACATCTCAATAAATTTCTTCAACCAGTTTCAGGGAATGGCTCCATAACACATGGATAGCCAATGGGAAAGCAACACATCTCAGTTCTCCATTAATTGAACTAGGAGTGAAGGTGTGACTATGCTTAATGTATTCATCATCTTCAACTTGGAGTTTAGATCTCCAACCATCCAAAATAATTAGAATAATTGACCAAAAGTAGAGATTTGATTTTCTAGAAATCGAATCTCGGTATGATTGAGTTCTCAAAGTATCCAACTATCTCCAACCATTCAATTGTCAAGGACAAACTATGGTATCCATATCTATTTTTTCAAGATACAACATCTCTAAATACAAACTAGGAATATCGTATGTTGGGGTCAGATTCGTTAGACCCCATACGAAATCAATTTTTTTTGCATTGAATTCCCTTTCGTGAATCGAATTTAGAATTTTCAAAGTTTTGTTTGACAAGACTTAGAATATTTGCCGAAATTTAGTACAAGGGCCTCTAGCTTTACCAAAACTTGAGCAAGGTTGGGAGTTAGAGGCTCAGGAGTTGTGTCTTGGCATGCAAGCCCAGAGTTTTGGATTGCTTAGTTAAGCTTACTTGAGTGTTTTTTGTTGAATTGTGGCTTTTACTTTATAATACAGGAATCAGAGGCTCACCTGGGCTGGAGTGAATTAACCCCCTCAAGAAAAAAACAATGAAATTTTTTTATTTCCCATGCATGATAAAATTTGCAAATTTTGAATTCATATTTTTGCAATCAGAGGTCCCAAATTAGCTAGGAAGGGTATATAAGGTAAATTAATCAAGAATTTTTCATTTTTCATCATTTTTTTATAGGATTCAAATTATTTTCATTAATATTTTCTACACATTTCAATTATGTCATATTATAATTTTTGAAATTTTCATTATATGCCATATATATATAACAATATTTTGAATTGTTTTTTTAATGAATTTGACCCAAGCATAGGATAAAAGATTTTAGCAAATGACAGTGGAAGTGAATGCAATTGATTTGAGAATTTTTAGAGACTATGCAAAAAATCTACAAATTTTCAAAGTAGAGGTCAAAAGATCATCTACAATTGACACTAGACTTCCCTTAAACCTAAAAAAATGCCATGGACATTTATTATCCAATGGATAATAGAATTCTTCTATGTAAAACAAAAGTTCAATGTTCATCTTTGAAATTGTGTGGAAAAGGGAGATCTTGCACAATAATTTTACCTCCAATAAGTACCTTTGGATTTTTTTAAGCAAATGATTCACACTCTACCAAAAAAGATGAATTCCACGACCACCAACCCATCTTTTAAAGGTTAAAGAACATCCTTAAAATGCAAAATGCTTTAACTCTTATTGTTTGCCTCAAAAAACTCTTCATCTTCCATTGGTGACTTCTGAAAATTGGTGTTCATGTAAAAAAAGGAAATATTAAAATTGGGTCACTTGCTTTGAAAATCACTCGTTTAGTGGTCTCCAAAGGGGTAATATACCATAAAGGTATGCCTACCTTACATATTAACCTTTAACCCTATAAGGACATGCCCATAACCATTGATTTCAAGCTTCAATTGTCATCTTTTTGTTTAATGTTTTTTTACAATTAGATTTGAAGGAAAAATTTTATGTTTATTTTTTTAGAGATTAAACCATGTGTCTACTAAAAGTTATAAAATTTTCCAATATTTTCGGGGAAAATTTTGAAATTACTATGAATTTTTTAAGAATTAAAAAAAATACATTACAAGGGTGATTCGTGGATTGAGCATCTTCTTTAGAAAAGTCAATAAGCACATAATGAGTGAATTTGCAATACTATTCACTAAAAATGTACTCAAACACCCTCCAAATAAATAAATTGGATGAAAACATTTTTTTTCATCCTACAATGCCAAACAAAGTCATCCACCAAACACTAAGTGTGTAAGGCATGCTAAAGGGTTAAACAATGCTAAGGTCAAAAAGTAATTGGTGGATGACTTGATGTTAGTTGTAGAAATAAAGAATGCACCTATTGGTTTAATAATTCAAGCATTTGGTGACTACTTGGTCTTAAAAGCCACATCTTTTTAAGGATTAACCCTTAACCCTTAAACAATGGACTAGTGACTGTGGAAATCATCCATTTTGATACCATGGGAATCATTGGTCTTAAAAAAATCCAAAAGAACTCATTGGAAGTTAAAATATTGTAGAAGATCTCTCCTTTTCACACAAAATTCCAAAGATGAATAGTTGCACTTTTGTCCTACACTAAAAGGTTCTTGTCATCCATTAAACACCAAAGGTCCACCTCAACATTTAACCTTAAAGTCCTAAGGCCTTTTTTCCATCAAAACCCACTAAAAACTGTCATTTCTATAGCAAAGAACAAAAACTTCTTAAATTAATTTTTTTACATATCTAACCACAAGATCTTGTTCTACACTAGTATAAGAATGTGTGTGTGTATATATATATATATATATATATATATATATATATATATATGACTGTATAGATTGCAAGATATTTGCATTCAAAGTGAAGAAAACAATTTTTTTATACCTTGAGCAACTAAATTTTTGGCTCTAAATCTTTTTAATTTAAAATTTTTGCACTATTGATTTTGATTTTATAAATTTTTATGTTGAATAAATGAATTGAGAATCTAGGGAAAAGAAATCAACAAAAAAACACTTAATTTACACTCATTAAAAAATTGTTAAGTAGAAATAAGTTAAAATTGAAGGGATAACTAAACCATTAATAGCTTTAAGATGGGATTGAAACACAATAATCCTAAAGGTGAGATTGTACTAGTAAGAAAACTTAACCTTGCCTAACAAGTTTTTGTGAAAAATTGTTAAAATTGCATTCAAAAAGGAAATTTATAAGTTATTTTTTCAAGAAGATGTCTCTTAACTTTCTCATCACTTGTCCAAATAGAATAAATCAAAGCTTTAGATGTAGACAAAAGTATAATCTTTGAAAAGAAATTAAAAATTAAAAAATTTAACTTTTTGTGATTTGGGGGGGATGTCCCTTGAGTTGCTTTTATACTCATGGTGGCATAACTTTTGTTTCTAAGCACCAATTGAAATAAAAATTATATGCCCCAAAAGCTAATTTGATTTCTTATCTTCAAAAAGAGTTTAAAAAAATCATGTCAAAAATTGAGATCACACAAATCTACCTGACAGCCTAACAGTGCCTTGTAGAAACTTTGGGACTTTAAAAGAGTTAAGGATTAAACAATGAGCTAGTCACCATGGAAATCATCTATTTGTGTACCGTGTGAATTGTTGGCTTAAAAAATTGAAAAATCACTCATTAGAAGACATACTTCTATAGAAGACCTCTTTTTCACACAAAATTTGAAGGATGAATAGTTGTATTTTTGTCCTACTGAGATTCTTTGTCATTCGTAGGCCAGAAAACGTCCTCCCCATCATTTATGGGTGGGGTAGAATTGTCAAAGAGGATAGAAAGTGTCCTCACTAGTTTTGAAGAGCGAAAATCTTACACTTGGAGTCGTCAATTGAGAAAACATTCTGAGGATGACTTATACATCTCGAAGAGACCTTTGCAATGACATATGTTGCGAACACAAAGGATAACTACCGGATTTTCTGTGGTATTTTGAATTCCAGAGCATTGAAACTTTCCGGAGCATTGAAATCTGATCGGAACGGTGAATTCCGCTGATTTTTTTTGGCCCATTGTTGCTTACTAAAATTGGTAAATAGTGTTGGCTACACTAATTGTCAACAATAACACTAATTGTGATTTGCAAGGTTAGTATTAGAACATTATTTACCCATTCTAACACTATTTTAGCTCTATAGTAAAATTTGATCATTTCTACAAGAGTGCATTTAGTGTTAGATGGGAATAAAATATAGAAGTTGAAATGGTAATATAATAAATTAAAGCTATCATCCAGTTCACTACAACACTAATTATCACCCAGCACCATTGACATGCCTCTGGAACGGCCTTTGAGTACGGCAGGGGTTTGACTATTTTGCCATTATTTCAAATGGACAGTGGAGCCTACAATTTTGCAGTTCACCACCAGTGCTAATTCAACACCTTTGGTGCATCAAACGGCCCTCGAAGCAATTTTTGCAGTATTTCAGGTGGTTCTTTGCAGTACTATACCAAGTCTTACGGGGAAGAGAAGTCCTCCCATACAAGGATTTCACGGCTGTTTTAGGATGCTAATACATAAAGTCCATCCCCGATTGTACGGTTGGATTCTTCTGCATGTCCTCCGATGTTCCACAAAAAAATTTCAAAGTTGTCCAACTCTTTCAAGTTCTGTAGCAACGTGAAAATGGTTTGTCACTTTGGGGTTAAGGAGAGACTGCATCATTGCACTGAAACAGCAAAGAGTAATAATGTTCAAACATCCACTCAAAAATAAGTCGCTTCAAAATAATCCAAAGGACTTTAATTTCTTTTCCATATGTACAATAAACATACATGCACAATATCTTCCTTAAAATCGAGGTAAAAATCGTAGTTTTGAAGTATTTACAGGGACATTGAACGACCAGATTCTGGTTGCCAAGTCATTTAAGGAAGCAAATGGGCAAGCCACCCACAATAAACTAGGAAGATAGCATGTTCGCTCTCAAGAAAAAATAGTGAAACTACTCTGAAGCTCATTTTTTGTGTCCGATATCTCAATGCCTCGACTCCCTGCACAAAATCGAACACTGTCAAATCATATCCGCAGTACATCTGCCTCGGTACTTCCAAGAAGAAACAACTTTGTGAGCAAGAAAGAGCGAAAAGGGCAAATTGATGCAAGAGAAGAGCTTTGCAATAAGTTCACTTGAAGAGCCTTGCAATTTACGTGCAGAATAAAAAGTAAAAAACAGTTTATTGAGCAGGCATACAAACCAAAACCAACACGACCCACAATCCACCAAAGTAATCCACGATATTTGAATAGACTAGGAACTTGGAACTTCGCAGTGCAAACCAGACAAGACATTACCTGAATATCTGGGAAGAAAATGCACCGCCTGGATATAAACAGCTTGGTCAAAAGTGCACATTTATGTACATGTTAACGGTTAGTGGCTTTTATATGTAGAATTTCATTCTCTATTGCACCCAGGTCTTTCTTTAACTTCGTAGCTGTTGCCCAGACCTGCGATAGGAAACAAAAAAACGAATTTGTTACAACCACTTCTGGTCACTAATCGTCATTCACCAGGTCGAGGATGTCCTTATCCTTGAATGAGGAATAGAGAAATATAAGAACAATGCATGAACCATGCATAACGTGCACTTGCGATAAGGTGACGTTGTGCTCGCAGCAAAATATAACTTCAGCAGTAGAGCTCTCGCAGGTTGTATCCCTCGAATGAGTTTAGATTAAGGAAAAATGAGTTATTTGTGATTCTCTTTTTAAAGACTCTGTTCTTAAGCTGTACGCACAATACAAAAAATTGAAAAATATTAAACAATGTTCAGATTGTTGCTGAATTAGAAACTGCACAACAAGAGTATTTGAATTATTTGTAACAGACACGAACCTGCTGGCGTGCAGCTGTGAGTAAGCTCAAATCCTCGGCTTCTGAGTGCTTCATAAACCACATTCCTAGTGAATGGTCTTTTGTGTCTCCTCCTTTCCTTTCTAAGGAGCTTTCTCCAACTGCACCAGTCCAGTGCAAGACGAAGTCAATTGTAGATATATAGTAACATGGACAAGTATCGACCGTTATCATTACAGTCGTAGTCAGATGGTAGACTCCAGAAAACTAAAGAGTTGGATTTGGCGGAATATAATACTTGACAAGATGTAGGAAACACCTCAATAACACTAAATGTTAAATGATTTGCAACTTAGAAACAACAAAATCTGTCCAAAACCTCAGTCATGAGTATTGATAGCTGGCCAGGCAGAGGATGAATACCTGGAAGAGTAAGTGGCGAAGTTGGATTCCCCAGAACTCGAACAGCAGGATGGTTCCGTAAGCGTCCAAATGATGCCTCCATGGGCTCTGATAACACTATCTCATCATAGGACTCCACCACAACAGGCTTTTTGGTAGTCTGCGGAGCTGTCTCGTCGTCGGCGTACAATTTCAGATGGTGAAACCTGTTTGTTTCGCTCTCGACAGTTAGATCCAACAACGGAACAAAATCCAAGCTGTTACAATAAAAATCATGTTCACCAGATAGGTAGCAAACACAAGTTTGCTATTAGGTGAAACACCTGGAATACCTACTCCAATTTCCAAAACCAGAGAATCTTTCTTTAACCCCTACGTGCTCAAATAGCCAAAAGTACTGCTTCCATATTGATAGAAGTTGAGATAAACCACTTAGGAACGTTAAAAGAAGGTAACAAAATGTACCAATAGAAAGGAGGTAATACCCTGCATTTTAAAAAATATATATAAATACCGGTATGTTTTGAAGTTACTATAATCGACTATGAAGTGAAGCTCCCTTTTCTAGCTTGGACACGTAGGGATATGGATTCACAGACTCCAGAAAATACTGATCACTTCTCTCAGTTGCTGTCAGACCTAAATTGCGAAAACGATTGACGGGAGTAGGAATAATAAAGCACGACTCGAAAACGAAACTTGGGTGCGAAGCAATCCACCAAACAATGTACACAACTGTTGAAAAACACGAAGTTGGATGTGCTTTCTGCAAGATCTACACTTCCTAAACAGCGCGCGCGCACATTCACAGGAGAAAAGACGTACAGTTCCATAGGTTTTTCTCCGACGTCTGGATGAAAATAGATGGTGATGCCGATTTCAAATTCGCCCCATCCTGACTCGGATAGCTCAAATGGAGCGGCTTCTACTGTTCTGGTCGGCCTCTCAAAACTAGGATGGAGCTGAAAGACGACCCTCTTGATCAGAACACTCAGGTCTTCATTGTTAGCGCTCCGAACATATGTTGTCCATTTATGGGTACTTCTGCAATCATCACTCCTTGATTCAGTCAATTCCATTCAAACGAACCCAAACTTCTATTGTGGCGGCCTAGTAGACCCACAACTAAGCAAGGCCCAAGGAGAGAATACTAAAACCGTTAGCGACCTGATAACATCTCCTATACTGAGACCTGTTACCAACAGCAACTCAACTCTTCTGATAAACTTGAGAACATATTAGCACGAAGTGTAAGTACGCCTTGGTTGAATGTCCATGACCACTAGATTTTGAATGGAAATTGTATTCGTCAACAAACTCCCACTTTGAATTTCATACACAGTGGTAAGAAAATTATCTCAACAAATTTGGCTGTTTTACCCAAAGACCTCTTCAGAGCTCTATACTGATATCCCAACTAAAGAACACCCCTACAAGTTCGTTAAAATGCTTAAAGTGACAGAAAGAATAATTATCCTCTGCCTTACTGGTTGCATGAACAAAATTTGAGAGTAAAAATTCGTCCTCCACAGCAGATTTCAAGCACACATCACAAACAACAGACCAAAGCGAGGAAGCGAAAACTTACTCAGCCGCCTTCTTTCCAAGCCAAAAGGCGATGGAGCCATATACGATGGGGATAGTAACATCCACCCCTTTAACTCTTCCCACCATTGGCTGCAAACATTTCAAGTAACGTGTAGGAAACCTATCGTCACACAGCAATACGACAAAGCGAGAAGAGAAGGTACAATAACATTGACCGAGGAAACATTAAGAAAAACTGAGTACAGGAACGAACCTTCTTCTCGTTCTCATCCACCAAGCGAGCTGTTTTAACACGCTGCATCCGTTGAATAGCGCTCACTTCCGTTTGCTCGATTCCGTATTTCTTCCCGACCACGGCTTGGGAAAGTTTCCCCCTCAGCGCAACGATTTCGTTAATCTACGCAGTTCCAGAATCCAAAGGAAACACAAAACTGCGTGAAACTTCCCTTACAAATACCAATTCCAGCCAACCGAGCATTCCAGGTACCCTAAATCCGGTAGAAAATCATTCGCTGAAAACTTAAGATGTGAAGAAGAATAAAGACTCTGGCAATCTCTGTCACAACAGAAGTGTGTGCAATGACAGCCTTCAGTGATTTAATCTTCTACTACATGAGTCCACCTCACTCGACAGCAGTCGAGAATGATTCCCAGCGAAGAACCCGAAGTAGAAGAGAGAGAGAGAGAGACGAGCGCAACGACAGTGGTCACAACGACAGCTCAACCCTAACTCCCGCAATTCCTACACAGCGACGTGTTGCAAGCTGCAACCAAGCTACCTCATCCGTGGACAGGTCGTGAAGCCGTCGCTTGCGCTTGGAAGACGCAGTGGCTCCGCCGCTGGATCCCGCGCTTGTGGTGGACCCCGACGGAATCTGAAGGGAGGACGCGGGCGAGGGCGGCAGCGCGGCCATGCCTCGCTCTGGCACTCACTCAGCACCGTTCGTTCGTTCGTTCGTTACAACCCCACGCTCGCCTTTCCTTGCTCTCCACTTTTCGGTTCGATTGGATGACGCGAAACCCTAACTTCACCCCCAAAAGATCCCACGCAACCTTCGAACCCTAAATAAGCACGGAAAAAGTCAGCAACGCCGACACAGACACATTCCCAGACCAGAAAGACGGCGCAAACCCCTGAAAACAGGGGCGCTCACGGATCGAACTCGCTTTCTTCGCATGCGCTCGTCGCATTGCCACTTTGCAATTGGGATCGGCCAATCCATCCGCTGGCATTCACTGCCCTTGGAGCGAAGACCACGACAACGAAGACAGAGCGCCACGCTCATAGCCCCTGCACTCTATAACCACAGATCCTGTACCCGCGTCCCCAAAACTCGGTATGGTAAAGATAGAAATACAGTAGAACTTCTATAAAGTGTGCTTCTGAAAGCCAATAACCTCTCTAAATTGATATTATTCCTTATGACTCAGCATGGACACATTGAAGATGTACAAAATAAGTTAAAAAAAAAGAAACTTTCACTAGATTTGAAATCTAGATGTTCCTTTGAAGAATGTGACTTCTAAAAATCTTCAAAAGTCATTAATGCCATAGTCCACTCTCTAAAGCAATAGCCTTTGTAATGTAATATTCTCCTTTGGCCCTACATAACATTGTTCATTAGGGTAATCTCCACCTCACAAGTCAAGGTATCATTCCCCCTATATGCAATTTAGTTAAAATTTAGAGCATCTGATTGGCGCTTTGGGAGGAGGTTGTCAGTGCTAATCCATCCCTTGGCCCATCCCTCCCCCACGTTGATTTGTACATCAAATTTAGAATCTGTCAACGTTGGAGGCTCTCCTTTAATTGGTACTTGGGGGAAGGTTGTCAGTGCTAACCTATCCCCTAGTTCATCCCTCCCCCCATGATGATTTGTACATTAGATTTAGAATCTATCAACCTTGAGGGCTCCCCCTTTCTGTAGAAGCAAAAGGGATCCCCCACACTTGGTTAACAATGTTATGTAGGACTATTACCTTATAAAATTCGATAATAACTCCAATCCCCTATCTGTCCTATCTATTGGGATTTGTGTGCTTGAATTAATCCCATAGTGCTCAACCTAAAGATAATAAGATTATTTAAATTTTATAATAAATAATTGAAACTCCTCCGACATATTAGGAGCAATTAAAATGCATTTAGTGAACTTGTTGAACTTTTGTCTTCACCATTTTAAGTGGAAAAGAAAGTTCAATGAGTTCTTGAGTCACTTATCATCATTCATTTTAGGAAGGTCAATAGGTTTGTTGAATGTGACTCCCCTTGCTATGATTCCCTCTATTTATATCATTGACCCATATAGAGCTTTCTTTTTTTTCCATTAATATGATACTTTCTTGAAGTTCCTTCAATGAATAATATTACTTGCATGAAGTTCATTTTTCACAACATTCATTACCCACCTAGTGGATAATTGAGTGAATAGGGGTTAAGAATTTCTCAACTTAAATCCCTTGTAAAGTCAAAAAAAGATAATATGCATGATACAAAAATTAATTTTTTGGAAGCCAAAATTGGTCAAGCACCTACCGAATGTATAATAACTGCACCTCATTTTGTTTTAGTCAATTTAAGTATGGTTACCACTTTTAAACATATGAAGTTCAAGTTGATAGTGTGGACTTGATTGTTGAATAATTATGATCTATTTAGTTTTTAATTATAGAATTATACATAAATTTAGTCTACACCTTAATGTTCTACACTATAAAATACTCCTATATTGAAATTTCTAAATATTTCAAGCATATATTTTATTTAAAATGAATTTATCACTTTTATTTAAGAATTTATGATAATTTCAAAATTTCACACAGATGTCTAAACTTCTTATGAATTACAAAAAACATATCATTTTATTTCTAAAAAGTCAAAATATGAAATTCATTTATACAATTGTAAAATGAAAGTAAACAAATTGAAGGATTTAAAAGTTTGAATAAGTATTTAAAGGCCCATCTTTTAGAGGTTAAATTGACCACTTAAGTTCATTTTTCTTGGATCTTGCTAAGAATTAAAATAGGGTTTTACATTCTCTTTCATCATTTGTGCACACTATATAATAAATAGTACTAAAAAAAATTGAGTATCCATGATCTATCATATCTTTATATGAATTAAAGTTGTATATTTTAGGCACAAAGTTGCTTGTGTGTCAAATTAAAACAACGGTCACAACTAGATGCAATTTATATTTTAATTTTATCATAAAATTTAAGTTTTTGGTCAAATTTTTGGAAGACACTGTCATTTAATCTATATTTGAAAAAGACATCCTCCTAAAATTTTGGTTATAAAAAAATAACAACCATTGCACTTGTGGGCAATGGTTCGTCAAAATAGTTTCTAATTCATGTAAAGTAATATTTGAATCTTCAAAAGATAACCTTCCATTCATCAACAATTTGATGGATTGATTGAAGCAAATGATATATTTGTACAAATATATAAAAAAATGTGTCAATATTTTTAAAAAGACTATCATGAGTTAATTACGGACCCGATATTGAATGTAAATCAAGTATTAAGGATAAAAAAAACTTAAAGAATTGAAATACATAGTGTATAAGTGTATATAGCATCAATAAAGTTCTATAAAAAAATGGAAAGAAAATCATTCAATGTACAAAAAGAGAGTTTGACCACCCAAAGAACATTTTTAGCCCTTAGCATCATTCCAAGGTCAACTAATATATAGATTGTGAATCATGTCCCTAAACATTGGCTACCCAAGCACACTTGAAGTGGCTTCAATGACTTTAAGCGGGCCTTTGCAGAAATGTGTGTCCCATTGTCACTCAACACCAACTTCTAAAACGACCACTTCAAAAATTTGACTAGTTGTACAATAGAAGAGGGCCTCTTCAATGACACAAGACCATAGAATGTGGAGAATCTTGTGTCAAATATAGCAACATGTAGTCATTTGGGGAGTAGAATTTGTAATGGTGGTTAAAGTAGCGAAAGTTGACGCGTGGCTTCGAAGTCAACAAGGAGGTTGGATCAGCAATCCTAAAGTATAGTGACAATGTCGGATGGTGGGGATTTGGGCTCCATCCACAAGCCATGACTTCTCAAGGGCCTACTAAAAATACTCTCATGTATCAAATTGAATGTAATCATGCTCTTCAGGCTTCCTACTATATTGCATCGATGGGGAAAAAAGTACTAGAAAACAAAAGAATTCCATCTAGTGTTTTGCTAGAGGCTTAGAGTGGGAGAGCAAAAAAGCAAAATTTCATGTTTCACTAGAATTGGTAGATAATCCCATTGGTTGAAATTAGACAATCTTCAGTAAATCAATACCTTTGGAACTCTTCTTGTATCCATTTCCATCGGGTTCACATAACAATGCAGTTGCACCCAATCCTTTTTTTTGGCACCATGGGGGTTGAATTGTACCATTTCAAAATGAATCTCTACTTCTCACCAAATAAAAACAATCTTTTTTTGCTAGAAATTTTTCATTTCTATTAAAATTGTAGATGAAGTTGCCAAATTTGGATGAAAAATGCATGAATATAATTGAAAAGTGTTTTTATCCTAAAGATGGATGAATGTGAAAATGCAAATGCTTTAACCCAGAAACAACGATGAGGCCATTTTGTGGCTTTGGGATGAATGTTTCTTGAACTATAGAGAATCGGGAAGCAGTTTTTCATCCACTTCTTTCTTGTTGACCTTCCATGTTGGGTTATTAAGACAATCTAGTTGATTTTGGAGTTATGCTATTGTTTGTCTTCACATAAATGAGAATTTCCAAAAAAAATGAATCACAAAATATGTTGTTTTAGGGTATTTTAGAAAGTTGCTCCTTGCTTTAAATCTGAAATTTCTCTACAAAAATGATGTTTTTTGAATTTAAGACCAACTAACAAAATGAAGTTCATTCACTCCAGTTTCTACTCCAATTTGAATTTTGAAAAAATCCCTAATAATCAATTTTTTATTGCAGTTTGAACTTTGGATGTATTTTCAATGTCTACTACGTTCTAATTATAGAATGGCACGAAAAATGAGTTTACACCATGTTGTTCATCACTATAATATGCACACATGGTGAAAATTTCAGATTTTTTAAAATAATTTTCTATTTGATATGATTTTTCTTCATTATATCTACAAAAATTCACAAAAAATCAATTATTTACAAAAAAATCTAAAATTTTGGTGCAACGAAGAAGACATTTTGTTTCATCTCTGAAAAATAAATTAAAATTTTTTCATACATATCTTCTTGCAAAATGGCAACAAATTGAGTGATGACAATGAGGCTTGAAATCATCGATCACAGGTCCGTCATTTAGGGGTTAACCAAATTTTAAGCTATCACTATCCTGGCACTTTCTCAGAAAGAAAAAGAAAAAGGGCTGGTTGCACCTTGTAGCTCCCCTGTGAATTTTGCCCACCGATGGAGTACAGTATGCAGGAGGCCCTTAAAACCCTAAACCTTCTCACTTTGTGATCACCAGTTGTGTAGCTTATTGTGCTCTCAGATTACCAGCAGTGTTGCGCATGAAGTGATGTGCCTCATTCGTAGCGTCTGGATTGTAGTCACTGGGGTCTCCAGCTCCAATTTTAGGGTTTTCAGTCTGGTTCAGCAGTAAATTATGGTTCCGAAAGCTTGTGTGGGGAGTGTCAGTGGCGGATCCCAAGGTGGATGTTTCGTGTATTGTTAGAGTACGTTAGCAAGGATTGGGGTTCGCTTGTATTGGTGAGATTCTAGGGTTTTGAGTGTGGTCACGGCCATGCGATGGCAGGAATGAGCGGTGCAGGAGGGGAATCTTGTCCGATTTGCTTGGAAACCGTGACAGGGGAAGCGTTTCTGGACCAATGTTTCCACCGCTTTTGCTACCACTGCATCCTACAATGGTCGGAGATGGTACTGACGGCGTTATCGGCCAAAACCGGCAACAACTCCAAACGTCCGGTTCCTCCCCTCGAGTGTCCGCTTTGTAAAACGCACTACACGTCCATCGTCCACGACTTAGTTTCCGGAAGCAAGTTTCAGCGCGATTTCTTGCTCGCCCCAGATGGTCGGCAGTTCCGTCTCTTGGAAGCTCATCGACGCCGTTTGGCAGCGTATCAAAAACCTGGAGCCCCTACGACAGATATGGATCCCGCGCGAACTGTGATGAAGGCCAATAAGTGGTTGCCGTGCTGGGTACGACGGGAACTGGAAGCGTTGATGCAGGACGACGATGTGGCCATGGTGACGCATCATGTGGTCGGGGTTGTCGAAGCGCTGCAGAAGCGATCGCAAGGCTCCATGTTTCGGCCGGAT
Source organism: Climacium dendroides (assembly GCA_950106755.1). NCBI lineage: Eukaryota > Viridiplantae > Streptophyta > Bryopsida > Hypnales > Climaciaceae > Climacium > Climacium dendroides. The sequence goes on from OX467086.1 coordinate 5,455,054, forward strand.
GCTAATGCGACCTGGAAGAACTGGTGCAGCGCAGTTGCAGCGGCGGTGCGACCGTTTGTGTTTGAGGATGCTGAGACTTTTGCGGTGGAACTCTGGAAGTTCTTGGATGCCGGAATGGACATCGCTTTCTATGATCAACAGTTGCTGGATTCGGCTGAAAACGACGTCCAGGGTGCTGCAGTGGAGGAGACGACGAGGCCAGTACTACTGGACGAAGATGTGGAGTCCTAGGGATTGTATGGAGCTCTACGACCTTGCGCGACTCAGATGCTCCGAAACGGGGCGTGCATTTATCTTTGCTGTTCTCAAAATTGCCTTGATAGGGTGAGTCGCCTATCTCGAAGAAGTTTCAATTCGCCAAAACGAAACGAAGTCGATTCTGTCGCTCTCTGCAGACTTCCCTGCTTGCACAACAAGTTCTACGAGTGATTGAATTCCTCGAGGGTAGACAAGCCATGGACCACACACTTTCTATTCGCCACGCACTCACCGTGTACACCAACAGTGCAGAATGATGCAAGAAATTGTGATTCACATTGTAAGAAAGTTGGTTCCCTTCTTGAAGACTATCCACATCATGACCAGCTGTAACTCTCTAGGCAAGTGTGAAAAAATATTTGAAGTGAAGAATATCTTCTATTCTTATGAAAAATTGGACAATCGTCACTAAATGCAGCAGAAGTCACAAGATATACATGATAATGAACCATCTTCTTACAGTAGTTATAAGACGCAATCATCGATAGTTGTAGGAAGATTCAAATTGGGCTACGGAGGATACCTCCGAGATGTGAGATGTATATTTTTTCAAAATAGGGAGATTAATTTCCACATAGTTGGAAATCAAGTGGTTATAGCAGGCACTTCTTGGACGAGCTTGACTTGCCGCTGTAAATTGGACTCTTTCTTATTTTATGAACTCTTAACCCACACACGACCATACAGTGATATCAAATTCGGCCGTATCTTTATTATTCTTTGCACAATATGATCAGTCAAATTGGTCATTTTAAAACAATGAATTTGCAATCTTTTAGGAGCTCTGCCGAACAGAGTTCCTAATTATGTAACTACTGTGGACATTGCACTTGATTACAAGTTTGTAAAGTGTTCAGAACGGGTTCATTTCGTCATTACGTGCTCAACACTAGTCCAAAACTCACGACTATCTAATTTCTGACTTTTGTTGCTGCAGATACAATTTGTCTGAACGGGATCTCATAGACCAAGCAAACTCGCAATGCCTCCAACTAGATACAGTATAAACATTTATTAACAGATAGAATGAAGTAGCATCAAAGATTTTTTAAGCGATTGCTGTGTAGCACACGAGTTACAATTGCATCTACAGTTCTTGCTGATACTCAAACTACAATTCCTCATCATCGTTAAATAAAAAATTCTGGAAGTACATAATGTAGCATCCAGAAACACGGGTACTTCTGCAATGTAACCAAACTTGATGAAATTTCCAGTCCTCAAACTGTGTATACAACTAACTAACCACAGCCAAAAGGCACCAAGGGTAGACCCCCGGCGAATGAGATTCTGAACTCTGGCCACGAAACCTAAGTTAATTGACACATGCAGGGGTCCACCATGCAGGCGATCTTCGATGAGGCGAACCGCATTCACCTCTGAATGCACACCACATGAAGTCCAACACCAGACCCTGTTCCATTTCGTTCCAATGAATGACAAATTCATCTGCTCGACACGCACCCCGCTACCCAATCACCCCCAAATGTAGAACAAAGAGTCCACTGAGGACGAAGAACATGCTCCAAAAGTATGCCGCATCAGCCACCATTATTCCAGCACAATCATGCCTTTTGTGAACAATCCACTCTCGTTGAAACTAAAAATTCATCGACGGAACAAGTAATGCCATAATCATAAATCAGCGAGAGTTCAATAGCAGAGGGCCTCTTGCATCTCGCCTCACGAGCAAGATCAGTTCGCACAGCTCCTCAGCCTTGCCTACCAGACATATCAACGTAACTGATCCACCCTATGAAATCAGTCGGACGGAACGACTCCGCCAACAGCTACAAACGCACTGGATGACCTACAGGGGGCAGCTCGCTTCGAATTCCCGTTGCTCCTTACGGCAAAGCTCAAACTCGTTGCTATAATAGTCCATGCACTTCGTGTACGATTCCATGGCCTTCGGGCACTTGGTATTCAGCTCCCTCAACCTGCCATACCCGCCACTACCTGAGAATCGTCCTCTCATGCACAATGCCAAACACTCCCCGAGCCAAAACCCACGCTACGTGAAAAATTCACAATCGGCTTACCTGTCCTGGCTATAAAGTCCTCCGAAACCACTATCGCATCATGAACAGCTACATTACCCTTTGAAAACAAGGAATTAGGGTTTCGACAATAAGGAACTTACAAGGAGATGACGCATCGCGTCACGTCCTGACCCTGCTGCAAGCACTTCTCGGGGTTGGGATCGCTCCTCTTGCAATCCAGAAACGCTCTGTTCTGCGCGCCACACTTGGACCCGATGTGCTTCGACGAGGACATCAACACGGCGGAGGTGGTGATGGGCGCCCCTTCCAGCGACTCCGCGACGCTCCCCATGGCTCCTGCAACCCTCTGCTAACCCACCAGAGCTCGGCTTCCCTGCTCCGTCCTCCCCTTCGCGACCACGAAGCTCCGGTCCGAAAAGTTTCACAGGAATCCCAGCAACGGAGAGCGCTTCGACACCATCGCAGAGTGCCAGTTCCCAAGAAGGGAGATGACGACCCACGACCGCGCGGGGCCTGTTCTGGTGGATCCTTCGACCGTGAAACTTGATTTCGTGCAGCTCTTCACCTGAACGTATGCCCATGGAGTTGAAAATCCTTCCACTCTGTTTCTTCTCATTTTGTCACTGTTTATGCTCAAAAAAATTTGTAATTATTTAAAGAATTTTTTAAGAAAAAAAAATGTCTTCTATATGTCATAAAACTTTCAGCATTTTTTTTTAAAATTTGAAATTGCTATGCATTTTCTAAGGGAAAAGCAACAAAAATTCATATCTAAATTAAAACATGCTCAAATAATATGAAAATTTCTGCATGACTGTGTGTATACAATAGTGTGAAATGTCATGGAGAAAAATATTTATCAATAATTAGAAATTCAAGATTTTGTGGCTATGGGCCCTAAGTTCAAATTTATATAAAATTTTAGGAATTTTTCAGCATTTCAAATTGAAGTAGAAATTAACCTTTATTAAGTTCATTCATTAGTTGGACCTAAATTCAAAAAAGGCTAGTTTAATGGTTCAAATTCACATTACAAGTAAAGAAGTCGAAGTTACTAAAATACACTATGTAGTGATTCATGGGTTGAACATCTGTCTTATAGAAGATTCAAAATATATTATATTGAAAGAATATTCAATTCCATTCACTAAAATTTCATTCAAGCAACTTCCCCCCCAAAAGGAAAAGGATGAAATTTTTTTTCCATCTCTATACCTCCTTAAAATCATTCAAAGGACACAAACATGTGTCTTCTTATGCATTTCATAATTAAATCCAACTCAAAGATTCACTTTGTATTTTTTTCTTTGACCTTTAATAAGCAAATACCGAATTACTAATGAATGGAGTCCATTTTATCATTCCAGACTAACTATTCCCCTACTAATTCAACTATTAATCAATTCAAACATTTAGAAATTGGAAGTTGAAGTTAAATTCATTTGATTTTGAAAGTTGCGTGAGAAAAAAGCAAAACATATTCCATTAGATTAGTTGCATCCTTATCATTTCAAAGCTCTTCATGGTATTGGAGCCTTTTCTAATTTGTTTTGTGACCAAATGAGGAAGATTGACCATAAACTCAATATTAATAGCTTTATTTTATTTGAGTTTTGAAATTTAGCAAACTACATATTTGGCTTTTAGTAAAGATTGTTTAAGCACTTTATAATAATAGCATACTTCCAAAGGGTATGTTTTGGTTATCTAGTGTTTAAATCCATAATTTTTTGTACCAATTTCATTTGAAATTTTGATAAAAAGTAAATTTTTTAGCAACAACTCTTATAGAAAGCAGTAGAGATGTTCTATCAATGGTAGATATATTAAAGAAATGTATATATATGACCTTTACATTGAGGACAATATTTTCAATTTCCAAAGTAGTGTAACTTGCAATCTTGACTGGAGTGATGAAGCTATTTACATTAAAAATATATATAGAATGTGGATGAAATATCATTTTTACCTCCATGGTTATGTGCATTCATGTAATATCATCCTAAAGTTTAAAATTATTTGGGATGATTCTCAACAATTTCATCCATTCAAATTTGAAGAATATTTTGTAAAATATTCCAAAATATTCCAAAATCATTGAGATAAACAAGTAAATCTATTTCTTTAGATTTTCATAGACAACTTACTTTGTATAATTAGTCTATACATAACATTGTATAATTAGGCAATGGTCCTTCTCCAATCTTCATGTTGGAAAGGTATTATAGATTGCTAAATGCTTGGGAGGGACTTATTAATTAACCTTAAACCCCTAAAAGACTAGCATGCATTTTTTGGCAACATAGAAATTTTGGGTAGGTATGTGGTGTGATTGGAGATTGGATATTTTCTAGGCTAAAATTTTAATAGAAGGTGGGGATAAGGAATATCTTTCATATGCACTAAATTTCATGACATTTGGAAATACGAGCCAAAAGTTATGGTCTTATATGTTCTTTTTTTTCATAAATGGGCAATCCAAGTAGATTTAAAAAGTCACTTTTTTCAGAAACCAAAATTTGAAATTGATTTTCTAAAAGTTATATATGCATGGAAAGCTTTGAATCATTTCATTTTGATCAATGAGTCAAAAGTTATGAGGAGTTTTAGTTTGCGGGCAATTATGGATTTTCTACTCTAAAATAAACTTTGAAGTTCTTTATTTTACTCAATTTTCAATATTTTTTGAAAAAAAATAAGAACATTGGGTGTAGATAGTTTCTTATAACATTTCAACCATTGAGATTAGTATTTTTGAATTCCAAAACAAAATTCTTAACAATTTAGTATTTTGAATCATTCTCTACTTCTTTTTATTTACAAATGTGACCTTGTGAAGTGCAGCTACTTGGTTTTTTACAGGGCCCCAAAAGGGGTTTTGTCACTTCAAATACTAATATCTTGCAATCTACACAGTGGAAATTTCTAAAAAAATTTCAACATCTTCCCAAACCAATATACTAGAAGATCCTATAGTTACATATGCTGAAGAATGACTTTTTCCAAAAATTTGGTACTTGTACAAAAAATGGAAGTTTTAGAGTGTTTTTGGTGAAAACATAGTCATGATCCTTTAGGGATTAAAGGATTGACATGTATTTGTTAAAATCATCCCTTTTGACATTGTGTAAATAGTTGGTTTAAAAAAAATCCTAAAGCACTCATTGGAAGTCAAACTACTATACAAGACTTCCCCTTTTCATGCAAAATTTTGAGGATGCATATTTGCACTTCTCCCCTACAAAAGATTCTTTGTCATTCATCAACCAAAAAATGACTGCAACATTGTTTATGGGTTAATTCAAGGATTGGCTCAAAACCCATATACTGTAACACAATTTTGTTCACTGCACAGGTCCCATTTTCAAGGGTGAAAAAGAAGCCCCCTGCCTCATTGGTAAACAATGTTATGGAAGTCAATACTTTCATTCCAAACAAGTTCATGGAAAGGACTGTGTGAATACTTCCAGCAAACCACACACAGGACTCTGCATAGAACAACGAACCATGTGTTTTGACTCTCGAGCACTGAAGCACTTTGCAATATCATGTATGGAACTTGATAAGTTCGTCCATCTTCGTCAATGAAGAACGTTGCTTTTTGTTATAAAAATTTATGTGAAATCTCCGTACGACGTACTCAAACCTGCTAATAAAGCATTGATCAAAATATAGAATAGTGAATCTATGTAGTTTGATGAGAGTGTGCGGTTTTACGACCGCATTGAGCTTGTGCTCTTGGCTATGGCGATGGCGAAGAAGTTAACGGTGGCCATGGCTGTGAAGGCCCTGCTTCTCCTCGCAGTGCTTGCTCTATTTCCCTGTGCTGCCATCGCCGACGTCGACGCTTCTATGCCCGCTTTGGCGGCTCACATTCGGGAGGTTCAGCGACTGGCGAAAACCGCGCGCGGGGAGGGCGACGAGCCGGATTTGGTTGGACCGCTCGGAGTGGCGGAGCGTGTTGGAGCGGAGGATGAGGTGGCGAAGGCGGATGTAGCGAGTCAATTGTTCGCTCACATTCGTGAGGTGCAGCAGATGGCGGCGGAGAAGTTGGAGAGCTTGAATGGTGAGGGTGAGACGGAGACAGAGACGGAGGGAATTATGGAAATTGCAAAAGAAGAGGAGGAGAAAGAGGTCGATCCCGGTGGAGTGGTGGATGCTTTAGTGCAGAAGAGGTTTACTCAGCTGGATTCAGCATTGAAGTTTTTGAATGACAAGGATGGCGCTGAGTGGAGTGCGGAGGGTGCTCAAGGCGACGATGCTATCAATCTCTTGGATCAATTTGTGCGAGATAGGCAGCAAAAGAAGCGCGGTCGGGACGCGGAGGAGCCGGAGCCGGAGCCGGAGCCGCAGCTGGAAAATGATCATAGTCACGAGGCTATTGTCGAGCATGGAGAAATTGGAGGCAGAAACAAGCACGGCGATCGTGATCACGTGCATGCACATGATCACGGACCTGGACACCACCAGCACGATCATGACCATGGAGATGCGCATGTCGATGCTGGCTTCTCTAGACTAAGCGATGCTGTTCATAAAGACCAAGATCACGGTGATCACAGCCACCGGGACAAGCATAGGGAGAGCTTCAAGAAAACGAGATACATCCTGTCAGATGAGGAGAAAGAGGCCGATCCTGGTGGAGTGGTGGATGCTCTGGTGCAGGAGAGGTTTAATCAGCTAGAGGCAGCATTGAAGGTCTTAAACGACAAAGATGGCGCTGAAAGTCTGCATTGGAGTGCGGATGGTTCCGAGGGTGACGATGCTATCAACCTCTTACATCATTTTGTGCAGGAGAGGCAGCAAAAGCGTCATCAAGAGTCGCATCTGGAAAATGATCAAATTCACGAGGCTACTTCTGTCGAGCATGGAGAAATTGATCATAGACACCGAAACAACCACGGCGATCGAGAGCATGTAGGAGGACATGATCACGGACATGGACTCCGGCATGACCATGGAGACGCACATGCCAACGCGGCCTCCTCTGGAGTAAGCGATGCACATTATCGTAACCATGACCACCAGCACGGGGAGAGCTTTAAGAAAAAGAAATTTATCCTGCCAGAAGAGATTGCAGAGGAGGAGGATTTGCTCCAATATGGTTTCGAGGGACAGAGGTACCCAAGCGCCGAGCATTTAAGACGATCGCGCGGTCCGGAGCTAGGTTCGTTTTTTTCTCTCCGATTGTTTTAGCTTCCAATTTTTTGCATTGGAATCTTCGTTTTCCTATTGTACAATGATGGATTGAGTTTCAAAGGAGGATTTCACGGCTTCCGTTCGAACATTACGAGCATTACAAGTATTACAAGCATTCATTACTCAAGAATTTTGTCTTCAGATGGGCACGTACTACAAAAACTGTGAATGCCTGAATTGTATGTCTGAATTGTCCACACGCAAAAGGTTCAGCATTGTTGTATGGTGGAAGTCACTGCACTATTGTGTTGGAAGTTCAACTGTTTGAAAGGTCATTCCTATCCATGAGTTTTGGCTCAAAAAATGAGGGTTTAGGGTTAAACTAATTCCTTCTTCCTATCCCTATTTCTGCTTGTTGATTTTAAATGTGGTCGAGGGGCAGCTTCTAGCTAGTTTCATTGCATATTTTTTATTATTCTAAGAGGTCTACATGCTCTCACTGCTATTAGCGAGTATTTGAATCGAGTTCAGTTTTATGGTAATTGCAAGAAGTGATAGTGCCTGCAAATATACCTTCGCTGATATATCTTACAGGTCCTGTGGACCTAAATCGTCGCCGATAATTAGAGAAATGGACATTGGGTGGCTATTGCGTTGTAGTTTTATGCTAAAGTACATGACGATCATTGTTGTTGTGCTGAATATCATTAACCAGACTTCACAAGCTGTACTTCAAGCTATTCTCGAAGAAAACTTTGTTACAATATATATGATGAGGACCTGTGTGCATGTGTGTGCATGTGAGAAGGCGTTTGGTTGCGAGCGATGGGTTGTTCACTGCTGGTGAGCCTGGCTTCTCTTATCTGCCTAGTGCTTCTCCCTTGCATTGTCTGTAAGTCTCTCTCAGAGTCCTTGATTTCCAATGAATTTTGAACTAATATAACATATTGAAGAGCTTTGACTCTACGATGCGCTTTCCAGTTGCAGCGTGTACTCTTCGTGCGTTTTGAAGTTATTTTGAATTTACTACGACAGGGAATATTGTGTCATTGATTCAATTCACCGCATTGCAAAGCTGAGCTGATACTTGTGCTTGATGCAGCAAATGGCAAGCCTTCAGAGACATTAGTCAATACCTTGGCTTCTTTTGGGGTAAGTTGTGCAAGGGTTACTGTCTCTTTGTTGGTGTATTTTTGCTTGGTAAAGATTGACATCTTACGATTCAATCATTCCAGTATTATTCAAGCACAACCTTTGAATATCAGCGTTCTCTGAATACCTCATACTTTTGTGGCATTTTGTCAGGTGTGATTTGTGGCTTGGTTCTAATTGCTGCAAATTGATTACGGTTTACACTGAATTATTTGCAATGCAATCCATAGATCGGGCTATGTAGGGCAATATCGTTCATACTATTCACAACGAAGATAAAATTGACATTTACGGTGGTTACGTCGTGCAGGCTGGTGCGATGTTAGGAGATGCTTTTCTTCATCAACTTCCACACGCATTTGGTAACTCTTGCTCGAGTGTAGAATACTTTTTGCTTACTAGCGTATAAAAATTCACGGCTTCTTCTGATGTGGAATGCTATTTGCAAAAGACAGCTTCTTCTGATTGTTTTGAAGGCTCACCTTAGCGATGATGTTGATCAGGTAGACATCTCTTGTCTAACGAATAATAGAGTTCAAACTATACACATGGAGAAGAAATTGTTCCTAGCTCCAAATCCGATGATGTTGGAACTTAGGAACTAAGTTGAGTACGTGGTATGTAATCCACAACTCCTTAGTATGGGGCTCGTTGTCGTGGCTACAGGAAACTCTGGGACTCCACATTCACAAGACGTCCGTCATCATGATCATGATCATTCTCACCCCCATGCGCATGGGCATGACCACATATTATCTGCAGGCCAAGGTCATGCGCACTCACTGCAAGACTTATCGATTGGCCTTGCTGTACTTGGTAAGCCTTGTCTAGATTCTACAATTTTCTATCTCCCTTCCTTACTCTCTATTGATCCATTTTGTGAACCTTCATCATGCTTGTTGAAGTGATTTTACCAACTTATTACATTATTACCTTCATATTTGCAATGTTTTGTAATCAAAGACTGCGTATAAAATATTGAGTAATGTCTCAGCATGCATGAATACATCACAGGTATTGAGTTGATACGTGGCTGAACTACAGGTGGCATTCTCCTCTTCTTCATTGTCGAGAAGATCGTAAGACGATATGAAGAACTATCCTGCAACAGTGAACAGCGTGGACGAGGTCATAGCCATCACCATCGAAAGAAAAAAAATAAGGCCAAAAAATTGGAGACCCCCGAGAAGATTGCAGCAGTTGAAGAACTGGCAACACTTGAAAATAAGGAATCAAGTTCCTTGGACACTATGAGCTCAGACCTCAAAAAGGTGTTGTCTTGTTGCGTTAGTTTAGGTCATTTGCTACCTCAAAGTGGACATGCGCTCGATATGATTGGTGTTTTTTCTTGACCTGGTTAATTTGATTGAAATTCACTTAGCTTAAGGTGGTTACTTTTGAGACCTGAGGAGTATAGATAGCTAGTGTAAATGAGAAACTACGTTTGAGGCATACAGCATTGATGATGGTAGTTATCTTACATCGTGTCTTTGGGCGTATCATGCAAGCAGCAGTAATTTTACAATTCTATTATATAGGCACCAGTTTCATGTGAATCTATTTTCCTTATAGTGTTTTTTGCACTTTGTCAAAACTCATACGGTAACAGAGGAAAAGTGGTAAGAAGAAAGACACAGTTTCAGTTGGCAACGTCGTAGCTACACAGCAGGTGGAGGCAAGTGGGGTGTTCGTTATAGGTTACTTGAACCTCTTCTCTGACGCAGTGGTAAGTAAGTGTTACGTTATATGTCATTGCTTGATTGGGTTTATGCTGCCTCGAAGGTGCCTTTGCTTTTTAAATTATGTCACAAAACTGGACTGGAGTCTTGTGGTTTTAGATGGACGACTTGAAGGTCTTTTGATTGTGTTACTTGCTAATCTTTTGGGGGTTCTGTGTTACAGCATAACTTTACAGATGGCGTGGCCCTTGGGAGTGCTTTCTTGCTATATGGCACAGTGGGCGGCTGGTCACGGACTTTGTTTCTGCTGGCGCATGAGCTTCCTCAGGAGGTCTTCTCTTTCTCAGATATTAATCGGTGTCGTGCATATCTTGATTCATTAGGCTTGCTTCAGATTTCAGAAGTTCACAATCTTCATTATTCTTGATTAATATGGAATTATGATGTCGTGTAGATTCTTATTGATATCCAATGCGGCAGTGACTTTTATGATCCGATTTTCCGCTCTTGTGCTACACTGCTACTTGCGTTTAAGTACGTGTTTAATATTTGAGTTGCTCCAATCCGCAATCTGTGTCTCAGTGAGGTTTTTTGTTGGGTTGCCAACTTATGACATCCAGAAGGTCTGATATATTTCTTTTTTAAGGGATCAGGTTGGGGACTTTGGGATCTTGGTGAAATCTGGCTTCAGTGTATTTGAGGCCCTGGCATTCAACTTTCTTTCGGCATTGGTTGCCTTAGCAGGAACTGCCGTGGTATATACTGCTTAACCTGTTCACTGCATGTAGCACATGGATATTTTGGTAGACTGTAGTGTCAGAGAGAGCATATATGTCTTGTGGACGTCAAGTTTACTTGTCAACTCAGTTGTCTTCAAAATTGCTGCAAATGTCAAGTGTAACTAAATTTTTCAAAAATGTCGATACTGAAACGTGGACTTCATTTTTACCCTTCGTGTTGGATTTATGTCAGGCCCTGATGTTTGGTGGCAGTTTGGGTCATTCATCTTTGATAGAAGTAAGCAACTGTTAATGATAATTTGTGTAGTGCAGTTTGCTTTTCTCATTTTTTTTTTTCATTTTTTTCATTCTTCATTAAATCGCAGAATTTCTAATTCAGAACCCCTGTTGAGAAACCTCCTCTCAATGTTGGTCTTGACTCAATCCGGTACTGCAGGGTTTCATTGCAGGTGGGTTCATCTATATGTCGGTAGGTGGTGTCATGCCCAGCATGCATGATCAGGGCTCCTCCCTCGCCTCAACTCTTTCACAGCTTGTGCCCATGGTGTTTGGCATGACTGTGGCTATTGTAATATCCCTCGCTGAGTGAATTCAATGCACAGGGAGATCACCAATTCACCAAGTCGGATGAAATATTATTTGGATACCAAATAGATGTTCTTTCCTCCTCTCGTTGCTGGGGTGTAGTGCTTTCGAACTCGATAGGTTTGTTACGAGACATTGAGGTTATATTGGATATGAACCACCATATCGATCATGGTATCTGCAGTTCTCGATGGGAGCTAGAGATTTAGTTAGCTAAGCATTTTCACTGAAGAAACGTGAGAAAATTCTCGTTTCTGGTTCAATTTTATTTTCCGTTTGGGACAATTACTAGAAATTCTTGGAGTGAAGAAATTTCTGAATTATCATGAGGTGTGCTTTGAAGTATTTTTGCTTTGCAGTTTCATGTCTGTCTCTACATGCATGTCTGCAATTTTGCATCTTTAGTTTCAATTAGACGCATACTTTCAATGCAATGCAGTCAAGTTTGCCATGACAAGTTTTGGTTGGCAAAGAAGAAGAATCATGTTAAGATTGATAATGCTATGGGTCTTAACAATTTGTACAATTGGTTGCACAGTTGGATCAGCAGATAGTGGCAAAGAATTCTAATTGTAGAATTGCAGTTTGTTGTTTCTTATGAGTATTTTGAGATCATAAGGCTATCGAACCACTCAAGCTTGCACACATTGAATTTATGTCGGGTGTTAAGACAAATTTGACCATGTCATGAAGAATAACATCATGTCAACATCGTGTTGTATGGGTAAGTTAGGATTCAACTTGTATGTGTCGGAGCATGTGCACAAGTATTTAATATCTGGAAGGCCTCGCCCTTACCCTAGTAAAAAAACAACTAAATCATGATTTTTCAACACAAAAATTCTTTTGAATTGGATATCTTTCATACTATAAGTATACTTTACCGCATGCACGCGAAAGTCACCGTGAAAGGATTTTTAGAGACTGCGATGGCGTGGTGGGTTGATTAAGCTCCCCGTTTTTGACCGCAGCTTCCCACCGCATGCACGTGGAGTGCCCTTCAAAACCTTATCCGAACATTCGTTTCGTCATTGTTGACGTCACCATAGACGATAGATTGGGTTTAGGGTTCTTTTGATTGCTGCTCTCTCTCTTCTGCCTGTTGCTCCATCTTACCATGTTCAGAGCATTTGAGGCAATTATGGAGGACTTGCAAGCGCTCATTGATCAAGTAATGGAGGACAATTCACAGGACAAATTTTCCACTACTATGATTATGGATCACTTCAAGCGGCCATTCATGAAGAGTCTCTGTAGGTAAAAATTGCAACTTTGCTAAACGAATGAGTCTTTTGTACTTGTATTTGCTTAACTTGTTCAATTTCCATGTTCTGGTTGAATATTTCATCTTCACATAATTAGAGACAAAATATATTTGAACTCTAATAATCCAGGAAAGTATCATAAGTTGTGTTTGTATTCATATTACTTGTTGGCAACGAAAGTTTTATTGAGAAGAAATTTAACTCCTGAAGTAGTGGAATTCGTAAAAGCCTCATTGTATTGCTGGACAATTGTTAGTGGAGGTGAGAGTCACAAGATGGAACCTTGGACACCAAATTTTGAACAAACTAATGGAGGTGAGAGTCACAAGATGGTGCTCTAGACACCAAATTTTGAACAAACTAATTTTAGTTTGTGCATTGGTTTATTGTGGAATCAATTTTAGTCCTATATTGGTCATCTAAAATTTATGAAGGTATTAACTTTGCTAATGCATTGGTTTATGAAGGAAATGATTTTTGGAATCTCAATGGAATTTAGTTGTCTCAATTTCATTCAATTGTGGAATCACAATGCATGGAGAATGAATAATTTCATTATTGGCCTCAACTTTGTGCCTTCAAAGTTAAGAATTTAGAGTTGCTTTTATAATGAATTTTTTATTAGTGGCCCTCAATTTTCCATAGTGAAATTCAACTTAAATTTTAGGCCTCCATTTCTAATAACCTTTTTGAGCTTGAAAACAATTTTTTTTGTGTAGAGGAGGAAGCACGGAGGTTCACAACCTGGGTGAGCTGCAAATTTGGAGAGAGATTTGAGCCGTTGCAGGAGCTCTTGCGTGCTCTCAAACGACCTTCAAAGTATCATGAACAGAGCCTTGTAGCGTTGCCCACAATAGCCAGAAACCCTTTAGCGGCAATGCAATGGGGACCTATAAAGTGCCGCATGCACTCCTAAAGTGCCGGTTATGTGTCACTTCAAGTGTGCGGTGGAGAAGCTCTAAGGAGAATAACTCTAGTCTTATGACCAATGTGAATGAAGAATCTCTCGAGGATAGTTTGCCAGCTCCAAATTGAAATTCCACACAAGAAAATATTCTTTACAACCGAGAAGAAAATCTGGAAAATGTGAGTTTTCCATTGCTAATGAGGGATGTTCAAAGGCACTTTCCTTGCAGATACAGTAATGAAGTTTGGCATCCAAGATCAAATGGTGCATGCAACACAAGTCTTTTTTTCAGTTTTTATGAAGTGCCAAAGTGGTCATATAAAATGTTATAATGGTGCTCCAAATTTCAACATCCACTCAAATTGGATAGAAAATATCACATTAGCATATATCACATATCCATAATTTTGTTTTCATTCACAATCTAGTGATTTCATTCAAGATTTCTTTTTGATTTAAAGTTTTCTAGCAAAAAAACTACATGATTTTTTCCCCAAAAAAAGCCCTTGGGTGCAACAGATACCTGCGCAGTCTGAGGCTGGTTAGCACATCCAGGGATTCCCGGCGACAACGTCGATGCCCTGCTTTCGGCATTACCGAGTGGGAAACGCGTCCTTCTGCACACTCTTCGTCGCTTCTTTACAAAGAGCTAAAGTTCAACCGAGCTGCTGCTCTCTCTTCCGCGCTTGCTGGTGCTCGTGATTTCTCTCGGAGCTAATCGTCACTAGGAGCTCCTTCGTTTGTGTGTGTCGTACTCAGTGGAATTGGAAGCGTCCAATTACGCTGGCTGCTTTGGGTATTGATCTTGCATTGCTGTTTGGAAGTATTCTGACTCAATTTTTGGTAAGCTGGATGCTGGACTATTGGCCCAGGGGTACGCGTGACGAACTGGACTTGCATTTCCAGGTACAGTTCGAACTCACTTCTGTCTGGGGTTGATGTGCGCTTAGAGTTCCTTACATCTCCCACCTTGAATCTTTGGTGGTTGGATCTGAAATCTAACTCAGCTGCCAGTCTATGTACTCTGTCGTTAATACCATAATTGAGCAATACAGGGTTCATTCCAATGATCAGATGAAGCTTATTTGAAAGACAATAAAGTAGAACTGTCAATTTGGTTGATAATTGATGGAATTTCTTGCTGCGTTTTCTGAAAGCGTTGGATCTGAAGTCTTGCTGAGCTCGCAATCTATGTCCCCGGTCGGTGGTACCATAATTGAGCTATCTAGGTCTCATTAGAATAGGCATGTGGATCTGGCTTGAAAGCCAAATGAAGGAGAACTATCGGCTTGGTTGATCATGGAATTTCTTCTTTGCATTTTCTGAAACTATTGGATCTGAAGTCGTGCTTGTAGCCAAAGATCGTCATAGGACCATTGGAGTCATGTTATTATTAAATTTTGAAGCTAGCAATTGACTCTTCCATCGTGACTGTGTTCATTGAGCAGTAGCGGACTTTACCTGTTTCGCTGCATTTTTCCGAGACCATTTCTCGAGTTCTCGAGAGCAGTTGCTTGCAATAAAGGATTTTTTCCTTGATGAAAATCACAGCGCCTCGGTTTGAAGGGTGCTGCTCAGCTCCCAATCTATCTACACTGTCGGTGCTTCCATGATTGAGCTATATAGGTTTCGTTCTAATGACCTCGTGTCTTGTTTGAAAGCTAAATGAATGAATTACCTATCTGTGCATGTTCTGAAACGGATGGATCTGATGTCCTACCTGCTTGTTGCGAATGGCCATGACTGTGCCACTGGAGTCTTGTTATTGTGGAATTTTGAAGCCAGCAGTTGGCACTTTTGAACATCGTATGTTGGTTTGAGTTGTGGCGGATTTCACAAGTTAAGTTCCTTTCTTTCTAATCCATTTCTTGCATTCTCGACGTTCACTCCCCCATCACTAGTCGAAATCTTCAATATTACCAAACTTCTGTTGCACATGCGCAGAGTTTGGTGTGTGGAATTTCGAAACCTGCTATTGCCTCTTTCTTCGTGTGATTATTCGTGTTGTGGCGGATTTCATCTGTTTTTTCTGCTTGCATCGATTTCATCTTGATCTAGTGAAACCATTTCTTGAGTTTGCGAAGCTCACTTCTCCTTTTCATCAATCTAGATTTCACAACGTCAATTCCTCTGCATTTGCGCAGAAGCTGGGGTTGCAGGTCCAACCTTGCCGAAGCCGCCATCTAGTAATGCATGACTGTAAGCTCTATTGCACAGCAAGTCACTCTGAGCCTAGGCAGTCATTTGTGAAGGCAGGAAGGTACAAAGACAGTTTCGATGGAATGGATTCTGTCCAGAGCATAGCGAGCTCCTCTTCATCAACCGGGATCTTCTTCTGAGAGGACAAGCCATTTCAATTCTCAGACTGAAATTGAGATGGAGTCCTCGAATGCTCGTCACTGGAGCCAACTGGGTTATTCCGCAACTGGATATTCAGAGTCATCAACGCGGCGACCAACTTTAATGACTTTGCTTTGCTAAAAGAAGATCCTCAATGGGGTTGTTTCTTCAAGGACTTTGAGGCACTTAGGTGGGTGTGAAAATCAGCAAAGGGGCTCAAGTCGACATTTATGAAGCTCGCTAATACAAGTGATGGTCCTTTCAATTTGGTGGTGAAGGTGATGAAGGGATATGCTCCTCTCCAACGCTTCCAAGCCCAATGGCCCAAGTTGTCTTCTCGTTCCAAGAATAAATGATTACATTCTCATTCGTTGATTGTAATTTTGGGAGGAACAATGTTACGTGATAAGAGGTTGTAGGGACAATTGCATTTGTGATGTGTCAACACTAGGGAGATTTGCATCTCTTGATTGATTGTCAAATGGAACAAGAGTACAGTACACCTAGCACTTTTTCAATCGACAAAGCCATTCACGTGATGTTGACTATAATTGAAGATATAGACATGCTGCACAACAATCATGATATAGTACATTGCAATTTGAAAGCATCGGATGTGCTTATTTGGGGAGAATTTCAAGGAGTTATGAACGTTATTGCTTCTGCCAATTGAGTGAAGAGGATAGGATCAGTTGGGGTTGATTTTGAGTGCTCCATGGGAGTATTGGGGACTTGGTTTTGGATGGCACTAGAAATACTCAGGCAACTAATGGAAAGTACTTGAATAAGAAGTTTGGTATATATGTGAGTTAGATATATAGCTATAGTATGACTTGCTATGAGATTGTAACAAGTTGCATTTCATATAAGGATCTTGGGTCTTTGAATTAAAGATACAACATCCCAAATTTTGAAAGGTCAATGCTTTGAATTGCTACATGGACTCCTTGAGTTTGTTAGAAACATCATAGTTGGTTGTTGGCATTCTAATCCATTGGAGAAGCCAACCTTTATAGCCATATATAGTGCCTTAAAGCTAAAGAAAGGTCTAAATCCTTTGGTTGTTGTCATCGGCAACAAATCTCAAAGTTGTACAAGTATTGTGAAGGTATGTAAGTGACAAGCCTATCCAAATTAGAAATGATTTGTCTAGCTGAATAAGAGATTGTTGACTAAATTTTGCTTGGTTTATTATTAGATTACTCATCTTTGAATCTTTTTTGATGCAGGTTTTTCAATGTTTCACATATTTGTAACTAATTTTTTAGGATTTTGGAGGTAAATCATTCTTCATAATGTTTATTTTTGGTGGAGTTGGACTATGTCCTATGGTTTGGATTTACTTTTGAATGTCTTCATGAGGAGTTAGTGATATAGAGTTTGTGTTGGTTTGATTTCGGAACTTGTAGCATAAGTCCATCATGATTGTGCATGAATTGGAGTTTTAGTTTGTGTAAGCTGGTACTGATTATTGTTTAACTTGTTTATTTCATTTGATCACTATCTTGAGGGGACCTATTTATTTAAGCATTTTTTATTTGTAGTAGAAGCCATGGATAGTTCCATAGTGTCCATGATTATCGATATATCAATATTATAGCTCACAAAATAGTGTGTTGGATGTTTAAAATTCTTTTGTTGGTATTTCTATTGTATTTCTATGCTCACAAATTGCTTGTACCTTTGTTCACTTGCTATTGTTGTCATGTTATATTTTATGAGACATTCAATGGCTTGTAAATATTTAATGCATGATCTTTTGATATTGATATGAATGTATTAAACATTTATAGATTAATAGAAGTGAACTGATCATTTTAACATGTCTTAAATATGAGTAAAGTATTTTTATAATTAAATTAATAACTAAATGGATTTTGTTAAACAATACCAAATTTGGATACAAGTTTAACAATGGAATAATCCTTGATCTTTGACTTTGCTTGAAGTCATGCAAAAATTGATGGATATGAACCTATCAGTCTTGAAGGCTACTAACTCATCTTCAACAACATTGAATATGCAATATGGTTTGTGTTCTTACATCATCATGCCAACTGCTAATACCATGAACTCCAAATTCTATTGAAATTGCCTTATTACTACATTAGACAGGATTCTTTGAGGAATCTTCATACAAGATTCTTTAAAACCTTGTATCTTGACATTTATTATTGGCATGTTGAGTTTTACATTTTGAAGTGAAAGATTGCAACAAAATGAAGGTTATAAATGACAAGTCTATTGTAGATATCACAAAAGATAGCATCAAGATTGTCCAATCTTCCATTTACGGTTTGCACAGTAAGACAACAATCTCATTAGTAATCTTTGGGGTTCATTAGTAATCCTTGGGGTTCTTTCTAGAGTCTTGGTGGCAACAAATGTTCAATTTTACTCAGTAGAATATTGGACTCATGAAGGTCGAGGAGAGTGCGTCATGTATGTGGAAGGTACAAGAATGGGTACCTTGTTGGAGAAACTTCAACGTGATATGGAATATTTTCAAATATCACTTGACGTTTCAAGATAATTGTTCATAAAGTTGTAGCTAAAGAATTTTCCCACTTGAATAAATGTTTGCATAATTTGAAGTCTATGGATTTGACACTTTCTTGCTACTCATCAAAAATTTGTGTACATCAAAGAAAGGAATATTTGAAAGGTTTCTTTTTTATAGGAATTATATGTCTTCAGAAACAATGGGAGCTAGGTAATTTATCTTGCACCTTGGGGTGTATGGGCTACAAAATCATTGGAGCAAGTGTTGATAACCTAGGCCCATATAAGTCCTTGGTAATTCCACAACTTTGACCTTATCTCCAAGTATTTTTTTCTTCTAGTATGTTCATAAATTGTAAGGTTGTGCAATCAATGCAAACCTCAAAATTGAGGTTGTACTTGTGAATTTGCATTGAACGGAGTGAGTACTAGTATTGATCTTGTTTTGTCTCTACTAGAAGTTACATATTGTTAAAATTGATGTTGGTTGCAAGTTGATTCTTAGAATCTTAGATGTTATCAGTAAGAGTGTGTTTAAATGTATAGACAAGCAAAGTCAATAAGAATGTAGATATCGATGTTGGAATTCTTGGAAAAGATGAATGGAAGAATATGATCCATCATATTCTCAATATTGTTATTGAACATGGATGCCCTAAAGTAAGACTTGATTCTCATCCTTTTGACAATCTTTGTGATTTGCATTTGAAGTCTTCATGTGACATGTTGACTTTATTGACAATTTGCACTTGAATTGCTCATGATTTTGAATTTTGTTGTTGATTCATTTGTAACTATGTTTTGAAAATAGGTCAACATGCAGCTATTCATATTTGGGGCTAGTAAATCGTTCTATTCGATTTGATGAAAAGCCTTTGCGTACTTTGACTCATTGTTATCAGTGACCAAGTTTGTCATGAATTTGGCATCAGACTTTCCTTTCCTTCTAAATATCTTAAGTTCTTTGTCACTGAAAAATCGGTAGTAGAAACTAGTTAATATAGCTCTATGTTGCCTTTCTAGGTCTCAGGGATGCGCACTTCAAATTGTCACTAATTACAATTGAACATAATTACTATTATTAGATATAAAATTATTTTTATTGAATCTTGATGATAAATGAACTAGAATTTTAGTAAACTACAACATGCATTACATGCATGATTTGGACTTTGGATGAATAAATCATAAATATTCAAAGTATTGTCTTTAGATGTATCAACTACCGGTATCAACACTAAGCTCTCATAGACTTTCTTGTTGTAATTGTATACATCTTGTGTAATCAATATCTAAGTTTTAATGAGACTTTTTGGTCCAAATGTAGGTGTCACATTTTGGATAGTGTTAATTATGGGTGTATATAATTTATTTGTATAAAGAAATGTTTTCTTCTAATCTAACATTCCTTGCAAAGTGTATTGAGTATTGTGAACTTCTTGGCTTCAACCTCTAGAAGTCAAAGGAGTAATTCAAGCTTTGATTGAAGTCCAATAGAGCATTAACATTGGTTATTTTATAGAGTAAGGACAAACATGTATCAACAAATGTTGAGTTCTTTTTGTATTGCTCTCATATTTATGAGAGCAACACTTGATGTTGAGTGTATTCTCTTTCCCAATGGCATGCTTGTTAAGCTTAATCTTTAACTAAGATGTCATATATCAAGATGGTCTTTATTAAAATGATCGTTTTGAAATCAATCTACATCTCAATTGGTTGTAGACATAGCTTGTTTTTTTGCAATGCCTCATCTCCTCCAGGCAAGAGCTATATCTTGAGTTCTTTATCACTAAAAAGTCGGTAGTAGGAACTAATTAATATAAATGTAAGAAAACTAGTAAAAGAACCTTAGAGAATATAAATGGATGATACTACACATTGTGAAGGTCATATAGAATGATATTTGGAAGTGCAAGAAAAAAGGCACATTGTCTCAATTTGGAAGATATAGAATGTAGATGTACATTAAACCCAATTTTGAAGTCAACTTGTGAGATAAATCATTTCTACAATCAATGTATACATGCTACCTTGAAGTGTAGGTTCCAAAACATGTCATGAGAGAAGGACTACAATTCCTATTAGCCCTTTTTTTACTTTACAAAAAAGTGTCAAGATGGCAATCACTTAAAATTTGGTGAAGTATTGTATTTCTACATTCATCCATTTTTTGAATAAAAAACACTATTCAATCATATTTGTGCATTTTTCATCCAAATTTAGTGACTTCATCCACATTTTTAATAGAAATGAAAAAAAATTGGCAAAAAATAATTACTTTTATTTGGCAAAAAACAAACAATTATTTGAAAATGGCGCCAAAAAAGGCTAGTTCCTACATACTAAAATAATGAACAAGAACATGCATTTGTTGTGCACAAATACATTGTGCCAAGATCTTATTATGCCAATATGAGAGATAGCATGTTATAAGTCAACAATGAACCTTGTAATTGGCTAGTAGGCTAACCACACCAAGATTCAATAGCTCCTAATCAATAGTAGACATCATGGTCATAGGAAAAATGCCACATGTGATATATATATATATATATATATATATATATATATATATATATATATATATATATATATATATATATATATAACCATCACAGCAAGTCCTACAAGTAATGAAAGAAATGCAAAAAAAATTTATCATTATAAGTACTAAACACTAGCGACATCCATACCAAATAAAGAAATAAACATCCATTACACAAGTATACCAAATGTGATAAGTGGTTTTCCAACCACCCCTTTATTCACCCCCTTTGTTGGTGTCAAAGTCCCTTTTACGCTAGTGAATTCAATGACCTTCGAAGAACAAACGAGAACCCAATAGAAAAACCTACGAAGATAGAGACATTTGTCTACGCCCCAACACACATTTGGGACAAATCCACCAACTCGCCAAAATTTCTTGCAATGGCAAATTCAAATTATCTATGTGCCATCTAGTGGAACAAATATTGCACAACACCATAGTGGCAACATGCTTAACGCTTCTATACAACACACATTTCAGCCTAGCTGAAATACGTGAACCGTTAGAATCAATCTTTCCATCAATGTGAGAAAAACAACACGGTACACAATTGCACATATGATCTTTTCAAATCTTGCCATCACAACCTTCCAAGAGTAGCACTTCCTACTTGAGCATCTCATGCACTCATAGAATAATACACCCTATAGTCACATCGAGATTGGTTGGTGTTGTCTACTACAAGTAGACATAGTTGCTAGGCAGAAAATGTTACACTTGAGGCCTATAGCCCCCTCTTCATATCGTGGCATAATGCAAAGTGTTTCTATGTTGTACAATAGAAAGGTTCTCCAAAGTCATTAGCATCACTCTCTTGTACAAATCCACAGGTTACTCGCATACACATGCCTACGTATCTAGATCATCCATGTTATCCAATACCTTGTTTGCATCTTGTTTAATAGACATTGGTAAAATCGGATGACACCCAAACAGTAAATAATAGGATGAAAAAGAAGCCAGAAAAGCTTGCTTACTAAACTGATAGCCTATTGCTATCCACAGTAACTATCAAGTTCCAATCTCCATAATGTCCTTTTTTCAAACTATACTCCCAAGGTCTTCTCTTAATGGTTTGCATCATGTCAAGGTTTCCAAGACGTTTGGTTGTCCTAAGTCACATTCTGACATCAAGCATCTATGGACGCAAACCCCCAAGATGTTTGGTGACATTTAGCGTCTCAAAATTTACCTAATGATGGTAAATATAGCCCATCCCTAGGGGCTGTTAGGTTTGTTTGCCTTGACCGTCCATTTGCCCATTTATTGTCTGCATGTCCATCATTTGCCCATTTGTGTAGCCTTCTATTTTGTAGGCCTTATAATATACCATTGGAAAGGTATTGTTGAGAGCTTTTCAATGGTATATTATGCATCCAATTTGGACAAAAACTCACATGGTGGGACCCCTCCAAAGATTGGAGTTTGCCCAATTGTCCGCTTGTCTCACTATAAGAAAACCTTGTTTTAGGTGACATTCAAAAAAACAACCGACGTCAAAGGGAACGAATTTTAGGTGACGTTGAAAAAAACAACCTATATTTTTCATGTCAATAATGATGTCCAATGGAACATTAATGGAGATAATTGTTGACAGAAAAACATAGGTTGTTTTCTTCAATGTCACCTAAAATCCGTTCCCTTAGACATCGAAAATTTTGGTTTCTTCTAGTGTCTAGTCGTCTGTTTGTCCACCCATTGTTGTGTGTCTTATAATATACCACTAAAAAGGTATTATTGAGAGCTTTTCAATGGTGTATTAGAGCATCCCCACCCATCCTATAACTTGGATGAATTGTTAAGAAGCACTCCCAAAACAACCCCACCTATCTTATAAAACGGATGGCCTCTTAAGAGGAGCAAGCCAAAAACACTCTACAACTGGCAAAACAACCTCAATTTGCAAGCCACCCTATGGCTAGAAAAATAGGAAGCGACAAGAGGTGTGAAGGTTGGCGGAGGTTCAAGTCTCCTATTCTTTCACTCTATTTTTGAGTTTTTCATTGTGGCAATTATTGCCCGTGTAACTCCATTGAGTGGTTCAATGAGGGAGCATTTCCATCCAAGCCCAGACCAAGCTCTCTATTTACTCCTAGTAATTGATGTGAGTCATTAGGCTGGGGAGTATGGCCTCTTAAGAGGCCATGGGTGGGGCAAGCTTGGTAGCTTGGTTGCCAAACCCGACCAAGCCCCCATCTTTGTAAATCAAGGCCGCTTGCATTTTACAGGATGGGTGGCCTTGCTCTTACGTGTTCAATTTGGACAAAAATTCTAACAGTGAGACCCCTCCAAAGATTGAGGTTCGTCTAGCCATTCACCTATCCTACTAGTTGTTCACCTCTCTAGTTGTCCATCCATCTACCTATCCGTTCATTGTTGTATGCCTTATAATATACCATTGGAAAGGTTTCGTTGGGAGCTTTTCAATGGTATATTATGTGTCCAATTTGGATAAAAATTCTAATAGTGAGACTTCTCCAAAATTGAGGTCCATTCAACCGTCCGCCTATCCTACTAGCTGTCCACCTGTCTAGTCGTCCACTCGTCCGTCCGTTGTTGTGTGCCTTATAATATATTATTGGTATTATTGAGAGCTTTTCAATGGTATATTATGCGTACAATTTCATTACAACAAAAGCAGTGTTTTATGACTGCAATATATGATTGCAGTGAGTTGTAAAATAAAAAAATACGACTCACGCAGAAATCACTGTAGATGACTCGGGATATGACTGACTCTAGTCATTTGGAAGCAGTCGCTTCAGACATCAGTCATATTGACAGTCATATAGGTTGAAGGGTATAAATACCCATATTTAGCCATAGTATGCCAACATGGCGTATACTTTGACTCTCGTAGGGAGGTCTTGACTTTTTGTTGAGTTGTCCGGGCAAATAAAAAAATCCTACGTGGAATATGACTGTAGCGAGTTATATTTTTTGATGACATGGAATATGACTGCAGTGAATCATATTTTTTGATGACATGGAATATGACTGTAGTTAGTCATATTTTGCAGTGATGTGGAATATAATTGTAGTGAGTCATATTTTGCAGTGATGTGGAATATGACTGTAGTGAGTCATATTTTGTAGTGATGTAGAATATAATTGTAGTGAGTCATATTTTGCAATGATGTGGAATATGACTGCAGTAAGTCATATTTTTTTATAACACGGAATATGACTACGGTGAGTCATATTTTTTAATGACATGAAATATAACTATGATGAATCATATGTTTGGTTGATGAGGAATACGACTATGGTAAGTCATATTTTTTAGTAACGTGAAATATGACTTTTCCCTATCATATTTTTAAATGATGTGTAAAGCAATTCTTTTCAGTCATATTTTTTGATGATTTGTAAAACGACTATGTGTAGTCATACATCAACATAATTTAATAGTTAAGTAAGAGAATTCATTTAATTAAAAATGAATACATATGATTTCTTAAATGGGCAAAAATTAATCACATTAGAAAGTCAAATATAAGAAAAAATGTGATTTTTTTCAATAACATTTATTAGTTACTAACACAAAATATATCACAATGGCTCTTTATATATGTATATTTCCACATACTTGTAGAACCTATATTTCAACAAAAATGTAAAGATGTTACTTCTTTCATATTACAAGTAGCTTTCAATAACTTCATTTCAACCTCCAATGCCTACATGTATGAACAAGAAGGTTAGTTTTCAATAAATGAACAATATAATTCAAACTTCAAAGATTTAAAGCACTTCAAAATATGTAGACATGTTTAAAATTAAAAAAAGTTATAATCATTATATATTGAAAAATTATAAATAACAAAAAAATAATAATGATGATGATAAAAGTACTAAAAAGCAAAAAATTGCAAAATAGAAGAAACAAAAACTAAGTGATATTATGATTGCAAAATATGACTGCAAAATATGACTAAGAGGCAAGAAGAAGAAAAACCTAAAATGGAAGAAGAAACAAAAGTTAAAAGGCAAGAAAAAGCGAAATTTAAGATGGAAGAAGAAGTAAAACCTAAGATGAAAGAAGAAACAAAAGTTAGGAGGCAAAAAGAAGCAAAATCTAAGAAAGAAGAAGGAGCAAAACTTAAAAAGAAAGAAGAAGCAAAATCTAAGAAGGAAGAAGAAATAAAACTTAAGAAAGAAGAAAAAGAGAAATTTAAGAAGGAAGAAAAAACAAAACTTAAGAAGAAAAACTTAAAAAAGAAGAATAAATAAAAGTTCAAAAGCAAGAAGAAGCAAAACCTAAAAAAGAAGAAGAAGCAAAAGCTACGTAGGAAGAAGAAACAAAACCTACGAAGTAAAAAATAAGAAGGAGCAAGAAGAAGTAAGGAGAAACAAGAAGAAGAAAAACCTAAGAGGCAAGAAACAAAACTTAAGAAGCAACAAAAACAAAGAAGAAAGAACAAAAAAGAAAGAAGAAGAAACAAAAGCTAAGTAGGAAAAAGAAGCAAAACCTAAGAAGCAAGAAGAAGTAAAAAGAAGCAAGAAGAAAAAAAACTTAAAAAACATCAAAAACAAAGAAGAAGGAACAAAGAAAAAAGAAGAAGGGGCAAAAAGAGGAGTGACTACAAAAAGTGGTGGCTAGGGTTTCCAAAACCCTATTTCTTGGTGGCTAGGATTTCAAAACCCTAAATTAGTGGCAACTACAAAAAAGTGACTTTCAAAAAATATGACTACAAAAAAATCCTATGTGGAAAAATATGACTAGGTGCTTTCTAAATATATTCCTTACCCTAATTGTTTTTGGGTTGCCCTAAAAAAATCCTACTATCATGGAGATGCGATTACAAAATATGACTAGAAAATATGATTGGGCGTTCCCTAAATATGTTCCCTACCATTCTCTATGAAGTATTTTGGTGTTCCTAATGGCCATATATTATACGGCCATGATGTATAAGACTAAAATATGACTCGTAGTCATATTTGCAGTCATATTTTTTTACCTTAAAAAATATGACTACAAGTAGTCGCCAGTCATCCTTAGTCATAATTCTGTAGTCATAAAACACTGCCATTGTTGTAGTGTTTGAACCTAAATTGTCGCAGTGGGACTTCTTCAAAGATTGAGTGTTAGTCATTATTTTAATTCTTGTAATCTTCATCACTCTTTAAGTCCTTATCTTCATCAAAAAATATCAAGTTGGTCATTATTCAATTAAATAAGAGTCTCATTTGCAATTGTATAATTAGAGCCTTAGTATGTTTGATTAGTATTATATTGCTAAGAGTTTGACCATATAGTTTTCCTTCTTTCAATACAATCAATATTGTAATCTCTAAGATTGTAGATTATGTAATTTTCTATAAAATCATTTGTATATGCACTATTTTTTTATTGTTATCACATTTCTTTGGGTATAAAGTTTGTTGCATACATTTATAATTCTACTTATGCTAAATTTTTTGGTATTATTAGTTGATATTGACTAATTGACATTAGTATTGAATTTTTTTTGTGAAGTTAAAAAACTATTTCTTGAGACAAAACCTACTTGTAATCAAAAAGTATGATATACTTGCTCCAATTGTTAGTTTCAAGGTACCTAAATTACAAAGTGAGTAAGTAACATTGTATAAGATTTTAGAAAATAACATTTTTTTAAATGTCAAAATTAGGTGTGATGACATTAATATATGTTAAAACATGTGTCGTAAGATTTTGAAAAAATTCTTAATACATTTTCATTATCCAAGGTAGAATGGGTCACTTCCCATGGTAGAGAATATATGGCTAGCATATCCACCCTTGATTCTTAGAATGATCCACAATCAAGAAAGTCATATACTAATTTTGAACTAAGATTCACCCAATCCTTCCAAAAGTCCACAATATAAATCCAATGTTATACCTAGAACTCCAATTAGACTTACCAAATTCACCATGACAACATATTCTAAAATACAAATATTAATTATATATGTGAATGATATTCAATGCCATCATTACTTAGATAACAAGCATTCAAGCATTTTTCTTTGTTCAATTAAAGTCTATTGATTTACTCCAATGAAATCCATGTTCTCCTTTGAAGTACTAAAATGCAATTGTTTTGAAAAATCAACGAATACATAATATACATATTCGGTCTTGAAAAAATTCAAGAGCTCGTGTAGACATGGATGATTCTCTATTTTTCCAATATAGCACCGTCTAATAAAATTGCTTGTATGATTGTAGACTTGTAGTATAATAATATTAATTATTTGAATTTGGCATGCACCCAAGGCCTAAGCCCAAATTTAAAGAAATCCTTCAAATTAGAATTGCACATTTCACATTTGTATATTACAACATGCGTTGATGATATCATTTTTGATGTAGAAATACATTACAAATGTATATAAATGAGGTCCATAATTGTCATACATAAAGGGTCATCATATTTGAAGGTCAGTCATATTCTTCACTACCTAAACACCAATATTTTTTGTATGGGATATATTATTGACGGTTAACAATTTAGGATGAAGATATAGGAATAAACGTGTACGAAAATAATTTGATTAACTTCAATTATATTGTTGTTGTATAAATGTAATATTTAATTTTGAGCTACATTAAACTACATTAAAGTGCTTAACGTGTTTTTAGTAGCATCCTCTAATAGAATAATAAAATAATACAATTGCTTATACTATGTATACCTTGATGTTTCAAACTATCAATGCATTTTACAACAAAACTTAAAGAAACACTTTAGGTTATAATTGCATGTTTCACATTTGTACATTGGCACCTAATAATTGATGAAGAAAAACAAATAACACATTGGATACATAAATGAATAAGTCTATAAGGTTCATATGTAGTACATTCTGATAATGACATTTAAAGGAAATTGAAGGTTAAACATATTTCGCGCATCGCACTAATATTTTTAATAACTAATGTAAGGTTCAAAGTTTAGGTAACCCAAGTGGGTGGGAGGGACATCCTTATACAGGGCTCTTCCTAAAAGTCTCAAGCAAATCATAAACTTAAAAGAACATATAAGTCACAAATAGTTAAGGCAAGATAGAAGCTCATCTAATCAAGCCATCAAATCATTATTCCATCAAATTATCAAGACTTCTTATTGGTAATAAGTAAAGGTTAGATCATGATCTAAACTTGGTGTACTTCCAAATAGAATAGTATCAAGTCACTATAGTTTGAAATCATCATGCTTAAAACTAATTTTAATAGCCATGAATATAAAATTAGAATCCCTAATAAAATGTAGCATAATCTTGGAGAAAGTTGTACTCAAAATTTAGTACCAAAGAGGTTGTAAACCTCACCTACACCTATACAATCCAACAAACACATAGTTGGTTAGAATGCGCATATCAAGTGTCTTAACCTCACATTAGTTTGTTATCGCAATCACAATAGACAATAATCAAACAACTTTAAACCTCATACAAGAATAATGCTCAATAGTCTAGCAAAATGTGAAGCACAAAAGACCTGTGAAGGCACCATCTCTCAAACACCCTAAGTCCCTTCCCACTACTCCATTGTGAGCCAATGAATTTACATTAAAAAGGCCTATCTATTTATATTATTTCTTTATTTGCCTTGCGAAACATGCAAAAATGCCTTTGCCTTCAAGGAATACTATTTTTAGATCCTATAGAAGAAGTTTAGGGTGCCACATATTTAGAATAGGTCAAGTCAAATCCAAATCTTCTAAAGGGCCCTCCAAAATAGGTCCAATTAACTCTCTAATACCTATAGTCAAATAAAGCCTATGACTTTCAAACAAATGGCCACCATCCATTGTCATGGAATGTGTGGTGACCCATACAAGTTTATTTTGACAACCAATGAATAGAGAAAACTAAGTCAAGTCAAATCATTTTGTGTCAAGTCTATAGTATTGTGATCACCGCAAAATCCAACCAAGCGTAATGACCCATATTTGTTTAACTTGACAACCAATCAAATCACTTTGTGTCAAGCCCAACAAAATGTAATTTCCGCAAAATTCAATCACGTGTAATGCAAGTAAATTATAACCACTAATTCAAATGTATCCACTCAAATATTGAATCATCATGGGTGGCTAGCGCATCATGGTGGCTTAATAAGTGTATTAATTTTTGCCCAAATGGATCCAAGGCTATATTAAATAGTATAACAACAAAATAAAAATAAAAAGGACGGTGTCATGTTGTATATACGTCCACTATGTAAAAATATATATTTGTTGTCATAGTAGAGGGTTTTTTTGGAGAGTTTAATGATCTAAGTGAAGTAAACTCTACTTTTTTATCTCTATTAGACAACTATTTAGCGTTAGTTCTGTCATTTTTATGTTTAAAAACATTTCAAAGGTTTATTTTGTGTTTGAGGTTGTTGAATGAAAGGTAAAATTTGATTTACTTTTCTTTTGAGTTTTTAAATGGATTAAAAGTCCATGTAGGAGATAAGGATTGAGTTATAGGACAAAAGAGATGGCCAATGGATGAACTTAAGTCCATGTGGTAGTTTTAAAGACTAAAATCTACTTGCTTAGGTGGATGGTATAGAAATTGAGGTGGCGAATAAGGTGGAGGGGTCTTCTTCATCTTCCTCCTAGTTTTGTTATAGTACGGTGACTTTGGAGAGCCATAGGAGATTGTACATGAAGAGTTTTGTAATGAAATTTTGGGAGGTTTTTCATCATGTTTTTGTGATTTCAAAACTCTATCACTTGTTCAATTTGGAGTTTCTATGTCAAATTTATGCTTGAGGGAGTGAAAGAGGGATGATTGTCATGAAGTATAGAGGGCAGAATCTTTGAGGGCTCATAACTGCTTGGCAATGATGGAGTGGTATTTTCTCTTGAGATTTGGTGTGTTTATAGATTGAGTTGTTAGCTTTTCAAAAAGCTATCACTCTCCTTGTTTGGAGTTAGGATGCAAAAGTTATGAGTGTAGAAGTGAAGTGGTGAGGAGTTGCCTTTAATTTTGAAGTGAGAGGACTTTAACCAACTATAAAAGTTGGACAATATTATATTGTGGATTGAGTTTTAAAAGAAATTGTAGATAATTGTGTTAGCTTTCTATAGAGATATCACTAGATCATATTAGAGTTAGCACGTGAAAGTTATGAGCTTACAAATAAAGTAGTAATGAGTTGCTTTTGAGTTGGAGAGGGTGTACTTTGAGAGACTATAAAAGTCAGACAGTATGAGCTTTTGAGTTGATATTTGTAAAGTTTGTAGATATTTTTGTTAGCTTTTCAGAAAGTTATCTCACTCTCAATTTGGAGTCTTAAGGTGGTTTTGGCACTCATTTTAGTATCGGGTGTTTCTTCAAAGGAAGTTTAAGATGTTTATGTACAACTTCTACTACCTTTATACAAAAAAAATGATATCTTTTTGGCCTATATGACACATCATGGAAGTATTTGAGCACGTGGTGTTTTATTTGATTTACTTGACATTATCTAAAGATTTATGTATGTATGTATATATATATATATATATATATATATATATATATATATATATTTGTGGGTGTATTTGACCTCGTAGTCCTTCATTTTTCAGGGCCAAATCTAGTTGCAGCTAGATTCCCCCTGTTTTCCCAAAGTAAGACCTTTCTACCCGACAATGGGAGGGTGGGAGGGGCAAATAGGTTGAGAAACTTGATGGAAAGAAAAAATTCCTAAATCCATCAAAGTTGCATCATACACAAACAATTTAAGTAATAGCATTTAATCAAATTGTTTGGTATTAATATTTTATAGAGGATCTATCCAACCTATAAAAGAAACTTTGAACAAAGAAGACAAAGCAATACCTATCTTTGTTAAATGCAATGTGAAGTAAAAAGACTATGGGTTTAAGGTATAGGGTATTGGGTTTAAGATTTATGATATATTGTTTAGACAATAGGTTTAAATTTGTGGAAGAATAACTTGAATTACCCTTTCTTACATACATTAATGCTACATTGGATGCTTGTAGCATTGAATAGTAGTTTTTGAAAGCAAATCTGTCCAATGTTTTTATAGAGGCAAACAACTAAACAGAGGGGCAACAATCATCAGGTGGATGGTGGGAATATATATATTTTCAATTGGTGCCTAAGAGAAAAATTCATGCCACCATAAGCATAAAATAGAGGTTGTTGGGGAGCACAAAAAAATTACAAAATCATAGGAAAACAAATCTAAAAAAAAGTCATAATATTTTTTTGTTGATATGGAAAGATTTGAGTCATTCTATTTGGACTAGTGATGAGAAAGTTATGGATTGTCTTGTATTTTGAGCAATAAGAGCATCAAATTTTTCAAAATCCCTTACAAGATTCCTTTTTTAACTCAATTTTGACAATTCAAAAATAAATAAATAAAAGATCCACAAGGTTTAGTTTATTTGCTAAAACAATCTCATTGTTGGGATTCCATTTTAAAACTATGAATGATTTAGTTTTTCCTTCTACTGGTATCTTGAATTTGTTTCTGTTTAATCATTTTTTAAAGAAAAAAAAACAAATTTGTTTGTTTTTAAAAAAAAAAACCCGAGGCTCTTGATTTAGTTCTTCAATTTTTTTTCTTCATTCAAAATCTATATTGCAAAAAAATTTAAGATTCAAAGCCTTAAAATCTTATGAAGCAAGGTGCAAGAAAAAATGTTTTCTTCACTCTAAATGCAAATATCTTCCAATGTATGTGAGAAACTTTTGAAATTTCTTCTAAGCAATTTCAAACTAATCTGGTGCAAGATCCTATGTTTAGATATGCAAAAAAAGCAAATTTTTAGAAGTTTTGTAATTTGCAATTGAAATGGTATTTTTTTAATGTTTTTTTAATAAAAAAGGCATTGGATCTTTAGAGGGTAACAAATTTAACTACAATATCCTTTAGTTAATTTATTCAAATATATCCTCTCAAAATTTTAGAGTAAAAATTCCCCGCCCATTGCAAGTTCAATTTGCCTAAACTTCAAGAAGTAGTTTTTTTAGCCTTACCCACAACTACAGTTTTGTCCTTCAACATTTTTAGAAAAAAATACATATGCCCCCCAAATTGTGTATCTTAGTCAATAGGGTTTAGGATTTAGGGTTAACAATATACAAAAAAATATTGGTATGTTGGAAAATGAGTTAATAAAATACAAAATAAATTTAATAAAAAACCTTTCATATTCATCTTTAAAATTTTATGAAGTGGAAGGTGGTACTTGATGAAAGAAAAATCTAAATAGTTGATAATTTTTACAAAGAATTGAGAATTGTAAATCCCAATGGTTATTGAAATGTTCTCATAAACAATATGTATCCCATATTTCTTTGTTTCTGTTTGGAAATTTTCAAAATTGAATTCAAATAATGACTTTAATTATATATTTTTTCTACCTTCATTGCCTACAAAACAAAACTCCTTGTAACTTTCATCTCATTATATGGAACTTGAAAAATTCAAATGTTTTTGTATAGGTATCAATTTGTAAAATATAATAAGATAAACTATTCAATTTTAAGAAAAAATTGTTAGCTTACCACTTGACATTGAAATTAGAAAAAAACAAACTTATAACTTTGGCAATATTTATTAGAATGACTTGAAACAAATTTTTTCATGTAAATTAGGATGATTAGCATTCATCCTAAAGATTTCATGCAAAATTAACAAAATAATGAAGTCATTCAATAGAGCATGCTTGAGTTCTCAAAAACCCTACATAGGACTACTTAATTAGTCATGTTAGGGTTAAGTATAAATTACCTTAGACCTAATGTCTCAAAGCCCAAATGTTAAAATCTCCTTAACACTGCTACAAGAGAAATAGGTGCTTTAAGTGAGTTTTTTAAGTGTAGTCTTAGACATAAGATTACAATTAATGACCTTTTAAGTTAGATTTTAGTAAAATTTTACAAAAAATCTACTTGCCATTACTGATAATCTTATGTCTAGAATTACATTTTCAAAAACTCACTTAAAGCACCCCTTTCTCTTGTAGTGCATTCTTGATAAGATTACGTAATCTAAAATCCTCATATAAGAAGTATTTGGGACATCTTCAACACTTTTTCACCCTTCCGTAGGGCATTTCCGGCACCTGATCTTACCCCACCCGCCCCCAAGTGCAAGTCCTTGTCCAAATTTCAAACATTTGAAGGACAAAAATGCTTGTGAAGGATGAACTGCAATACCCAATGTTCTTTTAGGCTTAGTGTTTGTCATTGAATGCGGTCAGTTCCAACTTCCAAGGTAAGCTTGGGGTTGGGGTTTGACCCTTTCTTCCTTGTTGCAAGTGAATTGACTCCATGTTGGAAGGTCGGTCAGAGAGCAAGCCTTAACCCCTAAAGGACCACAAGACCACCAGGCAGGTGGCTTCTGCAACTTCCACTTGCTGTTTTCTTGCACCTCCTGTCCTTGAGGAGTTAAGAATAAGTGATAATCTGCAAGTGATTGATGGCAGGTAGTGTCCAAGTACCAATGACAGAATATGACACAAAGCTGGTAGCAATTTTCCATGAGATGATGGCATGAGGGCTCAGTTCAATTTCAATGGAACCAAACCACTACACTACTGTAGCCCTATTAAAAAAAAAAAAAAAAGAACAACAAAAAACAACAAAACAACAAAACCCTACTACTGCTACTGTAGAAAATTCAAAACAATTTGTTAACCTACTTGCTGTACTTTATTCAATGGACTCTTCTCGCACTGGGAAGCAATTCAACTTAAGTTCAGTTAGCTTATTGTCTTGTGGTTTGCTTTGCGCAATCTGTGGGTCAGTAAGGTAGTCTGCTCTAAAAGTGAGCGGCCTCTTCAAATTGCTCCTATATTTAGGGCTGAAATGGATAGTAGGTGGTCCTTAAATGAACCTCTTAGACCATTGAGAGAATTGAGAGAAAAGCATTATTTATTGCAAGAGTCAATTGTTGGTCTTCATTTACTGAAATCAATTTAGAAGTTGCAAGTGGTTGAATTTTGGAAGACCTAGGGTGACAAATAGATACCTACAACAGCTTTTTTTTTAAATTCACAAGTAATTTAAAAAAGATTCCAAAAATATGAAACCACTTGTGTAACGTTCCACATCCATTTTTCTTTCTGTGAAAAATGATCCAAAAATATTTCTATTCATGGAAACCTTAAAAAAAAGGGGGGGGACCAGCTAATAAATGGTGTCTTTTTAGGCCATCCTACCTTGGTAGACTTTTTTTTGGAGGGAATATTTGTCAATAAATCCTCCAATTTCAAATCAATAAAATCACATGCAAGCTCCCTGAATTTTAGAATGGTTTACCTAGATTTTGGATGAGTAAAGTGCAATTCATCTTGGGGGGGAATCACTGTATTACTGGCTGTTTGATGGTAAACCTCACTCAATCATGTCCACTACTTATTAACTTAGGGACTTATTTACTGCTGGGGCTGGCAGACTAAGTTTATCTTACTTTTGCCAAATAGGCTAAGGTAAACCAGCCCATTGTGGTCAGAATGAGGAGTTTGACATCATCTTGCTGTTGAAATTTTTCAATTTTTTCCCCACATTAGTACAAGTGTGAGAAACAGCAAGTGCAATTGAAATTAATTTTTTTTTGACAAAGTATGAATTCACTAGGAATTTCTGAAGTGTTCAGCCTAAAAGAGTCTATAGACTACCTTAAAACCAACAAAATCTGAATCTGTAATGCTCATCTCACTATCTAATGCAGTCAAAATATTTTCTATTATAGAAGGTCAAAAAAGTCAATTTTTACAATGAACTTCACACTGAAAAACCAGAATTTCCTAATGAGGTCAATGTTCATTCCATTGTTGTCATGTAAGACATGCATTGTGGCCCACATCTCCCATATTCAGAAAAAACCACAATGGGTCATTTCCTAGGCGACTGCAATGGGCTGTTTTACCTTAAGTTAGTGCGGACTGAACCAGCAAGCCCACCTTACACATCCGTCACCCCTAAAATGAAGTATTTCACACACTACTCAACTGAACTTAGTCTGCAACACGCAGCCAATCCATTGTGACAGATGACGCAGAGCAAATCCAGGAAATGGCATATTTGTACAAGCAGTTGAAAAAGTAGAAACCAACCTACCACTCACTGTGCAGATTCACGGGGAGGAAAGGGGGGGAAAAGAAAGACAACACAATAGGATTATTGAAAGAGACAGACGAATCGGACATCCTCCATTGAGCACCAGGAAGTGAAGTGAGTAATAAGCTTTCAAAGAGGAGATCAGAGTTTACAATGCGGAGTTTGGAAAAAAAACCCGGGAGAAAACTCTTTTGAACACCCAAATTGAGGTTTGATGGAATTGGGTGTCGTTTTTTTTAACTAGTCTTAAGTAAACCTTCTTTTGACACCCGTTTACAAACATAGAACGAACTTACTTTATGATTGACTCTATTCACTTGAGTTATTTGTATATATATTCCATGTTGAGTTTGTTTGATGCAATAATTTCACTGGTACCGTATGTCCCCCAGTCATGTTCATGGTACCAATGGAAAGCCCTCAATCAAGGAAGGATGCACAAACTTCGCTTTGTGGCGTTCCACCTCACAATTTGAAAGTTTTCCATGAGTTACAAACATCAATTTAAAAATTACTTTTTCACTTTTATTTATTTATTTTTCATTACTACATCATACTGCCGCAAGGTGGTGGTGTTTTACGTCTACGTTTACGTCCTGACACCCCAGGAAGGAGGTTCCAATTCACATGTTACTTTATTTTCCCTGTTTTGTTTCCTGCGGCCATGTGGGTTCATGTGAGCCCCCTCTCTCTCTCTTTCTCCCGCGGTGACTTGTTCTGCGCTGCCACCATTAAGGTGGTTCCTGTTGTTTTGGCCACTGGCAGGAGCCTTGCTTGCTTGCGCCGGCCATGCCCCGCCAAGCCCGTGGGCTGGGCTGGGCTGCGCTGCAGCTGCAGCAGCAGTGCAGCAGTACTGCTACTACCGTGAGTTCACCTACCCAGCTTTGTCGCTCAGACATTCCCTGAGCCCCTGCCTGACTCCTTGTCATGGCCCCATTAGTAAGAGAACAGCGGCCGTGGGATGGGGTGGGACGCGTATTTTCCCCGGTGGCCAATGGCAAGGCCGGGCGGACGGGGCTCATGATGTGAATCAATCATCCAATTTTTTTCAAAACCCATCCTGAATGCAACAAACAAACAAACAACAAAAAAAACGGGGCAGGGTGAAGCCAAGCCAAGCCAAGCCAAGAGGGAGGGAGGGATCAAGTTGTCGGTCCGTCGATCGGTCGGTCCGTCGGTTGGTCCGCCCAATTGCCTGGGTGACTTGGGGGGTGAGCGAGTGAGTGAGTGAGCTTGGGTTTCAGAAGTTCCGTTTTAATGGATGGATTGAGCAGGTGGGCAGAAAAGATTTGGGGATTCAGTTGTCAGGATTTGGGATGGGGCTCCAAGGGGCTGGGTCACTGGCGGAGTGGGAGTGGCCGTAGCGTACACTCAAGGCAACCAATATGGTGTCAGCACTCAGGAGGACTCAGGAGGAGGAAGAAAGAAAGGACTGAGAGGAGAGAGAGAGAGAAAGAGATGTTTGGGTGTGGGGAGGAAAATTCATAATGAAGGAGGTGCAAACCCGAATTATTTAATATGCAGTGGCTGGGGTTTGAAAATCAGAGGGAAACTCAGTTGTAAAAAGAAAAGTCAATGACAATGAGGTAAAGGTTTAGGTCTGCTCCAGAAGGGACCATTCCCACCATGTAAGGTAAGGTAAGAGGTCCAGAAATCGCCCAGCTCAGAGCTGAAACTGAATTTGGGGGAGGCGAAGCTTCTTGAAATAATCTTCAATAAATTTTCCTTGAAAGACAAGTGGAATTGGCATCTAACCCAAGTCGTTTCATATTTTTTGGAGTTTTGTGGAATTAGATATAAAATTTTGATGTTGAAATGGCATAGGGCTCTAAAATCGTCCAAGTCCTAAAATGTACATCTTTTGTACATTGTTGAAGGCTATGAAAAAAGCAACATGCACACATGGTGTATATTTTGAGGATGAGGGTGGTTTTTGAGCTTGTTACTTTAGTATGCTCTAACCCCTAATGCAGATTGGAACCTAATATACAGAGACCATACAAACATGACACAATGAAGAAACATTATACGTTAGACTACATGATTCAAGTTCCAACCTGCATTAGAGGCTAAAAGCGACCATTTAAGGGTTGGTATGCCTTTTGCATAGGATTTTTGTGGGCACATATATTTTTAGATCATTTTTCAGAGAAAGAAAAATAGATGCAAAACTTAATACAAGTGGTTTTTGTATTTTTCCAAACAATTTTGAATTACTTATAAATTTTCAAAGATTTGGGGAATAGGCACCTAGTTGTGACCATAGGTGTCCCTAAATCCACCCACTTGCAACTTGTACAGAAATGTGAGGAAATCAAAGACAATGATTGGCTCTTGCAATAAATAATTTTTTTTTAAAACTCTCAATTTATATAATGGCTAAAGTGGTCCATATAAGGATCACATCATCTCTATTCTCTGGATAATAATAGGGGAGATTTGAAGGAGAGGGGCACTTTTAGAGCAAACTGCCTTAAATGATGGTTTGTCCTTTTTGTGGGCTTCAGTAGATGGGAAGATATTTAGATCATTTTGCAAACAAAGGGAGATAGATGTAGCATGCAAGGTATAGGAGCACTAGTATTAGATCATTTAAGCAATTTTGGAGCAAATGGTGAAGAGTATGAGGTGGTGGAAATTTTTCTCATATAGGAATTTTAGGAAATATAGGTATGCTTCATTTTTCAGAATTTTATTCCCCAAATTGAAGTTACTGTAAATTTCGAGAGCCAAAAAGCACTATTTATCCATAGTCAATGTTTAGAGTACTATAATTTTGATCATCGAAGAACTATTTTCTCACTCACTACTTCATACTTTCTTGTTTACTATTTCGGGACATGTGTCATGACCTTATTAGTCCCAAATTTGAAAAAGACAAAAAAAAATCCATTCCAAGCTAGAGTTTTAGCCTACGGTTGGAAGTAATGCATCCTACAAGTTGGATATTGTGCGTGGTTGACAACTAGTGATTCTACCTTAATCCAAGTGATTTAATATATCTTGAAGTATTATTCAATTACTTATGAATTTTTAAAAATTTCTATTGTAGGCACCTATTTCTAACCACATGTCTCCCAAAATTCATTTCCTTGTAACTTCTATCCACTCAATGGCTAAAAAGGTTGATTTAAGGACCACCTCATATCCATTTTAGAGCTAAGTATGGGGTCGATGTGAAGAAGACAATTGCTTATAGAGCAAACTACTTTAGACAAGCCTATTACCACCTTGATTTACAAAAATTGAATTTATCTTGGGGCCAACTCCAAGAGGGATACATATTTTTCAGAGATGTGTATTTGTTTCAAGGACCAAATCCAAGTAGAATTATAATTTTCTATGAATTTCTAAGATGTTCTACCCTAAAATTACACCCCCGACTGCTCATAGATTAGAATCATGAATACTCTATAGAAAAACCATAACTACTCTTCCATGTATCAAATGGTACTTGAAGTGCTCACCACTGAAGGATTGATACATTATCCCTTCTTGGCATTAATGTAGTGATTTTGTCAGAAAATGAATGGATTTGGATGAGTTTTAAATGGAATTGGGGCATGATGGAATTAGATGGTTGGTAGATTTGGGTTGGTTTATCTTAAAGACTTCCTTCATTATACTTAAAACCTCTTAATCAAAAATAGTGCATGTATCATCAAACCACTCCATTTATTGATTTTGATCATTGATCAGTGAGCAAGCGATGGATAATTTATAGAGTTGATTGAGGAAGTATTGATTTGAATTCCATATTTTTTGCTCAATGATCAAAATGGAGTGGTTTAGTGATACATACACTATTTCTTGATTTAGAGTTTTTTAGTGAGATAGAAGGAGCATGTGATAATTAGGAACCAATCACTAAAAATTAGAAATTTTGTGTTCGGAAGCCTTTAATCTTTTTTTAAAACACCCAAATCCAACATCAAACTACAAAATCTTCACAATATGTATCATTGTCATGTATGTAAAGGTTTATACCCCCAAAGAACATATCCACCTGACCCTTTATATAAATCCTTCATTGTAACAAGCTCTATAAATGTAGTGTAATTATTCAAGACTTCTTAATCTGTAACTTTTACAAGCCCATATGACCGATTGTTTTGTTCAAACCAATTTTTTTAAATAAGTAAATTCCTATGTAGTTCAATAGGTTGTCTTTGAATTTTATATCCAAAAAAGAACTTTGAATTTGAACAAAAACTTTGTATTGGGTGATTTTTCAAACTCAAACACATCAAGGTATGTGGTTTGTCTTAGGAGAGACTGATAGAGATTTAGCCAATTAATGATTACAACAAGAAAAAATATTCTATAGATAGTGCAAGTAAGCAAGGGCTAATTGGTTGGAACGAATAACTAATGGACTTGGTTAGGTGGAATTTTTGTTTTCTTAGTGTACCACCATTGATTACAAGCCTTGTAAGTAATCTTTCATTGGTCCTATAGTTATGAAGATCGGCATGCATATTTTCAACTATTCGTAATTGTATTAGGTCCAAAAAGACAAAATTATCATTTGTGGAATTTTTGAGATGTGTCCTCCCCAAGTCAATTTGTTCATTTGTCTAAGAAGAATAAACT
Organism: Climacium dendroides; assembly: GCA_950106755.1. NCBI lineage: Eukaryota > Viridiplantae > Streptophyta > Bryopsida > Hypnales > Climaciaceae > Climacium > Climacium dendroides. The sequence goes on from OX467086.1 coordinate 5,494,823, forward strand.
ATGTTAATTAAGAAGAATAAATTGTCTTTCAAATTTCATCATGGCAGTTGTCCAACATGTTGCTTGTGTTTTATGTTGCCATTCAAGAATATACTAAACATTATTTAGAAATTAAACCAAATGATTGCAAAATCGAAGGTTATGAAGGATTTTTCTATAAATTTTTATTCCATGGTTGAATTTTTTTTCCAAATAACTCCAACATGTCCTGAAGCCAACTTCAATGAATATATTGGGCCATTTGGGACAATCATGAGCCTTCGATCCTTCAATAAAACTCTTTGCAATTCTACATTAATAATACTTGAGAAACATCATACAATTCAAATTTCCTTTGTGACTAATTTAATTTCTCTTTTCCAATATTCAAAATAAAAAAACAAGATGTCAATGTATATTAATAAATGTAGAGTAAAGAAAATAAAGTTTAAACTTTACGCGACTTAAATTTTATTGTAATAATCTTCAATAAGTTAGAGTTTTTATTTTATAAGTATTACATATAGTAATTCAAATGATTTATTTATTTGTTTTGATCAAAACTATCGCATTCAAAGTTGATAAATACTTCTATGTTTTTTCTTTATCATTTTGAAGTTAATTGTTTTTCATATTTTACAAAACACACACATTAGAGAAGGTATTTTTTAATAATTGTTAGAATAGAAAGTAGAAAAGCCTTAAATTTTTTAAATAAACAATGAATGTGTTGATTTTGTTAGTATCAAATCATTAAACATTATCTATTTGATGATTATATAATTTTTATGCATTTATTGATGTATTGAATAATATAATTGTTTGCAAAATTTATAATATCTAGTAGCGTCTCTATCCTAATAGGTAACTGAATAGTAGCCAAATTATTTTATAGTAGCCAAATATATATATTTGAATTCACTTGATACTTCATCAACTATTTATTATTATAAAGTTAAACCATAATAGTTTACTTCAACATTAAACACTCTAAATTTTCTTTTAAGTATCATTTTTTTTCTTTTAATCCTGAAAGGACCAAATGGTGTTTTTTTGGCAACATAGCAATTTTGGGCAGCTCATTATGAATGGAGTTTTTTTTTCATTGAAATTTTCACACATTATGTGCCTGAGAAGTAGCTTTAAGGCCCAACAATTTTCATAACTTTTGAGTACATGGTTCAAAAGTTATTGTATAAAATGTAATTTTCAACATTCAACGGGCAATCCAGGCAACAAAAAAAATCTTTAATAATCACTTTTAAAAAAAATTAAAATTTGAAATTAGTTCTCTAGATTTATTTATATATATGAAAAGCTTTGAATCATTCCATTTTGATCAATGAGGTGAAAGTTATGAGTTTAAAGGTGGGTAGTTTACGGGTAGTTATAGAATCTATATTCTAAAATAACTTTGAAGTCCTTTATTTAATTCGATTTTCAATATTTTTGGGAAAAAATAAGAACATTAGGCATAGATGGTTTATTAAAACATTACAACCATTGGAATTGACATTTTTCAATTCCATAAATAAATTGTTAACAATTTAGTATTTAAAATCATTTTCTACTTCTTTCAACTTTCTGTTTTTTCCCTATATGTTGTACATTCCAAATGATTTGAAAATTTTCAAGCATGTAGCCAACTTGCCTTGAAGAATGAATCCAAAGAGTAACCATCATTTTGTGCATTTTTTCATAGTGATCTTGACCTTGTGAAGTACAGCTGCCCATTTTTTTATAGGGACAAAAAAAAGATTTTTGTTACTTCAAATGCTAATATCTTGCAATCTACACGGTGAAAATTAATTTTCTGAAATTTTTTCTGAATCTTTTCAAACCCAAGTAGTATAAGATCCTACGGTTAGATGTGTCTAAATTTGTTTTTTCAAAAATTTGGTACTTGTACTAGAGATGGCAATTTTGGAGCATTTTTGGTGAAAATAAAGGATTTGTAGAATCATAACATTTTATAAAAGAACTATGAACACCTTGGATTCAATTGATACAAATTTAATCCCTTTGGAACCATGTGGAGGTCCAAATTTCCAAAATTATGAAGATGTACTAGAAAATATAATTTAGAATAATAATTTAATGATTATTTTTTAAAAAAATTGTAAAATATAATCATATCTATATGGTTAGATCACTTGCCACACTAACAAATATTTTTTTCAATAAAATTTGAAACTAAAAATTAATTAATTTTTAATAAAATTGATTGTAGATTGTATATTTTTAATTTCATAATATATTTACTCCTTTAAGTTCAAAATATTAAGTTCTAATCATGGTAATATTTTGAGATTTTGATTTTATTTATTTACTGAAGTCATAATCAAAGCATAATTTTTTAGCTCATTTAAAAAAATTTAAATGCTTATATCTTGTAATCTATGTGGTCAAAGTTTCTAAAATTTCCTCTAATTTTTTTTATAATATTCTAGCACAAGATCCTATAGTCAAATATGCAAAAAAACAAATGTTTAGAATTTTTATTGTTTACATTGAAAATGGTAGTTTTGAGTGTTTTTGACAAAAAAATGGCCTCAAGACTTTAGAAATTAAGTGTTTAAAAAAACAAGTCTATTGTTTTTTTTAATGTATTTTTTTTATAAATTGTGAGGATACATTTGTCTAGAATTTTGTTGAAGATTATGAATTACTTGCAGTCCAAAGGAATAGATATAGTGTAGTTTTTGGTGCAAATATTGATAATTTTATAAATGAAAAATTAATGAAAAATAATTATTTATATGTCCCTCAAGTACATTATAGGACTTTTTCTTTTGAAAAGCAACAATGTCATAAAAAAATAAAGGTAGAGTGGTGGAGTAACAATGGTCAAATGCCACTTTAGGGAAGAAAGCCCTCCTAAGCAAAATACATCATTTTTGTACTAAATAGAAGGAACATCATGATTAAGAATCTCTTTATGCTCCTCACTACATCTATCACAGTAGTTGAGAATGTAGTTTTTGTGAGTCATGCCCACATAAATGGTGTCCTCTAAGTAGAGATGCAAATTTCAATGATGTTGATATAGTTAAATTGATTTAAAGATATGCTTATACCTTGTGCTACAAAATGATGGAGCGAAGAACAATACTAGTTGGACAAGCTGAAGAAGTAACAAAATAATAAACCATGTTCTAGCCCAAAGGATACTAATAAATGAGAAAACAGAAAGGTGATTGAAGAACAAAAGATGCTTTTGGATTTATGCCAAACTTTGTATGCAAACTTACATTTCAAAAACATGATGGGACTTTTGGTTACCATAGTGTGAAATTATCCTTTGTCCTTTGTTCCTTCTATTCAAATTTTAAAAACATTGTCATCCCATCAACATATGCTTATTGGTTATATTTTTGGAACCTTTGATGTTGAGTTGTCACTTTTGTTCAAACAACACATAATTACCATTTCACAATACTATACCTAATTCATTCAATGTTTGGAACCTTTGATGTTGAGTTGTCACTTTTGTTCAAACAACACATAATTACCATTTCACAATACTATACCTAATTCATTCAACGTGAAATCACTTGAATTATGAAAAGGTTGGGCAATCTCTACAGAAATTAATGCAATGCTGTGCAAGAGTTTGCATAGCACACAAGATCCCTTTGCACTAATTCAGATACTTTTGGGGGATGAATGTGATCCAATTACTGTAAATCTTTAGATCAAATTCAGATCAAATTCAGATGAAACTTTGAAACAGTATGAAAACAATATGGATCACACTACATTTCATTTATCTAAGTTCTTGAACTACAAAATTTGACTAATCCCAGAGTTAGGGTGTCAACTTTATTTCAATCAATGCAAGTGATTATTATATAATGCTTTCATCATGCTACGCAGGTTAGTTCAAATTCAAGTGTATAATCTCTTCAATAATCTTCTCTTGAGTTTGCTTATCATACTAAATAGCACAAAGTAAAGTTCAGAGCCAGTGCTAATGGGAGCATGAGTTATTTAGACAACAAGGAGCGTCCACCAATGTACCTGAGATCCACGTTTACAAGGCACAAGCCAATGAATGGAGTTTTCAATAAATAGTATATTTAAGAAGTTGGTAGTACGGGCCTGTTCGGAAATTCAAGTATTTGTCCAACCATATTCAGTGTGGTTGCCTTGACTGATGAAACTAACCATTTTCGAAGCAAAAGTTGAGAGCTCTCAGATGAAAAAGACTTACACGCACAGCCTCCTCACAACTCTACTCAAAATTTCTCCCCCGAAAGAATCTACGGATGCTTCTTTAGTTGTTTCCAACTCGAGACCTCAATGAACCAAGCTGGAAAGATTGTAACTTGCTGTGATCAATTCATTGCAAACTCGATGCACAATGGATCGCACAATTCATCATTGAAGCAAGCTCTTGCTTGCATGTGTGGGTGTGAGAAAGGGGAGCCACTGCCCTTAGCTCGAATGTGCAAGACTCTTCAAAGCATCATCGTGGAGAGAAAGGGCCAGACCTGCAAACCCACTCCCAACAATAATATTCAAGTCAATTTCATCACTTCCCAGTTTTGAATCATTCGGTGTCGGTCCATGGATAATTTACAAAGATATTTTCTGAGCAAGATTAAAATACGATCAGAGTTGAATTCCGAGAGGGACATGGTTTGGGACGGGGACTGACGCATTGAAACATACACTATCCTAATATTTCCATGACCCTGCTTTGTTCGCAGTTCTATCACCTATCTTTCGTATTATACAGTGGCTACGGGCGATCAGCCAAGGCAGCTGGAGAAGCTGGAGTCACATTCCATTCCTATGCATGTTGATTGTTTAATTCTCTCAGTCTTGCCTCAAAGGTGAATACAGAGATGTATAGAAGATGAAGGGAGAGAGAACATACCACATATAAATATATCATACATGGACTGTGTTTTCAGCCTTACAAGAGATTGTGATGAGCGTCATAGATAGATGATGTTCCATAAGCAGGCCTCAGGGCCTGAAGCTCAGGATACTTCAAATCAGGGCTGTCCACAGTACTACCGCCACCACGACTATTGTTATCACCTCCTGAATCCGCTCCTGTGTTTTGCTGCTGAAGAAAATCCATCTGTGATCGTCCGGCAAGTACACTCTGGTTGCTCCCAGGGTTTCCAGGGTTACTTCCGGCGGTCTGGTTGGATGTTTCAATTAGCCCGAGCATTTGATGACCAGCTTCAAGCTGATCGCTCCCTTGAAGATTACTCATGGACGTCGTCGGTCCATATTGATTCGACCCATCACGTGAAGTTTGTGCTCCCGACGTCATGTTCCCAAGCATCCACTCGGAACTGGCTAAATCACGTGACGGCAGAGGTAGAAGATTTTGGTTCGTCGGCGAAAATACTTGGACGTCATGTTCCTGAAAATGCATACGAGCGAAATGTCCTTTGAGACTAGTCAACAATTGCACTCTGAAAGAGATGAAATTTCTGAAAGATAAATGATAAGAGCTGATTCATAGCTTGTACGTACACAGTGCAAACTATGTACATCAAACAATTACCTGGGAATTTGGTGAATTTGCTGAGGCTGACGTGATCCCCGATTTTGAGTCTGTCGACATGAGATGCTGCATGTTCAATGTACTTGATCGTGAATTTAAAGGTCTTAACCATGAAGCAGCTGGCTCCATTCCGTTGTAACTTTGACCAGATATCGGCTGTCCCCGACCTCCGGATTGATTGCCAAGCTGGCCTCCCAAAGAAAGGTTTGGTCCACTCTGACTGGAACTTACTCCCTACACCCAGAAGGAATTATTGCAGTTAGAGAGAGATGCATCCATTACTATCCTTAGAGTAATCAAGCGTCTGATAAATTCATAGGAAAGCTGATCCTTGCCTACCTGCAAATATTGCTGATATACTGAATTTCCATCATAATCTCCTGTCCCGGCCAACATTGTCAGCTGTCGTTTTGGATTGCCGTGCATGAGAGGGACGGGTGGTGAGAGGGACATGGCAGACAGCAAAGCCTGAGCTTCTGAACCCGTCATGGGCGGAGATTGCATCTGCATCCCCGAATGAGATGAACGCTGATCATCTCCAGGGCCACGTCCGAAGCCAGGACCCGCCGTCCGCAGTTGTAGATTTCCTACTCCAGGAGTTCCAGGCTTCTCGTCAGAGTCTTCCAAGGAGACAGAGCTGGGAGATCCACAGTTTTTCTGTAATTGCATATTGAGCATCGATTTGGGGTCTGCATTCACCACCAAAAGAATAAGTCACACCCATTCAGTGATATCGAGAGATCAAGATCAAGGGGAAAACAAGAACAGTCGACCTAGAATCGCAAAGATTGGTGCTTTCGGGAGTTCGAGTCAGTGCCGTTGTTTGGAGACTCGATCATACAGAATAGAGTCCAAAAACAATGGCTGTATCCTAGATTGCTGAATTATTTTGCCTCATTTGTGATTCTCGTCAGCAAGGTCATGGCACCAAGGGAGGTAGGAACATGTGTTTGAGCGAAGACCTCTCCATCGTCTTGCAGCACTGATGCTCGTGTCCTGAGTTTTAACTGAGAACCCAGGCATGTATATATCAACAACATTTCAACCTCTGATATTAAAAGTACAAAAGAAAAGTCGTGAGGGATCGCAGCTAAGTAAACTGATGGGAACACACGATGGTGCTAAATCATTCTTCAGAGTGTAAAACAAACTACGAAGAATTTCCAGCTTTCACACATGTAAATCGAAGGCGGACAGAGTATTGTTTTGATGCGAATGAGCTATTGCCCAGGAACTGTTTCAAGAATTACCATTTGTACGATTTACGCCTGAATGAAGGTCTCCGTCTTCGCCAGGCTTGATACCAATTGACTCAGCAGGCGTTCCTCCAGAGGTTGAAGCGTTAGGTTGTGGCTTCCGTCGGCGTCTGTTGTGATCAGCCAAACGCTTCCTACAGCTTCTTTTCCCCTCATCAAACTCACCTAAGTGATGAAATCTGCGCAGTCAGACAACGACAGACTGATTTTTAGAATTGATCAACGTCTTCCCTCAGGCTTGCACTCTGCAGAACAATTTGTTATAAATAATGTTAACTGAGAAGCTAGCTTTTCAATTTATAAACCTCGTGTTGGGTCCACCTCGATCTACACTGTACGAGTTCATTTCTTACATAAATTAATCCTGTAACATTCAGTACATCTACTCACATTCTACTAGTACATACAGACATATATGCGGGCGTTGAATGCACAACGCCAAGCTACAGAAAAAAATGTCCTCGTCGTTGATAGCAAGAAGCTAATGTGATTACCAACTGACTTTGCTTCTTCTTCTAATAAACTTTTTAATAGATAGTAGGTCAGTCGAGGGCCAAGATTATAATGAGTAGTGTTGGGACTTGAGACATGAGAGTACAATACGTCTTTGGTAGGTAACGAAGTCCTGCAACTCCGGGATTTATGCATTCCATTCTGGCGACAAGTCGACAGGAGCCCCGGCCTTATCTTCAGTTAAATATGAGTTAATTTCCAGCGTTAAGTGATCAAGTGCTCGGCTATAAAGGTTTCTGATGTTCCTTAAAAAAGTGAATATCTGAATCGAGGGAATATAATGATCTTCAGCAGCCAGATTCTATAAATTGTTTACTTGTCTTGTGCACTGCTGCAATGGAGTGAGTATGGAGTGAGTATTCATTTCCGAAGGCAGCCGTGGCGAATGAACACTCAAATATATGAAAAAACCTCTGGAATCTCATTTTACCTGCTGCATTGCTGACAAAATCGTTGCGTGTGTCCACCAACTATAACAGTCGGTGCTTTTGAGTGGAACTCACACACCTTATGGCGACGGTGATAATGCTTGGCAGTGCTCAAATCAGCTTTGCAACCCTCTGCCTGACACATCGGGACTTGGGAACCCGGGGAACCTGCACGGTGTCTCTTCCCAAGTCGACCAGCAGCTGTGTCCTCCGTTGAGAAGTATGTCCGGACGCCGAGGTTAAGGCCTATCCGAGCATGACCATCACTACCCTGCACAAGATACAAGTGTAGATTCATCATAAATACCTCTCAAGTTGTCATCAATTGGTACGTTCTGCAGACCACAGTAGTTAGTCACAAGTTCACTGGGAAAAAATTTAAAGTTGCATCCATACCTCCTCTTTCTTGACATGGTCTTGCATGTTAGCCGCGAAGAAATCACAACGCTGCCGATGATCAAAACTCCGAACGTCATTATGGAGGCCTGTGCCACTCGTAGCCGCAAGGCCTGGTATGCCAGATGAGCCAAGTACGCTGTGGAGGTTTGCTGATGTCGAAAGTTGACTGGGGCCGTCTAGAGAATCATAGTTTCGATAACCCGCGGAGGTGAAAATACCCATGGGATTGTGGGTGAAGTTGGATGGTAGGCCTGCTGACAGCATTGTGTACGATGCCCGGAGGCTTGACATTGCGCCTACACTCAAGACATGCAAAACCCTTGTCAGTATCCTCTAACTTGCATCTGCCACATCACTAATACTTCGACAGTCCACTAATAAAACGGTCGATGTAGAATCATAAAATTCATCGAAGGAGTTGTGAAAGCAACAAATACGATGGTCAAATTTTGCGGCAGATACAAAAATTACAAAAAAGGATCACGTTCTCAGCTGAGCTAGATTCCACTAATGTCCACAGTCCGAAGAGTCCAAGATTTGAAATAATGACTAGCGAATGGACAAGTGCTGAATACTTAAACTAGGAATTCACCATTATACACTGCCCAGCACAGAGACGTACAATGCCGTTTGCAGGTGAAGATGCATAGATTTTATCATGCCTCATGAGAACAGTTGTTAGCGAACAATTGAAGGATCGTACTCTTTAGTTCTCACCTGCAGTAATTTGGTTTTTGCGGTCGCCGTCACTGCCGTCGTTTGAGCCTCCGCTACCAGGGTGCTGTGCGAGAATCATTGCCGGATCCCAATCCCACTCCAGGCGGTTAGCTCCGGTATACTGACGAGAGGCCGGATCTAGGTTTCCAACCGAACCTGGGTTGTCCCAGTTCTCTGTTGCCCAGCTAGGGTCGCCTTGCTGCTCGTTGGAACTTGCAGAAGGGTTCATCCCATAAACCAGACGAGATGGTCTATGGGGTTGTGTTCTCAAAATGAAAGAACAGCTGGTTGACAAGTTGAGTGACAGAGGAGAGAGAACACGCCAAGTTCAAGGTAACGAGCTCTCAAGCAGACCTTGATCGAGTTGAATATTGTCGCTTATGTACCAAGCCCGGTGGCAATATGCTGGTATGAATTAAGAAGCATAAGACTCAGCAACAGCACGTGCATTGAAGGGTCACCTATCCAAAGTCCAAGAGTTTCTTCAAAGATTTGCTTATGCAAGAGAAGTGATAAAAGGTCTTCTCCTTTGTTCGGGCAGAATTCTTCTGATCACGTTGGTTCAAAGACACCTTAAAGTACGACCAAAACGTGCAAAATTCGAAGCTCAGGATCTAATTTGATACACTTGATTCCTGGCTTTTGACAGTATGTCAACTTCCACACCACAACCTATAGGTCTTCAGACCGCTGTACAAGATTGAAATAGGACGTTCCTTTCGATAGAGAAGGGTGGTGGTGATCTAGCTGAAAGTTCCGGGACGGCGAATGGAGGTTCTTGAGCATCAAAATTGCATTCGTTGACAGAAGTCGGCTGATCACTAACCTGGGTTCAGAAGCTGGAGTGGAGAGAAGAATCAGCAAATGAAGGTGAAATAGATGAACGGCCCCAAGAAAGGGCTCGCTTATTTCATCCGAGTAGAGATATTCGCTGCGTTGCATGGCCTGGTTGGTCCTGCTTCTTTACAGTCATGTATGATGAGGAATGATGCGCTGGTTATGTATCCTGCTCCAAAGGAACAACTCTTGTTATCCACCACAAAGGAAGCAATCCTGTAAGCAACACTTCCATTCTGAAGAAACTCATCACAATCTAAAACCTAAACGACATTTCACGAATGTTTTTAATTAACTTCTGGAAGAACAAGAATTGCAGTATTCCTGGGACAATCCTTCCCTATGGACCAAACTCAACGTCAGGGTTTACTCAAATTTATTTTCCATTTACTTTGTGCGAGAGTTCTGGAGTCCTGTGTGGAAGCAGCGCACATTGCAAGATCATTCATTTCATGCAGCGAGAAAAGTCGGCACTAACAACTAACTACTGAATTCGTTCATATCTGTTGAATGGAAATTATTTTTTTAAAACGGAATACTTGATAAGACCTCAATATATCTGTTCTTATCTTCCAATTCTGACTGACGGAGTATCATGATCATTAAGGTCAGACCGAAAACTTTGCTGTAGTTACTCTAGCCTCACGCCGTTATAAATGGTCACAGATAAAAAAATTTGGCTATGACGATATGGACACAGAGAACCTTCTATTAGTGAGAGGATGAACGAAAGACTTAATTCGGATGGCTAAGCCGTTTATATGTACACAGTTGGTTTACAACTGTATACCCACTTGGTGAAGATCTTGGTTGTCACGTCTATGGTTATGTGCAGTCAATTCCCACAATTTTATGTAGGGGCTGAAGGACTCAGTACTCAATACATGATTCAAATCGATCCGAAGCACGTACCTGTACAGCGACTACGTACATCAGCTTGGGCAATCAAAGTGAAAGTGGTGGAAACAACAGCTACAGATGCATGTCACACTGCCACGGGTGACTTCAGGCAAGGAGAAATATCTTTCAGGAAGTGGAAACGCTATTAATCCTACTCGCGCATGTTCCGCAAATGATGTAAAGATTGTGCGATCATGTAATGGGGGAATGAGACGATAAGAATTTGTTTTCCGCCTTCATGGACTCCTGGTCCTCTATCAAAAATGTCGGAATACTCATATCCCTAGTAGCTTGCCCCTCCTCGTCCCTCGCCACAGAACCAAAGCTCGCCCAAGGGCCTGGTTCGATCTTTAACCTCCTGCATTACCTCTTCAATGTGAAAAGGTGAGCTACCGCTCACATGCGGTTTCCCCAACCGCCGCGATGTTAGGCAAGACCTGATCACTTCAATAAATTGAAGGTTCACCTTATTCCTGAAGAGGTTCCTCCTTCTCTTGATTATCTCGGTCCACAACATACGCAACTTCAATGATGAGTCACCTACCAGTCCAGGCGTCCATGATCAATGAATCCATCGCAAGATATTAGCACCACGTTCTAGGGCTATCCTTTCCCTACTGGGCCTCTCGCTTCCTACATTGCCTTTCCCCTCTTGCTGAAGCCACGTTAACACTTCGACCTCCTTACTCCAGTCCGCTCTACTATCAGATTGTCTTGAGTTCCCTCTTTGCTCTACGAAGTTCTCTCCCGGTCTCTCCAAAAGGCGCTTTTCCTTCGAGACCTTCCGATTACATCGACTATTCAGGACCGTATGTACAGGGAGTATAGAAAAGTAGCCGGCACTTGAAGATCAGTCGCAAGGGATAATTTCAAGCCTTGCCAGGCGCGAACGAACTTCAATGGTCTTCTCACCGGCCTGCATACGAGCCTGGCTTCCCTCTTAGCACAACGAAGCTCTTCAAATTCGTATTACCTAGAAACAACACACAACGTTTCTCAGAATCAAGCTCTGTAGTTAGTGCAGCAGCTAGTATATTACAGAGAACGCTACCACCAATAGCGGTATTTGTTCCTTTACAATAAGCCAGACTAACCTCATGACTCTTAACGTTTAGGCCCTATCATTTCATATTTACTGAGCCTGGATGGTGGTGTAAGCCACACTAACCATAACCAGAGCTCCAGCATATATCCTCTGACACATCCAAAATCACAAAGAGACCATCCCATTATTCCTAACTTTTGAACATTTAGGCCATGTGTGTCGAGTTTCCACTTCTTAGCTTCCTTTCCTGCAAGAGATTTCCAGCTCTCATCCCATAGAATAGAGAACAAGCATGTCAGCGCACTTGGAGACCTTACTCGCACATCTCTTCCCGTGGACCCGACGTATCACGTACTGGTGCAAAATTCGTAACTTCACTTTAACCTACCAAGAGCTCGATCGGAACTCGCGGAGGCAGATTACATGATGCAGACAAGTGCGGCCCGATCGCTCCTCTAGTTAAGACGAAGATGCCACTACTCCTTTGAGCTAAACGATAGTAAAACTATTTTCCAGGGAAATGTCTGGAAACAGCCATGGTTTAGGTCTCTCTTAACGTGCCTGCATCTTCCGAGTCTTTCATTCGGAAAATGTAGTTTTCGTTCTGATCGTTGCCTGTCGGTTATCCACTAAGCCTGAAGTAATCGTTGTGTTTGACGGCTTCGCTCCTATTAAAAAAAAGAAATCCGGTAGAAGTATGCCATTTTGACCTTCTACAGAAAACCTTGCTCATTCACACTCTATGGTAGGAGAACAATTTGAACTCGCCACGAGAGGTAAAGACCTGTCCTTCAGCGCTGAAGAAGTAAGCTTGTCCTCGAAAAGGACATTATTCTGGTTCATACTTTGCAATACAACGCTTTTAACTTTTCTCATTAAACGCGGTACCGGACTAGTGATGTACAAGCTCCTGCAGGTTATAAGCCGGTTCCCTCACACTCTTTGTAATGACAAACCATGACTTTTATGTAAGACTCTCTCGCGCTCAAGTAGCACCTAAGAGAAAACGCAATCGCAGTCAGACGATTCATTAGTCCTCACTTGGAATGGCTCGGAAGAGTACTCCATTGCTGCTATGGCTAGCATGGCCGGAACTAATTAACCGAAATGAGCTAAGAAAAATTCTCCACACGCTCGGAAAATTTCCTAGAGGGAAAGCTTCAACAATTTCTTCTTAATCTCTTGCAAGCAAGGTTGCTGCACTAGCCTCATCACCAACGCGGAGCTTGCCGAAGCAGAGGGTCCCGCTCCAAAACATAATAACAGCTTCTTACACGGTTACTCTAATTAGGACTCTAGTAGTTCTTACAACACTAAAATGCATATAAGCTCGAACACGTCAACCACTACGGAAACGACCACGAGTTACGAACACTCATGAATCACTCCATTCGCCCTCGTCCAAACCATCATCAAAGCTACCTGCGTAGGAGCTCTCTCCACGACCTCAAAATCCCACGCCGACACACCAGTTCTCCAAATCTCGACCTCAAGGAGCTACTAACCCCAGCTCCTCTCTCTCCCACACCTAACCACGACCACCCGCCCGTGCAACCCTCCGGCGACTAGCTCCTCCCCTCCCGGTCATGAAATCCTCGTCCGTTCCACTCACACACACATCCACCCCATCCCTGACGATCCTCACCCCGCCGTCCCGACAAGGTCCCGCCACTCACCAACAGATGAGCTCACGCTGCGAAGGCGAGCATCCAGCGCTCAATGATCACCATCCCCGCAGGAAGGCCGGAAGACGGACGGACGGACGGACGTCTTCTACTACAGCTCGCGTGCCCGTGCGCGCGCTCAACTCATCCAGCAGCAGGAGCGGCAGTAGCGGGAGCAGCAGGAGCATCCGTGACCCCGACGAGGAGGACAGCCACTACGCTAGCACCACCACCAACAGCGATGCACAAGTGCAGCCATCCCAAGGCAACGAAGGCAAAGGCGAAGGCGAAGGCGAAGCATATCCAAGCAAGCCCAGCCCCGGCAAAGGGACGTCAAGCGAGGCCGCGAACTCAAGACAGCGAGAGAGACGAGCGAGGGTGGAGCCGGGTTGGAGCCGGGCTCCCGGGACCTGGGCCGGGTCAGTCGGGTCGGGCACTCGGGCGTTGATCCCTGTCCGTCGACGCCTGTAGCAGCAGCAGCAGCCCTCTGCTCTGCGCTGCTCTGCGCTGCGCGGCTCGGCTCGGCTCTGCTCGGGTGGTGCAGCCCACGAAGTTACTAGTAAGTCGTGTGGTGAAGGGAGCCAGGCCCGGCCCGGCCAGGCAGGGCAGGGCAGCCAGCCAGCCGCGGCTTTAGTGGAGTGTCGGAAAGAGTTGGGCCACCGCCTCAACTGCGGCAGGGCTGCAGCAGCAAGGCTAGTTCTGCTACAGAGGAGGTGAGTAGTAAGTAGTGAGTACGAGGGCTACTGACTAGGCTGTGGATGCCTCAACCTACTCTACCTACGCTGGTCGGAACAGCACTTAATTCAGGCTTCCCCCCATTGGGCTCCTTTCCCCCGCCTCCGCCCCCGCCCTCGCATCCCCTCTGCCCTTCTTTTCTCCGGACAGGGCCGGACCAGGGTAACTTTTTCTTTGGGGTAAAAGTTTTTTCCTAAAAGCTTTCACCCATGTGGAGTTTACCCACGTGGGAGGGCCTTACGCGAAGGTCAGATTTGGCAAAAATTAAGCCATTTTTGCATTTTCTTTTTTTAAGTGCCAAGAAACATGTTTCCGACGTGTCACCTTGTGAATGGTTTGAAAGGGCATAAATCACTGAGAATCCGACATGGAAACTCAATTTTGGCAGTCACGTGCTGAATCAAACCTTCACGTACGGTATCAAGAAATATGTTTCCTATTTTTAACTTTGTTGGTTCCATTTAATGAGTTACGTAATTTACTCTTGTAAAAAAGAGTTGGCAAATTCTTGGCTCAAGCTTGAATGGAATTGGCAAAAGAAATGCCCAAAAAAAAACAATAATTTTCTATAACCTCTAAGTTACTTTCTAGCAACAAATTGCCAAGAACTTTTACATTAGGCTAGACCACAAGTGGTCTTCTAAAAAGTTCCCAAATGCCCAAACTTATTATTAGCCACAAATGATCAAATTTGGAAATTTGTATTAGAAATTACAAGCCCCAATTTTGTAGTTAGAAGTAGTAAAATTTAGAATTGTCCACTTTGGAATAGTAGGAGAAGAGGATCACATTTATTTGCTTTGGAATTTTTTATGTTGTAGTTCAATCAAGATGTGATTTGGACCCTAGCATGCTTACTAGTATCCAATGGACTTACGGAACCAAACTCTCCCACTTTAGCTTGGTGCCCTAAGACCATTTTTTTCTACTACAATGATTTGTTCTTGTCCCTAACGATACATGTCACAAATCACAACCAAATGGTACTAGTATTCAAACTCCACGTGTAATTGTTTGATGGTATCCTATGAGAATTTGAAGATGGAATGTAGTAGAAGTATAGTTAGCATATGAATAGTGATATAGGGAATCACTATTGTATATATAATTGTTGAAGGTGATTACAATATATTCCATGATGTATATAGTGATGGTAAGGAGTTATTTTAGTTACAATGTAATATATCTAAGTGTAGAAAAGCATCACATTTACTATTAGTCAAGTCAACACAAAAGCAAGGAAAAAACCATAAAAGTGATACATTTTTTGAGGGATTCATTTTTTAAAATATGTACATTAATGAATGTAGAATATATGAAGTACATATAGAAGAAGATTTTTAAAATGTATTGAATAACCTCATTGTAGAACTTTATTCATAGTTTGGTATATGTATATTTTGTTGCACACAAAGAGTACATGTACACATTTATTGTCTATTTTAAAATAGGCTAGTACCAATAAAATAAATGTAACCCAAAATAAATTGGAGTTGAAATAGATAACAACCCAAAATGAGATTTTATTCATTATTTTGTCTATTTGCATATGGAAAATAGAAGTTTCCCATGGAAGTTCCTCCTCTATTTTAGACTACCTTTTGTATAGATTTAGACTCCTCTAAATTTACAAATTATATATCATAGATCATGACAATGTAATATATAGCCATTATAGTACAATGCACTTTAAAAAATGATGCTATAATAATTTGAATATTTTTAAATTATTAGTTCCAACATTTTAAATGGCCCATGTAATAGGTCTCACATTGTTTCAAAAGTACCCCTTAGTGATATACTTAGGGATAATTTATATGGATAATATATGGATTAACCTTTATAAATTACATATTTTGAAATACATTGAAAAGATAGCCTAAAGAACTAACCATTGCCTTCGTGGATTCATTTGAAAAGCATTGGAGTAGACATTATCAATGTTTCATTGCAAGTCGTCTGTTATTAATATCAAAGGTTTTCATCAACGGAAACTTTCTTTTCTAGAAGGAATTGAGACCCAAATGATTTCTCAAAATGTACACTAATCCAAATTTAATAAGGCATATAACCATATTAGATATTGAATCTAACTATGAATAGTTGTGTTAGGAGAAGATGTACATTGTCCAATGTTTATATACAAAAGGTGGAACTTCAAGATGTATTTTATAGCCTATTACATAGTAGCGAATTCATATTTTGGTCAAATGTAGTATAAAATAGTAAAACATTTAAGGTATATTCAAACATATGTATAAAACACCACCTTCATTTAGTTTATATATATATATATATATATATATATATATATATATATATATTTAAAAAAATTCAAATCCTATCCTATATAAATAATTTATTGCATTTTTTACTAATGATTATTACAAAAAAAGACAAATGGCCACCTTCTAAACTAACATGTCAATGTGGTATATAAACTATCACATAATGTGGACCTTTTTTCCTTAATTTGTGCCCAAACATAGTGACTATATATGTTAAAAAGTGCACCATTTTTATTTGTTTCATGTGTACAACATTTTATAAAATTTCATAGCAAAGTTCAAAAAACAAATAAATATGTAATGCTTCTAACAATGCTTTATGAGCTTTTCTTGCACCTTCAAATACATCATGTATCCTAAAATGCGCATTATACACTAGAAGGCAAATGTTTTCAACACCCTTTGGAGGTTAAAGCAAGTTGCTTATGATATTTTCAAAATTGACCTATAGTTATAATTTGTTTTTGGTCCTTGGTTTTGTTACTTCACCCGAAGCATGTGTGGGCTTGTCATTTTCCTCTCATTGGCCAACATTTAGAGGAAATTAGAGATCCTACAATACTCTTCTCTAAGAACAAGATTCTTTGATCATGCTAGTACCAATGTTCTTTGACCAAACCCTAATGATGCATAATAACAACTTAGTATTATTTTCTATTCCTTCCTTCAAATATTAAAGACCTGGGTGCAAAACACGTTTACAATGTTAAAAAAGTGAAGTTCCATTGGGATGTGGTAGAGAGTAAAGACACCATGAGATAACCTACCTCAACATCTAGCCCATGCCCCATAGCCCATGTAGATAGCATTGTTTAGCCAATTTCACTAGTAGAGGCCACTTTAAAGAGCAATGAAAAATATAAGATTGTTCCTTTTTATATTGATCAAGGTATGGTTGTAAAACCAAGATGAATTAAGAGTCTATGTGCTTACAACATCATACCAATGGAAGTCGATATGATAGTACGTAGTAAGAACTGGAGAACCTACATGCTCCTTTTCAAGTATAAATATTATACTATGCTCTAACATAAATTCCAAATATACAAGAACGAAGATAGGATATTAATACCTAGATATACAAATACTTTTGTATTTATATATGTATATGATACCTATTATATATTAAGTATGCAATGTCACGACCCCTACCACAACTCCTATCACAAAATTTGTCACTTTTTCATCCTAAAGAAATATCATCCAATTTCATCACACATTCACAATAAAAAAAACTTAAAGTGTAACAAGCGAGCATTCTTCCTTGGCATGAGAGCAACAATTCATTGCAATTTGAAGTTGCTAGTATATTTCATGTGTCCATATATCTATATGTCTATATATCTATGCAAGGTTGGTAGTATACATGTTTGTATGTGAGGTTGCGTGTGCATGTTTGATAAGTGACAATCTTCTACGAGTGTTGATGTAAATTTTTTTTTTTTTTTTTTTTTTTTTTCACAAATGAAGCAAGTTCATTACATTGGAATGCCTTAGTGGTCAGGGTTGTCCAATAATATTTTGGATGTCAAAATTGTTGGGATATTATTTTTTTTCCCCAAAAAAAATTGTATTAAAAAAACAATTTTTTCTAATTTTGAGCATGTGTAATTTTTTTAATACATTTGACAACTTTAATTAATTATTCTATACAAAGGGGATGAGTGTTTTATGTGGAGTGATTTTGTCTTGCAAAATTGTTTTGAAATGTTTAGTTTCAGATACTGCATGCGAGTCTTTGTTGTAGTGTATAACTTTTGTAGTGACAGGGAATAGTTTGGATGGGGATGTTTGCTTCTTTTTTTTTTTTTCCTTTTTTTTTCCATTTCATTGCTTGCAATTGTGCATTGAAAGGGACTTGGGTACGTTGCCATTGGTGGTTTTCCACTTTTTTTTAATCAGCAGCACTCACATGTCTCGAGCTGGCCTGTTGGATACTGACCTCCATGCAATGACTGCAAGTGCACATCTCCTTTTTTAACCATTCAAGGATGCGGAGGCCAGAAAGTGGTCGACGGATGACAGAGAATCCTTCTATTTAAAAACATGGATGTGAATATGTTCATTTTTGGAATTTGGTGTGAACTAAAAGGGGAGGCCTCATGCACACCAGTTCAACCTCCAATGAGTGTTTGGGGGCTTTTTTGTAATGCCTACCAGGGCTCTTTTTTTTTCATTTTCTATGTAGTGGCAATATAAAGCGTTATGGTGGTGTTCTGAATTTCAGCATTCATCCACATATTGGATAGAAAATATCACATTTGTACTTATCACATGTCTTTTATTTTATTTTCATCCACAATCTGACAATTTCATTTAAGATTTTTTTATTTATTTTAAGTTTTTTTGTGAAAAACTTAATGATTTTTCACCATATTTTAGTTAAATTATTTCTTTTTGTACAATTTGGCACTAGGAAGCCAAAAAAGAAAAAGTCCCAGTGCCTACATGTCCCAAACATCAAATTATTATGGTGTCAAAAAAACTTTGAAGTTGAATAAACCTTAGCAAAATCTAATTTTAGCATCAAATTTTGAATTTGAAAATGAATGATTATGATTTTTCTATTCAAGACAATGTGCAAGGGTGTCCATTGCAAATATAGCTTTTACTAGTGTTGAAGGCTGTTGGCCTCCAATACACTAGATCTTGGAAAAATAATCACATTCAAAAGTCATTCAAAAAAACTATAGAGTAGATTTTGAGAAGTTGTAAATTAATTGGGGTTATGCATGTTATGTCCTTTAACCTCGTATTTTTTTAGTGACCTCAATTTTAGAGTTGACATGTGAAAAGTGAATTGATAAACTTGAAATTATTTTTGCAGTTTTAACATCCTCATGATCAAATATTATAATCCTTCAATCTATGAGTAACATTGATGGTGATAATGATGTGTTTTCTTTTTTCTATACAACCTCTAACATGTCTAGTTTGAATTTGTATAGTTGTAATTCATAAAAATTGATAAAACTTATCAAAGTGTTGGTTTTTTGTTCAATTTAGAAAAAATTCCAAGAAGCTTAAAAAAATGCCTTGGGCATTTTGGAATTAAGTAGATGATTCATATTATATCTACAAGGATGATTCCTCAATATGATGACTAGACCGTCATTTCAAGGTTAACCTTTTAAAGACATTGTAGATCTAAAAAGTTGGATGGATGACTTCACTATTAATTGTAGAAATAATCAATGTACCTATTGGTCCAACATCTAAGTATTTCAATGACTACCTTATTCATGAAGAGGTGCATCTTTATAGGGTCAAAGTAATCCTACAAATGTTCCTAAGAGGAAATTTTTTTGAAGCATTGTTTGAAAAACTTTGACCTTGGAGAAGATCCAAGAACTTGTTATTTTACATGGATGATCAATATTGGAATATTTGTATTCTTATTTGGAATCAAAAACACTAAATTAGCTAGGAGATGGCATAAAATACAAAATTAACCAATCACAAAATATAAGACAAATATTTCTTTTTAACTCCATGTCGTAAATTTTCTTAATTTAAAAAAAATCCTTATGAGAAATGTTTGTAAAGTACTCTAAGAGTTTTATGAATTGTTGGGTAGGATGAATAAAGCATCTTCTTCCAAATTTTGCATTATATCAACAAGAATCTTTCTTTACTAGTTTTTCTTTAATTTTCTACAAACAAATCCTTTTATTCCATTGCAAGGATTATACACAACAAGTGCAAATATGACAAGTAAAATCATTGTCAAGGAAGTTACTTTCAAAAGGTGTGTGTATTGTAGGGGGGTATGCAAAAATTGTAATTGGTCTTAGAATTCTAAGGCCTTTTCAATGTCTAAAATGGAGGCATCTTCTACACTATACACTCGGGCAAAGTCCACCCACAAACTGCATTTTTCAAATTGGTTGAATACTAACAAGGGTAGGGACATCCCCAAACACTATTTTTTCTACTATGAATTTTTATTATTAAACTAATGAATTTTTATATTTTCTCATTGCCAAGGGATAGGAGATTTCAATGCACCAAAGAATGCGTTATTTGGATACTATATGCAAAAGCTATGAAAGGCCAAAGATTTTTGGTAGATGTTCACACTATTTTTGCAAAAATAGGTCCATATTGGATTTGGTATGTACACAATATGAACATCTCATAATGTGGTTCTTTTAAACATGATATAATATGCAAGAGTAAAAAAACTACAATTTTTAGTGCAAGAATCTCATTTTGAGAAGAGTCAAAACTCTATTGACCATGCCGAACAAGTTTTAAAAAATACATTTTTGTCTAATTATCTCATAAAAAGATGCAACCCCTTGCCAAACACACATTTACCGCCCTAAAAATCCTAAGCCATTGATCTTTTAAAAAAAAAACTCTTTATCACCATTGATCCAATTTAATACAAAATACAAATACAAGTAGGGTATGAATATGAATACAAAATATGGATGCGGATGTAAATACAAATATAGAATACGAGTACAAATATAGATGGATATGGATACAGATACAAGCAACATACCCCATATCAATTGAGAACTTGATTGGTCCCTGGGAATTACAATTAAGTGGTTGGTTGGGATGGAGTTGGGATAAAAAAAAAAATTAACCTGGATTTAATTGTTGGGTGTGTGTATGATAATTGGGGGGGGGGGGTTAATTTTTTTAAATATTTAAATTGGGGTTATTTGTGGGGTAATGTGACCTATGAGTGACTATGTGCTCAAAATATAGGTACACACTGTATTATATACAAATGCTATTATGTTGAAAGTTGTGATCTCAAAATTCAGTAATTTTTTTTCATACATTTCAATGTTAGTCTTCAAATTTCACTATTTGCATTTCAAACAAACAAAATTCTCATTGCACAAAAAATCATCAAAAAATTGTCTAGTATATTCCTAATTTACTTGACCTCCTCTTATTGTAGGGTGAATATGAGTAAAGTAAACCTTTTAGTTGCCTCAAAATTTTTGCAAGAGTGTACCTAATAAGATATAGTATTCAATGTTGTAAAGGGAAATTTTGTGTAGAGCAAAAAATTTACTCCAAGATGGCTTGAAGTTTGTTCATCCCATTTTGTAGGATTGAAAAGAGTTTGTTTTTCTTCCACTTCAAACATTGTAATATTTCAATCCACAAAGTCAAATGGTTTAAATTTTATTTCGCACATTGCCATAATAGTCTATTGCACATTTTATGGTTGAAGTTCAAAAAGAAAGTTTTTATTTTCAATTTGGCTAGTGCACTAAAAAAAAACAATTTTTTTTGACAATTTCTCTTAAAAAATACCCTTGGTCCTTTAGAAATTAAAATTTGAACCCAAAGTATTCGCAATTAGAAATGAGATAATTTGTTTTAAATTATTCATTGCATATATGATACCTTATGATGCATTTGAGGCTACAAATATCCAATCCATCTCATATTAGGGCCATATGATTCTTGAATTGAACCAATAACCAATCCATGAATAAATTGTATTTATAGAAATAATGAAGATGATGACATTGTTTGCAAGGTTTTTGCAATATTTTTGGATTTGATTTTCTACTTTGGATTTTTGAAGTTTGAATAGATTACATAACTAGGGTTTAGAAATTAGACTTGCCTTAGAGAAGAATTTGAATTAAATTGAAGATTTAATCTATTTTTTGAGTGTAGAATGAAAAATCCATTTATCCACATTTATAACAATTGGAGTGCTAATGTGTTACTTGCATTACTTGACTTGTGTGATTGTGCATTCAATGAGATTGTTTAAAGTTTCCTAGCTCACATATTTCTAACTAACTATATGGCAATCATCTCTTCATTCATATTGTAACTTTCAAAGTAAGTTTATTTTTAGTATAAATTTAGAAAATGAAGTCTAAGAGGTTATCTTTCTACTTTATTTTAGAACTTCAAAAAATTTCAATAATTCAATGAGTTATTGCAATTGAAAGCTCCATATGTTAAAATCCAAATAACATATTATTGTAAATATTTCATTCATAATTTTTTCTTTAAATTTGATTTTCAAGTTTAAGTTACAAAATATTATTTCTCATTCTAACCTTCACTTTTGGTCAAAATCTCACTCTATTCTAAAATGTATTATAATTGATATAATTATATATATATTACACTTTAAAAATCACAATAATTTGATTTTTTCCAAAAATATCCTCCAAAATTAGCATATGTAAAAAAGTGTATATTCAAGTATTAAAATGATAAATATTTAAGAATTAAATTTAATGAAGGCTAAATTTAGCATAAAAGTGGTCATTTCAATGAAGGTCATTACCAAGGGTGTTTTGGGTGTAAAAAATAATAATTACTTGGATTTTGTTTTAAAATATTTGTGATTGCTACTTTTATCCACTGAATTAATTTCAAATTAATTTGAATATTTATTTATTTATTTATTTATAAATTATTACAAACTAATAGAGATTTTTTATATTGAGTAGAAAACATGTAGCTTTGTAAAATAGAAATATTACATCACAATTTCAATATATTTCAAGGTCTAAATTGAGCTCAAAATTGAAGTTTGAACATATCATACTAGAGTAGGTCCTTTAGAAGTTTGGCTCATGTAAAGTCAACATTGAATTAAATGAGATAAAACAAGGTACCATATACTATGTTCAAAATTAAAAACTTTGAACAAAAAAATCCATGTATGATCCTTCAATAGTAATTTGATATTTGGTGTTTATTGATATTCAAAAATACATATTATTAAATTTGTATTACATTGTATAAAATTAAGTCAAAATTTAGTGGTTTATTTTTAAAAAATGTAAGTTTAAAATCTATCTAACTAACTTTCAATGGCTTTCAAAAAATCTAAAGTGAAGAATTGTCTTTTTAAGATACATGATCAAAATGTTAATGACAATTTATATTATTTTTCAAATTAAATAACCAAAAATTATATTTGACATAAGCCAACAAATTATAGATTCCAAA
Organism: Climacium dendroides; assembly: GCA_950106755.1. Lineage (NCBI taxonomy): Eukaryota > Viridiplantae > Streptophyta > Bryopsida > Hypnales > Climaciaceae > Climacium > Climacium dendroides. The sequence goes on from OX467086.1 coordinate 5,518,065, forward strand.
GGCTTGGGTTTATCTACTTAAAGTCTCTCGTGAAAAAGAGTAGAATAATTAATACAAACTTCTTACAATAATCTAGTGAACTCACACTTCAAACCCTTTGACCTACAATGAAAAATTCCAATAGATGAAAAGCATATAGAAGATCACAATGTGTCAATGTAAAAAAGTTGAAAGTAGGACTACTACAATTGTTGGGTATGGATAGCAAAATATAATTCTAAAAATAAAAATACATGTCAAATTTTTTGAATTTTTTTGTATGGTGATAAAAATAATACTATTCCAAAAATTACTCTAGAGTATATTTTTAGCATTTTCCAAAACATAGTTTTTAGGAATAATAAATAAATATTCAATAGAGATATGCTGACTTTATCCTTTATTTATGTTTTTAAAGTCAATTTTGCATATCAAGACACGAGAGGCTACAATAGTTCTTCCTAATGGGTAAAGCCCAATAAAATTATATTTTACAATAGAGTTGGGGACGAAAAGGTCCATTCTTTATTGACATGCTTCCCCACATAACTTGTACTCTACCAAAACTTATAACTAACAATATATTCTAAAGGTATGAAATAAATACAAAGGGTATTAAATTTTGAGTCATATCAAACAAGAAAAAGTGATAGTACAAAATTTTAGAAGTGATAAATTAAGATCATGGTTAGAAAGCTCCAAAAGTTGTTTTAAATTCATCACTAATTTACCACCAACTTCATACTAATTCATTCTCAATCTGCAAGATGCTCTCTTGATTTGAGGCACTTTCTAGTTTTAAAGAGCAATCTAAAGCCAAAACAAGTGATGTTGGATGTTGACAAACATAATACATTTCTTAAAAAAATTAGGTGCAAAATTTTCTTGCTGGGGTAAAAAGATGATATGACAATTGCCTACACCTCAATTCTTAATACATTTTTCTTTAGTTTCTCAGTTTTCAAAATGTTATGTAGTTAGTTTTAAATTTGGCGGAGAATTGACTCAATGGAAAAGGTCCAAGTGAAGAATGGATTTTTTGGGGTCCAAATCTCTAATTAAGATAACAATACTTTGTGTAATCTGAAGCTGTTGCATCTGCTTGTGCAATGTATGCTAAAGTGACCCTGAATGTGATTCATATTCACAACATTCAAACATGTTATATATATTCATAATCCCTATTGAGCTCTGGATGCATGTTATCACCCAAAAAATTAAATTTGATGAGATATTTACAACTCCCATTATGAAATTGAAAATAAATTACAGGGTATTTATGGTAGGCACCCCAAAACTGCCAATTTTTTTGGCTATTGTGCCTAGTTATTGTTATTAGATTGGTTGAGTTTTCATATTTTCTTGTTGGGAAAAGATGAGAGACAGGAGGTTTGTATGCACCAAAGAATGTGATATTTGGATTCTGTATGCCAAAATTATATAAGAGTCAAAGTTTTTTTGGTAGATGTTCTAGAATCATTTCTTCCATGTGGGTATGTATTGATTTTGGAGATGTACACAAAGTGACAATGGTAGTTTTGGGTACAAGGGATGATTGCCTAACTGTTGAAAAAGGCAGTACATATAATTGTCAAAGATGTCGATTAGTATTTTGACCTTATTCCCAAGGGACCTTTGGATAAGTTCATTTTAGAAAATGTAAAGAATGATTAAGTGAAAACTTTAACCTACTAGTGTCAGAATACTTTCTTGAGTTTTGTATATTTTGGATTCTATCTTTATAGAGATATAAATGATTTACTTCAATTTCATCAAATTATCATAGAAAGTTTAAAAAAAGAAGTTAAGCATTGATTTGCGTAAATGAGAAGTTCTCTCTAATGAAGCCCCTAAACCTCTATATTTATTATCAAGTTTAGGGACATTATAGTGCTTAGGAATTAAACAAAAGTTGTAAACTATAAGTAGTAAATCACATTAAGTGGCTCTCATAAGTTTACAAAAGTTGTTGTAACTAATTGAGAAATTGGATTTTATCAACAAAATTTGGACATCTTGTCGAACAAATAATACGATTGTATAAAAATTATTTTTAAAATTATAAAAAATTATTTTAAAATTTTAATTAAATTTATTCATTTACATCTTAAATTAGGTTGTTTTGTTTTGTTTATTTTGTTTGATACTTTGAGATTTAACAAACCATGAGGCGTTGGGGAGCATTCTTGTTACTGCTAAAAAGCTCTTGGTGCATGGACTTTGTTTTGTGGTGTTTTGACCTACAATGTGAAAGTTATTGAATTTCAAAATCAAAATAAATTATCTTTTATTTTTGAAAAATCATAACTTTCACGCCGCATGTTCAAACACCATGAAACAAAAGCCTTGGCCTCCTTCATGTAGAAGGCTTTCTATATGTACTAGTTTTGAGACATTTGGACTTATGATGTGAAAGTTATGAATTTTTTCAATTAAAAAATGAATTTGAATTATTTTTTATTTTGAAAAACTAACTAACTTTTACATGGCATGTCCAAATGCCACAAAAGAAAGCCCTTGCACTCCTTTGTGCACATAGCTTTCAATTTGTATTAAAACACAACCTCTTACACATCAACAAAGCCTCGTATTGCTTCATGCATTAAAAAATTTTGAATTCAAAATTTAGAAAAATATTGTTACTTTTATTTTGAATTTGATAAGTGTGAAAATTTTCAAAATTTGTGTTAAAAGTTTGTTTTCACACAAGTGCAAAATTTTCAAAACTCTTTGATAAAAAGAATAAAATTCTTTTTGGAACTTCATACTAGAAGTTTCATGAATATTAAAATTTTATTGAATGAAATATGACCCTTGATAGTTTCATTTTTATAATTCACTCCAAAAATCTCAAAAAAATCATGAAAAAATACATAAATATTTTATGTGCACTTTTTAAGGTTTCCACATTTTTGGGAAGTTTTTCTTGAGTAAATCATACAAAATATAAATATTTAAAATCATATTTTATTCAATAATATTTATTTCAATAAAAAAATTTAGATTGATGAAAATTTTTATCACAAATTTCCAAAAAGAATTCTCATTTTACTTACTAAAGAAACTTGAATTTTTTACTTTTATCCAAAGTTTTTTTCACTAATATCTTTGATTAAATTATTTTATACAAGAACTATTATGCATTAAATTAAAAACTATTATTATTATTTTTTAAAATCATTTAATGCAAGAATGTTACATAGCCATTGTCTATGTAGTTGAATCTACAATTGCACCAACTCATGTATGTTAGTTGATTGATTGATCCATCCATCCATTTATTAAACTACCTTTCTATTCAAACATCCATCTATCTAAAGTTCCATTGAAACCAAACATTCAGAAAATTTTTAATAATTAATTATAAACTGGATATTAATGATTTTCACAATAATTTTATCGCTCTAAGTTTGAAATTTAAAGTTTTGTTTTAGTTTATCATTAAGATTTGCATATTACCTAACTTTTTGAACTACTTAGAAAGTATATTTATGTTTCTCAATTATAAAATATTTGAAAATAGTTGGTTTAAAATTTCTTAATTTGGAAAATTAACACAAGAATTTACATAACCTAAATAAAAATAAAAATTAGTTATGTACAACATTGTAGTATGGATGATTAGAACTCCAAATGGACACTCCATGGCTAACATGCAAGCCTCGAACATGTTCATCTTGAATTTTCATCTAAACCATACAATTTTATCAATTGAAGATGAAATTGGTCAAACCATTTGGTTTTACATTTGTTTGGATCAAAGCATGAATATAGACAAAATTTGTAGCAAAGGTGGAACTATTGAAGACAAAGGAGTCAAAGTGAAGAAAATAAGTGTACTAAATCAGAAAATAAGTAATAGGTAGTGGATGTGCGTAAAATTATGACAATCCTCCATTGATATTGCGAAAATTTAAGTTTTATGACAAAATATACAATATTGTTGGCATTGACATATGAAAAATGTGTAGAAACAAACTTGTAATATTAAAAGTTTTATAAAGGATTACTTTGAGGACCTTTGGATTTGGTTGACATTGCTTTTATGATTCATTCAAAACAATCAACATTGAAAAATACAAATTCAATGTGTGAAAATACATACGTAATACAAGAGACACTCAGTATAGATGTATACAAAATCTTTTTACTCAAAATTGACACAAGTTCAGTTGCGCTTCTTTTGTGATTGATTAACACTTATGTAGAGGTAGTTGAAGCCAACATCTACAATATAAGTTGGAAGCAAACTTGAAAAAAAACCCTATTGTTGACCATAATACATGAAAGTACTAAAAGCATTACTATACACAACATTATATGTCATGTGTCTTTCCGGCAACCTTCTTTTCAAAAGGTCCTACTCATTTGTGCCATCTTTCTATTCACTTCCACCACCGACACACCACCAACACACCACTAAAAAAACTCCAATGTTGTTCAAGGTGCAAAAAGGACGCATCTTTTGCAATTCTTTCCATGCATTATACGAATGTCAATAGATATACCTATTTATAAGCCCGAACAATCGTATTATCCAAATCAATTGCTTCAATCCATTCTCTATCGAATGAATTATTGTAGTTGACCCATTTTTGATCCCCCCCCAATTTCAATGGCATAGGTTGCTCTCTTTCTGTGCAGGTAGAGATGAATAGTGATTAGTTATGGTGCAATTCTCAATGCGCCATTGATTGGCTACAAGTCTCTCGGTATTGCAACCAACCCTTGGTTGATTTTGTTTGCAACTCATGGTTGGAAATTGGAAGATCTATATGACCACTATAGGTCGCACGAAATCTTCAACTAAAAAATTCAAGGTAATCATATTTCGAGTTTAAAAACTCTGGAAAATTCTAGAGTCCTTCCAAAATTCTATTTTGTAGATTTCGTAGTCAAGATACAGGCACTCCAGACACTCGTAATTGTGTTTTCGAGTGGTTGAAAATGGGTCCTACTACCTTAGTACCTCCATTTCCTAACTCACTTCCAATTCCTGTCAGATTATGAGTTATTTCCGCTTTTTGCAGACTGTGGAAACCAGTTAACCTTTGTGATTCCCCTGCGACCCTAAAGCAATCAATTAGCAATAAACTTAGGTTTACTAATTAGCAATCTGGTGTGGGTTCCGGGACATGGCACCAAATCAAGCCGGACTTCCCGGACTTCTGAACAACTCCAAACAAGTTCCGCAACGGGGGACGTACAATTTGTAAACGTAGCCTTGATTTGCGATAAGCTACAGCAACTTGGCTCACAAATTAATTCATTTCGGAGGCTCAACAATGGTTCCACACAATGAAATTTGGCCTTCTAGAGCATAGCCTTCAACCAAATTCAAGCACGCAGCTTGGAATGAACCCAAGTCTGAACCACCGCAGAGAAAAAAAACAAAACAAAACAAAAACATGTGCTTGAGACAGATAAAAATCTCGTGGACCTTAACCCCTAAACAATGTGTAACAATGTGTAACACAATGAATGTGTCTGTATGCGTGCTGTATAGGCTGGAGGCTCTTTTCTTTTTTTACAATTCAACTGAAATTTTTTTTAACCTATCAATGACACTGAGGACATTTTCTTGGTCAATGAATGATAAAGAATCTCTGCATATGAGACAGAAGTACAACTATTCATCTTCCAAAAATTTTGTGTGAAAAAGGGGAATGTCTTTTACAGTAGTTTGTCTTCCAATGAGTGCTTTTGCATTTTTTCTTAAAAGTGAACAATTCACACGGTACCCCCAACAAACGATTTCCACGGTGACAGGTTAAGTAACATTGAAGATACAATTTTAATTAATCCATTATTATACTTAACCCCTAAATGTTCAGAGTCTTCTCTAGAAATTAACGATTCGAGGAAAATCATTATAAGGTTGTATTTGGGAGAATATTTTGGAATTGATATGCAAATAAAGGTTGTAGATTTTGAGTTTTAGATTACATCCATATGTTTAGATTCACCAATCAACTATCACTAATATTTATTTTTTTATGAATTTTGAAAGGGAAATTTTAAAATTCCTTCAAAATTCAATTACAAGCAAAATATTACAATTTTTGGAATTAAACTTGTTGGAATGGATTTGAAAGGAGGTTCTCTTGGCATGGAGTTTTTTTTGAATTTTTTTTGTTCTTTACATCTATGATCTCATTTTTGCAAATTCAATTTTGAACTACAATCAATGCAATTTTGGCTTGGTCAATCACTTGACATACTTCCACATTTGTAATTTTTGAAAAATAATATGTAATCTAGTAACACCAAATCCAACCAATAGATAGGACAAGAACTTCGTAAAGTATCTCTTTAAATTAGGTTGGCTTTCATCCAAGCAACAATGAGAAAAAACAAGAATATGAATTTGTTCGTCATCTAGAAATTAGACATCGGAGCTTTGAAGGGTTAAATTAGGTTGGTTGTTTTGTTCTTTACATTGAAATCTTGAGGACCATGCATCCCCTAGTTGCTTTCTTGGTACTACTAGAAAGCCTTCAACAAGGAGGGGTGTATAAGTTTTGTTTCTTGGCCTTCTTATTCAAAGAAAAAAAAAAGATATTGAATTTCAAAGTTTATATGAATTTTTAAAATTAAGAAAATACTTTTATTTTATTTTAATTGTGGCAACGGCACAAGGCACACTAGTTAACATTGAAGATATGTATAATTTTAATTAACATTGAAGTTAGTGAAATACATATAATCCTTTGTTTATATATTTGTAGTTTACAATATGAGTGTGTTTATTTCTCTTGAAAGATGATTAATTAAATTTATGGTACTAAAATACCAACTTTATGTTCATTAGTTTTTTAAATTCTTCAATGTAACCCCTAAGATCCCATTTTTCCCTCAAAGGACAAATGAAAGTTTGTGTAGGTTCCTATGATTGCAAATTTTGATGCAATGTATTGAATTGTATTTTAAGATTAAAAAATACATCAATTTTGTCGGAATATAGTTTTTATTTTAATTTGTTCAGAAGAACAAAAATATATGCCATCAAAGTACAAATTTGAACATTTGGAACAACTAAAGAAATCCAATAAAATTTTAAAATTTATTTCTCATAGAATATTTTTTTGCCTACATGAAAAGCATAGATTCATTCTATCTAAATTAGTGATGTAAAAATTATGGAGCTTCTTGTTTTGTGGGCAATCATAGCATCTTTTCAAGAAAATAATGTATTGGATTTGTTTTTTAACTCAATTTCCAAAATTTTCAAACAAGAAAAGTTCTATAAGGTTTAGTGTGCTTGCTAAAGTAATCTCACTCATGGAATCAATGCGTTTCAATTCTATTTTAGAGCTATTAAAGATTTAGTCTTGTCTTCAATCTTCTTCCTACTTCAATTTAATACATTTTTAAAAGGATGAAAATCAAATTCAAAATGAATTTCCCTTTTAAGACTTTCAACTAAATTCTTTAATATAAAAAAATTCAAATTCAAATTCTATAATGCAAAAAATGGAAACTAAAAAATAGTCTTGTTATCTAGTCATATAAGGTGCCCTAAAACTTGTTTTCTTCACTTTAAATGCAAATATCTAGCAATCTACATAGTCAAAGTTTATGAAATTTCTTCTACACATTTTTGTACTAGTCTAGTGCAAAATTCTACATTTAGTCTAAATATGTTTTAAGAACAATTTTAATTTTTTTTGCTCTTTGCAATAAAAATGGCAATTTTAAACAATTTTTTTGATAAAAAAAAGACCTTAGGACTTTAGAGGCTATATGGTTTCAACATAAAGTTGTAATCCTGGTTTCCATGTAATGTCTTCCTAGAGTTAAAAAGAGTGATCAAGTTGAATTAATACAAAGTTTGAATTGATACAACCCCTCAATCCAAACTAGCAATAGGAGTATAATTCAACTTCGAGCTTCAATCTCCTTTTGGGGTTTCTAAAATCATATTCATTCTAGTAGTGAAGACGCTTCGAGTGAAACCTTTCATACTTTTAACACAAAAAAAATCAATGTTGCCAATAAAACTTTGAGTCCACATCCTCATTACAAACTCAATAGATCTTGCATAAGTGTCATCTATGGAAAGGTAAATTTGAAGTCAAGGAGAATACAAAAAATTCTAGCAAAAATCACTTGCATGGCCATTTCTAATGCACAGAGAAAAAACAATTTTTTTTTGTTGCATATCTAACCATAAGATCTTGCATTAAACTAGTGTGAAAACATGAGGGCATTATAGCAAACTAGTTTATAAGACTCAGTTGAATCCTCTTAACTCAAAAAAATTTGCATGTCAAATTTTGAATTTAAAATATTTTATCATAAGGAATTGAGTCAAGGGTCTAGGATTCTTTAGATAAAATAATGTGATTTATGTTCTTTGAAAAATTGTTAAGTAGAAGTAGGTATAGAATAGAAGGCAAAACTAAATAGCTTTGAGATGGAATTGAACACACTAATCTCAATGGTGAAATTATTCTAGCAATCGAAGCTAATCATGTGGAATTTATTTATTTTGAAAAATGTGGAAATTGAGTTAAAAATTACTCCATTACTTTTTTTCTCCAAGAAGATACTCTAATTGCCTGCAAAATAAGATGTTTTGTAAATTTTTCTTCACTTATCCAAATAGAACAAACCAAATATTTTTACGTGGATAAAATATAATTTATTTAAAAATTAATTAAAAAAATAAACTTTTGTTCTTTTTGTTACTTGTTCTTGGATATTTTGAAATTTAGTGACACAACTGTCACTTTCTGAAAAAGACAATTTAATTGATAAAGCTTATCTTTTTTGATTTTTTTGAAAGATCATGCCAAAAATTGAATTTATAAGAACTTGTCTAAGAGCAAGGCCACCCGTCCTGCAAAATGTAGGCGGCCTCGACCTCGGGCTTGGTCGGGTTTGGCAGATAGCTACTAGGCTTGCCCCACCCATGGCCTCTTAAGAGGCCATATGACTTCCAATCAGAGTAGAATCGCGGAGAGCAACGCGCGACTTGTCTTTTCTTGTTTTGCAAGCCGAGTTGAGGCCTCCAAAACCACCCTCATATGGAGGCCAAAGTTCATTTCCAAGAGGCGCTTCTTAAGAGGTCATCCATTTTGGAGGATAGGTGGGGCGGATTTGGAGGCCTCTCTTAAGAGGCTATCCGTTTTTGAGGACGGGTGGTGGTGCTCTAGACCATTAAGTGTCTCTATTGGAGACACTTGGAACTTCAAGGATTAAAAATCTTTATGGCCCAAACTCAACGATATTGTACCCTTGTTTGAATGATATTGCACCTTTGTTTGGCCAAGCAGTGGTTACATAGTGGATGCTCAAAAAAGGTAAAGAATCTTAACAAATTCATTTGCATAGTATATTATTGTGGTTTCGGACAAGTTTTATCAATGTACAACTAAGAGCTTCCTTGTCAAATCCTTTGATGAACATCCTTAATCCTCCAATGATGTTTTGTTTTTTAATATGTTATTCCTTGTTGTATACAAAAGGAGAAATTGAGTTGCACATGAATCCCATTTAAGCTATAAATTTTAGACCAAGTCACAGACATATCACTACTAGAAAATTTAGTTTTTCTGTTGTTTTGGTTGCGTTGATCCGATCAAAATCTGACAGAAATCTGTTGATTTTAACAAATTTTTGTCAGATTTCGACCGGATCAACACGACCAAAACAATAGAAAAACTAAATTTTCTAGTAGTGTATTATTGGTCAATTGAGAATTTTTGGGGAATTTTTGAGTATTCAGAGAGGATCAAATAAATTCAATACACGAACAATATATGCCAACTCTTTGGGAAGGCAACATCCTTGAGGGGTTAAGGTAGGTACATCCAAGATTGCACCTAGTCTAAAATTGCCATCATCACTCTATGTACACTTCCAAAATCAATGTGTATGCATATTGAAGAAGCAATTTCAAGAACATCTAACCCAAAAAAAACTTTGATCCTTCCTAACTTTTACATACGGTATCCAAATGTTACGTTCTTTGGTGTGTTGGAACCTCCTTTCATTTGCCAACAAGAAAATCAATGAAATTTTCACCAGTCTAATAATATTAATAATACTAACTAGACATGGTAGCAAAAAGTGTCAGTTTGGGATGCCACTTGTAAGGTAGGAGGTCCATAAATCATCCATTGAAGCTTACCTACCTCATCAATGACAGTAATAGATATTTCAAGGAGTATGTCACTCATTCTTAGATAGGGGACGTTTTTAGAACCTGGGCAGTTTAAGGACCTCCTACCTTATATGTGTGCATGGGGGGCGGAGCAGGCTACCAAATCCAATTTTTTTTCTTCCTTCTGCTTCTTATGTTCACTTGCATGTCTAACTGGCTACCAATACGGTAAAAAGTTAAAATAATATTAAATGAATTCATAAATAAACCCTTGCCAGTTCCTTGTAGGTGTGCTTCTATTCATTCATTCATTCCAGTGCGCATGTGTGTGTTTCTGGGCAATGTGCATGTCATCATTTCTGCTGCTGCAGACATCCCAAAGTGTAGGAATTTCTGGAACTTTCCATTTGTAAAGAACACAAGACAACAAGTAAATAAAATAAAGGAAAAACTAGAGGGGCAACCCCCCCGGCCACCACCACACCAGCCCTTCCCTTCCCTTCCCCTTCCCTGATCAATTTGTGGCCACTTCCATTTCCAGTAAGTGTAATGTTCATTACAACAGCAAAGGGTTTAAAAAACAACAACTTAATATTACTATTAATAATCTTGGATGAAACGAATGAAAAACAAACCTGTTACGACCTGTTACCACCGGTTGGGGTGGGGGAAACTCCCGTGGTAAGTTGTGTGCAGTAAATGTATAATGTTACGTTTGTTTGTGTGCCTTTTTGTTGCTCTCACTCCTGGTGCCCTTTTTTTTTACATTATTTGTGGGTAGTATCCTATCATTTCTGAGAAATTTGCAGGGGGGAAAGAAGCAGTTGTATATTGGGAAAGAGTTCTAAACGAATCGATGATATCAATGATTTTGTCGCTGACATACTACTTTGAGAAAGTTTCGAGAGCCACCCTGACCCACTGGCAATGATTTCGTTGCCTGCATTCACACAAGGGGATCATATCTGGCTTAATAAGTGCAACTCCGGAGATGCTCTAATTAAAACAAGCATGGGCTCACTTGAACCAACCAACCAACCAACCAACGGAAAGCTCTTTTGGCTCTTTCAGCTTGCTTGGCTCACCCAAAACAAACCAAAAAGGGAAGGGGAAAGGGGAAAAAAAATTCAAGGAAGGAAAAAACAACCAAAAACTAGTTGTTTTGGGGACCAAAAGTGAAGGGGCCAAAAAATCTGCTCTAGAAATCATGGGGAAACCCAGATCTTCTGCGCTTTCTTTGGCATCTGATATCCACTTGGCCTTGTTTAGATATAAATTGCTTGTATTTCGCACACAAGTTTTAGAAATAACATCAACTAATTGTGGAATCCATCAGGTAAGATTGTAGGCTCACCCTTTGGGGGCACTCAGAATGTTTAGAAGCCCTCAACCTTTCCCAGAAACTAAGGGTTTTAGCATTACCAGCTAATTTTCTGCAATTCCCATATTGAACCGGTTTTTCAAGCGACCGGGTTGGTTTTTTTTCAAATTACAACGGGTTATTTTCCCAATTCCATTGGCTAACTTTCCAATTCTCCCCAAACCTTGCCTTGCATCTGGAAGGTAGAATTTGAAGAGTCTGGAATAAGGTTTTGAGATGGCATGCTTTGGGTTGCAATGATGCTAGCATATGAACATAGAAATGTGAGCATATGAGCCTAAGGATATGTCCACACTTGGTATTAGGGGTGATGTTTGCAATGGGAATCCAGTTAAGAAGTAGGTCTAACTTCTTTCCTAAGACCACAATAACAACACTCTTTAAGATCAAGTGAGAACAAACTTTTAAATATATGTATAAATAGATATTCTACAACCATCTCAAGTGCTCATTGCATAAACATTTATAATATAGGTATCTATAACATAGATAACCTATAATTATGGAAGGTTTCTATAATACAATATACACCCCCTATAACATAGATATATAGACTCGTGTGTTCATGTTCTTAGGCTCACATATTAGCAACCATGCTTTGAATTGGTCTCTCTGTCAAACTTGAGTGCATTAGAATTGTTCAAGGGCCTACTTGGAACGTCCAAATCTAGATGTCCTAATTTGAGACATGTGTAGAGTTGTTTTTTTTACTTCTTATTCTAACAAAATAAAAATAAATGATCTAACAACCTTTTTCAAATTTGTAACTATAAGACCTTAAATTGAATGTATCATTGATCATATAAGAAAGGAAAACACACCAATATCACATACAGATTGAAAGATTATAATAAGGATTGTCACACCTTCTTCTTCCCATTCTCAATCTTTAGAGAATGTGAACGTGTCACTCTTTGCAAGACTTGTATAGGGCCCATTCTTTGAAGATCGAGAAGTTTCATTTTTTTCTTCCAGAGGTGAAGAATGGGTGTGAAGAAGTTCCTCTATCCTCTATTCTCTCTAGTATCTCCATTCTCAAAAGGAGGTCTTACCTTGTTCATGGAGAAGGGCTCCTATTGGCTCCTCTTTGACATTATACCTTTTCATTCTTCACATAAGTTTCCTTCTCAAAGAAGGTATGACAACCCCACGACGTTTAATTATATAGAGATTAGGAACTTAGAAGTTATTTGTAGTCTTTCAATCTTTTTAAATGTCAAATCTAACATTATGGAAAAAATTTAAGTTTACGAGAAATACCATGAATAATTGTAATGAGTTTATTCATTTCAATATCTATTATCCAATTATTTAATTGAATTTGTAATATGATTATCCCCCCTCCCCCATTTTTAGTGTATTTAAGGCTAACCTTCAAGAGCTTTTAACAATAGAAAACTTTACAAAGTACCCCCTTTCATGAAAACTTTAGTGAAAAAAACACTATATGAATTTATTCAAATATTTTTGTTAAAATATATTTGAGTAATTGTGAACCTAATAAACTAAAAGAAGTTATTTGGAAAATAAAAGTTAACTCCAAAGCTTGTCAACACCAAAATATAGTGTGTCAAACATTTAGAAGATATCCATCAAAGGATCAAAGTTTCTATAGGCACAATTGGAAGATTGTGTAGGCTTCCACAATCTCAATTTCTTTAGAGTTCAAAGATAGGGAACAAATCAAAACTACTAGAATATCAATTTTAGTTCATGAGTATATCCCAAAATATATATATTTTTATAATATCTATTTATTTATATTAAAACTTTAAAACACTATTCTTCATAGAATATATATGTGTATACTATACACATTAAATTTTTTAATTCATTCCATGTGTGAATCACACAAAAATTATGAAGGGTCTTGTTTTGAAGATAAGTTGAAAATCTTCTTGAAAAAATAACTTGATATGATGTGTTTTTTAACGAATTTCTTATAATTTTATAAAAATAAAACAAATCCTCGGATTTGTAGTGCTTCCAAGAAGAACCTCACAATTGAGATTGGAATGCTTCAATTCTATCTTTGAACCAATAATAATTTAGTTTTTCCGCCCCTCTTGTATATTCTTCTATATAAATTTTTTTAGAGTATGTATATCAATGTTTTAAAATTCTCTTATCTAGATTCTAAACTTAATTTTGAAATATAAAAAAGAAGTAATTCAAAAATCTATTACAAGTACTTTGAGTAAAAAAACTTTTATACAATAGCCTACACATATGCCCTCTTAGAGCTTGCCTAGTATTGCTAAAACATATTTAGTTGGAATCAAGGTTTTAGAGATTAAATGTCAACCATGGGGCAAAGTCCAAAAGTACATATACAAAAGTTGTAGCATGTGACATATAACACATTACTATAGAAGTTTGAAGAAAAAATTAGTTGTGATTGGAAAGAAAATGAATTTCAAAGTTAATGGCCAAATTATGGAGTATCATGGCTATATTTTGTTTTGGTACGTGTGATTTGACAAGACCTCTATTAATTTTTGACTTTCACCTTGATTTTGATGTGGTTGTCTAATGTCAAAATTTCATTGTTTATATATGTATTCAAAGTGCTTTGGGATGGATTTCCAATGATACAAATTTCAAGTACTAATTATATACCATTCAAAAGTTAGAAATACATTTGAAGGGCCGATATAAATACACCTTGGATTAGGGATACTCTTTACATGCATGGTGTGAGAAATTGACAATCTTGGTAAGTTTCTCCCTTGTCTATAGAAAATAAAACCACTAGAGATTCTTTAAAGACTTCAATTAGGAAGGGCAAATTTGTCAAATTTCAATATCAAATTAATCTTTAAATGCCCCAAGGCCTTTTTTTTAGCTTATTGGAGTTTGCTCTCAATTGAACCAAAAGTCAACATTTTGTTAAGTTTTATCAAGTTTTTTGAATTGTAAAAATATAAATTCGAGCTAGACATGTTGGAGACTATATGAAAAAAAAAATATTACTTATGGATTGAAAGGTTATAATGCTTTATCATAAGGGTGTTAAAATTGTGAAAGTGATTTGAAGTATTTTTATATTCTTTTCACATGTCGAATCTAAAGAATGGTCACCAAAAAAATATGAGGTGAAAGGGCATAACATGCATAATCCTAATCAATATATGTCTTATAAAAGATTTAGTGTATTTGAGGCTCATTTCCATGAGCCCTCAATACTAAAAAATCAAGATTTACAATGAACACCCTTGCACAAAACCTTGAATAAAAAAATCATAATCATTCATTTTCACAATTTAATTTCTAATGTTAAAACTAGACTTCAAAACAAATTCAAAAATATTAAACATTTAAAATAATAATTTAGTTATATTTTATTTAACTTCAAAGTATTGTTGACACCAAAATTTGGTGCCTTGGGCATTGAGGGTGTGACCTGAATACTAACAATAGCTAGGTGTGTGTTGGTGGAAGTTTATAATTATAGCTTTCAAAATATGCATTCTTTGCATCACACTTTGCATATGATAATGCATTTTTTGCATGAGATATGCATTCTATTAACAAAAAAAATAGTCTAGCAACCTCAATTTCTACTCCATTTATAAAAATAAAAATAATTCCAAAATGACAAATGAATTATTGCAATTGCCAGGTCAAATGTGTTAGTTGATACAATGTTGTATGGATTTCTTATTATCTTCCTAAATTTTTAATCTTGTTTTTAGATTTCTTAATTATAATTATAATTTTTATTAAAAATATATAAATTGTTCTAATAAATATGATAATTGATACATTTTTCTTTATATTGTTTACTTTGAATGATCACAATAATCTAATCTATCCACCAAAACTATAAAAAATAGAAATTTATAGAAGATAAATAAATCCATATTTTCATAAATATCAGAATCTAATTAATAAATAACATATAATCTAAATATTTGTACAATAATAGTGATTTTGGTTGAAGATTATAACTAGAGGTGTTTAGGGCTTAAAAGTTAATGCACTCACTTGAGAATTTTTTGTATTTTTCTTCATTGCCATTTGTAAATTGAGGAAAAATCTAAGATAAATTGGATTGTTTTTACAAATGTTTTGGTTGTTTGTATTACTTTATTTAATTATCTTTTTATAAAGATGTATTCATTATATCTTTTTCATGAAGCTAATTGAGATTTTCAACATTATATGACAACACAAAACTTTATGTTATAAAATTATAAATTGCTTTAGTTCAAAGGTTAGTTTGAGCTTAACAATAATTGTCAACTAGTCGGCAATGAAACTAGTCCTTAAAGAGTCGAGTGAATGCCCTTGGTTGTAGACTAGTGTCATGGCTTGATTCTTGTACTAATCTTATACTAAAGTACATTTCATGACTTATGAACCATGCTCATTTTTTAGTATCAACCATTATTATAAGGATATGAGATATTTCTATTAGAAAATCTTTCATTATGGTTCATTTAAAACATTCTATTGATGTCCACTATCTCTCATTATCTTGATTTTTAACTAATTGTATCTTTGCTTAAAAACATAACTAATGAGGAACTAAGCTTTCAAATAACAGGATTAATAATTTCAAACAATTTTAGACTAGCATGAATTAAGAGTTTGCTCATATTGGATCCCACCACTTTCAAGATTAACCATAATGATTGCTACTTGGTCGATATTGATAAAGATACCACTAATGTGTTTGACCCAAATTAGAAAGTAAATCCACTAGTGGAAATAAATGTAAATTCATTGCAAGCTAGTACAAAAGAATTAGTATTCAAATGGTCAATTGACTCAGTTTGGCTAATAGTGAGTATTTTATTAATAAATTCAATTTAGTTTTATTTGTTGATACTATTTGATTGTGCAAATTAGGCTTTGAGAGAACCCAAATACATGGAATGTTGCAAGGATCTTCATAATGCAAAGATTTTAGGACTTTCTTATATGTAATTAGGATTGTTCCATAGTATAGGATACCTATGTAAAGCCTAGACAGATGGTGCATTTACCATTGCCCATATTTGTACCTTAAATGAGTTTGTTTCATTTTGGTGATGTAGGTTACTTTTTTTCCGTGTAGGAAGGGATGAATAGTGATCAATTTTGGCACAACTCCCGAAACATAGTTATGGTGCATTATGATTGGCTCCAAGACTCTCAATATTGCAACCAACCCTCGGTGGAATTTACAGCCAAACCTTGGTTAGAAATAAGAAGGTCTATATGACTAGTACGGGTCCAACGGAATCTTCAGCTAAAAAATTCATATTCATTACATTTTGAGAAATAAAAATGTGAAAACCGATGTAACCCTTCTGATAAAAACTCTATAATTTCTAAACTCTATTTCTGCACACGAGAAAATTTCCCCACTGACGATCCCCACCCTGCAGCTACGTGGAACTGCTGAAGTGGTCTGAAATGGGTTGCCTCCCTTTTAAGGTAGAGAAGTTCCCATACTGATTCCTAGCACGGTAGTTCACCTGTAGCTGCATGCCTGTTTGGCATTTCTGTAGGATTATTTTCCATTGTAGGGGTTGAAATTCAGGTGTGGCAACGACTAGGGGTGGCGGACAGGGACCGGGGGTGGGGAATACCGTACCTTACTCCACCCTCATAACAAGAGATGCAAACGGAACTGCAATGGAAGCCCAAACCTTTCAAGCAAGTGAAGAAGTATTCATTTTATTCATTCTCTGGGGTGCATGCATGGAAAATGAACCCATATGCATGCTTTTCTTTTACTACTCTACTGGTGGGGAGTGGAGGGACTCAAGCACCGTAGGCCGCCACACAAAGGTAAACAAAGTGTTATATATATATGTATTTTCCAATGGTGGATTGGCCCCTTTCCTCGCGCGAGCGCCGGGAAGGAAGGGAAGCCTTGGCCGGAGCCCCGGGAAGCTCCACATGGAAAGCCTGAGGCCCACGAGTGGTCCAGTTGGGGGATGGGTGCGTCTCCGCTGGCTCCCAATAAATGAGGGGGACAGGTGACCTACTTACTTAGGACAACATCATGGTTGGGTTGGATTATGGCAACCCGCCATTCGTTGGCTGGTTCGTTGGTTGGTTGGTTGTACCCTAGCCCTCTGGGGACCCGTCCAAACATGTGACCAAATGAGAATGATTAGGGCTTTTCCCCACGACTAATTCAACAAACTCCAGCGCAAAGCCAAACGGCAACCGCAAAGGCAACGCAACCATGGCAGAGGGAAGGGAAGAAGCCGAGCGGACCAGCGTCCCGGGAATCCAAGCAAGCAGGCTCCTGACGTTGGCCTTCAACCGTGCAGCTGAGGAGGAGGTGCACTTTCTCAGGGCCACCCCCTGCCGGCGAAGCAGCGCTTCACACCTGGAACGCTCACTTGGGATTGGGCAGAAGGCTGAAAATCCTCGCTGGGGAGTGGACCCCAAGGCTGAACGGTGGTGGGTGCCACTACTACTTAAACTTCTTATTATTATTACCTGCGATGCTCCCCCTTCTCCCTCCCAGTACGTTATGTTAGGTTAGCGTTAGCATTAGCTTGAGCAGTGGGAGAGGCCCAAGCCAATGCAGGGCTCCAACTTGCTCCGTTTGGCAGGCGTTGCAATGTGTGCTAAAGACAGCGCACATAGTCTTCCTTGTTGACTTGGAGCTGCTGGAGTTGTTGACCAAGTTGGTGGAGCCAAGCAGGAGGAGCCTCATGTGGGGAAGTCATTGGGGGGGACGGAGCACAGGGAGGAAGCATGGATCACACATGGGGGGCCTCGCGAGGCACACCCTCAGTCACACCCACACTTGCAAGACGGAGAAAGGGGGGATGGAGGGCTAGAAAAGATATGGAAGGGAGGGAGGGCTCTTCAATTGAGAGTAGTAGACACATTGATCTTTGAAATGGCCAGGAATGATAGGATTCATTCTTAACCCTTAATTGTGGGGCTAGTGCCCGTGGAAATCAGCCCTTTTGGAACTGTGTGACATCATCTAATTTAAAAAAAAAACATATTTATATTCATTGGGAGTCAAACTACTGTAGAAGATTTTTCCTTTTCACTCCTAATTCCGAGGATGAATAGTTACATTTCTGTCCTACACAAGAGAATTCCTTGTCATCCATCGGACAAAAAACGCCCGCCACAGCGTTTGAGGGTTCAAATTATACAATCCTTTTGTAGATGTAATGGTGACTTCTATGATATTTGAACTTTAAGACAACATATACTTAAAGGATTGTTGTCCCTAGAATGAAAGTTTGGCTAGAGACTTACTATCTCAAACTTGGGAAGAACATATTAGCTTGATGGAAATATAATATTTATTTGAATTACTGCTTGGGAACAAAATTGATGCCACCCAAAATAAAAATAACTAAACCTAGACAAAAAAAAACACTAAAACTATGTATTAGTTTACTTTAACTTACTACTTGGGATAATACCGCAAATCAACTGCCGAACCTTCTCAACCTAAAGAAACCTTCTCAACCTAAAGAAACCTTCTCAACCTAAAGAAACCTTCTCTTGGTTGGATGCTGAACCTGCCCTACAAATTTGGTCCATCCAGGTGAATTTACCCCTGGGAAAAACATAGGAATTTCTTATTTGCCACACATGATAAAATTTGCAAATTTTGAATTCATATTCGCAATCAGAGGCCCCAAGTTAGATGTCAGAGGTGTACAACACAGAATTAAGGCAGTACACAATAAGGGGGCTTTTATTTTTATTTTTATCACAATTACCCTGCAGAACATGAAATTCACCCTGCTGGGCCCATTTTGAAAGGACAGGTTCAGCATCCTGCATTTTCTTGTATCTTTCATTAGTTCGAATTCATAACCTCAAAGAGGATCTTTCCTCCAAAACATTCAAATTAAAAAACAGACTGGCCCCGGGGGGTGGGGGTGGGGGGGGTGCTTGCCCCGCCCGCCCGGCAGCCCCGCCTGACTTCCTCCCCCCCCCTTAACTTCGTGCGGAAGTGAGGATGATGACCAAATCAGTCACTTTGGAATCACATGGGTGGAGTGCACCACCGGGAAACAAGGGGTCCGTTCGCCTCGAGTGGAGATTTTTGTTGGGTGGAGTTCCGCCATCACTTCCATGTGGGCTTGATATTACGCCACACTTTGTCATCCACGGAGATGCCCGCTTGGCTCGGCTCGGCTTGGCGGGGCCCAGCCGGGCGGGGCGGGGCGGGGCGAGGTGGGGGGATGGGATGTCAGTCACCGTTCTCTTTTCATCCATGCATGGGGCCCGCCAATCGGCCATGTGCCCATGCTGCAGAGGCTCCCCGCCGGGTATCCAAAGCGGGTTTGGGGTTTGGGGTTTTGGGGCTGGCTTGGGGTTGGTGCTGCAGCGTCAGTGTTTTTTCAGTTCAGAGCGAGCTGTAGCTTAGCACATGTGGAGAACCCCACTTCACCACCATTGAATGTCTTCAGTTCAGTTCCAGTTCAGTTCCTCCCTGTCATAGGAGACCACACAACATAGCAAAACAAAATATACTTTCAACTCACAGACAACACAATGAAGGCGAGCTGTAAGAAAAAAGAGAGAGAGAGGACCCCGGCTCCAGCACTTGCTTCATTGTACCACCCACCATGGCAGAGGGGCGGGGCGGGGCGGGGGGCGTCATCATCATACACTCACTCACTCACGCAGGCGGTGGGCAGGCGGGCGGGCGGGGGACTCGTTTTGGGAAAAAAAAGGAAAGCTGACAGAGGCCGCACCCCAAATCAACCAACTGTAACTTATTATCCCAAGGGGGGAGGACTTTAAAGGTAACCCTAAAAGGCTGGCAGAGACAAACCAAGCACAGTAAAAAGTCAAACCTGAATTCCACATACTTCATAACCCATTGCTGACTTTTCAACACTAACATGGCATTACAAAAAATCTGGGCCATGCACATGTTTGCAGATGGGATAATTTACTACTAAGGTAAAACAGCCATTGTGGTCAGACCGAGGAGTTTAACATCATCTGATTGTTGAAATTTTTCAATTTTTTTCCCGCATTAGTACAAGTGTGAGAAATAGCAATTGCAATTGAATTTTTTTTTTTATAAAATATGAATTTGCTAGGAATTTCTGAAGTGTTCAGCCCAAAAGAATCTATAGACTACCTTAAAATCAACAAAATCTGAATCTGTAATGCTCATCTTACTACCTTCTTACTACCTAATGCAGTCAAAATATTTTCTATTATGGAAGGCCATAAAAGTCAATTTTTACAATGAACTTTACACTGAAAAATCAGAAGTTCGTAATGAAGTCAGTATTCACTCCATTGCTGTCATGTAAGACATGCATTGTGGCCCACATCTCACATACTCAAAAAAATCCCACAATGGATCATTCCCTAAGCAACAATAATGGGAAATTTGACCACAATGGGTTGTTTTACCTTACTGATGCCATGCCATATTGGCAATTTTAAATTTAAAGAAACAACAACTTATATTTATTGTAGATATTTTATTTTATTTTATTTTCCTATATTTGCACCACAGCTGAAAGTCAAGCGGACTTTTGTAAGATTCAGATTTTTCCTAATGAGTGATGAATGCAATATGCACCGCTCCATTAGAAAAAAAATTTACCACCTAAATTTCAAAGACCTTTTTAGAGTTTGTTCAAAACTAAACAAAAGAAATCCAAGTTTTGATTAATAGCGGCATTTTGGAGATGTAAAAGAGGCCGTTTAGGAGTGACTATGTAGTCATAATAAGATCATGTACTTTTGGGGTATAAAACCACCAAGGGATGTAGACATTGGAGAACAAAGTTCAATTATTGTTATGAATGTTATGTCCTTTAATCTCATTATTTTTTTCATGACCTCAATCTTAGATTTGACATATAAAATGTGGGTTGAAAGACTTCAAATGGCTTTCACATTTTAATACGCTCTTGATCAAATAATGCCAACTATGGTCTACAATAGGAAGCTATGCAGATTTGCTTTTCCACCTATAAATGCAATTTTAAAATAAAAAATGAATTGATTGTCACACATATCATAGCATTGTTAATTAGTCAGATTTACAATCCTCTAGGATCTTCCAAGGAAATTACAATATCCTTTATGATAGGGGGGTTCAAGTTATTTTCTTTGTATATTTTTTACAAAGCTTTCATGTTCAACCAATGGTTGCAAATGCATCCTGAATTGCAGATAATCCAAAATGGAAACTCATAACACTAGTAAACAATGGTATGTGTGAAATATCCCTTTATTCTCTTGCAAAAAAATTATGAGTATGAATATTTTTAATTGTGAAATGACTTAAGAGACAAAAAGAGCTATGATCATACTTTAAATTGATAATTTGACACCTTGTTCTCGAAGAAGTTAGGTTATCGAAAAGCATTCCCTTCTCATCCTCTATGGTACCTACATTTAAAATTGTACACATAAGCAATTCAACATTGTTTCTATTATTATATTGATTTTTTCCATAGAATCTTGTTGAAAACCAAAAGGAGATCCTAGATTCTTTAAAAATACAGTATTTGGACACCATATGAATAAACGATGAATTTTCAAAGTGCTCAAAATAAAGCTCAGGGTAACCAACTATAGACTCTCATGCATATTCAAAGTGCTGAAAATAAAGCTTAGGGTAACCAACTATAGACTCTCATGAATATTCAAAGTGCTGAAAATAAAGCTTAGGGTAACCAACCATAGACTCTCATGAATATTCAAAGTGCTGAAAATAAAGCTTAGGGTAACCAACTATAGACTCTCATGAATAGTGGAAGTACATTTTATGCAAGAATCTAGCCTAATATGCAATTTTAGAAAGTGTACTATTTAAGGTGTAGTTAGTTACCTTATTTATATTTGTCAACGATTTTTTTGGTCAAAATGTTATTTTGTGGTTATAGGAGACATAATTTGTCAAGTGATGATTTTAATTACAATTACATTATGCATTTCATTTGCCACTTGTAAAAATAAAATTTTCATTCTATTTAGTAAAGCTTGCAATATTTTGATACCAATGCTATACTATAGTTGCCATGATGCCATGGCAAGGTATGAACATAACATTCTTAATTTTGAAACAATGGTGTAGGTCATTTTAGATAGTAGATTTGAGATTCTTTTTTATATAGGCATCATGAGGCTTTTACAAATGTCCAGTCAATCATGAGCTTTCCCCTAACGCAATGGGCAAACTCAAAGCTATCATGCCAAAATTCTTTTAAACTTTTCATTGCAAAAACATACACATTCAAATTGTAATTCAAATTACAAAATTTAGCTTATAAAAGTATTTATTTGAAGGAAAGAAAATGATGTAGGTCTAATGTTCAAACCCTAAAGGACTAAATGTTCAAGTTTTGAACAAATGAACAAAGATAGACATGTTTCGAGAGCGTGTGCAATCTTTGTATTTTCATCCATCTAAATATTTGTAGATTCTTTTGTCAATTCTCCTACATTTTATATGGTACATCTTTTTTAGTTCAAAAAATGACATTAAAAAATGATTTAAATAAATAAATAAAAATTTAAAAATCAATATAATTAAAACTTAACATTTTGAATTCAAAGTAAAAATCTTGTGAATATTGCAAATATTGAATCTATTGTCAAATTTAAAAAGAATTTTCAAACTTTGGTTTCAAATTTTATTGAAATATATTGGTTAGTATAGCCATTGATGTAACAATATGGATATGATTTATGGATCATTTCTTACAACTTGTCATAAATTTATTATTCTTTATTGTGTAAGAGAGTTATGTTATTCAAATACAAGTTTGATTGCAAGCTTCATGCAAGTGAGCTCTTTGGCCCAAATTAAACTATAATGCCCCAAGCATCTCTACAAGAATATTTTCTTTTTATAAGGATCAAAAGGATATAAATTGTTGTAGCCCTTCCAAAAGTTGTAAGTCTCTAGGGGAAAAATTTAAACTGTGACACTAAATAGAATGAAAAGTGTTTGATAAAAAAAACACTAATTGCCTTATATTCAATGACCCCTTTAACTGTGGACTGCAATACACCTAAAAGCCATGCCAATTTGCTATATCAGAGGCTAAAATTCTCATTTGTGATTGGAAAAAACACTTAAATTGGTCCCAACCCCTTACACCTAAAGGTTAGGCAAATTTGGTTGATTGAATTTTTTATTCAAAAGAGACATGATCTAACGTGACTTGAGTATAATGAATTGGTGCACCAATAATGGAAGGCAAATTTTTGGCCCTAGGGCCAATATCAAATGTCAATTAATTTTTTTTATAAAATATTATTTTTTTGAAAAAATCAAATCTGTTGGATATTGTTCAATTGGCCCCACTTCTAGGTATAAAGCAGCTTAGAAAATTTCAGCCCCCCCTTTTTTTTTTCTAGGTTTTATTGAATTGGCCCATCTTCTTGGCCTTAGGGCCTTTACATGTGGGAGAATTGGCCTTCATTGTAATTTTATTCTAATGGGTAGTTCAAGATAGTCTTTAGCTCCAAAGGAGCTGAAATTTTGTGCAATTGACCTTAAAAGAAACTGGCTTGGTTTCTAGCTGTAAAACGACCCTTATATGAAATTTGATCGGGGGTTGTTGGCTCTGATGTAGAGGGACATAAAGTACTTAATGATTTGAAAATCCACTTTGTAGAGGGAATCCATTCACACTACAAAATGAAACACTACAAATCTTTCCTTCTTAATCCTTCCAATTCTTTTATGTTTAGAGGCCTAAAATTACTTCAAAATACTAGTTTTTTTAAATCTCTATCTTCATAAAATCTTCATCTATATATATTTTTTTGCAAATCCAATCATAAGATCCTTTAATTAACTTGTTAGAGCTCATCCTCCTAAAATTTTAAAATAAAAAACACTTACCAATTGCAAGATCATGATACTTGGATTCCAAAAAGAAGTATTTTCAATCCCTTCCAAATAATTAAATTTCAACTTTCAAACTTCTTACTCCCAAATGTATAGATCCTACATCTTGTTACTCTCCATAATATCTTGAGGAGATAAGTTAGGAATACCTATTCAAAATTTCAACAAAAATATTTCATATGCATGCTTGAAAAATACAATAAATAGAAGAAAAAAAATAGAAAATGATTTAAGATACTCAATTGTCAAGAATTTAGTTACGGATTTGAAAAATGCCAATCCCAATGGTTGTAATGTCGTAATAAACAAATTTCATCTTATGATTTTATTATTTTTCCATCTTTATTGAAAATCAAATTAAATTAAAAAACAAACTTCAAAGTTTATTTTAGAGTAGAAACTCCATCACTACCACCAAACTAAAACTCCTCCTAACTTTCATTTCATCAATCAAAATGAAGTGATTAAAAGCTTTCCACACACACACGTACCTCTAAACCTAAAACCCCAATTCCAAATCTTTATTATTTCTTAAAAAAAGCTCTTTTTTTTCTTTTTCTTTTTCTCCAGCTGCCCAGGCTCCAAATGAAACGAACTCACATCCCATACCATGTAGTCATCAAAAAAGGGTTTGATTGGGACATCATTTGTTTTAAAAAGAGAAATTTTAATTTATTGTTTTTGAAACCCCATGGAGAACTCCCATTGAAGATTGGGCCATCATGTTTTTTTTTTCTGCAGAGCCTCCCTAGAGATGCATTCTCGAGCTCTCCGTCAGTCTCCCCATCGCTGACGGACTCCTGCTCCAGTTGCCCTTCCTCGAGAAGCGGGCATGTTTTTTTGCAGTTTCAAGTGCCCACATGGGCCACTCATGCCATGATGGTTCCAGAAACTCAACCTCGCTTGCTTGTTTCCGCCAGTGGGGGAGAGAGAGAGTTTGGGAGTCTGGAAGGGAGAGGGAGAGAGAGAGAGTCTCTCCCCCTGTTTTTGACCCAAAACTTGGGGGCCACTGCTCTCGTCCCTGGGTCCCTCCCCCCGAGGTCCCGAGAGAGGCTGGCGCAGAGAGAGGCAGGCAGGCAGGCGGCTGGACCCGGAATCGGTGACTGGAATCTAGACTGGGTCAATACTAACTTACAGGAAGCCAGGCAGAGGACTCCTGCTGTTACTCCTGCTGTTACCTGACCTTGCTACCCGGAGTTATTATTAAGGAAATGACTTAAGGCGGAAGCCAAGAGGAAGGGGAGAAGAAGAAGAAGAACACAGTCAGCCAGGGGAGAAATGGGGAAGGTTCCGGCGCTAGGGGAAGGGGGGGACCCCCCCTCCACACCCATGTGGAATTGGGAGGCAGTCTTTAGCAGCTTCCAAAGGAAAGCACACATGGGTTTAGGGTTTAGGGTCAAGGAAAGCACACATGGGTTTAGGGTTTAGGGTCAAGGAAAGCACCCCACGGGTTTAGGGGCATCATGGATTTAGGGGCATCATGGATTTAGGGGCATCATGGGTTTAGAAGTGTCATGGATTTAAGGGCATTGTGGGTTTAGGGGCATCATGGATTTAGAGGTGTCATGGGTTTAAAGGCATCACGGGTTTAGGGGCATCACGGGTTTAGGGGCATCATGGGTTTAGGGGCATCATGGGTTTAGGGGCATCATGGGTTTAGGAGCATCATGGGGAGTCCGAACAGCCCATTGTGGTCAAAATTTGGAGTTTGGCTTCCTGCTATTGTTGAAACTTTCCACCCCCACCCCGCTTATAGACAAGTGTGAGAATCAGCAAGTGCAATTGGAATTATATTTTTTCAAGAAAGTGTGAATTTACTAGGAATTTTTGAAGTGTTCAGTGCATCATGGCCCAAAAGAGTTTGTAGGCTAACCCATAACCAACAAAATCTAAATCCGTAATGCTAATCTTACTGGCTTTGTGCTATTGTTGAAAATTTTGAATTTTTTCCCCACTTATAGACAAGTGTGAGAGACAGCAAGTGCAATTGAAATTATATATTTTTTTGACAAAGTGTGAATTTGCTAGGAATTTTTGAAGTGTTCAGTGCATTGTGGCCCAAAAGAGTTTGTAGACTACCCCATAACCAACAAAATCTGAATCCATAATGCTCATCTTGTTGGCTTTGTGCTATTGTTGAAAGTTTTCAATTTTCCCCCTACTTACAAACAAGTGTGAGAAACAGGAAGTGCAGTTGAAATTATATATTTTTTTGACAAACTATGAATTTGCTAGGAATTTTTTGAAGTGTTCAATGCATCGTGGCCCCAAAAGAGTCTATATACTACCCCATAACCAACAAAATCTGAATTTATAATGCTCATCTTACTATCTAATGCAGTCACAATATTTTCTATCATGGAAGACCTAAAAAGTCAATTCTTACAATGAATTTCATGTTGAAAAGTTGGAAGTTTCTAATGAGGTCACTATTCATTCCATTACCATCATGTAAAACATTGACTGTGGCCCAAATCTCACATACTTAAAAAAAATCTATAATGGGATCATTTCCTAGGTAACCACTATAGATCATTTGACTGCAATGGGTTGTTTTGCCTTACCACCAAAAATCCAACAAACTCTTCAATGACAATGATCTTTAAACTAGCTTAATTAATTAATTATTAAAATTATATTATTATTATTATTATCAAAATGATTTTTTATAATTTTGTTGAAATTTTTATGCCAATTTTATTGAATATATTATTAAAATATAATTTAAAAAATTCTAAATTTCATATCCCAAAATTGATGAAGAACATTGCATATATTCATTGCAATCTTTATTTATTACTATTATGATGATGATGACGATGATTGCTTTTGTCCCCAAATGGTTTTCCATAATTTTATTGAAATTTATTTATGTCAATTTCATTGAATATATTGTGAAATTTTAATTAATAAAAGTTTTCAAATTTTTTATTACCAAAATTGATGAAGAACATTGCATGTCTTCATTGCAATCTAAATAAAATTAGCCACAAGGAAGTCTCCATATGACCTATTCAAAACAACCTTAACAAAATATGGCACTTGAAGTGGAAAATCATATTGGACAAAAGGAATATTATTTATGGAAGTTTCAATTGTAAACGAGTATAATAACTTTGCAAAAGACATCTATCATTCAATTCCTAGCTAGACCCATATTCAAAGTGCTCTTGTATATTGGGTGTAAATATATATTTTAAGAAGTTTTTTGGGTTGCCCAAGTTGCTTGTTGAATGTTGAAAATTACATATCATGCAATAACTTTTAAACCATGTAGTCAAAAGTTATGAAAATTGTTGTACCTTAAAGCTATTCCTTAGGCACATGTTGTGTGAGATTTTCAAAAATAATAAACAATAAATTCCATTCATAGTGAGCTGATAAAAATTGCTATGATTCCAAAAAATGGTATTTGGACCTTTAGGGGTTAAAGGCGTGTCCTAATTTTGGAAAAAAAATAATTGAAGAATTTTTTTTATAGGTTTATACTATTCAAACATGTCCTATATCTCAAAAGAAAGACATTATTTTGCCATCTATATTAGCATTTTAGTACACTTTACTAAACTTTAGCTTTAATAATAACTAGCATTTAAAGAAGAGAGGCAAAGGTTTCAAGTCTTTCTTTTGCAAGCTCTTAGATAATAACCAAGTACAATCTACTTGTGTATTTGGGATATCATATCTATGTTTTTCCAATTCTAAAGAAAATCTTAAAAATTGTAGATTACATAGATGTTCATTTTTTCACTTTACATACATAATATCGCATAACTTGTGGATTTCTCTTGTTTGATCCTTTGATTCCAAGGTTTGAGCTATATAACTTCACCATTACATGTACCAAGGCCTTTTTTTTGTCAAAAAATGCTCAAAATTGTCATTTCTACTTGCAAATAGCAAAAAAATAAAATTTAAATGGAATTTTTTTTAATATCCAACAATAGAATCTTCAATAGACTAATATGAAAATTTGTGGAAAAAAATTTAGATACTTTGGCAACATAGATTGCAAGATAAATGTGAAGAAATCATGTTTTTTGGCACCATGACAAACTAGTTTGTGAGACATTGCATTATAGATTTTGAATTTAAATGTTTTTATCATTGATAACTGAATTGAGAATATTAAAAAAATTAAAATTAAAAATATGACATGATTTTCATCTTCTAAAAAATTATTAAGTAGAATAATATACTTAATAGAGGAAAAAACTTAATCATTAATAGTTCTAAAATGGAATTAAAACACATTGATTCTAATAGTGAGATTGTTCTAACAATGGGACTTTTTGTTTTGAAAAAAGGTAAAAATTGATGTCAAATGTAAGAATTTTTAACATTATTTTTTCAAAAAGATGCTCTTCTTGTTTACAAAACAAGATGCTCCATAACTTTCACATCACAAATCTGAAGGGAATGAAATAAAACAATCCTTGTAGACTAAAATATGATGTATGAGAAACAAATTTTAATTTTTTTTTCAAGTTTTGTAGATTTGTTCCTCTAGTTGCCAAGTTCAATTCAGGACTTGTTATTATGTTCTAGAATATAACTTTTGCTCACAAGCACCAAAAGAAATAAAAATTATAACTCTAGAAAGCTAAATTTTTTTTCTATCTTATGAGAAAGTTTCATAAAAAAAATTGAGCTCATAAGAACCTACCCAAAATCCATTGGGCATTTGTTCCCCAAGGGCATAAATGGGACTTTAGGGACTTCAATAGAAATCCTAAGATGCAAACTATTAGAGAGGGAAATATATGGTATTTTGAAAAAGGCAAAAGGAGATCCCAACATCCCCATCATTAATGAACAATACTAGGTAAAAATTTAAAGGTCTAGAATGTTTCAAAGCCCTCAACTATTCCAAACTATTCTCTTCTACAACAATGCTAAAATCTTCATCTTTGACTTTTCTTTAAGAAAATTAAATTGAAGGACATTTTATAAAATTTGTTCAAGCATCACCTCCCCAAATCTTAGAGTGCCCCCCTTGTTTCCTCCTTTGAAAGATTCACATGCCTAAGCTTGAAAAAACATTTTTTATGGCACTTTCCAAAAGCAAAGTTTTATAGTTCTATTTTTTAGAAAACATCACATGTGTCCTTTAAATTTTTTTGAAATTGCGAATGCATAAAAACAAATATTTCCCCCCAAAATGAAATCCATATTTCTAAAAATCATAAAAATGAAAGAAGAAGAAAAAATTGATAATTTTTTTTTCAACAACCCATTTTAATATTGAAATAAACAACTTATAAATTTTGCAACACTTATCATAATGACCAATAAAATAAAACTTCATGTGTGGTGTATGATGATTAGGAGCAATTCTAAAAAATGAATGCAAAAAATCCCAAAATGTGAGGACAATAGAGTTTACCCAACACCAATAGAGACTTGGGCTACCACTAGTAGAAAGTTGGTCTTGAAGCACCAATAAGATTACCAGAGGTTAGTGCCTATATTAGCCTTTGGCACCAAGCTTTAGTGTGCTTAAACTAGGATAATGACTAAAAGAAAACTCACTAATAGTAAAGTTCATCTTGTGGGTCTTCTTGTGGGACGTATTTCTAGCTAGGCACCCATAGTTTGTACCAACGCAAGTTCTATAGAACAATATGGGCTCTTTAGTTCTTTTGGGTACTAAAATAATTTCACCTAGTTTTCACTACTTTTTAAAAATTGACCACTTTAGATTCTTGCCTAAAATGTACTCCCACCTATAATTCAAATGAATCTATGGTTGATTTTAGAAACACCCATTTTTTTGACATAAGTAAAAAACATCTTTATTGCAAGAAAATAAAATGCAAGACCCCATCCGCAAGCAACCCACCCCGCTCCAAGAGAACATCTAACTAAAGGTGGTTGGAAGACAAAGTTGTCAATGAGCATGTGAGGGCCCACCTCGGCGTACCATTAGAAAATTTGTAGTTTATTCATACAGTATCCTAAAATTGCATTCTAAGAGAATCTAGAATCCCTTATTGACCTCCAACCAACAAGATTACACCAAAAGTTTTCAATATAATAATGAGATTCATGCTTAATATTTGTGCGATTTTAGGTGTAGTTACCTTATCGAATCTTATTGAAGGTAACATGCTCTAAAATCACACGGGCTCTAAAACTACCCACATCTTCAGATGTACACATTGCTTTTTCATAGCCTTCAACACTGTACATTTTAGGGGGTGAGTGATTATAGAGCCCTACACCATTTCAACTTCAAAAATCCATAACTAATTCCACAAAGCTCCAAAAAATACGAAACAACTTGGGTTGGATGCCAATTCCTCTTGCCTTTCCATCAAAATTTTCTGAAAATGATTTCCAATAGCTTCGCCTCCTCAAAATTCAGTTTCCAGCTCTTCGGTGGGCGATGCCTCATTGTCATGGTCAGCAAACCCGTCCGGTTCCTCTCCCCGGAGTCTCCGCTGAGTCTTCTGATGAATTCCTGAGTCAACAAATGTTACCGCTAAAATGGACTGTTGGGGACTGATCGCTCAAGTTCGCACGAGTATGAATCCCGAGGGGGAGGGCCCTCTAATCAGACGATCAATGGGGTTGATGGACTTGAATGAAGTGTGGGAAACGTCACCTGGCCATTTCATTTCATTTCAGTTCTACAAAAAGCAAGAAGTTAAGACTTCAAACGTATGCAAATCGGTAAGTTAGCGTACACCTCTCGCGACTTCATTTGCAAGTTGTTGTCCGGGCCAACATCATGCCTGCGTACGTTACCACCCGTGCCTAGATAAGCTTCAGCAGCGCACTCACTGGGAGTGTGGAAACAACGGCCACCATCGGTAAGTTGCTGTCATTGACAGACCGAGTTTCGTATGAACTTAACATCCGTCTTGCTTCAGTTTCAACATCACATGTCAGTGGCCGTGATATCACTCAAATGGTTTTCTCTCCAGCAGGCAGAATTAAGGCGCGAAAATAGTGCCAAAATAATTGACTAAAAAAAGAAGACAAACCAAGAGTGTTTTTGTTTTGTTTTTTGTTTTGTTTTTGCCAAAAAAAACCCTTCAAATCAAAAAAATCTTGGATGAAATCGTCACATTGTAGATGAAAATGAAATCATGAATATGCAATATGTCCTAATGTGATCTTTTGTATCCAATGTGTGGACAAATGTAGAAATTTGGAGCACCACTATAGCATTTTATATTGCCACTTTGGTACTTTATAAAAAAAATGAAATAAGAGGCATGATTAGTACTATATATTGAATAGTGAAAGAAGATTGTCCCTTACTAATTTCTCAACATTTTAGGATCACTTCACACTATGACCAAAGGTCGAAAGGATGTGGGTTTTTACCAATCAAATTTCAAGAAACCAAGTCTCAACCCTTCAGACTAGAAGGCACAAGTCCAAAAACCAATGCCCTCCAACTACCTACATCACAATAAATTGCCCACATGGCCACGGACTATCAAAGGAAGTTTAGGTCGGCTAGAAATGGAGGTCCAAACTATGGCTAAGAGGTTGTTGACTTATAATAAGATCTCAACCGTTAAATTGTTAAGAGTTTGGACTTTGACTTGGCCTTTGGAGACTTCACACTATGGTGGCCAAAAGCTCCAATTCCTATTATTTATTATTTATTAGCTAGGACAACCATAGTGTGAAATCGGCCTTACATTATACAAATATTTATTGTTATTTCACAAGGATGTAGTGATTTGCATCAACCCCAAAACATGTGTGTGGGTTGGTGCAATGGTTTAGGGCCTAGTTCAAAAAGTCACATGCATGTACCTCCAATGTGGGCAAGTGGCAAGTCATGAAATAAGTCTTATAGGTGAGGCAACCTAATTGTCAAGGCAACCTAATTGTTAAGGCAACCTAATTTTACTATTCGTGATAAGTTATTTGAGTGCTAAGCTTAGCTACCCTTGACAACTAGAATTTGCCTAAGTTAGAGAATTGTACTCTCATTCACTTGGTCCTCTAGGATTTACACATATAACTTACACCAAGATTGAATATGGACAAAGGTGGGATGATCCATTATTGTTTCCTTGATTGTTGTACATATTTGACCTCTAAATGCACAAGGCCTTTTTTTTACTTTAAATTTTGGAGTTTGCTCAAAACTAAATAAGAAGCCTACTTGATTAGAATGTTTGATTAAGAGTGTATTAAAATTGTAAAAATGATTTGAAGTCTTTCAATTTATCCACTTTTTACATGTAAAGTTCAAAATTCAAGAGGCACCTTCAAGTGCCATGTTAGATTGTGATTTGCAATTCTTATTTATTTTTCATTGAAAAAATTATTTTATATTTTCACTATTGATATTGTTGATTTAGATCTAGTGACCATCTTGAGGCCCCATCCTTTTTCTAATGCCTTTCATCATTGCACATAATTATTTAGATTGATTAAAGTTGTAACTTTTTTTGCAATAGAAGGCAAATTAGTGAATTTTTCACATATATTTTGGTCAAATTATGGGTGGTTAGAGCAACAATATACACTTCCCATTGTTGCCACAAGAGAGGACTATTCTCATCCATTTAAATTCTAATGTACATTTAATTCTTTACATGGTTGCAATGGTAAGCTTTTTTCAAAATTGTACATTAATGAATGAATCTTTTGCCATGTTTAGAAACCACATAATAGTGTCCATTGAATTGAAATAATTGTGATTTTTCATCTCAATTCCAATTAGAATGCAACATGGCACAATTGGACCCAAAATTAGGGGGCACAAATGGACTAGGGCAATTTTGGGGTTGTATATTCTCAGTAATGTGAAAAAATAGCCTTATTATAAGAAATAACATACCAAGCTACATAAATTGGGGGATGTTGTTTTTCATAATGAGCCTTGCTTTCACATTGTTGGACATAACATCAATGTTGGATAGTTGAGTCTTAGTCAACCATGACATATATTCAAAATGTCAAGAATGGATGTCCCTAGGCTAGTTAATATTTGGTTAAGTAGATTGCCTATTAACCACATTTCCATTAATAACTATGGAGGCACATGACAATAAGTAGGAGAATGGTAAGTATGCTCTTCTACCATTCTATAATATATCTAACTTTAATTCTTCATGATATGTTGTTCAATATTATGGTATGAGAATGTGAGCAAACAAATAATTGTGAATTCTTCAAGGTTGATTAGAGTGATTCCTTTTTTAGGTATTCTTTGAATTGGGTCTTCTGAAACTTGAAAATTCTTGGGGCTTTTGCAAAAGAGGAGGTTATGTGAATTAGAACATGATGTAGAGGGGTAGAATTTATGTTTTGGGAAGGAATCAAAGCCTCAAGTTGGTTGTAGTTTGAATAATAATTAAACCTATACCTTACATAAATAAGGTGATGTGTTAGGATTTCACTTATAGAAATTAATTAATTTGCCTAAAAAGGGTTTTGACCTAAGGATTTAGACTTTACCATTCCGTTAGGGATGTGAAATTAGGGGCAATGTGTTGTCCATGACATATATTGTGAGGGTCAATTTTATAGCACATTGAGAAGTATTTACTAGAGGAGCTAATTTTGGGGCTCAATATCATTGAGGGTATTTTATATGGGGTGTCACCACATTATATATGATAGTAGGGCATATGGGCATATTAGTAACGTGCAATATCCTAACCGTAGCTAATGGTTAGGCCAATTAGAATTAAGATAGACTTGTAGCAAGTTGTATATGATCTAATTTGGCAAAGGGTTGAAGTTGAGGTAATGAAAAACAACCTCAAAGGCTAATGTATGCATAAATTCTAGCTCTAATCAATCTTGCAAACCAATGAGGGGTAGGAGTCAAGGCTTAGGGAAAAGCATTGAGATTTTTTTGCATGTCATATAAACATTAGAATTTATTAGGGTTCAAGTTGGGGCAACCAAGGGAATCTCTAGGATTTCAACAAGGGTTGAGAAATTCCTCGATGTTGTCAAAATAGGGACAATAAGGCCATATAAATGGCCTTGAAAGCCTAACAAAGCTAAACTAAGTAAAGATCATGAAAATGTTCTTGAAAACTTGATCGTGGTGTATACCTTAGGCTATCTCTGTAGATCATTTGTAGCATGGATGATGTCTTCATATTTATTTATTTCACATTCATGGAATGAACTCAAAGAGTAGTTAAGGGTCATATATAGATTAATAAATGATGTTACAAGGGGCATGGATTTGTTCATGATGATCCTTTTATACAACAATGAAGTATTCAAGGACAAATTTTGCAGTAGGTAGGCATATAGTATGGTATAAGAAATTGTCAATTTTGTAATATGTAACTTTTGGCAAGCAATTGAGTTGGTCTAAGCAAGATTGAGGCTAAGTAGAAGGAATGAGAATAATTGCAAAAAGAAGTTGCTAGAAGAATTGGCTACAATTTTTTGATGTGAATTGTGGGATGTAGTAGTAGGTTTACAACAAACACATATCAAGAAGAGATTGTCAAAGGGTCTTGGTTGGATTTGTTATGACACCAAATCCAAGTAATAATCTCAATAATAGATTTGGAGAAGGATGGAGGTAAAGTGGTTCCAAGACCAATTGTAGAAGTGAAGCTTTTGTACCAACCCCACATTGCAATTGTAGTAATATTGTATTTACTACTTATACTTGTATAAATGCCAAAAATAATACTATTTATTTTAATTTTAGAAGTTGAAAGGTTTTTGGGTATAGAAGTGTTTGCAAGGCTAGGTACAAAAGCATTGACCCATGTTTCTATCAATTATTGCTTGGGACTAATATAGACTTCAAGGGGTGAGAAGCTTGCGGTTCAAAGGCATGGGTTTGTATCACTAAGGCCTTGAACTTGTGAATTTGTATAGTTTGTACATTTTTCTATTAGTGTAAACGCCATTGTAGTGGAAAATTTAGGATTGTGTTCTAAGGATATGGAGTATTTAAGCTCCTATGTGCTAAAATTTTCTTTGATATTCAAGGAGTTTGTACACAAAGAATACTCTTTTTGATCCATTTGATACAAAGAATTAGATGGTTGGCTAGAATGTGCAACTATGGTAAATCAACAATTGGGTGAGATTCTAGACTTTGATATTGTTGCCATTTCTATATTGTCTATCACAACCAAATGGTGCACCTACATGACATTTGTATGTTATGTAGTGCAATTTAGCCAAAATGGAATTGTCATATGGAACCACATGTAGTGGACAAGCCTATTGGGCTCCAAAATTATTAGATATCAAATTTGGAGGTTGGTGTCAAAGATTTTTAAGATGAAGAATATGAGGAGGATTTAGTTGTGTCAAATAATTTTTGGAAGGTGAAGATCTTGGTGTTGTGTATTTTTGTACTCCATTCACAACTTGATGAATGAGATTTATAAAGGTACACAAGGCATGACATGGTTCCAAGGTTTTGTGGAAACCATGGAATTCAATGATTTCATCTTGGAATTTGATAGGTGGTGCAATGGTCAAGCATCAAGGCAAACCAATTTCAACCCTTAGATCATCTGCAATGCTCCTGGGTTCCAACATAGTGTCAATGCAACTGGCATTGATTTCTTATTATTCCATGGCTTGTCATTATCTCCTAGACTTAGCAATTTGTCAAACTATGAAGGGCCCACAACTTGGCTCACTATACAAAAATTTATTATTATCATACCTTTGTTTGAATAAAAAGCCTTTTTTTAAGGTAGAATCTTTTATTTTTCTTCAATTTATAGTGCCCCAAAGTACATTTTTCATTTGGATTGCCAACTTTGCATTAGATTAATTTGTCAAGAAAACCTCCAACACTATGTGGGCCTTGTGGAATGGCCCGGCATTTGTTGTTACAAAGCTTGTATACCAAGTTTGCATTGCAAATACTTTTATAGTATTTGACAGACCTTATTCAAGCATTTGGAAGGGCATCATTGCGAAATTATATAGAGATTGAAACTCGATATCGATAAAGTGTTGATTTTTTGACAATACCACACATCAAAACTTCTACGATTTATTTGGAAGCACAACATTTGGTGAAACAAAGAGGTTTAGGGGTGGTTTGGCCTTGGGAGTTGGAGAAAAAACTTTGGTGGATATAGATGAAGCATAGTCTATAATAAAGATTGAGGGTAGAGAAGCCACTAGGAGTTCAACCAAGATAAAGATAAAGACAAATGTTGTGTAAGCACAAATTGCCATACACAACACATCAAGTAGCCAACATCAACATCACATATAAAAAGAAAAATACAATCTAAAATGCATTACACATACTCTCAAACACTTAACAAGGCAAGCTAACTCTCACTCCACTATAGGAAGAATCCAAGAGTGCAAAGTAAAATAGAGAAAGAAGTTTTACAAATCAAAACCATGATCACAACATACTAACAACTCTCTCTCAAAAACTCACAAGATTCGACTTGGTAAAGAATGTGAAGCCAAAGGAAGTGTCTTGACTATCAACCAAACCCTAGTTGACTCAAAAAGGAGGTGCCAATAATTCCAACATTCCCTAATACAAACATCCATTCACATGAAATGAAACTACACATGATGGACACAATTACCACGCCATTGACACCAAATGGACACTTTGTCCTCAGACTCAATCCAAAGAGCAGGGGAGCAGGGGACATTTTGAACACTTTCATCACCTCTAAAGATGCTCAGGGCCTTTGGCATCCATTGACTTGGAAGCAAAACATTTTTTCATATTGCATATTGAGGAAATTTGAAGTAGTTAGCGGTCTTTGGACAATGTTGAAGACTGTTACTTTGTAGACTCTATAAATTGAAAGGAACAATGTTGTCTTTCATGGAATTAGATGGTGCCCACCTAAGTAATCCTAATACATATATATGGCTCGACTTGGTGGACTACAATAGATTGGAATGGGTGACCACTACTAAGCTCATAGAGAGACACTTGGTCCAAGCCAAAGAGGTGAGAGACCTTTTTGTGGAGTAACCGCATTGGATACTCGTTGGCCCTAGGGCCGGGTTTGTTTTTTAGTCGCCTTAGAGGCCAAGCGTCTTCGAGGAGGCTAATGCCACCCCTTTGGCACTTCCGAGGTCTTTTTTGGCTCGTGTGTTTTATTTGATTTTCTCCCCAAGCCACTTGTAGCTAGGGCTTTGTACTTCTAACCTCTTGTAGTGAAGGTCTTCTTTATTTGTGGCAAAAAACAACAACTACATTTGATGTGGCAAATCCCTCGATGCCATGTCACTTGACACAAAGAAGACAAAATGTCACTAGACTTCAATCTAAATTACTCAATTTTTGAGGTATTAAGTGTCAACTATCAAGGTCAACATCTTAATAAGATATAGGAACTTTAACAATTTGCCATAAAAGAAAAGGAGTCTTGTCATGATGCCTATCATTGACTATTGAATTTGGCAAAGTACAGTGAAGGTATCACTATTACTTAACCTCTTAAGTCCTAAGGGTTTTTTGCATCAAAAAACATTTAACGCTACCATTTCTATTGCAAAGATCAAAACATTTTTAATTGTTTTTCATATCTAACCACAAAATCTTGTACTAGACTATTATAAAAATGTGTGGGAGAAAATTCAAAAACTTTGATCACATAGATTGCAAGATAATTGCATTTAAAGTAAAGAAAACAAGTTTTTATTTTACACTTTGCTTGACTAGGTTTTTGGCTTTGAATCTTTACTTGAAATTTTTGCACTAATTGATTTTGATTTTCTAATCTTTTTTATTGAAAAATCAGGTTGAGAGTTGGGAGAAAAACTTCAAGAAACACACAATTGATTTTCATTCTCAAAAAAATTGTTAAATAAAAATAAGTGTAAGATTGAATGATAAACTAAATTGTTAATGGCTCTAAGATGGAATTGAAACACAATAATTCCAATGGCAAGATTATTCTACCAAAAAAATATAACCTTGTCTAACAATTTATTTTTAAAAAAATATGAAAATTGCATTCAAAAACAAATTCTATTGATTATT
Organism: Climacium dendroides; assembly: GCA_950106755.1. NCBI lineage: Eukaryota > Viridiplantae > Streptophyta > Bryopsida > Hypnales > Climaciaceae > Climacium > Climacium dendroides. The sequence continues at coordinate 5,556,301 of OX467086.1, forward strand.
TTTTCAATAAAATGCTTAGATTGCCTAAAAAAATAAGATTTTCTATAAATTTCTCATCACTAGTCCAAATATAATGAATCAAAGCTTCAAACCTATACAAAATAAAGTCTTTGAGAAAAAATTAAAAATTAAAAAAATTCAATTTTTATGATTTTTTTAATTGCCCCTCAAACAAATTTTTAGACTTGGGGTGACATAACTTTTTTCCAAAAGCACCCATTGAAATAAAAGTTATATTTTCAAAAGCTAATTTGATTTTCTATCTTAAAAAAATTCAAAAAATCATATTGAAAATTGAGGTCACACAAGCGTTCTTGAAATTCCAATAATCCTCAAAAGGGACTTTGGAACATTAGGGGTAAACTATCAAATATTGTTACTGTATTTTGTCCTCCAAACTCAAAGATTTGATGAGTATTTGAATGCTAAGTTTACTAGTTAATGAGCTAACACCTCTTGCAATTGATATTTTTACAATTGATGACATCATGCTAAATTTGGGAAAAAAATGTAGGTTGATCAACTGTGACCAAACTTCATTATAAAAAATATGGGGCCTCAAGAGGATTGCCAATCTAGACTAGTCTTCCAAAAAGTTCAATTAAAAAATTAATATTTTTTTGGATTGTTGGTCAGACTCTAGCGTTCTTCAGGGTTTTCATAGTGGGTGGACGTCCGGTTCACCTGTCCGTCCGATTCGCCCGACAGGGCTTGGACGCTATAGTCGGGGCGCGGACATGATCGTCAAAGTGCTGATGGGATTGTCAGGGTGCGGACGGGATCGTCAAGGTGTGGACGGGATTGTCAAGGTGCAAAACTCTCAAAATTAAAGCCGTTCAGACTGTCCGTCCGTCTGGTCCGGTTTGCCTATCCGTCCAGTCCGGTTCACCTGTTATGACAACCCTGCCGTTCTTACAAAGACCCCATTTTTTCTAATGACTAAACTAACGGAAAAAGCTAAGGTGCCCACCAAAGCTATAGAATGTAGATATGTTGCTCAAACTATGAAGACTATACTTGGCTCTAAGATGCTGAGAGAAAAATATATCCAAGTACTAAGTGTTGAAATTACACCTAGAGTTAAGATCTAAAGGAAAGAAAGGCAGGGAAAAGGATTCCAATGATGAGAAGAATATCCAGGACAAAGTCACTACAAAAAAGGTGAAAAGTAAAATTAAAGCTAATGATAAGACAAAGCAAAGTAGATTGATGATGTTAGTGAAACTTACATTTGTACTTTTGAAGCATAATTGGCTAGCTAATGGTGACCTTCAAAGACAAAGACACTACTAGAAAATTTCATTTTTCTGTTGTTTTGGTCGCGTTGATCCAGTCAAAATCTGACAGAAATCTGTTGAAATCAACAGATTTCTGTCAAATTTTGACCGGATCAACACGACCAAAACAACAGAAAAATGAAATTTTCTAGTAGTGAGAATCTTCTTTGGTGGAGAAGAAAGAATTTGTATCATTTTATGGGAAGTAGAAGACATCATTTTGTAAGAAGTGGGAGATATCATTTTGTGAACTTAGTGAGTCTCAGGAATTTCTCATGGTGCAATCCAAAGCACTTATAGACCACAAGAATCTTGGAAAGTCAATCTAGCAATACACAATAGTAAGTATAATTTTTACCTAGGGTCTTTCATTTTGGAAAAATTCAATTTTAGTCCAACATTGAAGTCCATGGGAGAATGGTCATAGTTACTTTGCGGTGGAGCAACAAAAGTATAAGATCCAATATTGATGTTCATACAATGGTGACCACTATTTTCTAAACGTTGTTCACAACTAAAATGATGGGGGCACTTGATTTTCATATAGTTGTAGCTCTGGTGTGACAACAATTGTTGTAGCTGATGATAGTGATCCTAAGGGTGATAATGAAGATGTTGTTGCTCAAGGTAAGACCTTGCTATAGAGACCAACCATTGAAATATCTTCTATTACACTTAGAGTGGTTATTTTGGACAATTTTTAAGGTTTATTGCAAATTATTGGTCTGCAGAAAAAAATATTTTTGCCGGTAAGAATCCTATTAAAGTTTGGAGCTCAACTGATTGAATTAAACAAGGTGGTTTATAATGGTTTGGAATTTACCAAAGATACACTAGAAATCATATCCATTGACTATCAATACTTGGAGGGGATAATTCTAAGACTATCTAGGAATGAGAATATAAAGACTATTGTTAAAGTTAAGTATAATGATGTAATGGATGCAATAGTTACTTAAACCAAAGGCTATTGTTACTTAAGCCAGTTTACACAATATATTTGTAGGGGTGACTATTTTAATTTGTATCCAATGGATTTGATTTTTGATTTTTGGAGCAAAACAACTTTGTATTAGCTGGAATGGCAAGCAAGGCATATTGGTAAGCTAAATTGCCTGGCACGGTTCATTTGGGGTGAAGAAATCATCATGTACAATTTGCCATGGCTAGGATGGTACACTTTGAATTAGTGGACTTTCCAACCTGAATCGCCATATATTCTATTTCATAAGAACTTGAATAGATGCTCACATTCGTCCAAGGTGCATCAAAAAGCACTATTATGGCAATCAAAAGAGGATTTGCTTGCTACACATTGACCAAAGTATAGAAGGATCCACCTCTTCCATCTCAAGAGGTTGGGGGCAATGGAGTTGGCGTCCAATCATTACAAATTTTCACTACTTCGAAATCTTGTAGGCCTTAGTAGAAGAACATTTGTTTGTTGGAATTATTTGTTGGAAATAAGTAATTACTTCATGATAAGCAATAATTTTGCAAGTGGGTATTAAGGTCTACATGTATTTTTATGTGAACTTTGATCTAATGGCCAAGAAAGTAGCAATCAACTACATTAAAAAATGGCAGAGAAGGAAACCAACATTGCTACCTTATGAAGCCACAAGAAATATTTTTATAATAGTGCCCTCTAAAATTTCTTTAATGAGTGATAGTCATTTGCAAGCATTGCATTTGGTGGATTTGGTTATATTAGAGTGATTTGACCAAAGTTTTTTAATGGTAGGCAACTAAAATAGACTTCAAGATAAGCTGAGTAGCTTATTCAATTGGATGGTATATATTTTGCAAGTGATGTAAATAGATAAGCTAGGGTATGTCATTGAAAATTGGCCTAAATTCTTGGAGTCACAATTTAGAGAGCTTCAAGCACATCCAAAAGGTATTGGGATCATTAGTGTTTATTGATTCTATAAAATTTGGTTCATGGCACATTGAACTCAATTTTTGTAGACTAAATTTGTTCTTCTTGTTATTTTCCAAGCAACATAAAACTCTTTGGAACAATCATAACATATATTGGTGCAAGATATTTTAGATCCACAATGAACTCCACAACATGTTAGACCACTTTATGCCATTGTAAACAAGAGTAGTGAACTATGATAGGCATTTTGTACAAAGGTTGGTCAGTTTTTCAAGTCTTATGCATTTGAGGCAATGGTATGATCCATATATGATCTTGGATACTAATAATAATGGATATGCCACTAAAGAATCCAATGTTGATAAAAGGGAAAGGGTGATGGGATTTTTTATGGGAATGACAAGACTTCTTGATGGTTACATCTCTTAAAAAAAGTTGAAAAAATTGATGTTAGGACAAATAATGGACTTTAATTTGTTGACATAGATTATGAAAATTGTTCTAGTAGAGCAACAATAGTTGCAAACCCTTACACCTTGCTTTGATTTTTTGCAAGCCTCATGGAAGTGTAGTGAAGTAAATAAGAAGATTATTAAAGCAAGGACCAGAAAATTGTTGGATGTAGGGTAGAAAATATTCATCAATGATAGTGATGCCTTTTGAATGTTTGTGAGAATTAGACTAAAAATGCATGTGTGGACATTATATGCCCATCAATAGGTATTCAAAGTTTGATAAGTATGTAATGTTGACTCCAAAAAATATATTTGACGACATTGGTTACTTTGAAGTTTTGCACAAAAGATTTGAGGTAGGATTACCATCAGTTGCCAACATGGAAGAGAGATAGACACAAGACCCCCTCTTGGGGAATTGACAACTTTGATGAGGACCATCTTTTAAGGAATTGATGAGTTTAGTTAGGATATGCTTTACCAATGGAAAATTTGTCTATTTGGATTGAAGAATGCGTTTGTAGAATTTTGATAGGTGATGGATTAAATATTAGCAAGGTATCATCACTATAAGAAACCTATGTTTTATAAGATGATTTTGCGATTTTAGGAGACAAATTTTAGTGGAGGTCCAATGAAACAACTTGTATTTTTGTGTCAATAATAACATCCAATGTAATATTCATATGTTACATTGGATTTTATTATTGACATAAAAATACAAGTTGTTTCATTGGACGTTCACTAAAATCCATCTCCTAAAATCATGAAAACATCACATAAAATATGGATTTCTTATAGTGCATTTACTAGATGCTATATAAATGACATCTTTGTCTTCAATAAGAGTAGGAAGAAACACAAGAAGCATTTATGGGCCATGTTGGAGCAATTGGTGAAGCATAGATTGAGATTGCATCCAAATAAGAGCAAATTTTTCTACTCTAATGTCAAGTATTTTTGACATATGATTTATTTAAGGGGCCTATGAGTGCATAAACGCAAGGTGGAGGTCATAGTCAATATTCCAAGACCGGAGGATGTTAGTTGGCTCCAAACTATTAGATTGGCAAATTATTGATTACAATATTGTAGCATCATTAGTTGTATAGCAAACCCTTCACCATGCTTATGCAAAGTGATCAAGAATGGATGTAGGTGATGTGCAAGAAACAACATTTTAAAAGCTCTTAGCTAAATTAGCCTCAATATCTATTCTAAGATGGCCAATTTTGAATCATTCATATCAATTGCATTTTGATTGGAACATTCTAGGCATTGGAATTGTTCTCACTAAAATGGATATTGAGGGTTAGTATTTTGTTGTGGCTTATGCTAGTACATCAAAGAACAATGTTGAGGTTCAATATAGCTTGTATGAATGGGGATTGTTTAGCAATGGTGTAGACAATTGCTAACATTTGTTACTACTTATATGGAGATGAATTTTTATTGATGATGGACCACCAACTAGTTAAGTGGATAATGGAATTAGACATGCTTACTCAAAAGCTTGCAAGGTGGGCACTTATGCTACAAGAATATGATTTTAAGGTTGTTCTTCTAGTAATTTTAGTTAATATGGACGCAAATGGGTTGCTTTATTTGAGCCATATAGACTCCATAGGTGTTTAGTGGCATATTGATAAAGATAAAAGAAGAAGTACCAAGAGGACATGCCTCATCTTTTTTTGGTCTTTTGGCAACAAATGGGAGCATTACTAAGGAGCTGGCTACAATTGTAGCTAAAGAAGAAGGGTGTTGCAAAACTTCCATGGCTTATAATTCAAATCAAACTTCACAATATGATTGACTCCAAATAAAAATACAAATATATTTTGACAATATAATAGTATAATACTTTCACAAAGAGCTCAAACCACCCCATCATAGAGAGATCAATCTCTAAAGAGAGTTCTCCTCATTTCCAAACTTTGTCGTATATTATAGAAGACTATCAATTATTAATCAAGATAGATTATAATTTCTATGTTTTTAGTTTTCTATTTTTGGTTTTATCTAAAATGATTCACTAAAATAAAAGTCCTAGTCATATTTTGAAGTATTCTAAGTATAAGTTCATATCTTGTTTAAATCTTGATCTTACATTTGGATTTGTCCATTGTAACTTCAAGTTCCAATATACTTTTCATCTACCCTAGGAATTGTCTATTGTAACTCTAGTGCATATTATAGTACACTCGTCATCCAAGTGAAACTACCTAATTCTAGTGCATAAATCCACCATCTAAATATCTATCTCTAAGCAATCTCTACTTGCACACTAGTGCTCATTTTGATCATGAAGTAGTCCATGATCCATCAATGAATTCATCCATTAAGCTCATGACAAAGAAAATGAGGAAATTAGAGTTGCCAAAGATATTTATGACAGTGGACCAATTTTAGATTACTTGTAGAGTAAGAAGCTATGGAAGCTAATGTGATTGCCCAAGAGAAAGATTGGATCCTAGAGAGAACGAAGAGGTTTGAATGGAAGGGGACTCTTTTGCTAAGGAAGTTGCTGGAGGGAAGAAAAATTGTGCTTCTATTACCACAAGATCGAAGGAAGATTGTTTTTCCATGTTCATGAGGAGTTGGGACATTTTGGAGATCAAAGAACTCAAAGTGCATGCTCTACCTTCTAGTGGAAATTAAGGCATGATGCAAGACTCATGCTAAGGCAACAATGCACATTTCCATTAAATGGCACAAAAAAAGGTTCCTTACAAGTATCATAACAAGCTTTGGTTTTGACCATATTGCCTTTTTTTGTTAAGCCATATATTATGGTGATTTGAAACTAACCCTAAACCACATGATGGGGGGAGGGTTTGAATTCAGATTTTGCATGATTTTTTTAATGCACTTGTATATGGTAATTGTTGTATTTGGGTTTCAATAATAATTTCATGGTTACCACAGGGTGATAATAAGCTTGTCTACCTTACTGTAAGACAATTCTGTTCACTGTAGGGGGCTCCTTTTCAAGGATGCAAAAAGGGACCCCACTTCATTTGTACACAAATGTGAAGAGGTTTTTGTAGTTGTGGGTTATGGTATAAATGAACAACCTCCACTCAGCAAAACTCCTGATGATTTTTGTAGATCTGTTCCACTTGAAAATTGACTCACTGCAACCATAAGCTGTTACGCCTAACAAAAACTGGTGGTTTGTTTAGGATATTAAATGAGTTGAATAATGTCATTAATTAGATCCCAAACCATATCCTATAAGGTACAGCACACTGATGTTTAAGGTAAACTAGACTACAACAGGCAGAACTGAATGACTGGTTTCCCTTAATGACATTATTGAAATTTATTTATTTTAAAAATTATATAAAAAAAATTCATGGAAAGACAAATGTGAGAAATGGATTTTTTTTGACAAAGTATAAATTTGTTATGACTTTTTGAAGTTTGCTACCCATGTTGCCCCAAATAGTCTCTAGACTATCCCAAAACCACCAAAAAAAGATACTCACAATGGTCTTCTTACCACCTAAAGCAATCACAATGTTTCATAATGTGGCCACAGTATTTTCTAACATAGCCAAATTGTCAAACTGTCAAATTTGAATCTCCTTGTCCTTGTGTTGTTTTATCTAGTTTGAAAATGAACCTACATTTGTGTTGTTTTACCTAGTTTGAAAATGAACCTACTAATGTAGAGTAGTCCTACTTGACTGTCTTCCATGGTTCAAACTTGTTATACTGAGGTGAAGACACACATTCCCGTCTCTTGTACCCTAATTCCATCATGATGTACTGAGGGTGCACATTTTCTCAGTAAGAATGTACTCTGTTGGTACGTCATGATGGAATTGGGTACAGGGACGGGAATGGGTGTTTTCACCGCAGAAAATGATTTCTTGATAGGATATTATTCTATTTTTACATAACCCCAACACAACTTTGCTTAAAGACACAGAGGCCAACTTCTGCACTGACGTTTCCATTCCAGGGGGAAAAAAAAAAAAGGCTCTAAGAAATATGAGGCATGTTGGAAGTTATTTCAACGAGGACCTGGGTTGGTCCTTGCTAAAAAAAATATTGTATTCCATATTACTACCAAGCATGAATGTTGTACATGGGCTTGAGAACAATACTATTTCTTAGCCAATCAAAGAACCAGCCGAATCCCAATTGAATGCCATGATCTTGCCTTGACGCAAGGTGCTACTTCCTTCCTTTCAACGTTCCAAAGTTGTGCATTCCCAAAATAGCCCGCCTCAGGGGGTGAAAAATGCTCTGCTTGTCCTTGGCATCTTTTTCCCTAGTCCAAACAAAACATGACCCCTTCACTCATATAGAAACCAATAATTAAGCATCTCCATCCCAGCCTTTTCCCCCCTCAAAGCCTGCGGAAACCTCCATTGGATGAGAACCATGGAGTACAACCCATTTTCAAAGACCCAAAAATCCATTCCTGCCACTTCCATGGTACCACCCGCACCTACCGGAAAGACCCCAAAGAAAAAAGAAAAAAAAAACACCCAAAGAAAAGAAAAAGAAAAAGAAAAGCCAATGCCCATGGAGCTTCTTGTCCTGGCAGGCGCAGGCACTTGCACTTGCACTTTCTATATTTGGATCCACGATCGGAATTGTCTGACCTCAACTTGGCGCATTGGCAACCCCCACAGGAAGCGGGCGAGGGTCGGGAATAGCCAAACGAAACGGAAACGGAAGAGGGCTCCAGGCAAGTGGAGAATGTCGTAGGAAACAGGGAATCCCTGCACCCAAGGCGACCGGGCGTGCGGCGACGCTAGTTGGGGCGGGGTGGGAGGAGCCCGGTGGGTGGGGTCTCGGAGGTTGGGTTTGGGGGTGGCCCACGGGGGAGGGGTCTCGGGGCGGAAAATCCGGTGAGGTCATGCATGTTCACAATACTATAGACTATGACTATGAAGTTATAGGCCCAATCATGGGGCAGGCTTTGGAGCAAAAGCTGCCAGCGAGCATTTTTCTAGCTCACCCATCCAACCCCCTCCAACGCTCCATTCATGGGGACCTTGCCTCAGTTCCGGACCCTCTTTCGTTTCTGAGGAGATTCATATTAGAAAAAGGAAAAAGAAAAAACCCGACGCTTGTGATGACTGTAGAAGAGCTGATTGCATTTAAGGTACGTACACATCCAAAAACGCCACTTTTTGCTACTGAGCCTGTTTTCTACTATTAGGCTGATCAAATTTTCATATGTTCTTGTTGGCAAGTGAAAGGAGGTTCCAACGCACCAGAGAACGTGGCATTTGGATACTGTGTGCAAAAGTTGTTGAGGAACAAAGTTTGGTTTTGAAAGCGGTTCTTCTACATAGGTACATTGAAAAATGTACAGCTGGTTATGTACGATAACCTATTCGCTGTTAGCACGGCTCATCGGTTATCTAATACATAATTGATCAAAAAAGAAATTTTGGACATGGTCTGTAGTGTTACAAGGGAAAGCAAATATTTTTAGAGGTGTATTGATAGAAGTAAATGGGATTGAAATTTTTTTGGTAATTTTCTCAATTGAAATGAAATTATTATGAATTTTGAAAGTTTTCAAGTGTTGTCAACCTATAGACAATCACTAGACTCTTCTAGTTCTAATCTTAGCCAAACTACTTTTGTGCTCATTACTTCTTGCTTTCTTGCTCACCACTTTGGAACATGCCTCATGAACTTATTAGTTGGAACGCATTCCAAGGGCTTGGGTGAAAATCAAACCTAACCTTGGTAGAAAATAGAGTACCCTACAGGTTGTACATGGGTACTTGATTGGAAATGGATACTTCTACTATAAACTCCTTGAAACAATGTTTATAGTGAATTTTTGTTGACAGAAAAATGGAATCAGCAACTAATGCAAGTCGTTTCATATTTTTGGGGCTTTTGTGGAATTAGTTACAAATTTTTGAAGTTGAAATGCAATGGTCGCTAAAAGTGTCCCCTTTCCTTAAATATACACTATGGGTTCATTGGAGGAAGCAAAATGTACTTCTATATTGGAGGATGCTTTTGGAGCATGAATGGAGATATTTTAGGCCCTCCTACCTTAAATCATTGTCATTTTAGCTACTCTTAATACAAAATACATTAATAATACTATGTTGAAGCCTCTATGTAAACGTGCCTCTCTAAAGTGGTCTACTAAAAAAGTGACCATTTAAGGGTTAGTCCACCTTTTTCATAGGTTTACATGGATGGAAATATTCTTAGATCATTTTTTAGCGAAAAGAAAAATAGGTGTGAAACTTAACACAAGTAATTCTATATTTTTCCAAACAATTTTGAATTACTTATAAATTTCCAAAGATTTGAGACATAAACACCTATTTTGGGAATAGACACAAATAGGTCTCCCAAAATCCGTTCACTTGCAATTTGTAAAGAGATGTGAAGAAATCAAAGACAATGATTGATTCTTGCAATGAAGAACAATTTTTTTCTCAATTCATTCAATGGCTAAAGTAATTCATTTAAGAATCACCTCACCTCCATTCTCTAGGTAGTAATAGAGGCGATTTGAAGGAGGCAGATGGTTTTAAAGCAGACTACATACTGTAGTTTGTTAATTGTTAGGTGCTGAATGAGGGTCATCACCCATAACTTATTATTCTCATAATCCTTTGCTCAATGTGAATCCCCCCCCCCCTTCCTGTGTTTTTTAATGCAATTGTCACTGTCTCTTTGGAGGAAAAAAAAGGAAACAAGAAGTAAGTTACAGATCTCAACATTTAGAGGCCAGCTCAGAGAAATGACACTGGCATTAAGTTTATGGGAGATAACTGCAAAGGTTATCTGGTCCTTTCAGCAACCAGATTCAGATACATAAAGCTTACATACAGTGAGACCTTGTGCACAAAGCTTGGTTGCCAAGCTCCAACCCTAAACTCGTAATGCAGGTTGGAGCTTCACATACAGAGACCATACAAACATGACGCAATGAAGAAACCCGGATACACCATACAAACATGATGCAATGGAAAAACCCGGATACACCATACAAACATGATGCAATGAAGAAACCCTGATACAGTAAGTTAGGAGGTTCTAAAAGCACACAGGCTCTAAAATCGTCCACCTCCTCAGATGAACACTATTTGTAAATGTTGCTTTTTCATAGCTTCCAACAATGTACAAACAATGTACACTTGAGGAGGTGGGTGCAATTCTAGAGCCCTATATCATTTCAACTTCAAAATTTCATAACTGATTGCACAAAGCTTCAAAAAGCATGAAACGACTTAGGTTAGATCGATGCCAGTTTCACTTGTCTTTCAAGGAAAGACTTACTGAAAAACATTTCCAAGAAGCTCCACCTCCCTAAAATTCAGTTTCAGCTCTGAAATGGGTCATTTCATGGACCTCCTGCATTGCCTGCATCAGGGGTGTCCATACTTCCATCCAAGAAGGAAGGAAATGGCCAAGATACGAGAAAATAGGAATGTGTTTGGATTGGGTTTCCATGTGCCTGGAGTTTTCCTTAATAAATAAAATACTCCGCTGGCTCCCTGTCCCTTCCCCCATTGGCGCTTCCTTGGCCCTATGCATGTAAGATATATGGAGACCTATACAGTACGCCTTGCCTCGCCTTGCCTTTCCCTGTCCATATATAGACATCTATAAGTTTGTGGTCGTCGTGGTACGTTCCTTCCCTTCCCTTTCCCAAGTCCAGCGGGGGCGTTGTACTGCCGAGCACATTTGGTGTTCATCAAGTGTCCAGTGTTGTCCAGACCTCAGTTGGAGAGCAAACATTCTCTTACAAGGATACTGGACAATCTACTCTCTTGCCCACCTTCATGATTCCGGGGACTGGAATACTATTTCAGGTAGACAGACAGGCCCACAAGGGAAAGAAAAAGAAAAATAGAAATAAGGGACGGCCTTTCCCACCCCACCCTACCCAAAAAAAAAAAACTAAAAAAACTTTCATGTCCACTGTACAGTACTGTGAGTTCATAGTAAGTTACTGCTGCTGATAGTTGGATTATTTCAGCTTAGAGCATCACCACCCATGCTCCCCAAATGAGCACCCTCTCCAAGAGTGGGGAGGCTGTGAAGTGTCCCTCCATTGTGGTCATGGCATTGGCACTTTCTCAACCAGTGCTCAGTAAAAATCAAACTTGGAGGGCTTGTCAACAAAACACTCAAAACTGCCGTTTTTATTGCAAAGTGTGAAACTTTGGGGGAAAGAAGGGTTCTTTTCCTGCATATCTAACGTGTGTGGGGATTTGCGGTTAACTAGTGCGAGATTGTGTGGAAGAAATTTCAGAAACTTTCGCCTTGTAGATTGCAAGATATTTGCGTTTAAAGTGAAGAAAATGTTTTTCTTTTTCTTTTTCATGAACCTTGTCTCATTAGATTCTAAGATTTTGAATCTTCTTATCTAAATTTTTTTTTTGCAAAGTAGATTTTGAATTAAAAATTTTACATGTTGAAAAATTGAGTTAATTGCCTCGTAAAAAAAGATTCACAAGGAAAAAAAATTGTTTGAGTGGAATTAGGTATGAGATAGAAGGAAAAGCTAAATTGTTAATAGCTTTAAGATGGAATTGAAACATGCTAATTCTAATGGTGAAACTGCTCTAGCAAAAAAAACACTAAACTATGTGGAACTTTTTTTTTGAAAAATTGTAAAAATTGAATTCAAAAATGAATCCCTCAAGTTATTTTTTGAAGCTAATGTTCTAATTGCTTGGAAAACAAGATTTTCTATAACTTTCTCATCATTTATAAGTCCAAATAAAATGAATCAAAGATTTCCATTTAGACGAAAATATTTTCCATAACAAACTAAATTTTATAAATTTCATTTTAAATTTTTGCAATTTTTTTGTGCTACCTAGTGACCTCCATTTTGAGCTTCAAGTAGCATAATTTTTGCTCTTGACCACCAATTGTAAAATAAATAGATAATACTTCCATAAAGCTAATGAGTTTTTCTATCTTTAAAAGAAGTTTCAAAATACCATGCCAAAAATTGAGATCATAGGAACTTTTACAAGAGTCCTCTAAGAAGATCTAGGAGTTAAATTCCATTTGTAGCGAGCTATCCAAAATTGCTATGTTGCAAAAAATGCAATTTGGTCCATTAGGGGTTAAGAAATTTATTACTCCCTATGTCTTGAAATAAGTGTCTCTGTTGGAACCTCACATTATGTTATACCAATTTCATCGATCATATTGTAAAATGCATAATTGAAAAGGGTCTAAATTTTATATCATCACAATAATAAAGAACATTTAAACGTTGCAACCCAAATTTAAAAAATTGGGGTAAAGAAAGTCTCCCTACAATCTACCGAAAAAAAATTCAAATTTCCAATGAGAGTTGACACACACTTATTTGGGGACCGAGGGAGTGGGTATTTTACAGTAATCGCCGTTTAGCGTGAAGGAAGGAGTGGCTGGTAAACCTGGTCAGGGAGTTCCAGCTCAGGATCGTGTGTCCTTCCCATTTAGATTCTCAATCCTCTCCTGCAGTACCACGGCTGCTGAGGCTGCCTGACAACGGACGTCAAGGGTACTCCCTCCCGTCTCCTAACAGGTGTTGTGCACCGCGTGATTGCTAAGTTATTTGCAAGAAACCGACCCTTGGCCAGCATAATCACCAAGAGATTATGCCACACTCAGTAGGATGGGGCACACTCTTTCTCAAGCTTCGCAGGACGACAGCTCCTCCGATCCTCAGCTATGGTGGAGAATCATGTTGGGGATCATGTGCTATTCTAGAATATCTTCATGTCTGTCCCTGTCCTTCCGCACCGCGTGTCAAAGGCAAAAAGCAGTTGATAGTACCAGCAGCAACACGGGTTTACTTGAAATTTTAGTATTAATTTTGCCTTTGACTGGGAAGACAATCTGGCACTCTACTGAACCTGTACTTCCGGAGAATTTTCTTGGCTCAGGGAGTGTTTCGAGGAGACAAGCTGAATCCGGTTGCACGCAGTAGTCGGTGAATGCGATCAACCCTGTGGAGCATTCAATTCAGACAGGAGTTATTAGTACCTGGGTTTGAATATTTCGCACTGGGCTGAAAGACCAGGGAATGGACCAAGTTTTCCCTTCGTACTGAATCTGGAGTATGGAGTATGTGGAAAGAAACTACACAGTATCCAAAATGACATTTGTTTGCTTGATATGACAGAAAGGAACACGAATATCTTGACTTGAGAGAATAACATGCATAAGTGGGCAAGGTTTCTAATTTGGTGAGATTCAAGTCTCCATCGACTTTCAATTCATCGTTGTTCGTGTTGCTTGTAGAATGCATCTAGTCTTGGGCTACGCGATGAAGATCTCAGGCCCATTGCATGATGATCAGCACTAGGTCATCATGTGACGTCGTGCTGGACCCACAGAGATGCAAAGTAGCAAAGTGCCGTAAAATCTGGGTTCAGATGCACTCCACAGTGGTTTGTGGAACTTCTACAGTGGCCACTGTAGCCTCGCCTTTTGCTCCGTGGAGAGTGTCATGACTGTCATCCTGGATATATATTAATTAAACCAGGCATGTCTGAATATCGCGGACGCCGTATTCAAATAATAATGGCAGTCTCACCGTCGTTCTATCGATTTTTAGAAGAAGAATCTTTTGTTTCGAAGAAGACTTTTCGTACGGAGTATATGTTTGCAGAATATCAGGGATTTCACTGATTCGGTCTATCCATTTTCGAACCTACTGCATCACTTCACGGGTTCAGTGGGTTCACGGTCAAAAAAGTTTTTCCTCCTCTGCATGTCAATTTCCAGCAAATCGTGACGGAGATATATTATTCCTATTTTGCACATGAAGGAAGCTGTGGAGAGAACACGCCCTCTAGCTATTGCTGTCAGTAAAGTCCGCAGTTACTGACAAGATGTCTCCGCATGAAGGCTTCTGTGTACCTAATTCTGGGATTCTAGACCATGTTAGTAGCTCATTAACTCCCTCGCTAATGCATCATGTGATGACGTACTCCGTAGTCCTCGATAACTAACAGCGATTAATTATAACATCCGCTTCCGATCGTTTCATTACCAGTGCACTTTTGAACATGATTTGCGGACAAACTATTGGAAAGAGATTGACTCTTTAGAAGTAAATGTCTCTGGATTGGACTACAGAATTCAATTGAGCAGGGGCTCCCCGCAATTCAGTGTTCTGTCCAAGTTTGGTTTACAATCATAAGCACTGGTTACTGTAGCACAAACACGGGCATTGGCAGCTACCACACGTTAGAACGAGGGACAGGCTGTTACCCGAAGTCATGATTCAACATGAGCAGCATCTTGTACGTCCCTTGGGGCGATTCATGTGAAGCAGCTGGCCAGCTTGCAGATTGCGAGCGTGGCATAGATGCTAATGGCTCGCGTCAGTGCAAAATAATCTCTAACCACTGCAACCATAGAAAGTTCAACTCGACTGTTAAGATCGATCATCTCGGCGACGTATGCAGACAGTTGAGTGGTTGTTTGTAACAGGACACTGATATTGCTTGTGAACTCGACTATGATTCAAGGATATTACCCAAACATGAAGTATATACTGTAGCAGAGCCGGATGTCGACGTCTCGATCCCTCAGCATTTTAAAATGAACATGAGTGCAATTGCGCTCACCGATTGCAAATGTGCTTTCACCAGAAAACCCATTAATACCTTAATACCAAAAGTATGCGATCTCAGGAAAAACTTTGGTGTCCCCTACCCCTGAAGCTAGGCTGGTACTCCATGTGAATGTTTGAATTTAGCCCCCCGCTTAGCCCGTAGATTGCACTCAACGTCGATGAGCAATCGCGTAGAGTCACAGGCCAAGGGTTCGATACTTCCAGAGTCGAGTCCTTCTAACTCGGGTCGCAAGGAATGTACCTATCTCGAATATGCAGACACACACAGCGGCAAAAGCTCAGGAAACGATGAGTGAGTGAGTGAGTGAGTGAGATCTCCTGGTGGGGAGGGTAACATCTTCTGAAGCTAAAGAAGACTGATTCAACATATAAGCATGTCCTAAGACAGACTCTGAAGTCTGCGCATCCTACAGCTGACGATGGTTATGTTTCAGGGACTTAAATTGCCGCACACTGCGAGGCGCTGCTCACTTCCTGAGGGAAAATCGCATAGGATCAAACTATGTATTCTTCTCCACTGATAAAACTTCTTCCAAATGGCTTAAATTAATAGCTTGCCGATCTCAAGTTCGATCTCAAGTAACGTATGATTGAGAACAAGCTGGAGACCCTTGAGGGTGCAAAGAAATTACACCATTCTTAAATCTGAGCGTGCATGGAAAGTAAACTATTCTTTAATCTTAATACGTGCTCATCAAATACCTTCGATCACTACTTGAATGTTTACATCGCAAAGAGACTGCGAATAATTCAAGATTGACTAAGCAACTCGATCTAACGTGAATGCTATGTGGTTCATAGATCTTCGAAGACAAGCGCACCAATCAGGTGGCTGAAGATAAAGAATTTCTTAACTTGCAGGAGAACATTTCAAATCGAATAAACTTATGATCCCTGAAACTGAAGTGGAGGGGTAGCGCGAGTACATCGTGCAGGCTCCGTTCTCCCGTACAAGTCGCAGGACAGTGTCGGCCGGAATCCTCTAGCCACTTTTCTTACTTGTGAAGGAAGACATTAAAAAGTTGCCTTTTCCTGCATACAGTATACATACATAAGTTACTAAGCTAGGTCACAACCAGACCAATTCTCAAGAATCATTCGGTTCCTTGCTCCCAGTGTGAGCTATTAAGAGATCTAACAGACATTGGTGAAGACGTGACATACATTCTCCGCTCACTGCAGAGATAGCGTTCTGCTCAACCCGAAAATTGTTGCTGATCAATCGCTGTGAGAGTATTTGACATTTTTCACTGCCTATCCTAATTTAGATCCAGTATTTAAGTATTTCCAAAGGGCCTCTACATATAATTCACAACTCACCTAAAAATCAACGTACATGCTAATGAAAAACAGACCAAGTGAAGCAATCCCGAAGAGTCCTCGACTACGTTGAAAACCATGCCAGTAGGAAACCTTACATACTTGCAGTAGAATGAAAACTTACATCTATACTCTTTGAAAACATTTCCAATAAAAACTAGCAGGAACCATCAATCTCTTTATAACACCGCAGAATTAATCTGTTTTGATGATCGCAGGAATGACTGGAAGGTTCGAATGAGACGAGTCAACTATGTCTGCGGACGCGATGTAATTTGTTCTAATAATTTTATTTATTTGAAACGAATGAAGGGACAGTGAAATTTTTTATAATTTGGTGGTCAATGACAGAGCTCCTCACTTTGGCGTAATTTCCAATTTTTGATTTTCAACGCTATCCATTCGACGAGGTCTCACTCAATGGTGAAACACGTGAATAAATGAGCACAGCAAGTTATGAAATTACGTAGGCGTCAGTGCTACGATTTGATCCTTCGTCAGGCACAAATCTGCCTTTTAAGTCGATTCTTAATTTACCGAGTCTCTTGCAGACCCTATATAAATTCAAGCTTTGAGGATCATGAGAAAAATCACGTGTGACACTGCAGACCGGAACCTCAAACTTTTGGTTGACAGGCACCTGATTCTTGGAAGAGACAACACTGGAGATGATGGTGAGATCAAAGTCTCTGAGAGGCTCATCCACGCTCTTCATCATTTTGCTGTAGTTGCATATGGATACGAAATCCCGGTCAAACCAAAGCCCTGCAAATCGAAAACCGAAGCAAGAAAGTGAAGCAACATGCAACTTACGTACGCAACAACGAACAGCTAGCTCAACATACGTACTTTTTCTGTTACTCTTTATACATGATAGGGGATTTTTCCGCTGCCAAGGTTCTCTTTGCCCTTGTATTTATCCAGGAGAGCGTCTAGTCAAATGCAGATCACACTAGACAACAAGAGAAAGCAAACCCTGCGCCCTGGACTCCTGGAAGATGTTTGAGGCGAAAGCAGTTTGTTTACCTTTTGGAATAATGGAATGCCGATAACAATCCGTGCCTGGACAAGATGGTAAAGTCTCATGAGGGCGCGCCTTTCAGAATTCCAGGAGCTTGGATTTCAGTTCTTTCGTGATATGAACAAGCCTGTTCCGAAAGGGGAAAAAGTTCGAGCTTCACTTCTATTGTCCTCCATTCCTCTTGCTTATTTGGTTGAGAGCAAGTGCTAATTGGAGAAACGTCATAGGCTTCATTTAGAGAATAACCTCTCAGGACTCATTCGTTCGAATGCCTAGAAAAAAAACTGCAGAAGCAATCATTATTGTTTTCTTCTGCACACACGAAGAGGAATCAATAGGCATTCCAAAGATTTGTTACGAATTACGTACGGCCAAAGTTAAAAAACGTTCTCACTTCTCTACGTCAGCATCATTTTGAACGTTTTCAAACGTTTTTCAATTACATATACATATTACAGCTCAAGAACATAGGATGTTGAAAAGGAGCGGACCCTAAACGAAAATATTGAAAAAGGACAGACAAAAATGAATTCAAAACTAGATAGCTAGCATAAACGCGGTCCAAGGAAATCGAATCTGCAATATGCTCCAAAGACGCTGCAAACGCCAGAGCTGATCTAAGTCTCAATGGAACTCAACCGTACGAGAGTATCTGAAAAGAAACGGGAAGAAAATAAAACCTCTGAAGTTACATGTCGGTAAGCAAAGACTGCAACGCGGATGCATCCACTGCCAGAGCGAGGTCATTCAGTAAATACCTAACCAGCCAGGATCGGCCAGGACCGGCACAGCGTGCATCCTTGCGCAGCGATATGACTTCAGCATTCCACACTTTCGTAGCTTAGCGTTTCCATCTCGCTCCTCCACACGCTTGTTACTGAGTTCCAATTGTTCGCATAGATCACCGAAATTGGAAAAGAAGGTCAATAAGATGATCACGAGAGCTGCTCGGAAGTACGTACGTGTCAAGAGCCGATATCAGAGAATGAAACTCAAGAGTATTACAAAAGAAACGAGACGAAAACTCGAGCCGCTGTCTACAAGGAAAAAGCGTACGACAACAAGTACGGATGCATTCATTGCCTGCAAGGTTGGTTACCTGCTCTTACCGCTCCTGAAGGCAGGCTCTTCAATCAACACCTAGCTCTCTCCGTCCAGTAGCGCGATTTGGGCATTTGGCTTGAAGATTCCCCTCGTTGCTTGGTGTTGCCGCCTCGCTCCACCAGTCTACACGCTTGTTCTGCGGAAAGAACTCATTGTTCGTACAGATCGCCGATTTTGGAAATTAAAGGAGGCGGATTTGATGATCATGACATCTACAGTGAATCAACGCGCCGGCGCAGCTCAATAATCACGGTTCTTAAAAAAGATGCAACGCTCCTACACAATGCAGCTTCTCTCGAGCCAGAGATCACTTCCATGGATTGGGACAGTGAAACCAAAGTTCAAAACAATGTGCACAGACACCATCTAACCGTCTCCCTCCAGCGCCCAAAATTTGAACCATGTAAGTTACGTACGTAACATTTTTCACCCTGAAAATGACGGTTTGCGTAGTATGAATGAAAAGTGTTTGGATGATTTTCGTCTGTTTTTCATGTTTCGTATTAAATTCAAGTCATTTGGACTACTTTTAGATTTTAATAGAGACCCCAAATCAAAAACTTCAGAATAATGACATCCATATACATGGAGTTTGGACCTTCGGCAAGAAAGCTGTTAAATTTCAAAGTTTTTATGAATTAAAAATTTTGAAGATTACTTTTATTTTGATTTTGACTATGGCAACAACACATGGCACACTAGTCTATACATTGAATAAAATTGTTTGTTATGGTGAAATCTTTGGAATTGTGCACCTCCTAGTCTCATTCATGGTATCATTAGAAAGTTCTCTGTGAGGGTTGAATATTTGGGCTATCGTAAATTAGAACACCATGAAACAAAGTCTATCCACCCTTTCTTGGAAAGAACTTTCTAATGGTACCAAGAATGTAACCTTGGAATGCGAAACAAATAAAATGAACAAAATGAACAAACCAATTTAATGTATAGATTATGGATTTATTGGACCATGTATCACTTAGTAGCAATCTTCATATCGTTAGATAAATTGGCTTTGCAAGGAAGGTTGAAGTTTGAAATATAATACTCTAAATGTACAAGGGCCATTTAGAAATTAACTAATTCGAGTAACTAGGACCTTATGTGTCAAAGTATTAAATTGAGTATTATAGGCTAATTGCATATCTAACACTTACTATTTCAAAAAATTAAGATGAAATTATTTGGAAAATATTTGCCTAGTATAATGTTAAAAAACATGAAATTATTGACATCCTATTTGAAACTTCATATAATCATTGGAATTTTAATACATATGACAAAGTGACGTAGTAGTTCAATACTAAGGGAGATTAAAATAGATGTAACAATTTGTGTAGTCGAGGTATGAGTCCAATCTTTTGACGATGACATTTTATGAAAAAAGATAAGCACATGTTGAAATAAACCAAATTTATTTTGAAGAAGTAAATCCAACTTTCAAAAAAATTAAAAAAATAATTTGTCAATGGATGTTGAACTTACTATTACTATTTGACTTAACTAGACATCTTGCTATTAGGGTGATAACATTTCCCTTGATTCTAAAGTTCTTAATACTACTCTTAGCATCCAATGTGAATATATCTTGAGACAATGTAAACTTGTTGAAAGTGATGACTTAACTCCTAAAGGACAAGTGTCATGAGGTTTTGTTGCCTATCTAGAAAAGCGTGGGGTTACTAGCTATAGTAAATGTTTGTGAAGGAGAAGAAATGACAAAAGACTAAAGTAAATGTTATCCAACTCTTAATTCAATCTACAAAATCCAAAAAAAACTAGTTTCCTCATTAATAGAGAGAACAAACAATACTGTTGCTTTAGGGACTTTCCTTCATTTGCAACCCTAATCTCAAAACTCAACCCTCAATAGTACTTGAAACCCTCTCAAGTTTGTCTACTACACCCTCTTAAGCTCTAAAGTTTAATCCTCCTAAGAACACAAAAATAAAGCAATTAATCTACAATTGCAATATTGAGTAAAAGTATAATTTGCAAAAAGAATGACTCCAAGTAAGTGATGATATATTAATCTTTTTCAATTCCTCCCAATTTAAGCTATTATTTTTTTTTCAAACCAAAACCATCCAAATCAATGGAGAAAGCAAAGGAAAAAAAACAAGAGACAAAATAAGATGATTCCAATGGAGGTAGTGAAGCCTTTAAGTATCTATAAGAGAGTGTCAAGGCTGCAAACAATATGAGACAAATGCCAAACTCTGCCAATGAGGCTAACCACCCAATGAGTCTAATCACCTCATAACTTAGAATCGACTTAGATATAGTAAGATGACTATTTTTTAACTAGCAAACAATCTACATCATGACATCAAGGGTGTTTTCCAAGAGAAATTGTCAAGAATTGCCACTTTTAGTGCATTGCCTAATATTGAAATAAAAAACTTTTTTTATTGAACTTCAATTGTACAATACAAAAGTAAAATAGACTATGATAAAAATGTGCTAGAAAAATTTCATCCCATTTGATCTTGTCAATTAAAAGATTATTACATTTGAAATAAGGAAAAAAAACTTATTTTCATTCCTACGAGACAGGGCAACAAACTCTGAGAGGTCTCAGAGTAAAATGATTACACTTGATGCATTTGAGTCTCTCCACCATCAAGTTTTAAATCTCATTGGATACACTCATGAAAATTTTAAGAAAAAAATGTGGAATCTAGCTTACTTTAAAGGTTCTTGATTGAATTACACTAGCCATTTTTTTAATGATTTTTTGTGCAATGAGAATTTTTAAATTTGAGATCCAAATAGTGAAAATTTAGAGATAAACATTTGGAATATGTATGAAAAATTTCAATAACTTTGACTTCATCAATTGAAAGAGGATAGGGCCTTATTAGGTGTTTTTTTTAGATCTTTGGAAGACCGTAAATTCTCAAGTTGTAGGGAATGTGGGAACAAAGCCACATCTACAGTTTAACATGATGATAATATTTAAATATTTTTATTGTTTAATTGATAGTTTAATTATTTAAATTATTAATTAATTATTCGATTAATTATTTTGTAATAATTAGACTACGTTGTTGTGGTCTAGAACAAGGGGAACAACCCCAAAATAATCTTTTAGAGGTCAAAAAAACATCCAATGGAAGTTAGAAGAAAATGATTCTTTTTAAGAAATTCCCTCAACATATCTAATATAGTTTGGATTCTTTTAGAATGTGATTTGAGAACTAAAATTTGTTTTTTCGGACAATTTTATACCATTTTAAAACTCAATATATACATACCAAATTTCAAAAGTCAATGACGTTTTTAGTAAAAACATGCCCTAAAGATGCACAAATTGCACAAATTTTTATAGGGACCATAATTTTTGATTTAGACATCAGATTATGATTTTTTTATAATATCTATGAAAGATATGAATGTTCCCCTCTTCTATCAAAATTTGGATAACATCCATTAAAAACTAATTTTGTATAACCCTACTTGAGTTTTGAAGTGTCCATTGAATGGACACTTGGACTTTAAGGGGTTAATTGAGTGAAGATAGGTCTATGCTACTAAGTGGTCAAACTTCAAAATCACTCATAAATTTTCATGCTTCATTGTATCACAAGAGTAACCCAATAAATCATGAAAAGTCATCCTTTCTTTGGTCTCTAGTTTACTCTTGATTCTAAATTGCATTTAAATCCTTATTTAACTTCTATTTTTTTTGGAATGACAACAAAAATATGATTGAATGTAATCTAATCACATTAAATTTTTGTCTTCCTAAATTGAGGTTTTAGATTCCACCCTTGTAAAGAATAGGATCAAACATGATGTGGATATCCATTATTAAAGTTGTAAACAAAAATTTCAATGAAAATCATCCATTTTCTAATATGAAAAATCTCTTTGACCATCCATAAGCCATTGTTTGGCTCTCACTACATTGTAAGCTTTAACTCTTGAGATTTCATTTTTTTCCAATACATGTCTACAAAACACTACATAAACATGGAAGTCATTATATAGATTCAAATTGTACAAAATAGAAGAGTACATATATCAAATTTGGTATGAATTCAACAATGCACTTCCAACTTATTTTGTGTATTATATTTGTGCGTTACTTGATGCCCTCTTCATGTTTAGACCTATACAAAGATTAAAACAATTTATTTGGATGGATATGCAAGTTGGTCATAAAATTGGATGCAAGTACACTAAAGTGCCTTAAAAAATGGTATACTATGTTGAAATTACAAAAATATGGTCAAAGACTATTAAATAATAGTATGTAGTACCAAATAGTATAATAATAATAATATGTAGTACCAAATTTATTTTTTTTAGTTTTCCATAATGCCTAGTATTGTTGATACAAATATTCAAATCTATAAATTTGTAATGATATCTACAAAAAAAATCAATAAAAGTAGAAGAAAAAAACATGTCTCAATTTGATTTAATTAGAATGTAATTTTCATGAGCTCAAATGTTTTAAACTTGATCTTTTAAAATATTCTATTAGATTGTGATGAACTCGAGGGCACCATCCTTCCAAAAATGTAAAATCAATAAACTTTAGGTAATGCAGCCTAATTTGTATAATTTTTTTATTGTCTACAATATACTTTTTCAATTTTGAAGTAGGTCTACAATCTTCAATATTGTACTTTATTAGTAGTTTTGGCACAAATTAATTATTAAATTTTATTCTAATTCTTAAAACAATTACAAGGCTTTACTGCTGAAATGTTGTAAAATAGAATTAAATAAGTGCTAAAATTTTAGAAATTCAAAAATAAAGTAGACCACAATGTTGTCAATACCAAAATTGCCAAAAATTTCAATCATGATATAGAAATTGTTGATAACATCTCCTATCAATAACTTGGTATGGACCATGAAAGACCCATTGAAGTAAAAAGTAAATCAATAATGGTGGAGTGCAACATAGCTCGAAGAATCAAAATTAAAAGCAATTCATGAAGCCTACAACCATGCAAATCAACACATGAACAACGAATTAATCCAAAATAGTCAACTTGCATACCAATATAATAATGCACTTAGAATCTCCTTCTTCATCTCTCTTTTAAACCAAGTTTCTGAGCTTGATTCACCTTTGTAGTGTTTACAACTATAGCAAGGTAGTTTGAAGGGAATGGCATGGAGCTAGAAAGATTTTAGCAAGTCTTCAACCTCATTGATTATTTTTGTGGATGTAGTTCCTTCTTTGTGGTGTCTATATTGACGATGTTTTTGTTGATGCAAGTGCTTTGTTGTCTGTTGGGTGTGGTTTAGAAATTGAAGTTCAATAACAAAAGGCTTGCTTGTCAAAAGAGTTGCACTTGCACTTGCTTTAGGAGGTACTATAATGCAATAAAAAGATTAGCTTCATTGCCATTCTCAGAGCAATAAGGAACAACAAATCTAAGGCATATTGATGTTGGAAGGTTGTTCAATGGTGTCTATGAGGAATCAAGGAGGTCACACATGAATAACATGGGAGGGTACTAGAGGAGAGGAGAGAAGGATTTGGGAGGTTGTAGGGGGAGAAGAGAGGGTTGCAGGGGAAATTGGGGAAATAACATAGAAAAAAAGGGATTGCAAGGGAGATCGGGGAGGGTGCAAGGGGAGGAAGAGGTTGTAGGGAAGATTGGAGAGGTCATAGAGGAGAAGAGGGAGAGGAGGGAGATGGAAAGGTGGATGTGGGACCATAGGGGCTAGATGCATGGCAAAGGGTAAGGAGATGCACCAAGAATGGGGGGATGGAAAAATGTGGCAAGGATTGAGAGAGATGGCTATACATCATGCTAGATGGATGTGGATGTTGGGCAAGGAGAGTCAAAGAAGTGATTGTTCAACTTAAACTAGTTTGTCATTTTAAATCTCTAAACTTTAAATGATGATATTTACTATTTCTAAAATTATAGCTATTTACTTACTTGTAGTGAAAAAAAAATCAAAGTGTGAGGGAAAAAATTTACACACCATGGCTCACTGCATTGCAATTTAGAGTTTAGCAACATCTTGGCATTGAACCTTCTTAGAGGGCCATGTCTTCTCTATTGTCCTAATCTTCCAATGCAATTGATGCTCAAATCTTAGCTATTGAAACTTGTGCCAAAACCTTGGCTAATTGGCCTTTAGAAAAAATATAGGTAATAATTTTTTCAATTTCATTTTATTTTATTCATTCAATTTGCTTAGGACTTATTTTTTTTACAAAAACATGTCGTAAAAAAACTCTAACAAGTGGAAATTTTCTTTGGCCATGGACATACCTTTTGTTCTTGAACAAAGAATTGTTTTGATTTCATGATGCAATATTAGCAACAACTTTCAAGGAATCTTGCATTACATCTTGAATGGTCTCATATGTGTCTATGTCAACTTTCTTGTCATTCTATTTTTCTTCAATTGCAAAAGGATCTTCTTGAAATAATAGTATCTTCATATGTTCATCCATAGGACTCACTTGAAATGTTTGTTGAAATGCTTTTTATAATTCTCATTGTGACCATCCTACCTTAATCATTTGTACCTTGTTGACATGTCCCCATACTTTCAAAAGCCATCTACAAAGGAAGGATTTTAGAATAGACATCTTTGTATCTACCTTGATATCTTTTGTTTGTTTGTTTTCAAGTTGTTTGTCAATGTCACTTGGGGTGTAGTTGTCAAATTCTTGCCTAAGTCCATGCTTGAAAGGTCTTTGAAGAATAACATTAGTTAGTTGTAAAACACTTGTACAATTTGCAGGCACAAAAATGAGAAGGATTTTAGGGTGTTTTTTCTTTACCCATGAAGCAATCTCCTTTGTGATTTGTGCATACTCCAACAATCTATCAACCAAATTAATTTGGATGATTTGTTTGTGTGCAATTGCTCTATAGTTTGAAGTTTGCAAGGTTGTAAAATTTTCTCTACAAATTTTTGACAAGTTGTGAAATTAGACCAATGATTGTTTGAGCAAGTTAAGTGCCAACTTGTTGCTTCACAATCCAATCTTCCAACTTTTTTTTAGAGGTAAACTTCTTTTGGAATGGTAAAAGATTTTTGTTTTGTCGATGAAGGTACTGAATTGGTAATTTTCCTCTTGTCTTCAATTCCATGAACACGAACATGTTTTGACCCCTTCACTATCCATGTATGATTGGATCTAAATGAATCCTTGTTTGATTTACAAAAACTCAGGGGTATAGGATGTGCTTTTACAACATAAGTTGTTTTTTGTGTCATTTTTAGCCCCTATGTGTTCCAATTCTTTGGTAACTTCTTAGCAACACTTGTAGCTATTCTATAACTCTAATTGAAGTTGCAATAAAAAAATTCATGTGTTTAAGATAGACTCACTTTAAATGATGTTGTGCCCTCTTTTTGCAGTAAATTAGGCTATCTCTTACAAATCAAAGTCCTAATTGTAGTCCTAATTGTTGTTGCAAATAAAGTTTGTCTAGCTTCTTTGTAAGAAATAAGCATTTGAATTATTTAATCTTCAAGTTTAGGAAATTTTGAAAGCACGTAAGAATTTTGTGAACTTTCAACCAAAGAACATGTGTCATTGAAGATTTTTCTCTCAACTCTTTCTCTTAACTCTCATGTAGGAATAAACCAATCCTATAGAGAGCATCTAGAAAGGTTGGCATAGATACTTGTAATCTCTTTTGATACTTTATATTTTGTTTGCAAATAACACAAAGTAGATGTATAATTTTTATGTCGTTTCATAGTAGCATAAATAGGGCCTCAAAGATAGGGCGTTTATGTAGTTTCTTCTAACTTAACTTTCTTTTTCTTGCTTTGGTGTAAGCAAAATAAATTCAAGTTGTTTTCTTGGTCTTCCAACAAGCTTCTTCACAACCTCTTTCTCCACTTCTTCCTCCAACTCCATCTTTGTGCTCAAAGTTGCAAACGTTTGCTCCATACACATTTCTTGTTTTGCTTTGTCAATTGGTGTAAACATACATTGTAAAGTCTTTTGCCTCGCCATTTTCCACTCTATTGAGACACAAACTCACAAGAACAAAAATAAACATCATATCATATGAAAGATATAATGAATTTAATTAACAAATTTGTAAGGCATTAGGACATTAATAACTTGGAAGTGGCCTCTATTTTCTTAAATAATGTTACTTTCATAGTAGTGGGAAAAAAACGGTTGTAAATTTATGAAATTAATTACATATTGGCAATTTATCAACAATATGGTAGTCTAGCTTGAATAAATTCCTAAATTATATAATATTTATAAAAATATATGTTGAAATTTAATATTAAATTTTCAACCACCTAATATTATTTTTCCACTTTAATTAATTTTTAGGTAGTTGGATGCTGAAGTTGCTAGTAAGGTACAATGATGCAAAAAAAAAGTTTTAAATGTTTTTTCCAGAACTGATTCCTTGCATTTGTAAATCATATTCTTTAGTATTTTGTAGATATAAAAATTCAAAATTCAAATTCAATATGCAGTTTTGATCCATATGTTATTTGATCTTCTATTGTGTAATGAATTAGATACTTTATCTTTTTTGCACCCAAGTAGAGGACCTAAAGTAAATTGGCCATTCACTTCAAACATCCCAGAACCATACAACAACCATTGCCAATTAATGTACAATAAATGCACAATTTTACTACCAATTCAATTGTGATGGGAACAAAATTTTGTATCACCTCCCAATGATCGTACACACAATGAGGTGAAGGATTGCAAGGAATTTTTGACTAGATTTCAAGTGCATTGCCTTTAAATTGCAATAAAATTTGTAGGAAGAAATCTTTCTACATTTTGTTGTTTTTTAAGGTGAATCTTAACATGACATTTAATAATCACGCCAAATTTCAAAATATGCAAATCTCTATATTTATGTGAAGAAGGATTTGAATTTTATTTGTAAAGTGATTGGCAAGTTTACTATAAATCATTTTTAACCACTGAGCTAACCACTCATTCCAAGCATAATTTTAATTCATTTTTATTTTTATTTTTATAATTAAGAAAGACAACTTTAAGGTACATTAAGCTTATACATGTCACTAACATATATTACAAGATGAAAAGCTTAATTTCAATATTTCGACATTAAGTTTGAGATTATTGAATAATGAAATGTTCAAATTCCATTACAATGTTGCAAATATGCAATGATGTATGTAATTATAGCATTCATTGTGTTACATATTAGTCTTATTAGCAAGTCATTAGTGAATATTACTTCTTCCATCCCAAAATGATTTTTTTGTTAGACAAAATGTTTTAGATTAAGGTTGAAAATAACTTTTTAAAATTTTTATTTTGAGTTGTTAGTAGAGTGTGATGTACTCCTATTGTTTTAAATTTTTTTATTTCAAATAAGTTTTCTAAATGTAGTTGTGGGTCCAAACACACTAATAGGAGCCAACTTGGCCATAACTATTGCTATTTTTTAAAGAATCTTGATTTTAACTCTTGAATATGACTTGAAATATGAAAAAAAATTGTAATGCATTGTTTTTTAGTTATGGCTATTTAACATAATACAAAACAAAAATAATTATGTTAAGTTTTTGAGTATTGAAAGGATCAAAATGTAGTTGTAACCACTCCTTAGGTCATCTGTAATGGACTGTTTTAGATGAATGAGCAACAATTTTTGAATTACAGTTTTAGGACTATTTTGAATTCAGTTGAATTACATTTTAGAGGAATTCAAAATAGTCCTAAAATGTAATTCAACTACAGTTGAATTACATTCATCTGTTGAACTATTTTAGATGAATAAGCAACAATTTTTGGTAGAATATTTCAATAAGGATCTCCATAAGTACTTCAATAACATCTACTAGTGTCTCCTATTAGTGTTCTTTGATCCTTGTAGTACTTTAAAAAGTGAGATTTTTGGGCCATTTTAATGGAGCACCACTAGCCATTCATTCTTGGAACTCTCCATGCTTTGTATTCTTCCTTTTGTCTTTCTGCATTGTCAATCCAAAGATAGGATGGAATGTCCTAAAAATTACTAGCTAAGTGGACATCTACGGCTAGCAAAATTTTTGAATGAAGATGAAATTCTCCTATTTTGAAGTATTTGGTTTTGGAGCATAACATGCCAAACACACCATTTTGTTACCAACAAGAAGATCATTTTGGGACCGAGAGAATAAGATATTTGGAGACCTTCCACAACTTTGAATGAAACAATTCTTGTATCATTTGATGTTGAGTAAGACTTCAACCACCATTTTGATTTGCATAATAGTTTAGAGCATCCAACTTACCAAGAGAACTTGTAGTATAAAGTCTTATTACAATTAAGGTGAAAGGAGATCCCACCTTAGACGTGCCAATGGAAACTTTAATGCCAAGCTCCTTAAAATCAAAGCCTTTTGCATCATCTTGTAGGGCCCTTTTATTTCCGTAGTGCACCTTGTTTCTTCAATGTTTTCAAATTTCTCAATAGTTTGCAATAGACTGATCTATATAATCAACCACCTTTATTGAATGATCCATATAGTCAACCATATATTAATCTAGCAATCAACCTTTGAGATTCATGGGAGAGGATTTGTGTTGGTGCACATATGTGGGGTGAGGACAATTGACCTGATATGGCAACAAATCTCCAAAGTACTATGATATCCTCATCCTTTTGCAACACTATTGCCATTTGCCACCACCAACTAGAATAGAGTTCTTCATAGCCACTCATTGACTCAATACTAGTTTCAAACATAATCAATAGAAGTTGAAGAGTTATTTGAAGCAACCAATGAGACTTAAATCATTTTGTACTTCAAGCATGTTTAATTAAGGATATTCTAGTGTCAATAATAGGTATTTCTAAAACCTAAACTTTGAAAATTTGTGGAATATTCATATAAACTCTAAAAATTCTCAAACCATTTTATTTTATTTTTACTTTCATTTCCTAACATTATGATCTAATAGTTTTTTTGAATTATGTTCAAAATTGATGATATGAAAAAAGTGTCTATTTTAGGTCAACGGTGCTAGATTGTGAGCATGTGAGCGTGAGCCTATGAGCGTTGAGCATGAAGTATGTGAGCGTGGAGTTCTGGAATTGTAAAAAATTCAATAATATTTATAAAAATAGAATTTTCAAGAAAGGGATTCAAATCAATTCTATTTTCAGGATATTTGTACCCTATTACCGTGGACCTTTTGCCGTGGACCTATTACCGTGGTTATATACAATTTGTATACAATTTTGAGTTGCAATTATTGGTTAGAGTAATAGAAGTGCATGTTGCGAAAGGCAAACAAATGACCTACAAGAAAAAGTAAGTCGAGATTGAAAATAGGGTGTATTGAATACTTCAAGAAATTACAGTATTCAAACATACAAATTGGTACTTCTAAAGCTATACATTTCACTTTAGTGTATAGTCCTTCAATCATTAATACCAATCACCTAGGGTTTCTTGGACTTCTAAACATGTTAAAGACTGTCCCTTGAAACTTTGATGATGTTGGCCTTTGTGAGAAGGAGCTTCACTTCATTGAAGCTGAAGCTTGGAGAATGTATAAACTTATCCTCTGTCGGATTCATTTTGCTGAAGTAGCAAAGTAAGTAATAAAGATGTTTGCAATGCACGTACTGCTGGCGTCCACCAATTGCTGAAATGGCCATGTCGACAAAATTAGGACAAGTGCACTCTGGATACATGCCAAGTGTAATGCGATAAAGCTTTTGCCGAGGTTCAAGTCCGGATTGAAGGGAGATTATGGCTCCAAGTCTAGGGAAGGGGAGCAAGGTTACTCCTAGAATTGTTCCCTTGACATTACCAGCACTCTCCCATTTATTGCGGTGCTCTGTTGTAGGAGCATTTGCAATACGGCGAATAGCTTTGCTCCTTCGAGTAGTTGGATATGTGTCAGCATGCAAAGGACTAGGATGATCATAGTAGATGGCCTGGAATACATTGGACATGGTGAATAAACGTCGAGGAGACATAGATGGTCGTTGTTGTAGTTGGAAACCAGCCTCTTGCAATAACAATGTTTCTTGGCGGGTCAAATTTGTGCCTGTTAGTACAGGCCACACATCCGGAACTTGGGGCCAATCAATTACCCAAACTCGTTTGGAGCCTCGGACACATCGTTCAATATCATTTGGGCAAAACCAGAAGTTAGTCATGATCTCTTTGTTTCCGCCGTACTGTTTTTTTCTACCACGGTAGGTCGGAGCTGGAGTACCTCTAGATCCCTTTGCAATTTTGGCAACACAGCGGATGTTTGAATTCCGTTGTTGCGCGTGACATTTGCAACTGGACTTGTGTGAGATTCTTGCGATATGCCACTGTAAAGTATCACAGTCAGTTTCCATTGCAAATGTCACATGTGGTACATGCGTAGAATCAACCAACGTGTCTGCTTCATTAGAAGCAACCGTAAGTGAACATGTTGATCGTGTTTGTACTCGAGGCTGAGAGAAGTTGACCTTGTCTGGATGATGAGAGTCACCATCTGACCCAATTGGGAGGTCAAGCTTTCGCTTACTGCTACCAAATACTTCTTCGCCTTCCAAATGGGGAATACGTGATGCAACACCAACCCCTCCAGGAAGGTCGTTCAGCGCCTCCGCAATCTTCTTAGGATCCCCGCTACGTCTAGTGCCTCGTAACTTTAACTCCTCTTTAGATGGCCCTGATCTTGATATGTTGCCTTTCAGAAAAGCTCGATAATTGGTCATTTGCATGAAAGCTCGAATGCAGTCATCAGAAGTTGCGGCAAACAAATCATTACCCCGATTACCCGATTGCTGCAACCACTTATTATGGACTGTTTCGGATAAGTTGCATGATGGCATGTCTGCCATCTCCTCAACATTTAATTCCTGAAACAACAATATCAATGACAAATCAAATCCAAAATTATGTATCATCAGAGTTCTGAGTTACAATGAAATACTTAAACTTTGATCTCTCTACTATACGGGCAAGGCTCCTCTCGGCGCCGAGGGGAGAATCCCCGATACTCTGGAGTGATCAATATTTTCAAAGAAGGTAGCAATATTTGCTCCAAGCTTTGTTTCAATAAAATAAAAGTGGATCTAAAATATTGCAAAATAAGAAAGATAAGGTAGGAAAATTACCATTTGCATGAACCCGCCCCACTGACGATATTGAAAGTGCCAAAATGCAAGCCACAACTCGAGTTCCCTCATAGCATCTTCCGAGGCTGCTCCAGATGAAAGTCACCAAGATCGTATCGCTAGGTAACGCGTCTCAGCTTCGTCCATACTTTTGGAGTCTTTGTATTGCTTACAAAGTTGAGTATGTTGGTGTTGCAAGTCCGGCTTGATGAGCTTCTGTGTATGGCGATGCAAAGAGGTACTCCAATGTAAAAGACATGTCCGCTCTCGGTTCACCATCTTTGTTTTGGGATCTCCTGATCCATAGACAATTCGAACGGCATTCCAATTCGCTTGTGCGCTATCAGCCATAAAGCCTTTAAATTCGGTTTCTCAATGCCATTGCGTCTCATGACTCCGTTCAAAGATCTCCACATGATGCATTGAACCTCAGTGTCCTCAGATTGCATATCACACACTGCTATTGTCATCACTTTCCGGCATCCTGTATCGTAAACATGGCAAGCCATGGTTGTCCAGTCTTTAACCCGCTTGACATGGTCAAACATGAGCCATGCGTTCTCCAGATCTCCACCCGGTTGCATCCGTTTGACAAGGTCCACACCACTCCCTGGCCCTTCTACAAGCATCTTAAACAAGTAAACCTTCTCTTTGCCTTGACTAGGAAACACACTATCATGGATGTACTCAAACCTCAAATTCCTTTTCATATTCATGATACTATCTATTATCCCACTTTTGCCACTTGAACGGAAAGACGAAATAACATTTCGGATATTAGGAGAACTTAGTATCTGGAACTTGTCCATTACATCATCTAACGAATTCCCTTGCAACATCTGCTTTGGACCTTCACCGTTGTGTATCAAGTGGCTATCAAGAAATTGCTTGCTAGCTGCTAGGGCAATGGCAGAGTTAGTGGCACTAGGGGTTTTGGAAACCTCGCCAGCAATGAGTTCGGACACAACACCTAAAGACTCTCTACATGTTCCGGAAGCGACCGGATGCACATGATTCCCCAAATGAATGCAAGCTCTTGTCATGCTTGTAGAATCACCAACAACGTAATAGATTCGAGCATCACAGACATTGATGCAATGAGGCGGACATTTGCATATCTTACAAAGGAGGGTAGAATCCTTTGGAGGAATGGCACCAATACGAAATGGTCCAGGAGTGAAACCACACCACTCAGTCTCGTTTGGCTGAGAAGAACGCTTCAAGTAGTTGCATTCTGAATTCTTACAAATAAGATGGCCTGCACACCAAGATTTTCTAAACTTCAAGCCATCGTGATTGTTGATGTTAGATGTCATTGTCCTACACCAAGCGTGTCCATCATAACGTTTATCCATGCCCTGTAACTTCCCAGCAGTAGATGATGAAGTCGGCATCGAAAGAGAAGGCAATTCAAAAACTACATCTCCGTCAAAATTAGCAGGAAGGTACTGAACCTTGTGATGGATAAGTGCATCATAGTCTAATGATGCTACTTCATTTCGAGAACCACGTATAGACGCTAGCTTACGTAGGCAACCCACAATACTAATTGCGGATGCACAACCGGGATATGTTGGTGGACGCGAGTACGTGGATAAAGCAGGACTACTAGAAGGCATTAGCTTTGTCGTAGACAATGTGTTGAGGGCATCGTTAGAGACTGTACTAGGAAGTATTGGTTGGTTTGGAGACTCTCCTTCGGACTCACTCGACAGATCTATAACAAGGTCATTGGGTTCTTGCTTTACAGTGAATAAAGGAAAAGGAGTGACAATATTTGTGACATGCTCACTTTCAGAAGTGTTTCGGTTGTCACGATGGGAAGGAGGCATGTCCACTGTAGAATGTTCGGAATGCCGATGTAACATCTCAGTGGAGTCTACCCTCATAACAAATGGTAAACCGTAAGCTCGATAGCGCCCTTCCCGAAGATGCCAGAAATGATTGTCATCAACTACCATTCTCTGCATATGGATTGACTCTCTTAAAGTTCCGGACTCAGAGAATACCTCCTCTTCAACATAGATACTAGACATGACAAATCCAAAACGTACATGAAGAAGGTGAGCGGAAACCACAATAAAATCCTGATCTCCAAGAGGGAGAAAGAGAGGAACCTCATGGCCATCCGCTCGAAGGGAGGCCATGTTCCCAAAATCGAATCCCACTATTGACAAGAACAATATGACCTAAACTATTTCAACGATCAAGTACGTTTGAACTGAGCACCCTTCCTAAGCGTACTGCATGGCCATATGAATGAGATTAAAATGGATTTGACAATCCAGGATTTGCAACGTTAGCATCTACAATTAGTATTCATTAATATAATAGCGACCCATATATAATATACTTTAAAGAGTTACTGATACAGACGGTTGCGCTTGGAATTAAGGAAATGCGCTCAACTGTCCATTGAATGAAAGTAACACGAACGCCAAATGAATTGAACTTTATTAAGCTTAATAGTTAGATTGTGGCACAATAACAACATGAAAATATGTAGATCTTCTTTGTACGCGAGTTTCGAACATTATAAAAATTGGACCACCAATAGTCACCAATATTCTAATAACTGAATTATGGACACAAGCCTGTAAAAGAGGGTACTTCTGTGATGTGGGAATTCATAAATCAAATTAGAAAATCGTGAAGTACTTCCAAAAACAATTATTGGGGTTCAAATGTTGAGTACGGTGAAATCATGAATTGATTAGAGGAATTTGAATTTGAATAGTTTTGATGCTTTGAAAACGAAAGTAGTCCCAATAATATGATTGGTTACCCTATATCCTGAACGCAGGGATGGTTCGATCCAACTACACTACCCTATTTCTCATTGATAATTATCACTACATACAATGGTCGTATGTATGTATTGTTAGTCATATGCTTACACCAGATATCACGAGCGATGGAATTTGGCATGGTTCTAGGAAACGGAGGAAGAGAGGAAGAACATTTTTTTCTTCTAGGAAAGAGTTGCAGAGGTCAAGAAATAGAAGTAAGAAGGTTGTATCATTGACTGAGTCCCAACCACGTGAACAAACTCAAAGTGCTGTAATGCATGTAGACGACTTCAATATAGATCTCATTTCAAAGAGTGAGCATATTGTAAGTGTCCCTGAGGAAGAGCCACCAAGGTGTAGCATTGGCCAAGAGAGATTGCATCATTCGGTAAGTAAATATACTTGGTATTCGCAGTTCCTTTTCCCTTTGCAATATTGTATCTTGGAAGTACCATTTGGATATCCAAGAATGAATCAACTGATGAGCATACAAACTCGAGAAAGTCCCCGTTACAAGTAGGGGTCCACGTTATTTTGTATGTCTTTGTGACAGGGCTCATTCCTTACTCTCTACACATTTCCATTGTGCTTCTTCTAACCTAGAAAGCGGACATGGCGAAGAAATGGAAAACTAGGAGCACAGCCGCGGAGGCGCAAAGAAGCGAAGAACACGATGAA
Source organism: Climacium dendroides (assembly GCA_950106755.1). NCBI lineage: Eukaryota > Viridiplantae > Streptophyta > Bryopsida > Hypnales > Climaciaceae > Climacium > Climacium dendroides. The sequence continues at coordinate 5,591,493 of OX467086.1, forward strand.
AACAACAACGATCAGGAAGAAGTGACCCATTCCATGAAGTCGACGGAAGGACCAACAACTCAGAGCTCAGAGGTATTCAAACTTTGCATCCCTGTCAATCCTTGTTTCTCTCAAAAAAATTAAAAAGGTTTAGGATTCTAGGTCGCTCCATTTCTTTCCGGTCTGGCTGTATTTGCATCAGGACTCCCCTACACCGGCCTTGCCTTCGGCGCCGAGGGGAAGGGGGGAGCGCTACTGTTTTGATCTGCTAGGTCGAAGGTGAGCTCCGGGGCCCCGGATTCGTCCGCGGGGTCATACTTGTTTTCCTTGAGTGTTCCGTTTTTTGCATCAAGACTCCCCCGCCCTGGCCTTACCTTCGGCGCTGAGGGGAAGGGGGGAGCGCTACTGTTTTGATCTGCTAGGTCGAAGGTCACCTCCGGGGCCCCCGGATTCGTCCGCGGGGCCACACCTGTTTCCTTGAGTGTTCCTTTTTTTGCATCAAGACTCCCCCGCCCTGGCCTTGCCTTCGGCGCCGACAGGAAGGGGGGAGTGCTACTGTTATGATCTGCTAGGTCAAAGGTGAGCTCCGGGGCCCCCGGATTCGTCCACGGGGTCACACTTGTTTCCTTGAGTGTTCCTTTTTTTGCATCAAGACTCCCCCGCCCCGACCTTGCCTTCGGCGCCGAGGGGAAGGGGGGAGCGCTACTGTTCTAATCTGCTAGGTCGAAGGTGAGCTCCGGGGCCCCGGATTCGTCCGCGGGGTCACACTTGTTTTCCTTGAGTGTTCCGTTTTTTGCATCAAGACTCCCCCGCCCCGGCCTTGCCTTCGGCGCCGAGGGGAAGGGGGGAGTGCTATTGTTTTGATTTGCTAGGTCGAAGGTGAGCTCCGGGGCCCCCGGATTCGTCCGCGGGGTCACACCTGTTTCCTTGAGTGTTCCGTTTTTTGCATCAAGACTCCCCCGCCCTCGCCTTGCCTTCGACGCCGAGGGGAAGGGGGGAGCGCTATTGTTTTGATCTTCTAGGTCGAAGGTGAGCTCCGGGGCCCCCGGATTCGTCCGCGGGGTCCCACCTGTTTTCCTTGAGTGTTCCTTTTTTTGCATCAAGACTCCCCCGCCTCGACCTTGCCTTCGGCGCCGTGGGGAAGGGGGGAGCGCTACTGTTCTGATCTGCTAGGTCGAAGGTGAGCTCCGGGGCCCCCAGATTCGTCCGCGGGGTCCCACCTGTTTTCCTTGAGTGTTCCTTTTTTTGCATCAAGACTCCCCCGCCTCGACCTTGCCTTCGGCGCCGTGGGGAAGGGGGGAGCGCTACTGTTCTGATCTGCTAGGTCGAAGGTGAGCTCCGGGGCCCTCGGATTCGTCCGCGGGGTCACACTTGTTTTCCTTGAGTGTTCCGTTTTTTGCATCGAGACTCCCCCGCCCCGGCCTTGCCTTCGGCGCTGAGGGGAAGGGGGGAACGCTACTGTTCTGATCTGCTAGGTCGAAGGTGAGCTCCGGGGCCCCCGGATTCATCCGCGGGGTCACACTTGTTTTCCTTGAGTGTTCCGTTTTTTGCATCAAGACTCCCCCGCCCCGGCCTTGCCTTCGGCGCTGAGGGGAAGGGGGGAACGCTACTGTTCTGATCTGCTAGGTCGAAGGTGAGCTCCGGGGCCCCTGGATTCGTCCGCGGGGTCAAACTTGTTTTCGTTGAGTGTTCTTTTTTTTGCATCGAGACTCCCCCGCCCCGGCCTTGCCTTCGGCGCCGAGGGGAAGGGGGGAACGCTACTGTTCTGATCTGCTAGGTCGAAGGTGAGCTCCGGGGCCCTCGGATTCGTCCGCGGGGTCACACTTGTTTTCCTTCAGTGTTCCTTTTTTTGCATCAAGACTCCCCCGCATCGGCCTTGCCTTCGGCGCCCAAGGGAAGGGGGGAGCGCTATTGTTTTGATCTACTAGGTCGAAGATGAGCTCCGGGGCCCCCGGATTCGTCCGCGGGGTCACACTTGTTTTCCTTCAGTGTTCCTTTTTTTGCATCCAGACTCCCCCGCCCCGGCCTTGCGTTCGGCGTCGAGGGTAAGGGGGGAGCGGTACTGTTTTGATCTGCTAGGTTATCCCGTGAGCTGGGGGACCCCGGGATATATAGTTCATTCATTGTTCATATATTTCATGAGTGACTCACTTCTTCGACTTGTTTCTTATTAAGGACATTATTGGATGGCTTATATGACTTCGATTCAGGTGGAAGTAGGTTCACCAATTCAAGTTTTGGAAAATACAATGGAGCTTGTTACCAGTGCTAATGTTGACATTGAGGTTGAGAATATTCACCAAGACGAAGGGATAGATGAAGAAAAATTCCAAACCGAGGATGCCTTTAGAAGGTCTCAAAAGGTGAACTTTGTAGCCTCCATTGCCGAATTACGCTAAAACCTACCTCTATATTTCGGATTCGGATTCCATTGTGTCACCTTGTCCAAATGCCCATGGTTAGACCCGCACTTCAAAGCGATCTTACCAAATTGGAGCAGGAGTTTGTTCATGGGTACAGAGATGGATCGAATGTTTTTTATGTGTCCCTCACTAATGAGCAGGGGGAGAGTGAGATGGTGTCTGATGCGGAAAGAGAGGCTTGGGGGCCGATGTGGAATGAAGAGAACGACAAATTCAATGCAATGTTGTCTTCGACCCCAGGCCTCCAAGACTTTCAAGAGTCTAAGTTCTTCGTTTGCGACGGCAACCACAGACTTCTGGCATGGACCTCTTACATCAGCAAACACCACAACCGTGACCGGGATTGGCATATTTCGGTGGATTCCATCATTCTTGACACTAAGGGGAGGATTGGTGATGTCATGCATGCTATGCACGACATTAATAAGTGAGTGCTCCTTTGCAAGTAGTTGATCATTTTGTCTTTTCTATGTGATCGTGTAGGAAGAAATTGATGTGTTTTTGCCTCCGTTTCAGGCATACAGAAAGCTCGTTCATCAAGACCAATCTTGTCCATACGCTATACCGTGTTCAAAAATATGGCATGCTGCCACTTGAGAAGTTCTCTGAGCATTTAAATGAGACTGAGATGACTCAATGCCAACAAAATCTACGTAAGAGTTGGTACTCAATGTCGGTTGAAGTGTTCACTTCATTCATCTATCGGGTAACGATTCTCTCAAATCATGTGCATATTTTTTCTATAGTAGAGGTGTTTAGAAACATCAATGCTTTCAATGGTTTTCTCACTTCCATGTGGTTTTGCAGTATGAGATAGCAGCGGCTGCTGACCTAGCAGTTAGGTTGTATAGGGAAGAGACACCTATGGACCTACAATCAGAGGAGGGTGTCTTGGATGCCATGAGGTTAGGTACGAAAGAGAAGACAGCTAAGTTAGTTCAAAAATTGGGGAAATTGACTGCCGTTGCCAATCCCAACCTGGGAATTGAGTGGCTTCAAGAGGTATGATAACATCCCTTTAGACTTTACCTTTTTTTTTTCTTCTCATCTCATTTTGTTCACTTAACTAGATGTGATTTGTGGTGTCAGATCGAGCGTCACTGGAGCTCAAACATCACTCCAGAGATGACTCTAGAAAAGTTGCAGTCCATGGCAACTTGCAATGTTAGCAAGGAGCATAAGGTAAAGTGGCTCAGATGGTGGAACTCATCAGTTCAGACAAGGGAGGCAAGAAGGTTTCCATTAAAGCCAGTTGGAGAGATAGAACTAAAGTCTTTCCTAGTGAAGGCATGTTGGTATGCTGGAGTAAGTGTTTTTCTTTCATTTCTATCATGTTTCATTCATCTCATTTCTTGGTTGTCATCTGTTCCGTTGTGACATTTGGCCGTTTTTGTAATTTGGAGTGCAAAGTATTTTGTAGAATACCACTTCACTTTTAATGGCCTTGCAGATACAAGACACGGGAGCTGAAATGTTTGATAACATTGTGAAGAAAGACCAACTCAAGTTGGCTTTGGACTCTCCCATGGAGCCCGACAGTTTTCCAGATTATGCTGAAGATTGGAGAATTCGAGTTTGGGACCATGCTTTCTTGCCCCAGTTTAGGGGACATGATGTCTTCAGGAAGTCAGATGACTTCAAGAAACATAAAGGCTCTGACCTAGTTGTCAAATGGGTGATCTATCGGTAAACATCTGATATCTTAATGCCATCCTGATATGCTTGAGTATGTTTTCTGATTGCGGCCGTTGAATCAGTTTCTGTATTTTGAAGTATTTGTTCCTTACAGGTATTTCAAGTATGAGTTGTTACCCAAGGGGGCAATTGCGAAGCGCGACCTTCCTCCATTTTTAGGAACATGGTTGGTTGTCAGTTCAGAGCATTGCATGTACTCGGCGTCACAATTGAGATGGTGGACAAGCTTACATTTGAAATCTGGTGCATGGTACTTGGACTGCCCGCCGGAATTCACGCCGTTGCTTGAGGAGCATCTAAAGCGATCAATCAATACCCAAAACGTGGTCGAGGAGTTTGATGAGTTCGCTGGCCTTGATGAGGATGCAAAGGCAAAGGCAATCAAAAAGAGAGACGACGCAGACAAGAAGATTGCACTCAAGAACTTCGAGGCGATGGACAAGGCAAAGGAGAGAGCCACGAAGAAGACAAAGAAGGTTGTTGAGTCCGATCGGGTACCATTGGCGGAGAAGGAGAAGGGGAAGAGGCCCCAAAAGGATGTCTTACCTTCATCTTGCAATGACGCGGCTTCCCAGCACCAACGCACAAATTCACGTGGCACTAAGCTTGATGCTGAGTATGCTTCACTCAGCAATGACGAGATGCAGCATGGTCCATCCGTTGTGGAGTACTTGCCGGATTCAGAGATTTCTATTCACGAGTTGCTTCTGAATTACTCTCTTACGGATGTCCTGGCCGATCCTCTTCCCAAAGTATACCACGACATTGTCAATTTTGTTGACAAGGTTGGCATTTTCATTTTCATCCATTTGTTGAGTATGTTGGGGTTTTCAAACATGCCTGGTTTGGTTCCTAATCAATTGAATGATTTTGCAGCACAAAGGAGAGAAGGTGCGCTTCTTCCGTGGTGCTCCAAGCAATAAACCCCGAGTAGACCTTGTGATTGCGGACATGCCTGAGGGGTTGCCTGTCCCAGGTCTATTAGTACCTACAAATAGTGTTCCGAAATAGAACACAGCCGACCCTTTTTGGCTGGAGGCGGTCTTTGAGTTTGCTGATGGTCATTTGCACGATGATGGTGCATTACTTATTATTCATTCTCAGAGTCCTCTCGCAAAGGCTACGATTTTGAAGTACGCTGCAACATATTCGTTTCAGAAGATGAAGGATTGGTGGGGAACCAATTGGCTTCACCTAGCCTCACCGATCTCTACTGGAAGTACGGTATGTACATCCTTCATTGTTCCTTGTTTTATTCATGTACTCATCCTTTGTTGACGTGCATACTTTCATTCTTCAATTTTCCATCTTCTATTTCAAGTAGTGATTTTTTGGGTAACTTTTCTTTGGATTGTCTTAATTGATTACATCTGTGCTTCAATGGGTTTGTTATGGCAACTAATAGTTTAGATTTGTTCATTCAATTTGGACTTATTCACTTGGCACCACTTCACTTCTGCAGACACAATTCTTCCGTGTCATGTTGCTGGTCCGGAACTTGGATGGTATTGGTCCTTCCAAGTTTCAATTCCAGCCATGCCCCAAGCTGAAGGAGCTAGGAATAGACGTGGCAGTTGATGATGTTATTCAAAATTTCACGAAGAGAGAGACGTTGACCATGGATAGCAATTTCAAACCTTGGAGGGGTGCAAGAGAAAAGGATCCCCGTTTCATGTAGATGTTGATAGAAGCATCAACATTTGCCAACGACGTTGTTATTGATTGCACTGCAGCGACAGGTATTTGCTCAATGCCATTTACTGTCTTTTATTGTTTAGCGACAGGTATTTGCTCAATGCCATTTACTATCTTTTATTGTTTAGCGACAGGTATTTGCTCAATGCCATTTACTGTCTTTTATTGTTTAGATTGATTATTATTTGTTCTTCTATTCTTATTGAGTGCTGTTGTAATTTGTTTTGTTCTGTTTGGGGATTAGGGGCTTCCATCCACGCTTGCAGGATTTTGAGCAGACACATCATTGCACTTGAAGAAGACAAGGGCATTTTTGAGGCTATTTTGGCCCCAATGATTCGCGTGGAGAGAGATGTTCCACCGTCACTTGCACCTGTCGTACAAGATTCTGACAATGATGGAGCTCAAGAACTTGAAGTTCCCCACATCGTGAAGAAGTCTCGTTTCAGTAAGTAAGTCTACCCTTGCTTGTTTTTTCTACATTTTCTACAAATAGTTGTATACTATTCGATCACTTTAATTTGACTTTATCCTACAAGTTTCTTTCTTCATGAACATGATCTTTTTATCATTCCTAATAATCATTTTCTCATTTGCAGCGTAACTTGCAATTCACTTGCTCCCCGGCCATTTTTCACTCTATCCTCTTTTTTATCAAGCCCAAAGAAGCCCTTTGTGTTGCCATCGTATGCAGAGGCTCTAGCTGGGACATTGGCCTGTCAAGAGGATTTTTGTAGACAGAGAAAGTCTAAATTTGTAGACCCTAGAATTCTGCAATTTGTAGATGAGACAGCTGTAGAATCAAAGCAGGAGACCTCATCCACTGAGAGTAGTGACCACTCTCAGTCTATGTCTTTATCATCTATGTGACTCTGTTTCTAGTTACGTTTCACATGTTGATTTTTATTCTATTGTTTATTGTACATTGTTTTGTGTATTTCAATTAGGATTACCTACAAAATCCAGATCAAGAATGAATGCTTAGAGGTAGAACTTCATAATCGTGGAAAGTACCTTCATACCCTAAACGCTAATTCAAATCTTTTGTTGAACCCTAAACTACATTTTCATACCCTAAACCCTATATTTCAATATGTAGCCAAACATCATGAACATTATATTTGAAGGGATGAAATTCACATCACAAACCCCAAAAATAAATAACCCTATTTCACTACAATCGTGAACTATGGACCAAATATCTTTTCAATCCTAAAAACCCTAATATAGTATCAATAAAATTTGCAATGAATTTCATTGAAATTGGATTGCGTTACCCTACAATCAAAACATATATATCACATTTTATTTTTTTCCATCATACATCGTTAGGTGTAGTCCTCTTTCCAATTTCCACGATCATAGGTACCTCATCAAACCCTAGACAAAAAAGTTGTATGCTCACACGCTCACAGGCTCACAGAATAGCAACCCTGTATTTTAGGTGGAGATATTTTAGGCCTTGATGATGTGTTCCATTTCTAAGAAAAGAGGTGGTAGTGCTCTTAAAGCATGGCCTATCATCCAAGAAAGAAGTTTGTAATCATGAAAGTGGTAGAACATCAAAATAAAAAGCAAAGAACTCGAGAGATTAGAATTAATTGTAAAGTGAACCCTAGTTTGTACCAAGGGTGTTGAAAGAAGGCTTATAGTGACTTCTAAAAGTAGTTGGCCACAACATAAATCACTCTCATAAATTGAGAAATTGGAATAATGAAATGAAATATGGACATATTGTACAAAGGGGATTGTACCCTTATGTGCAATTTTACTTAAAATAGACTATATGTAGACCTATTATTATTTAAATATAATTTCTACGCAAAAATAGACTTTTTGTGAAAAGTTAAAATGTCATTTTTTTTAATAGGAAGAATGTACATCTTGATTAAAATCACACGTTACAAGTTTCATGAATTTTGGATTTTTATTAAATGAAAATCTTATTGATTGAAATTTGGCCTCAAATTTTTTATTTTTATTATATAAATTAAAAAATAATAAAATAAAAATTCAAAATAACACCAAATAACTATATACATCAAAAATATATTTTTGCAATTTTTTGAGTGAAAAATTAAAAAATAAAAATTTTGAGGCCAAATTTCAATCAATAAGATTTCATTCAATAAAAGTCTAAAATTTATGAAACTTCTAACATGTGATTTTAGTCAAGATTAGTGTGCCCGTGTGCTATTGCTATAGTCAAAATTAAAGTAAAAGTAATTTTCTAATTTTTAGATCCAAAAAATACCTCAAAATTCAATAATTTTCACACCATACATCCAAATGCCACAAGACCAAGCTGGTGCACCCCTTCTCACTAAGGGCTTTCCAACATTACCAAGCATGCAACCAAGGGACACATGATCTAGGAGATCTCAACGTGACAAATAAAACAAAACAAAGTAAACAAAACAAACAAACAAACAAATTTAAGGTATGGATGTACGTTCTTCCTATAAAAAAAAATAAGACATTTTGACTTTTCACCAAAGAAAAAAATTTACATAAAAAATTCATTTAAATAATAATAGGTTTAAATGTAATCCATTTTAAGTGAAATTGGACATGGGGGTAGAATCTCCTTGTCCAAATTTCACTTCATTATAATTTCAGTTTCTCAATTGAGCAATTATATGGTGGCCAATTATTTTTGGGAGTCACCGTAACTAAGAATATTACAAAAGTAACACAACACCAAACTTGATCAAACCCCAGTTTTGGAGCTTCAATCCTGTGTTTTTCTGAAACTCCCGCTCCTGGTCCTCATTGCCACATACTTTACGGTTAACCCTATTTGCAGGGCCGTGAAAAAGATGTCCTTGACTCGCTTCATCCTGGCGAGGACAGAAACACTCTGTAATGCTTCTCTTTTTTGGCTCTTCCCAAGGTCCACCATTTATGCTAAAGCACATTCAAGCTCCGTCAATGACTGATTACCCTTGCGCTTGGTGGAGTTGAAGTGTTGAAAATGTAGGGAAAATTTCAACCAAACTGCAATTAAAAACTGCAAGCACCCACGAAAGCACCATTGCAGCTCATTTTTTTAAAGGACCAACACACTTATGGAATGCGCATCGTTGTGCACCAATGTTGGAGTGAGTGAAGACACAAATGCGAAGCAATCCAAGTGCGCCCTTCTCCCGCTCTCTACCACATTTTAAAAGCCCACATACAAATCGTTGAATGAACAGGTCGTTGCAGGGCTAGGTTTTCTGCCAAAAATTTACCTTGTACTCCATAATAGCTATTACAACCTCTCTCCAGAAAACCCAAGAGGTTATCCACGAGGTTATCTTTCCTATACAAGTAACTCTAGTGTTTTTGTGTGTTTGTGAGAGCGTAGGTTCCTCAATGTAAATAGGTTCCTCCTATTTTATGGTTATGTTTATACGCCCGTCCTCTCAAAGGCGAAGCTACTCACATTAAGTATTCCCAAAACTGCAATCCCCAAACCTAGCAGCACAATCCATGCATGGAACCCAGAAGTTGGGCAACCACCCCCAACAAGTTGAAGACCTATCAACAACCAGCAGGTTCACCTGGCGACTTCAAGGGCATGTTTCCATTCGCGTAACAATTGACTGGAGCTGGACATCGAACAAGGGAATACATTCAACCCTCTCTAATTGCATTGCATTGAGGGAACAATGGGTTTCTAAATACACAACAAAAATTGGACACAACATGAGGAATCCACAAGATGCGCAATGAATGAGCAATTACAGAGGAGTGTAGGAGCTTTCCTCTTTGAAACTCCAGGAATTGCTGCGACCTCCGTCCAGTTTCTGACAAGATGACCAATCCGGCAATTGCTTTGAGACAAACTGCAGCTCGGGGCATGCACCTGCTATTCCAATGGAAACTTACCCTAACTTCTATAGCTACATCAGCTATGGGTGCCAAGTGTGCGAAGCTCATTCCAGCATGACAATCTAGAAAGAGAAAGCGTTTTTTGAGAAGGTCTAGAGATCCAAAGCTTACCGGCACTCGCAGAAAACCTTCACGACGGTGGTGTAGACAACCCACCACGAACACAAAATTCTGCGGAAAAGAACTGGTAGAATACAATAGCGATGACGGCAATCACTTACCCCACGCCACACTCAAAAACATACCCCCACCGACACGAGAACAGGCTGGAGAAAAAGATTGAGTATATTTACAAAGCTCGACGACAAATGAGGGTTATTCATCTGCAATTGGAAGCAGCCTCGGGACGTATTTACAATGTAAGCATTTCTTCCGGGTTCGACACAAGTGTCACAGAGAAAGAGAATTGGCAGGATGCAATGGCGATGGAGGCAAGTGCCCTCACGCAAGAGCATTCCACCATCCAAACGAGAACCAAGAGAAACCAAGAGAAACGAAAAGAGAATAATATACAACGCCGAATGCCCGACGACGCTCAACAAATTCAGTGCCCCCAACAAACGAGAGCTATCTCTCTCAAAATTTGGAGAAAAAAGGTTCGAAACGTAATTACATGAGAAGAAGAATTTCTGCACAACTGTCTCCGAGAATATAAACACATCTCCTCACGAGGTCAGCGATCGGGCTTTCTCGATAGCACTCACAAGATCGTCAAACTTCGCGCCCCGAATCTCCGCGACCACCTTCGCGTTCTTGAAAATCTTGAACGTCGGGACCGACTTCACACCGAGCTCCTTAGCCAGGGGCTTATTCTCCTGGTTGCAATCCAGCTTCGCGAACGCCACATCGTCAGCGTAGGTCTCCGAAAGCTTCATCACCTTGGGAAACATGAGCTTGCACGGGCCACACCACTGCGTGTACATATCCAGCACCACCACTTTCTCCCCCGCCTCTTCCACAAACGGCCAGAACGTGTCCTTGTCCACCTCCGTCACGCCGCCCGCAGTCGCGACGTCCACACTACTCCCCGACGCCAACTCCGCGGAGCGTCTGCGCACCCCCTCCCGAACTCCTCGCTCCGTCATCCGCCATGGCCGATTCAACTCCTGCTGCCCCTTCCCTCCCGAAGTGATGCACATCCGATCGGAGAACGCAACCCCGAGAACGCCATTCTTGGGCGTGACGCAAGAGCGAGAGTGGGCGACGCATCCCGTGGGGGTGGGCAATTGCAGCAGCAAAGCCATGGCCATGGCGTCGCAGGAGCTTCCAAGAGGGAAATTCACAACAAGTGGGAGAAAAACTCACGGAAGACAAAAGAATGATGAATGGGGAGAGAAAGAATGCAACCCAGAATCGAGGTCGTGATGTAGCGCTTCGAGAACCGGTACAACGAGGGTCCGATCGGGAATCGGGGGACACCAGGAGGGATGCCTGAGTGAGTGGTTGCGAGAAGTGATTACAGTTCACGAAAGTGATGCATCTGGCGGCACTGGTGGTGATCGATCACTGCATGGATTCTGTTTTTTCGCTTTTACTTTTGCTTTTAGGAAGATTTTTTATTTTTCTCAGCTTGTGGTAGGGACCGAAAGCCAAGATTGTTTCCTGCTTCGTAATCCCATCGCATTGGTTACTTTTGACAGAGCAGAAAATACTGAACACCTTTCCAGCAGTTGTTATGTAAAAATTGAAGAAACAAAAAAAAAAAAGTCACCAATCTGGTCTAATTCTTGTTGAAAAAGCATTGTTAATTATCATTGATTCATGCATGCGTAAAAAATTTAGGATCTTGCACCTCAGTGAATGATGTCCAAGACAAAGAGCGAGATAATTCCTTACGAACCCACCTTGCTGAATTTTTCCCTTCTAAGGGTACGCATCTGTGCTTGCAATTTGAGGCAATGGAAAAATTTCAGGGCAGTGCGGTAGCTAAGAGACTTCCACTTTTATGAGACCTACAGTAGATGGATGCTCTTTCAGGTTGGATCGGGAGATTTGACAAGGAACCAATCGAATATCAAATTGGTGGAGATAACATTGTTTATCCTTGGTAAGGCCAGTATCCCTTTTGCATCCTTGAAAAAGAGACCACTATAGTGCACAAAATTGTCTTATAATAAGGGACGCTTTACACTTGGAGGTCAAAGACGATTTGTTGTGTGAGAGGTCCTAAAATCCTAACTTGTGATTGGACAAAAGGCTGAAATTTGGGCAACCGAGACTTCAAGGGGACTTTCTGTTGAGCAAAGGAAACAAATATGGTGACTTATTCTAATACGGTGTGTCACATTAATTTACCAAAGTCGCACAACCTTAAATTAGTTCAGGATGAATTGTACTACTTTCCACAAACCTCAAATTCTGAAGTGACAATAAATTTGCACTCTCCCTAATAGGATAAAATCAGTGTAATTGTCGCTTATGCCAAGCAACGACTTCAGAGTACGGAAGGTCCCCACCAAAGACATCGAGAGCACTTCCAACTGTGACATCCACAACTCCCTTCCCTGCAGCCTTAATACGTTCCAGATCTGCTAATGTGTTCACACCTCCTGCATATGTAACTGGAATCTGTGGCATACCATAATGACGAGTCAGTTCAGAAAGCTGTAAGTTGCAACCCATCCAGCTGCATTCAAATTAAGACCATTGCAGCAACCCAATATAAAGCACTGCAATTTACATATTCGTAAGCAGTTGGGAGTAAGAAATATAGTTAACAAATATAGAGGTGGAAGCAACACATGAGATTATTTTGAACACGTTGGCAATTGAAAATCATGAATTTAAAAAAATAAAAAATAGATAGTTTTTCTGAATATGCATGAAAATGTTGCGAATTTGTGAAGTTCCCAAACATGGTGTACCCCAAATCATGTATGCAAGATGTACAGTATATTTTGGACTTCCAATATATACATATTTTCAAGATCGATACATATTTTCAAGATCGATTTAGATGCAATTATGAACAGTTTCTAATTGTTAACAGTATAGCCCTTGGTAATTAAAAATTGTGTTATTTTTGTACACCCACATCCATTTCTAACCATTCTTTTATTTAGAATGTTCAATTTTCATTCTATTATCCTATGTCAACCTCAATATTATAAATAATTAAGCAATATTTTTAATAATTTTCACACCTAAATTCAAACACAAAAATTAAAATTTATCTTTCTGAACTCTAGACCCCAGAAGTTACTATTTTCCTCAATATAAAAATTCAAACATGACACATTGTATAGTTCACATTTCAAAACTAAACTTATTTTGACACAGAAGTGTTGAAACTAAGGTCCAAAATACCCTGATAATGTCTGGCGTAATTTTTACCCATACACCTAAACACTATATTTCTCCTTTGCATTTTTTTCAGAAGTAGCAAAAAGATGACTATCATACATTCAAGTCAAATTCAACACCTTGGTGTCAAAATAATTTAATTTTGGCATTTGGACAATTCAGCAGCTTGATTCAATTTTCTTGGCTTTTGGCATGTTGCTCTTCCTAATTTTTCAACACTTCAATGAAATGATTTGATTTTTCTATTCATAAGTGAATGTGTTCCTTTTTCTAAATTTTCTCAAGAATAATTTTTGAATATTCAGAATTTTCAACAATGAAATTTTCTTAGATTTTCAGAAATAGTTGTTCAATTTTTCATATTTTAGACGTACTCCAAATTTTTCCTAATTATTTACCATATGCATTACCCTATGCGTAGGGTAATGTAGATGTTATAATTTATACAATGGTAACCACTATGAAGGCTCGACTGAATGCAGCCACGTATACTATCCACGTATACTATTAATCTCGAGAGACGGTTCTGAACCAGACAAAAGAACCGAATCCTTTTGGGTACAACTGTTATAAGCCCCAAATACGTGCTTTGCAGAGACATAAGATTTCTTACCGGTGAATGTCTTCCAAGAATACTAACAAGTTCATCATCAATACCAAGCCTGCAAAAGTCACTTCACACAGTCAGCTCGTTGAGAATTCAAGCTCAAAGAACAGACGAATTATTTCGCAACATCCAACAATGTGAAATCAAGTGACCGTGCAGGGAATCAAGAAGAAGAGTGTTCGAAGAAATTAACCTTTTCCCTTCCACGTCAACACCGTGCACTAAAAATTCATCTGCAGACGCAGACAGCACAGCTAAGGTGGCCTCATTTACAACAAGATCGCTGAAGCGCTGCCAGCGGTCTGTAACAACCAAATACTGACCGTCCTGTTCACATGAGACCCACATCGCGTTTACAATTCACATGAGAGAGAAAGCACTTCGACTGAACTGAAATCTAATAAGATCAACACACAATTAGCATACAACTTGAATGGAAGGACGAAAGTGGAGATGGATTAATTAGACAGGTAAAGGAGGCATGTGAACGATAAATACCTTCTTTCGACAGCTGAGATCTAACACCAATCTACGTTTCCCCGTCAACTTCACTAATTGTTTCAGCCTTTCCTCATCCATTTTACCGTCCCTGAAAACAAACTGCACGAGAAAAGCAAATATTCTTTCAGCACCTACTGCGTAAAAAACATCCAAATCACCCAAAACGTCGAAGCCACTGTCAAAATACGAAGAACTAGAAAATGCTGTTCAAGTATTTCATTGCGCTTCCCGGTCAGAAGGAGAATGCAGCTGCTGGATTTAGCACCTGAAATAGCGATGCAACAAATATAACAAGGATAGGATTACATACGGATGTGACAATAACATGACTTGCTCCAGAATCCAAATATCCACTGGCATTGTCGAGATTGACACCACCACCTACTTGCAAACCGCCTGCAACTCACTCAGCGTCAGAAACAGTACCATAATGGAGGTGTGACATAGTCCTACATCCAGATGAAGCATCAATTGGCCTTATAACAGTTTGAAAGACACTCTTACCATCCATCAGTGCCATTCTGTGAAATGTTAAAAGGAGAGCCTACAAGGTCAGCTTACCAGGATATGCTCTTAGAGCTTCCAAAGCTGCGGCATGGCTAGCTGGGTCAGCACCGAGCATTATAATGTGCCCACCGAGTAGGCCGTCCTTCTTATACATTTCAGCGAACTCTCCCGCGGAATTTTGGGACTCGAAATTCGTGACCAGAGACACAGCAGTCTCCGAATTCTTATCATCCGGCAAGTCCCGCAATGTGGAACCCACTATTTGCTTGACCTTACCCTACATCAACGAATACCGCAACATCAATCTCCAACACCTTGTGAGCTACTAAGGTAGACCAGCCCATTACCGGTGAGAATAACTATTCACGGCAGAAGAGGTGATCAAGAATTTACTGAAGAACAAGAACCACCTCAACAGAATAGCAGATAATAAAAGCTGTAGCTGCAAGACTTCCTGATAAAATGGCAAACCTTGTGAATGTCGATGCACGGTCGAAATTTAACAGCTCGCTTGCCCTCTTGGACCACAATTGGTTCCGTGCTAACTGCACCTGCAATCCATCCATCGCTTGAACAAATCAATCTCATTGCTCCCCAAAATACTCTCCTCAACAAATAAAAAATGATTGAAGGTTTTCATAACTCAGAGGGAAGAGTTCACTCGCAATAAACCTCCGAATCTTCCGTTGAACCAGAGAATTTGCAACAACAAACGAAAACCCTAAAATACCATATTACACTCAAAAATGTGACAAGTGACCTTCAACTTCAAGGATTTTAATCTCCCGACCTCTCACAGTGAGTGGAGCTGCGGATCTTAACGACTGAGCAGCCCCCGTGTGCGTAAAAGCGCATTGGCAATGGAGTCCGCTCGTGACGACAGGCAGGGCAGCCTGCAAGGCTCCGCCATAGAAATCCCGCATGATGCTTAATTCCTCGACCGATTGCGTAATCTCCTTCGTCGCCAATACTTCAACCCGGTGCTCCTGTGCGCCCTATAATTTTTCTCATCACCGAATCTCTGTTCCTCTATATCATTACCTCCATTCCCAGAACTCCAGTCATAAAAAACTGCAAATTTGTCCTCTACAAACTCCAAGAAAATCTCGAGAACTTCAAAAATACTTGCGACTTTGAAGTTCAATGCTCGACCTACCTTACTTCCTGTCTTCACAAGGCATAACACCTGAGAATAAGTAACTAAACGAGGTTGGACTGGTAAGAGATTGAACACTCAAAGCTCCGTCTAAAACCCTAAACCCTGCTGCATGAGGACGACGATTCTGTCGGCACCTACAACCGTCCTACGTGGGGCACATTCGGCATAAATTAAGTCATTTTAGTCAAAATGTACCTACGTGTCAACTTTTGATTGGTTTAGAATGGTGTGAACCTTGCATAGTGTGATGTAGAAATTCAATTTTTGGCACTTGTTTGATGGAATTAACCCTCACACAAAGTACAATGATAATGAACTATAAAAGAGGCATACCCTTAGATAATGTATCAAACTTTATACTCCTTATAGCATCTTCAATCAATAGTCAAAAGTTCATATACATAAACACCATATTCAAGATTTGGATATTGGGTCACTTGTATGTTCCACCTATGCAATTTTCTATTTCAACTTTTAACCAATGACAAGTCTCTCAGTATACAAAAATAAAAAGAACCTTATCATTGATGATGACATTCTATTATAGTAAGATAAATAATATTATTTTGGCAGAGTCGTAAAAACGACAATAAAAATGAAATTTTTGTAATGCCAAAGAGAATATTTCAGGACTAGTATTCTATTGTGCACCTTTCATCAAAACCAATGGAGTGGTCCGGTTTTTAATCCTTGAAGGTTATAGACTATATTTTCACCAAAACTATTCTCAAACTACCATTTCAAGTACAAGTACCAAATTTTGGAAATTTTTTGGACATGTATAATTGTAGGATCTTGTAGTACACTTGTAGTACACTTGTTTGAGAAGATGTATTAAAAATTTCAGAAATTTCCACTATGTACATTGCAAGATATTAGTATTTTAATTGACAAAAATCCTTTAAGTAGGAGGCTTTGCAAAAAATTGAGCAGTTGCACTTTACAAGGTCACATTTGTATGAAAAAATGTCCCAAATGGTGGTGCTTCTTTGGCATTCATTCTTCAAGTCAAGTTGGCTACATGATTGAAAACCTTCAAATCATTTGGAATTGTACAACATATAGGAAAAAAAGTACAAACTAAAAGTCCATAACTACCTACAAACTAAAACTCTTCATAACTTTATTTCATTGATCAAAATAGAATGATTCAAAGCTTTCCATGCATATATAAATTTAGAGAACAAATTTTTAATTCTTATTTTTTTTAAAAGTGATTTTTTAAAGAAGGTTTTTTAGTTGCTTGGACTACTCACCAAGCAATGAAAACTATGAGTACATATCATGCAATAACTTCTTAACCATGTAGTCAAAAGTTATGAAAATTGTTGGGACTTAAAGCTACTCCTTGGACACATGTTGTGTGAAAATTTCAAAAAAATAAAATAAAAATTCCATTTGTAGTGAGTTGTCTAAAATCACTATGTTGTCCAAAAAAATATAATTTAGGGCTTTAGGGGGTAAGTAAGCTTCACAAATTTACATTGAATATAAAAATAAAGTTGAATTAGAGAAATCATTACATATTCATTCATGGAAGTTGAATTTGTTACAAATTCTATAAAATATAACAAACATTACAAATGTGAGATGGAATTGACACAACAATGATTTATGTTAATACATGTTAGTTTTTTTTGATGCCTAGTAATAATTTGCATCATCAATTCTATGAAGATGATCATCAAATGTCTTTCTAAGAAATATTTTTTTTTGCTTTTTACAATTTGAAATATTTTAGACACACAAATGATGACTTCTATTGATTTGAGTCATAAACATATTTGAGATGATGTTCAAAAAGCAAAAAGACACAAAATACAAAACTTGATTTTATTCCAATTTTTTGTACTTTTGAATGCAATCCATAAAAAAATTGGGCAATATTGAGTATTAGACATAGTTCATTTTGAAATTATTTTCCCTCAATCATGATAGTGCAAATCTACTTCATTTTCATATAATATATAGTGTATACTTATAATAGATGATGCAAAATTGTTGAGTATGTACTACAACTTTAAATCTAATAGATTTGAATTTAATTCACTTATGTACATGTATGATTGCTTGAATTTGCTAAGGTCTTAAAATGATTATGACTTTTGTTTTTTCACACCTTTAAATCTGTTGAAATTAGAGAACTCTATATCCAATTAGTTGCTAATGACATTATAGCAATCTCTAGAGGTGTTGTAGCATTTGATTTCTCCCAACCCGATGGAAGTCGATCTTTCCACCTCTGTGCAGTGCTACTATGGACCATTTATTAAATTTGGATACTCCATAATACTAAAACAACCCCTCCAAAAGTGTGACAAATTAGAGAAATTGAATTGTAAATATAAAATGCTTTTTATGTTTTAATGAAAAATAATGAATAAAATTGCAATTAAAACATCTAGAGATTAATTTTTTTAATTTTTGCCATTGGATTTAAAATTCAAAAGTTATAGCAAAAAATAAAATCAGTTTGCTAAAATCCTACCAAAATTGTTTGATCTTTTTTGCAATCACTCAATTGTTGGCTTTTCTATTTGTTGGTTGCATGTGACTTGTTTCCCTTGAGAACAACATTGATTATGTGAAACTTAAATTAAATTTTTGAAATTTCCAAACTCTCAAATGAAATTTACAATATAAAATGAAGTGAAATTCTTGATTGTCATTAGCATGTCTTTGATCCAACATACACCATTTTTTGTTTAATTCTCCAACTTTGTTTAGTTCAAAGTTTTTTTGAAAAAAATAATTCTACTATGCCTAAATGAGGTCTAAAATTCTAGATTTAAAACTTAATTCCTACTTGAAACATAACTATGAGCAGTTGAGAAACTATAAATTCTAAATTATATATCCCATATGGGTTGTTCTACCTACTACTACCCCATGTGTAATTAAGAAGCTTTTCTTCTTCAATTTCTTTGGCAACTAGTTTGAAAATCCACTTTGTTTTGCATAATTTCATTGAAATTGCCAATTACTCATGCTATATTTTCATGGGGCTGCTCATTAAACAGACTTCTAGCATACCCTCATTACAGGAGTTCTAACGTCTTTCGCGATATTCACTTTGACAATAAGATATTCAGACAAGGTGAATATCTTATAACTGTTAGAGATGCTGTACTTTTTGTGGCATTGAAGGGCTCCGGGAGGGCTTGAGTGATACGCTGATTCGTCAGCGGCCCTAGTCCAAAATTTCTCGAATGATGCGTTTACTTGCCCGAAATCGGGGGGTCCAGTGCTGTAGAGTCGGCACTGTAAACCCTAATTCCGATACATGAGATGTGAGCTTCAGATCCATGTTATTGAGATATCGGAAGCTAACTTTGGAGAACAACACTACGTGATTGCACTGCCTGGTGCTTTACACCAAATGCTATACACAAACTCGTAGTGGGGAGCAATTTGATTGGAGAAATTTTGAAGTTCCAAGTATGAAGCGCAGGAAAGACTGGCTTTTGGCAGGGGGACTTACTCCCAGTAACGTTGCTACTGCTCTTTCTCTTTTAACTCCTACTGCTGTGGATGTTTTGAGTGGCATTGCGGGGTCTGATGGAATCTGTAAAGACCCTGCTCGGATTCAAGCCTTTGTTAAGGCAGTGCGGAATTCGAGCTTGCTAGTGAAAGAGAATTTGCGAAGGTGAGTAGATGGGTATTTAGTGAAGGATAGCTTGTAAATCTTAAAATGACCTTATATTTGTGTATTTTGAACTGCATTTTCTATGAAATACAAAGATGTACATGATACTTTTTGCATTATTTAATGACAAGTGTCAAAATGATAAATTGGATGTGGCATGAAGAGTAGTGCTTGAATGTGGTTATTGGAGACAAAATCTGAATTTCTTTCTTCAATTTTCTTGCATGAAGGAATAAAAAAGTTTCTTCTTGTGATGAATTTGCACTAAAAAAGTGGAAGTTCCTATTGCAGTCTCTAATCACTCCACCACAATCATCCAGGACATTTAATTATGTCCACTAACTCAACCTAATGTAGTTCAAATCTCATTAATTGGAAAAAGGCTATCATGATCGTGTGCTGATCAGCGTTCCCTATAGTAGAAAAAATTTGCTTTGGTTCTACCAGGATTTCAAACCTGCTAAATATGCATCGTAGAAACCGGGATAAAAATAAAGATTTGAGCAGTTTTGCCGGGCTCTCATTCGCCTATGACCGTCAGTCTTCGTCTCTGTTTTTCTTTGAGGTGTGAGCAACGTACATGTAAGAATGGAGCTATATTGGTGGCGATTTTTCATTTCTTTATGCGCTGATCTCAAAACTTGTCGGCAAACAAGCCAGCAACAACGAACGCAACCAACATAGAAAGACAAATCCCCATTTTTTGACAAATTTCTTCCATCACTTAGCAATTCCACCACGGACGACTGATGAAAATGAGCTCTGAACTGTACATGCACTAAGTTTCTAAACTTGTCGCAAGTTGCGCTTCACCAGACCCCAAAAAATTTAGGCACAATTCCACCTTTTTTTTCCAAATTTGTCGGTTGGTTTTACAACTACAACTCCATTTCTTGGAAATAGCCCCGTGTCAGACACGGTTATAGCCTAGTCGCGAATTACCGTGAATGTATTCTAGGATCGGTGCTGCTCTAAAAGGAAAGTCTGCTTCGATGTGGAACCCTAACCAAATCCGGAACAAGGAGAGCGTGCTCAAAATATAGTAGCCGAACCATCACCCCATTTTTCCAATCTATAGGCTACTTTCTTTTCACGAAGTTGTACTTTCTTTCGGTGAAGTTGTAGTGGAGTTCGCATTATGATTAACTGTAAGGCTATCAATATTGCAACCAACTCTTGGTCAATTTTGCAATCAGCCTATGGTCAGAAATTGAAAGGTATATATCACCAGGTCAAAGAGAATCTTTGACTAAAAAATTCATAATAATTATATTTTGTATAATAAAATTTTGAAAAAATATACAATCCATCCAAACTCTATTTCAGTACGTGGGAAATATTTGGCACTCAAATAACCTGCGCTTGAAATATGCCTAATTGCTAAGTGGTTGGAAATGGTCAGCTACCTTGATCTTCCGAACGAAAGTCCCGAGGCGATGGAGGTCAAAATTGTGAGCACGAGAGCGTAGCCGTAGACGCGCTTGCGGCCCAAGCGGTCGCCCAGCCAACCGAAGTAGACCTGCCCACAGAAGGTCCCGCAGAGGGCGACGCCTTTCACGGCCGCGGTCACGTTCAAGGGAAGCATGCTGGGGGTGTGTCGTAGTTAGGTACCGGTGCTATCGGAGACGAGCCACTATGTGCGATGCTCCTGATGAGGGTTATGAGGAGCCGTGAGTAGTCTAGTTCTATTGCCAGCCTCGTCTGTACTAACTCGGACTAGCGAAGTACGTTACTAATTCTCAGCTTGAGACGGTTTCGTCAATTGATCTCTTCATTTCCTCTTCTTATGTTGTGTGTATAGTCTGCTCACTCTGTGTTTGGAGGTTGAGTTATCGTATGTGCTCTTGTCCTTATATATTGCTGGTACCTGCTTGCATAGAACTTAACACGAGCCTGAGAGGGTTTTTACGACGAACATGTTTTGATCAAATATAGTTGCAGATGGCAGTGATGAGCAGGAAGGATTTAAAATGAAAAGGGGTCGTGAACAAGAGGAGGATCTCTCTGAGGTGCGTTTCATGGTTTTGGATTTATGATTTGAAACTCTAAGAGGAAACCACCTAATGACTGGCTTTTAGGAATCCTTTTCGTGTGCATGATGAATAGCGATTCGTGCCTGTCGTCTTTCGCAGCATGTTGTTTCGATTGAAATATGGAAGAGAAAAAATTCGATAGGTCATCTAATTTTGGTACTGGATCATCTATGTTGTATCACTGCAGCTGCTCCAACTCTTGGATGATGAAGCGGCGGGTCCTTCCAACGATGGTGACAATCACTGGTGAGATATTGATCAGTGAACACATGATTTCTCAGAATGACTAGTTTGTACTTTAGAGAACCTGGTGGAATGAACGAAGAAACCTGGCAAACCCTAGGGTTTCTTGCTTCAAGCCTGATGGTTTCATGAAAACCTTGAAAATGAAGATCTCCTCTTGGCTTTAGGGTATTTTTCAAGTCGAAATGACAAATTCTAAGTCATGGAGTGAGGAAGGTTTGAGGGCAGTATGCAAAGGCCCGCTTTAGGGTCTAATAACTTTTCTCGAATAAGGGTATATTATCCTCAATCTCATTAATTAGTGTTTTTTATAAATTCATTGGGGTCTTCGATGCCTTGGATTGGACATTGTAGCCTTCCAGACCTAAATGAACACCGGGTTTGTTCAGATCCACTTCACTGCTCTTGAGACTTGTGTTTGTTATTTGTTGGCATTTCTCAATTGTTGGTTTTGTCAGGGAACCAAAATTGGAGCCAAAGCATCAAATATTTCTAAGTCATAGTGGAGCTCAGAAGAATTTTACCGAGTAATTGTGCGTTGATTTGGAAAGGTGGGATTATTGACCATTCTTTGACAAACGGCCTGATAGTTTACCAAAGGGCCAAAAGTTTCCTCAACTTATATTTCAAGCTGCTCAACAATGTCGTGTTGCAATATTGGTATTATCCGAAGAGTTTTTCACCCGGACGAAGTGGCCCATGCTCGAGTTGGAGGCATTTGTGCAATCTCAAAAGAGCAATCTTGGGAAGCTTGCGATTCTCCCCGTGTATTTGGGACTCTCACAAAGTGAATGTACAAGGAATGAAAAAAGACGCCAAAATTGGTTGTCTATATGGAGAGGTTGGGCCCAAAATGATGATAGGATTGATGTGGGGAAGTGGAAGGATGTTGTGAAGGAGTTGGGTCCTTCCAATGGAATTGAGTATGTGGACTCCTTGGGTGAAGTTGCATTGAGAGAGCAAATTGTGAGTGTTGTTCGTTGCCTAATTCCACCAGAGAGCTCTTGGAGTGGTGCACATGTCCAAGGGAGAACAAGAATTCTTAAGGTGAGAAATCATTGTGAATTCACTCAAAGTTATAAATGTGAATGTTCTTGGACAATGCAAGGGATGCTTTCTATTGCAAGTGGGGACTTATTGTTGTCATTCCCTTGGCCTATGCCAACCACACTTGTATATGATCCCACATGTTTAATGGATTGTGAAATCATGTCCAATTTGAGCAAGGGAGGCCATTCAATTTGGTTGGCTTGTTCACCAATGACCAATTCCAATAATTTTGAATGGGCTCTTGGGTTCAAACAAGACAAATTGTCACTAAATTTTTACGCACAAATTACTATGGACCAAAGTAATTTCAGTAAGTTTTTCAATTTTTAGCTACAATATTTGTTTGGATTGAAAGTATAATTTTTAACTTATGCAATACTTAATATTGTGATATAAAGTCACATAAAATTTAGCCCTTGCATAGTAATGAACTTCTTACAAGTATGAAGTTACACTAAGATTTAAAAACATGATTGAAAGTCTCCGATGTTTCCTACAATATTTATAAAAACTAGTATAGGGTTGACAATGCAACAAGTAGTAGTTGCTTGGATCTAACAAGTTGATTGACATTGCTTTTGCTTGAATGTAGGCTATAATCAACAAGTTTGTGAGTACCAAACCATCTTGCTTTTATGGTGTTCGCATGGTGGGTATTTATGGTATGGGAGGAATTGGAAAGACTACTTTTTGCAAAGTGCTTTGCGACGAATTGCAAATGAAGTTCCAAGGGAGAGTATGCCATGTTGAATTGGGAAGCAAGAGTGGACCAATTGAATTGTACAAGGAAGTGTTGCGAAGATTGACCGATATAAACCATGATAGTTTGATGTTTATAACAGAAGCTATGGTTAGTTGAACACATCCCACCTTTGTTGAAAATGATGTTAATTAGGTGTATTGATGTATTTATATTTATATTCCTTAATCTCAAACAAGGTATGAGTCTTAAAAAAGTGGTTCAGGATTCAAAATAGTCAACCTCATGTATTAGAGCATTGCATTATTTAAAGAAATGAATGTTACTTATGAATCTAGAAATGTGTAATTGCAGACTAAGGATCTTCTCAAATGACGCATACGTCAGCAACAAGTGTTCTTAGCTTTGGATAATGTGTGGCAAGAATCACTAGAACAAGCCAAGGTTTATCTCAGGGTAGGTTTTCACCCTAGTAGTATTGTAATGGTGTCGGCTCACTCTATTGACATACTTGATTGTTTAAACATTGCTAAAAGTGATTGTTTAGAAATGCCTGATTTGGAAGAGGAAGATGCAAAGCAACTATTTCTCCATAGTGCAGCACCTCACATGGATTTTACAAGTGAAGGTGATGAGTTCAGAATCCAATATTGCATTAGGCAATGCCGGTTTTGCAAAGGTGCCAATTTGGAGGAGCATTTTCATCCTTTAGCATTGAAAGTTTTGGGTGCTCAATTGGGAAGCCTTGGATGTGATCCTAGTATTTGGGTTGAGAACTTGTCTAATGATGACAAATTCAATCACTTTCGAGAGAAAGAACATCCAATATTCAAGATCCTCCGAAAAGGTTATGACTCGTTATGCAAAGAAGACCAACTTTTATTCATAGATGCAGTTCTTTTTCATCCATTGCAAAGGAAATTTTTCTTTCTTGATGAAAGTAAATTTCATGAATTTGACCAATTTGTTACTGGGGATACAACTAAACATTACATCTTCTACCTTGATATTTACAAATGGTTAAGTATTGTG
The DNA here is from genome assembly GCA_950106755.1 of Climacium dendroides. NCBI lineage: Eukaryota > Viridiplantae > Streptophyta > Bryopsida > Hypnales > Climaciaceae > Climacium > Climacium dendroides. The sequence continues at coordinate 5,615,942 of OX467086.1, forward strand.
CACGACTTGCCGGAAGGGAGGTTCATTAAAGATCGGGTAAGAATTTTGAATTATGATTGTGTGAATCATTTGTCTTTTTCAGTTTCTTGCCATTTTATTCTCCTTGATCTTGGTTTGAATCTACTATAACTATCCATTACCTTTCTTGATGTTAGGTTTGGTAACCCAATTCAGGCTACGTTTATATGCATTTTTTGCAAAGAAGTTGGTGTTACAAGGATCGAAGGTCAAGATGGTTAAAAAAAGTTGTTGATCAATAATTTGTCCATAACCAAGTAGAGCCAAATTTCTTGATCCATTTGGTCACTTTTGTGTTTTGGCATTTCCAACATGATATTTCCAACATGATATTGTGTTGTTTGATAATTGCAGTTGCAAGCTCTGAAGGCCAAATCATTGATTGAAGATGTTGGTGATGGTTTCAATGGTGTCATTGTTTACGACTTGTATCTTGAGTTTGCCAAATTTGAGGTGAAGAGGGGTGCTTTAGATGTCAGACATTGGGTGTGGTATGACAGAGACACCGCGTATCCTTCTGACCTTACAAGGAGACCATCCGGAAACTGTTGGTCCAATGTCAAGAGAATCTCCGTGAAATATGTCGATGATACATATGACAAGTCAATCCGATGGATGGGAACCATAGAAGGAATGAAGTGGCATCAATTTTCTAATGTTGTGGTGCTTCAGCTTCTGATTGGAAGGAATGAAGTGTTGGATTTGCGAGGTCTACAATGCCTGAAAAGCATGGAGCTGAGGTGGGCTGATGAAGGCTATAAAGGTTATAAAAGTGGAGGCCAGCTATATGGACTTGGAGAGCTGAGGAGTCTTGCATGGCTTGACATGCGCAACATTCATTTTGCACCATGTATTCAGGAAATTGGTGAGTTGACAAGGCTTGAGGTTTTGCGGTTGGATACGAGTTGCTTTTTTGAATGCCCGCACTCAGAACCTATAGAGCCACCAAATCTTGACCAATGCATCCACTTACAGGAGCTCGTGCTTGACTGCGCGTGTCTTGTATCATTTCCAGATTTGAACAAGTTGACATCATTGAGAAAGATTCTCTTTTACGGATGCGAGAGAGCAAAAGAGTTGGTTGGATTGAGCTCACAAATGGCTTCCCTGCAGGAGCTCTTGTTGTTTGGTTGTGGTTCGTTAAGCCAATTGCCTGGTCTGGGCGATGTGGTTTCGTTGCAACAACTCATTGTTGAAGGTTGTAACCAGCTGAGACAATCTCCTGATTTGCACAAGCTTGCAAAGCTACGACGGTTGAATATAAGCTGGAACAGATTCCACAAGCTGCTCGGGTTGAATGACTCCATACAGTTGGAGGAACTTGTTGTGCGCGATCCTGCAATTGACGAGTTGCCCAATTTACACTTGTTGAGGCACTTACAACGGCTGAAAATGGGAAGTATCAAGCCTACGGTGATGCCGTGGTTTGGCAACTTCATTGCCTTGGAAGAACTCATCCTCCATGAGTTGCCAAAGGTTAGGGACATGCCTGGCATGCGCTCGTTGACAAGGTTAAAAAGGCTGACAGTAGTAGATGCCCCTAATCTATTACAGTTGCCTGAGTTGGGTGACTTGATGGCATTACAATACCTCAACCTAGATAAGTGTTGTAGTTTGGTAGGGAAACTTGAATTACCCGATCTTCACAACCTCGTACACTTGCAAGTTTTGGAGATTACCGCAACCCCAATCAGGAGGTTACCAAGCTTGGAACGCCTTACGCAACTCAAGGAGTTGACTTGCTCTCAAACTTTAGGAGTTGACTTGCTCTCAAACTTTGTTGGTCGAGTTACCCGTTCTCAATGGTTTGGACAAATTGGAGTCTATCGTCCTTGGCGGATGTCTTGAGCTGACAAGCTTGGAGAAGGTGGGAACCTTGCCTGCATTGGCATGCCTCAATGTTTCAATGTGTCCTAGTTTGGCGAGGTTGCCAGATTTGAGAAGCTGTCGTAGTCTGGAGTATCTCAACTTTTGTCATACTGGAGTGAGCCTGGGTCCAGAGGACATCAGGGCCCTGGCAACCTTACCAGCACTCGACATGTGGGGTTGGGACCATGTTCAGGTGCGCTTTTCTAAGTTATTAGAAAAGATCTCATTGGATGAGGTCATATTGCATTTGAAAGCAGAGCAATTGAAGTATTTCACCACATTCCAGACAAGGACATGGACTGATCCAGAGACTTGGACGATGAACGGGATACATTATCATGATCTTTCCCATTCTTGTTTTCATCCATCCCTTTTGGCTTAGCTGAAAAGGGATACTCATTTTAATCTTGAAAGTTTGAGACGTATCAACAATTGAAGGTATTTTTTCAAATAAGGTAGTCAATCCATAAGTCAACCACTTAAGCATTGGAACTGAATTTTGGGCAAGTGAAACTTCTCGGAATATTTTTCAGGAAATTTTCCCTAAAAGACAAGAGGAAGTGGCATCTAACCCAATTTGTTTTATATTTTTTGGATTATTTTTTATTTGGTTATGAATTTTCAAACGAGAAGTGTCGTAGGTCCCTATTTATGATCCTAGGTCTTACATAAAGTGTTCACTACAACTTCTAAAGAGAAATGGGAAAAGCAAGGAGGAGGATTGGTTCTTGCAATAATGAATAACATTTTTCTTAATTTTTTCAATGAATATGGAGGTCAATTTAAGAACCACCTCCAATTCATTCCAATGCCATTTATAGGGGCGGTTGTAAATGCCCAAACAGAGTTCGAGCCTCCTACCTTATAATCAGATTTTTGATTTTTGAATCAACAAGTGTAATCTTCTTTTGCAAAGTGTTCTATCTTGTCTTGGGGTTAAGACACATGCGTCTTAAGCCTTCTTTTGCATAGTGTTCTATCTTGTCTTAGGGCTAAGACACATGTGTCTTAAGCCTACACAAAAAAAGACCAATCACTAAGGCAATCAACATTATTTATCAACTTTTTGAACTGGTTCATTTTTGTTTCCATAGTTTCTCTAATAGTCATTTACCAATCACTTTTTGGCTACACATTCATTCAAGGTTAACACCTACAAGTACAAGTTGTTCTTTAGAAGAGACAATTTGAGAAAAAATATTATAAAGTACTATTTGGAAGAATGTTTTGGAATTGCCACAAATCAGGGTTGTCTATCCGGACGTGACGTGGGCTTTTCACGTCCGGATGTCATGACGCGTCCGTCCTGACGTGTCGTGACGTCGTCAGGATCCGTCACCAATACTGACGTGACCGTTTCAACATGGATGAAGTTTGTCCAATTGTGGACGGCCTCTTGGACGGCCTCCCGGACAGTAAGCCGTCCCCCGGACGGCAGGCCGTCCCCAGAACGAGACGCCGTCCCCAAGACGAGAAGCCGTCCCCAGGACGGGAAGCTGTCCCCAGGACGGGAAGCCGTCCCCAAGACGAGAAGCTGTCCCCAGGACAGGAAGCCGTCCCCAGGACGGGAAGCCGTCCCCAGAACGAGAAGCCGTCCCCAGGACGGGAGGCCGTTTTCGTTGGGCTTAGGGTCCACCCGTCGACACATCAGCCGCGTGCGTCAGTCCGTCTAGCTGGGTTTTAGGATTTTAGGATCGCCCTAAAAGGTGTATATTAAGGACTTACGCCTATTCAAGATTACTTTTCCTTGCTGATTTTGGCTTTCATGACTTGGTTGGAGTACAACCATTGCGGTAAAGCAAAATCCAAGAAGAATGTGTTGTGGTGGCACTTGTTGTGAGAGCAAGAAGTATTGCTTCTACATCGCATTTCATACAGAATACTAATCTTCTTTCTTGTGCAGGGGCAAGTAGGAAAGAATAGATAAAATCAATGGGTGGAGGAAGATCACATTGGGAACCTTGGTACACACTACGAGTGGATGGAAAAGTTGCTTGCAAGTTTTGCGAAGCTTTGCTAAGCTATCGAAAAGATCGATTGTTTTTCCATTTGGGGTACCGACGAATAGACAAGCTCCCTAGAGTGAGAGCCTGCACTAAAGTTAGTGCAACCGTGAAGCTAATGTTTTTTAATTGCGGAGGGGATATACCTGCAAGCACTTCGGACAGGAGTGGACAGGATGTGGAAGTGACATCTCCATCAATGGTACTTCCGAGTGTTGTACATGGTGAACAAGACCCTGATGCTTCAATCTCAGGAAACGATGGAGGAGAAAACACTAGGGGACAAAGCTCTCAAGTACGATCATCAGACGCACCCAACCTGAGTTTGGCCCACAGTCGATCAATGAGGCAATTGTCTGTACAAGAAGAAATGAATACATCAAACAAGCAAATACTAGACAAAAAGTGGGCTAAGTTCTTCTATGAAGCCAATATACCTTTCAATGTAGCGAGGCATCCGGCTTTTTTGGATGCCGTGAAATCAACATCAGAATCGAGAGTTGGCTACAAACCTCCAGCGTACCATGCACTTCGTACAAACCTCATGAAATCTACAAAAGACAAAGTGGCGGCAATGGTAGCGGAGAAGACAAAGGCACCAATCCACAAGTACGGCGTTACAATATGCTCTGATGGAGGGGACAATGTCAACCATCGACCATTGATGAATGTCATGTTGGTATGTACAAGTGGAGAGGTGTTTCTTGGATCCATAGACACAACAGGCGAACGCAAAGATGCTACTTATGTGGCTAATTGCATGGGTGATTATATTGACAGGGTAGGGGCGCAAAATGTGGTACAAGTTTGTACAGACAATGCAGGGAACATGTTGGCTGCTAGTGCTTTGTTACTTCGTCAATTTCCACACTTATATTTTTAAGGGTGTTCAGCACATGCACTTGACCTTCTACTTGAAGATTGGGGCAAACAAGATTGGATAAAAAGTATGGTCAAGAAAGCCAAGTCAATTGTGAAATACATTCGCACACATCACATGCCACTTGCAATTTTTCGACGACATTCTCCTAATCTCATTTTGAAGAATCCTGTTGAAACACGCTTTGCAACCATGTTTCTTATGATTGAGCGTTTGGTACATGTGAGAGTAGCGATAGAATCAACAGTCCACGATCCGCAATGGAATGAGTACACAGAGAGATTGACATCAGAGGAAAAGAAAATAAAAGCCAACGATGTGCGACGGTATGTACGAACGGATGAATTTTGGAGGAGATGTTTAAACTTTGTGCACATAGTGGAGCCCGTATTGGTTGCTCTTAGAGAGTTTGATGGCAAGCACCCATGCTTAGACAAGGCATGGCTTGTGATGAAAAAGGTGGAAAAGCATGTTTTATCTCTACGGGATCCACCATTTTCTTTGGAACCACGATATGCAATTCCTGCCATCGATGATTTCTACAAGCGTTGGGGCATGCTAAGGACAGATTTGCATTATGCTGGGGCTCTATTGAATCCTTTTTTACTTGACGAAGTTTTGCTAATGGATGATGACGAGGCAAGAAAAGGCATATTGAGAGTATTGCGCAAATTGGCTGTTCCAGATCAAGCATTTGCTTCAGCTTTGTCTGAGTACCAAGCATTTCGAGATCGTCGGGGCATTTTTGGTGGACTTCCCGATGTAAACACTTTAAATTTGCAGCCTCACGAATGGTGGGACCTTCTCGGAGCCGGTGCTTATACACTTGCACCAATTGCAAAAAAGATCCTCGCCCAAGTGTACTCTGCATCGTCGTGTGAACGCAATTGGAGCATGTATTCGTTTGTCCACAACAAATCATGCAATAGACTGACATCAGAGCGTGCTCAGGAATTGGTTTACATTTACACCAATTCCAAAACTCTTAAAGAAAGGGCTGCAGCAAATCCAACAAGGTGGTACACCGAGAACATGATGTCAGAAGATTCCATGACCGATGAATCGGATGGTCTAGACAGTGGTTCGGTTCGCTCTAACCCCAATGATGACGATTCAGATGATAGTTCCAATGATGGCGATGACCCACCATTCCATGGATTTCAGGGGGCGAGAGGAGTGCGTCCTCTAATTGATGCATCTGTATTTGACTTTGAAGAGGGGGATAATAACGACAATGACCACGAGGGATATGATGGAAGTCCACCACAAATGCCACAAGGGTGGAATGTTGGGCCAAGCGGAGGAAATACGAATGAAGACATTGTGGCACTGAGACCACTAAATCCAGATCCTATCGATGTACAAGTTGATGCCCCAATGGAAAGAGATAGTGTTGACATGGAAAGAGGACGTGAACAAGACGTAGTAGTACCACAATCATTGCCTACGAGGACCACCCACGGAGAAGGGCCCCCTCATGGTGGAGAATTAGATATGCCTCCTCCAAGTCAAGGGGATGTTGCACTACAACGTCAAACACCAATACTAGAGAATCTACAAATCCAAAGTTCAGCCAGACCATCTAATTCCGGAGTTCGTCTACATGGACCCACTTCAACGATAGGTACACGATTGGCTAGTATGGTGTCCCAGCGTACGACTACAAACCCGACTTCATTACACCCACCTACACGCGCCAATAATCGAGGGAAGCATCCACGACATGAAGGTACTACTAGTCAACGTGTGAGTCTTAGAACACGTAGAAGACTAACGAGAGAAGAAGCGACATCCCAACCATTTTCAAGAGAAGTTCACATAGGAGGGCCTAGTATAAATGGCATTATGGATGCAACGGGCCAACGGCCTCTTCGAACATTGTCTTCTATAATTCGACCACAACGAAATCGAAATTCGAATGCCTCTAGCGAAAGTGGTAGTGCAACATCCAGTGATGATGGCGAGTCCATCGGTGCTAGTATAGGCGAAGATGGTGAGGTTCTAGGAGATAGTGATTATCTAGGGACAGTGCCTCGACAAGGTCTACGAGTAGAAAGTGATGGTAATGAACCAATTGTAGCAGAAGCAACGGCCAATACTTCTAAGCGCGTTCTTAGGCATGGAAGACGTTGAATGTTTTTCAAAAGACAATAGGATCTTCATGTTTTCAAATGCAATGGATTTTGAGGCTCAATACCTTACATATTGAAATCGGCATTAATATGAAGTACTTTTGTTCCTTTCATTCTATCCTTCATTTATGGTAAGGGTTTCAATTTATTTTGATACATATTGTAACTAATATGATTTGATTTCCATGTTTAGCTTTTCTAAAATCAAAATAAATAGATTTTTTCATTAAATTAAAAAAGGCATAACTACAAAATGGATTCTTATACTAGCCAAAAATATTAAAATATTCTACTGATTTTGAACAAAAAGATAAATTTGGGTTGATAGTCAAATTTGACTTCAAGGTGTTTGTTGTAGTTGTTTACTTGTTTGAGGTGTGATAAAAAAAAGATACACTCAATGTTTAGATAAAATACATTTATATATATATAAAAACGAGTACAAAATGGATTGAAGGCACAAAGTGTGCTACATTGCTATGGATGTCCTCAAGCCGATACTATAATAACCACATTTGCTAAGAAAACATTAATTTTGCAAATCTATGGTAATACACTATCATCTAATCCTCATTGCACGCTTAGTCATCTTGAAGGTCTTGTTCTTTCTGGGCCTCGCGGTAGCAATCCACGGGTGGTGTCCAAAACGTTGGAGCACCACTTAGACGTTGCACGGCAAATGTCACTGAGTGTCGTTGTAGTGGCTCCACCTTGCACAATTCACCCAGTGTCGTTTGAAATGTACCAAATGCCGTATGGTTAGAAATCATCTCTGTATTTTCGCGATCCTTTTTCCATACCTTCATAGCCAATCTCCCTATGGAGTATCCATCCATGTGTATACTAACAGATGGTGGCTTACCCATGCGACTAGGAGATGTTGAAGTTCCTGTCTCTCCAACCATGTACATCAACTCCGGAGCCACCCACCAACGTTACTTGCGAGTTGCCTACAACTTATTTGTACAACTGAATTGGTAAAGAGAAGGGGTTTCTTCATTGATGCGGCTACCCATTCCCCAATCACATAGACCAATCCACACGGTTCTTCCATCGTCATTCGGAAAGTGAAGCATGATGTTTTCCAGTGTGATGTCGTTGTGCAGTACTGAACATTGTTGCACTGCATCCACAATGCAGAGCAACGCCCACGCAAGTTCGGTGCGCTTCCGTCTATATGCCATAAGTCGTTTCATAGCTTGCATTGTTTGTGGAGTTGCATGGTAAGCCACCTCCCCAATTTCGTCGAGATCTCGGGTCTTCTCATCAAGGGTAAACATGGCGCCCAGAGTACCTCCATTCCACCATTGAGAATAACACTCCATGGTCATGTCATTTATGGCAAAGAATTTGATGACCCCTGGATGATCGCATGGACAAACCAATGCCTCAATGGACAACTTCTCCCGTGACTTCTTCAAGTCATCAACGCGCACGGCCGACTTCCCAGCTAATTCCATATTCTCGGGAATATGGTTCGAATTCTGAAGACAAACCTTGCGCACCCTCCCGTGCCCCCCTTGTTTGTTATGGCCAGACAACGGAACCACCACAACTCCTCTCTCAAGAAAAACCACTCCACCCGCAGCTTGTTGACCAAAGGCCAAGTTTTGACTTTGCTGAAACCACGGAGCAGAACGGATGTTGTTTGAAGATAGTCCCCGCATTGCTTCATGCCACCAATACACCTTTTTGTGCAACAAATTCAATGCTTGTTGTTTGGGAACTACACTCTTTTGAAAGCCTTTGATTTTTTCCGCAACTTGGGCAAGGTTGAAGATGCACGTTTGCACTTGTGACTCCAGCCAATGATTGAAGGATTCCTTTGTGCGGTCTTCCAACCACTCATTCTCGCTCATTGTTGTCCAAAACATGTGGTGGAATTTTTGTTTGATGGCATCCACCCCCTGTAATCCGCGCGACACATATGTTGTGTTCAACTGCGGAATCGAATACTGCTCAAAAAAACCCAACGCCACTTCATACAATTTGCGCGTTGCAACCTTGCTTGGCCACTTCTTTGGATTTGTGGCCTTGTGCCTTTTCCGTTGTTTTTTCTTCGACTTCGAAGACTCTCCCGCACCCACAATTGCTATGGCTCCTTTTGCAGCTACAGCCTCTGAAATCTGGCTTTCTGATTCCGCAGATGGGTCCAAACTTGTTCCATCTCCAACTCCTGAAAACCACGCATCAACCTTCCTCTTCGAGAAATCGCGACCAGCCATTGTGATAGTAGTGATAATCCAGAGGAATTAGGAATTCGGATTCCACAAAGTGAAAAATCGCCCCCTTATTCCTCAAACCAGCCTCTCACAAGCACCCGCGCTCCCAAGCAAGGACTGCAACCAATCCAAGACAAGCGAGCACCGTAAGAGCAAGAGAGACTGTGGCAGAAATGAATCCAACCCCGTTCTATATACCCATTTCCTCTCGACGGCATGACCGTCGAGCTGGACAGCCATGCCGTCCACAGGATGAACATGCCGTCGAGAGGACGGACAGGCCGTCGAGAGGATGGTCATGCCGTCCACATCGACGATCAGGCCATCGACAGGACGGACATGCCATCGAGTGGACGGTCACGTCGTCTAGATCGACGGACAGGCCGTCGAGAGGACGGTCATGCCGTCGAGTGGACGGTCGCGTCGTCCAGATCGACGGTCATGCCGTCAAGAGGACGGACTCCGTCCCCCATCCACGGGCGTCCAGGGCGTCCAGGGGACGAAAAGACCGTCGAAACAAACTGTCGCCCAAAGTGCTGGAAGCATGGAATTAATTGCGAATCCTTGTTCGGGGAATTTCTCAATTATCTTGTTTTCCACCCTGGGACTTGTCAGGACAGGTGTCCATGTTTGAACTACTACATTGTCTATGGTGGCGGGAAGTTTTGGAGTGCCAATTAAATGTTCACGTTTGTTCCTATGGATGTACAAATAAATACCAATAATGACATTCAAATGCAGATGAAGGGTTTAGGATTTAGGCTCGAATAAAATGGAATTTTATTTAGTTGCACATAAATAAAGGGAAAAACATAGACCAAAATTACAAAAGGCCATATTCAAAACATCTTAATTTAAGACCTGGAATATTTTTGATGTTCACATAAAAAATTGGGTCATTTCATTTGCACCCATAATAAGAAAGTCGTGGCCAATGTTTGTATTACAACGATCAAGGCATCCCCTCACAACTTAAATAATTTATATGGATCAAATTTAAATGCAATGAATTTTAGAATTCCATATAGAGTAATTTCACCTTTGGGATTATTGTAATTTGATTCCAAGCTTCCCTATATGTAAGTGCACCTAACAATTTCACAATTTAGTATTTCTTGAATATTCAACCTGCATGTACTCAATTCAAACATACAAACATTCACTAATTTACGAAGTCCATATCAAATATACAGAATCAAAGACAAAATGGCCCTCTAAAAGCTAAACTCTGATATCGTAAACTTAATTTTAAAATCGTTCATTAAAAAAGATATCTAAAAAACGCCGAAAAAGAAATGTATAATATAGAATCATTGATTCATTACAAACATTCTTACTTCTTGCATTTGATCCAATACACCAAAACAAGAAGACTTCCCCTATCTATGCTGAAAGATAAACTTATACTCTGATTTATGTTTCCAAGTAAACCCTAAACTCTAATAATCCATACCCTATACTCTAAACCCTAAACCCTAAACCCCAAGTATTGCATTGTAATAAACATGCTTTGGGTTTTGACAAAAAGTCGGGAAATTATAGACTATTGAAGTATATGACAAGAGGCACCTACAGGAATTTTTTCTATGTACCTCGTGGACATATCAAAATAGGAAGGTGATATCTTTATTAGTTATCCAATAAATGGTTTACATTTATGGGGATTCTGGCTTTTTATACCACCTTCCCACATTTCTAAAATCCTTTAATTATCCTTAATTACACATTTTGTTGTTTAATTAGGATATAGCAAGTATGTGGCTTAACAGCTTAATAGCTTATTTAGTCAACAGGTCAATATTACAGTTAGAGCGTAGCAAGCTCAGTACCTAACTTAAACAAACGCTCAAGTTTAAACTCCCTGAGTACAAGGAGTGGGCATGGATGTGCCTGTCCAACTCATCATGGGGGATACAAATCCCGACCCGCTTAAGTGAGACCACAGCAGATTGACCGCCTCCGGGGAGCCCCAGACGACGGACTCCAGTACTGAGGGTGGCAAAGAAGGCCACTTCAAACGGGAAGGCCTCACCACCAGTACTGATGTGACCGGTATCAGGCTATATACCAATACCAGACTACCGCAAACGGACAGTTACGGGGCCGGGATTGTACGCAGAGCGTGGCGAAGATGGACTACATGGGAGCGCTGTGATAGGCCACCTCGGACTGAAGACTAGATGGTCTAGACCAAAAGAAGGAGCCCCAAAATCACAGAAGCTATTTAAAGCAGGAAGGCAATGTGGTTAAACACAAACTAAGCAACTGAAGGTGAATTGCTAAAAGTTTACTGATTTACAGCATACTTGTCTAGATTACGACTGTGGAGAATGGCTTCAACTCAGGTCCTCTTGTCTATATTACTGCATATAGTAGCTATACCTTATTGTATTTTGAGTTTATGATTATTTGTGGTTTACTAACGGTGACAGCGATAACAAGCTGCCATGAACTTAAGACACCTCGTCTACGACTAACCTCACATTGTTATGTTGGGTTTTTCATGGGGACAGGTGAGGTTCATGGCTTCTGGGAGTATTTCACTATTTTCAGGCTCAGTACAAAATAATGGAGATATGCTACGTTTGGGTTTATAAATCATAATGCATGAGTACAACTTAGCTTATTGTATGTTTTTGCATATTACAGTGTAGTGGCTTGAAGCTAGACAACAGAATCGTTGAGAATTTGATTATGATCCAAATTGGATCTATATTGTAATGGAAGGTATTTTTTACCATGCAATGGCAATAACGTTATGAGAGATTTAGGACTTGATTGTGGTTATATCCATCTTGTCATAATATGATTTGGACATGTCAAGCTTATAGTAGTCTTGAAATGATAGGAAAAGCCTTGCTCAAGGATGTCCCACCCACCCTCCCGGTCACCTAAACCCTATACACTATACTTTGTACCCTATACCCTAAACCCCACACCCTATATCCTAAACCTATACCTTAAATGCTCTTTCTTATTTTCCTTTTAAGACTATTTGATGTTGCTCAACTTTATGTGATTTTAGCAAATAATTTCAAATTGAAGTAAGACCAAATCCAAAAATAGATGAATGTCTTCTAATATTTCATATAGTTTTCTAACAAATGTTTCGCCGAAAACCGTAATATATTACATTTGTCCTTTGGGTTGAAATTTTGATCTAGTTTCTTGTCCTATATACTAAAAGTCTTCTAACTAATGGTTTTAGTTTAATTTAGGATACTAACACTTTTGAATCTAAAACTCATATCTATATTTTACTTATTTCCTATTACATTAAAAGTGAACCAATATGGTGTTTCACAGAATAGAATGTAGATAATTAAAGAATATATAATCTTTAAATGGAAATACTGACATCCTCATATAACCGCTAGTTAATTCTCAAAATCATCGAACCATGCAAGTTGAATGAAGTGTGAAGCCAAGAATACCTTAACATCCATAATATTCCCTGTACCTTTATAATATCACATTTTAACACTATGTGATGTTACAGAAGTGGAGTGGCTGTTGCAATTTTGTATTATTATACGGTGTTAAAATGTGATATTATAAAGGTATTGGGCCTCTGTAATATCACACTGTGTAAAATTATGGTATTACAAAGGACCTTGTGATTTTAGTAGTATGATAGTGGTTGGCGCTTGCTATGCTACACATTCATCATTTGAATTTTATTGAATTTTTATGTATTAGATAAAATAAAGAATACAAATTTCAATAAACCTTCAAATAAAAGTTTCAATAAACCTTCTATTTACTATTAAAATCTTTATATAATTTTGTTTATAAATAAGCATATATTGAAATGTACAATAGAAATTTATTGAATGATGAATAAAATATATGCAATGGGCAATATGTAAAAGATCTACATGTATTATTAGAATTTAAATGTATTTGACAAAATGCAGAACACAAATTCCAATAAATTTTCAAATCCAAATTATTAAAATCTTTATATAAATTTTTTATAAATAAGAATATATTTTAATATAAAATAAATATTTATTCAATCATGAATGAAATATATCCAATGGTGAATGTTGTAAAAGATAAAATATATAATAAAATGCATTAGTAATTTGACTCAATTGTTACAAACAATGGCAAAACAAATTGAAGAATTGAAAAGAAAACTTGTAAATCTCAAAAACTTTGTAAACAACTTTGTTGAGAGATCCAAAATTGCTTCAATTGAATGAATTTTTCACATCATTTGGTAGTAGCAATAGAAAATTTCAATCATGAACACACAAAGGGTAAGCCGTCGAGGGGATAGGCAGGCCGTCGAGGGGACGGGCAAGCCGTCGAGGGGACGAGCAAGCTGTCGAGGGGACGGGCAAGCCGTCGAGGGGACGGGCAAGCCGTCGAGGGGACGGGCAAGCCGTCCTGCTCGACGGGCAAGCCGTCGAGGGGACGAGCAAGCCGTCCAGCAGGACGGGCAAGCCGTCGAAGGAACTCGCGGGCGGCGCCGTAATGATTTTCCAATTCTCTTTTCGGCGCCCCGAGCCTTCGGACGGCTTTCCAAACCTGACCCGAACCTCTGGATGGCTTTCCAAACCTGTCCCGAACCTTCGTGGACGGATTGACTGTCCATTCCAGGGCCGTCCCACATCCCTGGACCGTCTGGATTCGAGCTAGATGACATGATTACGTCCTAATCACCGGGCGTAATTGGGTCGATAATTCGGAGGTATAAGTATGTTTATCCCCCTCATTTGAAATCGCTTCCTCTTTTCAGTTGCTTTGTCCTTGCTTGAGAAAGCTTTGCATTGTAATTCGAGAGGAATTGTTATACATCTGGCATTTGTTTTGCCACTTTTCAGTTGCCTTCACGCAACAGAAGGCAAAGCAAATTGTCAGTGTATCCGCAAACAGACTACAGGTACAGGGAATTTGGGACAGGTATTCAAAATGGACGGAGAGGATGCAGCACGAGGTTCAGGACATGGAGGTGAGCCCGCAAATAGAAAGAAAAGGGGGAACAGGGCAACCTTAGATTGGGGCACACTCAATGCCCCGGAGATTCTGGCAAACGAGGGGTGGATGAATGAAGATTCACCGTGGACAAGAGTGACGTGTCGAAAGTTCGTAGATTGGGCCCACATCAACCGCCATTGGGCACCTGACCAGTACGAGGTAAATATAAAATGCGGGGTTGTAAATTTCGACCAGTGCCGACATCCGCACTTCAAGAAGAGATTGATTGAAGTGGCATTGGTAATTTGGGGTTCGAGATCCAGAAGAGATGGGACCCTTTCGTTGTGCCAAATGGCATATGCGGAAGTTTTTCTTGGGAAGGATGTGGATTGGAGAACCTTCCTCGACAAGATGCGTCATGGTCAATCACCAAATAGTCCTCGCAGCATTCCACCAAACCCTGCCGTGCCATTGGACAATGTATCCAATGTGCAAGAAAACCCGGAAGAGCAAGTGGAGCAATCCGGGATGGAGGTGGTGGAGGTAGAGGGTGGCATGGGCACCGGAGAAGACCTACCCAATGAAGATGCAATTGGTGGAGTGGAAGGTGAAGGTGATGAAGTACTTCGCTTGCGACAATTAGTCCAAACACTGCAAGCAGAAAAGGAAGCCGCATTACGACAACATGCTGCAGAGTTGGAAGGGCAAAGGGCTAGGGTGCAGGCCCTTATGGATGAGAATGCAAGACTCATCGCACGCGAGGTCGACCTCGTAGTACGTGAAAGGCGGTTGAGTACGGACGAAATTCCACCACTTGATGTGGTGGTCGAACGTGCTACATATGGTGCAGACGAAGACAGACCAGGCCCCAGCAATGCAAACGAGTTTAGGGTGCGGTCACGGTCCTTGTTTCCAAGTGTTGGAGGTGCCACGTTGGATATTATGCGTGCACGTGCGGAGCGAGCTGAAGCAGAGGTTGGAAGTACTAAAGCCCACGTTGAAGAATTGACAAACGCTATGCGGGCTTTGGAACTTCGCGCTAACAAAGCCGAGGCAGATATGGTGGTGCTTACTACAGCTCAAGTTGGCTTGGAGCAGACCATGACCGCATTAAGTGCTCAAAATATGCGATTGGTCCAAAATATGCGGTTGGTCCAAAACCCGCAGAAGGAACACATGCTGCTTCAAATGTGCAACATGAAGTTGACATGCAGCTTAGCACTAAGCGAGGTTGAGCAGATGCAACGTGAAGTGAAGAGAGTGGCTGCGGAGTTCAATGATGGCGGCGAACGTTATTTTGACTTGACCTCGTGGCCTCGAGTGGAAGAAATGTTCACTGATGATTTGCCAGTGAAGCTCGAGAATGCAAGCATCGATTGGAATAGTTCTCCAAACTTGGAATTCCAATACGACACGGAGCGCTATCGATACGAGCCAGCGAACGGCGATGGGATTAGGCCACTAGTGTGGCCTTTGGTTCCCGATTTTGTACAAGACGGCACCACATGTATGCTTTGCCAAGAACCATTTGGCCCCGAGGGTGGATGGCATCTTGGTACATGTGGCCATTTATACCACCCCATGTGCTTCATTCCACACATGGTCACCCGAAAAAGATGTGCACAATGCAAGGCTCCATTTCATCCGAGGTTGTACAAAATGTTTGGCCTCCAAGCCCACATGCCTGAACATTACGAGCACAATGAAGAAAATTTGTCGGGGCCCGCGAATAGAGCGCATTGGGGGATGGACATGACTTGGCTTTGGAAGTGGGGCCACGACAATTGACACCTCCCGGCAAGAACGGTTGCGGAGATACACTGGGAGAATGATGCCGCGGTGACAGAGGTGATTAAGAGGGTAATTGGAGATGGTGATCCAGGGCGGCGATTATATTTTGGTCAAATTGCTGGTGGACATTGGGACCCGGACCTCTCCATTTTTGTGCGTGCACCACATCCACAAGGCATAATGTTTAACTCTCAAGGCATGCCTGTCGGATTCGAAGGTGAATTGAGTTTTGAGGAACAAATGAACTACATTGAAGACAATACCTTCCATGAGCCTACACTTGTGAGTGTCATTTTCTCCTATTTACACAACAGATACGATTATGACGCACATCAGCTTTTGACGACTTTGCAATCAAGAGAAGAGTTGCAAAGATTTTTGAGAGGCAGCATAGCACGAGGCATTGTAATTGAAGAAATAGAATAGATAGTTTTGGATGACGCTGTGTACAAATAGATAGATGCATAGAATTAAATTTTTAAAGTTGTACAAAGTAGAGCAATGTAAAGCCTAAACCAATGTACCACGTTTTGATGAATTTATGAAACATCGTACATTTATCATTTTCTTTTCCCCTCGTGTATTGTTGCTTTGCCTTTGTCTTTTGGGTTAATCCATTGGCCGTTTTCCTATTAGTGTAGAAGAATCTTATATACTTAGATGGTAGAACCCTCACGGATTATTATTTTTTTATTTCTTGCCAAACAATGTAAAATCAATTTAGCAAGTTTTGTAATTAGAAATTCAATAGCGAACTCTAATCCCTTATCCTTAGAATCCTAGATGCCCAAGGTTTGCTTTGAGCTTTGTAGAATTTGCTCTAAATTGAACAACATGTCAACATTTTCATTAGGTGTATCAATTTTCAAAAAATTGTAATTGTATAAATTCGAACTAGGCATGTTAGTTACCTCATAGAAAAGAAATCCTAAACAATATCACTTATGGAGTAAAAGATTATAATGTTTGCTCATGAGGGTGCTAAAACTAAAAAAATGATGTGAAGTCTTACAATCCTCTTTTCACAAGTCCAATTTAAAAAATTGGTGACCAAACAAATATGAGATTAGAGGACCTAATATGTATAACCCCAATCAATTTATGCCTTTTAAAAATCTATACCATAATTTTCTTTAATTTTAAATGAATTTTGAATGTGATTTTTTCTCCAAGATCCAATGTTTTTGAGGCACATTTCCAAGACCTCTCAATACTACAACAAGTCAAAATTGCAATAGGTACCCTTGCACAAAGTTTAGAATCGAAAAATCACTATCACATATTTTTAAGAATAGACTATTGATGCTATAACTAGAATTCAAGAACAACTTTTTAACTTCAAAGTTTGAACAACACCAGATTTGGGTGCCTTGGGCATGTAGGGGTTAACCATTTTTTGGACGATGAACAAATTCAGCTTCCTATTTCAGTTTGGTTTTTGCTTGGATCAAAGTCATCCTAATTTTTGGTGATACTTTATCTAGTTGACTAGTTCATGTCTTATCTAATGGTTTGATTTGTTGTTCTTAGAATACACATTTTTCTAAAATTACAAATGTGGAAGTGTGTCAAGTGATCAACATGCATTGACCCTAGTTCAAAATTGAATTTGCAAAAATGAGGTCATAGATGTAAAGAGTATAAAAATTTCAAAAAATCACCATGTCAACGCAACCTCATTTTAAGTCCATTCCAACAAATTTCAATCGAGGAATGATAATATTTTGCTTGTAATTGAATTCTGAAGGAATTTTGCATTTTTCCTTTCAAAATGTATAGAAAAAGATTGGTGATAGCATTGGTGGATCTAACCTTACGGATGGAATCTACAACTCAAAATCTACAACTTCTGTTTGTATACCAATTCCAAAATATTCTTCTAAATCATACTTTATAATGGTATTTTCCAAATTGTCATTTTGGGAGAAGAGTCCAGATGTTTAGGGGTTAAGTGCAACAAATTCAAAGCCCGTCCATCCCGACCGTCCAGCCAAACCGTCCATCTCGACCGTTCAGCCAAACCGTCCATCTCGACCATCTAGCCAAACCGTCCATCTCGACCGTCTAGCCAAATCGTCCATCTCGACTGTCCAGCCAATCCGTCCATCTTGACCGTCCAGCCAGCCGGACCGTCCAGCCAGACTGTCTAGATCGACGGTCCAGATCGATCGTTCAAATCGACCGTCCAGCCAGACCGTCTAGATTGACGGTCAAGATCGACCGTCCAAATCGACCGTCCAGCCAAACCGTCTAGATCGACCATCCATCTCGGCCGTCTAATCGGACCGTCCAGATCAACCGTCCAGCCAGGCCGTCCATCTCGGCCGTCCAGCCGGACCGTCCAGATTGACCGTCCAGCCAGGCCGTCCAGATCGACCGTCCAGCCAGACCGTCTAGATCGACGGTCAAGATCGACCGTCCAGCCAGACCGTCTAGATCGACGGTCCAGTTCGACCGTCCATCTCGGCCATCCAGCCGGACCGTCCAGATCGACTGTCCAACCAGGCTGTCCAGATGGACCGTCCAGCCAGGCCGTCCAAATCGACCGTCTAGCCAGGCCGTCCAGATCGACCGTCCAGGCAGACCGTCTAGATCGACGGTCCAGATGGACCATCTAGGTCGACGGTCCATCTCGGCCATCCAACCGGACCGTCCAGATCGACCGTCCAGCCCAACCGTCCACATCGACCGTTCATCCGACCATCCATCGCAGCCGTCCAGAGCTCCCGGCAACGAAGCTCGTCCATCCATTTCTGTAGTCTGAATCATCCTCTGTCGCCGGTTGTCATTTGGATTTCATCCTGACGGACGCCGGGGATGGATCCTGACGTCCGTTCGGACATCCTGACGGACGGACGCGACGTGATGGGGACAACCCTGCCACAAATAAGGATGACTTCCATCCAAGTAGTAATGAAAATGGATCATGAATCTCAATATGCTCATTGTTTAGAAATTAGATATCCGAGCACTAAAGGATTAATTATTTAAGGTAAGGTTTCCTACATTTGTCTAAATATGCATTTGATTATGCTTTCTATTATTTAAGTGCCTTATTTTTGTTTGTTCTTCCTGTTTATTGAAGGGGAACACTAGATTCATGAAGCATTTTTTTAATGTCAGATGAAAAAAGTCTAAAGCTTCAAAGTTGATTATAGGTGTATCCAAAATAGATCATAGCTCTCATATGTAGAAGTTTTATATTTTAGACAAGAATCTATGGGGGTCTTATTTGACAATAGTTCACAATCAAGTGTAATTACCTTAAAGGATTCTCTACAGCTATGCAACTAAAGTAGTTAGCAAACCATCTTGTAAACATTGAAAAAACCATTTGGAGGTCATATTATATTCCCTCTATCCTTCTAAAAAGCTCTTGAAAACTTCCCTATGAGGGATTAATTGTATTTTCAATCTTTGTACTAGTGATACATACATTCAAGAACCAATAACCCATCCTAAAGATCTATACAAAATCTTTAACTTAGGCATCATTATTCAAGCATTTAAAATTTAACTTTCATAAAATGCTCTAATACAACCATGTTAAATACAACCATATTGTTGAATGAAGTTTAAACTTCTAAAATGAACTTTTTAAATTTTAAATTTTTTAAATTTACCTTTTAGGCATTTGAAAATTGATTTTGTGCAGGAATTGAGAGTGTGACACGATTTTGAGCCATCCAACCATGCATTTATCCTATAATCATATCCCTTATTTATTTTTTAAAAATTAAAATTATTTTTATATTAAAATTAAATCTCTCAAATTTGTCACACCTTTGGAGGGGTGTTGTTTTAATATTAGAGAGTACCCAAATTTAATATACTAAAGCTAAACTTTTAATGGTTTATTTCCAACTAGTGAGGCATGTTTCATTTAAAAGGGCATCAAAACCAATTTGACAAAACCTTACTAAAATCATTCAGTCTATCTTGTAATCACCCAATTGTTAGCATTATATGCGTTTTCAGCCCTCTGGAGGGTTGTGAGTTCTCAATAGTTCCCAAACTGTGAGAATTGCCCTACAGAGGACTGCAAGAGCTTGTTGACGTGATCAAGAGACTAACACATCTGAAAAAAAGAATATTTTTTTTTCAAATTTTTTTTCATTTTAAGTCTGTAATTTTTTTTTCTGAGAATTTATAAACCATGAACTTCAAAATATTGGTAGTATAGTGTAATGGACATGAGAGAAATAAGACAAGATAAGTTTTTAGGAACAAGATTGCTATTAGAATCAAGGGGAGTACAAGGCTAGAACTCGAATCACAAGAATAACATTCAAGAGATGTGTTGTCGAGACTACGGACTACCTCAATCTCGACTCTTTATATACTACTACCTAAGAGGTTCTTCTAAAAATCTATGGAAAACTCTAGAGGTCTACGGAAACTTCCAAAGCAATATACAATCTTCTGAAATACTATGGAAGCTTTTAGAACACTATGAAAGCTTCTAGAATACTATGGAAGCTTCTGAAACACTATAGAAGCTTCTAGAACACTATAAAAGCTTCTGGAACACTATCGAAGCTTCTGGAAAACTATGGAAGCTTCTGGAAAACTATGGAAGCTTCTGGAAAACTATAGAAGCTTCTGGAAAACTATAGAAGCTTCTGGAAAACTATGGAAGCTTCTGGAAAACTATGGAAGCTTCTGGAAAACTATAGAAGCTTCTGGAAAACTATGGAAGCTTCTGGAAAACTATGGAAGCTTCTGGAATACTATGGAAGCTTTTGGAATACTATGGAAGCTTCTGGAATACTATGGAAGCTTCTGGAATACTATGGAAGCTTCTGGAATACTATGGAAGCTTCTGGAATACTATGGAAGCTTCTGGAATACTATGGAAGCTTCTGGAATATTATGGAAGCTTCTAGAATACTATGGAAGCTTCTGGAATACTATGGAAGCTTCTGGAATACTATGGAAGCTTCTGGAATATTATGGAAGCTTCTGGAATACTATAGAAGCTTTTGGAATACTATGGAAGCTTCTGGAATACTATGGAAGCTTCTGGAATACTATGGAAGCTTTTGGAATACTATGGAAGCTTCTGGAATACTATGGAAGCTTCTGGAATACTATGGAAGCTTCTGGAATACTATGGAAGCTTCTGGAATACTATGGAAGCTTCTGGAATACTATGGAAGCTTCTGGAATACTATGGAAGCTTCTAGAACACTATGGAAGCTTCTAGAACACTATGGAAGCTTCTAGAACACTATGGAAGTTTCCAGAACACTAAGGAAGCTTCTGAAATACTATGGAAGCTTCTAGAATATTATGGAAGCTTCTGGAATACTATAGAAGCTTCTAGAAAACTATAGAAGCTCTAGTGGTATAAGATGTACTGGTCTTTAGAGTCAACGATTGTGACCACGATCTTCTTCCATAGGGCAAACTCTAGGATGATAGTGCTCAATATTCAAACCTTCAAAACATCCTTGAAATGTTACTTCTAAACCGTTAGGTTTAAGACTTCCAACTTGCAACAATATTACTAAGGCTCAAACATCAGATTGAAGATTGCTATGCCAAGGTTCATCTATACGAGGTCGCTTTTGGTGTGCCGAAGATTCACCTTCGTCTTCAAGTTGTGGTACTGAAGGAGCTAAGAATTGTAAAGGTCGATCTGGTACTTGTGATATAGAAAGCTCAAACTCAGGTTCTAACTCAAGCTCTAAAGAGTCTCTAAAAACCCTCCAATTAGACATGTTGGAAATGCTATGGTAGTTACCTAAGAACTATTGAAGTTTTGAAGTGAATGTTTCTGTAATGACTCTCCCCTTTTTATATCAAGCCTTAAAAGAAAAAGCTTCTTAAAGAAGCTACTGATTAGATAGGCCGCGATTTATTAGGATAAAATTTGTGAAACTCATGTACCTTTTGCGGTGCATTGACTAAATTTGTTGTTGCTTTCCATGTTCTCTCATTAATATCATAGCTACGCCAATGCACAAGATACTCCAATTTGTCACGTCAACATCGTGAATCAAACACTTTTTCCGCCTCATATTCTGCATGATTGTCGATTTCAATGAAAGGAGGTGGTGGTTGATTTTGTCCAGGTAAATTGAACTCTTTGTATGGTTCAAGAAAAGAAACATGAAAGACTGGATGTACTTTCATATCTGTTGAAAGCTCTAAATGGTAAACAACAACATTGATTTGTTTGACTATAGAAAATGGTCCTAGTCATTGATAATCCAATTTGTCACATGATTGAGTAGTTTTGATGTTGCGCTAAAGAAGCTACACCTTATCCAACTTGAAATGGAAGCGATTCCTTACGCAATATATCTGTTGTTATTTTGTAACGTTTTTGAGTTTCTTGAAGATGAAGTTTCATGGTTTCTTGAACTTCTGATAACCTTAAAATTAAATTTTGAACTGCTGGATTGTCCATCTGAGAAACATTGAGTAAATCAAATTCGGAATGATATCCATAGTTGGTATAGAATGGCATTTGATGAATAGAAGTATGATAGTATTGTTATACGCAAATTCCGCCAAGGTCAAGTGTGAAGTCCAATCATCTTGTTGGTAGTTGATGGTGCAATGTGGTATTGCTTTAGCACTTGATTTACACATTATGTTTGTCCATCAGTCTGAGGATGAAAAGTAGAAGAAAGATTAATTTCCACCTTCAAGGTTTCAAAGAGAGACTTCTAAAATTTGGAAATGAATTGCAGTCCTTGATCGGATACAATATCATCAGGTAAGCCATGATATCGATAGATAGTGTCAAAAAATAGCCTTGTTATTTCTTCACTAGTGATTGTTTTTGAACACGGAGAAAAGTGAGCCATTTTGGTAAGACGATCTACGATGACGTAAATGGAATAAAAAAATGTTGATAGAGGTAAATCTGTAATAAAGTCCATAGAAATTGAAGACCATGGCCGCTTTGGAATTGGTAATGGTTAGAGAAGTCCATGCAATCGATGTCTTGGATTTTTTAATCTTGAACAAGTGTCACATGAAAGTACAAAGTCTTTAACAGCCTTTCACATTTGAGGCCACCAAAAGTCTCGAGACACAATTTCCAACGTCTTGTTGAATCTAAAGTGTCCAGCAACAGGAAAGTCATGTCGAGTTTGAAGAACTTGAAGACGTAGAGGGCCTTTTGGAATGTATAAACGTTCTTCAAAATACAAGAGGTCATTTGATAACTTGAATTTGTTGTCGTTATAATAAGATCGATGTTTGATATCAAAAACTAAAGGATCCGTTTTCGACGTTGTACGAACTTGATCAAGAAATGAAGAATCAACTGGCAATGCCATAATTGCACGAAGATGGAATTGTCCAGGTTTGAGAATAGTCGTTTGTTGTTGGTCATATGTCATTTCTCCTTCTTTGGGTACCAAATATGATTTCTGAGACAAGGCGTCTAATAATTCTTGTTGCTTTCCGAAATGATACGTGATGATGAAGTCAAAACGAGATAATGACATGTTCCAATGAGCTTGACGTTGATTTAAGATATGAGTAGTCATGAAATACTCAAGATTTTTGTGATTTGTATATATACAGTCACCCAATGAAACATTCCTTCAAGTAAGTAGCGCCATTCTTGAAATGAGTCAATAATAGCAAGAAGTTTCTTGTCATGAATCTCATAGTTGATCTCAACAGTTGAAAATTTTCTTGAATAAAATGCAATTGGATGAAGTTTTTCTTCTTCTCCCATTTGTGAGAGTACTACTCCCAATGCAAAGTTTGACGCGTCCGTTTCCATGTAAAACGGCTTGGAAAAGTCTGGATGAATCAAGATTGGGCTGTTGTAAAAGCCAACTTCAATTGTTGAAATGCCTTCTCTACTTCAGATCCCCAATCAAACTTGTCCTTGCATATTAGCCGAATTAATGGAGCTACTACTTGTGAATAATTTTTTATGAAGATTCGATAAAAATTGGCAAATCCAAGAAAACATTGTACATTGCGTACGGTTCTAGGAATTTCCCAATCTGTGATAGCTTGAATATTTTTTGGATCCATCAATAACCTTTTGTTGGAGATGATGTACCCAAGGAACTCCACTTGCGGTTGATGGAATAGTGGAATACACACTTCTCCAACTTGGCATATAATCTCGCATCTCGTAGCTTTTGTAATACGAGCGTAACATGCTTTTTATGTTCTTCAGCATTCTTCGAATAGATCAAAATGTCGTCAAGATAACATACAACAAACCGGTCCAAAAATTTGTGAAAAACATCATTCATTAAGTGCTAAAAGATAATTGGTGCATTCGTAAGATCAAATAGCATAATATTATATTCAAAATGTTCATATCTTGTTCGAAATGTTGTCTTCCATTCGTCCCCAGCTTTTATACGTACCAGATTATACGCTCCACGAAGATCAATTTTGGTATAGATTTTGGCTTGGCCAAGTTGATCAAGAAGTCCAAATATCAACGGCAACGGATATCGATTCTTCACTGTTATTTTGTTCAAGCCACGATAGTCTATATACATTCGTAAAGAACCGTCTTTCTTCTTTACAAAGAGTATTGGTGCTCCTGCTGGAGATTTTGAATGTCGAATGAAGTTTTTTGTTAAATCTTCATTGATATACTCCCTCAATGCTGAAAATTTATTTTGCGACAGATTATAGATTGGGCCAAATAGTAGTTGGGTTCCATCTTCTAAATTGATGGCACAATCGTATGGTCGATGCTCTGGTAAAATATTGGCATTCTTCTTTTCAAATACACTGCCAAATTCTTCGTACTGAACTGAAATGCTTGAAGAGACATTGCTCTTTTCGCGCATCAAAGTTACATAAATAGCATAAGAGTTGTCTTCCTTTGCTGCTTTCAAGAAAACTTTAGCTCCAACAAGTATGGGCTTAACGGTGGAATGTACTGAAGAAGATTTCGATGCAAAGGCAGCCGACAAAAATGATAGGCTTCGTGTCCTCCAGTCTATAACCGGATTATATTTTTCCAACCATAATAGTCCTAATATTACAGGATTGGATGGAGTGCTAATCACATTAAATGTGATTGTACTTGTATGTCCTGCAACCGAAACTTCTAGTGGGTTGTTTTTATGTTTGACATCTTCTGAAGATAAAGCTTAACCATCAATAGCTTCCACATGTACTAGAGTTGATTTCTTGATTAGAGGAATCTTGTGGCATTTTGCAAATTCTTTATCTACGAAACAAGCTAAAGCTCTAGAGTCTAAAAGGGCTTGAATTCGCAATTTTTTCTTGTGGCTCAAGCATAAGGGTATAAAAAAACAGTGGGAAGGTTGAGTAGAAAGATGAGGACCTAAGTTTGTTTGTTCAATAAAAAGTTCAAATCATACGGTTCTTATTGTGACTGAGTATCCTCGTTTTCTGATACTTGTACACTCTTGATTTTGAGGGGCCTTGATTTATGCTTCTTATGGCAGTTGATTGTTTTGTGGCCAGAATTCCCACAATATAGGCATAAGCCTTCATTAAGTTGCTATTTCTTTTCTTATATAGTAAGTGGCCCAAATTTTATTGCATCAATCTGCATATCTTCTAGTTCTTGAGAAGATATGTTTGTAACATGTATTGCCTTGACTAAAAGAAATATTTGTGAAGTTAGTGCGGTCCAAGAATGTTGATCTTGACGCCGTTGGAATACTCGATTGTCGCACTTCACAGCTTGATTTATCGCCTCGTTCAATGTCTAGGGATCAGAAAATGATAATAGTAGATCCTTCACATCGTCGCGTAAGCCCCATTGAAATTGGCTCATGAGTGTTTCTTCGTCCTAGTTGATATCACAAGCCAATTGCCAAAATTCAAATGTATATAGTGAAGCCGAGCGCGATCCTTGTTGTAAAGTATGGATCTTGGTTGTTACCCAACGATTTTTATCATGTTCTACAAATACTTCAGTGAATGCTGTTAGAAACGTTTCGAAGTTGCTTAGAATAGGAGACCTTGCTTCAAATAGTAGTGCAAACCAAGACAAGGCTTGTCCAATAAGCAAAGTTCCAACCAAGCCGACTCGTGATTCATCCGTAGGATACCGTTGAGGCTGGAGGGCAATAATGAGCTGTACTTGATTTACAAACCCTCGGAATTTAGAGCGAGAACCATCGAATTTTTTCAGAAAGATTGATTTTTGGTTCTTTTGCAGTTAATAGAATTGGATCGAAGCCTTAAGTAGGCATCATTGCTCTTAGTGTTCAGGTAGTTGGTGCCTCAACTGTTCGTTGATTAGTATCAACTTTTGCCGCAAAATCTTTTAAAATATTCGTTCTCATAGATAGAGATTCAATGGCCTTCAGTATAAGGTCTAACTTAGTTTCATTTGTATTTGTGTCTGTACTTCCTGACATCTTAGATCACTTAGCAAAGATAACTTGCTAACTTGACAAATCAATTTAGAGATAGGTAATCCACAATCTCTAAATGTCAAGGTTGTTTTCAAGAAGGGCGGTGAACCGCTCACAATCGAGAAAAAAACTTTGTCAAGAAAAAATAATACTAGTTTAGAGGAGGATAATCCGCAACCTCTAAACACTTCAAAGTTTTCGAAAAGAGGGGTAATCCACACTCTATCAAGAAAAACAAAACTCTAGTAATAGTTTTACCCTTGGTTGTATCAAAAAACAAGACCTAGAATAGGCCTTGAACAAAACTAACACTTGTCCTTTTACTAGAACAAGAAAATTTAAAAAAAGCTTTGCAAACAAAGTTTTTGAAAGCAGTCTCGACAAACTGTAACAAACATAAGAAAAATAAGACAAGATAAGTTTCTAAGAACAAGATTGCTATTAGAATCAAGGGGAGTACAAGGCTAGAACTCGAATTACAAGAATAACATTCAAGAGATGTGTTGTTGAGACTAAGGACTATCTCAATTTCAACTCTTTATATACTACTACCTAAGAGGTTCTTCTAGAAATCTATGGAAAACTCTAGAGGTTTACGGAAACTTCTGAGGCAATATACAATCTTCTGGAACACTATGGAAGCTTCTGGAACACTATGGAAGCTTCTGAAACACTATGGAAGCTTCTGGAACACTATGGAAGCTTCTGGAACACTATGGAAGCTTCTGGAACACTATGGAAGCTTCTGGAATACTATGGAAGCTTCTGGAATACTATGGAAGCTTTTGGAACACTATGGAAGCTTCTGGAATACTATAGAAGCTTTTGGAACACTATGGAAGCTTTTGGAACACTATGGAAGCTTCTAGAATACTATGGAAGCTTTTGGAACACTATGGAAGCTTCTGGAATACTATGAAATTTTTTAGAACACTATGGAAGCTTCTAGAATACTATGAAATCTTTTGGAATACTATGAAATCTTCCGGAACACTATACAAGCTTCTAGAAGCTTTCAGAAGTTTTTAGAAGGTATTAGAAGACTATAGAAAAGCCTAGAAGGTCCTAGAGTGTCTGTGACATCTAAAAAGTGTGAGATATTTAGAATTGAGTCATGCTATTGCATATGTTACTTTGTCATAGAAATAGAATTCAAGTGCAAACACCTTCCTTCTATGTAATTGAAAGAAAAATGAAAAATGAGAGAAAAATTCATTGGTAGACATTGACTAACTAGCAATCTAATATATAAAATCAGTTGTCTACCACGTTTGTTACTATGTATAGTCTAAATCCATTTAAATTGACTACCCTAAAGAAAGTCATATCAAAGGTTAAATAGTTTGACTGTCAAATAAGTATATTCCAACAATGGTTTGTTACAAGCATACAAAGTATTCAAGGTGTACACAAAACATTATTTACTAGTTTTGGGGTGTTCCGTTTTACAATTCATGATGTCCACTTCCACCACCACCCACATAACATTGGCTAAATCCTTGCAACTGAACAAAAATTATATTGAGTATAACTTACCTTGAAAAGATGGACATATGACCATAGATTGAACTTCAAAATCCCTTTGCTTTGTATATTATCTTTTTGTGATTATTTATGCTTGAAATTTTGTATGTTTTTTTTCAAATAAGAAATCTTATATCTTCTATAAGTAAAGTAAATTTTAGAACCCTTTATGAAAGTTTGAAATAATAGTGAATTTTTAAAGAAAATTCATATCAAATACAAAATATGTTCTAAAAATCTAAATTTTTTATATTCTTTAATAGTTGAAATATCATGGAGTAAAAAATCTACTATATCTTTCAATTATAAAAAAATCAAAAGACTATGGTTATTAGATCCAAGCTCAAATTACAATAAAATATTCAATTTTAAGAATTTTTCAAATTTTCAAGTTAAAGTAGAAACTAAATTTTATTGTCTTCATTTCATTATTTGAACTTAAGTTCAAAAAATATCATTTTCATTATTAAATTTACATCAAGAACTAAAGCTAGAAGATATCAAAATATACTACATGTTGATCTATGGATCAAACATCTTCTTGGGTAGAAAAGTCATGTATATCACAATGAGTTAATATTCAACATTATTCTCAAAAAATATATTCAAACACCTCCCACAAAAAGAATTGGATGAAAAAATGTATTCTTCCATCCTAAAGGCTCTTACAAAGTTATCTGTTGGCCAATAACTAACTATTGCAACATTACAAATGCCCATTTTACAACCACAACCATTAGCTAAATCCTTGCCACTCGATGAAAGCAATACTTCCATCTCAAAATAAATCCATGGTTTCTTAGAAAAGGCTACATTAATGCATAAGGTGCTCCTACTTGGATGGGAATGTATAGTTATTACAACTTCTGGTCATCTCAAGTAGGAATCAAAATTTCAAAGTGGCCACAAAGGCCACAACGGTCATGTTGAAAATTAGCACAAAAATTGCTAATTTTCTTCTATACTCTAAATAGCTCCAACACATTGTACTATGTTTGATTGAAATTTGCAAGTAATTGAACCATTGGAAGGACACAAACCATCTTCTACAACTCTCCCAAGAGGCATCGACTCTCTAAATGATGCCACAAAGAAAGCTTTGGAGAACATGGACAAAGACATTTCCCTCTCCTAATAACAATGCATGGTCCTAGCAATCACAATCATAATCACAATTATTGCACATGAGCAAGGATAAGCTACCACAAGGAGGGCAATTGCCAATCATTCTACAATGCCCAAATGACACCATCAAGCACATCCAACATTTCATTTCTATCAACCATTAAAACATGAAACTTGAGACAACAAATTTTCCACAACCTCAGATTTATTTTGAGACAATGGGACTAAAACCTATGCCCCCGGGAATACAAGAGAGCATTATACCTTTCTCTTTTGGAAAAAGAAGGGGGGATCAATGTTAACAATGTTATGCAATGTTCATTGAAGAGAGCGTCATAATAAAGAGGTCTGAGTCTAATGATGTACGTACATTATTGACAAAAAAAATCATTAATTACAAAAAATAAATTGTACATTCAACCATTTCCATGGTTTACCTTGTTGATGACTGAATACTGACCTGAACGAGAGAGGATTTTCAGATGAGGGTAGCTGCTCATCTGGCTAATTTACATCTGGCTTACGTAGCCTAAATTAAAAATGGAACACCCTACAATTGACTACCGGTAATGTTCAAGACAATACAACTCTCAACGTTCACTACGTAATCCCCATCCTATCAACTCCAATAATAGAGAGCATTGGTTCCATTCCCTTCCGGAATGTGCCTACGAGCTGAGTACCAAAGCCTTCAATCTGTTTTATCAGCTCCAAAGCTTTATCCTTCTGGCATCGGGATTAATCACAATAGGAAAGTGCATTCAGACTAGAAAGTCATCAATACGCACCCCAAGCAGGCTTTAAGGTATTACCAAAGGTCTAGTTAGATTAACGCCGAAATAGAGCATTAATCCATCGTTATTTAATTGGCTATCGACTAATGAATTAGTTACATAGAGCTATTTAAACTAGCAATGAAGAATGAACTGAAAAACTCAAACTTTGGATCAGTTCTTATCGAACTAGAAAGAGAGGAAGAACTGCTTCACTTAAACCTGAGCGTCCAAGCGAGGTTCAAATGCGAAGCCCAGAACTTCCATATTACTGTTTAGGGTACATGCAGGTAACCACCACCACGAATTTCGATACATATCATACATGAGCAGCTCACGGGAGGATGACTCTCTGAGGCATACATAGTCTCCGTGTGAAACGCACGAAAAATAGTAACGTTGAGATCTGCACAAATATAATAAAAACATGAGTGTTAAAAAAAACATCCACAGTTATAGTTATCCAAAGAGAACTTAAAAATTTTACTAAAGGGCAGGAGTACTAGACCAAAAACATCTGCAGAGATCCCATTTGACAAAAAAATTCACGCAACAAACTACTTATATATTGCTTCCTTCAAAGAAAAGAAAGACGTAAAAAATCTCAGAAACGGCAATGATTGGTATTCGACCTCTCACGTCCCTCACTTTAAAAATCTTGGAAGGCTCATGGTGGACTCACTTAAAGAGTTTGTTGAACAGTGTATCTGGCATGCGCTGGACTTCCAACCATTCACCTCTGGTCATATCCAGACGCCATAGATGCACACTTCTTATCGTCCTGTACTCTTCCACCCCACCCACCATCAAAAGCTCACCTCGGTGGCCTATAATCTGAGGACAGACCAAATTCAGAGGCATTTTGACTTTCAGTTCATGCCAGGTTCCCTCACGAACATCAAAAGCCAAGACGCCGGCAGTTGCTCCAAAACTCATACCGTACAGATACCCATTAATATAAGCTGTCCCTGTAATAAGGGCAGGCTTTTTAGAAAGGCTGCTGGTAACATGCCATGAATTGGTTCTAGAGTCATAAACCTGCACCAGATAGCATAAGAATCAGAACTGACGAAATTATATGAGAGCAATGAAGTAATCCGATACGAAGGCAGCCACCTCCAAGATCAGATTATAAAGTTTCATCTCAAACTCATCAAATTATACCCCAACCAATCATAACTTGCCAATGCAACTCCAATTAATGCGAAGTAATGTAAAAAAGTCCTCGAGTCAGGATGATATAAAGGATTCTTAATGAAAGCACCTATTACCATAATCAATTGCGCAGAAGGAAAAGGAATTGCACTTCTAAATCAAACAAAAACAGGAACAATGGGAGGGAAGCAATTCAAGGACCTGGGATGTCAAGATTGGGCCATCTTGAACTACGAGAATCTTATACGTCCCTTGCTCCTGATCCATCACCATGCCCACCACATAGGGACTTTCCATGTGTAACATGAGAGGCAATTTTCTGCGTGTTCGCATCATGGGATTCGACACGGAAAGATGCCTATAAGAACCTGTTGCCGCAAGACACAATAGCCCTCCCGCAGAGGCCACCACGTCAACAGATTCAAAATACGGACAGGGGAGGAAGAATGAGTGAGGTAGCAAGTGCCATTTCTGGGATGTAGGATCGTAAGCTGCAAACTTTTGCTGCAGCAGGTCTGCAAACATGAGGAACAGCGACCCTTGCGAGGGAACTCTTGAGCGGATTGAGAGGAAGCTTTTCACGTTAATAATCTCGTTCCAGCGTTTGCACACACACCGGAGCCGGAAGAAGCTCGGCAGAGGTAGCCATGCCAAAATTATATCATGTAGATGCTCCGGCAAATTACTCCAAAGCTCAGCATCCAAGGGCTCCACAGTCTCCCTCCTACCTGAATATGGACGCGGATTTAGAGATGGCTTTCCACGCTCACCCTTCTCGAAACCTACATGCTCCCTTGACACCTTAACCACAGACAAAGACGCTAGTGATCGCACTAGGTCGGTACTAGAAGCAGAAACGGGATCAGTCTCCATGCAGTCATCACCGCTATTGTCCCCGCTCATTGCTGCTGAATAGTAATTCACATTCACAATACGATCATTGATTGATTCCTTCCAAACCCTAGTTTCCCCTGAAAACTCTGCCTAAGAAGGACGGACAAATTCCCAAATAGGTCCCAAATCGTCGAAAACAAAACGACGAAATCATCAAAAAGAGTTTCAGTGCCCTAGGGTTCGAATTCTATCCCTCTGCTTCTATTGGGATCTCCTCAAACCGAAGCCACGGGAACTAATATCAGAAGAGAACACAATAATATGAAGATTCACATTCACAGCGCGATCCTGCCTTCGAAATCCCAGCTCCCTCCTGTAATGCGAAAAACTCTGGTCATGCCTGACGACAAATTCTCAAATAGTTCACAAGTATCGTAAACAAAACAACGAAATTGTCAAAGAGAAATCCCCAGTCCTCAGCTTCTGTTTATTAAACCATAGGGATATTCTCAAAGCGCTTCTAATAATAGAACCGGAGACTAATAATGAGGAGTACAGATCGAGCATGCTCAGATGATATCATCTTCACCACCACCTCAACAGGAAATTCCCCTACGAGTTGCAACTCAAACTCCGGGGTCAGGAACTCCGGCAATCGTGCTTCATGAATGTGGCGAATTGCAAAACGCAGCCACTTCACTCCACTTGCGCTGTGGCTGAGAATGCGCTAGCAGCATTGCTACTTTAGTTTCGGAGGTGGTGGCTTTTCGGTTAAGTGTTGCGCAGTGAAAACTCTGGCCCTAAGCTAAACCTAATGGAAGGCAGGGAAACTTACGTCAAACTAAACCTTTGGCCCCCAAAACTTAAGTTACGTCAAACTGAAGCTTGGGCCCCAAAACTTACGTCAAGATTGTTTTGGAATATTTTGGCGCAAACTCCACGATTACTATCACCAAGGTATGGTACTTTCCCAAAAATGCAATGAATTTTAATTAAGGACTAGCGAGTGTGTCCTTGTAAAACTAAACAAACAATATCATTTAAGGTTTAAGTATTGATGTCTTTTTTTAACCCGTAAAGGATCAAAGAGCCCACTTGGGGCTTTTGATACCTTGGGCAAGCTTTATTTACTTCATGATTTGGAAATTTTGTATGAATTTTTTAGGATGGATGCTACTCATCAGAATTTACATGTAATTTACATCATTCCAAAATGAAAAATTTAGAAAGTTTTTATTTTTTATTTTATTTCAATGTCAAAACTAGCAACAAAAAATGTATTCTAAAAAATATAAATTATTTTTTGGAGATTATATAAATTGATAACTACTCGAAAAAATTTGAACCATTCAATTCCAAACAATGAGGTAAAAGTTACGAGGAGTTTTATTTTGCGGGCAATGAAGATAGAAAAAACATACAAAGTTGTCTTTTGCTCTCAATTTTGAAAATTTTCAAATAAAAATAAAAATGTAGGATATTAATTGTAAACTAGAACATTTTCACCACTATTATTTAACAATTCTCAATTTTTTGTAAAAACTATTAGTATATTAATGATCCATTTGCCCACCTATAAAGTATAAAAAAACCACCAATCCACATTTGGTGTGTAAATAAGCATCTCCTGCCATACTTTATAGGTGGGCAAATGGATTACTATAGTCCAATTTGTCCTCAAGTATTGTACATGTCATAAGTCATGATACTAGGGTTAAGGTTGGCAAATGATCTTGTTGACCAACTTCAAGGTACACAAAAGCAAGTTCAAAGTTTCACCAATTGATATATTGCTTCACGATCTACAATAGAAGGTCAATACTCTTTTTTATGACCTCTTGAAGACAGTCATTCGACTATTTAAATGGGATTTCAAACTTATCAAAGTCTTTTCAATACAGGAGGTATAATTGGAGGTAGAGCCTGAGGAGATTATTGTCGATACTACGTGAGTTAAAAGATAGGGTTCAATTAATTCAAAAGAGGAAAAATGTATATAATATTTAGGCGTACTATAAGGTCCATGAAATGCAACATGATCTATTATATATAAATTAGCCTATGCTAAAATATCATATAGTAGGATTTTTTATTAATAAGTTAGCCTTAAGAAAAAAGGGCCTTTGAAATTTTTTTATATTACAATGAGTTTACATGTGAACAAATAATTATGTGTAGGTGGTGATATGTATACAACACAATAGATCAAGGGGATTTGGGGGGGAGTTTTTTTGGTTGATGTCTAGTCTATCCAAACTAGTCTCTTCATAACTATGCCAACTGTGATCTGGGAAGAATCTACTCTTTCAAGGAAAAAACCCGTTAAGCTATTAAGACTATATGATGAGGGTTTTTGTTTACACATTTATGACCCGTTAAGGAATTGCTTAGGATTTAGGGCCCATTCACTTTTTGTTAGTGTTTTATAAATACTATTTTATATTTTGATCTTCAATTCAAAACCATTGCAAATGTATTTATTGAGATGAAATATATGGCCCTTGAGCTGCAGTAATGATCATATTTTTGTGTGAATTTGTAGTGCTTTTAAAATGTCAGGATTAATGTTTTTCATGTTATATTGCTAGAATTATTTGTTTTCACCATGCCGGATTGTTTAGTATATATGATATAGAACTCAAAAATATTCAATGTTAAAGTTGAATTGTACATTCTTATTTATCATCATCTCAAATTCTACTATAAAATTAATAGAATATATATTTAAAAAATTAAGTATAAATATAAGAGATTGGTCTTTTGGTTTATATTGTATATGTATATGAAAAAAATTAAATTTATAAGTTTTATATGTAAATAAATTTAACTAAAATAATCATATAAATGAATTTATAAAAAACATAGGATAATTGAAATATATCCTCCATGGCTTTTTATGTAAAAGTAGGGTCATCTTTAATAGAATAATTAAAGTAAATAGCCCCACATTAAATACCCTCTTAACTTAGGTGTATACCTAAAATTACAAGGAGTGATCTCCCCAAGAGGTGGAGTCCAATAATTTGTATGAGTGTATTCAAGTTTTGTATTAATCCACTCATACTAACTTGTTTGAATAGTCAAATTATGTTGTAACTAACCTTGGTCAAAAAATTGAGTATTTTTCTCAAGTTTGTCCACTATAGTGAAGTTTTGAACCTAAGTATTTTAGAATTTGTTGAAGTTTAGAAGTTCACAAAAACCACAGCAAAGCTTTAAACTCATAGAGTCCTAGAAAATTCCCAAAAAATGTTGCATTTTATTTATGCGAAGCCTAGACTAGTTCACTAAATTTAGTTTCTAAAATACAAGTTTAGAAACCTAAGTTTAGTCTCCCAACCTAGTGTTCTAAAGTGTCAAATTAGCCTCCCAAACTAGTATTCCACAATGCCAAATTAGCCTCCCAAAACTAGTTGCTAAAAAATTGTCTAAGACATTGATAGATGTTTCTAAGAATCATAGAGTAGAGTTAGCATAGAAGAGGGAAGAAGATAGAGTGAGGAAAATATCATAGTATTGCCAAAATAGCCATAACCTAAGAAATGCAAGTAGAAGCAAGTAGAAGAAGGTAGGAAGAAATTAAAGAGAGAGGACTTTCAAACTCCATAGCCAAGTGAGCATTGCAAAACATAAGTAGTTGAAGGGAAGTGGAGTACAATTGCAAATAAAATAGAATTGAAAATTAGAAGAAGAAACTGGCAATTAAAGAAGAAGTTGGAAGTAGGATAGGATTAGGGGAAATTTAGGAGAAGCAATTCAAACCCTTAGAAGTTTGGATAAACAAATAATTGACTTGAATAGGGAATAGGAGGTTTTTAAAAGTCAATTATTATTCTGAAGTTGAAGCAATTATTTGTTGTATTCAAAGTCAAATAGTGAAATATAAATAATTGAATTAAAATAGTGTTAAAGGAAAAGAGGAAGTAGAAAAGAAAAGATGGAGTAGGAAATATGAAAACTTAGGTAAAGTAGAACTAGTTGTGATTCAAAACTTTGTACAAAAAGTCTATAAAATTTTTAAAGCAGTGAGCAAAAACTTCCAAACAATCCAAGATGGCACAAAAAGAGGAGTTTGATTAAACACAATCTCAAGTACATTACTGAACCTCTATTTTCACTTCAAATTGTCTTAATTAGCAAATTTTAATTAAAGTTGAGGTCTAGGATCAAATTAAACCATTAGGATGAAGTATCGAATTAAGTTTGAACTTAGAATCATGTATTAGAAGTTTGGGGTTTCCAAAAACACATGACAAGTAGAATTTGGAGTTAAAACAAGAAAGATATAGGTGGATGAAGTTTAGAGGATAGGTTGGATGAACTTTAATTAAAATCTTCCAGTTGGAAAAAATATGGAGATTTAAAAATTAGTAAAATATCAAAAACCATAAGTGAAAGTAAATGTTAGTTTTGAATTGTAAACTAGTAGAAAACAATGGATGAAATTTGAAGAATTGATTAGTGGTCAAACTTCATCCATGCATAACTTTCATTAGAAGAGTCCAAATTATAAGTATTTTACCATTTTAGAAAGCTAGAGTTAGTTCTTAGAAGTAAAAATTATCAAAGTTGTAAAAATAATAAATTGACAAAATTAACACCAAGACATAGAATCAAGGAACAACTAAACTAAAGACTTAAAAGGCTAATCAAAAGAAGAAATTATCCATCCAAGTTCAAACTTGTGTCTTAAGAAGTGACTTTTAACCTAGGAAGGTAGCCCAAATTACAAGTTGAAGTGAAATTAAGAGCTAGGTTAAAGAGGTGGATGAAGTTTATATAGCCCTTTGAAAGCTAAACTTCATCCAACCATATCTTTTGCTAAGAAGGTCAGATTGCTTCAAGTTTTATATTTTGAAAGATTCATTTCTTGAAAGTCACAATAAACAACACCTAGGCATCCATCTAGCATAAAAAAACATAAACAAAATAAGAACCTGGTTGTGCTTGTCTATTTATCAAAGGTGGGTAAACAAATGTTCACACCTCAATACCTGAAGGTCATCTTCTTGTCTCACTAACATGCATACATCCTACATCAATACCACTCACTATTGCAAGCTAGTAGAGAAACTAATCTTCCTCACCATTACAAGGCCAAATATCACTTATGTCGTTAGTTGCCTTAGCATTTACATAGCCGCACTCCAACAATCCCACTTTGACAAAGGAAAGCATGTCCTCAAATACTTGCAAAACACACTAGACGTTGGCATCCTCTATTGATTTGATAGTCCTATAGCCATTTCTGGATATACAAAAGTGAATTGAAGCTTCTACCTAGAGACCAAATGCTTTATAGAAGCTTATGTATTCACCCTCACAAGCGGTTCCATCACCTCGTAGAGTAAAACATCAATTTACTATCTCCTACTCCTCCACCAAATTTGAATATTGTATCCTTAGTGATGGCACCCAAGAGATTGTTTGGCTTCACCGACTACTTCAAGAGCTTCAACTTGCAAGCTCCTACATTAAAACCCTACTACTCTCTAATTCACAAGTAACTATTGATCCTATACCCTTATCCTCTAACATTATCCTCCATTGTGACAACTAAGGAACAATCAAATTGTTTAACAATATATTCATACTATAAATCAACCCATAGATGCTCTTATAAAACCTCTAGGTAGAATCAAATTCCATTAGCATAGAACATCACTAGAAATCCACAACCCAACCAACTTGAATACATCATAGCAAGCCTCTTCCCTTGTCAAAATCCTAAAAATAGAATTTCTCCTAACCATCCATAGTTTAATATAGTTAGATTTGAGCTTCCGCTAATGACCTAGAGCTCTTATGATCTTATGCTTTAAACCCTATTATTTCATATTGTTGTGATTTGGGTTGTTTATAAATTAAAAGATAGGCATTTAGTACATTTGAATTGGTTTCAAGTTGAAGGGTTGGTAGTGGAAGCCCAAAAGTTGTTAGGCTTAGTTGGGAGGTAAGATATGGCATTTGTACCTTGTAGTTCGAAGGGTTGTTAGGCTCAATTGGAGGGTTCAATAGGGCATTTGTCTCATATTGTTATAGCCTTGAATTTTTTTCATAGATATCTAAAGGCTTGGCTTCTTTCTTTGGAGCTTTCTTGGTTTTCTGCAGTAGGCTTTCTCTTTTCATTCACTACAAGAAACATGTATCAAAGTTGACGTATTTTTTTGGACATCATGTTACATTGGACATCACTGTTGACATAAAATACAGGTTATAACATTGGATGTAATATGATGTCCAAAAAAGTACATCAGCTTTGACACGGGTTTTTTCTAGTGATTTGGATGGACTTGCTTTGAACAAAACCTTGCAATCAAAGTTGGGAGGAACTAAAGACAATTGATATATCATCACTTATTTGGAGTCATTTCTTTTTGCAAATTACTAAATCTTATAGTTGTAATGTTGTGAATTGCTATTATTTTTTGTGTTCTTGTACTTTAAAGCGTACGAAGGTGTAGTAGGCAAACTTGAGAGGGATTCAAATGCTATTGCATCTTATAGGTTTTGAGAATTGACTTCTAAGGTTTGGGCTACAGGTGAAGGAAATTTGCTAAAGGAGTAGTGTTGTTTCTTATTTGTTGAAAAAACTAGGTTCTTTTGGATTTCATGAATTGAATAGGTGTTGGGTTAAGGTTTCTTTAGTCTTTCTACATTTCTTCCCCTTTCACAAACATTACCACAGTCAGAAACCCTATACTTTTTGAATAGGTAGCAAACTTTACAACACCATGAACAATCCAACCATGAAATATTTAACCTTAGAGTACAACCTCTCTTTACAGTGTAAAACCTACACTTAGGCACTGCGCTCAGACAGATACTGCTCTGCACCCAACACCACTACAATCCATTCTCAACCACCGTATCTCCAGTTACTACCACACTCCTCCACGCTACATCTCACTCACACTCGACGCAGCAATCCTCCTCAAGTATCT
Source organism: Climacium dendroides (assembly GCA_950106755.1). Classification (NCBI taxonomy): domain Eukaryota; kingdom Viridiplantae; phylum Streptophyta; class Bryopsida; order Hypnales; family Climaciaceae; genus Climacium; species Climacium dendroides. Next base: position 5,654,475 of record OX467086.1, read on the forward strand.
GCTCTACCACTAATGCATTCACTGCATCAAAATACCAATTGGCCAACTGCGACATGAAGGCGCAAAGACAGTTGTTTAGAAACCCTAATACCTCAATTGAATGGGTGTTGACAATACAAGCGAGCCATTAAGGTTTCATCACTTTGGATGTTTCTCATCCATAGGCTAACTTTAAATCACAAGTGTAATTGTTTATAACTTGGGACTTAAAATTCTTTAATTAGAGCATGGCCACCCGTCCTCCAAAATGGATGACTTGTTAAGAAAGGCCTCAAGGGAGGCCTCCAAAATCGTCCCACCGATCCTCCCAAAACGGATTACTTGCTTGGAGGCTGAGCTTGCAAGTTGCTCTTGGCTTGCAAATGGGGGTTGTTTTGGAGGCAAGTTTGGACTTGCAAAACTACAAAAGACAAATTTGCCATAACATTTCGTATCGCTTGCATTCGCTTTGCACCAATGATTTTACCTCAAGCTTGGCTTCTTAAGAGGTCATGAGTGGGGCGGTCATGTTCAACCCGGCTTGCAAAATGGATGGCCCCCTTTTTGCAAGCCAAATTACCACCCCATTTTGCAAGACGGGTGGTGATGCCCTAAGTATCTCTTATGTGTTTTAACACAGCTTCAGCAGTGACGTTGTAAGATTGCAACACTTCCAACAGTTGTGCCATGGCGCTTCAAGTATCATACGGTCACTCGCTGAAATCGAGGCAGAGAGTGTCCATAACTGAATGGCAACAAAACGTATAAATCCAGATCGCTTGGAATACAGATGACGGAATCCCATACTCGCTCAAAGCGGACGTTTTAAATCATCACGTAAATGTGATTCACAAAGGTAAACAGTAGTTTCTGTCGCAGATTTCACTACTTTAATTTTCAGAAAATGATTGGGAAGTATTTGAAGGACGAAACTTCTGTGAGATAAAGTTGAGGCAAAACAGGACAGCCAATTGATTTCGGCAAGTGTGGATGCGGAAATGTCATGCCGACAATAATGTTCCGGAAACATAAAGCCTGTGTATTCGCAGCAACAAGATTCAATTGCAAAGCATAGGCGATACACGGAAAGCTCAGCACCATCGTGTGCGGTTCTCGTAATTCTGCGTGCGGTTCTCGCAATACGAGGAGACCTCAGCACAATTGACTCTGTGTAATCTATGATTTGTGCTATTCTAAAGTAATTCTGGTATCGTACAGATCTAGTATAATCGTCTACTCCTACTCCATTTTCCGCCCTCGAATTGGTGAAAACTGGTAGCTGTGGTCGCCTAAGGGAGTCAGCGAGGATTGCCTTACGAGCGTGGAGATCAAATTCGAGCCATTTCTCTGTAAAGATGCGTATCGAACGATTTGCCACTCTTGCTCGGTCAATTCGTCCTCCTCCCCCTCGGATACCTCATGCCAGGCAGACTCTCGCGGACCGCTGAGACTGCCATCGTAATTATCATCTGAAGAAGATGCAGCGAGGAGCAAGTCAATGCTACGCTGAGAATCTTCTTCATGAAGAGTGGAAGGATAACCGATAGACTCCCAAGATGTCGAGGTGGAACTCAGCGAGCTCATTGAACTCAAGGAGCCGGAATCGGTTGACATTGGCGTGTCGGGCTGATCGAAAGTACTGGATGACGACCAAGTCTGTAAGTGTTCGTCAGAGTCATAAGATATACTCTGCACACTCTCTTCGGTGTCACTCACTCTCTTCTTGTGCTCCGCACTGTTTTCACTAGCGAACGACGCGGCAAGAAGCTTCGATTTCTTCTTCAGCTTCGTGTGGAGTTTCTTAAACAACTTCTCGGCAAAAGCCGGCCCGGACGATTTCGCAACATCGACTGCTGGTGCAAATCCGCTAAATGTAGGCTCAACAAACGTAGCTGGTCTTCGCACGCCTCTGGATCCTGGTGGAAGAGGAAGAGGAGCCCGAATAGACTCGGTTAAGTCTGTCACAAAATCCTCCATAGGTTTCCCTGGCGCGGCCTCCCAGCAGTAAGGCACAGCAGCTGCAACATTGCCAACCCCGTTGTCTATTCCAGGCATTGTGATTGCCCGCGAACGAAACTATTAACACAATGCTGCACCTCTCTCTGCTCACAGCTCTCCTGTCAGTGCTAAACTCCTGTTCTCTCAAGCAATGCAGAGGACAAAATCAATCGGAGAATAAGGTGAGTTAGGCAATTCACGAAACAGAGTCCACAAGAAGTTGGAGATTACAATGCACACAGCGGAACTACACCGAGCTCTCCAAGTTGAATGCGGTAACCTGCGCAACTGAGAGACAGAGGCCTGGTATATACCAGACTCGGAGGTGAGATGGCGATGCCGACGGAAGCGGCGACGAATTCCCGAACGAATTGGAAGTGGAAAGCTCGGCTGTACTGGCGATCACCTGGACGTTAACCCGTGACTTCCGCCTCCGTTTTATTGGCGACTAACCAACTGCCTTCTGAACGGGTAAACTTTTCACCGAATCTGACGAAATTACGAAATTTCTGAGACCTCACCTCTCCGGTAAACCTTCCGCCGAATGAGGCTTGCGGCTTGCCTGTGTTCTCTCTAGTCTCTTCCCTCCGAGAAAAGTTTTCCATCCATTATTAGAGGATCGGAATTCGAGGATGCAATGCTTCTGTGGCTCCTCAACAAACGAGGAGCTCCATCCTCTGCAACTAGCGACAGTTACTCCGCGAATGGAGGGAAGCAATGGATGAAGAGTCACAATCTTCCATTCGAAACAGCTTACCGTTGCCCCCAATTCTAGGATTTTGAAGCAAAGTAGGTTGGGTTGTGAAGCGAAGTTGCAAATATTGATGTGTGATCGAAAGTTAGAAGCATGGAAGGTAGAATAGTCCATTGTGGTCAGATGACCACCTAGGGAATGATTCCATCATGGTTTATTTTAATATGTGAAATTTTGACCACAATGTATGACAATAATGGAGTGATTAGTGACTTTTAACTTTTCAGTGTGAATTCATTGTAAGAATGAACTTTGTAGACTTTCTATGTTAGAAAATACAATGACTATTTTAGGTGAACAAAATGAGCATGATGGATTCAGATTTTGTTGGTACTTATGTAGTCTACATACTCTTTTGGACCATGATGCATTGAACACTTCAAAAATTTACAACAAATTCATACTTTGTCAAAAAAATATAATTTCAATTGTTCTCACTATTTCTCACATTTGTAATAATCTTTTTAAAAAAATTGAAAAATTTCAACAACATGAGGTCAAACTCCTAATTTTGAACACAATGGGTTGTTTTACCTTAAGTCACTGCCAACAAATCTCCTGCTCATTTTGCAGTAGGTTATTTGGGACAATCCCACGATTACGTGGATTTCCATATGTAATCATGGATTACGAATTCTTTATCCACAACTTTCATCTTAGACCCATTTTTCATCCAATTGTAGTTTCTTGGCAATAGTTTACATCGAACAATGCCTCTTGTAGTCGTGCATTTTGGAAGAAAAAAAACTCCTTGTTGAGCTCCACCCTCCTCGTCAACCTTTTTTTCCCGAAATGCCCTCTTCCCCAAACATTGATCTATATATAATCAATCTTTTTGTTTCAAATAACTTAACCCTTGAATGCCCAAAGCACCAAATTCTCATGCCAAAAAAACTTTGGAGTTAAAATAAAACCTTACTAAATTATTATTTTTAGTAGTTCTTTAGAAGTCTAGTTTGAGCATCAAAAACTTGATTTTGAAAGTGAATGATTATGATTTTCTATTCAGGATTTTGTGTGAGGGTGTCCATATGCAAATCTTAATTTTCTAGTGTTGAGGGCTCTTGGAACTTGGAAATCAAACCCAAATACACTTTAAATCTTGGGAAAAAATCACATTAGAAATTCATTCAAAAAATATATAGAATACATTTTGAACAACTCTAAATTGATTGGGGTTATGCTTCTTATGTCCATTAACCTCACTTTTTTTAGTGACCTCAATTTTAAATTTGACATGTGACAATAAGATTGAAAGACTTGAAAAGCCACTTTGAAGGCCACCATAGACTTTTTTCACCAAAAACCCCTCAAAACTGCCATTTCTATTGCAAAGAGTAAAAAAATTGTTTATTTTTTCAAATCTAACCATAGGATCTTACACCTAACTAGTATGAGAATGTGCAAAAAAAATTTCAAAAATTTTAACTACACAAATTGTAAGATATCTGCATTTAAAGTAAAGAAAACAAGTTCTTTTGCACATTGTGGGACTAGATTTTCTAACTTTGAACCTTCTTTAACTTTGATTTTTTACACTACAAAGTTTCAAGCTTTAAATCTTTATGGTGCAAAATTGAGTTGAGAATTTAGAGGAAAAAAAATTCAGAAAAATTTAATTTTCATTTAAAAAAAATTATTAAGTAGAAGTAGATAATAAGATAGAAGGAAAATCTAAATTATTAATATATCTAAGATGGAATTAAAATGGACTAATCTTAATGGTGAGATTGTTCTAGCAAAAAAACTGAACCACATGAAACTTTTTTTAAATTGTAAAAAAAAGCATTAAAAAATGAATCCTATAAGTTATTTTTTCTATGTTGAACTTATTTGGACATAACTTTTGTTTGTAGGCACCAATTGAAGAAATTGTATGCCTATGAAGCTAATCAATTCTTCTATCTTCAAAAAAAATTTTTAAGAAAATCATGATGAAAAATTGAGACTGTAGGTATTTGCCCAAAATTCCATTTTTTTCTTGAAACACATGGACAAATTCCACTGATAAAATAATCAAGTACATAGAACCAGAGGACCCTCAAAATTCCAATTGTCCTCTAAGGAGACAATGGTCCCTTAGGGGTTAATTTCACAATTTTAATACATTTATGATCAAATATTAAAACCTCAAGATCTAAGTGATAGAGTTTTTTTCCCTGTAATCTTTGGCATGTCTTTTATTTTGAATTTATATGCTAACAATTGAAAAAAAAGTTGATAAAACATATTAAAATGTTGACTTTTTGTTCAATGTCAGTGTATATCAAATTTCAAGAAGCTCTTAAGGTAAAAACATCCAATCCCATCATGTACCTAATTCTGTCATGATATACTAGTATAGTACATTCTTACTACAAAAATGTTCACCCTTGGTACATTGTGACGGAATTGGGTATAGAGACAGGATTGGGTGTTTTTACCTTATAAGGCTTTGGACATTTAAGGGTTAAGAATTGATCATACTTATTATGTGGTGGAAGTTAGTCAACAAAAATTAATTAACTAATTAGATGAAGTAAGCAAAACAAACGACTAATTCATTTATGTACAAAATCCACAATTTATGAAAGAAACATCTTTCGTATTTGCAATAAAACTTGACCCATTCACAAAGTAGAACATGCTTTATGGGAAGGTACTATACATCATACTTTGAACATTCAAATTAATTTGTTGACACACGGTGCAAACTAACCCCTTCTTCTTACTTTATGAGAATTCAAGTGTAAGAATGGCAATTATTTAAAATTTGGTGAAGCATTATATTTCTACATTCATCTAAATTGTATCCATGCACTTTTTCATCCAAATTTGACAACTTCATCCATATTTTCAATAGAATGGAAAATTTCTTGTAAAAAAATATCATTTTTATTTGGCAGAAATTGGTCAATTATTTTGAACTGATGGTGCAATCTGGACCTTTGGTATGACCCCATGACCGGCTTTTATCATGGTTGTGTTTACTTTGAATTCAATCATCTGTTTCCATCCACAAGCAAAAACAAAATTAAAAAACTTGCAATTTATTTGAAGTTCCTTATTCCATTTTTTATAATTCTAGAATTTAGAAGTTTGAGGGAGTTGTATTGATATGATGAATTTAGAGTAAACTTGCCAATCAATGAAAAAACAAAATTCAAATCCTACTTACAATATTATAGAAACTTGCATGCTTTGAAACTTGGCATAATTATTAAATGCCATCTTGACCCTTAAAGAACATTTTGATATTTGGGCCTAGTCAAACTTCATTAGATTTCTACACTAAATATAGATTTGAAAATTTTGATATTTTTTGACAATACTTTGAAGTTAAATAAAACCTAATCCATTTGCTATTTTTAGTATTTATATTTTTGACAAATTCTTTTTAAGTCTAATTTTAGCATCAAAAATCCAATCTTGAAAATGAATGATTATGATTTTTCTATTCACAATTTTGTGCAAGGGTGTCCATTGTAATCTTGACTTTCCATAGTGTTGAGGGCTCTTGAAAATGAGCCTCAAATACACTAGATCTTGAAGAAAAAATCACATTAAAGATTCATTTAAAAAATTGTAGAGTAGATTTTGAGAAGCCATAAATTGATTGGGGTTATGCATGTTAGGCCCTTCAACCTCATACTTTTTTGGTGACCAATTTTTTAGATTTGACATGCAAAAAGAGAGCTAAAAGATTTTCATAGTTTTAACACCATGATCAAACATTATAATCTTTCAATTCATAAGTAATATTGTTGGATTTTCTTTTCCTATGTGATCTCTAACATGTCTAGTTTGAATTTGTATGGTTACAATTCAAAAAAATTGATACAACTTATCAAAATAATGACTTTTTGTTCAATTTAGAGCAAATTCCAATAAGCTCAAAATAAACCTTGGGCATTTAGGGGTTAAGAGCATCCCTACTAGTCTCTTCCCTATCCCTTCCCGTATTCCAATTCTACATCCAAGAAGATAGGGATGGAGAAGAGACTACCCACTAGTCTTCCCTATACTTGGAGGTTGGAAGAAAAAACTAGCCTTCATTTAGATATTGAGGTAGAGGAGGAAGGTAATTCCGTAGTCCTTGTAGAATTCAAGGAACCTTACCCCAAATCAAAGGAGTACACATCATCCAGACTAGAGTGCCCTGTGGTGTTGCCACAATCAAAACAAAAGTAAAAGTAATTTTCTAATTTTTTTAGAGCAAAAAACAACTCAAAAATTCATAACTTTCTCATCGTGAGTTGGAATGCCAAAAAACCAAGCCTGTGCACCCCTCCTTGCTAAGAGCTTTCTGACGATACCAAGATTGTGACCAAAATATAAGAAAAAGTAATTTTCTAATTTTTTAGAACCAAAAACAACTTGAAAATGCATAACTTTCTCATTGTGAGTCGGAATGCCACAAAACAAAGCTCGTGCACCCCTCCTCACCAAGGGCTTTCCGGAGGTAGTGTATCTTGTGTTGTTGCCACAGTCAAAACAAAAATAAAAGTAATTTTCTAAATTTTTAGAACCAAAAATAACTAAAAAAATGCACAACTTTCTCACCGTGAGTCGGAATGCCACAAAACAAAGCCTGTGCATGCCTCCTTGTCAAGAGCTTTCCGATGGTACCAAGATTGTAACCGAAATATAAGAAAAAATAATTTTCTAATTTTCTAGAATCAAAAATAACTCAAAAATGCACAACTTTCACACCATAGGTCCAAACACCACGAAACCAAGCCGGTGCATCCCTCCTCGCCGAGGGCTTTCCGACGGTACCAAGCACGCTACCGGGGGATGCACGGTCAGGGAGATCTCAACGTGACAAACAAAACAAAACAAACAAAACAAACCACCTGTCTTAATAGAAGAGACTAGAGTGCCCTGTGGCGTTGCTACAATCAAAACAAAAGTAAAAATAATTTTTTAATTCTTTTAGAACCAAAAACAACTCAAAAATCCATAACGTTCTCACCGTGAGGAATCCCACAAAACCAAGCCTGTGCACCCCTCTTCGCCGAGAGCTTTCCGACGGTACCAAAATTGTGACCAAAATATAAGAAAAAGTAATTTTCTAATTTTCTAAAATACTTCAAAATTCCACAACTTTCACACCGTGAGTCGGAACGCCACAAAACAAAGCCCATGCACCCCTCCTCGCTGAGGGCTTTCCGACGGTACGAAGATCGCGACCAAAATATTAAAAAAAGTAATTTTCTAATTTTCTAGAACCAAAAATAACTCAAAAATGCACAACTTTCACACCGTATGTCGGAATGCCACAAAACCAAGCTGGTGCACCCCTCCTTGCCGAGGGCTTTCCGGCGGTACCAAGCACACGACCGAGGGACGCACGGTCCGGGAGATCTCAACGTGACAAACAAAACAAAACAAAACAAACTACCTGTCTTAATAGAAGAGACTAGAGTGCCCTGTGGCGTTGCCACAATCAAAACAAAAGTAAAAGTAATTTTCTAATTTTTTTAGAACCAAAAACAACTCAAAAATCCATAACTTTTTCACCGTGAGTCGGAATGCCATGAAACAAAGCTTGTGCACCCCTCCTCGCCAAGGGCTTTCCGACAGTACCAAGATTGTGACCAAAATATAAGTAAAATTAATTTTTTAATTATTTAGTTCATAAAAATACTTCAAAATTCAATAACTTTCACACCGTGAGTCGGAACGCCACGAAACAAAGCCGGTGCACCCCTCCTCGCCGAGGGCTTTCCAATGGTACCAAGATTGTGACCAAAATATGAGTAAAAGTAATTTTTAATTATTTAGTTCATAAAAATACTTCAAAATTCAATAACTTTCACACCGTGAGTCGGAACGCCACAAAACCAAGCTGGTGCACCCCTCCTCGCCGAGAGCTTTCCGACGGTACCAAGCACGCGACCGAGGGACGCACGGCCCGGGAGATCTCAACGTGACAAACAAAACAAAACAAAACAAAACAAACAAACAAACAAAACAAAACCACCTATCTTAATAGGAGAGATGGAATAAGAACCAGTATAGGATTTACTCAATTTGAGTTCCGTATCGAACCCCTTGTTCACAGAACTCGAACCTCTCTTCCTCCAAAATTTGGAGATATAGTACACTGGTGGGGGTTGGCTCTTCCCTATCCGGATGGTTTTCATCCGGATAGGGATAGGGATCTCCATTGGTGGGGATGCTCTAAGGGGTAAGATTCACTTTCAAAATGGCTCTAGTCATGCGTGAAATCCGGTTGCAAGTATTGATAAGCTTGGACGTTAGAAGTAAAACCAAGCCTTCTTGTTTCCAAAAATAACCTGATATTCATATCATCATCAATGTTCCAGTTCTTTATGACAAATTTTCACAACCGCAAAATTGTGAAATCAAGTGGTCCCCAGGACTAACGTGGCTTTGAACAAGATTGCGGTTCAGTTGGCCAAAGAGCGTCTGGTAAGTGGGAACCAGCCACAGGTGCCCGCAGCGTTGTCTCTTTACACACATTTCTCGCGAATTTCAGTTGCTGCCAGCTTGCTATGCAATTCGTGAGCAACGTGGTTAATATGCGGTTCATATACGGAGATGATATTAGGGGCGGTATACTTGAAACTTGGATAAGCTACTATGATTTTTTTTTTTTTAAAAATCCAATAATGTAAAAACTGGCCGGGAGAAGTTGAGTTCAGTTGATACCAACACACTCTTTAGGGTGGGTTTATACTATGCCTAAGGCTGGATGGAAGGCTAGCTAGATTTGCCTTCAATCGGGCCCAACTTTTTTCATCCAACCCCCAGTTAATGTAAACCCCTTGGGCAGAATTTTAGGGTCGAATTTCCAATTCATGTGCTCTTGGATTTTCTCAATCATACTACTAAAATCACAAGATCTTCCGTAATATCACATTTTTTACACTGTGTGATATGACAGAGGTCTGATCCCTCTATAATATCATATTTATACACAATATGATGTTATAGAGTTCCAACGGCCATTTTACCTCTGTAATATCACACAATGTAAAAATGTGATATTACATAAATACAATGATATTATGGGGGTTCCATATTTCTTGGTTTCAGACTTCATTTTACTTTCACAATTCTATGATTTTCTAAGCTTTGAATGTTTTCAATTCTAATGTTCTTTTTTTACTACGAAATGATTTGAAGCTTTATTAAATTGAAGCAATTTTGGATTCTACAACAAAGTATTTACAAAGTTTTTGCAATTTGACAAATTTGCATTTCAATTTTTCAATTTTGGTCACCATTGTTTGTGAGTGAAGAAATTTATCAAGTGGTGGTGTCCTTGCAATGTTTTTATGTTTGCAAAGATATTTTTTATAAAAATTATGATATAAAGATTTTATGTAATTACTTCCTATTGCACAATATATGTATTTCCAAAGAATATTGTATGAAGATGTCAATATTTTCATTTAAAGATTATACATACTTTATTAATCTACATTCTATTACATGAGAAATTGATGAAAGTAATATAGTTAATGCGTAGCAAAGCAAGTACCAAACGCTAGTGCTCAATTAAAAATATATATAAAAATATGTTTGTTTATCTTTTGCTTCTTTTCTTTTTAATTAAAACAAAGATCTTTTTTTCTTTTTTTTTTTTCCTTTTTGTTTCTATATATTTTATTTCTAAAATAAAAAAGAAGTTTATTTATTTATTTATTTAAAAATAAAAAAGAAATTTAATGTTTTGGTTTTGCTCTTATATAGAATATGCATTTGTAATCAACATGTTTAATGCTAAAACATAGGTACTTCATTGTAGCCAGTTAGATGATGATTTTCCTTTAAAATTAAAAAAATAAATACATAAAGAAATTTGCTCTAAAAACACCCATGCTCTAAGAGTGATCATGACGGAGAGGTACGTTTTGCTTTATTGAATGTACTAGCGCAATTTAGGACATGGTCACTTTTAGTGACTGTTGCCTTTCAACTTAAAAAAATTCATAACTAATTACAAAAAGATCTAAAAATATGAAACAAATCAAGTCACCAAAAAAATATGAGGATAAAGGGTCTAACATACATAACTCCAATCAATTTATGACTTTTCAAAATCTACTTTACAATTTTTTAAATGAATCTTTAATGTGATTTTTTCTCCAAAATCTAATGTATTTGAGGCTCATTTCCAAAAGCCCTCAACACTATGAAAGTCAAGATTGTGATGGACACTCTTGTACAAAATCTTGAATTAAAAAATCATAATCAATCATTTTGAAAATTGGATTTTGATGCTAAAATTAGACTTAAAAAAGACTTTAAAAAATATATAAACTACTAAGAATAGCAACTTGGTTAAGTTTTATTAAACTTCAAAGTATTGTTCACACCAAAATTTGATGCCTTGGGCATTTAGAAATTAAGAACAATTCTATCAAATAAACATGTACCAAATTCCAAATAAAAATAAACATCTTGTGTTGAGTCAACTAAAAATGATTGGACCAAAAAAGCTTTAAATCTCATATTCAGTTCAGTACAATTTTATAGAACATCTTATCAAACGAACAAGACTGTATATATTATATTAGAATAAGTTCTTATATTATATTATAATGAGTTTATACAATGTATTATAAATTGTGTACACTTTTGTCCCAAAGCTCCCAAACTTAGTCCATTGCTCCCAATTTCAAACTGAAATATTGACAATAGATTAGAGCTCCAAAAATCCAGCAATGCATATTGGTGAAAGTTTCTTGAGCTCACAATCAACAAGCACGCACCAAAATAAAAAAACAAAGGACTTTTGCATTGGTAGATGGTGGAGATTTATACAATCCAGCAGAGGAGTCCAATTTGACCCCAATCCAGCCCTAGATGGGAGTTCGGGCCACCCAAAACCTTGTCTTGATGCTCCCTTGGAGCCGAATGGTTTGGCGCCAAAACCATGCCACCTAAGCCGACACGTAGGATGAGTTGTAGTTCCATCCGGCCCCAAGTATAAACTAGCTCTGTTAGTCACAAATAGAAACAAACAGCTATGGTTTGAGAGATTCAAGTATTACGTACCATTGGCTTGGTTTTTGAATGGAAATCACCTACCGAATTAAATATCCTTACATTTCATTGTAGATGTGGCATAGTTAGCTTTTATCAATACATGGCCCCCTACCCTTCTATCCGAAGTCAACAAATTGTTAGAAGTTCATTTCTTAAGAAAAAATAAAAAATGCACCACTAGAAAACAATCCTAGTCACACTTTGTTCTTCACAACCAATTGGAGAGAAATCATACATTGCATGATACATAAAGCAAGAAAGTGGTGATTTATAAAAAAAAATAAGTTTCATACTAGGGATAGTCACAACTTTATCAATCATCCCATTCTCAATCTTCAAAGACTATGGGGACATGGCATTGTCTTGTTGGCTCTTTGTTGGCTTGGAGATCTCATTTTGCGAAGATTGTGAATGGCCATTTTTCTCCTCCAGAGATGAAGGATGGTCATGAAGAAGATTTCTTCATAGAACTTTTCACTACTCCATTGTGCACTTTCACCCCGCCTTCGTTGAGTTTACTTTCACCTTGAGTTTCATAGCTTCGCAACCTCTCTAGTTATGCGTTATCTTCACGTTTTACATGTTTGTTGTGTTCTGCATTTCATTTCTTTTCAAGAGTTCTCCTTGATCAAGAGCTTCCTAATTTGCATAGATACATCTTGTTATTCATTCTCCACTCTCATTCTCCAAACAATAGAAAAGGGGTATCACACCTTCACAATTTCTAGCTCCAAATTGGCTCCTCTTTTCTCTCCTCAACTTCTCATTCTTCATTCTTCATAAAATTTTCGTTTCCAGAGAAGGTTTGACTACCTGCATTACCAAGTAGCTGGAAAGGATGTAAATGTACACACCTGTTGTTAGTGCAAATGTTGTTGTTAGTGCAAAGAATCGATTGGTGAGTGGAGAGATTCCATTGCAAAAGAGTGAGCAGCGGACGCCCGGGGCAATCGCGGAGACCGATGACGCCCTTTCACCGAACCCTTGAGCGACGGGAGATGCGGAGCGCCTGCATTAATGATGAACTCCTCCGCTGACCTTTCTCCGCACTTGATGCGATCGATGTCACCAACACACTCCTTTCCCCTGTAGCGCCGCATCTGGAATTCTGGACCCTTCTGGTTGCTGGCCCCCGGACGTTGGGAGAGAGCTACAGTACCAATGGCTGACGGAAGGCGACTATCATCATGCGGCAGTCCGACTAAGGTGCCGCCCCGTTAAGTGCGCCTGTAAGCACGGCAGTCCTGGTTCCGGCGTTCTTCCTCAGCGCTGACCTCTCGAGGAAGCTCAATTGTTTTTAGTACAGTATGGATTGACCATGAATGCTGGCCTCATGAAACGCATTGATTTGAGTTGTGATTTCAGTCCTGGGTCGAACAGGAACCAGTTTTGTGGGGGTGTTTTTTCCCATTTTTTTATGAAGTGCCAACTGAAAAAGTGGCGATATTAAATGAATGTTATAGTGGAGTTCTTAATTTAAACATTCATCCACATATTGGATGGAAAATATCACGTGCTTGTACTAAAAACATATTGTTGCAATATTGTAATAGTATACTTTCAATGGATAGAGTACACCCCCATTGAAATTGTATTGTTGTAGTACTGCAACAATATGTTTTTAGTACTCTACTAGTGGTTGGTGCTTGCTATGCTACGCATTCACCATTAGAATTTCATTAGAATTTTTATGTATTAGATAGAATGCAAAGCAAGAATTTCAAAAAATCTTTAGATAAAAATTACTAAAATCTTCATGTAAGCATAGAAATGCAATAGAAGTATAAAACCAAGAAAAGCAATGGAATTGCTACCTTTATAATATCACCATATTGATCCTCTTTAACATCACCTCAATTGCAATGACTGTATTATTTTTATAATATCACCCTTTGCAAAAAGTGATATTATAGAAGTGATTGTGAACTGCTACTCTATTTCAGTAATATCACATTGTGTGAAAATATGATTTCTATGTATGCATGATTGGAAATATTTTTATAAAATAATTAAAATAATTATTTTAAAGACTTATGGAAATCATTATCATGCATTCTATTCAAATATATCAAATTTTTGCTAATATGTGATACAATGAATGCGTAGCATAGCAAGCACGAGTCCCTAGTATTAATGATAACATTTGTGATATTACAGAGGGAGTTATGATTTTAGTAGTATGATTGCTTAACCATTGCAACAATATTGTTGCAATGAGGGGCTTTTTCTTGATGATGTCCATATTTTGTTTTCATCCACAATTAGGCTATTACATCCAAGATTGTTTTTTAATTGAAATTTTTGGCAATTTTTTGCCCTTATAATACTATTAGTATTCTCATGGCATGGTACAAGGCCCATTACTTTGGTACAAATGGATGCCAAATCACCAAAATAAATGTTGATTGGAACCAATGAGGATCACTAGCTAAAGTTTATTGCATGCTAGTTGCAAAGTAGCATATTTATTTTTGGCAATTTATCAAAAAATAATAATCTTGAAAAGACCTTTGTGATGAGAGTGTAGGGAATTTGGAGGGTTTTTTTTTCTATATTTCGCCAAATTCATCCAAGTGAGACATTAGGGAAAATTTCAGCCCTTTGGAGGGTAGTTTGATTGCATGCAAATGGAAAAATGGAAAAAATATCAACCAAAATCATATCACAAAGAATCTTCCCAATGAAAGTTAGCTTGTATGCCTTGTCAGATTGGTGATGAATTTTTTTCACTATATTTGCACACTAGCAGAAAGTCAAACAAACTCTATAAGGTTTAGATTTTCTCTAATGGATTGGGGGTTTGCCTAAAAAAAATATTAGTAAACTATAAAATACAAATTAAAAAATATAGTTTACAATAATATCTTATACATGATTGCCATATGAACAACATGATTTGAGGACAAAAAAAATTACCATGTTTGCAAGTTGTTTTTTCTTTAACCCCTAAATGTTCAACTTGTAGACAATAAGGTCAGTTTTGAAATTTTATAATAAATAAGTGAAACTCTTTCAACATATTTATATGGCATTGATAAACCAAATGTGTACAACATTCTTTCTTCTTCCCATTGATATATTACATGATTTTTTTTTTAAGCTTCCTCAATGAATATTAATTGAATGAAGTGCAATTTTACAACATTCATCATCTACCTAAGGATTAAGCACTTTGGTGTTGATGTTGTATAATGAATTTGAATGAAAAGAGAAAGATGAATGTTCTTCATATGAACAACAAAAACAATTGGTCCTTTAACTACATGTGAAGTTGCAATTGAAGGGCTAACCTAAAATTGGAGGGCAAATGAAGGACAACATTATGAAGTCTATAATATCTATATAATATAGGTTATACATGTTGATTAGAAGGTATGAGATATATATGTAGATGGATGGAGGGCAATTGGTTTTTGGGTGGCAAATTTTTGTCACACTAACAAGCTTGTGGCACTTTGCAATTTAAAAATCTTCTTGGAAGGAGTATGGGGCCAAAGTAAGGTCCAGAGGTAGCTTGTATAATTAATCACGGATAGTGATTGGAGCATTAGAGGTTACATCATAAATATAATTGGCAATGTTCATTGGGACAATGCATCTTCAATAGAATTGGCATGCTTGTCTAAAGTGTGCCACCCTAAAAAGTAGTTGTATTGCAGGAATACCATAACATTCTACACCACTCTTCTAACACCCCTCACCTTATTTGTAGGAAAAGAGGGATTTACCTCTTTGCTAGATACTTAGATTGAGTAAGGATTAAAATTTCCATTTTTCAATGCTTGCACTACAAGTGAAACTGGTCCTAATTGATAGAAATCAACTAGTCCTAATTGACAGAAAATTGACAAGTTTCTGTCACTTTGGACAAAAAATTGTCCGAATTGATAGAAAATTGTCCAAATTGACAAAAACCTGTCAATTTTTTGTCAATTAGGACTAGTTGATTTCTATCAATTAGGACCAGTTTTTGTCAATTTGGATAGTTTCTCTTGTAGTGTTGCTACGTTTCTTTTTGTTGGAAGACCACCCTACATTTTTAGGAATTGAAAGGGATCCTCCAATGAAAAATTAAGAATATTATAACACTATGGTCTTATCTTTAAAAGGGGGCCGGCCTATTTGCACATACTCAAACTTCAAAATTCTTTACTCAAAACACTTTCATTTTGTAACTATATTTGAATGAATTTCTCACATTCACTTTTCAAAGATGAAATTGTGTGTCTTCTATAAAATTTAATCCTTAAAGTTCTTTGATTATTTTTCACATAAAGTATTTGAAATTGTCATTTTTTAGGGATGAAAAGCTTTTCAGCTTTTCCTACATCCCTTTGTACTTATGTAGTTTATCTTTGAAAAAATTTCTATAAAAAATGTATATATACCCCAATTTTTACGTGTTAACCTTTGAAGGTCAATGAGGTCAAAAAATAGCCAATGGGTGATTTTCAAAATTATTATAAAAATGAAGAATGCTCCTAGTACTAGTCCAAAAATTGAATCATTTTTAGTTAAATACTTTAGTATCAAATCTTGTTATCCCAAGGTTAATCACTTGCTTTAAAATGTAGTTGATAATCTAAGAAAAAAATTTAAGGAAAACAATGTATGTATGTATATATGTATATATGTATATATCTATATTTATCTATATCTATATTCATATCTATATCCATATCTATATCCATATCTATATCCATATCTATATCCATATCTATATCCATATCTATATCCATATCTATATCTATGTATACAACATGTCATACATAGATAGAAGGATTAATGTTTGATTACTCTCTTTGTTTAAAATTATAATCATAAAATATCAAAGATGTAAAATCTTTGAATTTTACATCCCAAACTTTTTGAAATTTGAAAGTTCAAGGCTCTCCATTTAAATTTCTAAATTTCTAAATTATTTGATTTTAAGTTTTACATTTACGTTTAAATTTATCAAATCATTAATTAATTTTATTAAAACTTTAAATATACAAAAATATTAAAATTTTAAGTGAGAAATAATCTTTACTACTAAATTTGTATTGTTAATTGTTAATCAAATTGCTTACAATACTAATAGTTTTTAGGGAAATAGGTCGACTCAAGAACATTGCATTGTTCTAGTAATGACACTTATTTACCACAATCATACTATTTTGAAATAGTATGTCACTAATTTTCTTGGTGACACTAATTTTCTTGGTGATGCTAATCCCGCCTATCTATTCTTTCTAAAGTTCAATCCTACCAATATCCAATTATCCATACCTTAAGTTAGTTTATATGTTTTATTTGTTTTATTTGTTACGGTGAGATCTCCGAAATCACGTGCTTGGTATTGTTAAAAAGCTCTTTGCTAGGATGGGTTTAGGGACTTTGTTTTGGATCTCATGACAGAAAAGATATTGAATTTTGAAGTTTTTATGAGTAAAAAATCAGAAAATCAATTTTACTTTTCTTTTGACTGTGGCAACGGCCGGCCCAGGGCACACTCATTAAAATATTAGGTAGACGGTCCAGAAAGGCGCCATTGAACTACCTGCTGGCTGCGATTGGAAGACTCGTTGAAACTTTTGTTTTTTCTATATTTTGAGAGAAAAGGCAAATTCAAATTAAACCGGCGAAGCAATTTACCAACAAACCATTAAGTTAAAAGAGTATTGCAAAATGCATTTCCACCCAATAGATTTCATAATATATTTTTAGGCTCTCGAATCCCAGAAAGTCAAGAACAAGGTGTCTTCCAAGCGGCAAATTACGGTTACCGCGAACTTGAAACTTGGAACTGTAGTGCCGGTACGATTCATCAGATTCCGGACTTGGTTCCCCCGATTCCCAACTCCCAAGAAACCGAAACCAGTTCGGGAATCCCGAGTCCCGAGAGTGATCGATCAGGGTACTGCACTACTGCTATCGACCGATCGATCGATATATCTTCACGTCGAGTCGAGCGGGAATGGACAGTGGCCCAGCACGATTCTCGATCGAAGCTAAGACGACTCATTCGAAGCTGGATCGAACTCAGTTCTGGGCGGGACTTTCTGATTAAATTAAGCCTTTCCAATTGCTTCATGGTTGATGCTCTCCCTCAATTCTGCAACGTGGTACAGCAATGGCACCCTCGAATCGGAGACCTCTCGATCGATCCCGTTCTAGTCGCCACTAGATTCTCTGTCTTTTGACTCTTTTCGTTTCCGTTTTGGTTGGAAACCGGACTGATGATTGCCTTCCAAACTGGAAATGCATAATTGGATGGTCGTGTGTTGCATATTCGATCCAGCGTTGGAGGTGAGGAGGATATGCTGAAGGGAGGGCCGGGGAAGATGTTGTTTGTTGAGCGGGAAATTATTGCCTCGAAGATTAGATTCAGAAGAGATCGATTGAGTTGTACTGAAACTGTACAGTGAGTGCTTACCCTAAATAATTGAAACTTTTTCAAAATGTCTATGTCATTAGAGTTAATTAGAAAGTTAGGGGTGTTTACACTCAATGTTAGGGGTGATGTTTGCAATGTGAATTTGGTTTAGAAGTAGGTCTAAATTTGTTCCTAAGATCCTCAATAATAACACTCTTTAACACCAAGTGAGAACAGATCGGCACTCTTTAACTAATTATGGACTTATCCAATAATTATGGACAGAATTGGCGATTTTGTGATCCCTTCAAAAGCTCCAAAACATGAAAACTCATCGGAAAGTATCGACAGGCAACCAACATTTTAATGTAATGTACAATTTGTATAGTATAGAATTGCAACACTCTTAATGAAAACAATACATACATTATAAGGAAGTAGCTTTCTAAATAGAAATATCAAATCTGACTATATAAACAACAAATCTTGACAGGTAAACAATTTGATTGCAAATATAACAAGTAGCGAATGAAAAAAGTGCAATCATTTAGATGTATTTTCAAACAAAATTGTACAAGGTTGATGTCCTATGTATTGATTGGTAACTGACTAAAGAATTGAAAATTGAACCCTAAGCCCTAACCCTGAATTTGAAATACATTCTAAGAACTAGAGAATTAGTTAGCCTATTGGTTGGTAGACAATAACTATTCATGGATACGGATATCCAATATTGATGATAGCAGACAATTAATTATTGACATTGATACCGTGGAACGGTATAACTAATTTGGTATGAGCAGGTGCCAATATGCAACCAATGTATTGACCGATGGCCAATACCAAAGTAATGTATCATCTCCAATAGCCTATACATAGCTAATGTCTCAGCCAATAGTTGACACATAACTAATGCATCGTCCCAAAGTTGACACAAAATTATACAAAACTATTGTAGCGGCTGATAGTCCACTAAGAACTATTGTATCGTTCCAAAGCCAATATACAACTACAATATTGGCCAGTAGTTGACACACAACTACTACACGAAGCAACAACCAACCAAAAATGAGTATCGGCTAACGACCAACAAGTAATCGTCAATTACAAGCTCAATCTTGTCCACCATCATCAATATCTCGATCAATCGTGGCACCAACAACTTCCAAGTTTGCTAGTGCTACGGTAACGGAAGTGTCAGGAATGACATGCAAAAAAGACATTTAGTAAAAGTACAAGACAATATTCACATAAACTATTTGGGGAAGACATTGTTCCTTTGTCCATCTACGAGTCCAACACTCCCTTATAACAACGCTCTTGCCTTCTTTCTTCCTTTTTATAGGAGTCCACCATTCAACCTTGAAATTCCCATAAGTTGGGCCTTGGGTTAGATCAACACATTCCAACACTCATCTAAACCAAACTAGAAGGTAATTATCATCATTAAGACAACATAAAACAAAGTCCCCAAGCAAGACATCTCTATATGGATTGAAACTCAACTTTGGTCTGTCCTTAGTAGGTCCACAATATGGGTAGGGTTCCACATCATCCTCTGGAATAATGTCCTCTGCAATAGGAGAATTTGGTCCATATTACTTATTAATAAAGACTAGGACATGATCTCATGTCTAGTTGGAGAGTGGCCAAAATCCCTCTTGAAGTTGTGAAGGAATAGTGGACAATGGAGAATGAATCTCTGCAAGGATTCGTATCCAGTATGCTACAATTCCATCCATTTCATTAGTGTACCTTTTGTTTCGTGCCATACTAGACTTCCAGAAGTCAATGTACTTGGCAATTCCATTTTTAATGAAGCTCTGTTTCTCAATACATTCGCCAATGTGTGCAACTTCTTTCTCGACATTCAACTTCCATGCATTGACCTCCACATTTCTCCACAAGGCTTTAAAGAGAACAAGTTAGGTACGTCAATTGGAATTCTAGGATTGCCTTGAATGTTTGCCCTCCACATTTTCACCGGTTTCTTTGGAGGTAGCTATGATGAATTTGTTGCTCGTTTTTATACCTCATGACTGGCCACCTTTGATTTGAACCATCCTCTTGAATGTAGAATTTGAAGAGATGCTTATTTTCAAGGCTGATAATTTTGTTGACTCCATCGTGGTGGAAGTCTTTCACATATGACTTAAAGTCTGCGACCTCTTGAACAAACTCTAGAATAAAGGCCACTATCTTCTAAAAGTCCATAAAGGCCTTTATGAGATCTGCAAAGACATAGGTATTCTTCCTCTTAATTAGTTTTGATAAGTAACAAAAGTGCGCATCTACGTTTTCATGGATATGACCTACAATAAGAAATCCAACCGTCACTTCCCTAAAGATTCGTCTTATAGTAAGTAATGAATAGAAAGCCATAAAAAATTTGTTCTTGTTCTCGAGGGGTGCACTTAGTTCTACTATAGCAAATCACGTGCAAATAAGTGGTTTTTAATAAACTATAATTTTAACTTCAAATTTTAAGCATTGTTTACTAATGACTATAGGATTCTACTTTCAAAATTTCAAACTCAAATAAAATATGGAATGATTTCTAGAAGAGGTTAAAAATGCACTAAAATGACATGGTTTTTTTAACTCAAATATTTTTAGAGAACACATTTAGATGACCATTGCATCAATATTCAACTCAAAATGAGCTCTCAATAAAGAGTTATTTTTAGGAATTTTTAATTCATTTTTTAGATAATTTTTTATTATATAATATAGGGGTGTGAAAGTTGTTTTTAGTTCTATAGTGTATCTTTTTACTTCAAAAATTTGTAACTAATTATTATTAACAAATAAATATATCAACAATTCAAAACATAAACTTTCAAAGTAGAAAAATATATTCATATTTTTTTTCATTTAATTGTATTTAAAATTCAAAAAATATATAGGGAGTCCAAAGTTTTGTTTGCATGTGATTTTTAATGGACACTGACACTTTAAGTGACCCCCCAAGTTCTTGTTGTCCTTGGCTGAGTTGTCAAGTTGTAAGTATAGTTTTGGGAAAAGTGGAACACTAGATCGTCTGGTCTCAGGAGCGGATGTAATGTCCTCCATTGCCTTCAGAGTGGAGGATGTGCATTTGGATTTTATGTGGAGTAAAGCCTTGAAAAAACTGTTTTGAAGTGGAGTTGTAAACTACTATTTAGACTCTTGCATAGGTGGCCTCTCCAAAGTACGCAGGACACGGCACAACAAAGATATAGTAAAATTAGAATTCCCTAGCCAAAGTGAAGTGGCATAATGTGCATATGCTCACTAGTAGAAAACGCAAAAATTTCTGTTGTTTCGGTGACGTTGTTTTGGTCACTAAACAACAAATTTCTGCTGAAATTAACAGAAATTAACAGATTTCTTGTTGTTTAGCAGAAATTTGTTGTTTAGTGACCAAAACAACGTCACCAAAACAACAGAAATTTCTGCGTTTTCTACTAGTGGCTCCATCGCCATGATTGTGGGTGAACATGCCTATACACGAAAGCGGAATCTGCTCTAGACCAGCAATTGCTTTAGTCAATCTCTACATTCGGGGAATAGCGGTCTTGGTTGTATCTATCTTGTTGTGAATAATACAAAGGAACTCAGACGGACTTTGAACAGATTGCGCACTTCAGCCACTATAGATATTTCGGCAAGCTCTCTGGTAATTGAGGTGCTGATTTATGTCATCCACTAGTGACTGCCATTCGTCACCTCGAGGATATTTGGCAATGCATTCTATAAGCAAGTCACATTTGATGTACTCCGAGAAATTATTGCCAACAGGCTTTACTTCAACATTTCAAAAATGGGATTTGCAAAGCCGACTAATGGCAGATTGAGAAATAGGTTTCAGATTGCATTTTTCATTAACCTATTTATGACAATAAAACTAAAGCATCAAAAGTGGAAATTCAAAATCTAGAAGCTGACAAACTCTACACAAGTCTATCAGCTAATGGTCGACAGAAGTCTATCGGCTACTAGACAACTAAAACCTATCGGCTATTGGCCAATAGAAGTTTATCAGCTATCGGCTACTGGCTGATAAAAAGATATCAGCTAGTGGCCAACACAATTGTATTCAATACCAACTAATACATGTTACAGAGGTACTAGTTGACACAAATCAATCATGCAAAGAAACTAATACATGTCTACTAGCTACTAGTCGACAAGCCAATCGTTGAATTGCTAAAATAAATAGATCTATTTTCAAATACTAACATCTCTGAGATGTAGATATCTCATAGTAATATACAGGCGATTCTTACATAATTGACTTCTTCCTACATGCGGTTCCAATTCAGAGTTGATGGAACGACTTTGAAATTGTCCACTTACGTATGACCGATGGCTCTAAATTCATTTGGCATCTTATCACAATTCTCGTTGATGATTGTAGTTAGAATTGCTTGCGCTTGATTTGTTTGTGGACGTGGTCGAAGAACCCTGGTATTACTATGGATTCTACTTATGCAACCTAAAAGAGCGGTGCTTTTGTAGATTTGATAAGCTGACTTTGAAACTTTGTGAATGATATACCATGTGCTCTCACATATGTCACGATTAGCAAGGGTAATGTATTTCTTTCCTAGACATGCATCTAAATGTAGTTGATTTTGAACATTGTAAGTTGTCTCTCTTATGGATTCAGAAGTGCTTGGGTAGTACCTGCTTCATACATGATGGTCTATCCTTCGCACTCATTGAGGACCTTCAAGTCACTTTTTGGAATAGAATGCACATTGAAATGTTTTGTGGTACCTCAAGTACTCGTACAAAAAGAAGATAGGGGTTCCTAGAAATGACCTTTTCAACCACTGCTTGATCTATGTAGTAGAGGCCCTCCAATGTTAGAGCAACCTCTATTCCCTTTCTCAATTTCCATCGTCTAGAGCTACCATTCTTGGTAAACAATGTGATTGGATTGGTATCCAGTCCCATCTTAAAAGATCTCTTTATTTTTTGGATGACACAAGGAGCTTTAAAGTTCATGTGGCGGCCAATGCACGAGGCGAAACTTGTTGGCTAAAGGCCGATCCAAGAAGTACAAGATATCGGCTACTAGCCGACAGTTCAGGTGTAAAGGTAATCAGTAAGGTATCGCTAGTGGCCCCCGGTGAAAGTGTAGAGTATCGGCTACTAGTCGACATAGGAAGTATTAGGCTTTAGCTAGTGCTTGACAGTGAAGGTTTTCAATATCGGCTACTAGTCAACACAGGAGGTGCAAAACTTAAGCTAATGTTTGACAGTGAAGGTTTCTAATATTGGCTAGTGGCCAACATAGGAAGAACAAAGATTAGATTAGTATTGGTAGCAGTGATTCAGTGAAGGTGCCTAATATCGACTAGCAACCGACACAAGAGACTTAGTAGAAAACTAAAGAAATATAAGTGTAGAAGAGTGTAAAGGTAGAAAAGTGAAAAAATAGAAAAATAAAACTTAAAGTTAAATAGCTGAATGTACAAAAAAAATTTATAATTTGGATTGAATATGCTTTCTAAAAAGGAATATCTTGTGCAACAATGCAAAATTGAATTAGAAAAGAATTCTTGAGAATTTACACAAGTATGAAATGTTATTGTCAATTGACTTGACTACAAATGTCTTTGCAATGGAGATACACTAATAACTCTGAAATCCCTAATTGTAATCACGAGAAATTTGTAAATGAGTTCTCTCAAAGACCTTCACTACATCGTGTTGAGTTCGGGCACTCACAATTTGAGCTCTAAGTGCTCTCTCATACAATTTCAATTCACACAATGTGGAAGAAGTTTCTCACATTCTAACTCAAAGCACTCTTACAATCTCTGCAAGAAGTTGCTCAGAATTCCAACAAATAGGATGCTCACAATCTTTGCAACAAGTTGCTTACAATCTGCGGCTCAAAGCACTCACAAGTTGCAACAAACACACTTACATTCTTACAATCTCTCCAGGAAGTGCCCTCACAAACTCTCCAGTAAGTCACTCACAATTTTTGCATGCGTTGCCAATTCCTATTGCACCAACAGAGTGATTGTATGTAGGAAAGTGAGAGAAAGAAAGTCCTCCCAATTTCAGAGTGGCAAATTCAAAATCTACCCAAAATGGTGACATATAATGGGGCTTCATTTCAAATTTGAATGTCAATATAGACAAGTTAGTGGGCTGTGAATTCAAATTGCCACTTGAATTCAATTATTCAGACAAGTAGTGGGGCATGATCACAACCTCATCTAAAAAAAGACAATCATTGCTTGGAAAGCCCTACTGACTGTAATGTTTTGACACTCTAGATAGATACGGTGGCAATGAATGTATTGATAATTCCTGTGGCAATTTAAAGAAGGTTGGATGAAAAGGTGTAGATGAATGGAAAATGATTGACGGAAGTACTCGAGTATAGGAGGGGGGTATACTCCCTAGAGACCTTTGGGGAGAAGCTCATTTGCATGGCTTTTCTCCTCTCTCTTCTCTTCTCCTTTCTCCTCTTCTCTCTGCGTAGTAAGAGTTGTTGTTTGACGCAGTTTCAATGTGGGCTATTGCTTGATACACTTTCAGTGTGAAAAACTTGCGTGATAGTCATCAACCGATATAGTAGTTTCATCTGCCAATAGAATTTTTCCTTTAGCCATCGATAGAAAGTCATCAGCCGACACATCGGAGGCATCGGCCGATACATTTGTGGAGCAACCACCGATATATAGTCATCTGCCAATACAACAAAGGCATTAGCCGATATATTTATCAAATAGTTGTCAATATATTTGCAAGAGCGTCAATGGATAGGATTGGAGCAATACGAGTTTGGACCAAGATTCTTGGGCATGGCGACTCCAAGCGATCAAGAACAGAGGTATGATTCCAGAACCATCTCTTCAGTTGATTATCGACAGGTAGTCCATACAGAACATGTGAACCTTATAACCGTTCACTAGATCAAAGGTATATTCAGGGCAAATAGGTTGGACACCAACTGATAGGATAGTTGTGTATCAGCTACTGGCTAATATAGTTTTAGTATGTCGGCTACTAGTCGATAGGTATTTGTTTATTGGATGTTGGTGGATGCAATTTCTGTATGTCGACCGCCAACCAATAGCGAATGTAGTTGTGTGTTGATCGCCAGCCAACAAGGTAGTTGTGTATCAACTATTGGTTGATATAGTTCTAGTATGTTGGCTACCAACCAATAGGTAGTTGTCTATTGGGTACTTAGATATAGATTTCATGTGTCGGTTGCTAGCCAGTAGGGTTGTGTATATTGGCTATTAGCCATTACAATTTTAGTACGTCGACTACTAGCCAATAGGGTATTTGTGTATTGGGTACTACCGAATAGATGGATTTCAATTTGTGACCAATATAGCTTATTTATTGTCTTGTTGATTCTTGTACTAATGCATTTCTCATTCCTTTCAGAAAAGCACCCATTTTAGCAAAATGGCTTGGCAAGCAAATTGGAGAATCTTTTGTTATATGGAAAGGAAATTGTCCACGCAATGTCTGGAAGGAGAATCCAAACATTCAGAAATGGGGCCTTTGCTAGAGAGAAGAACCAAACAAATGGGATCAAATAGTTTGCACAATTGTGGTCAATAATGTTGTCATGCCCAGCAAGGGCAATGTCATGAATGTTGTTGACGTTGGGAAGATGTCGACATCTTGATTTGCCTTCATTCCATCGGTGATCTGGAGAGGGAGTCGAACTATCTTGTAGTTGCCTTGCCATGGAGTACATGCTCTGAGGAAATCAATGGTCCGTTGGCTTAAGCTCAGGGTATGATGTTTGAAGGTAATCATCCTACAAGTGCTAAGGAGTTACTCATGGCCTGGCATTCGTTGAACGGTGGGCAAGACTTTCAAAACGCAAAGGCAGCTATTGTGGTTAAGAAGGTCTCAAAGCCACGGAAAAAAATGGATGGCGTTGAGGTTTTCAACCGATTGTCATTGCAAAGGGAACTCCGACAACTCCGACAAAGTAGAAGGGGAAAGAAAAACAGAAATCCGACAAGATGGTATTAATGCTAGTCGCTAGAAGACATCCTCTTCAGAACAAACAAGCTCACTAAGAAGATCAAGGATACCGAAGAGGGCGCAATCTATCGAAGCTTGGAGCATGGACTTTCTCATGCATTTCCATACAAAAAAGAGCAACTTCAAGGGTTAATTCCTTTGGACAGACTGCACATTGCACCAACTGAATTGAAATATCTTGCAGTGTTAGCGGACTGTCTTAATCAAGTGTGTGTAGAGAACAAATTTGCATTGTAAATTTTTATTTTGTTGTATTAGCTAATAGCCATTCTTTTTTGTCAACTAGAAACCGACAAAACATATCGGCGTTACTTACATATTTTATGTGGTTGGATTCTAGGTTAAGCGCATCTACAAGGGATATGGATCAATTTAAAAGAAGCCAGAGATTTATGCAATTTCCTTGAAGTGGGTTCTACAACTCAGAGATAAAGGATTAGATGCAATAATGGATTGATTCTATGCTAGACAAAGAATTCGAAGTTACTTTGGAGTCGGGTGAAAAAGTTCCTTGGTGGAATGCTCCTATTGCCCATTAATAAATTATTAGAGGCCAGTATATGGTCACCACATGCCACGAGTTGGCAGAAAATCACCTAGAAGGTTTTGATGCCCGAAATGACCTCCTATAGTTTGAGGTCATTCTAGTCTTTAGTCAAGATCCATTAACTTTGGTTCGCATCTCGAATGCATTGAACTTAAACATTGTGGAGAAGGTTGCAAAGGAAAACTTTCGATCATGTGTTGAGCTTGGGAGACAAGCTTGGGTGAATGCTGGGTGCTCAGAGCCTTACAGAGGTGGTGGTAAATCGTCACTGACGTTTGAGGTATTACTCTCCTATCTTTGTGTATTTATCTACTCTATCGGTTGCCTTATGTTTGTTTGATGTATTGTTATGTTGTTGTCGGCTGCTAGCCAGTACATTCTGCTTGTGTATTGGTTGGTGGCGGTTCTTTATTCCTCTCGTGTCAGCTACCAGTTGTTAGATTACTTTGTGTTGATTTCATAGGTTGCAAAAGCAAAGATTTTGGGGCACTTTGTAGAAGAAAGGGGTTGTAGTAAACTTCCACTCTTTTTCGTGAATGATTTGACTTGGATACTCTAGAATCAAGTGTTTGATGCTTGGGAAGAAGGAAAACTTATCTCTGAGGAAGTATGTGTCTAAGGAAAGGCAAATGATTTGTTTGCAAAGCCCATCATGAACATCAAGAAGTCAGATGTGACCACAACTCTTGGTCTTCAAGACTTTGACCTATAAAAGCTAGTGCAAGAAATTCTTGCCAAGAGAGTCAGCATCAAGAATACAGCAAAACTACAGGCTACGGGTTGCTTAACTCTATTGGAATGGTACATGGATAAGAAGCTCAATTAGGTCATTATGAACGAGCTCATGTGGATGAAGAAGCAACATGCACTGCCTTGCAAGGATGTTGACTGGATTCTCTACACCAATGCAGCTTGGCAAAATTTGGATGGTGAATTTGGCTACACTCCTTCAGTCGTCCGCAACATTTGGAAGGAGTTTAAGAAGGACATGGAAAGCAACAAGTGGTTGGATGGCTACATTTCCGTGATGAGTCCTACGACTAATAAATTGCCTAATGGAATGGCCCCGACATTCTTTTACACAGCTCTTAAGAAGTTCACCATGGCGGAAGTTACTACTGAAAATACTAAAACACCTGGTGCAATACTAGGTATTGTCAAGCGGACATTTGAGCCAGTGAAATTTGAGTGTTGGCATGCTCTGACAATGAATGACGTATTTAAATCCTTCAAAATAGGTTCCGAGGTCTTGGATCTTCAACCAGGCACTCCATTGATATTTGTTCTAGTTGCCTACTTGCTTGATGGTGTGGAGAAGTTGATTGTAAGGAATGAAATCACTTAGATTGCAGAGAAAGCAAAACATATTCCCCCTAGAGAAGAACACTTCATTGATGATACGCATGATGATGACAAGCAGAAGCCACCGGAGATTCCACTTCCAATGTTCTTCATTGGAAGTTCTTGGGTCCGAGATAATGTCATATTTGCTACGAATCGATCAGAGAAATCCTGGTTTATGCACACAATATATTACCAATGAGGATCTTAGTATAGCTTCAAGTTCCAACATGATGTGAATGCAAAGCCATTGGTGACCTTGTTGATCTCTTATCTTTACCTACACGATTATCCTATATGCTTCCCTAGGTTTAAGAAATTTACCAATATTCCTAAGTCTTTGGAACCATTCAATTATCCTATTCCAGATGAAGTTGACTAGGATAATGCAAAGTTAGCTATGCTCTATTGGAACAAATTGTAAACCCAAGTATGAAAACAACCTTAGAAACTATTATTAACATTTGGAGTGGTGGAAATATCATGGAGATTGCTCTGGTATTACTCTTAGACCTTATATGACTGCCTTCCATTTTACTATTTCATTCATATTCTTTTTTGGACACTAGCCAATAGGATTTCATTGACTTTGTGTCGGCTATTACCCAATAGATTTCTTATTCATTGATTTCTTGTTATTGTATAGGCTACTATTTCATGAATTGCTAATACCGAGCACAATTCTTACCAATTGATTTTCTACTATTTTGTAGTGAACTGGAAGACCTATTCAAAAGTTTGTACTAAGAAATATGTGGTTGCAATCAAAGTATTGTATTGGTTGCTAGTTGACAAGAAGGAAGTTTTGGGACAAAAATTGTTGATCTAACAAGGGGTGCTAGAAAGAAGCAGAAAGCCTTGAGCCCTGAGAAGTTAACCATTAATCTAGGGGATGACCATAATGGATTCCCGTGTACATCTAGACAAGGTTACAACTTTGATGTATTTATTTCCATAGAGCATGAGTTGTCTGAGCCTGAAACTGTGAACCCTTCGTCTCCTGTTCTTCCATTACATCGTGGTGAGTCCAATCCAGAGGCAGAGTATAAACCCCCTCCCACGACAAAGTCTATAGATGAATCTTGTCCTAATAATTTAGCACAAGGTCTATCCAATATACCCCTTCTTGTTCCTCTTTAGGTACCACCTCCTTCAAAACTGATAACTAAATTGCCAGAAAGGCATCAAGTTGTAGGAAGATGTGAATATAGGCTCGTGGAGACAAGAGTAGTGAGAGGACACCAGAAGTCATCAACCCGCAAGCAATCTAGGGGTGAAGAAAAGGAACGTATTGATTGATAGCCAATAGATGCTACATCAAGACCTTCAGAGCCTCGTAGAGGAAGAAGTAAAGGCAATCCATCAAACTCTCAAGAGTCATAAAAGTCTACTTTCTCCAAGGCAACAATCAGCCGGAAGAAGTGTGGTCAACATGTCCAACGAGCAATTGTCTCCGATAGTTGATCAGTAAGTTCAATCTA
This sequence comes from Climacium dendroides, assembly GCA_950106755.1. NCBI lineage: Eukaryota > Viridiplantae > Streptophyta > Bryopsida > Hypnales > Climaciaceae > Climacium > Climacium dendroides. The sequence goes on from OX467086.1 coordinate 5,683,955, forward strand.
AGCACACACGAACAACTGGAGGTCTATCATAAACAATATAAATTGGAGTATTATATAGTAAGTCTGTTGCAGAATTCTTGCTTCTTAGAGTACTTCTAGGGTTTTTTTTTAATTGACCTTATAGTGTTTTAGCATAGTTTATTCTCATATTGTATCAGTTGTCAACCGGCAAGTGATTTATGTCAGCTGTCAATCAATATCCTTAGTATAAAGTACACAGTTCTTATTCTTTTGAATATTTTGTCTAATTATGGTTTTGCAATTGCAAAGATCTTATTGCCCAAACTACCAAGTAGTAGTGGGAGTGGAGGCAGTTCACCTATGAGGGCTATCGGTAGCAATCAACCTATGGGATCTGAAGTGGGCAATCAACCATCAAGACAAAGAAGAGGTGGTTTGCCTGTATTAGAACACCAAGTAGCACTTCAAAAAAAATTCTTCATCTTAGACATCAATGGGGCACTAATGCACTTTGTCACTTTGAGCCTACAATTTGGAAGAAAAATAAGGTTGTTCAGAAGGATATCCTGCGATTAAGACCAAGATTGCAAAACTTTTTGTTGTTTTGTATTGAAGCGGGGTTTGAGATTGTTTTTTGGTCTAGCATCACTGAGAAGAATTTGGAGCTCCGCTTTCAAAGCATTTAGAAAGAGGTTTTTGAGCTCAGTAGAAACTGCCTTTGATTCTCACAGAGCATGTGTAATAAAAGCATTTATAGGGACCCACAGAACCCTACTCGACCCTACTTCCTGAAACATTTAGCACAGGTGTTTAGTTCTCCAGAGGGCTTGCTTGGTAAAGGTGTAACTATTGATAATTGCCTCTTAGTTGATGACTCACCCTACAAGAATATTTTGAACAACCTATACTCAACACTCCACCCCCTACTTATACAAAGCAATCGGAGACAAGACTTAAATCAAAGAATAAACCCAAGAATAAACCGTTTCTGGAGCGAATTATGATTCCATTCCTTCAAGGATGGCTGACATCTACGCTTACATTTACAGAGTATTGTGAGGCAAACAATATTGTTGGTTAGGCTTGTTGCCTTAAGGATTCTAAATTGTACATTGTCAATCAATACATTACTGTCACTTCAAAATCTCAAGTTGGGTTTGAGGATCTAGACACTGAGGCCTAGGATCTCCTAAACTAGTTATCTTCTTGTAAGAGGACACTAGGCATGTCGGCGGCCAACCGATACATCTTTTGGAATTTTGGATTATATATCTTGTAAAGGTCTAGTAGTCTTATTTTTTTTGTAATTAGCTGGTAGTCACGGATTATGATCCCTTATCACTAGATAATTGTTTATATTTGGAGATTTTACTATTAATATAGAAAATATTTTAGATTGAAATGTTTGAAAGTCTACTTCAATGATGTATGTTTTAGTCTTTCATAGAAATGTACTCTTTACACTATAAGAAACCCATATTTTAGGTGATGAGCCTAATTTTTTTAAGCGGATTTTAGGTGATGTCCAATGCAACAAATCTATGTTTTTATGTCAAAAAAACATCCAATGCAACATCAATGTTGACATAAAAATATGGATTTGTTGCATTGAACATCATCTAAAATCCATTTAAAAAAATTAGGCTTGTCACCTAAAACACAAGTTTCTTATAGTGTTATCATGCATTTCTATATTTCATCCCTTGTCCTTGCACTAGAAGAAACCCATGTCAAAGTTGACATATTTTTTTGAACATCATGTTACATCCAATGTTATAACCAGTGTTTTTATGTCAACAGTGACGTCCAATGTAACATGATGTCCAAAAAAATACGTTAACTTTGACACATGTTTCTTATAGTGTTGGCATCTTTGTAAGATAGAATGACAATTGCTCTTGTTACTATTTTGGCATACCATTTTACATGTTGGCCACTAGCCGATACTACTACCTGCATTTTTGCAAAACTGTATATATTGCTTATTTGGAGGACTTTACAATGTGTTTTCTGTAGGGATCCACTAGCAGTCCAAGACATCCCATCAAGAAATGTATGGTTCTTTGTGTTACTGGATTACTATGTTATGTCAATCCACAGATCTCTATTGATCATTGGAGTCCGCATCAAAACATTGTAAAGTGTCCTAGGATTAAATCTTTATTTGACAGGTTGTTGCATCAATTCCATGTGGGTATTTGGTCAAAGATGCTCATGCAAAAATTGAGACCTTCGCACTCACACCTACTCCCACAGGATGTCATTCTGAGATTGTCATTCATTTTCAGTCGAGAATATTGTGTCGATAGCGAGAAATTTCCATGGTGTATTGGTGTTACAAGATGCTTACTGTATTTTTTTTCAAGCGGCAGTCTAGGAAGGTTTGTGTGGAGGATCAGGTCCTCATGGTAGATGTTAGCCCATTGTCGCTTCGTAGAACCCTCGATTATGCTTGCTACCTTCCTTTTCCATTTGTCAAAGAATTCTCGCTTCCAAATATGAGTCGTGTTATTCCAAATGTGAGTACTGACATTCTTCCATATATATATCCTTTAGCAAACTATGCATCTATTTTGGATTATTTGAAGTCATGTACTCATTCTGGCCAATATCATTATGAGGTGTCAAAATCCATTGAATATGCGCACCTTCATTGGCATGGCATTTTCTGGTGTCTAGTTCTTCGGAAATATATTGGGTACCAACCGATGCACTGTTTAGAGTTCTAAAATTCTATAGGTAGGTAGTTCAAAATCTATAGTTCTATAGGTAGATAGCTTAGAATTTGTAGTTTTGTAGTTACATTGTTCAAAATCTATAGTTCTTTAGTCCAATAAGCTTAGGTAGTGTTGTACCGTTAGATTTCAATTATATATGGGCTATCAACCAACTAATATTCATAGGCTTATGCCTTATCTTTAATGAAAGCACCGGATGTCTTTTTTAATCAGTGATTTACTCATCATTTACTTGTAATATCCAAGTTCTAATTGCTGTGACTAAAAAAAGTGATATTAGTCACTAGCCCTTTTTATTTTTAGATTGTGTAAAAGCCCATAATTAGTTAAATTGGTGATACAAACCTTTGGTCTTCTAACTTAGTTTTTTGCCGAATATGACCTTTGCATCTATAGGGTAGTAAAAAAGAAACATGACACCAAACTCCATCAAATCCCAATTTTAGTGTTCTAAAGAGTTTCATTTGTATTTTTCCCAAATTTTGGCTTCTAGTTCCTCATTGCATACACTTTGTAATTGACTCTATCATAGTCTTATTTTGTCACTCTTATGATGGAGTTTAGTGACTTTGCCATTTTTGATGTACTTAAAAAAAATACTTTGTACAATTCATAAATCATATCCACATGATTGGATTGCCAATGCACTAATCAATATTTATTTGTATAAATATTTCTAGAGAAAATTAATACTATTTTTAATAGATATTATAGATTGAATATTTTCACAAGAATTTCCACAAGATTTTTTTCCATTGAGTTCACATTGTTAAATTCTAATTATGATATTATTTTTTTAAGTTTTTATCTTGTTTAATTATTTAAGTCATTGAAGGGCAATTTTTAAAACAAGAAAGTCATTTTCCAAAGTGAACCACTCTTATTATCTTTGAACAATAAAATATTTACAAAGACAATTTAAAAATCTATATAATTGTACAAAAAATAAAAACTTAATATAAGAATCAACAAACATTTAGATGCATAAAAATATCAAGATTCTTTGTGTATGGGGCATGCTTGCCTTCATTTATTATTTAGTCAAAATTCCAATGCTTAATACTTAACCCCTAAGGGACCAAGTGTTCATTCAACATATGCAAAAAATCTCAAGGAGGTTCCTACAAAGTCAATTTGGGTTGGATGTTCACAAAGTTTTGACACAAGGTATGTACCCCCTTAGTGAAAAATTTTCTAATTGGATGTTTGGATAAAAAAAAATTATATTATACAAAACTTTTTTAATAGCCTAGACAAAATGTGCAAAATTCCTTTTATAAAACTAAAATTTTGCAAGTATGTAAGTATGTAAATAATATGATATCAAACACAACTAATAAAAAGAACTATGCGTAATGCAAAAATCTCATACTTGAAAGAGTTAAAGTATGTTGACCTTGCAATTGTTGGACAAGCACAATTAGAAACTCCATGACCGAAACAACAAAAATCTAATTTATTGAAATTTGATATTTGCTTCAGTTGTTTTAGTCAAGGTCTTAGTCAAAATTACACTGAAATTTGTTTTAGAATTGTTGATTTGAATAAAGGAAATTTAACAACGAGTCAAAATTGCCATGTCATCAAGGACAACAACTACCACATCAACAATGATAGAGTCTTTGATGTCATTAGAATCAACAACTACCACATTAATAGTGACAAGGACTATTATGTTAGTAAGGTCAATTGCTACATTAGGGTTTGACCTAGGGCCCTTGCTCTTACAAACCACATTCCTTGTCTAACACACCATGGTTGAATTCACATGAATATATACAAATAATAAATTGTTATTATAAAATCAATTGGATTTCTATTGATTCGATCAAAGAAAATTTGAAGTACTTAAAAGAACATAAATCTTTTAGTCTCTTTACAAAATTATATTAAATTGGTTAAGAATTTTGTTGTTGTTTTGGTCACAATTTTCTAGAAGTGAATAAAGGAATAACATTTTTTCTTCTAACTTCAAACAACCCAAGGTTGTTTACTGAGTTTAAACCATGAACCTTGCTCCTACAAGTGCAAGGCCCTATTCACTACCCTACGCTCGGGTCAGATTCGTTAAAAAATAAATCAAAAAATAAATAAATAGGGCATGAAATGAAATTTTTAGAAATTATAGCATGGTGTATATGAACATTGTAAAAAATATTAATGAAAATAATATGAAATCTGAAAAAAAAATTGTAGAAAATACTGTAGTTAAAGCTAAGTAAAGCCACCTCAAAGTGGAAGCCCCACTTGTGGTCCCACAAAATTTAGGAAAAGTTGAACCAGTGGTAGTGTAGTGTAGTTAAGCTATAGTGCCTTGCACTACAGTCCACGAATAATTCAAAATAAAATCAAAACAAAAATTTATAAATTCTAAAAGTAGATAATGAAGTGGATATTCGGCCAAAAAGAAAATATTTTGTATGGGGTCTTACAAACTTGACCCCAACATACGGTATACTACCATTCAACTTAGTGTTCAGTAATTTTTTTTAAACTTATGCATTTATAATATTGTTTTTTAATTCATCTAACTTTGGTGGCCATTTTGGCATAGTAGAAAATTTTGTTTCAAAAAACTTTGAACCACAAAAATTTGGAAAAGCAATCTAACTTTCATTTACAAAAATTTATTTGAGATTTTGAGCTTCCAATCAAAAGTTATGAAAAAAACTTAGAGAAAATGTAAAAAAAATGTAAAAAGAAATGTCCCTTCCATCCCTTCTCTAAACTTTGCCCATAACTTTTGATTGAAGGCTTAAAATTTCAAAAAAAAATTTGGAGATGAAAGTTAGTTTGATTTTACAACTTTTTTTAGTTCAATTTTTTTCAAATAACTTTATTTTAATATGCCAAAATGGCTGCCAAAGTCTACTAAGTTTAAAAAACACTAAATTGTGAATGATTTCGTTAAAAAAAATATTTTCATTGTACATATAATTTCAACTTTGGTATTTTAAACATTGCTCAAATGTGGAAAATTTATTTCAAACACTCGTAAGTCAAAATCATGTACTTGTATGCCTTTCAACTTTAGGAATTATATTAACAATCTTGTTAAAAGTATGTATAAAGAATTTTAGACCTATTGGATAAATTTGTCAAGGCTATCCAAAATTACCGTTACTAAAAAAAATAACCTTTTGAGACATAAATTTTTAATCACAACTTAAATTCATCTGAAATTTTCTAGGCATTGAGTTAGTAATAAAACACACCTTTAGTAAAGTTTCACAAATATTATATTCAATAAATATTGCACTTAAAAGGGTCTATTCAAAAATGAAAAATGGCTTGAAATCATGCCTTAGGGACTTAAGACTTACTTAATTATTCAATATCAATTTATTGACCTTGTCCTATTACTATAGTAAGAGAACATTCCAAAATCTTTTAAAATCTTATGAATGTATTACGTAGAGTCCAAAGATACAAAAAAAATGCAAAAAAATCCTAGAAGATTCCAAAAAAATTTATATTCTCTAATATTATATTGATTTGGTCATTGCAAAAGCAAGCATCCATTTTGTTGGCTCTTATAGAAAGTGAAAAAATCAATGAAAGTGGTTATAAACAACAAAAATCAATTGATTAACAATACCTCCAATAACAAATATCAATTGATTTTTTTGTTGATTTGATCACGATTTTCTAGTAGTGTATGTTGTTTGAAAAATAATTAAAGGTGATAAAAGCATCTAATTTTTTTTGTTTACTAAAATTTCAACATATTTTAACCTAATTAATACAAAAATCAAGAAGCTGCTTCATTTACATATATCACATGCCTTCACAAGCCACTTAATGATTGATTGAAGGAAAAAAGGCAAGTGCTTTATAGAAGTGAGGACAAAAGAGGTACAACAATCTATGTGGGATGTGCAAATTAGGACATGAAAGTGATCAACTTCTCATAGTTAAGTCAAATACACTATCTGTTTTTTGAACTACATTGTAGACCTCATTTAGTATAGTAAATTTTTTTTTTCAAAACTTGATCAACAAGTAAAGAATGGGGAGTACTAATAACTTTCACTTGCAAAAATCAATTTATAATTTGGAATCTCTAATAAAAAATTATGGATAAAGTTCAAAGGAGGCTAGGGAAGAACAATATCATACATTATCTTTGTACTTTGTCTATAACTTCCTATTAGAGATTCCAAATCACGTACTATTTTTCTTTAGTGAAAGTTAACTTCATTTCCCACATTTTCCTAGTTGACCACAATTTGAATAAAGGTGATTTCCAATGCTTGAATGAAGACTAAAGTGTAGCTATAGACACAAGTACTACATTTTTTTTCTTTGAGCAATGAAGCTACTACCTTGCTTCAAATATCCCATATACTTTGAAGATTGACAAAGAACAATGAACTTCATTATAAGAACCTCTTCAACCTTCTTCCTCACAACATATCAAAGAATTTAGCCCTTCATATCACCATACAATAATATCTGGAAGGTGAATGTTGCATGTCATGATCAAATTTGAACAATTTGTTTTATGGCATTATGGGACTTGAATTTCACCTGATTTCCACAAATGCGATCAATATTGTCCGAAAAAAATCGACATGATTTTTTCGAAGTATTTTCTGTCGTACCTACTAGTTGACTACGCCAATACAGTAATAGAAAGATAAAAAGCATGAAGAATATTTTTGAAGCAGGACTCATGGTGAATTGGTGATGCTTGTGAAAACCAGAGAATTGCAGGAGAGTCGGAAACAAAAAGAGATAAGAACGGGGTTCGAAACCCTTAAATTTCAGCTATAGAATGTTTCTCTAAGAAGAAATGCAATGCTAATATTGCGACGTCCGTGTATAAAAACAGGTTGCAATGATAATGAACATCAAAGTCTTCTTCTTTTATTACAAAAATGCGTACCGCCAGTACTGGTATTGCCCAATGAGTAAGACAAACAGTGTCAGATGCATGGATTGATCGTAAAATCATGAATTTCGTCGGCGCTCTGACCTCCTGGGTTGTGTCCTCCGGCATTGCAGCCCTATTACATGACTTTTCATAAGATTAAAAGGATGACTAAAGGGTGATTAAATCTCCTGTTGACCAGAAAACCACAAAAACCACTGATGCAGACGATAGGTAACGACTCATTTCAGGAGCACCCATTCCCCATCTACTGAGTAGAGATCATAAACAAATCTGAGAATGATCACGAAGAACTTCCACATCGAAAATCTGAAAGCACTAGGTATATAAAGACTCCAACAGCAGCCGATATCATGCAATGCAATTCGCAACACCCGACAACCTGAAAATCATGCCTGGTGCGAAGCAAAGAACGACCTAAAAAGAAAGAGGCCGAGGTATTTCTACAAACATCTCCACAACTACATCAAGATCGGACGGTTACTATATTAAGCATAGCATTCTGAGGTCCAGCGACCCAGAAAAATATCGGACTAGGACAAAGGTGACAGAAGGAAAAGAAAAAATGAACAGTCCCCATAATGATGCAATCTCCAACAGCACGACTAACCTCGCGGTCATGTAAATAGACCGACACCACTCATTAAGACAGAAAATGAAATGCGAAGGGTAAAATTACTCAGATGACCTGCCGGCACACAACAAGGAAAACCTAATTAACTTCAAACACACATTGCGGAAAGCATATCTGTATGACTCGAAGAAGGTACCCTAGACGGAATCAGGACGAAAGCACATTCCCTTTAAGCATATGTCGATAAACCTAAAAGCAATTTCACATTATGACAGCTGAACCACACCTTATCAGGTGTCAGACAGCAAGAATAGGTACACAAGATGGATCAGTTCTTTCAGTTCCTGCTTCCTCATCCGACCACTAAATTTGCATTCGGATGAAACTCGAAAAGATCAACCAATTCTCGGACACATGGAAAATCACATCCGCAAAATGAAAAACAGGGCATCAGGCAACACAAACTAAGCAATCACGTAAGCATTATGACAATTCACCCAAACGAGATTAAGAGATGCTAACAGTCTCCCAACAGCGGAAAATCCTCAGGTAAAAGTCGTCCTGGTACAAAAGGTCCATACAGAAAAAAAGAATAGTCCCTCTCAAGCTAGCACCCCCATACTGCTTTTCCAATTCCAAGTTCACTAGCCATTGCTACTCACCATGGAGTCGGGAAACCCTAATCTGGCATGTCGTGAATTCCCGCGGGGCTTCCACTCCTCTCTTTACAAGTCGTGGACGGTGAGGCCGGGGGGCAGAGACTGCTTCAACTTGTCGGCCTTGTCCGAGTCGAAGACGGACAAGGTGTAGAGGTACTTGGAGCACCTGACTTTGAACTTGACGACATCCTTGGAGCGCTTGATCTTGACGCTCCGGGCGTCCTTGCGCCGGGCGGTGAGCAGGAAGTCCTTGATCTCGCTGATTTGCTTCGGCATGGTGACAGGCGGAGCAGCTTCACGACCTCGGCGAGAGGAGGAGCGAAGCGATGGCGGCAACCAGAAGCCGAGGACGACGACTCCACAGCAGCAAAAAAGAGTTAGGGTTTGGAGCTCCAGACACCTTAACGCCCATCCCCACCCCCGTTGTCACCTGCACGCTCTCCAGGAACGTTCCCCTCGTTCTTAATCAAAAGTCCTCTTGCCAGTCTGAACGAGAGTTCTTTTCAGGGGGGGTTATTTCACCAATTTTTGGCAGTGCAGAAAGGGGGAATGCTCCCATGAGAGCAGTATTTTTTAAAATTTTAAAATTTTCTTTTTATCATTCTGGAGAAGTAGCCAGTTATTTCTTCAATACTCTTGTGATGTCTAGGTAAAATTTAGCTATTGGGGTAAGAAAACAGTAATAATCTAACTATTTTGACCACCAATGTAAAAAAATAGCACGAGCCAAATGGCAAAAAATCATGCATTAATCCTCACAGTTATTTACTATGACTTCACCAAAACTGCTCCAAAATTGTCATTTCTAGTACAAGTACCAAATCTGAAATTAAATTAAATAAAATTGAACTAATATAACTCTAGGATCTTGCAGTGTAGTGGTTTTAGAAGACATGGAAAAAATTCAAAAATTTCCACCATGTGGATTGCAAGATATTAGAATTTGAATTGGCAAAAATTCTTTTTCATACCCTAAAAAACCATGTAGTTGCATTTCACAAGATTACATTTGTATGGAAAAATGTCCAAAACAGTGGTTATCTTTAAGATTCATTCTTTGAGGCAAGTTGACTACATGCTTAAAAAATTTCAGATTATTTTGAATTGTACAACATATAGGAAAAAAAATTGTAAATGGAAAGAAGTGAAAAGGATTCAAAATACTAAATTGTCAAGAATTTAGTTATAGAATTGAAAATTTCCAATCCCAATGGTTGAAATGTTCTAATAAACAATCTACACCCAATGTTTTTATTTTTTTTCAAAAATATTGAGAATTGAGTTAAATAAAGGACTTCAAAAATTTATTTTAGAACAAAGATTCTATACCTACCCACAAACTAAAACTCTTCATAACTTTCATCTCATTAATCAAAATGGAATGATTTAAAGCATTCCATGTATGTATAAATTTAGAGAACCAATGTCAATTTTTATTTTGTATGATAGTGATTTTTTTTTTTAAATTCAAGATGCCCAAAGATGAATAAAAATTACATATCATACAATAATTTTTTAACCATATAGTCAAAATGTATGAAAATTGTTGGGTCTTAAAGCTACTCCCTCGAGCTACTCCTCAGGCATATCTTGTGCGAAATTTTTTAAAGAAAAAATAAACAAAGACTTCATTCATAGTGAGTTGCCCAAAATTGCTATATTGCCCCCAAATGGTGTTTGGTCCTCTAAGGGTTAAAAAAACAATACATGTTAGCATGAGTTAAGGAGTCAAACAAAAAAATTTATATTTTTTGGTGATAATTTTGTTCAAATCTGTGATCATGTCATTGGATTCTTATACTTGTATAGAATATTTCCCGATGGGATCCAATGCAAAGACCATAAAGAGGATTGGAATATACAAATGTCATGAGTAGATGTGACATTTTATATTTGACATAGAGATTATAAAAAAATAGAAAAAGGCCATACATCCATATAAGTAGAAAAATGAAAAAAAAACAATGGCCCAAGTAGTCTCATTGAGTATATAAAAACCAAGGCACATTGACATCACCAATACAATATAAAGTGATGCAATGCCTGATAAAACCTATAAAAGATAAATTCTTACATATGCAAGTTGCAAGTAGATTTAACGGATGTAGTGCTTAATGATGATTCAAAAGTAAACCTTAATATTGATGTAAATGTTGCTAGTGAGTAGCCATGGTGGAAATATTCATCTTCATCTAAACTAATCTTAATCAATAAATCTTCACTAGTAGCAACCTCACCTAGAAAACACAAAATAGTAGAAGTACCCCTAATTCATCAAACATGACTTAACTCAAGTCTTCACACCTCAACAAAACAATGCAATTGAATGGCATAATTGCACCAATATTGATTGAGCCAGATGCCTATTACATGAATGTCAACTACATATCTATCTTATTTGAAAAGATGTCTCTACAAATAATTATATTACAAACAAAAGTCTTATACAATCAAATGGAAGAATGATACTAGATTAGAAAAATATTTTTTACTAAAAATGTAGTTTTCAACAAAAGTAGAATCAACTTTCATCATCTATATGAAGCTACAATGAATCATGAGGACTTTTTTTGGTGAATAGTACCCAAAATCTTGAATAATAACCAAACTTCATAGAAACTTCATTTGAAAATCATGAAATTTCTTTCCAGCCAAACCATTTGACTTCTTTTGAACATATTCAAGATTAGCCATAGAACTAATGTCTACCAATGACAACAATAGCATCAACAATAGCGTCAATAATTAATATTTAACACATAGTTAACAATAAAATTCATTAGTACCAATCAACATAATCATTTAAAGCCAATTTTAATTGAATAGGAGCGTCCTTTGATTGTCAAAGATATTCTACTTGATAACTTACACCATGAATACATCTCCAAGATTTTTGGACTTTGGTAAACAAGATATTGGAGGAGACATTCCATTATTTAAAGATTTTATAGATAGTAACTAATAAGCTATTATGGGAAAAAATTAACTTTATTTATAAAAATAAGAGGTGATTGATAACAAATAGAAAATTTGGCATGAAGCCTATCATTTCCAACTAGATATGCAAAGCAAAACAAGGCCGATTGGGAGAAGCAACCAAATTGAAACCTTAAATTGTTGCAAAGAAAGTCCAATAAGAAGGAAAATTGACTATATTGATGTTTTTATTCAAGTGGTTAGATATTCCAAGATCAAATAGGTTTGACTTTAGTTGCTAAATATGGATTGAAAGTATGTCAAATGGATGTAGTAACAACTTTCCTAATGGGGTTACAGACAAAGAAGTTATCATGAAGATTTCTAAAGGTTGCCTACATTAGGTTTATAGAACTCTTCTAAAATATGTATAGTGAATCTTGCCTTTTATGGCCTCAAATAGTCACCTTAAGCTTGGAATTTTTTTAATAACAAATGACTAATATCACAAGGATTGATTTGTAGATAAGCTAATAATAATTATACTTCTTCATCAAAGTCTATGTTGATGATATGTTGATAATTAGGAACCATAATTCTAAGATTACCATGATTCAATGAGCCCTACAAGAAGTTTGGAACGAAATTTCTTGGCATTGGTGAGAATTATTTAGAAGTGTAATTTGAGTATCATGAATTCATGATAGTAGAACCTTTATGCATCAAATGACATATACTCAACAACTTTTAGAAAATTTAAATACAAATTGCATTTCACATAATCACATTGGATAGTCTTAAAATCCTTGTGCACTTTTACTAATGATGATCGGGGGCTCAATTAGGACACATGGTGCTCCACTTTTGGGCGTTGTGTATAAATTAAGAAACTCAAGCATCTTTTAGGTTTGCAAGCTGCAACCAATTGTTTTCTTGTCTATTAGAAAGATTGAATATAAAATACTATGTGATGCAATCAAAATATTGTATATTTCAAATGACTTCTACAAAAACTAAAAGAGCCAATTGATGAAGTTACATTTCTACAAAGTAACAATCAATTCCGTATAAAATTGGTAAACAATCATGTCTTTTGTGTATGAATAAAATATATCAAAATACAATTTATGTTAAAGATGTCAAAATATACAAATTTCAAGCTCATGATGTCTCAACTATACATCAAAAAACTGATTTTTTTAATAAAAATCCTTACCCTATTATAGTTTTGGTCTCAATAAAAATAGAATAGGAGCAAAACCACTTCCTAATATTCTAAATTTTTATTAATCTAGAATCTCTAACTCCAAAGTTGATCTTTACCCAATCAAGTGTATGCCACCCATCAATCTACAATGCTTTCTTTGAAACCCTATATTTAACATCTAGAGCTTAAAATTTTTTTATATTCTAATAAGTATCCCACTACAAGCTTGGATTAGCAAAGCATTATTGTCAAAAAACCTCATCACTATTTTCCATACCAATTTTCCTATTGTTACTTCTAGCGGCATTCTTGTTAAAATTGCTTGATTTTGGATGACAAATTGTTGTGTCTATACCATTTTCTTGAAAGAAACATCATTGAATTGTATCTTTTTTAAAGCAAAGGCAACAACAAATAATACAAAAATCAAGGATATGCCTACAAGTTGAATCGATATTATTACCAACATTAGATGAGATTTCAGCCCTCAAGAGGGCTGTGAGTTCCCGACAATTTTCAAACTACGAAAACTACCTTGCAAAGGGCCACAATAGCTCGCTGATGTGGTCGAGAGATTGCCACGTTTGAAAAAACTAATAACTAAAAAAAAGAATTAAAAAAAACCTTTTTTCTTCATTTCAAGAATGTAATTAAAAAAAAAATTGGGAACAACCATTCGCCAAAATCTACGGGGGGGACTAACGTTGGGAACAGGCCTAAAAGGGCCCTCCTGGACCCCTAGAAATCATCTAATGCAACAACCAATTATAAAAAAAATAGCTTTGCCTAAATATATCATTGCAATTCTAATTAGTTCTATTATATCATACTACATATGCACCCTCATGACATGAAAATCAAGTAGGAAGTTTTAGAAAATTCTACCATTATTAAAGAATTAATTTATGAACAAAGCACTCCTAGTTTTCCTTTGGCTACAGTGACAAACTCTACACCATATCTAGGATGCTTTGTCTAAAGTATTCATTTCCAATCTCTCATGACATCTATTATTACTATTGGGATTCATCATTTTTGTATTACTTAATCATTCATTTGTTGCTAATTTCATCCTTATATTGCGGTATTGCATATAATCTTTTTGCTAAAACTTGTATTTTCATTTGATGGATTATACAAGCTCTACAAAATCATACTAGTGCATATGATTTCTAATTGGTTTATTTAACATTTATTCTTAAATTGACAAACACAATCAAATTAAAAACTTTGAATGAAAATTAAACCATAAAAAATAATCAAATATAAACATTTTGGCAATCATTAGGGTGGTTATTTAAATTTAATTCACTTCCAATGTGTTATTTAGAGCAAACAATTTTCCTTAATAAGAAGAAAAATAAATAGCTGAAGGTATTTTATTTTTTCTAAACTTTGATTTTTACTATGTAAAATGGAATGTGAGTTAAGGGTAAAATTATTAATTATTACATACCAATTGTTGATAAAACTTGTAGGCTTGAAGTCCTAGATTAGTTCCAAACAATTGAACTAAAAAAATTCATCACAAAATACAAAACTTACACTGTTTGAAAAAAATATGTGATTGATAATACAGTCAAGGATGCAATACATCTTGTATTTGGACCTTAAAAAAATTTAGTTTTATTGTTGAGTATAGCACTTCAAACTTGAGTGAGAGTTTGAATAGTGTGAGACCTTCATATTAATTTGGATGAATTACAGTTGAAGGTTGCATATTTAGTTTTAAAAATTGGATGTAAAATGATTAAATTTTTAAAAAATGGAATGAAAGTCAAATGACAATTACACTATTCGAAATAAAATAAAAATTATATAGAACACAAAATATCAATTTCATCAAAAATATATTATGAACTATAATATTAGTGCACCTCATAAATGTACACTAATTTGCAAATTAGTGCATAGTAATGTTATTATTGGAGGGCGAACTATAAGAATAAATCTTGTGCACTGGTAATGCTCAAGGTTTCATTAAATGTAGGCAATGGATCTTCATTCCTCAACCCCTGAACGTCACAGGGGACAAAAAACGTCCTCACAGTCTAAAAGTCAAATTCAAAGGGCTGTAACTTTTGCATCCAATGTCCAAATTCAATAAAATTTGATGGAGAAGTTGCGCATTCTATTCTAGTTTGTGTGATAAAATTTTTAGATCAATACAAGATGTATAATAGTTTTGGGAGCCAATCGAAGTTCACAGGTTCAATTTGAACTCACCAAACTGCATTTGATGGCTGCAACTTTGGGGGCTTGTATCTTTGTAATAAAATGTTTGTTTTCAATAAAATTTGTTGAGTTTTGTTTTCACTGAAGTCTAATTATTGTGGTAAATTTTCATGTCAATCCGAGTTGTTTTGAATGATTGGGAGCAATTCAAAGTTCAAAATCCAGACATTGGTGAATTCCAGTGAGCTTCAACGGCCTATAACTTCTTCATAAAATGTCCAAATCCAATAAAACTTCTTGGAGAAGTTGCACATACTAGTCTAGTTTGTGTGGTTAAAATTTCGTAGAAATCCAAGAAGTTATGAGTGACTGAGAAGCATTTTAGTAGAAGGAGGTTCAGTCATAGATGCGATTTTTTGTTACTTTTTTCACTATTTTCTGACATTTCAAATCCATTTTGCAGACACAATGATTCATTTGAATGATATTTTTTTTCACCAAATTGTATATATTCTGGTTTTGAATCACTTTGTAGTTTAAAGTTTGTTCATTTGAGTAGGTTTAGAAATTGAATTTCACCTCCAAATGTGTTTTTAAGAAAATTTCAGCACCTTTTTTCAACACTAAAATATTATAATCTTTCAATCTATACGGTCAAATGACCCAAAATTTGTTACACACAATCTACAACATGCACACTACAATATTGTGGGGTTGAAATCTTCATACCTTACTATAATTTTGACTTTTCAGACTTGCAAAGGAAGGCAGTTTTTAAGCCTGGTTGGACCTCTGACGTTTAGGGGTTAAGTCATCAAAGACCCAGCTTGAGGAGAATTTGAAACCCCCAAAAGATTCTACGAATCCGACCGATATAAAGTTCCCGCCATCCCTTGACCACTCACATCCAGCCCTGCCTCTGGCGCCAGCCCCGTCACCAGTTGTTGTTCCCGCGCATTTGCCTGCTCTGCCTCCAGCCTCCCAAGCAGGATTGCTTTGCTGCTCGTAGTGTAGTTCATTTGTCGTCGCCATTCAAGGTCTGGATTCCTCGTGACCCCCATCGCCAGCGCGCTATCTCCGTCAAGCTGTCCTTCGGAGCTTCCTTTCCTCTGCCGGTCCCTAGGCTCACCAATCGGTTGCCGCATCGTCGCCACATTGCGTCCACGAACGCTGCTGCGATTCGATCGAGCTGTGTTTGCATTTGCGACCTCTGCTTGTGATCCCTTCTCGTCTCCACCCACTGCTCCGGTACTGCTTGTGCCATACGGTGATGCGTTGCCGTCTTTGCTTCCTGGGTTTTCGTCTCGTTCTTTGGGGTTCAGGGGGGCGGGGTTTATGCCTTTCCCAGTTCGAATCCGGGGTTTTAGGTTTAGTGCTTCCCCCCCAAGCGTGCTTTGGTCTTCGAATTGCGTCGGGTCATTAGGGTTTCTGACACCGTGGTGTGTGTTGGATGCTCCGCAGGTAGGTCATCAAGATGTTGGAGCTGAGGCTGGTGCAGGGGAGCTTGCTGAAGAAGGTGTTGGAATCCATCAAGGATCTGGTGACCGATGCGAACTTCGACTGTTCGACGACGGGTTTCTCTCTGCAGGCCATGGACTCGAGCCACGTGGCGCTGGTGGCGCTGCTGCTTCGTTCGGAGGGTTTCGAGCACTACCGTTGCGACCGCAACATTTCGATGGGCATGAACTTGACGAGCATGGCGAAGATGCTGAAGTGCGCGGGGAACGACGACATCATCACCATCAAGGCGGACGATGGCGGCGACTCCGTGACTTTCATGTTCGAGAGCCCGAGTAAGCACCGTGCCACGCTTTGAATGCTGCCTGTGATCGGTGGGAGAAGAGCCCTTCGGGCACGGTGACAAGGAGACGTAGCTTGGGTAGTTTTGAATTGCACGTGAGAAGGTCATGTCGGTTTTTGAATTTGGTGGTTGCACTTGCCATTTGTCCTGTGTGTGGGTCCAAGCGCGAGCTTCTGTGTGTGGTTCCCTGTGTTGCATCGTGGGAACGATCGTGATGTTCTGACGATGATTGGACTGTACTGATGCAGATCAGGAGAGGATATCTGATTTCGAGATGAAGCTGATGGACATCGACAGCGAGCACCTTGGAATCCCTGAGACGGAGTACGAGGCCATCGTGCGAATGCCATCTGCCGAGTTCGCTCGCATCTGCAAGGATCTGAGCACCATTGGTGACACAGGTAGTCATGCTGTTTATTTTTTGTGTTTGGATGTGGCGCCGCTTGGTTGGTCGAGTGGGGTATGGAGTTGGTTTTGGAATTCGCCTTTTTTTCGAGTGCATTCTCGGAGGCTGTCTTTGTGTTACTGCGAGTGGACAGGCTCACTTCGTTATCTGTTGTGTGCGTGCGAGTATTTGCGCTGATTAATTGGCATGTGCCTGCGGAATGTGCGTGTTGGGTGGTCTTTTTGCTGACGGTTGAATTGGGCGTGTGTTTTCTGTGTGTGCAGTGGTGATCTCTGTGACGAAGGAAGGAGTGAAATTCTCTACCGGAGGGGACATCGGGAGCGCCAACATCGTGTGTAGGCAAAACACGTCAGTCGATAAGGTGAGTGTTGTTTGTTGAACGTGTGACTGTGGAGGGTTATTTTGAGTGTTTTTTGGAAGGGTGTGAGTTTTTCTTGTGCGAAGGGCTTCTGAACTCAAAACCTCATGAAGTCATCTTCACAGTGTCGTTTTGTTCCTTGAGCTTTAGAGGCACGAATGAAGATTTCAATGACAGAAAATTCCACCGAGATTCACTTTGGAGAAGGGTGGATGGAATGGTGTATTCTGGAAAGCTGTTGCGTTTATGATTGATTCGTGTCGATTCACTTTTGTTTCTCATGAGTTCGTGTAGAATTCCTCCATGAATTTGATGGAGATGCCAAATTCGTGGTGTGCATTGCAAGATTGCGTATTGACATGATGCACGTGTTTTTCAGGAGGAGGATAAGACGGTGGTGGAGATGCAAGAACCTGTGACGTTGACCTTTGCGTTGCGTTACTTGAATTCTTTCACGAAAGCCACGCCGTTGTCGAGCACTGTGACGCTGAGTATGTCGAAAGAGCTTCCCGTTGCTGTCGAGTACAAGATTGCCGAGATGGGTCACATCAGGTTCTATCTTGCACCCAAGATCGAGGAGGACGATGACATGGCCACCAGCTAAACGGAGCGCTTTTGGCGTGTGTTCTTTTACATTCCGGTTGTGCCCCCCTGCCAGCAAGAGCGCAGATCAGTTGTAGGAGGCCGTGTACATGAGGTTTGACTGGTTGTGGCCGCGGGTTGCGTGCTGTGCGTTGTCTGGTTCAGGACTTGTGAGGATTAGGGTGTGCACGACATGTGGGCGGCGTGCGGATACATGTTAGTTAGATGTCTATAGGAGCGGAATGACAAGGATATGGGACCAATGTGTCCGATCAGTGTCTTGACAATCGAGTCGGTGAAATCTCGTATTTTTTTTTTGTGTGTTTCTTTTAGTCTGACTTGTTACGAAATTTTTATATGAAGTCCAGTGCAGTGACCATGTACTGGGAAATCAATTTTATTGAGTCTCTTTCTTCTCATTTTTTTGGGACAGGGATGACGGAGTCAGTTGTGCAAGTGATGCTGAAAAATTATGGTGGTTCTGTCGATTTCCTGATACCATCTGGGCAATTGATGGTGTATTGTGGATTCTGTTCAAATATGTTGGGTATCTTTCATCGAGCCTTTGCAAAGGCTTTTGTCTAAGTACTGTACTCTACTTTACAAAATGATGGCTGACTTAGAGGAGAACATGAAGGTTGAGGTAAGATTTTATTAAGTATACCGTATCTTCTTTATGTATCTTGAGCATTGTTTATGTGTGGATTGTTTATATTTCTTGGTTTTATTCTCATTTTGTTTTGGTCTGTACAAGCTTGCCTTGTATTGTTGCTAGACCCATACACAATGTTGGGCATGTGTGCTCTTTTGCCACTCCTAGAGGCTATTGATACATTGGTCATTTTTCACAAAAAAAAGATGTCTACATCTGCAACTTTGTTGCCGTTGTAAAAGTCTGTCAAGCTTTACTTTATCGAATGTACGAGGACAAAGCAATGGCGTTCAATTTAGATGAATTCTAGAGTTTTAACAACCTCCCATATTAAGTGGATGATGGACCTTAACGATGACATTGCTATTTTGACTTTTGTATGTCATGGAGAGTGAATCCATGCGGAGCATAAGGGAGGGCCAGTGGATCGTATTCTATGGATGTTGTTGCTCACAAAAGTAAAGTCTGAATGTATAGGTGATCTTTCTCTTCCAAATTCTTGATTTGATTTCATTCATACATTGAGAAGTTATTTGACATGTTCATTCCATTTGAATCATACGTTTATTTGGTTAGTCATCTATAAGTCTTGTAGTGACTTCGTTGGATTGGTGTATGTAAGCTTCCGCTTGTGATTTCTTTGGGTTACTGTAACTTGATGGCTATTAACTTCTTATGTAATTGCAATTGCAGTTAACATGCTTGTGCAAGAGCTCAATGAACATTTCCCGTCTCACCATGTCATGAATGCATTTGGAATATTGTTCTTGCAATACTGGTGTGCTGTCAATACTGAGGAAATGTTTGATAAACACTTGCGGATCTTGATGGATTCATATGGACATGAAAAGATCTTAAGTGGAGGGAAACAGAAGATGCTTATCCCACTCCTAAACAACTGTGAAGCCCTTATGTCACAAAGGAGCTTGTTCAAGACTTCTATAAAGTCTAATTCAAGAGCTACAATGTTCTCTCCTTACGATGTGAATCCACTCCCAAAAGTCTGGTGTGTATTGGATAGTAATAATAGCCTTATATAGAACTTTGGAAAGTTTTTGAAATTGGTGGAGATTGCTCTTATTCAGGTCATAGGGTCCGTGGAAGATGAATGATTTTTTTCAAGCGTGGGCTTTCTGAAGTCTAAGCTGTGGAATTTACTTGATGAAAACATTGAAGTCATTGTTGACTTGTTCTCCCAGCGTATTTATATGCTAGAGAATTTTCCTTATAAAAATGTCTTTGAGGAGTGGTTCGTGTCCAGTGGATGTGGGATGTACTTGACTGGCTCTTAGATTTTCTATAAAGGTTTTTGTGGTAGGTGTTATGTGAAGTTGTTCCTTGTAGGTGGTAGAAGGACAATAGGGTGGTAATTGGAAGCAATAAGGGTGCATTCAATAGCAACAATGAATTAGCTTGATGATACTTGTGATCATCATTTTCTCTTCTCCTAGCTCAATTGCAGATTTAGAAGCGTAGGAATGTATTGCATGCATGCAATGTGAGTGACTTTGTTTGGGAACTCACAACCTTCCAAAGGCCTGAAAAAACATCTAATGGTTGTATATCTCATTTCAGTCATAGAGTTGAAGGATAAAGTGGTGGAGATAACACAAGAATGGTTGGCACCCTTCAAAGGTGACATCCCTAGATAGAGATGGATGCGTTGGTTCAAAATTGCTACCTCAAGCTCACATTGCGATCTCCACAAGGATTAGAGGGGTGTACATGGGGACTTAATCTAAGTGTAGCCTCATTCTACAAGAATCTATAGCAAGCATATGAGTAGTACAAACACTCACCATCTCACATCTAGAACATAGATGAATTAGGAACACAAGCAAGAAAGAGTGGAGGTGCTACTTTAGATTTTGCACAATATGGGCAATAGATTGGTTCATGGAATACTACCAAATAACAAAATGCATTTGATAGTCCTCTCATGCATCAACCTCCCAAACTTTTACATTTTCAAGGGTAAGTGGAAGCTTAGAAATTATGTAGTCAAATGTAAAGATAAAGCATATTATTACATGGTAATGCAATAGAACGCTTGGATGACAACTTTTTTATTTCTAACTTGGATCACTTATGCCTGATTTGTATTGTAAGAGAGAGATATGGATTTTAAAAGGAGAATAGACAATTCTTACTACTAGATGGACATGGATTGCATGACACTTGCAATAGTTTAGAAAGCTCAATTAGATGGCCTCAACATTATTACATTACCTAGCTACACAAGCCACAAACTACAACCACTAGACGTTAGTATTTTCAAACCATTTAAAATTGCATTTTGAGCATGTAAAGATCTATGGACCATATAGAACAAAGGCAAGGCTTCACGCAAAAAAGAACTTGTAGAGTGGGTGTCACTAGGATTGAGAAAGGCACTTACACTAAAGAAAATCAAGAAGAGCTTTGCTACCACTAGAATTTGGCCTCTCCAAGCTTTTAGTGCCATGGACTCCCATATGAAACCAAGTTAATGCAACACAAATTTGTTTGAAGGAAGTGGATCCAATGAAGGCGACAACGTGGACATAGTAGTAGGAGAGGGCATTGTTGACAATATCCCAAAATTCAAATGGCAATAGCGCAATATTTCATAGAAGATGTGAAAAATTACAACCAATGTAGTGCAAATAATACCAAGTCCTGAAGGAGAGGAAGTTCCTATGCCTACAAGTAGAGACCTCTTTCTGTTGCCGCAGATACTATGTCTCCACAAAGGCCCCAAGCAATACCAAAGCTACTAGTAGATTGCAATAAGTTCACAATAAAGAGCTTGTGTTTTATGTGATGTTTTATAATTTTAGCAAACGGATTTTAGGTGACATCAAATAGAACAACTTGCATTTTACGTCAATAATAATGTCCAATATAACATCCAAATGTTACATTGGATGTTATTGTTGACATAAAAATACAAGTTGTTTTATTCAACGTCACCTAAAATTTGTCTATTAAAATTATAAAATGTCACACAAAACAGAGGCTTCTTATACTATCATCATGACTTCTAACAACTACATTCAAGTCATAGCAATGAAGGCATTATAAAGGGAAGCGGTTGCCAAAGAACTAGAGCAACACAAGGAAGTGAAAGAAAAACAAAACAGTGGGAAGCAGAGAAGGCCTCGCAAGTAGGTGGAAAAAGTGATGCGCTAGATTGCTACAGAGTGGAAGAAGGTTGAATGGGAGCATGAAAAGGCTTGTAAGGCCATGGAGAGAACATGGAAGAAAACTAAAATTGAAGCTTGTTGGTGTTGCGGAAGAAGTCACCCTATAAACCAAGAGAACAATAGTGGCTAGGGCAAGAGTTCCATTGTCCAGAAGAGAACTCCGTTGGAAGTGCTTTGTTTCAAATTCAAATAGCAAGTGTTGATGTCTGTTGGGCCAATGGTGCTACTCCAAGGGCCAACTAGGCCAAGCTTGGACTCTATGACACCACACCTTGGCCTTATTATACCCAAATAGAAACCTATGGCTTCACCACAGGCTTTAAAGTTAGGTCTATTTGAAACAACTGACACCCTTGTGGTGACAAACATAGAGACATTATATGTAGATAGCACCATGATTTGCTACTCATTAGTTAAACTATCTTAGATATTTAGCACCAAGAATTGTAAGGGAGCAAAAAGTCATGCCCTTAAATGTACCTGAGTTATAAACAATAAGAATGGGATTCCAATTAAGTGTCCAAAGCAAGTTACAATGCCCAAATTTTTTAGAATAGTTTGTACTAAAATCCTCTTGTACTTTTGGTAAGTACCATATGCAAACAATACTAGACTTGACACACATTTGTGGACCCCTTCAAAAAGAAAAAAAAAAAAACATTCTCAATTTCACAATCAAATGAAATAATTGAAAGATACTTCTCCAAGATAAAAATGTAACAATTTTTGTCACAATACTTATCATTGGTATCATGATATTACATACTTAATATAATAGGTTACATATATATATATTTGATGACTCACTCCACTAAGTGAAAATTTATTTACCTTATTTTAAAAGATTGCAATCTATATAATCCAAAAATTTGAATTTTTACTCCATTTTTTCCCAAATTCTACAAAGTAGCATTTTGGGACACTTTATATAAGAGCATGCCAACATTTTCTAGGGGTAAATTAATAATCCACAAGATGGATAGATGGACTCTTAGGGAGTTACATACAATTTTGATAAATAATCATTCCAAAACAAATAGCAAAACTCGAATTCTAGTTCATTTTTTCATCGAGTGCCATCGTTTTGAAACTCCACAGCCTATGACCGTGTGGTCAAACATCGAAGCTGTCCACCCCGTTTCACCAAGTCATGAAAGCACAGCACTCAAAGAACTCGCCAAAAGAAATTTAGATGAAAACTGCATAAATAAATTCGGTAAACCACTTAAATCACCTTTCGAGGATTGCTAATTCAGTTTAATGAGAATTAAAAATTACAAGGAAAGATTTTCAACATGTCCAGGAATACGAAAGCAGATTCAATTCCAATCAAGCAACTGTAATAAATTTAAGTTCCTTGATTTCGAACATACCAGACAAAAGAAAATGCGAGGATGCCTCAGTAAAGCGCCCTGGACATCATACAATAAACTTCGAATCAAGATGGTCATTCCGAGATTTCACCGACTCGATTGTCAAGACACTGATCGGACACATTGGTCCCATATCCTTGTCATTCCGCTCCTATAGACATCTAACTAACATGTATCCGCACGCCGCCCACATGTCGTGCACACCCTAATCCTCACAAGTCCTGAACCAGACAACGCACAGCACGCAACCCGCGGCCACAACCAGTCAAACCTCATGTACACGGCCTCCTACAACTGATCTGCGCTCTTGCTGGCAGGGGGGCACAACCGGAATGTAAAAGAACACACGCCAAAAGCGCTCCGTTTAGCTGGTGGCCATGTCGTCGTCCTCCTCGATCTTGGGTGCAAGATAGAACCTGATGTGACCCATCTCGGCAATCTTGTACTCGACAGCAACGGGAAGCTCTTTCGACATACTCAGCGTCACAGTGCTCGACAACGGCGTGGCTTTCGTGAAAGAATTCAAGTAACGCAACGCAAAGGTCAACGTCACAGGTTCTTGCATCTCCACCACCGTCTTATCCTCCTCCTGAAAAACACGTGCATCATGTCAATACGCAATCTTGCAATGCACACCACGAATTTGGCATCTCCATCAAATTCATGGAGGAATTCTACACGAACTCATGAGAAACAAAAGTGAATCGACACGAATCAATCATAAACGCAACAGCTTTCCAGAATACACCATTCCATCCACCCTTCTCCAAAGTGAATCTCGGTGGAATTTTCTGTCATTGAAATCTTCATTCGTGCCTCTAAAGCTCAAGGAACAAAACGACACTGTGAAGATGACTTCATGAGGTTTTGAGTTCAGAAGCCCTTCGCACAAGAAAAACTCACACCCTTCCAAAAAACACTCAAAATAACCCTCCACAGTCACACGTTCAACAAACAACACTCACCTTATCGACTGACGTGTTTTGCCTACACACGATGTTGGCGCTCCCGATGTCCCCTCCGGTAGAGAATTTCACTCCTTCCTTCGTCACAGAGATCACCACTGCACACACAGAAAACACACGCCCAATTCAACCGTCAGCAAAAAGACCACCCAACACGCACATTCCGCAGGCACATGCCAATTAATCAGCGCAAATACTCGCACGCACACAACAGATAACGAAGTGAGCCTGTCCACTCGCAGTAACACAAAGACAGCCTCCGAGAATGCACTCGAAAAAAAGGCGAATTCCAAAACCAACTCCATACCCCACTCGACCAACCAAGCGGCGCCACATCCAAACACAAAAAATAAACAGCATGACTACCTGTGTCACCAATGGTGCTCAGATCCTTGCAGATGCGAGCGAACTCGGCAGATGGCATTCGCACGATGGCCTCGTACTCCGTCTCAGGGATTCCAAGGTGCTCGCTGTCGATGTCCATCAGCTTCATCTCGAAATCAGATATCCTCTCCTGATCTGCATCAGTACAGTCCAATCATCGTCAGAACATCACGATCGTTCCCACGATGCAACACAGGGAACCACACACAGAAGCTCGCGCTTGGACCCACACACAGGACAAATGGCAAGTGCAACCACCAAATTCAAAAACCGACATGACCTTCTCACGTGCAATTCAAAACTACCCAAGCTACGTCTCCTTGTCACCGTGCCCGAAGGGCTCTTCTCCCACCGATCACAGGCAGCATTCAAAGCGTGGCACGGTGCTTACTCGGGCTCTCGAACATGAAAGTCACGGAGTCGCCGCCATCGTCCGCCTTGATGGTGATGATGTCGTCGTTCCCCGCGCACTTCAGCATCTTCGCCATGCTCGTCAAGTTCATGCCCATCGAAATGTTGCGGTCGCAACGGTAGTGCTCGAAACCCTCCGAACGAAGCAGCAGCGCCACCAGCGCCACGTGGCTCGAGTCCATGGCCTGCAGAGAGAAACCCGTCGTCGAACAGTCGAAGTTCGCATCGGTCACCAGATCCTTGATGGATTCCAACACCTTCTTCAGCAAGCTCCCCTGCACCAGCCTCAGCTCCAACATCTTGATGACCTACCTGCGGAGCATCCAACACACACCACGGTGTCAGAAACCCTAATGACCCGACGCAATTCGAAGACCAAAGCACGCTTGGGGGGGAAGCACTAAACCTAAAACCCCGGATTCGAACTGGGAAAGGCATAAACCCCGCCCCCCTGAACCCCAAAGAACGAGACGAAAACCCAGGAAGCAAAGACGGCAACGCATCACCGTATGGCACAAGCAGTACCGGAGCAGTGGGTGGAGACGAGAAGGGATCACAAGCAGAGGTCGCAAATGCAAACACAGCTCGATCGAATCGCAGCAGCGTTCGTGGACGCAATGTGGCGACGATGCGGCAACCGATTGGTGAGCCTAGGGACCGGCAGAGGAAAGGAAGCTCCGAAGGACAGCTTGACGGAGATAGCGCGCTGGCGATGGGGGTCGCGAGGAATCCAGAGACCTTGAATGGCGACAACAAATGAACTACACTACGAGCAGCAATGCAAATTAAAGCTTCTTGGAGACGAGAGCGCGGGAACGGGGAGGTGACGGGGCTGGCGCCAAATGGAGGGCCGGCATAGGAAGTGGATGTTGAATGGCGGGAACTCAATATTGAGCGTGTGCCGGTCGACGTAGATGCCGGCTTGTTCTGTACTTGGAAAATCTACGTCCGGGTTAGAATCTACCTATTCAAAAGATCAAATTCTATTCACTCACATAGAGGGGAAATCACTAATAGGAGTTATTTTTTATTTGCAGAGAAATGAATTATTCTTAAAAAGAAAATCTCCAAATATATTTTTGCCAATTTTTTGTAGTTTGAACATTTGTCCTTCATGTATGGAATGTGGGTTTTAGGACATAAGCATGTATTTGAAGGTGTGTGAAAGTTCCAATTGACATGAGAATATTAAAGAACTCATAAAATATCAATTAGTGTGTTTTCTCAATTTTTAAAATTGTTTTTGAACATTGTAGAGTAATTTTCATAAAATGTTGTATTCACATGACAAGTAGACACATTTGGTGCAATCCCATATATACTATCACTTTGTCATGGCATGACCAATGAAAGGTTCAAATTACTTTCGAATTTTTGTACTGCATAGATATGTTAGTTGGGAGGGTGCCCATGCCTTTGCTTTTGTAATAAACATTGTTTGAAATTTTAGTGAGTTGTTTACATGACATCAAGTTGAAAATGTAATACGTTCAATTCGTACAAGTAGATCACTACAACAAATGCAGTGTTTTATGACTGCAAAATATGATTGCAAAATATGATTGCAGTGAGTCATAAAATCAAAAAATATGACTCACGCAAAAATCACTATAGATGACTCGGAATATAACTAACTCCAGTCGTTTGGAAGCAGTTGCTTCAAACATCAATCATATTGGCAGTCATATAGGTTGAAGGATATAAATACCCATATTTAGCCATAGTATGCCAACATGGCATATACTTTGACTCTCTTAGGGGGGGTTTGACTTTTTGTTAAGTTGCCCAAGCAAACAAAAAAATCCTACGTGGAATATGATTGTGATGAGTCATATTTTTTGATGACATGGAATATGATTGCAGTAAGTCATATTTTTTTAATGACATGGAATATGATTGTAGTGAGTCATATTTTGCAGTGATGTGAAATATGAGTGTAGTGAGTCATATGTTGGGTTGATGAGGAATACGATTACGGTGAGTCATATTTTTTAATAACGTGAAATATGACTTTTCCCAATCATATTTTTAAATGATGTGTAAAACAATTCTTTTCAGTCATATTTTTTGATGATTTGTAAAACGACTATGTTTAGTCATACATCAACATAATTTAATAGTTAAGTAAGAGAATCCATTTAATTAAAAATGAATACATATGATTTCTTAAATGGGCAAAAATTAATCACATTAGAAAGTCAAATATAAGAAAAAATGTGATTTTTTTAAATAATATTTATTAGTTACTAACACAAAATATATCACAATGGCTCTTTACATATGTATATTTTCACATACTTGTAGAACCTATATTCCAACAAAAATATAAAGATGTTACTTCTTTTGTATTGCAAGTAACCTTCAATAACTTCATTTCACCCTATAATGCCTACATGTATTAACAAGAAGGTTAGTTTTCAATAAATGAACAATATAATTCAAACTTCAGGAATTTAACGTATTACAAAATATGTAGACATGTTTAAGATAATAAAAAGTTATAATCATTATATATTCAAAAATTATAAATAACAAAAAAATAATGATGATAATAGAGGGACTAAGAAGCAAAAAGTAGCAAAAATAAGAAGCAAAAACTAAGTGACATTATGATTGCAAAATATGACTACAAAATATGACTGCAAAATATGACTAGGAGGCAAGAAGGAGAGAAAACTAAAATGGAAAAAGAAACAAAAGTTTAAAGGCAAGAAGAAGTGAAATCTAAGATGGAAGAAGAAGTAAAACCTAAAATGGAAGAAGAAGCGAAATCTAGGAAGGAAGAAGAAGTAAAACCTAAGAAGCAAGAAGAAGTAAAACTTAGGAAGGAAAATAAAATAAAAGTTCAAAGGCAAGAAGAAGCAAAACTTAAGAAGAAACTAAGACTGAAACACCCCCGAAACAGGGCTTCACTCTTGTCAAAACTTAACTTTAATGCTTACTGTTAAAACATTTCACTTTGCATCAAGATAAAATTTAATTTAAACTAATCAAACATATAATAGTTACATATAAGTCTTGAGACTAAAAAATGTCATAGCCCATGCAAGTCTATTAATAAGTTTTACAAAAAGTCTAAGAGAAAAAGCTCCATGTGCTTGATAGTAAAATCTTGTACCAATTCCATGCTGGAGAAATCGGATTTGAAGGCTGAGTCTCACCTGTGTCCATCCCAATCACAAACACACTATTTGGAATTATTTTTGTGATTTTATTGCTTGTTTGGCATGTATTTGGTTTGCTTTTTGTTAAGTTGTTTGGTTGTTTGTGTCCTAATTTGGTGATTTTGGGTGTACTTTTATCAATGTGGGAGTACTTTTTTAGTGTTCTTTTGAAGCAAGTTTATTAGGATGAGGTGGCATCTTGGCCAAGTGGCTAGGTAAAGTGGCCTAGTTGATATGCAATTTGGGTCAAGGAAGTTGGATGGATTTGGAGGGATGTATGTGTGTTGAATTTGCGGTTCCAATTAGGTGGTTTGCAAGTGGTTAGGTTGTCTTTTCCAATTTGGTAACCGCCTCGGTGTTTCCTATCTGGGTTGTGTTTTCTCTCATTTTCTTTTACCGTCTGTTGAGTGAAAGTCCAGTCGTGTCCTAGCCAATTTGTGCTGCGTATATTTGATTGTTTGATGTATGTTTCCAAGTTGGTTGCTTGGTATCTTTGTCTGATTGAGTGATGAGTTTTGTGTGTGTCCTAGTTGGAAAGAGAGGAAGATGTAGAGATTGTGAGTTACACAAGGGTGTGATCAAATTGGAGAATGTGCTGGAAGTTGGAAGGTGATCTATACTCAATTGAAGCTATGAAGTTATTTTGAACCCTTATTGGAGTTATGGAGTGATAAGAATGGTGTGTTCTAAGTCAAAGAGAATCTAAATGTTAGATGTGAGAAATTGAGATAAATGGTGATGTTATTAATGAAATTATAAGTTGTAATGGTGATTTGTCACCAAATCGGAGTTAATACAAAATATATTTTCATATGTGATGGTGTTCGAGCATATGTGTGTGTACTTGATTGATTGATTTTATTAGAAGTTTCATCTATGAGCCAAGTTGGTATATATGCAATGTCGTTGTAGATTGAGTGATTATTGATTTTCCAAATTGGATCATAGTCTTCTATTTTGGGATTGTATTACCTATTTTAGGTATTAGTCCCATTAGCATTGATTTCCTACTTGACGCTCTCCCTTGGAACAAACTTATTATACTAATAGGATAATTTCCAATTCGGTAATTATCCTTCTTCAACACAAAGACAAAGAATTATATCCAAAAATCGGATTTTGGAGAACTATTGCATGATAATTGCCGAAGAAGAAGAAAAAGAAGAAGAAGAAAAATCTAAGAAGCAACAAAAACAAAGAAGAAGGAATAAAGAAGAAGAGGCAAAAAGAGGAGTGGCTAGGGTTTCAAAACCTTAATTTAGTGGCAGCTAGGGTTTCAAAATCCTAAATTAGTGGCAACTACAAAAAGTGACTTTCAAAAAATATGACTACAAAAAATCCTACGTGAAAAAATATGACTAAATACTGTCTAAACATATTCCCTACCCAAATTGTTTTGGGGCTGCTTTAAAAAAAATCTTACTATCATGGAGTTGCAATTACAAAATATGACTAAAGAAAAAATATGATTAGAAAATATGACGGGCGTTCTCTAAATATGTTCCCTACCATTCTCTATGAAGTATTTTAGTGTTCCCAATGGCCATATACTATATGGTCATGATGTATAAGGCTAAAATATGACTTACAGTCATATTTGCAGTCATGATTTTTTTTACCTTCAAAAATATGACTACAAGTAGTTGCCAGTCATCCTCAATCATAATTCTGCAGTCATAAAACACTGCCATTGTTGTAGTGGATTGATATGTGCATATGTGAGCCCCAAAGTCGTTACTTGGGTTTCAAGAGTTTTTTTTGGCTTTTGCTTAGTTTTAGTAGAGTTTGTAGCCAAAAAATCATAAAATTGAGTGTTCAAATCGTAATTGGTAGAAGTCCCTACTAATATGGTGATTTATTCTTAAAAGTTTGGAGTGCATTAAATACTCCAATACTCTACTTCTAGGATTTAAACTAGGTGTTTAAAAGGTTGATTAGGATTTTGAGAGATATTCAAGCCTTGTTGGCAAAATGAGTAGTGGCAAGATTCCTAATTCAAATATAACTAAAATAAGCCCTTTTAGTGCATGTGACAAGACATGGCTATTTTAAAATTAGTGGTTCCTAATAGAAAAGTCTTCTTAATTTTGAAGTACATATAGTCAAATCATTTAGAAGCCACCATCCATTTCAAGAGAGCCATAAGAAGTTAGTTTTGTGCTTTCACTATTAGAAAACAAATTTTTTAGTGATGTTATTCCCAATCATTCATGTTTGGCAAACATGACCACGTCAAAGAAGATTAGGACATGGAATCAAGAATTTGGGGGGATGGTGCCAAAAACGTTTGGATGTCACTTTAAAAATGTAGTGATGTTGCATATGACATTGATGTTGAGAAAAACATGTTGGATTTGCGTTATATGCAACGTGAGAAAGAAGACATCAATGCCATATTGGCAAATGCTTGGGTTTCCACTACTGGTAACTTTGTTGAACTTACTATGGGTAGAGGTATAATGTAGGTTTTGTCTCTTCAACAAAATCCAAATTCAAGGGATTCAAGGGTTATTTCTTGTAGAAAAGGTCAATAAGTCTAATGCTTTGTGACTAAGGCCACTTATTTAGTAATATGGATACTTATCTACGTTGTTTTGTAGTTTGTTTTAAGAAAGTAACCCAAGAAAATTCTCCTAATATCAAAATATCATTGTCCGATTCCAATGTTATATTATAGATACAATGTATGACATTAGAATCCTTTCTAATGTGTGGTTCATATCAAATTTCAAAAAATTCATCAAGAAATTGATAATTTGTCTTTATGCATGCTCTAGCCACTTTATATTTATATATATAATTAAACTTTATAATACTTATTAGTGAATCTTTTTTTTTTCTCTCATTTGATTAACAATACCTACATTATTAATTAATTTATAATTTTAATTACATAAAGAAAATTCATAATCCTATCTCGATACTACCATAAGTATTCACAAGGAAAGATTAATTCTTCCTAGTGTTTTTATTTTATTTTTTTAATTGTCCCTTATATTTCATCTTATATCATTAGACTTTATTTCAATGTAGAGATATATGGTCAATTTGCCAAGCCCCAACTTCCAAGACTACACTTCGTTAAATTGGGCCTATAATTGTACTCCTTGTTGTTGGAGGCACTACATCTACATAGCCTCGTATATGCAACAGTTTGTCAATTAGACCAAATATATTTTATAACAACCAACCCATGCTAACATGAGGAAAATAGACATGAAAATTCTTTATTTAATTTATAAACAAGATACATCCTTAATCAGCAAGGTTCTAGGTTGATTCTTGCAACTGAAACCAAAACAAAATTGGATGCACTTGTTCTATTTAGCAAATGAAACCCTAATAATTTAACTTTTGTTTTAATTGTCTTTCTTAGCAAAATATCTTTATTACAAAACGAGTATGTCAACTTGCTCTCAATGTCAATTCAAACTCCAACATGTGGTTGGTATTCTAATGAAAGATATCAAGGTATGACATTGTTAGAATTTAATTACATTTCTAGGCTCTTATTTCTTAGCAAATTCTTTACAAACAAGGCAATTCAATAGTCCCTCATTATGAGAACACCACAATGATTTTCACTTCCCATCTCAAGGCTGTTGTACATAATCTTTAATTTAATAATTTTCAATGTTTAACCCATAAACCATCTAGGCAACTAACTCATCCAAAATTAATACAATTAGCTCAACTAGCAACCTCAATTCTGACACGAGCGGAGTGCCACATTTACAACCTTATAGATTTGTCCATTACAAAACAACTTTATTGATTCAGTTACTCACAGTTGTAAGGTCTTAAAAACAAAACCACGCTCCGTCTATTTGACCCTAATAACTGTAGGATACATAGTTTAGTACATATGTAGTATACTAATTAATACAAATATAAATATAACCTAATAGCCATGATTTTACACACACAAAGATGTGACTATTATAAACACCTTTTGGATAAGCCTTAAAGAATGAAAGTTGTCTTTTATTTTAATAATAATATAATATACATATATTTTTTCAACATGGTATCAGAGCCATAATACATAACAATGTGTCATCCTCAACCTGAATTAGAATGTTCAAATGAGGAAGAGTCTCAAGTAGTTGAAATTCAAACTACACTACCATTTATAAATTTAAACCTCACAAATGCATTCTTTCAAGTTGATGTAGACCCAATTCTAGATGAAGAAGATGAACAACATTTGGAATCAACACAAAACACATACAATATTAGTAATGCCCTTGCAACATACCTTCAAATATTAGCTAATTTTGTTGAAAGTAAATTTGAGTATTTGGTTGAAGATTATATTGATGAATCTAAAATACAAGCAATTTTAAGAAAAGGTTACTAAAATGGCAATACATAAAATTGACATCAATCATGTTTCTAAATTTGATGGAACATACTTTAATATATGAAAACATAGGTTGACATTGATTTTCAAAATAGAAAAATTGTGGTTTGTAGTGAGTAGAAATTCATTGAGAAACTGAGCTCAATGTATGCAAACATAAGGATGAAGAAAAATGCAAAAAAAATTAAATTAAATCAAATCTACAAGATTGAATATTTTATTCAATATACATGTGGACTTTTTTAATTAAACCCATTCTAGTTTCAAAAAATAAAAAATAAAAAATATAGAATAAATAAAAAATAATTTTTTAAAGGGGTCTTACATAACATTTAGTAGCCTTCATGCCCATTGAGCCTCCATGTGTCCATTTAGCTCTCAATGAAGTATTAGTGTTAGATGTGGAATATTCTACACCATCTACTATTATAAAGCCAAGGTAGTGACACCGTATGTTGAATTACTGAATGTTATGTTTTGTCCTTGATCTTTTGCCCTTGGTTTGCAATGGAATCTCTTTCCTTGAATCAATTGCTTCGTTTGTTTAAAGAAAAACTCTTGATATTGTGCATAGTTAGTTGTGTTGGGATATTGTAATGGCAAGTTCTACGGCATAGGTGATTAGCCTAACACCTATTGAAGTTCTAGATCAATACGTGCAATCCTTGTTGTTTTATTGATACCTTAACTTACCCTTGAAGTGTTGCAAAGGGGAAAAAAAGGTTTTATAAGTGGGTAGATTTAAGCTTGGAATGCCTTGGAGGCCAAAAAGTAAGCCTTTGGATGACATTTAGCAACGCAAGGAGAGGATAAAAATAGTACTTCATCCAATTTGGGAGAACTTGGATGACCACTTTTGAAAGAAGGTAATGATGCAAATCCTCTCTTTGTAGTATTGTTGACTTTTCTACATAGGAAGACACTTAATCTACAAATCACCATATTAATAGTGTATTTTAGAAACTTCAAGCTCTTTGTTCTCAATGTGAATTTGAGTGATAAAAATGATTTTTT
Organism: Climacium dendroides; assembly: GCA_950106755.1. Taxonomy (NCBI): domain Eukaryota; kingdom Viridiplantae; phylum Streptophyta; class Bryopsida; order Hypnales; family Climaciaceae; genus Climacium; species Climacium dendroides. Next base: position 5,717,737 of record OX467086.1, read on the forward strand.
AAAATTTGAAGATAACGAATTATAGTTTCTACTCCAACTTGAAAATTTGAAAAATTCCTAAATTTGAATATTTCATTGCAATTTAAACTTTTGGTCTATATATGTAATCTACTAATTTTTTAATTATAGAAATATATGGTAAATGTTTTTGCTCCATGATGTTCTAAACTATCATATTTACCCATGGAGACATTTTTAAATTTTATGAGTTAATTTTGTATTTGATATGAATTCTCTTCACTATAATTTCAAATTTTCATTGAAAAATCTGAAAATTTTATGAATGTTAAAAGACATTCTATTACATCTCTAAAAAAGAAAAGAAAAATCAAGAATGAATAGGGCTCCACAACATAGGAATATACAAAGGATAAGAATTTTGTAGTTCATTCTATGGTTACAAGCCCGCCCCTATTCAAGCTTAACAACCTCAATCTTGTTGTCATAAAGCTTAGGGTGGGTTTAAATTTTGCAGTTTTTTGTACTTCATGAAAAAATGGTAAGGATTGGATTTGGAGGAAATCTCAAGGATATAAGCTAACCATTAAAAGTAAGGTTTAGGAAATAATTGAAGGAGTAGGGAGCAAGTATCTACATCTCAAACTTAAGGATAGACGGATTATTAACAAATATCGTACTGATTCAATGTCTTCATCACTATGTACTATAATCGCATCAATTATATGCATTTTAACACACTAAATCAATGCAAAAACTAGACATTTGTTGTCTTTTTGCAACCAAAGACTTGCACAAGTTTACCCTCCTGACAAAAAAACTCAATAGCGACGGATCTTAGCCATGAAGCCTGCGTCGATGATGCATCCCCTTCTAGGGTTATAATTAACACACACCTCCTTTGTGAAAATTAAGAGCTGTTGATTTCATAAACAAGAATCCTCCCTTCAATGCCATTGACCTTGAAAAATAAATAATATAGATACGGATATTGTAGGATATGGATACTTTAGTATATATATAAAGATAGATACAAATAAGAGAGAGAGAGAGACCCATATAGATTTGTAGCTAGACTATTCTTGAAAAATACAAAAATTTGAGTGGGGATACCTATTAATTAGTAATATGAATTAGCTAATTTACTTTTGGAAGGGCAAGGATGTAATACAAATATAGTCCCCTTCAAATCTTTCTTCATTCTCTTCATAATCAAGTTCCTTTTTTTTATACTATCTTCATTCTTTTTTTTCCATCATATGAAACAACAACTTCATAGATACATTAACAATAAATATGTCATATCACATTATTTTTTTCATATAAAATCACAATTGCATTAGTTTAACTAAATCAAACTAAAAAAAAACCTCCTAAATTTTGATAAAAGAAAATCAATTTTCCTATAGGAATATGAATTGACCTTCCATCAAGTACTATACTGGTATTACGCTATGGAGGTGACATTTTTTGAAGCTATCCTTGAGGCATAACTACTATACCAATTTGTCACCATGAAGGTTGAATTTTGTTATAGCTAAGCCCACATTATATTCCTAAATTCAAATTTAATACTTTATCAATATTAATTAAAATTTTCATAATAATGTACATTATTTTTTTAGTATAATTTAATAAACCTATTTCTATGCATACTTAAAACTCTAAGCATAATATATCTAAAATCAAAGAAGACATTGATCATATAAAAAACAATTCACATGTTCAAATACATATAAAACAATGTCATCTATTATAGCATGTAACATTCATCATCCTTCAAAGGTTCTGAAAAATGCTAAAAGAAAGTACATTAATACTTACTAAGCTAACAAAGGCTTGCAATTCTATCAAGCTAAATGCAAAATATACTACTAGAGAAATGGGGTCTAAATGAAGAGAAAATCAGCAAAAAATGTGTGGTTTCCTTTCTTGGTTCAAATCTCATATGTACAAGTTTCTATTGGTTTTGTCTTGGTCAAATAAAATAAAAATCCTTTCTCTGTATTGCCCAAAAATTTCGGGCAACAAATTAAAAAATTCATTTGATGTCCAAGAATTTCAAGTAGAAAAAAAATTTGAACTACCTAAAATTGTTAGGCAGCTATGTAATCACCCTTGCATGTCACCTATAGAGTCCAAACTCAAGACCTTAAGGTCAAGAGCTCAAAAGTCCTACCATTACAATCCCTTTGTAATTGTATATGTAAAATAAATATTTATTTTATTTATACATGCATTTCAAATTCAACGGTGTATATAAATTTAGTAGACTTTAGCATCAATTTGGCATAGTAGAAATACCATTTTCCAAAAAATTGAACTAAAAAAAGTTGAAAAATCAAGATAACTTTCATCTGCAAAAATCCGTTTGTGATTTAAAGGCTTCAATCAAAAGTTATGGACAAATTCATAGAAGATGTTTGAAGATGTCAAAGAAAATGTTCCTTCCTACTCTTCTCTGAACTTTCTCCATAATTTTTGATTGGAAGCTCAAAATCTCAAATAGGTTTTTAGAAATAAAATTTAGACTGATTTTTCATCTTTTTTTAATTCAAACTTATTTGAAAGAAATTATTGCAATATACCAAAATGAACACCAAAGTTTGATGACTTAAAAAAATACAAAATTATGAATGATTAAGTTTTAAGAAGATTTTCTTTACATAGCATTTCAACCTCAGTGATTTTAATGTTGCTCAAATGAGAAATATTTATTTCAAATGCTTGTAAGTCAAAATTGTGTGCTTGTATACCTTTTAACTTTTAGAATTATATTGCAATCTTCTTCACAGTACATATAAAGAAATTCAAACCAATTAGATCAGTTTGTCATGATTGCCCAAAAATGTACTCAACTAAAAAAAAGACCTTTTGAGATATAAATTTTTAATTGTAATTTGGATTTGTTTAAAATTTTCTGGGCATCAATTGGTAGTGAAACATATCTTTGGTAAAAATTTCACAAGAATTATATTCAACAAATATTGCACTAAAAAGGGTATGCTCAAAAATAAATATTGGTTTGAAATCATGCCTCAAGGCTTTAAAGGTTAATTAATGATTTGGCATCAATGTGTTGACCTTGCCCTACTACTATAATACAAGAACATTACAAAATATTTCAGAATACTACAAATGTGCTAAGTAGAGTCCAAAGATTTCAAACAATTCCAAATGATTCTGAATTAAATTCATAAAGATTCTTGAATTTCCTAAAAATTTCATAGAATTATGTTAAATTGGAACAACCTCAATCAATTTCAAACAAATCTCGATCACCAATTTATTTTCTTCTTAAAATCTAACTAATCCAATAAGTAGCACATTAAGATGGCAAGTGCTCAATCCTCCCCTCGGTGCTAAGAAGTACCAAACAACAAGAGGGTAGTAATAATGAAAATCTAAATCTCAATAGAACACATTCATTCCATTTCAAAACAATCCCAATTATTAAAGATTTTAAAATCTAGTAGTCCACACATAATGAATTCCTATCAAATTTTTTTCTTTTTAAAATCTAAACTAGTCCATCGACCTATAAATGAAGTGGAAAATGTTGGTACCCTCCTATTGGCTAGGAGAAGACCCATGATGCTACAAGACAATGATCAACAAAAATAATATATAGTGTAACAAAAATCATTAAATATAAACATAATCCTTGTCAATGGAGTTTTTTTTTCTAAAATCTAAACAAATCCAACAATAATGCATCAAGAGAAAATTATTGATACCCTTTTATCAACCCCAAGAAGTCCTACACTACTACAAAATAATGATCAACAAAAATGAAAATTAGTTTGACAAAGTTCTTTCCGTATAGAATCAATCCCTCTTCACTAAATTGTCTTTTCTAAAATGTGATTAAATCCACCAACTCACACATGAAGACTAAAGGGTTGTTTCCCTCTATCATCCTCAAGAGGTCCCACATTGTGAGAGGACTTTGACCAATAAAAATGAAATTTAGTGTAATTAAGCTCGTTTCATACAAGCTAAATTTCTACAAATCCAATTATTTTTTAAAAATCTAAACAAGTCTAATGATTAGTAAATCAAGATCAAAGTTTCACTACTAGAAAATTCAATTTTTTATTGATTTGATCATGTTGATTTGGTTCACTTTTCTGTTGACATTTGAAAAATTGAAATTTCTAGTATTGTTAATTGCAAACAATAGGTTACTTGCAACATTTCTATTACTTATTTCATTACTTCTACAAATTGAACCTACAAAAAGACAAGTTCATACATTCTCTAAGCTTCAACTTCAATGAAGTGAAGTGCCTCCTTAGTGTCATCAAAGTTCTAAATGAGAGTCTTCAATATACCTAGAAGACCAAAAAGTTTATGAGTACTTGAAATTTAAGATTGAAAGATTTCATACTTAAATTACACATTTTACTTTAGAAGCATTAATTCTTTTTTAGAACAAATATTGTAAATCAATGGAATATTCTATTCAACCCTCCATTCATCTTTCACATTAATTGAATTCTTCATCTTTGTAATGTACCCTTTTAATATTTTAAACAATATTGAAGATTAGAATTCTCATTCAAATTCTACATAACCACTGTAATAGGTACTAAAATTTATCAAAAATAGTAAAATTTCACTAAATTTTTAAGAAATAATCATCATCATACTACTAAAATCATAACTCCCTCTATAATATCACAAATGCTACCATTAATACTAGGGGCTCGTGCTTGCTATGCTATGCATTCATTGTATTATATATTAGTAAAATTTTGATATATTTGAATAGAATGCATGATAATGATTTTGATAAGTCTTTAAAATAATTATTTTAAATATTTTGTAAAGATATTTTCAATCATGCATACATAGAAATTGTATTTTCATACAATGTGATATTACAGAAATAGAGTAGTAGTTTGCAATCACTTTTGTAATATCACTTTTTATAAAGGGTGATATTATAGAAATAATATAGTTGTTGCAATAAAGGTGATATTAAAGAGGATTCATAGAATGGTATTATAAAAGTAGCAAATCCATTGCTTCTCTTGGCTTTACACTTCTTTTAAGCTTTGAGCTTTCATGATTTCAATTTTCTATTGCTACTACCAAATGATTTTGAGAAATTTATTCAATTGAAGCAATTTTGGATTCCACAACTATTAAGTTGTTCACAAAGTTTTTGAGATTTACAAGTTTTTCTTTTCAATTCTTCAATTTGGATTGCCATTTTTTGTAATAATGGAGTCAAATTTCTAATGCATTCTAATGTATGTGTATCTTTTATAGTATTTACCATTGCATATGTTTCATTCATCATTCAATAAATTTCTATTGTACATTTCAATATATACTTATTTATAAAAAGAAATTATACAAAAATTTTAATAATTTTTATTTGAAGATTTATTAAAATTTTTGTTCTGCATTCTATTTAATACATAAAAATTCTAATGATGAATGCGTAGCATAGCAAATGCCAACCGCTAGTCATACTACTAAAATCATAAGTCCCTCTGTAATATTACAAATGCTACCGTTAATACTAGGGGCTCATGCTTGCTATGCTATGCATTCATTGTATCACATATTAGTAAAAATTTGATATATTTGAATAGAAATCAATGCATGATAATGATTTCGATAAGTCTTTAAAATAATTATTTTAATTATTTTACAAAAATATCTTCAATCATGCATACATAGAAATCATATTTTCACACAATGTGATATTTTTGAAATAGAATAACAGTTCACAATCACCTCTATAATATCACTTTTTACAAAGGATGATATTATAAAAATAATATAGTCGTTGCAATTGAGGTGATATTAAAGAGAATCAATATGGTGATATTATAAAGGTAGAAATTCCATTGCTTTTCTTGGCTTTATACTTCTTTTGCATTTCTATGATTTTGTGCTTTTGTGAACTTTGAGCTTCTAATTTCAATTTGCTATTGCTACTACCAAATGATTTGAGAAATTTATTAGATTGAACTGATTTTGGATTTCACAACAATTAAATTGTTCATGAAGCTTTTGAGATTTAAAAGTTTTTCCTTTAAATTCTTCTATTTGGGTTGCCATTGTTTGTAACAATTGAGTCAAATTTCTAATGCATTCTAATGTATGTGTATCTTTTACCGTATTCATCATTAATTAAATTTCTATTGTTTATTTCAGTATATGCTTATTTATTAAAAAAATTATATAAAGATTTTAGTAATTTTTATCTGAAGATTTATTGAAATTCTTACTCTTCATTCTATCTATCTAATACATAAAAATTCTAATGAAATTCTAATGGTGAATGCATAGCAAAGCAAGTGCCAACCACTAGTATTTTTAAAAAATATTATTGAATTTTTAAATGTTTTGAATAGCACCACTATCTTACAATGTAAAGAATTTAAGTGAATTGGTAATACATTAGTCATTTTTTGATGATTTCTACTAGAATAAAGAAATTTCTATTTGAAATCCCAACCATGAAAATTTAGAGAACACGTTTGGAATGTGTGGGAAAAATTTCAAGAACTTTGACTTCATTGATTGCAAGATAATAGGACTTGAAGTTAGAAAAAATGTTTTTAACCCCTAAAGGACCAAATGGCCCTTTTGGCAACATAGCAATTTTGGGCAGCTCACTACAAATGGAATTTTTATTTTTTTTCTTTGAAATTTTCACACAATATGTGCCTGAGGAGTAGCTTTAAGGCCCAAAAATTTTCATAACTTTTGACTACATGGTTAAAAAGTTATTGTACGATATGTAGTTTTCAACATTTGGTGGGCAGTCCGGGCAAAAAAGAAAAACTTCTTTAAAAATCACTTTTTAAAAAAATTAAAAATTTCAAATTGGTTCTCTAGATTTATTTATACATGAATATCTTTAAATCATTCCATTTCAATTAATAAGATGAAAGTTATGAGGAGTTTTAGTTGTCGATAGTTTGAAGGTAGTTATGGAATCTCTATTCTAAAATTAGCTTCGAAGTCCTTTATTTAATTCAATTTTCAATATTTTTGAAAAAAAATAAAAACATTAGGTGTAGATTTTTTATTACAACATTGCAACCTTTGGAATTGGCATTTTTCAATTCCCAAAAAATGTTGTTAACAATTTAGTATTTTGAATCATTGTCTACTTCTTTCTATTTACTACTTTTTTCCTATATGTTGTATAATTCCAAATGATTTGAAATTTTTCAACCATGTAGCCAACTTGACTTGAAGAATGAATCCAAAGAGTAACAACCATTTTGGACATTTTTTCATACAAATGTGAACTTGTGAAGTGTAGTTGCTTGGTTTTGGTAGGGACTAAAAAAAGATTTTTGTCACTTCAAATACTAATATCTTGCAATCTACATAGTGAAAATTTTTGAAAATTTTTCCACATCTTTTCAAAGTAGAACACTATAAGATCCTAGGGTTTAGATGTGCCAAAAAATGTTTTTTTGTCAAAAATTTGATACTTGTATTAGAGATGGTAGTTTTGGAGCATTTTTTTGTAAAAACATAGTAAAAAACCTTCAAGGTTAACCACCCCAACATAGCTAACAAAGTTTGACTCCTCTTTGGTTTTGATTTGAGAACTAATTTTTTTCACTTTAGATAGTTATATTCTATATTTTATTAGTAACATACATGTCAACTCATTTCAAAAATTAGTGAGTGTTTTTGCAAAAGATGTCTAAATTACCTAGGTTGCCTAAAAAGTTTAGGGAAGCATAATTTTATGTTTGGGCACCCAATTGGGAAAAATATATATAGGAACCTATTTGAATTTTCAATTGTTTGTTCAATGGAAATTGGCCTCTACGGGTTAACCTTTAGATATTCTTATATGGTTGTAGAAAATATAAGTTGTTGTAGCTAATCCAAAGAATAGCAACAATGTACATAAGTTAGTAAATTCTAATTGACAAACATAAACTATTTTTAAGATATTGATTTGCTTAGTCGAGATGGCAATGGAGACAAGTTATTTGAAACTATTTAGAGATTTCAAGGTTTGAGGAATTTGCTTAATATAAATAATACAAATAATGATATTCATTTAAAGTTGTAGGAATCATAGCATGTGCTTGGTGATTATTGGTCAAGCTAATACGTCTTCTATATAGAAACATGGGGGGCAATAAAGTTTAATTTTATTATGACCTTCTTACTGTAAAATTTCTAATTTAAATTGAGCATATCTTTTAGAAATTCACCTATATTTTATGACTTGCATAATTTTGCAATATTTTATTACAATTGATTATATCACTTTGGTTGAAGAATGTTGTTATAAACCTCTAAGTAAATGGCCTTGCATCTTTCCACTTGCTTGACAAACAATTAATATATAAGATGGACTTGATTCTTGATTTTAATTAATTTCAAAAGAAATATCTTTTTGTATGAACCTTCCCTCCATTCATTTCTTCTATACTTGGAGATCCTTGTATTGAAGATTTTTATTAAGTTTTTTGAATTGGACAAATATTTAAGATTTAGAAGGAAATTTTGTTGGTTTAATTAATTAATTTTATTGTTAAAAGGAATTTATTACATTTTATGGAATAATTATGTATAGAAGTTTTGAAAGTTTGTATTTGTTGCTTTTATTGGCAATTTATTCGTAAAATCATTTATAAGCTTTTGGGATGAAAAAGTGAAGAGATTTTAAAAGTGGTGTTGCTTGTTCATTATAGTGGCAATTTTTTTTGCCAAAGCCAATATAACTTTGTAATTTTCATTCAACTATAAACTTTAAAAGTGATCAAAAGTAAAAGCAAGGATATTTAATTTTAGTTTTTTTATTAATTTTATTATAAAATTTTTTGGATGGTTCATTTAATGATTACTTTAAAAAAAATTCTAACCAAAAATATTATTTTTTAAGCTTATAGGCTTGAGCTTGTAAAGATGAGCACACGTGAAATATAGAAAGTAATGAGATTGTTATTTATGTGGATCATTGGTTATATTGGCAAATTTTGTAGTCAAAATAAACCTTATTAAAATAGACATCAGTGTGAAGTATGATATAATTAATATTATTTTATGTAAATGTGTTGACCTTGTTGAAAATTATATACTATGAAAATTATTTATGTAATAAATATCATAATTTCAATTCAAATTTTCATATTTAAAATTTTTAATCAAATATTATTTATTAGCCATTTAAAAAAAATTGAAATCTACAGAGGTTTAAGAAAGGATGTTTATTGACAAACTTTGTTACCAAACATAATAATAACTTAATTGAAATAGAAAAATGTAGAGAGTGTGCCTATTTTGTGTAGATTTTTTTATTTTTAAATTCTTTGAAAGGTAATGATTTATTTATTAATTTAATTGACAAATTTGGAGTTAAAGCTTGAATCTAGTAATCCTTGTGAGAATAGATACACATATTTGTTAGTGCAGTTGATCTATTTGGGATAAAAATAGTATTTTATATGAATAAGTCTTATGTGAATACATTCTTCTATTCATTAGCTTTGTTGAAGAATTTAGGATCAAATATAAGCCTTACGAGAGTAGACACTTATATTTTTGTGACTTTAGTCAAACTTTGTCACCAAATATATTTAATAAGCTCATTGGATATATTAAGGAAGTGGTAAGAGTGGTACTTTGTGTGGATTTGTGGGTGCTTGTGTGTGCAAGTATTGTCACCATGAGAGGGAAGACGGTGGTACCGAATTGTTTACGTTCCGTGCTTGGGGGCGCCATAGTCGTTGCGACCTCGACAATTCCTTCCTCGTCTCTGTTGTTGTGGTCATGCTCCAGCCCTCGGGACTCTTTTTTCCCCCGAGCCCCGCTCTCCACTTGCTGCTCCTCGTTGCCGCTAATTTGCTTCTCAACGACCGTTTACTCTCCGAAGAGCTTTCACAGGGCGCTTGTGTTGCATGTGGCAGAGCTTTTTGAGCATGTTGCTTTTTCCAAGTTCCGGCGCGGCGATGGGAGTCCTGCGGAGGTTGTCATAGTTTGTCGGGAGGAGCGGCGGAGTACGCGTTCGTTCGTTTCCGGGGCGCCGGATTTTCTCCTGTTCGTTGTGGTGGTTTCCGGACGTGGTTAGGGTTTGGGAAGGAGGTTAGGGTTTGGAGCAGCGTCCGTTTGATGGTTACCAGAGCATATTCGGGAGCATGCAAGGGTACACACTGTGGCGCTTTTTGGTTTTCTCACAAGAAGAGTGGCTTGAATAGCGAAAATTTGCAAGTGGATATGAGTGTGTGAGTGCATTTTCTCCTTTTGTCTGCGGCGGGGCGAATTTTGTGAGGGCCAGAGGCGCTTTTGTCTGTTTCGGTCAGTCGAGCTGGAGGTTGTTCAATCTGTGAAGGTGCATTTGAAGAAGATAGCGTCTGATAATGTGCCCCAAGGCCTGGGCCGGGGCAGCATGGGAAGTACAGAGGAGCCCGAGCGGAAGCGGCGCCACCTCAATCCTCACCATCCTGCGTCCCCGCCTTTCAAGAAGCCGGCCATTACTTCCGCCTCGGACGAGAAGAAGGTTTGTCCTTGTTACGGCATGCTTGTAACAGTGCAGTGGTTGAAAGCTCTCATCCCGTAACAGTTCTGGTGAATCCTGCACGAAGCAAGTTTGGGACAGTACGGTTGCTTTTCATTGTGTTTTCTGCAACTTCCGATTTTTGCAAGTAACTGGGCGTGATTAGAAACTGAGCATAATTATAACGCAGTTACGGTTGAAAGAAGAGCTTTCGTCTCCTCTGAAACTCGCAATTGCAATCATGTACAATGTTGAAGAAGCAAACCTCATGTAATCTGAACCTACGATATTTTTTAGAATGACCGTGTGCACGAATCAAATAATTTTAGAACCTCGGTTTGTTAAAATCTTCGTGATTGTCAGGTAGTGCAGTAATGCTCGTCAACTAAGTAATGTACGTTTGCACGGATTTTATCGATGATTTGAAGCTTGCTACACATTGTGAAGTAGATGTCAGGTCCGTATAGTTCTGAGTATTAAGGTTAATTGCGTTTGCGAAGCGCCAGCATGAAATATTGAAACCTCAGTGAGATTTGAGGTTGGCCGTGGAAGTGTTGATTTATTCAGCACTGGCGTTTGTGATCACCGTAGAGTTGGCCCGGTTCGATTTCTATAGGACAAATATCGAACGCTGTTGATTGTGTTCAGATTTTTTCTAGGTTTAGTCCGTGTATTTGGAATTGGTACGCTTACAGCGTGAGGATTCTCGCAGGTGGACCCAGCCATGCTCCAGTACCAGAATCACAAATTGGCTCAGCAACTGGAACATCAGCGTTCAGAGATCTGTGCTTTGGAGAATAAATGCTGTCAATTTAGGAGCAAGCAGACCTCTTACGACGACACTCTCATCATTGTGAACCGCGCATGGGATCTGGTTTGTGTAACTCTGCATTTTATTCTATTTTGCTACCGGCAGGTCACATACGCCTAGTTGTTATAGGGAATTCTTCTGGGTCATTTACCTGCAGTTCATTTTTCTCAGTTACGATTAGAATGAAATTTAACTAGAAATAGGGCGGTTCTCAATCTACAAATTCGGCACGTGATTTACGTTTCTTCTTTTTTCTCTCTTTCTTTCCCTTTCTCAAATTTGTCATTTAAACTGCAACACTCAGAATCACTTTTAGGGTCAGAAGTTGCAGTCAAGTGATTGGTCTTACTATTTTGAAGATATATCATTTACTCGAGACTCAGTGGTACTGAACACCTATGTGGTGATTCACAGCTCGTGGACGATTTGGAGCTACTTGCAGTACGCGCAAATGCCGCCATTAATGGCCTGCGAGTGCTTGAGCCCATGTCGACAAACAAAGGTCAGACTGGATTTTTTAAACTCAATTTGGACTTTCGAGAATGATGGAAGTGTTCTTTAAAAATTGAATTTGTACTGATATCGTTGATCACAAGACTAATTGCGATCCTCGTTGACGCTCCTAGGATTTGGAATAGAAACGGGAATTTCGAATGCAGGACAAATAGTAATTGCCACTATCTTTTCATTTGTCATTACTTCTTTTCTTATCCTTCCCTCGACTCCCTGTCGGCTATGTTCTTCACACTAGCCTCTTCCCTAACTATAAAGGTTAATATCATCAATGCAACTACTTATGTTCAACCCAATCCTTCTCAAAGCGCACGCATTCTCCTTATCCTCATGTGGCCATTGTGTTTACAGAGAGGGCAGGTCCTGCTGTTCCGCCTGAAGAAACATTTCTTCAGAGACTCCTAGAGAAGGGGGCTACTGAGAGTAGCAACTCTGAAGAAAGTAGTCATATGTCAGCTGTAGAGGCTGGACTGGCTTCCAGAAAGGCTGCAACTATGAAGACCATGAAGTGTCTGCTGCAAGCCATTGACTGTCAACGATCTAAGAATGACGAGCTTGCAGCGGTCTTGCGGAACATTGTGAGTCCCCATGGTAAGTTTCTACCTGGCTATTGCGATCGAGGCATGCTAGTTGCACTTACTCTGGTCGAAGGCTAACAGTGCTAAACTTTTGGCTATGTACTTTAAAGTTTCTTAGAGTGTCATACCTTGGACATTTAATGGATTATTCCGCCTTGGTTTCCACCGTTTGGGTGAGTTGATGAGCAATTTCTGTGTTGAACAGAAGAGAAATTTCTCACAGCCTTGTTGTACATACGCTGGACATGGAGGGATGACATCTAGTTGCATTAGATTTTTTTCTAGCTTTTTCCTCGTTGTAATCACTCCTAAGGGTCTTATTTCTCGGTTTCTGATGGTCATCGGCGCGGCCGTTGGCGGTTGTCAGAGTATTTAGAGTCTCTCGCTGCTGCGGACTGCAACTAGCTAGCTATCCCGTTATAAACTCTAAACATGAAATTGGATATCACTAAAATAATGTTTTATCAGAAAATTCTGACGTTTTTTATTTAATAATGTTGGAATTATGACACAGTAATTCAATTCACTGAGAGTTCATGGAGATGGGAACTTGAAGCAGTATATTAGTAGCTCGGTGGGTGAAGAAGATACCGTTGAGTCAATCGTTTAGTATCTCTCTTCTTTGGGTGGTGAGTTATGCATTGATTTTACTCCTTTACCTTATTATATTGATAGATGTTTGGATTTTGCTGTGCAACAGAAGCGGGACGCGTGCTGGAGAAAGCAAATGAGGAGTTGCGAACGGAAATATCCAGGATACGAGGTGTCATGGATGCTCTGCATTTGAAGCACAAAGAAATGTCAGCTGAAATTGGGAATGTTCGGGACCTTCAAGCCAAGGATCAATCTGAGATCAAACGTCTAGCTGGTATGTGTTGGTTAGGTGATTATTGGTATTCTTGTTTGCCAAATAGGAAGTGCAAGTTCTGGTATTTGTGTACCCCCTGACGTTCATAGATCTGGTGGCTACCAAAATAGAACATTGGCCTGGATCTTAACAACTTCAAAACTACAAATCTTCATGCACTTCTTAAGATGATCAACTTTTCATGATGACCGTAGTCCTTTGAGCTTTACTTGGTATCTGTCGAACGCCTGCTTATTTTTCTTTGAATACTGGGTGTTTTATCCTGCGGTTCGTAAAATGAAACATAGGGACTGCACTTCGCTACATTTGTCTTTGAAGCTTTAGTTTACACTTGTGAATTCTGCATACTATGTCGCATTTTGAATACTGTAACTGAAGGAGCAGTGTCTAATTTGCTTAGCAACATTTGAATCTTATTTCCTGGGATGGTTTTTGTTTTGTCAGCTGACAGTTATTTCACACTTGACATCTTTGAATATTTGTCCAGGTGAGCTAGAGGAGACAGCGGCTGAGCTGGAAATGTGTAGACAAAAGCTAGCAAAACTCCGCAGCCAAAAGGATGCTGCAGCTGTTGCACCGCCTACTGGGGGTGCAGGTCCACTAGGTGTTAAGAGTGAGGGTGGTGGTCGAAATTCCAGCTCAGATAAAGTATCAAGAGAAGCTCGTGAACTGGAAGCAGCTTTAGAAGAAACAAAGGTACAGCTTGTGCTTCTCCTACAATTTCAGTTCATGCCTTTCAGATTCAAATACCAATGAAAAGTTTGTATGGAGTAGTATATGCTATTTCTGGAGTCTTTCTCATATTTTCACAACGGGGTTCTCTTAATCCATGTAGAAAACTTTTCATTCAACGAAATTCCTGAGTATTTAGATGTGGATATTCTGTCTGTTCATTTATTTTCCTACTAAGCTTTATAGTACTCCGACGAGTTAAATGCTGGAAGCAAGAGGGATTTATTTCGAAGGCTGCTATACGTTTTGTGATTTTGGTGAAGTGTTTGGTACTGCCGAGCTCATAGTTGGAGGTAGAAGAGAGTTCACGACTCTTATCTTCGTGGACATACTTTGTCTTGTATGCAGACATTGGCATCGAGGAGACTCAATGAGTTACAAGAAGCACTGCAAACCCAGTTGAGTCTCTCCCAGCGACTACAGCAAATGCAGGTGAAATACGATTCCTCTGTACCCTGCAATCTGTGAATCATTTAACAAAAACTGGTTTAGTGTGTTGGTTTTATTGTTCATACAGCTTGTGGCCAATAATTTATTACTCATTGGGACTGGTAGTATCACAACTTTGTATTCTTATTCAGGCTTTATGGTGTCTAAGTCTTTTAGCTTGGACCTGATGTGGTCATGACAGGATGCGCTACTTGATGAACATAGGATCTTGTCATCTCGTCCCTATGTAGCACTCAACGATCAAGCTCAGTTTTTGAAGGGTGAGGTCGAACGCTATCGAGGTCTGGTAGACAAACTTCAGGTATGCTTTACGTACTTTTTTCTCTCTTTATGCCTCTTCACCCAGCAGTTCGTATTATATGATAAAGTCAGCTCTTCTACACAATGTTGGTCTTGATTTCAAATTCAATTCTTTCAGAGTGAACGTGATGCAATGTCTCGACGAGAGAAAGAGGTTTTATTGAAGGCAGAGGCTGGTGAAGCAGCCCGCAGGGCAAATGCTATTGCAGATGCGAGAGCTGCGGAACTGGAAACAAAACTTCAAGAGTGCATGGCAGATCGAGATACTTTGCAATTCAGATTAGAGGAGGCTAATCAATCTTCAGGTAGAATAATCTGTATCCTTTGTCCTTGACTTTGAGATTTGTATGTAGGGTGATGCATCTTTTATTGCCAAATAGTAGAGTTCATTCTTACTAAAGTGTTGTAGATCATTCACCCTGCTATTCGTAACTTGTCTTTAAAACTTTTTGTAGGAAGGAAGGATTCAGTGCCTGAATTGCAGGTGATGATCTCCACTCTGCATAAGGAGATGGGCATGATGCAATCCCAACTGAACAAGTTTAAGGAAGCAGCCCATGAAGTTCATTCTCTTCGAGCAGAGATAAACTCCCTGGCTGGAATCCTTGAAAGAAAGGTAAACAAGAATCATCAATATCTGGGTGCACGGCAGGAGGAACGTAGATTTAGATTTTGCCACTGCTAAAGCACATTGATTATATTCAGTGAAAATTTATTCTGCGGGGCATGCGTAAGTCTTCAGAGCGTAGTATTTTCGTCAGTTAATTTTTTTGTCATTACAGGCTTTGTATTATACAATCTAATCGAACTTGCAAGCTTAATTTTATACCAAATTTTAATGTCTTGTTGTGCAGACAGTTCAATGTACACGCCTTTCAGATCAATATGTTGCACAAGTAGCTGATTTGTCAGCCTTGAAAGCTGAGGTATGTCGGGGATTTACTATTTCACTTTTAATGTCGTGGAGACTGTTTGACATAACTTTGTCCGCGCTTTATGGCAAATTTGCTCATGATAGGGACTCTTAGTTGAGCAGTGGCGTTGGCATTGACAATTGATCAGATTAGAGGGATGAAGATTTGGTCATTTATATTTGTATTATGCAACTCTTTCTAAATTGGCCTTCCTGATGCAGGTGGAAAGTTTACGGCAGAGTGATCAAGAGCTGCAGCTCATATTGGAAATGTACGAGAGAGAGTCAATTGAACCAAGGTTTGTGAGTTGACTCTTTCATGATGGAGCTGCAGTGATGTTGGATCTTTTCAGTCTTGTTGGTTTCATTTATCTTTCTTACTTCTTGCTGCGATTTGTATTTTTCAGATATCTGCTCCAAGGAATACAGAAGCTATTTGGCATGGGATTAATCATTGAGGTTGACATGCAGGACTATGGTGGATTTGCAGCAAGATCATTGTAGGACATTGGTGCAAGTAGAGGTCTTGAAGAGAGCCCTTGACGAGCATAGCTTAGAGCTTCGGGTGAAAGCTGCCAATGAGGCTGAGGCTGCATGTCAGCAAAGGCTTGCAGCTGCTGAAGCTGAGATTGCAGACCATCGTCATAGGCTGGACGATTCGGAAAGGTTTGGCTCTGGCCCTCGGATATCATTACGATGTTATCTTTTTTAAAATTGAAATTATTTAAAATTATTTTTTTAAAAACTAGTAGTTTAAATTTATCTGAATTTTTACCTCATTAATGTCGCCCTGAACATCGTCCTTGCCGTTGCTTTTTCGCGTGAATTTCTTTCACTGATTAAATTAGTCTTTATCCCGCTCGCGACAGTGAAGCACATGCTACGAGGGCCACAAGATCTTTGAATTTACACTAACCTATTAATGCGTGGATGAGCTGGAAGTTGTCGTAAATCTTAAAAGTTCCTGTGCTTGCATGGTGAGATGGTCTTCGTCAATTGTGCAGGCAGCAAATGCTTATTTTTTTATTTATCTCGGTATTGAAAATTGTTTTCCTCCAGGGTGGCGATGGAACTCAGGGAAACATTGAAGTCTAAAAGTGAAGAAGGAGACGCATATATTACTGAAATTGAGGTTTGTTGGCGTTAAGTTCTTGGTTATCCTTTTCTTCTCCACCTATTTGAGTTCTCGAAACATATGCACTTGATGGTTCAAAATGATGACTTGCGTTACGTTAAATGGTATAGAGAGAGACTTACTTCCGTGTGCGTTGTTTGATTATGCAGACTATTGGCCAAGCTTACGAGGAAATGCAAACACAAAATTCCCGCTTACTTCATCAGATCACTGAACGGGATGATTATAACACTCAGGTATTTTCGGAATTCATTTATGCATATTGTAGTGGCTGTCGGTGTTCTCAGATCGAGCCAATTTGTGTAGGCGTTAGTTGCATATTCGTGATCTGGAATATTTTATTTTTATCTTCTGTGGGGTCCGGATAGCAAGGAGAATACTTGGTGTGACTTGTAACATGATATCTTGTCATTTGACCATAATCATATCACAAATATCTCCATAGTCGTCTCGGGCTTTATAAGTACTGGGACTTTAAGGGTGTGGGAGTCACTGTATGGAGTGAAGGGAAGCATTACAGTGTTGAGATGCTGATTTTATTTTGCTTGAACATTATCTAATTCCATGTTTTGTTTCTATGCGATCTTTCAGTTGGTGGCAGAGAGTCTGAAGGCTAAACAACTGCAAGCCTCTCTTCAGGCAGAGAAGCAAGTTCTGGCTAGTCGTGTGCAACATGCTAACGCCACTGCAGACCATCACAAGCAGCGTGTTAGCCGATTAGAAGATCAGGTATGATACCGTGTTGTTTCTGCTCTGGTCATAGTTTATGCGGGTTCTCTTTGTGGGCAGGTAAAATACTTAAAAGCTCGCCAAATTTGTGTGGAAAGAGTAGAAATTTGGAAATACTCCGATTACACCTGCTTAAGACGATCGGCGTGGATAAATTGTGCAGGCAAAATCGTACATCGAGCAAATAGGCAAGGTCATGGACGATGGCAGACAACATACATTAGCCGTGGAGACTTTGAGACGGAAGACAGCGGAGACAGAAAAAGAGCTCCTCTCCACGAAGACGGCTTTGGAAGCTGCAAATAGAAGGATTGAAGATCGTGGTCACAAACTTGCTGAAGCTCAACAGCTGCTTGACAAAGAAAGGTGAGTCCTGACATGTGGTTTAATTTTCATCTTACATGGAACTTTGTACGCACGTATTGGTGTAGGTGGTATTATCGTATTGCCACCCTTTCGTATAGTTTTCTGGGCACTCATTTCTGTGCGTGTACATTAATAAGCCTTCGCCTCGTCTATGCCACCTGTATAACATATCCAAGGACTGACTTGATGAAGAGAATTGTGATGTGGTCGTCAGTAGTGCGTAATCCATTTTTTAGATCATCTCCTGTTCAAGAACTCTTCGTTGTCAGACATCCCTTCTGATCGGGTTTTTCTCCTGTGGTTCAGATTTGAAAAACGAAGGGTTCAGGATGAGCTGGAGGCATTGACTAGTAAGTTGACTCGGCTGCGATCACATCATGAGGGGGGTCCCGCTGTGGAACGCCTTCAGGAGGAGATTAAAGAATATAAGGCTATTCTGAAATGTAGCGTCTGTCACGACCGTCCAAAAGAAGTAAGAACCTCTCTTTCTTTCCATCTCGATCTTCCCTTTGCCGCTTTCTTTTTCATTTCTTCTACAGATATTGTGGCCGACACCTTAGATTTCTTAGCCGACAGGCAAACCCCCAAGTGTCCAAACTAAAGGGGGAGCGAATTATCAATCGTAATAACTTTCAGAACATATCTCTGTTGCTAAAAAAATGTGGAGTATGATTTTTTTTCCTCCGTTGGTACTTTCTTCTCTTCAGGCTTCCTAAATGATATATTTCAAGTACCATAGATACGGAAGTGATCACGCTTAGGTATTCCAGAGTATGAATTTGTTTCAACTAATGATTTGAAGCGGACTATCTTACTGTACTCATTCTCTGAATTTCATCTGTCTTGGTGGCAGGTCGTCATCACAAAGTGCTTTCATTTGTTCTGTGGCCCTTGTATCCAGAGGAACTTGGAGATCAGACATCGAAAATGTCCTGGATGTGGGGTTCCATTTGGCCAAAGTGATGTTCGAAATGTATACATTTAGCAAGACGCTATCACTTGAGTGATATGGTCTGAACTCGTTTTTTCTTGCTTTCGTTCTGTCTACGTCAGAGGTGGGTGCTATGAATGATCTCACGTTCGAAGACAGCTTTGTTTTTAGAAGCTGTCTAATTAGATTGAATGTGGAAGAACACATGAATTTGTCACTCGGCCTTTATCAAGTGGAAGGTTTCACTTGATTTCAACAGGCATGTAAAGTTGTGTCATAGAGATGACTTCTTTTTTCCAGTTTTCTGGTTTTATTTTGTATTTCTCCCTGGAATCGCAAGACTGGTGAGTCTGAAATTCTTCATTGTCACATCTTTCTCAGACCTGTTTCTTCTTCTTTTGATCCTTTTTGGAGTCTTCCGTGGATATGGAGTAGATATTCACACAGCTTTCGAGCAGAGTAGAGAGAAATAGATTAGCAGTTATTGGGAATTCCGTTCCATTTTCCGTGGAATCCCTGATGTCTACTCAAATTTCTGCGTGGATTCTTCTGCAGAGCAGTGGTTCATATGCCCCGGCCCTATAGTGACCCGTCAATCCGCTTAATTTATTTTATCATACCACTGAATTTCCGACACGCAATCGATCTTGCATCACACCGAACAGGGAAATTGTGTGTTCAATCTTAATCAATTGCATTACATTTTCAAATTGTGAGACTTACATGACCATTTTTGGATCCAGTTTTTGTGCCTAGTGTCAGCTGTGAATTCCGTTCAAGCAATGAGGAGGGTGCTCCCAGAAATCTGAGGCAATGTTCTAATGTTTCCCAATGTTCTAATGTTTCCCAATGTTCTAATGTTTCTGAACATTTCCTCTGTTCAGAATAAGGCAAGCATACCCAAATCCAACAAAGTAAGGAAATTGACTGAAGGGTATAAAACAATACACAAGGCAAGGTAACCAAACTTGTTCCCGACCCTTTCACTGACCTGATCCTGTCATAATTGATTAACCCATAAATGCTGCGGCGGACGTTTTTTTGTCCGATGAATGACAAGGAATTCTCTTGTGTAAGACAGAAATGCAACTATTCATCCTCGGAATTAGGTGGAAAGGGGAGATCTTCTACAGTAGTTTGATTCCCAATGAATATTTTTGATTTTTTTAAACTAGATGATGTCACACAGTTCCAAAAGGGCTAAATTCCAATCACCAACTCAGCGTTCAAAGGTAAATTCCAATCACCAACTCAGCGTTCAAAGGTTAATTTGCATTGGATTAGCCTTTTGGAGAAAAACTTAGTGGAAAACGATTTCTATTTAACCTAAAATGCTCCAAATTGCCATTTCTTGTACAAGCACCAAGTTTTAGAAGAAAAAAGAATTTGGACACATGTAACTGTAGGATCTTGTAGTATGTTGGTTTGAGAAGATGTGGAAAAATTTTCAGAAATTTCCACCATGCATATTGCAAGATATTAGTGTTTGAAGTGATAAATCCCTTTAGGGGGTTGCACTTCACATTTGTATGAAAAAATGTTTGAAATAGTCGTGCTTCTTTGGATTCATTCTTCAAGACAAGTTGGCTATATGCTTGAAAAATTTTAGATCATTTGGAATTGTACAACATATAGGAAAAAAATAGTAAGTAGAAAGAAGTAGAGAATGATTCAAAATAAGAAATTGTTAAGAATTTTGTTCTCAAATAGAAAAATCCCAATTCCAATGGTTGAAATGTTGTAATAAATGATCTACATCCTATGATTTAATTATTTTCAAAAATATTGAAATTTGAGTAAAATAAAGGACTTCAAAGTCTTTTTTAGATTAGAGAATCCATAACTAAAACTAACTAAAACTCTTCATAACTTTTCACTCATTGATCAAAATAGATTGATTAAAAGCTTTCCACATATATATAACTCTAAAAAACTAATTTCAAATTTTCGTTTCTAAAAAAAATGATTTTTTTAATCTACCTAGACTACCCATTTACAAAAAAAAACATCATACTAGACCATAACTTTTGACTCATATTTCCAAATGTCATGAAATTTAGTGCATATGAAAGGTATTCCTTGTCCTCTCTTTCTATTGAAATTTCAGCCTAAAATATGAAAATCTTCAATCACACATACCTACTTAAAAATTCTATATTGTCAAAAAAATGCATGTTGGCCCTTTAGGGGTTTAAAAAACAATTTGATTTTCTATGAATTTTTGAGGTTAAGGGTAGTAGGTATTATACCTATTGGTGTTCTTAGACATACATGGAGTACTGTAACTATTCTTCAAATAGTAAGAATCCAAGGGATGAGAGTCCACCAATACCTTAAAAGGTAAATGAACTTGGATTATGGATAGGTTGGTTTGGGGTCAAACAATAGGACTTAGGAATGGAGAGGGAATGGGTAATGAGGTCTTTTACTTTAGTGTTAAATTTAAGTGCAATGTTGGTTTGGATAATTTTGTCTTATTCCATAAGTTTTATCTATCAAGAACCCATGAAGGTCTCTCTCTAGCATCTTTCAAATGGACTTTGATCTCTTCAATGTGTAGGAATTTTTTTGAATCAAATCAACCATACATGAAATTTTTTATTATTATTGAATTATCCATTGATATGATTCAAACTTAATTCAATACATTTTTATTTGAATAGTATTTTTCCTAAAGTTCAAATTGGTAATATACCTATGTTGTATTTTCAATTGGCTATTTGGGAAAATGAACCAACTTAATTAATTAATTCTTCTAGTATTATGAAACTCCTAAACTATATTGACTCTTGTTAAGACCACGCTCAATCATTTGGCAACAATTAGTATAAATTAAATCTCATTTATAGAAATGACATGGATAAGAACAATGTTTGCACACTATTTGCAAGGGGTTGCTATATGTTTGGCTTGATTTTTTAATTAGTATGGTTAACAATTGATGAGACAATTGATTGAATGCTTAGCCACAATAGGTTGAAAACACATACATTGGCAATCCAATTGGATGAATGTATTAAAAATAATTTAGTCAAATTTTTAAAATTGTTCTTCAAAATGGTAGTCAATCTCTAAACCTTGTTGTCCCAACTAGAGAATCTAATTAAAATTATACAAAGACCTTACCAACAATACTACACATCATATATGGTTTAATGACTTTACAAAAATATAGTTGACCTACTCTTTGATTGCCATTCAAGCTTTGATTGTTAGTGTAGCCCAAGGGTGATGTTGAGAAATAAACTATTAGTTTTGAAAAACATGATATAAATCTAGAGTTTGAATTACTTCGAAAATTTCAAATTTAATACCTAATATTATTGCAAATGGTTTGCTACTATCTAGATTCCAAATCCAATGTAACTTGGCCTTCGGAAAAGGTTGGACCACTTCTTTACATTTAGTGGAAATTAAAGTTTAATTAATTAGAGCATCTACAATGCACATGGCAAAATTATCCAACAAAAATATTAGAACTTTTTGCTAATATAGAATTAGAATTTAAACATACAAATAATAGACATGCATTTAAATCACACTGAATAGACAAAAAAATTTGAGGTTTAAAAATTGAACAACCAAAATAAGATTCATTAAAAGCAAGTTGAAAGCATCTACAATATCCCTTACAAGACAACTTGGCAAAAGTATTTATAACTTTTGGCTAATGTGGAATCAAAATTTAAGAATACTATCATTTAAATTAAGCACTTCAAGCATCACTTAAACTAGACTTAAGTTTGTACCTATTTTTGAAGAGACCTCAAAATTTTTGTCTTCCAATTACACTCTCCAAATGTGTTCCATCTAATGTGACTAAAAAAGAGGATTATTTGCAATGACACAAGATAAAGTGAAAGAGCCTAATAACCTCTTATTTAATTATGATTTTTATTGTTCAAATTCCTCGTGGGAACATGGTCAATATAAACCAAGAGAATGAATTACAAGAAAACCCACAACTAGTCTAACTAGTCAAATAGGTTTTTCTTGGGTCATTTAATTATCTTGTCTACACAAACCGTGTTCCTACTATTAGCGTTTCTATTTCTTTTTAAATTACTAACAACAACAACGCGGCTAAATTGGATGCTAAGTAGGTATGAGCTTTCCAAAAACCAAGAAGCTCCAAATTGCTTTACTATAAGACTCATTTTGCAACAAACGCTTTTTGTTTAATGTGATTATCTGACATGTTCTATATCACAATACAAACAATTTCCCACTTCCTACTCTAGCACCAATTTGGTTTCAATTTTCACTACAAGAGAAACTGGTCCTAGTTGACAGAAATCAACTAGTCCTAATTGACAGAAAATTGACAAGTTTCTGTCACTCTGGACAAAAAATTGTCCGAATTGACAGAAACCTATCAATTTTCTGTCAATTAGGACTAGTTGATTTCTGTCAATTAGGATCAATTTCTGTCAATTTGGACAGTTTCTCTTGTAGTGTTTAAAGACTACTCAAGGTTTTTAAAGCCATAATCCTTCTATTTACATCCATAGAAATGGATGAAACTTATAATTTATGGCTCAAATTTCATTTATTCATTCAAACCAATGTACATTCCTCCAAAATAGAGTGATATTGCTCCAAGATTTGGTAGCAAATTAGCGATTTCATCTACTCAAAACCAAGAATAGTTCGCTAAATATTCCCTATAGAAAAAATTCATTGCTTTTCAGCAAAACTTTACTCAAAAAATCCATGATTGTCATACTAGACAAATTACTATTCATTTTTTGTCTTGAAGGACGAGTTACTATTCATCAAATGTACTTGAGAAAATGAATAGTAACTTGTCTAGTATGACAACCATGAGAAACCCCCCAGTCTACTATCTTTAACCTCAAAAACATTGTTTGCTGAATTTCTGGTCACCAATTAGATAGAATATTTTTGCCTATTTTGCATAAAAGGAGAGAATATTCCCCCAAAGCCGCCTGTTTCTCGAGGATCCATTCACAGAATGAGAGAGTATAACTATGGCCTTACAATTGATCAACGGTTCTTCTGTTCTGATTATCTTTCCGGTTCATCACTTTAGCGAAAATGCAGCTGAATTGAATTGGATGGCAGCGACGGAGGATGATCTAACATATCAAAACTTTAATTCAGCACCGTCACTTTCACTTTCAAAGGAGAATGATCGATCAAAAAGCCTGTGTTTGGAGGGAGAACGTACATCCCGTCACTGCATGAGGGAGAATATTAAATCGCCTTTCGAATTGATCTTTCTGCAGTTTCTACTGTTCTGATTTCCTTTCGGAACGACAGCGCAACTTGAATTGGACGCTACAGTTGTACAGTAGTGTGCAGTAAAGTTCGTAGGCATGGACGATCTGGACTCCGGAGGATCAGTCGATCCCTTCACAAAGTTGAGAGAAGATTTTTGACCTTTCAATTGATCAGGGGCTCTTCGATCGATCTGTTCGGATTATCCTTTCGATTTATCCTATATATATAGCGAATTGGATGCTAATCGGAATGAACTAAGTTCGTAGGTACGAGCTCAACTTCGTTTCTTTCTACTGTTCTGATTTCCTTTCCGATTACCAATGGCGACAGCGCAACTTGAATTGGACGCTACAAAGGTACAGTACTGTGCAGTAAAGTTCGTAGGTGGACGATCTGGACTCTGGAGGATCAGTCGATCGATCCCTTCACAAAGGTGAGAGAAGATTTTTGGCCTTTCAATTGATCAGGGGCTCTTCGATCGATCTGTTCAGATTATCCTTTCGATTTATCGTATTTAGCGAATTGGATGCTAATTGGCCGAGGTGCAATGGAATTGGACCGACACTTGACTGTACTGTGATGTACAGTACAGTTGGTATGACCTACCAAAAAGACGGTTTCTGGAGGATCCCTTCAATCAGTGATTAGTTGAGACTTGAGAGCGAAGAACTGGCCGTTCAATAGATCGTGGGCTCGTCTGTTCTGATTATCTTTCCAATTTCTCAATATGGCGAAAATGCAGCTCGATGGGGTGCTAGTGCAGTAGGAAGAAGCTATCGTAGTTTCTCCTATGTGGAAATTCATTAAAATGGTGGCATTCCACAACTTTGGCAGTTTACATGGTTTAGATCAAGTGGTCTGAAATGTACATCAATCCTAGATGTTTGGAATCTATATCATTCTGAAATTTCTGAAATCTACATGTATTCTAGATGGAACTTTTACAATTCGGATTGCATATTCTGAGATCTATATCATTCCTAAATTTTTGTGATTTACATTTAACCCAAAAGGAACTTTTATGATTTAGACCATGTAGTCTGAAATCTATACAAGTATACAACTCCTGGATGTTTCAAATCTACATCTATTCTAGATGGAACTTTTACGATTTAGGCCTTGCGGTCTAAAATCTATTAGTCCTAGATCTTTATAATCTACACTTGTTCTAGATGGTGCATTTACAGTTCAAACCGGGTGGTTTGAAAATGGTACATGGAATATTGCCATTTTAACCATGGTTGTCATCCTGAACAAGTTACTATTCATTTTTCGTCCTGTAGGACGAGTTACTATTCATCAAAAATATTTGAGAGGTACATTTGATGAATAGTAACTCGTCCTACAGGACAAGAAATGAATAGTAACTTGTCCAGGATGACAACCATGATTTTAACAAAATTACCCATCCTTGTTATTATTTCATTTTGAATTACCAATGGCTAAAGCACAACTAAATAAGATGTTATTCTACATGAGTACATGTAGGTCAGTTTAATGTAAATAATTAGGAAAAATTGAACCATGTCTAAAATATAAAAAATTATACAGTTGTTTATAAAAATTAGAGAAATTTTCATTGTTGCCAATTTTGAATATTCAAAAATTATCCTTGAATTTTTTTTAAGAAAAGGAACATGTTTACACATGAATAGATAAAAAAAAACATTACTACAATGAGGAGTGTTGAAAAATTAGGAAGATCTAAGTGCCAAAAGTCAAAAAATCTAATTAAACTACTAAATTGTCCAAATGCCAAAATTAAATCATTTCATCAATGAGGTGCAAAATATGATTTGAATGTACAGTAGTACAAAGGGAATATTAACCCCTAAAGTTACATTATCTTTTTAAGAGGCAAATGAAAGTTCAGCAAGTTTTTAAGATCACAATTTTTGGTGAAATTTTTTGAAATTTTTTGTTAAGATAGAAAACATATGAGCTTTTTAGGAATATAATTTTTATTTGACTCAATGCTTGGGAGAAAAAGGTATGCCATCTTAAGCACAATTGAACTCACTAGGCAATAAAAAAAATCTACCAAAATTTAATTTAATTTTTTTTAATAATTATATTTTTGTTTATATGGAAAGCATTGATTCATTCCACTTGGAATAGTAGTGTGAAAGTTATGGAGCACTTTGTTTTATAGGCAATCATAGCATCTTATTGAAGAAATATAGTATAGAATTTGTTTTTGAACTCAATTTTCACAATTTTCAAAAAATAATAATTCCACAATGTTTAACATATTATATATTATATATCTGATTGCTAGAACAATCTCACTTTGGAATGAATGTGTTTCAATTCCATCTTAGAGCTATTAATGATTTTTTTCCATTCAATCTTTTACCTACTTCTACTTAATAAGTATGGGCCGCTAGTCAATACATTTTCAATTATAGAGAATGTTCAAAATTCATAAATTTGTCCATCATTATTTGAATAGGGGTTTTGTTTTTGTTGCTTTAAATGCAAAATATGTTGGAATCTCTAGGTTCAAATTTTGTAAAAATTTCTTCTACACATTCTTATACTTGTCTAGTGCAAGATTCTATAGTTATTTCCTAAAGTTCAAAGCCTTTTCTCATCAAAAAAACACTCAAAATTGCCATTTCTATAGCATAGAGCTTGAAAATTTGAATTTTTTTTCACATATCTAAGATTAGGATCTTACATAGACTTGTATAAGAATGTGTGGAAGAAATTTCAAAAACTTTGATTGTATAGATTGCAAGGTATTTACATTCAAATTGAACCAAAAACGAGTTTTTTAGTACCATACATGCATAAATAGATTATAAGATTTTGAATCATCTTAGTTTAAAATTTTTGCACTAGGGATTTTGAAATTCAAATTTTTATATTTTGAATAATTGAATTGAAAGGGCTAGGAATTGATTAATAAAAAACAAAAACAAAAACACTTAACTTTCATATTTTAAAAATTTGTTGGGTAGAAGTAGGTGCAAGATTGAAGGAAAAACTAAATCATTAATAGCTTTAAGATGGAATTTAAATACACTAATAAATCCCAAAGGAGAGATTGGTTTAACAATGATATTATATTGTGCGGAAATTTTATATTTTGAAAATTATGAAAATTGAGTTTAAAAAAAATCTAATATGTTATTTTTTTAATTCTATGATTGCTTGCAAAACAAAAAGCTCCATAATCTTTACATTATAAATCCAAATGGAATGAATCAAAACTTTCGATGCAAATAAAAATATAATCTATGGAAAAAAATTCTCGTAAATTTTTAGTTTCAATTTTTGTATATTTTATTATCTGTTTGGTGACCTACATATAGGCTTATTGAAGTATAAATTTTGCTCCTGCACTCTAATTGAAATAAAAATTATATTCCCATACAATTGATGTATTTTTCTATCTTTAAAAAGTATTTCAAAGAATTGCTCAAGAAATTAAGATTACAAAAACTTGATTGGGGGCAATGGGACTTGAGGGTTTTAATATGCAAGAAAAATATTATATTCCCCTTGTTCCATAATGATTTTTTTATTGGCCTTAATATTTTGTCCCCAAATGATCTTTCTATTGCACTTTGTGACATTAGAATAGATTAAATTTGGTTTTTGGTTACTTTTGGAGACTATCAAAACAACTATGAGTAGTAGTTTCTCCTCCATCCATGCAATCATCAATCGAAAGACAAATAAAATGATTGAAAGGATCAATCAACATTGTTCATTCTTATTTTTTGCATTTCTTTGAATATTTTCCAATTAATTAGTTGAAGCTTTGGGAGACAAAATAGAGGTTGAAACATAGTCTTACTAGGCACATACTAAATGCCCATAAAATGAAAACTTCACACTCAACAATTAAATGTCCACTAGTGCTATTTGAAAATGCTTCTGAAATTTGACTTTTCAATACTCCAAAACTATAGTTTGAGAAGGGCTCTAAAGCTCAAAGTTTCTTGGACACCAAGAGTACACTAAATTCTACTTATAATGCAAAATAGGTCTTTTAATGTTATTTTTAGCCTTAATCGAGAAAATTTAGTCCAACAAGAAAATCGTTTTAGAATGGAGGTAGTATATTTTTTGTTATTTACTATAGAAATGGAAGTTTTTAGTGTTTTTTGATAAAAGGAAGGCCTTGATACTATAGGGGTTAACCTATCAATAAGACTATTTTTAGAGGATCCCTTGACCAATAAATTGAGAGCAAACACATCAGAATTGGATGCTAATCCATACCTTAAGTTAGGCTATTTTTGTTTTATTTGTTATGTTGAGATCTTATGAACCATGTGTCATTTGGTTGCGTTTTTAGTACCGTCAGAAATCTCTTTGCAAGGAGGGGGCATGGGCTTTGTTTTGTGTCATTTGGACCTATGGTGTGAAATTTATTGAATGTTGAAGTTGTTATGTGTTAAAAAATTAGAAAATGACTTTATTTTTATTTTGGTTGTAGCAATGGCATAGTAGTAGGAACGAACTAACTTTGTTCCTCCTATTCCTATTGTGTTTCCTTTTTGAATTACCCATGGCAAAAGCACAACTGAATTTGATGCTAGTATAGTAGGTGTGACCTATCGAAAGGCCTGCTTCCTAAAGAAGCCAGGGAGGATTGACCCCCTTATTGCCCCGTGTTTTAACCTTGGAGAAAATACTGAAATTTTTTATTTGCCGCCCATCATAAAATTTGGCAATTTTGAATTCATATTTGCAATTAGAGGCCCTCAATTAGTTGACATATGCAAAGAAATACAAAATTGATGCGGTACAAAATAGGTGGCAATTTTTACATTTACCCTTGAATGGGGCAATAAGGGGGTCAATCCTCCTTGGCCTTCCTAAAGATGCCATCACTATTACTCACTAATAAGTTGAAAGAGAATCAATGTAACTAGCCTTTCAATCAATCATAGTTTCTTCTGTCCTAAATAGAGTAAATTTGTCAATCACCCCGTAGACAAAATCCAAATCCTTTTCCACATAAATATAAATATAGAAACTTGCATGTTTTGAAATTTGGCATGACTATTAAATGCAATGTTAAGATTCATCTTATAATACAGAATGCAAAAAAAAAATTCTTCCTACAAATTTTGTTGCAATTTTAAGGTGATGAAGCTAAAATCTAGTTACAAATTTCTTGCAACCCTTCACTACAGAGTGAGTGGTCATTGGACTGTGGTACCAAAAAAAAAGTTCCCATCACAATTGAATTGGTAGTTGAATAAAGGTTACTGTTCAATAAATGGCAACAGTTGATGTTTGGATTTCTGATGCATGTGGTAAATGGCAACGGTTGATGTTTGGATTTTATGATGCACGTAGTAAATGACTCACAACAGTTGATGTAAATGGCAACAGTTGTTGTTCAGTTTTTGGATGTGTGTGGTAAATGACAGGTTTAGTGGTTTACTCTCTCTCTTCCATCTATCAAATCAACCCAGCCAAATTAATTGCATCTGAAATTGATGCCTGGCTCCGTCCAGTCCAGTCCGTCGTGAGCAGCTACATAGCTGTGGAACCTTTGTTGAAGAATCCTTTCCAGCGGGCAATACGGGAGCGAGGGTTCCCACTTCCAAAAGCTGCCAAAAGATCTAGACCCCGAGCCAGCGGAAGCAGCGAAGGAAACTCCCACTTCGCCAATGAGGGGGTGGCCATGACGATGTTTCATGATCTGAAACCATGTGCTGATCGAATCCACCCGCGTGCTGCCGGCGGGACTGGGTTCGCTTTTGCACTTGCGCAGTGGGCTTGGATTGGTGCAGAGGGGGAGGTCTGCCTGCCTGGGTTGAAGCTAGGCTTCAAGCTCTTTGGGCAATTCTCGGAGAGTGCGGACCATGTGGCACGCTGTCTGCCTCCTTTCTGCTTGCCTGAAGCCTGTGATTCCTGTTGCTGCTGTTGCTGCTGTTGGGAGTCCATGTCTGTCGATGCGGAGTTGCGGACGGCCGGACTGTTTTCGTTTCCTGTGATCGAAAGCTCACCAGCTGAGCTCAGCTCCTGTTGTCAACACTGTCTCCGCATTCTCTCGAGGCTCCGTCTTTAGAAAAAACAGGCGGGGCACTTTAAAGTCCCTCCTCCCGGGCTGCTGGAATGGTCTCACTGGTCCTTGACTGGCTGGTGGAATCGATCCTGCAGTTAATTATTCGTTGCCCAACATGGGGTTCAGGCAGCACTAGGGCCAGGCTAGGGCTACACTGATTTATCTGATCGTCACCCTAAAAACAAATTTAAAAATCAGGGCTACACTGATTTGTCTGATCGTCACCCTAAAAAAACTTTAAAAATCAGTGTCAGGACAAAAAAATATTTAGTGGAAATTTATTTGAAAACACAATATGGGATGACAACCCATTTCCAACCACTTAAGCAATTACGCAGATTTGGAGCGCAGATTCGTTGTGTACAGAATTTTTCCCATGTACAGTCGGGTCCAGTACGGCCTCTTTGAGGCATTCAAATTTTTTTTTACAATGTAGAGTATAATTGATAGATTTTGGAAGAGATAATTATCATTACATCCTTAAGCAATTGCACTCAAGCCTACAAAATTTCAACTTCAAAAAAACAAATCTCCATTTTGGGTGAATTTTTAAAGTTAATTTTCATGGTTTTACAAGATATTTTATTGCAAGCAATTGGTGGTGAATTTTTAAAGTTTGATTGTGGATATATGTAGGGAGCATCCATACGCACATCTTACCCTAGGCAAAGTTTCTCCATTTCCTTCTATAGAGTTAGGATGTCAATTGTCCAAATGTTGTTAGAATAGATATTTCTTTGTTATAATTAGATTTTTCTATTCGTCATTCATGTGGTAACTAATTTGGTACATTCAAGCATGATGGTAGAATTACTTTGCCAAAATCTAATTCAAAATATAGAGATATCTATTTCACAAAGTTTGGTCATATGACACCTTAATTGAGCCCTTACTAGGAGCTTATATTTTTGTTACTTAATGGGGTGTTTTTTAATATGAAAGATGTGCATATGGATGTTCTCTATATATTTATGAAATCAAATTAAAAGAATTCATCACCAATTATTTTCAATAAAATATTATGTAAAACCATGAAAATGAACTTAAAAAATTCATCAATAATGGAATTTTGCTTTTTTTTAGTTGAAATTTGGTACTTTGGTAGGCTTCAATGGGATTGTGTGAAAATTGAATGTAAATAATGCAAGATGAAAAATTCCAAATCTCTTCCACGTTATGTAAGGAAATGTGCACGGTAGAAATAGGCAATTCGTAAATGAATTGGACCCGACTATACAGAAATAGAGTTTGGGAGAATTGCATATTTTTCCAAAATTTTATTACACGAAATGTATTTACTATGAATTTTTTAATAGAATATTCTCTTCAACTTATAATGGTTATATAGACCTTTCTATTCCTAACCATAGGTTGATTGCAAAATCGACCTAGGATTGGTTGCAATATTAATAGCCTTGTAGCCAATCATAATGCGCTACAACTACTCCTTGAACTACATCACAACTCATGGAAACAGGGCACTCTATAAGTTGGAAATGGAGTGGTGGTTGGAAATGGGTTAGCTACTCTAATATTTCAATTTGCACTATTTCAAAAAGTATGACTATAGTAATTTAGTGTTGCACATGATTAAGACAAATCAATGTACATCTCATCTAGTCTCAAGGGACTTTTTCACCTTAAGGGAGATAAACGAAGAAACCTAACCCCTAGTTGATAACATTATTAACCCCTAAAGGTACAAATTGTTTTTTAGAATTGACAATTGGAGAAAAATCACCGTAAACTACTATTTGGAAGAATATTTTGTAATTGACATACAAAAAAAAGTTGTAGATTTTGAATATCAGGTTTCACCTATACGGTTAGATTCAAATCAAAATCTTTTTTGATCTAATGCCATCACCAATGCTATCACCAATATTTTTTTTATAAATTTTGACAAGGAAATCCCAAAATTCCTTCTAACTTTGATTATAAACAAATATTATCAGTTTTTGAATAAAATTTGTTGGAATAGATTTGAAATGAGGTTCTCTTGACATAGTAATTTTTTGAAATTTTTGTGTTCTTTAAGCACAAATCTAGTTTTGAACTAGAATCAATGCATTTGGGTTTCATCAACCACTTAACGTACTTCCACATTTATAATTTTTAAAAAACAAATGTACTTTAGTTTCACCAAATCCAACCATTAGATAGAACAACTTTCTAAAGTATCTTCACAAATTAGGATGACTTTCATCCAAGAAGTAATGAGAAAGAAACATGAATTTCAATACATTCTTCATCTAGATATTTGACATTAGAGTACTAAAGGGTTATCCAACATCAATTGGGGGGGTACCTTTTAGACCCTCAAAAAATGGGATCCCCCACCGTTGCAATTTTTAGCCAAACAATGACTCTCTGCAAATTAAACTAATTTCTTTCCTAGGAATCCAAGAAGGGAGTATCCCAAACTACAAGAGAGAGTGATTTAGGCTAGTTAATAGTGTTATATTTTGGACAATAATTCAATTTCTCATGATTTTTTAAGCTAATATAGGGTGCTCAATTCTACATATGAATTCAATTTTTCCAAATTTGATCATCTAGTGGAAAACAATATATTCACTTATTTTCTTCCAAAGTGAAAAGACCTCAAGATTAGATGAATCCTAGCCATTCAATCACTTACTAAATATACTATCTTTTAAGAAGTGTTTTTTTATGGACCAGTAGAACAAGCTTCCATACTAAGCTGGAACCAAAAATGAATTTTGTAAGTTTTGTAGAGTCAAAGTTGCTTTTGCTGATTTTTACAATAATTTCGCTTTTGTGTAAGTAGAAGGAAATTATATGTTAAGAGTAGCTTTGCCAAGGTTTTGGGTTGCTTTAAGTTTGACAAAAGGTTCAAATCCAATAGTTTTCAAGACTTTGAAAACTTGCTTCCTTTGCTTTTCACGAGACTTTCAATAAAACTTTGCTAATTAACAATTCCAATTCTTCTTTTACAACTATTGCATACTTCTATGTAGAATTTTCAAGTCTTTGCAAGACTCTTATAGTCTGATGCAAGGTTGGGGTGATTTTGGGTGCTTGGAAGTCCACCCTAAGGATTAGTGGTGAGGGAGATATTGACCCACTTTTGTTTTTTATGATTCAATTTGATTTACCATTCTTAGACATAATTATAAACCCTAAGAGTTTGGATATGTTTCCAATAGTATTTGTAAAAGAATTGCCACTCTCTTTTGCATTTTACTAAAGAATTCAAAAAAAAAATTCTAAAATTCAACCAAGCAAAATTGCATTAGACTATTATGGGAACCCGTGGAGAATAATTTAACAACTTTCACTATATAGATTACAAGATTTTAATGTTTGAACTAAGAATCAACTCAATCAATAAGATTATCCATTGTTGAGTTCCAAATCTAAGGACATGGCATTTCTAGGTGATCAACAATAGAAATAAGAAGTTGTTTAACCATTTATTATGTATCGGGTGATAGTTGGTACATTTATTGTATCATTTGATAGATGATACATTTGTTGTGTGTCAGTTGGGAGTTGACATATCTATCTTTCATCAATTGTTTGCAGATAGAATAGTCTAGTATAATGTATCAATTAATGCATTTTTGCATACAATTGCCAATCGATATATTTTTGGATTTAGATACTACTTTCCTTTATTACAAATGTAGTTTTTATAAAATTAACTTCAATAGCTAAGTTTGTAGTTTATTCAAATTTTTTAATACTAAAACTTATTTTTTTGTTGCATAAAGTTATGTCTTCTTGCAAACAATCAAGTTTCCAACTTTCAATCCCAATCAGTTGGCAACCAATAATATCTTGATTCATGTGTATGATATTTTTCTTATATTTTTAAGAAGTCAATAGTTAATGCAAAATTGCTTGGCAAGCAAATCAATAACACACCTATCATCAATATGATAGATTAACTTCACATATAGCTTAGAAGGTAAATTTGAATATTTATGAATGGAGGCTCTATTGGAAAGAGGGTTCTAACCAACAAATTGAAATTGCTTACTCAGTTAAATTGAAATGACAAGATGATGCTTGGTTATAGCAGTGTGATGGACATTGTTGTAGTTAGGGAAGATGTCCATGTAATGATTTGTAGTCTTCTCATTGGCAATAAGGAGGGGCAACTAGACTATATTGTAGTTGCATTGACCTAAAAGAAACTACCTTAGATAAGGCCTTGGTAAGTAGAAACTACCTTATAACAAAGATGAAGGACAATGAAGTTGAGGCAATCTACCATTCTTTAGAACATGGACTATTTCATGCATTTTCCTATCAAAAATGTTGTCTAACAAGGGTCATCTATTCCAACAAACCGCACATTCCACTTAATGAGCTAAAGTATAAATTTTTTGAAAAGATCAACTTGCTTAAGTAAGTGTTCTAGACTTGATTGCAATCTCATATCAAACTTTACATCATTTTTTATTATCTATCAATAGTTTTATTGTATCAACTTCCAACTAATACAATTTTCAAAAATATCTTATTATATTATTGTTTTTCTATCTAGGTCAAAACATCCACTAGGGATATATTTTAATCACAAGGGATATGTATTCCTTGTGAAACAAGAAACTTGGTAGTATTGGATTCAAGTTTTTGATGCATGTGAAGTAGGCAAATTCATTGCCAAGAATGGGATTCAACCCACCTCATTTGTAAGCCTTTGATGAACATCACTAAGTCAAATGTAACAAGTTCCACACTCAGTCTTAGGAATTTTGATCTTATAGACCTAGCATGCAATGTCTTTACCCTCCATGTCAACGTCAATAATACATCAAAAGTCTGGGCCATTGGAAAATTAAATCTCTTCAATTGTTGTAAAGACAAGAAGCTCAATGAGGTCATTATGAATTAGCTCATGTGGCAAATAAAGTAGTACCTATTGCCTTACAAGGATGTAGATTGGATTCCCTACTTCAGCAAGGAGTGGTGGGAGCTAGCTTTCTAAGATGGTGTTTTTGTTTTTGTTGTCTACAATATATAGAATGACTTGAGGAAATTCACAAACCCCAATACATAGTTTCATTTTAGTGGTTAATCTTTTGATCAACTAGAATCCTTCAATGGCAAGGCTCCAATAATTTTCTTTATACTTGTGTTTAAATACACTTTTGTGAATATTAGGCATAATCAGTTCTATGGAAAGCGTCTACAATATAAATAAATACATGTTGAGTCCATTACTAATATTTTTAATTTGTTATGTCATTTGGTAGTAGTTTTGAGTACTTAAATCTTACACTTGACATTCCAAAGCTTTTTGTGTTCTTTGCCTATTCATTTTATGGTGATTTCATTAACATCTTGATGAGTAATGTTTTTGATATTGCTAGGCAAGCAAAAGCACATTCCCACTAGTATGGATCAAGATGACATCTTCATTATTGACAAAGATGACGATCAAGTGCCACCAAAGATTCCACTTCCAATGTTCTTTGTTGGAATTTCTAGGCTTTAAAATGTCATCATCTCTACCTCACATTCCCAAGATTCCTCTTGGTGTATGTGCATCATGTACTATTAGCCTTCCTCTTACGGTGGCTTCAAGAAGTCCAATTTGGATGTTAGGCCATTAATCACATTATTTGTCTACTATCTGAAGCCAAGAGACTAAGTTGATGTCTTTAAGGGATTCAAAAAATTTACTAGAATCTAAAAATACTTGGAACCATTATATTCAACCATCAATGGTGAAATTGGATGGAACAATCAATAATACATTATGAGGCATCAACCAAGGTCTTTTAGATCAACTTTTGAAGCCAATTGTAAAGGCTAATTCTACAACAATTATTAATATATGAAGGACAAAAATATCATTGTAAATGCAATGGTTTTGTTCTCAAATCTCCTTTCAATTTTCCAAAATTATATCATTCTACTTGCTCCCTTATTAGCTACTAGATGATACAATTCTTAATGCTTAATTTGTTGTTTTCACACAATAAAATGGAAAATCTATTCTTGAATTTGTTTGTGCTATGTTTAATGTTGAGATTGCCCACAAATACAAAGAGTATGAGTTCATTGAAGTTATGCACATCAAAGTGCCAAAAGGCCTCCTTTCCCACATAGAGACAAAACTTGTATTCACCTCCACGTACTTCTCAACCCTAATCTACTTTTAGTAATGTTGATTGGCATGCAACAAAGACACTTATTTCAAGCAATTTTGTTTGTTCAAGGGGGGCATCCACTTAACTAATGCTGTCATACAAATCTACTATCCCAGTTGTACCTATTATTAACCTTAAAATATTTTTTGATAACACACATCCAAGTTCCCTATTACACATAGACCTATTGGTTGGCAAACAATGTGCTAAGTTTGCACCTTCAAACCATGACACTAGATTCCTAGTTATTCCAAGGACCTACAATTAGAAGAATTCACTTCCTAGGAGCATCAATCATCAAATGTTGAGTTTCAACAAAGTCGTGAACAACTATCTCCTTCAGCTCTGTCTCAATTATCTTAGTCTCTAATTTCATTTTTTTTATTCTACTTCACCTCATGATCCAGTGCTTCTAGATATTATCACTTTTTTTTTTGAGATCAGATCGTAGGTTGTACCTTTAGCTACTATTGTTAGCAATCTTCAAGCACTACCAGTTTTAGAGGTGGTAAGTAAAGTTAGAACTTGAGATTGTAGTAATTGAGCAACATCTTAATATATTAGCTTAGTTCATTAATATGTTGTATCAGTTGTTACTTGACAAGTGTTATGTGTCATCTACCATTCTACCCACTGATACAACTTTTACTAATTCCATAATGTCTCTCATCATCATCTCAAATGAGTAGTAATTTCTACCTACATTGATCTTGAACAGTATTTCTGAAGACAATACTTCAAAAATTCAAAACTTTTTCATTTGTTGTCCAAATAATATCGCTAATATGTATTAGATACTTCTTTCACTTGCCAATAAGATCCAATAAAAGAATTTATATTTATACTAAGCTCAATAACTACTATTAAGACACTTAATTAATAACTACACTCAATTGCAACATGAAGGTCATATTTGACATAAATAAAATATTTTTGTCAAAAAATGTTGCATATCATTTAGTGACTGGTTAAAAGAGATGCGGATTTCTCAAAATCTGAAGTGGAATTCAATTTCATTACTCCCTCATGAAAACATACATTAAAAACTACTCCGTTTCATAGTTGCATCCGAGGTGGGTATCCTCAAATGTGCCACTAACGAGTCATTACAAGAAACACCAAGCGTTTTTGTACCATGTAGGTCATTTCCTGCGATTTTAGATTTTCCTGCGTTTCCAATACTATGAGTACTATGGATGATGACTAGTGGCCATTGATCTTATTGACAATCTTCTGCAGTGTTGACACTTGTATTTCAGGGTACTATGAGTACTATTATGTACTATGAATACTATGAAAACTCATAAATTTTATTTTTCACAAAATCACTGAACTAAATGCTTTAATTCATGGAAAAAAGAAGGCAACTTAGGAAAGAAACTAAAAATTGCCCATTTGTGTAGGCAAGATGCTATTCACATTCATCTAATTTTTTTGCTTTTTACACTTGGCACTGTTCAAAAACATACACACCAGTTACCCCTCTTCACTTGCATGTACAACACATAAAAAATAATATTTTTTCATGCCCTTTTCTAGGTATATGTCCACATAGTGTATGAATACACTATCCAAATTTGAGCTCTATATGCATCAATTTGGGTACTTAGAATGTAGTGAAAACCTCAAAAACTGCAACTGTGACATATTAATATAAGTTTTTTTTAAATTAAAAATGTTTTTTTTTTAAATTCAAAAAAAGATTACATTCATCATTAGCATACATTGAATCATCTCCAATAAAAATTTCATGTTCTTTGGACTTAGGAGTCAAAAGTTATACGACAATAAAACTTCAAAACTCAATACGTGACAATAAATAATACCGATGTTTCTTGCAATGACCCTAATCTATAACCGCTCATCACTTTGTGTGCATCTCCAAAATCAATACGTACCTAAGTGTGGAATAAACGAATATAGAGCCTCTACCAAAATAAACTTTGACTCTTTGTAATTTTTGCATACGGTATCCAAATGTCATGTTTTTTGGTGCGTTGGAACCTCCTTTCACTTGCCAACAAGAAAATATGAAAATTGGACCAGACTAATAATAGTAACTCAGCGCAGTAACAAAAAAAAGTTGTGCGCCTTCCATTAGTTAGCTTATTACCCTGTCCCTCGCCTCACAGCGATGCGTGTTACCTTTTCCTTGTGTGCTCCGTCAACGGTGGGTGGATGTGGATCGTATCCGTCCGCCTATGCCGAACTCCGGTGTCACGTGTGGGATGGCCTTCAGGGACCACTAGCTGGTACCCTTGATGCAAATCGGTTTGGATGAGGCACAGCCACCACTGCCTCTTGAATGTATTTAATTCATTAATTATTCTATACCAGGTCGACTGGCATCACCCGCCACAACAATGGACAATCTGGCAATCATCCAGACCACCTTCCAAGTAATTCTATTTTTTAAAACAAAACATTCAGCTGCATATTTAATTCAAGTGTGACTGAAAACATTGACTGTGACTGAAACATTGACTGCTCCGAAATTTGGAATTAATATTTGAAATGAGAGACCTCAAATTATTAAGTAAGAGTGGCGGGTCTTGAAATACAAAAATTAGCAAGTCCAAAATAGGGGCCGTTTTTTAATATCTTTCACAAGTAGAAAGGTGGCCTTTGGGAATCAAGATAGAGTGCAACTGAAGAGAATGATTCCAAAGGCCCATTTAGACAGTAGCATGGCGTCCAAGTATACCTATTGAACCATGCTCTTGCATTGAACCATGCTCTTGCATTGAACCATGCTCTTGCACTGTAGCTTGGTTCCCGACGACCACTTTTCTATTAGAGTTGCTTGGACAAGCATGGGGATCTCCTTCCCTCTTGGAAGGCTTGTAGGAGTTGTAGCACTACAGTTTACACAGTTCCGGTACATTGCCCTACGGCAAGTCAAACAAGAAGAAGGATACCGTATTGGAGTACAGAAAAGAGAAAATTACTGTGAGTTGTTCCGACGGAGATGCCAAAACGTAACAACAGTCCCGGTGAATTGCCCCTCTGGCAAGTCAAACAAGCTAGAAGAAGGATAGTGGAGTACAAAAAGAAAAGATTTCTGTGAGTTGTTCCGAGATGCCAAAACGTACAACAGTTCGCCTGCAATGACGACCCCTCATTTGTTTTAAAAAAAGGAAAAAGGAAAAATGTACAAACAGTATGTCGGAAGTGGAGAATATGGATGTGAGGTCTAGCTAGAACTAGAGAGCACCCCACTTGGGACTGTTGGGCGTTGGGTTGATCACTCGGAATCATGATGGACCCAGAGAACCACGAAAAAGCAGCAGTCCGTCCTGTGAGATAGAACGGTACAACAAGTTATTACCAAAGGTTGGAACTGTAGGCTCGCATAATCGCCACTGACCTACCTCCCGAAGTTAATTGCTACCCTGAAATCTTGCACAATGCCGGGGTAATATTGATGTGGAGGTAGGCTACTTTAAACCTTCATAACTTTTGCAAATGGTATCCGAACATTGTTTTCTCTGGTGCATTGGAATCCTTCTCCATTTCCTAACTTGAACATGTAAAAACGTAATCAATTTTCATACAGAAACTACTAGTTATGGGTGTCGCATCTTACTGATATTATAAGTTGACCTCTGTACCGTACAGGAACACCGAATCACAATCTTGTTACAATAACGACCGTTACATATTTGTGCCTAAAATGTAACGTTGATAAAAGGGTTTTCAGCACCGCTCTAACAATCAATAAGTTACACTATCGGGTGCAACAAAAAAAAAACTTTTCTACTAATGCAGTGTTCATTTCGAGCACACCTTCAATATTGAAACACATTGAAAATTCTGTAACTTCAGTACGTATAGAGTGCCTGTCAGTCATAATGCGTACTAGTGAATCTCGAATCCACTGATGTTCAATTGCCAATAACTGAAGAGTGACCCAACCAAGAATATATTTGTGTACCAATGCTTAGATCAGATGCTAATTTGGTTCCTCCCTCCGAAGTACTGAATCCTAGAAATGGTGCGAATGGTCGGCAGGGTGGACCTGCCCCCACATGGGTCCGTCATCGATCCCCACAAACGCCATTGATGCTGATTGACAAACTGAGGTAGGGCATCTTCAAATTCTCTCTCTCGGCTCATCAGTCCAGAAGGAATCCATCAACTTCCGTGAGTTCCGTCCGCAATAACTTCCTGTGCTCACTGAGATCTTCAATCTGCATCTTATTATTACTACTAACAGCAAGTGTGGTCCCTGCCTCTGCCTGCCTGTGGTCCCGGACGGACGGACGGACGGACTCCAGGCTTTGTCTTGTTCACAGGCACAACACTGATTTGTCCTTTTGGGGTGGGGTGGGTGACACTAATTTATCAAAGTAAAAGTCACACTACTTGTAAAACATTTGAAGAAGTGTAGGTTGAAAGGTTATTCTATTGAACTAATTTTAACAAAAATGAAATATTACATAGACGATAAATTTTTTTAGGTGATGGTAGTTTTGTCCTTGCTTATAGGACAAATCAATGTACTCTTGATATCAAGTGAGATGACTACTTTTCGATGTTTGTCATTTATCCAAGATGATGAACAGTTGCTAGGAGATATATATGAAGCAGAAGAAGTGTATTTTAGGTATGTTGAAAAACCAACTGTTATCCATTGCTCATGTTTTTGAGTAGCTTGGTCACTCAATGCAATGTTTCATGATTCCTACTCAACATTTTGAATTAGATTATATAATGTGGATGTTGTAGCAAATAATGTTGACCCGGGGGTGCACTACAAAGGAAGTTCATAGGTGAGGAGCAACCAAACCCTAACTACTCATTTCTACTTTTCTTAATTACTTTCTAATAAACTATAATTTCGACCTACAATTTTGAGCTTTGTTTAACAATGTCTATAGGTTTTTATTGCCAAAAATTTCAATCCTAAATAACATGTGATATATTGTTTGGAAAGACTTGGAAAATGAACTAAAATGGCATGTTTTTCAACTAAAATATTTATAGAGATCACATGAAGATGACTATTGTATCAATATTCAGCCAAAATAAACTTTCAGTAGAAAGCTATTTTATAGAATTTTTTTTCTTATATAATATAGGAGTGTGAAAGTTATTTTTAGCTTTACAGTGTATCTTTTTTCTTCTAAAATTTGTAACTAATTATTATTAACATAAAAAATATCAATAATTCATAACATAAACTTTTAAATTAGAAAAATCTATTCATATTTTTTTTTAGAAAATAAAATAAAATTTTAGGATATAATACAGAGGATTCAAAATTTGGTCACTCCTCACCCATAAACTTTTTTTGTAGTACACCCCAGGAATATTGAACTTATGCATAGTTAATTTTTTCTATGTAAAAAAGAATAAATTGAGTTAAGAAAACAAAATTCAAATATAAATTCCTAAGGTAGATGAGATATTCAACTAGAGGCTCCATAACAAAATTCCTCGTATTATCCTCCCCATTAACTTCAAGGCAATAAATTTAGCTTACGAGGAAAAAGATTTATGAAGCTATCAATTAAAGTACTTTATCACCTATACAAAGGAATTTCTTTTATTGAAGGAATAAATACATTCTATATATTGAACATTTTTTTAATTTCTAAAATAGTTTGTACCCCCTGCATGGAAAAAAATTTAAAAATAAAATAAAATTGTGCTCTGTATAGGAGCACTTTTAACTATGCGATACTACATGCTAACATGATACAAGATGGGGAATTTCATTAAAATGGCGATATTCCATGTGCCATTTTCACAATGTGTCATTCCCACAGTTCAAACCAGGCGGTCTGAAATCTATTAGTGTACTAGATTTCAAACCACCCGGTCTGAACTATGGGATGTCAAAGTCCCAGAATATTCACCATTTTAATGAAATTCCCCATCAAGATAGCTACATTAATTTATCCTATTTATAAAGGAGCAAAATTGGTATCACTTGAAAAATTAGTACCAACTACAAAATTTTAATTTTTTTCATAGAATGAATACAAGAGTAATCACATTGATAGTAAATCCACTTCCATAAATTCCAAGCACTAAAATAATAAGGTAGGTACACCCAAATGTGCTACAGAACCCTAAACCACCATCTTCACTTTGTCTACATCTCCAAAACCAATTATGTACCTATGTGGAAGAAACAATTCTTAAAACCAAACTTTATTCCTTGATAACTTTTGCATATTGTATCCAAATGTCACATCCTTTGGTGCGTTGGAACCTCCTTTCAAGTGCCAACAAGAATATATGAAAATTAGACCAATATAAATAGTCACAGAAGCAAAAATTAAGTGGCGGGGGGAGGGTAACCCACCGTAAGTCCGTGTAGTTTACGAAGATGAAACATGGAACTTGTGCACCTACGGAACAAGTCGGACAATGGCGGCAGGCCGGACCCCCTCCCAATGCAATAATTGTGAAACATGAAAAATCAGGCCAGTAGATAAGCATTAGGCTACCATTTGGAGTCTGTAAGGTAGGTGGGAATCAAAGTGGAGATGCACCTGGCAAGTGGCCACATGGCATGTCTGCTGCAGCTGTGAGTTGTTGTAACTTAAGTTATGCGCAGTGAAATGAAGGAATTTCTGGCTCTCAAAGTGAGTGAGGGCATCAGTCCCAATCGTACATTCTAACCATATCTATGGGCAGCCAGAATCAGTTTTTTAAAAATCTCCCGAGTCCCGACTGCATTTTCTATTGTATTTTTGGTAGGTGCAAATCGGAAGGGAAGACCCCACTCCAACCGCTATGAGAGCATCAATCTCCACTCAGTTGTCCAGCAATGCTCACTGATCGGCTCGTCCAAACAGAAGTGATGCAGCAGTATGGTGTGCAATGCAAAGGTGCCTCTCTTTTGGGATTATGTGGGCTTGAAAATTGGCATGGTCAATGACAACTCCTGTTCACTTACTCACACCAATGATGTAACGTATGCAACCATGCATTGGCAATAGAATCTCTATCATTGCTAATCCAATGAATGATTTGTTCCAACGAATGATTTGTAGAAGGCAAAGTGGCACTACCTTCGTCCCCAAATGATCTTCTTGTTGGACAAAAAGTTCTGAATTAAGGTTAAAAATAACATTTAAGAAATGAATTTTGTGCTATAAGTAGAGTTTGGTGCCTTCCTAGCATTTTAGAAACTTTTGAGTTTGGGAGTCCTTTTCAAAATGTAGTTTTGGAATATTGGAAAGTAGATTTTTTTTTTCAATCATTTTCAAAGAGCATTAGTAGTCAATTAATTATTGAGTGTGAGGTCATCATTTTGTAAGCATTTAGTATATGCCCAAGACCATGTGTAACCCTTTGTTTTGCCTCGTCCCCTTCAATCAAGCAATATTCAAAGAGATGCAAAAAATAAGAATGAACAATGTTGATTGACCCTTTAATAGTGTTGATTGACCCTTTAATAGTTTCATTTGTTTTTTTTATTGATGACTAGCGGTTGGCGCTTGCTAAGCTACGCATTCATCATTAGAATTTTATAAGAATTTTTATGTATTAGATAGAATGCAGAACAAATTTTTTAATAAATCTTCAAATAAAAATGACTAAAATCTTTGTATAATTTCTTTTTATAAGTAAGCATATATAATAAAAAATTTATTGAATGATGAATGAAATATATGCAATGGTAAATACTATAAAAGATACACATATATTAGAATGCATTAGAAATTTGACTCCATTGTTACAAAAAATGGCAACCCAAATTGAGGAATTGAAAAGAAAAACTTATAAATCTCAAAAACTTTGTGAACAACTTAATTGTTGTGGAATTCAAAATCACTTCAATTGAATAAATTTCTCAAAATCACTTGGTAGTAGCAATAGAAAATTGAAATCATGAAAGCTCAAAGCTCACAAAAGCACAAAATCATAGAAGTGCAAAGAAGTGTAAAGCCAAGAGAAGCAATGGATTTGCTACCTCTATAATATCATCCTATGGATCCTCTTTAATATCACCTCAACTGCAATGACTATATTATTTCTATAATATTATCCTTTGTAAAAAGTGATTGCAAACTACTATTCTATTTCTGTATATGCATGATTGAAAATATTTTTATAAAATATTTAAAATAATTATTTTAAAGACTTAATGAAATCATTATCATGCATTCTATTCAAATATATCAAAATTTTACTAATATGTGATACAATGAATGCGTACCATAGCAAGCACGAGCCCCTAGTATTAATGGTAGCATTTGTGATATTACAGAGGGAGTTATGATTTTAGTAGTATGATTGCATGGATGGAGGGGGAACTATTACTTGAGTTGTTTTATTGGTCCCAAACAACAATCAAAAAACAAATCTAAGCAATTTACAAACTCACAAAATGTAACATGAAGATAATTGTGGGACATAGGGAGTATTAGACATAAGAGGATTTCACCACCTACTATAATGGAACTTCATCATATCAAAAAGGCAAATTTTTATTTATTTTAAAATTAGGCTTAGAGATTGTTTGTTGCCTTAAAGCGTGCAAAAGCACATCTTTGGGTTGGTCATTTGCACAAGCCTCACGATTTTCAAATATAAAAAAGATTTCAAAACCCAAATGTGGAGTGTCTTATCAAACCTTGATGTCATTTAACCTTCAAACGACACCAATGACTAAAAATGTCAAATGAATAACTTTTATAAACTACTCAAATGAAGAATGCATCTAT
Organism: Climacium dendroides; assembly: GCA_950106755.1. NCBI lineage: Eukaryota > Viridiplantae > Streptophyta > Bryopsida > Hypnales > Climaciaceae > Climacium > Climacium dendroides. The sequence goes on from OX467086.1 coordinate 5,762,606, forward strand.
TCGTTATTCAATTAGGATTATGGAAATTTTTAGCTAATTACCTTGGTGATGGTAACACGGTTGTCATATTGGACAAAATCTTATTGTTCACGGACGAATCGGGCAAATCAAGGTTGACTAGGTACAAACTTTGGAGGCCAATAACTTTTGGAAAAATTATCCAAATTGGACATATGAGATGTTTTTTGGCATCTAAAAAAATCGTAGATGGTAATAGGCTAGCCATGTCCTTTCATTGTTAAGGATTAACCCCTCATCGCCGAAAGGGACCAAAAGTGTCCTCACATAGTTTGAAGTCCAATTCAAAGTGTTGTAACTTGTGCATCTGATGTTTGAATTCAATAAAACTTGTTGAAAAATTTGGATTCTATTTTTTAGTTTATGTGATAAAATTTTCAAATCAATCCAAGATGTAATGATTTCGTGAAAGCCAATTGAAGTTCATATGTTCAATTTAAGTTCACCAAACTGCATTTGAAGGCTCCAACTTAGGGGACTTGTTATCTCCTTCATCCAATGTGTGTGTTCAATAAAAGAAACTTGTTGGATTATATTCCTCTTGAAATCTAGTTATTGTGGTAAAATTTTCATGTCAATCCAAGTTGTTTTGAATGTTTGGGAGCAATTTGAAATTCAAAATCCCGACATTTTTGGATTACAATGAGCTTTGGTAGCATGTTTCTTCTTCATATAGTGTTTGTTTCTAGTAATTGTTTTTAGAAAAGTTGCACATACTAGTTAGTTTACATGGATAAAATTTCATATCAATCCAAAAAGTTATGAGTGACTGAGAAGCATTTTAGTAGGAGGTTTAGCTTTAGATGTGTTTTTTGCAACTTTTCTTACTATTTTTTTAATATTTGAAATCCATTTTGTAGACACAATGAGTCAAATTCAATTATATTTTCTTTCACCAATGTGTTTGTATCCTGGTTTTGAATCACTTTATAGTTTAAAGTTTTTCATTTGAGTAGGTTTAGAAATCAAATTTCACCTCCAAATGTGTTGCTAGGAAAATTTCAACATCCTTTTTCAATGCTAAAACATTATAATCTTGCAATCTACGTGGTCAAATGACTCCAAATTTAATTCACATCATCTACAACACGTCTACTACAAGATTGTGTGGTTAAAATCTCTATAACTTAGTGACATTTTGAACTACAACAATTCAAAAGCAATGATGTTTTTGAACTCAAACAAACCTTAACTTCAATTCCAACCAACTTCAAATCTTGGGTAGAATCTATATGTGGAAGATTGCAATTGGTTTGGTGAATGATCTTCCTTCCCCAAATTCAATGAAGATGTCTTATTTGTGTAGACACATGAGTAACATTTCAATGAATTAAGAGAATCAATGCTCATATATCTGCAATTAATACCAACATATTAACTATAAAAAATATGTGACTCTCCCTAATACCAACATACTAATTGTAAAAAAATGGAGCATTCTAAAAAGTTGCTAAATTGGATGGAAACTCTTATTTACTACAGCAAAGAAAATCTCAAGAGTCGAACCAGGACTTGGAAGAAATCCAAGCATTAAGAAAGGAGGTCCATAAACAATCCCTTTAAGCCTACCTACCTCATCAATGGCAGTAATAGATGTTTCAAGGAACATATCACTCATTCTTAAATTGGGGAGGGACCCAATTCTTTAATGATCTCGTACCTTGAGAGCATGGCCACTGTGGGGCGGCCAAATCTCCACATTGGTGAGCCCTTGAATTCAACAGCGCTTGGAGAGTACCACCTCCCACACCGTGGGCCGGTCTAGACTAGTTGGCGCTTCCAATTGCATTGAATTTCAATCTGATAGTGACGAGCAAAGAGACGAGCAAAGAGCATAGTGCAGTGACGAACAAAGTGCTTTTAAGCACACTAACGAGCAAAATTGAATGTATAGTGCTCTGACAACAGTCAACCCCGGGCTCCAAAGAAATTCCCTGCCCACGCCAAGCTATGGTACCCCACCCAAAATCTGGCGAGCCTGATGCTTGGGAAATTGTGCCCCGTGACACAGTGGGGGACTGTTTGGCTCCCGGCCCCTGCCAAACCCGCTCCGGGCAGGTGGTGTGGTGAGTCGGGTGGGCATGCTCTGCCGTGACTCAGTTAGTTAACTTACACACTTTTCCATCCGAAGTTTGCATCCAGAGTGACACCAAACCTAGCTTCAAAAATGACGGAGCAGGAATCGCGGGGGCCGGCACCCCCCCCAGAATCATCAGTTGCCACCCAAATTCTATATGCCACTGCCACCGCTGTTGCCCACCTCAGCTAACATGGTAGTGAAGAAACGCTTCAAGTTCTCGCGGAGTTTCTAGATCTGGGAGAGAACGACTCAATATTCACAGTGATCACAGACAGATTATCCACTGCCTCCATTGACCAGGTAGCCCCAGTACGAACATCCTCATGCTTGCCGAGTCATTGCTTGGGTTGCTCCGGCATTCCGTCATCATGGAGCTCGAATCTCTAAACACATCATGTTCTAGAACGACAAGAACGAACAGTGACAAAGAGTGACCTCAGCATGTTGAACATTAATTATATCGTGACCATGTCTTGCCGCCCGGGTTTCTTCATAAAATCACGCAATCACGCACTTAATATTCTTTAAAATGCCAATTCAGTTGCAGTCGCCCAAGACCTAGACCGGGCCTAGTTGTTCGAGCTCTCACCACTTGAACATCAAAACTCTGGTGCTGAGTGAGCTAGCTAGCTTCATGTATTGAAACTTCAACTTAAGTTTAACTGAAGCTTACTGTCTGTAAGTAAATGGTGATCGACGCTGGGGTCGTGGAATATATATCGATTCTGTTATTAATTGATCAAATTTAACACGTTAACGTTGCATCCCTCCGACACGCAACTTCAAGGATTCATGCACTCTAGAAACGTAATTGGAGCCCGGATTGGGGACTTCGTACGTACCAGTTCGATGTAGTGGTGCCCACAGAATCCTGGCTTCCCTCGATCTGATCGTCTTAGCTCGTGCCTGGCCTGGCGGCGATGCTCCGAGCATCCCATCGATCCAGGGTTACCACGATTGGGGCTGCAGACAATCAATAGAACAAGCTCGGCGGCACACAACCCTCGCGTGCATCCAAACATTGTGGAACTCGATTAGTTAGAGGATGTATACAGTGTGTGCAGGCCCGGCAGGTTGTTAGTAATGCGGAGTGACAGTGATAATTCTAAGTGGCAGCTGCAACTGTGTCGGCGAAGGGAGCTTGCGCTGCGAGCTTTTCTTCAATTTTTGGCTTTTGATTAATATATATGATTTGAGATATTGACAACTAAAAGTGGCGATCGATCAATGCGATTTTGAAATCAGGGGCAAAAAAAGAACGATATTGCACTCATAGAGAAGAGAGTGAATGAAGAGTCTGGTTCTTCGAGACTCGTCATCAAGAATACTCTTTGTAAATTGCAAAGTGTAAAAAAAACGTAGTATGAGGGTTTCTTATTGATTTCATTTCTACGCAACCAAATTCGTGAGAATTTTGGCAAAAATCGACCTCCTCTAAAAACGCCACCATGAATAACAAGACCCCGGGTTACCAACCAGGGAGCGCAGCAAGGCGGGCGGGCGGGCAAGCAGGCGCAGGCACCATGGCCAATGCCGAGGGTGCATTGAGATGCCCTGCGACACACTGAATCCTACTATTTAGTAGAAGATGCAGTGGTCACAATTGCGCCATGCACCAGGTCTAGCAAGTAGCGGTTTGGATGGGAAACCCAAGTAAACTAACAGACCCGCCCGGCCTGCACTTGGGGAATTCATTGGGCCATTTCAAGATGAATTCCCTCTTGATTGCTGGCTCCACTGGATGCTGCAACTGACAGTTATGACGCTCTAGAGGTGCAGTAGCTTGACCCCAGAAGGATGGGCTGGTCACAGTGGAAATCATCCTTTGGGGGACCGTGTAAATCATTTGCTTAACCCAGTAACGCCACCGGCGCCATTCAGTGGCATTCGGATGAATAGAAATTGAGCTGGAGAGCTCCAGAATGGATTTTTTCATCCGCTTTTAGTTTGTGCACCTTGTATTTTGGGTTGGGAATAATATCCACTTTACTTTGCAATCATGACAGTGTTTGTCTTCAGGTGAATGAGAAAGAAGGAAAAAAAACGGATGGCAAAATTTGCCATTTTAGTGTATTTTGTCCCTTTCTCTAAATCCAAATTTTCTCCTTGAAAATGATGATTTTTGAATTTGAGCCCAACTGAAGAAATGAAGTGCACCTACTCTAGTATCTACTCCAATTGGAATTTTAGAAGAATTCGCAATATTGAATATTTTATTGGGATTTGAACTTTGAAAGTAATTTTGATGTTCTCTATATTCTAATTATAGATGTACACTATACTTGAGTTTACACCATGATGTTTGTCACTAAAATGTACACCCATGGTGAAATTTTCAGATTTTTTGAAATAAATTTCAATTTGATATGATTTTCTATTCACTTTTTCTTCAAAAATTCTTATAAAAATCAAATTTCGTTAAAAAAATCTAAATTTTTTTGTAAGATTAAGAAGACATGTGCCTTCATCTCTGAAAAATAAATGTAAAAAATTTCAAACATTTCCAAGTCGAAAATGGTCACAAACTAAGTGCCAGGCAAGGAAGTTGTGGACCCATGGTCATAGGCACGGCGTTACTGGGTTAAAAAATAACTAAAAAAACAGCACACATTGGAGGTCAAACTACTGTACAAGACTTGCCCTTTTCACACAAAATTTAAAGGATGAGTATTTGTACTTATATTATATCCTACTAGCATAGAAGAATTCTCTATCATCCATCGATCGAACACTTATTGTCCTTGCAGCATCCTTCTAGGGTTAAGTTGGTGATGCCAATATTTGTGTGCAACCATGGCTATTGTACTATTATGGGACCCATGAATTAGATTTCCTTGTAGAGAGTAACTAAGCTTATCTAGTCCACACAACCAACTTATTGGAGTAAGTGAAGGACTCACTCAACGTGATGTTTTGGTCTTGTCCATGCTGATAAACTAGACACTTGAACAACACAACAAAGTATAAAAAAAAATATTTTATAGATAATCCCTCAAAATCCATAAAAACAAATTGTAGTTTTTAAATTTGGGTCAATGGTTGTAGTTTCAATTTAGGCTTGTTTATGTGGGTGAATAAAATAATTTGGTGCACATTTTTATTATAAATCAAGAAATATAATCTATATGCAAATGCGAGTTAGAATACATTTTCTATAAATTATATCAAAATGTTCCATACTAAAGATTTCAATTTCAGACATTATAGAACGGCTAGTACTTAGGAGTTTTTTTTGCCACTCAAGGCCATAGCACTGCAATTTCCATTTGAAGGCAAAGGCACGAAAAATCATCTTTCAGTTTAAATAAAAATGGCATTTTTAATTTTTTTTTTCAAATTTTCTTCTTCCTAACTTTTATTGTTTTAGTACAACAATTCATTATTTCAATTGAAAGAAAAATGATTTTTGAAGTTTTGGTGAATTTACCAATGCTTTTAACCCCTAAAGGACCAAACTATATTTTTTTGACAACATATTGATTTGGGGCAATTTACTATAAATGAAATTTTTATGTTTATTCTTTGAAATTTGCACACAACATGTCCTTAAGGAATAGCTTTAAAGCCCATCAATTTTCATAACTATTGACTACATGGATGGGCAATTTCGTTAAAATGGCGAAATTCCTTTACTTTGGCAGTTTTTACAGTTTAGAGCGGGCGTTTTGAAGTGTACAAATATCATAGATATCTTAAATCTAAATCATTCTTAGATGTTTGAAATCTATACCTGTGCTAGATGTCACTTTTATAATTCAAATTGTGCAGTCTAAAATCTATAGTAGTCATAGATTTCTTAAATCTATAAAAGTCGAAGATTCTTGAAAACTATACCTGTCCTAGATGTCACTTTTACAATTTAGAGCAGGCGGTCTGAAAATGGCACATGGAATGCCGCCATTTTAACGAAATTCCCCATATGGTTAAAAAGTTATTGTATGACATTTAATTTTCTTTGGATCATTGTCAGCACAGATAGCTCAAAAAAGTTCTTAAAAAAAATATTTTTTTAAATAAAAAAATTTAATTGGTTCTCTAAATTTACGTATATGTGGAAAGCTTTGAATCATTCCATTTCAATTAATGAGATGAAAATTATGAGGAGTTTTATTTTGTTGACAAATATGGAATCTCTATACTAAAATAAGCTTTGAAGTTCTTTATTTAACTCAATTTTTCATATTTTAGAAATTATAGGATGTAGATTGCTAATAACAACATTAAAATCATTAGAATTGGCATATTTCAAGTCCATACCTAAGTTCTTATCAATTTTTTATTTTGAATCATTATGTATTTTTTTCTACTTACTATTTTTTCCTATATGTCATACAATTCCAAATGATCTAAAATTTTCCAAGCATTTAGCCAACTTGCCTTGAACAATGAATCCAAAGAAGCACCTTCAACACGGACATTTTTTCCATTAGAAAAAAAATGAGGCCACGAGAGGGCTGCTAATTTTTTGGGGGGGGGAATGATTTCGAGTGCCAACCCGTTGACTGCCTGTCCATGTCCGAGTTGGCACTACTGGTGCCAGTACAACTTTGGAAAATCTAGAAAACTATGCGTTTTTAATTCCCCACGTGCCAAGACTGTGATAGTAGACTTATGGTTTACACATTTTTTTTCCTTGGAAATCTTAGACCAAACAAACAAATATTCAAAGAAACTTTAAGATGATTTGTCAACCCCCATGATAATCCTTTGAATCAAAATCCCAATGTCATTTAACCCATTTAAAAAATAATTTTGGTAGACCTATGAAGAAATTGAGTAGGAAACATTTGAGCAAGTGAAGGTTGGAGATGTCATTTTTATATTGAAATTGAGTTTTCACCATGAATCCTCAAAGGATATGGGATAATTTGAAAATGAGTGCTACACCGCTTATTGTCAAAATGTCAAAATTATGTTTATGTAGAATTTCAGACCTCATTTAGTCATAATAGAAGAATTTTTTTCAAAAAATTTGGGACTGAAAAAATTTGGGAAATCTATTTAAATTTCATCTCCAAAAATCCGTTTTATATTTCAAGCCTTCATTCAAAAGTTATGGACAAAATTTAAAGAGGATGTTTCAAGATGTAATTTGTCCCTTCCAACCCCTCTTTGAAATGTCCATAACTTTTGATTGAAGGCTTGAAATATGAAATGAATTTTTGGAGATGAAATTTATATAGATTTTCCAACTTTTTTAGTCTAAAGTTTTTTGAAATTTTTTATTTTACTATGATTAAATGAGGCCTGAAATTTTACTTTAAATAGAATTCTTGCTTTAATTTGACTTTCCTATGAGCAATTGAGCTCCTAATAACTTTAATTTATTTATCCCACATTGTTTACTTTGTCTCCTACCATCCCAAATGTATATAAAGATTTGTCTTTTCACTTTTGATCCACAAATCATGAAAGGTGTTCAAATCACAATGAGGAAACAAAAGCATTAGTTTCAATGAGTGTAGAATATTCCACACCATATCATCTCTGGATGAAATGGTGTGGAATATTCCACATCATTTTGTTTAAGGAAAGGTAGTCTTTATTGTTGTTGAATGTTACGTGTAGAAGTGAATCAATTGTTATTAGTATGGTTTAAGAATTCTGGATTTGTAGGGCTAGTAGGATTTGTGATTTCATTTGGACGGTCCATTCTTGAGCCCGATCATGCACTACCCGTCCATCAAATTGAGCGGTTACAGGGGAAGAGTGCACTTCTAAAAACCACCAAAGACGGTCAACAAATCTTCTTAACAGCCTTCTATAGGACTCAAATTTTTTGTAATGATACAAATGTGACCTTGTGAAGTGCAATTGCCCGATTTTTCAAAAGGCCAAATTTTTTTTTCATTATGTCAAACACTGATATCTTGCATCTATGTAGTGGAAATTTTTGAAATTTTTTCCTCATCTTTTCAAATCAAAATACTACAAGATCCTATGATTACATGTATCAAAAATGATTTTTTTTCTAAAATTTGGTGCTTGTTCTAGAAATGGCAATTTTGGAGTATTTTGGATGAAAACATAGTCAAAAAAAAACTTAAATGGTTAATGTTATATGCTTTGCAAAGAAATCATGGTAGTAAAAAGTGCAAAATGCCTTTACAAAGTAGATTCAAGTTTTAATTTTGAACGTGTCAATTTCAAATTGCATTTGAATTTCTCATTGAAGTATACGGTTGGAGGGGATGGCAGCAATCAATTGCAACTTAACTTATTACCAGTGTTTTTTTTGCAAAAATATTAAATGGAATATTTGACAATAGTTTCTTTCTTTTTCAACAGATGAAACCATTAAATTGTTTGTGAATGTTGGGATAATGTCTCTCATTTTTATGATTATTGATGTTAAGAAATGAATATAGTAGTGTTCATTTAATTTACATGTTTCATCTATGACCATGGATGTAAATAGCTTCGTTACTTTAACGAAGATTGCATTTTGCATTGTCCAAAATAGTGGATGTGAAGACAATCCATTAGCTTAAATCTAAAAAATAAGTTTTTGGAATGTATACTACTTTTGAGAACTCTTTTACAAATCAAATTTTTATAAAATTTTACTTCACTAGATATAAGCCATTATTTTGAATTTAGGTATCTATTTTCTATCTTTTCCTATCACTTCTTTTCTCTTTTAGTTGTGCAATTTGAAAATTATGTCATTTTTGGATGTCTAAATTTCCTTTTGGGTCATTAGCATTAAACGTAATCCCAACATTTATTTCAAAGGCAGCATTCTTCCAACATTTTACATTAAAAGAAAACTAAAGAAGAAAATATTTACCATATATACTCAAGTTTGGAAATTTTAATAAAAGTCAAAGATTTTGAATTTTTGAGATGTAACAAATTACAAAATTACTTCTTCCAAATTCAAAATAGGGGGCAGTTTTTTATATTTATTTAACGAAGGGTGAAAATTTTGGAACCAACTCCACCCTTATAATACATATTTTTGTTCAAGCAAATTTTTAACCTTCACTTCTCCTCTCACAGTAACACATGCTGGTCAAAATTGAATCTAGATCTTGATGCCCCCATCAAGGTACAAGGTCTAGCAGGTCTATAAATTGTTGAGGCTCTAAAAGCATCTAATTCCTAAAATACACACTATTTATACATTTTGCTTTCTCATTCTACCAATGTTGTACACAATAGTGTACATTCTAGGAAGCAGTTGTGTTTGGTGCATTTCAACTTCAAAAATTCATAACTAATTCCACAAAGCTCCAAAAAATATGAACCGCCTTTGGGTTAAGGTAGGTACATCCAAATGTGCCACTGACCTTAAACCGCCATCTACACTCTATGCACATCTCCAAAATCAGTTCTACACCTACGTGGAAGAAACGCTTTCAGAACCAAACTTTGCTCCTTCATAACTTTTGCATACAGTATCCAAATGCCACGTTCTCTGGTGCGTTGGAACCTCCTTTCACTTGCCAACAAGAACATATGAAAATTTGACCAGTTTAATAGTAGAAAATAGGCATGTAGCAAAAAGTGGCGGATTTGGGTGTACCTACCTCAGATGCCAATTCCATTTGTCTTTCATGGAAAAATTGTCTGACAAATTTAATTTCCAGAAGTCTACCCTCCCCCAATACCAGTTTCCAGCTCTTTATGAACCTCCTGGCTACCCCTTAATGATTGGAATAAAATAAAACCATGCTTTATACAATACTGACCCCTCTTTTGCAGGGAATGAATGTGCAGTGAAGGTGAGTGTTGTCAGTCAATGGTATGATTAGAATTTAGAAAAAACACCCGAAATCAGGGAATAATGAAGATTCCAGCGAACCAATTGGAAGGCTTTTATGATGTCCCATGATGGAGACGCTCCCATGTGCCTCCCTTCACCCCTTTAACCCTAGAAGGACGTCACGGACACTAAGTGTCGGATGGATGGATGGGAAAGAAAATGTTTTTGTTTTTTTCATCTAATACTTTTTCTTGGAAGTTCATTTGATATATTTTTAATAAACAACATTGCTAATTTCTTCATTGCGATATTATTGACTTTTCGGAAGAAGAATTAAAATGCTTTTTCCATGGATCACCCTTGTTCGTAGTGTATTGTGACCATTTTGTTGATGTGAATTTTAGCCATAAAAATGATATTTTTTTGTGAACCTTAAGGGTACCTTTAATGAAGTTCTAGGGACATGTCGGTTGTTGCTAATCCTAAAAGTCAAGGATATAGCCCCAACGACCCCAAAGTGTTCACATGTCCCTAGAAGACATCACCAAGGACCATGCATGCCTCATTTTAAGAAGTTTATCTTGACATGGATTAGTTCTTGTGTTGGCGGTCCACTTAGGAAAAGACAAGGAGAAGACACATCATTGGAAAAGTGTATAGCCATTGCAAGGACAGGGGACAAAAAGAGCTTAGGTTACAAGCCTTCATGTCTCACATGAAGGTATCTAATGCAAAGTGTTTGAAATTTGAAGATTGGTTGTTGTCCAATTTATATTGTTGTAGAAAGGGTAGGGTTTCGCGCGACTAGGAAAGGGTGGAGCAATCATCTATCACAAAGCGCGACTAGGAGAGTGCTCTTTGTTTACACCTCTAAGCAGACCTTTTTCAAGAAAAGGGAGAGTTCATTGATATTAGTAGTGGCAAAGGTTCGTTGTGAGAAGGGAGAGTACACGGAATAGAGGTTGGAGGTTATAAATGAAGATGGCAAGCTTACAGAAGACAACAGGGATAGTGTGATGAAGTCAAGCAATCAAAATTAAAAGCCAAAGGCATGGACTTGAAATATGGTCAGATTTATCTTTCTTGCTTGTCAATCTACATACCATTGCTATTGGGATTGTTCGCAATTGAAGAGAGTTGCATGGTTTAGGGGCTCCAATTGGCTAGATTTGGGGGGCTTTTTTTTTATTTAAATACATTCGATAGCTACAACTATTTTCAAAGTCCTGACACCTACCAAGATCCACGATACTTGTGGTATTGTCAAGTGAAAAATGTGTTGGCTTGGTTTGAACATCATCTGAAAGGATCTAATGAATTTTCAAATGAAATTCATATAGTTATCTATGTCATTATCTTTTGTGATTTCTTCAATTTAAAAAAAAATTTAGACAGTCAAAGGTACATTGCAATGTACTAATTGTCATTTGAATGCTATAGACTTGAGATCAAATAATGTTGTAGAGGACTTCATTTTCTCTTTAGTAACACTACAACCCTTTTAAGGGACCCTATTGAACCACATTCTTGGAGGCGAGGATGAAGGTGAATGTCAATGTAAATTCACTTCTACACATTTGCCATATTTTTTTATGGATTTCTTGCATGATGCATTTGTAAGTTGTTGGGATAAGGGACCTTAAGGTTCATGGTTGGTCATTGAGACAGTAATGTAATTCTCAATTTTGATTGTTCTCTAAATAGAAAAAATTATGTATTTGTTATAGAGCTTAAGGCAAAATTGCCAAATGGATTTATCTTGTCACAACTTCTATGTTATTCCCTTATGGTTGCTAGTGTGGATTAATTAAAAACAACAAAAGGTCTAGAGCATGAACATGCTAATTTTGGGATGTGTATTCATGTGGGCTTCATATCATATTCATGCTATTGGGTAAATAGTATGGAAACTACTATATCAATATGGATAGACTTGGATTGGATTTTCTACATGGGAAGAGTAACCTACTGAGGTCGTTACCTACCACATGAGTATTCTTTAGTTCCATGACATTGATTGAGTCAAGGGCTATAATTCAAAAAGGATTGTCAATAGTTCCATCCAAAGCAAAGAACACAAGAACTAATTCAAGCCCCTTGCAAAAAATAATGGATTGATTAAAGTAGGAATTAATCAATGCTTGCCTTTAATGATGTAGGGAATGTGAATAAGGAAAATTTATCAACTAGGGTGGCACCTATTCCTATAATAAAACCCAAATGCAAATATATTTAGAAGGTGAAGCTCATGGTAATAGTGGATGGTAAGACATTGCAAACAAGAGGGGAAGCTAGTGGTGTATTTGTTGTCATTAACCTTTAAAGGACAATGGGGTGACTGTGGAAATCATTAATTAGTTTTTATGACTATGTAAAGCATTGGCTTAAAAAATTGTAAAAGCACTTATTGCAAGACAAACTACTATAGAAGACCTTCCCTTTTTTTGCAAAGTTACAAGGATGAATAGTTGCACTTCTATCATGCATAGAGAGATCCTTTGTCATCCATTGGACATAAAATGTCTGCCTTGACGTTTAAGGGTCAAGCTAAGTGCAAGTATGTCAAAAGGCCAACAAAATCTAGCCATCTACCAAAGAAAAAACATCTATTACAATTAGCAAAGCAAAGAAATGAGTGACAAGGGGGCTTAAATCAAGGCATTAGTTGCGTATCCTACTCAAGAAGCTTAGCCCAATCTTCCAGCTTGTGCCTCCGGTCTTAGCTTTTTTATCCTACCATTGATAAATTAAGCATGTCTTGCGCATAGTGACAAATTCTCATGCTAGAGTTTGTTTGTTTAATGTAACACCCGCCATCTTACATGCCATGATGGAGACTAAAGCTCTATTGCTCTTGAAATCAGCAACTATAATGAGAAATGGAGGTGGCTCATGAACTACTAAGATGAATTTAAATGACCTCAATATGCCTCTATGAAGTTGGATTGCAAAGAGGCTCAAAATGGCTTGCAAAATGGGCAAGTGTTGAGGTCAATCTTCAAGGGATGGTCCTTGCTATCATAGATCCAAACATCCTATTGGTGGAACCAAATATAGTTGGATTGGTTTTGCAAGACCAAGTTGAGGAGGTGGTCCAATTTATCTTCAAATTATGGAAGTTTGAAGTTAAAATTCCATCGTTTCTATGCATAACAACACTTCTAGATTTGTACATTGTTGATTGCAAATTACTTGAAATGTATGTTGGTAGGCATTGTGTCCAACTATATTTTCACAATGGCAATCATTGATTTGACTATTTGAAATTGTGTTGGGTTATTATATGAGACAAATCCCTACCACCAAAAAGTTTAGGAGACCTCACAGTCTTAGACATATATTTACAAATTACAAAATAAAATAAATCTGCATATATTGGTGTTGTTCAAAAGTTAGTTCTACAATCTACAATTGCGTATACTATGTCTTAGGGAAACCAAAACTTTTTGACATTGAAATATATATATATATATATATATATATATATATATATATATATATATATATATATATATATATATATATATTCAAAGGCTTGCACCTCTAGTTTAATCTAAAATAGTGAACTATCCTCAATAACATAATTGGGAGTGAGTCCCAACTTGAAAACTTCTCAAAATCAAAGATAAAGTTTTCAATTGGATTATCAATTTGCTAATTTGCTAATTAGCAAATTGGATTATCCAATTATCCAAATTGGATTATCCAAATTAGCAAATTGATAATCCAATTTGCATAGGCCTAGACTATTGAAGATGATGGATGAAAATAATATATTTATCCAAATGTATTTACATTTATCCAAATATTGCGATATAAACCTACTTTGAATTTTTTGGGTGATTTAAGTATTTAATTTCTAAGTTTACTTTGCATTTGAAGCCCCTAAAGCAAAAAATGATCATTTTGTACCAAGAATTTTCAATGAAAAAATTATAAATAATGACAATTGTAACTATGTGATCATAATTTCAACTTCATACAAAAAAACATACAAAAAGGTTCAAACTCAAATTCTTTATCATTTGTGAGATATACTACCTCAAAATTGAAAGTGTTTTTCTCCAACTATGTGCGTTTGGTTAACTTAACTTCAAAATTCAATGAAAATTAGTAAGACAATATTTAGTTTGTATCATTTAGTATGATATAAATGCTAGGGTTGGATACTAGCATTTCAAAAATCAAAACTTGAATCCACTTTATGAAAAAAATTGTGCACCTTGCATTACTATAATCAAATTGAAAAGAATAAAACATCCAATTACACCAATAAATTAATCAAATTTTCAAAAATGCCTTTCTCTACAATTCAAATGTTAGATTGTTGTATTGAAACAACTAAAAGTGAAAAGAAAGAAAAATTGAAAAAGAAAAATTGAAATTACATTTCTTATAATCTAAAAGGTAATTTTCATGCCACTATTTTGAAGGGAAAATATATGTCTTTAAGCGTCAATTCTTTTGTCAAAGTAGCAATTCCTCACAAGTCCTTCACCAATTACAAAAATTGGATTTTTGAAGCCAAATCATTCCAAAATGTACAAAAAATACATTCAAATTGGTATGTGTGTGCAAATTGCATTTCTAGATTTGTATTGAAAATGGGTATCCAAAAAAAATAAAAGAAACAGAGCCCAAACAAGTAAAAAGTCAAACCGCAAAAATTGACTAAAACTTCAAAAAAAATACAATGTGGTTGCAAGAAATTTTAGGAATTCAGGTAATATCATCCATTCAAAATGGTAGAATAATTCATTTGAAATTGCAATATTTTTCAAAATTTTCACAAATAAAATTCATGTAGTAAAGTAGAAGCATTTAATAAAATTTCATCAATGGCAATGGACTAGGTCACTACCTTGTTATGAAGGTGGATCACTTACTTATCCCACCTGTGCAACTCACTATCTAATCAGTAATTTTTTGAAGATAATCATATGAGTAAAATTGATGTAAAGTCAAATGTACAAAAAATATAAAATATAGATAACTCCATTTTACATTTGTCTATTGCAAATTTTTTAATGTAGCTTTTACAATCCACATGGATTAAATGAAGAGTTTTTGAAGGTATTTCCTTTCTACGCTATTTGGAAACAAGTAGCATGTGTGAACTTTGATGCTTTTTGTAGAAAATGTATCAAATAAAGTAAATATATTATAAAGAGAATTTGAAGAGGATCCAATCAATAGGGGGAGTCATGATTGTGTAGGAGGATCCCCTAGTATGTTGGATAAAAACAGTGCAAAAGAAGGAAAAAGCACCTAGAGACTTTCATCAAAATTCCTAAAGAAGTTGCTATTCAATAGAATAAACACTTAGCATTTCCATGAACTTGGATTACATTAGAAGAATATTACCACTATTTGCACTTACACCTACTCGATTTCTTCCAATATTTTTTTCACCATAACTTCTTGTATGCAAAAATAAGCCATCCTACAATTGATTACTCCTTCCTTAGAATCAAGTGAAACTCTCCCTTTATAAAAGTAGGAGTAAATTTCTTTGGCATGTGCATTTTCTCAGAGTAGTCACAGTTGAATCAAGCATGGCACTTTATAAGTGGACACCAAATGAAGAATATTGTAAATACCAAATTTATTTACAAAACCTTCCTACACAATTGTGACTCCTATGTATAAAGATTGAATGTAATCTATTTTTTTGATGCAAGATTGTCACCTACAAATAATTATAAGTGGATCAAATTTCAACTCCAAAATTATTTCTACAGCGTGTATATATATATATATATATATATATATATATATATATATATAAACTTCAACTCAACAATACTATAAAATCTAATTCCTAGTAGGAAAATTGTACATTGTTTGAAAATAATAAAAATCAATTTCAATATCTTAAATTGACTAAAATGTGAATAATGAAATTTAAATTTTGTTCTGAAATAGTAAATGCATAATATAGTGATTGACTTTAGATATTAGTAGCATTCTAAATTTGTTGAACATTGTGTAGAAGGATTAACTTTGTGATTGCCTAGAAAACAAGACTTCCCATAACTTTCTCATCACTAGTCCAAATATAATGACTCCTTTCTTTCTATAAAAACAATAATTTTTTACAAAAAATAAAAATTTAAAAACTATTTTGATTTTGGAGATTTCTTAGGTACTGCCTAGCAACCTCCTTTTTGAATTTAGAGTGGCATAAATTTTGCTCTCAAGTATTGATAAATTAAACTTACATCCTACAAAGTTAATGTATTTTTTTATAACTCAAAAAATCAATCCAAAATTGAGATAAGAGGAACTTGACCAAACCTTCAAGTGTCTCTTGAAGGCTTGAAGGCTTGAAGGGATCTTTGGTTCTTTAGGGGTTAAGTGTAAACTTCAAATCCCAAAGATTCCAAATCCTACATACCTCCCTATCTGTCTATCTCCCTAGCTATCTATCTCCCTATCCGTCTATCTACCTATCAATCTACCTGTCTATCTACCTATTTGTCTATCTACCTACTACCTATCTATCTATCTATCTATCTTAAATTTCAATAATGTATTTAATGTAGACCTTGAGGTATTATAAAGCCTATTTGACGAATTTTTAACAACCATTCCATCCAAACTTTGAATTTGAAGTAAGTGTGTATTCTACCTACAATTCTAAATGTCCCCCAAAAGGCATATTTCAACATCTTAATTTTTAAAAAGTCAATTATGTAAAAATTTAAAATTTAATAATTGGTCATTTGTGAGGACTTGATGATAATGAGATTTCACAAAAAATGAGCTTAAAACCATCTTCAATGTCCAGAAGTGTGCATACCATGGAGCCCCTTTTTTGGCCTATTTGTACAAACATGAAAGACATAAAATAATGTATTTTTTATGTTGCATGAGTATGGGAATAGATCACGAAAATTTCAACTCTAGATCATTAAATTTGGAACACATCTATTGAAAACAATCAGAACACATTAAATTTGGAACCGCCCAATCTGTTTATTGAAAAAATCCCAAAAAATAAGGAACATAATTACAATCAAGACATATACAAACACAAAAATGGGGAATTTCATTAAAATGGTGATATTCCATGTGCCATTTTCACAGTGTACCATTCCCATAGTTCAGATTGGGCTACAATCTATTAGTATCCTAAATTTGTGAATTCTACACAACTATTAGATGTATTAAATTTAGAAAAGATGTAGATTTCAAACTAATTGGTTTAGAAAAGTTTCATGTTTCTTAGATTTTAGATATTTAATAATGGCATAGAATTCAAAAATGTAGGACCCTAATAGAGTTCAAATCATCCGGTCTGAACTGTGGGAATGCCAAAGTCACAGAATATCTCTGCCATTTTAATGAAATTCCCAATAAAAAGATTTAAGTTCATTGGAACCATACTTCAAAAGTTATAATAGAAGAAAAAACAATTTAGCAAAATGCTACCAAAAACAATTAGTCTTTCTTGCAATTACCCTAAAACGCTTAACATTGTTGGAAATAGGTGGTATACCTTAAATGGATGAATGTCTAATGCGTCAAATTGTCAATATTTTTTCTTTGTGAGTTGAAATGCCGCAAAACAAAGTCCATGTATCCCTTCTCATGAAGAGCTTTTTCACTATACAAGTTTCCAGAGATATCACTATATAAAAACCCACCTCATTTAAAATAACATGTAAATGGATGAATGTGTGATGCATCATGTTGTTGAATCCCCGGCTTCAAAAGGACCCAACAGCATATTCCTCCGGAGATTCCAAATGTCCAAACACTTTCAATGTTTCATAGGTTTTTGAAACTAATGTCGTCCTAGTCTAGCGCTCAGACTGCCAGTGGAGTAGATGAGTGCTCCAATATTCCACGGCATCATCGATCGTAGTCGTACGCAATACTTGAAGATTCCCGGTCCACGACTCCAGAACTCCACGACTCCAGGTTTTGTAAGTTACAGGAAGAGGACCGGCGTTACTGTTCATCGGAATCATAAGTTACTCTCCATGTTCGAGTTAATATTCTATAAAATACTGATTTCTTCAGTTGCCCACTTGTGCAGGCCGGCCGGCTGACTTCCGTTCCCCGGCGGTAATTGCGGCCCTTCAATTTCGATAAACTGGCAGCTTATGGACTGGACTGTACCAGGCAGACGACGTACTGTATCAAGTCAGCTTCCGCTGAACGTACGTACATTCTACGAAGGGACTTCTGAGCCCACTTCGAAGTGATCGACTGTACTGTACAATTCCCTTGTTCGTTCGCTTTAAAAATAAAATATCGACACATGCGAAACTTGATTTCACTGCCAAAAGGAGCCCCGGCCAGCCACTGCATGCAAGGCCGGAGACGGAGCACGCAAATAAGCTTAAGTTAAGTTAAAGCAGTCTGTACCAACTGAAGTAAAGCGACGGACGGAGCGGCTTGGAGGAGACTGAGGAGAGGGGAGAGCAGCTAGAAGCCTTTTCCAGGGTCATTTTTCCTCCTAGTCTAGCTAGAACAAGGAAACATACACAAAGAACTTAACCACAGTACGTTACTGACTGCTAAACCGAAGGCAGGCAGGCACGCATGACTCATGTGGAGATGGGAATTGAAATCGACGATTACTTGCTGGCCACCGGGGTTTGTAACTCTAGAAAAGTGGATTGGGAGAAAGATTTGATTCCCTTGGCTGGGAGGGAGCCAACTTAGCTGTCTATCTTTAGTGATTTCGGTTGACAATTCGGCCAAGGTATACGTATTGGGAATATGGATTGGGGGAGTGCTGATTAGGGTTTAACTTTGAACGCTTTAACGATGGTGATTGTGGAAATCATGGCTTCCAAAATTGCAAAAGTACTCATCGGAAGTCAAACTATGGTAGAAGACCTTCCCTTTTCACAACAAAATTCCAAGGATGAATAGTTGCACTTCCGTCCTACTAGAAAGATTCCTTCTCGTTCATGAAATGTTTCAATAGCCTTCTACGTTTAAGGATTAAAAGGACGGATTTGTGACTCTGGAAATCATCCATTTGGGTACCGTGTAAAATATTGTTTTAAAAAAACCCGAAAGTATTCACTGGAAGACAAACTATTGTAGAAGAGGAATAGTTGTACTTTTGTCTCATATAGAAGGATTCCTTGTCATTCATGGTTGTAATGTTGTTTATGGGTTAAATTAATAACCCAAGTACTATACTATCGACAAGGGCATTACTACAAAAAAATGTTATTTTGACAAATGGAAAGTTTTGCAAAGAACAAAGAAGAACAATTATTTTTCATCCAAACTACATTGTTTTTTGCCATAATTTTTCTAATTTTTAACTTCCTACAAACTTCAAACTTCAATATTTTTTGTCGCAGGTCTAAACACTATGAAACAAAGTCTTTGCACCCATCATCATAGAGGGCTTTCCAATGGTACCAAGAATGTGACTAGGGGATGTATGGATTTGGGAATCTCATTGCAACAAACAAACAAAACAAACAGACAAACTTAAAGTGTGGATAGATGTTGTGGTTACTCATTGGGAGAAGTGGTATACAAGTGTAGGCACCTATAATGCAATGAAATGATGATAGTAATATTTTTAGAGAAATGGTCATTCCCAAGATATGGATTATCATGTAGTATAATTTGGCAATTTGTGCTCCTTTCTTTGGATATGAATTTAAGCCATTAAAATGATCTTTTTGAATTTTGAGACTAACTATTGAAAGGAAGCTTATCAAATTTAGTTTCTACTCTAATATGAAGTTTTAAAAACTTTTCTTGAAATTCAATGTTTTATTGGAATTTGAACTCTGGATCTATAACCATGAAGTGTTAATTTTATAATTTTAGAATGATACAATAAATTATTTGCGCTATGATGTTCTAAACTATAATGTACACATGTGGAAAAAATTCAGATTTTTTGAGCATATAATGTATTTAGTTTCATTTTTTTTATTGTTTTTATTCAAAAATTTATAGGAATCTCAAATTTCCACAAAAGAATGTGGAATTTCAAAGCCTTATAAAAGACATATGATTTAATCTCTGAAAAATAAAAATAAAAGTTCCAATAATTTTTCAATAGCAAAATGAAGCATCAAATGTTGAAAACTTAGATGTTTGACTACACGGTTATAAACTTTGGAGTTTCAAGGTTAAACTTACCTTCACTAAAGTAAACTACATCTAAAATAATTTCAATGACCTAAGAGTGAACTTCCATATTGCGTCAGAGTTTGAGATAAATTTTTAAGTTTTGAATTGTTGAAATTGACTTTATCGAGTTTCATAATGCTTTCATTTCAGTCTAAGTGAATAGGGAGAAACTATAATTTAGGAACAACTTTGCCTTGTTATCAAACTAAAAGCAACCAAAAGTTCAAGTTCAATGTCAAAAATAGTTTTCCTAAAGATGGAAACTTGTCTCTCCCACTTTTTACAATCCTCCCCCCAAAATTTTGCCAACCAACAATTTTGATTCTTTTTT
Organism: Climacium dendroides; assembly: GCA_950106755.1. Classification (NCBI taxonomy): domain Eukaryota; kingdom Viridiplantae; phylum Streptophyta; class Bryopsida; order Hypnales; family Climaciaceae; genus Climacium; species Climacium dendroides. The sequence goes on from OX467086.1 coordinate 5,782,865, forward strand.
TTATAGTTGTTGTACACTTTCATGTGGAATTTAAAAAATTCTTTTGTTGTTTATATAAAGTTGGATCAATTCTAGTTATATAGAAGTTCGCCCTAATTGGCTAATCCCTCATTAGTTTCAACACACATCTTCTATAAAATCACTAGCAAAAAAGAAATCCTTTGTAACAATATGCATTGTGAGATCATAGTTTCTATAATATAATATGAGCCTTTTTAACCGTTAAGACTCTTGCATTGTAACTTGGTGTACCATTTTATTAGTGAATGCATTATTTTCAAGACACCCTTGATTTCGACAATCCAATTTAATTTTCTTAGTATTTAAAATTTTCAACCATACAAGATAATTTTCATCCATTGAAACCTTTTTCTTTCCTTTGAGCATATTTTCATCCATTTTGAGAGGTCGATCATTTTTACTTTCAAATAGTCACAATTTATAATTTCTTAAAACATTTTGCAATATGAATTATTTCAATGAGTACATGATACTAAGATGAGCACTATAATTAGCATCCAAAATTTGATACATAGTATGAAAATTCCTTGTGACTTTCATTGTATTTATCATATCCATCCATTAAGTTATACTGGGTTGGTTTTGTTTGTTTTGTTTGTTACATTGAGATCTCCTTGACCATGCGTCCCTTGGTGGTGTTTTTGGTATTGTTAGAAAGCCCTCAGTAAGGAGGGGTGCATGGACTTCATTTCATCTCGTTTGCATGTAAGGTGGGAAAATTATGGATTTTTGAGATATTTTTGGATCTTAAATTATCCTAAATTATATATCTTTTGGACCATGTGTCCCCTAGTTGTGTACTTGGTACTGTCAAAAAGCCCTTGGTGACGAGGGGTGCGTGGACTTTGCTATATGGTGTTTCAACCTATAGTGTAAAAGTTATTGAATTTTGAAGTTTTTATGAATTTAAAAATTAGAATATTACTCTTATTTTTATTATAACTATGACAAGAGCACATGGCACACTAGTACACATTAATCAAAGCTCCACATTCCACATGCAAAACATGATGAAGAGGAGGTATCTTGTTGATATTATGCAAAAAATTAAAAGTATTAAATCACTAAATCATGCCCAAATTCTCAAAAATCCCCAAAATAAGTTTTTCTAGTCTTAATAGTGGCAACATTGTGAAGAACAAAGAGTTATTGATGAAAAACTTTGGGGGTTATTGTAGAAACAAATTATGCACATATTCATCCAAGAATCAAATAATTTTGGTTGATTACCTTGGTGATAGGCCTTGTCCTTGTAGGTTCAAGGAAAATTAACTCTAAGATGTCCAAGCCTATGACCATGTTGTCAAATTTGTAGCCCACCAAAGTTCTCTACATGCTCCTCATTGAAAATGCAAAAAAAATTCTTATTTATATTTTTCAAAGACAAACTCACATGTTCCCTATATTAAGTCATAAAAGTTTAATATTTTGTGAAAATTTAAAACTATCATTGATTTTTGAAGAAAAAGTGTTTAAAATTTTCATATAAAATGCAAAATACTTTGTAACTTTTAAAATTTGAATTATTCACACCATGTATATACTATGGTGTATACAAATTTTTTGTGTCATTCTATAATTAGAAATTCAATAGCCCATGGTAATAGGTCCAAAGATCAAATGGCAATAAAATATTCAATCTTGGAAATCTTGGAAATTTCATATTTGAATAGAAACTAGACTTCAATCCATTAGTTGGGTTAAATTTTTTTTTAAAAAGCTTTCATGTCTAAAATCCATATCAAGAACAAGGAAATTGAAATTGACAAAATACATTAGAAATGCATCTTTTATGATCCAAGGATTTATCATTTTATTCTCTATAAAAAATTTATAGCTGCACAATGAGGGTTTGTCTACCTTCAAGTGTTGCATACATGTTCAAGAAATTATATTCTCCCAAAATGGATGGAAATCATCCATTCTTTAATTAGAACATATTGTGTTTGATTATCCACCAACCAATTTGGGGTTGCTCAAATGTTTGAAGGTAATTTTTAGAAGATAATTCCATGACTATGGATTTCAAGCCTCACATTCCTTCACTTTGTTTATTTCCATTTTGCAAATATATATGAATGAGACTTTTCATATATTTATTTTAGAAATGAAATCACATGTTTTCTATGAGTCACACAAATTTCAATTTTCTGTAAAAAAATTGAAGACATTATGAATTTTAAAAGAAAAAAGTGAAAAAAATTCATAAAAAAATCTGCTACAAAAATCTGAAAATTTCAATACATGTGTGTATTTTAGTGTATAGCATCATGGCATAAGTCAAAGTTACCTTGTCATTCTAAAATTAGGAAATCAACAACCATGGTTATAGGCTCCAAGTTCAAATTGCAATTAAATATTGAATTTTAAAAATTTATTGATTAACTTCATTTAATAAACTTCATATCATTAGTTGGGTTCAAATTCAAAAAATGTCATTTTTATGGCTAAAACTCATATCAATTGCAAAGAGTAAGAAGTGGCCAAAATCCACTAGATGAGTGGAATTTACAAAGATTTATAGATTAAATATCTTCTTCTATTAAAAAGCCAATAATACAATAATGAGGAAATATCCAACACTATTCATTGAAAATGTATTTAAGCGAATACTCCAAAAAAATTGGATGAAAAATTATTTTCTCTCTCTTGTTTCCCTATATGAAGTCATCCAAGGGACAAACAACATCCTCAAGAGTGTTTTAGGGTTTAAAACAACTTTTGTTGCACCTTTGAATTGGATTCATTTTGCTAATATTCAACAATGATAGCATGTGAGCTTAGAAATACAAACCTACAAGCTTTGAGCCTAGGTATAAGTAGATACCCTTCAATGAACTATTGAAGGTGCCTATAACATACACACCTATAACATAGGTATCCTATAAGTATGGAATGTGTCAATAACATAGGTGCCTAGGCTCCTCAGCTCTTAGGCTCAAGATTCTAAGTTCACATACTAGCAACCATTTGCTAACACCACCCATATTATCAAGTGCAAACAAGCCTAAACTTGATCACTTTAGGGGTTCATGCAACCTATGAGTAGCTCCACCACAAACTCCAAGTTAAACATGACTGCAATTATAGTAGAAAGGCGGCACTTTAGAGCAACTATTAATGTCTTTCAAAGTTTTTTCGGCAATGCTACAATGCTTCACCCACACTATTGTTGAGGTCTTTTGAGTCCACATAAGAGCTCATACAATGACTTGTATCCTTTTACTATGGAAAAATTATTCTCTTTCATGACATCTTCAATGACACAAAGTAAATTGGATAAGATATTGCTGAGGAATGGAGCGTGGATGTGGTTGTGTCTCACTTTGCGAAAACCTTTTCATGTTCCATATGAAGTTGAAGCGGAGGAGCTGCTCTAACTTAACCCAAAAACGACGACAAGGCCATTTTGTAACTTTTGGATGAATGTTTCTTGAATTGTAGAGAGCTGGGAAGCAGTTTTTCATTCACTTCTTTCTTGTTGACCTTCCATGTTGGGTTATGAAGATAATCTAGTTGAGTTTGGAGTCATGCTATTGTATGTCTTCACATAAATGAGAAGTTACTTAAAAAAACGGATCACAAAATATGCTATTTTAGTGTATTTTAGAAAGTTGTTGCTCCTTGTTTTAAATCTGAAATTTCTCTACAAAAATGATATTTTCTGAATTTGAGACCAACTAACAAAATAAAGTTCATTCACTCTAGTTTCTACTCCAATTTGAATTTTGAAAAAATTCCTAATAATCAATTTTTTTATTGCAGTTTGAACTTTGAATGTATTTTCAATGTCTACTATGTTCTAATTATAGAATGCCACGGAAATTGAGTTTACACCATGTTGTTCATCACTATAATATGCACACATGGTGAAATTTTCATATTTTTTGAAACAATTTTCTATTTGATATGATTTTTCTTCATTATATCTTCAAAAATTCACAAAAAAATCAATTATTCACGAAAAAATCTAAAATTTTGGTGAAACAAAGAAAACATGTTGTTTCATCTCTGAAAAATAAATTAAATTTTTTTTCATACATATCTTGTTGCAAAATGGCAACAAACTGAGTGATGACAGCGAGGCTTAAAATCAGCGGTAATAGGTCCGTCATTTAGGGGTTCACTCCTGTATTGTACTGCAAAATGCAATGACCACATGTTCATAGAATTCAAGTCAAACAATTTGAGTCTTTGACCAGGAATTTGGCCTCTTCCCTCTGGATCAAGTTTTTGGAGGATTTAAGAGGTCTCTTCCAGAGGCAGAGTTCCATAATAAATAAATAGATAAATAAAAGAAGGGTTTGACCATGAGACTCTGAACAACAGTATCACTTTATTGATACCAAATAATGGGGAAATTAAACAAAGGAAAACATTGAATCAATGATACAAAAGTGAAAGTTTAAAGTTTAAAAGTTTAAAAAAAATCAGACCCTTCTATTCAATCAATCAAGACAAGGGAAAGGAGTTTGACTAATTAACTTTCCTTCCAACCAAACCCTAACTGCATTGTGCAGTGTGAATGTGGTTGTAGAAAGGATTTCGAAACTTGGATTCAAAAATGAGAGTCGATGCTAGAGTCGATGCCATCTCTTTGTCTAAAGGGTAGAGCCAATAAAATAGTATTGTAGTTGTTGAATATTGTGGAAGGGAGCTTTCAAAGATCAATGCTCCAAATAAGGCATTCAATGGGGTGCTTTAACCTCTAAAGTCCCCGAGGCCTTCTTTTCATTAAATTCCACTCAAAATTGTTATTTCTATTGCAAAGTGCAAAAGAAATTTATAATTTATTTATTTACTCATGTTTAACTATAAAATCTTGCACTAGACTAGTATAATAAGGTTTAAAAGAAATTTCAAAAACTTTGACTATATGGATTGGAAAATATTTGTATTTAAAGTGAAGAAAATTGTACCTTGCCTAGCTAGATTTCAAAGCTTTAAATTTCTTATCTTAAAATTTTAGCACTATCAATATTATATTAAAAAATTTATGTTAAAGAATTGAATTGAAAGTCTAGGGGAAAAAATTCAAAAAACACACACTTGATTTTCATTTCATTTTTTTTTGTTAAGTAGAACTAGGTACAAGATAGAAGGAAAAACTAAATGTTAGTAGTTCTAAGATAGAATTGAATCACACCACTATAATTCCAGTGATGAGATTTTCATTTAGAAAACAAACTAAACCGTGTGGAATTGTTATTGGAAAATTGAAAAAAAAAAGTATTAAAAAATGGATTTTGTAAGTTATTTTTTCAAAAATATGCTTAGATTGCTTGAAAAACAAGATTGTCCATAACTTTTGCATTGCTAGTCCAAAAAGAATGAATGGCAAATCTTTCCATGTAGACAAAAAATACTTTTTATAAAAAACAAAATTTTAAAATTTTTATTTTGAATTTTTGTTGAATTTTTTTGTACAACCTAATAATCTTTGTTTTGGGCTTTGGGTGGCATAACTTTTGCTCCTAGGCACCAATTCAAACAAAAATGATATTCCCCCAAAGCCAATGTGTTCTCCTATCTTTAGAAAAAATTTCAAGAAATTATAACTAAAAGTGGGACTATAAGAGCCAACCTAAAATCCATTTTGTCCTCATGGAGGCACTTTTTGAAACAACAAACCAAATTTTATTAGTTGCATAAAGTATTGAATGTAAGTGGAGTCATTTTTAGTGCAATTGAATCCATTGTTTTTAATAGTGTCCTTCCATTGGATTAATAATTGACATTTCCATTGGAAGCCAACTAGAAATTTGGCATTCCAAGAGCTAATTTACCACATTTGAGAATGCTCTCAAATGTAGTTGGAAGTATGTAACTCACTCAATGTTGAATAAGGTGAAAACACCCCAAACCATCCCTCTACTCACTCTTAACAAGTAGACTTCCGTTAAAAAGTGTCTTGCCCCCCTCCTCATGCCACTAACCCCTAAACGACGAGCCAGTCACTGTGAAAATCATCTATTTGGGTACCGTGTAAACTGTTGGCTTAAAAAAATGAAAAAGCACTCATTGGAAGACAAGCTACTGTAGAAGACGTTCCCTTTTCCCGCAAAATTTGGAGGATGAATAGTTGCATTTTTGTCCTACATGGAAGAGATTTTGACGCAAAACGTCCGCCTCGACGTTGAAGGGCTACACCATTCCCATACTTCAATGGAATTGCTTGAATGCAACTTCATAGAGATTTTGGTTTTTCAAACCAAGCTAAGTGAACGATTTCAATGGCCTAGAGAGTTCCACTTTGAAAATTCATAGAAATCACATGTCTCATCCCAAAATTCTTTTTTTTTTTCCCAAAAAAAATTCAAAATTTTTCACTTGCTAATACCACACTATTTTAAATTTTAAATTTTTTTTTTCTGGAACAAGGTGCCTCAACTCATTTGGGGAGTTTGGGAACTGTGCCAGAGTCATGATGGTTTTCACTGTGGAGAGCAAGCGGTCCAGCACAGGAAAGCCCACCATGAGGTAATTGATGACAATGCGGCTTGACTGCTGCACATGGTTTCCCCGTACCAAGGGAAGGTTATTCCCCCCACCAACTGAACACAAAGCTTTTTTTTATGATTACATTTTTAAAAAAAGTTTTTTTAACATACACAAAGCTTTTTTAAAAAATAATTTCTTAAAAAGTTTTTTTTAACATAAAACAAGATTTTTTAAAATAAAATTTCTTAAAAAGTTTTTTTTTAACATAACACAAGCTTTTTAAAATAAAATTTCTTAAAAGTTTTTTTATAACATACACAAGCTTTTTTACACTTCATAAAATGAAATGAAAATGAAATGGGGGAGGTTCCGGCATCTTGCACTTACATATCAGTTGTCAGTGGAGCTTTTTTCAGGACAGATGAGAGTTTCTCATTGGATGAGAAGAAGAAAGAAGAAGAAAGAAGAAGAAAGAGACATGTTCTTTTTCAGTCTGAGAGAGGGTGGGGACTATTTTGGGGCCTGTTTTTTATACCCAAAAAAAACTTTGGGTTGAAGCCTAAAGAAATGGAGTGTTTTGATTGGAAGATAGCTATGGACTTGGAAGAAGGACTGAATTAAAACACTTTGTTTTGTGGGAAAAAAACTGGGTATAAGCAAGCCTTTAGTGTTATGATGTCCTTCACGTGGATTCTTCTGTAATGTATGAATGCTTGAGGCAACAAATTTTGGTGTAGATGGTATTTTGAAGTTAAATAAATCCCAACCAAGTTGCTATTTTTAGTAGTTTGTATCTTTGAAAAAATTCATTTTGAAATCTAGTTTTAGCATTGAAAATCTGATTTTGAAAATGATTGATTATGAACTTTTTTTAATCTATTAAATGTTTTGTGCAAGGGGTGTCCATTGCAATCTTGACTTCCCCTAGTGTTGTGGGGTCTTGGAAATGAGCCTCCAACACATTAGATCTTGGAGAAAAAATCACATTAGAAATTCATTTGAAAATATTGTAGAGTAGATTTTAAAAGCTATAAATTAATTGGGGTTATGCATGTTAGGTCCTCTTGTCCTCATATTTTTTTGATGATGAACCTTTTAGATTTGACATGTGAAAAGAGGATTGAAAGACTTCAAATCACTTTTGCAATTTTAATACCCTAATGGTCAAACATCAATCCGTAAGTGATATTGTTGTGTTTTCTTTTCCCATGTAAACTCTAATATGTCTAGTTTGAATTTGTTTGGTTACAATTTTTTTAAATTGATACAATTTATCAAAATGTTGCCTTTTTGTTCAATTTAGAGCAAATTCTTAGAAGCTCGAAAAAGGACTTGGGCATTTAATTAGGGGATAAAGCATAGTTGACCAACCATTGAGTTTAAGGTAGAGGTACCTACAACATATACTTAAGCATTTCAATTTGTAGGATATGGAGAATTTATTGAGAAATTGAGCTCGATGTGTGCAAAATATAGGACGAGGAAGAACGTAAAATAGTTTTTTTCTTCTAAGGATGAATATTTTATCCTATAAAAATGTGGATTTTTCATTTGAATGCAATCCTATCTCATACATTCATTTAAAATAGCTAGCTTTAAAAAGTGTTGCGCAAATTGAATTTTGTTAATCAAGAATAGAACCAATTGTTGTTCATTATAGGGTACCCGATTGTCCATTATAGGTATTTCTACTTTATGTCTAATAATGTAAGAGCAAAGGTTCATTACGATAATGATATCCTTCATTATTCTAGCATATTACTTCTCATAAATGATGCTTTTGCTTTTACAATACCTATTCCATCAACTTTGTTTCACTAAAGGGATAACATTGTTAAAGCATTGCTACTATTTCTCTATAAGTTGAGCCAACCGAGGGTGTGCCAAGCCTTCATTTTAGTCCCTACTATATGCACATTGATGTTCAAAATCAATCTAGGCCCTAAAATTTAACAAGCTTTGGCTACCATCATCTTGTGCTTGGTCATTTGCATTTGGAGCTCAGATTTTGGAAATAATTTTGTTTTTGTTTTTGGTGTGGTTGCCAGGGAGTCAAAATTTGGAAGAGTGGTTGGTAAAGGTACTCTCAAGTTCTAGAAAATGAATAGTACTTCCTTTGAATCCAATTAAATCTAAATCTAAAATCAACAATAGTCTAAATGTAGCATTTGCTTTGTGTAAATCAAACTTTTGTTGGGCCATTACACCAAACATGAGTAAGAGTTTGATCCAACCTAACCTACATTCTCAAATATTGATTTTGGAGAGGTTACTGTAGTGTGGCATTTTGGTTGTGGAATGATGGTGAATCAATACTCTTAAGGAATTTCACATTCCCACCTTCATCCTAACCTTGATGGTTGGAATGAGGAGGTGCATTTTTTACTATATATTTTAGAACATAGCTAGAGTAGTAGTCAATGATGTTGTTTTGTAGTTGTAATTAGGTCAAAGGTGGTGAATTGGGTTGAAATTTTTGGAGATAATACTCCAAATATATGGAAAATAGTCATGTGGATGAAAATTTAAGCAATTAAAAAATATAGTCTGAATTCAACATATCTACAAAAAGATTTTGACATTAAACAATTTTTTGCCAAATAAAAATGCTAGCAAGTGTTAACAAGATATCCTAAATTAGAATCAAAGATGTTTTTTGAGCTTCAATGGTAAGCACCTTTCATATTCTACATTCAACTAGTCTTTCACATATCTAAACATCAGTTATTGCCTCTATTCATACTATAATTTGAAATATCTTTCAAAATTTGATTTGATTGGTTTTACCACTACTCTAATTTTAAAACTCAATTTTTAAAATATTTTTGTTGGTCCCTATCATATTGGTTAACAATACATTGAAGGCTGATTCTCTTCAATTTTTGTTTGAAATAGATAATTTGTCCTCTTGCTTTCCAAGTTAATGACTTTGTACAAAAGGCTTCTATTTCCTCTCCATTAGCTTCTCCAACCTTGACCATATGTGCCTCAAATCTTGGTCATGGTTTCCCGTAGATTGCACAAGTGAATTGGATATGAACATTGTTATTTTGCCCACTTGTGAAGGCATGAACGTGGCATGAACAATGACTCAGTCTATTTATTCCTAAATGCATAAACAAATAGTTTATCCTCATCTTTCAAGTCATCAACAATGATAGCACTCATTGACAAAACCATGTAATAAACAAGTTTAGTATGAAAATTTACCACTAAAAGTGATAGTCAATAATTATCCTTAGAGGTTGTTTAGACTTTTTCAAAGCGACAATAAATAATGATAATTGGAATTGAGAATCATTCCAATTGCACAATATCAATCAGACCACAGCCAATTCAAACAACAAGACTAAGTCAACTTGTCTACATTAGAACCTTCTAAATGGCATTGCAACGTTATCTTATCTCTTCAATTTATAAATGTACATATTTCACCTTCTTCTTGATTGCCAATGTGACTTTACTTTACCATGAGAATGACAATGTGATGAATTTATTTATTTATTTATTTGTTATTATTTTTACAACTACTTTGTAATGATGTTAAGTCCTAAGAGTCCCAATAGACACTAGCAACAGAAAAATCGAATTTCCAAACCTTTGGAGTGAACTAACTTCCCTTGCTTTTTGTGTGAACTAATTCTCATTTCGAGGAGGAATGTTTTACCCTAACTTGCTTGGATAATATTTCAAACTCTTGTTATTATAAACCCCACATTCATGAAATGTTAAAATTGATATTAAAAGTTAGATTCCGCCTCATGGGTAGGTGTGAATTTGTGCTTCCCAAGGGGTAAGATGTCCCCCCCAAGTGTGAATGTACCCCTACTGCCGTGACAGGGCTTTCTTCCCCCTAGGTACATGAACACGCAGGGGGCGTTCATCAGTTGTCTCCGATCTGGGATCCGCGCCGCAAAAAAGGTCCGACCCACAGCCCGGGCCCACCCTTCCTGCCCGTGACATGCTGCCCGAAGAAAAACAATCGCCCCAATATAGCCTGGACGTACCGAGAACCTTTTCCCACTGGCCCCACTTCAGCTCTCACTTCCGCCCCAGCCTGCCTTCCTTCCTTCCCTCCTCCTCCTCGTCCTCGTCCCTCCTTGCGCTCCTCCTCCTGCGTGGCTCGTTTGCATCTCGCACTCATTGCTGAATCTCTCTTGTCCTTAGCCATTTTCTTGTTCTCTTGGATTCCGTGACCCAGTCTTCTTCGTAGTGATGGTTCGCCTGGTCCGTGGTGGTTCAAGGTTGGGGACTCCCGATTGTGAATTGCATGCATGCCTCTGTTTTCGTGGAATCTCACGGTGTGCTTAATTTGTGTGTGAATCGAGGTTTGTTTGCTTGTGTGATTTGAGGTTTGCAGTGAGTGTAGTAGACTGTGTGGTTTCATCTTAGAAGAGTTTTGGGTGTATCTTTTTGCTTTTTTGTCTCAGCATCTTGAGCATTTTCCTGAGTTTTTCTTAATTTGGCGTATTCTGAGTTGATCTGGAGATAATTTAGTTGCTGTTGATACGGAGATCGATCCCTGCTTTACCGTTGTAGCATCTGTGATCGCTACCTCTGGTTTTTCTCTTGCTTTGTTTACGTGTTCGTACTTCGCGACGCTGCCCTTCTGTTTTTAGTGTTGTACTCCTGTCTTTTCCGTTTTCTCTCTTTGTGTGTGTGTGTGTGTGCGCTCAATTTATCGTAATTCTGTCGTTGATATGGGTATTTGAAGCGGAATACGAGTGTAAAGCATCGTCAAAGGGATAATTCGATCGCGGCAAGAGCGGGAGTCATGATGCAGTGCAGCAGCTCCTGACTCGGAACATCAGTAGTGTCTTCTTCTGCACATCGTTGGCGAGAAACTCCACTGTGTCGTGCTCCAGTAGCTTCTCGGTCATCGAAACGGAGAGTCACGAGAGAAGTCATGGACCCTTCGGTGCGAGGACCCCACAGCCGCCTCCACTTATAGCATCACGCCAACCTCGAATACCGCACCCCCAATTCACGCTCATGTCTGTTCACTGACGACGTCCTCTCTATGTCCAAGATCCGCAGGCCCTCTTCACGTAGATAACAGTACGTCCCACAACGCCTGCACCTCCACCAGCAGCATCCCAGAACGCAAGTCGTGCCCAAGAATCCATGGCGACCAAGGATGAGTCTACCCAGCAGCAGCAGCAAGGCGGTGAGCCCTTCTTGCCTCCGGGGTTCCGTTTTCACCCCACGGACGAAGAGCTCGTCAACTACTACCTCACCAAGAAGGTCCTGGACAGCAGCTTCGCTGTCCACGCCATCTCGGAAGTGGATCTCAACAAATGCGAGCCCTGGGACCTTCCTGGTGAGCCCAACTTCCACCAGCTCGTTTCTTTGCAGATTGTGACACTCCAAGTCCATTGACCGTGTCCTCAGTCTCACTGATCTCTCCTGGATATTGCGCTATCTTGAAAATGTACACTCAAACCTCTTCATCACGACCTTGACATTCTAGACTACCTTGCCTCGCTATCACTGACTGCAGCGCCCTTGTCACGCATTCAAACTGTTCTACAGTGGAGTGGTTGTGGTAAGATTGAAGAGAGTTTTGTGTATGTCGTATTCAGACGAGATGTTTGGGATTGTGTTAACTGATTGTGTGAATTGTTGTGAACTTTGAACAGACAAAGCCAAGATGGGGGAGAAGGAATGGTACTTCTTCAGCCTGCGCGACCGCAAGTACCCAACCGGCATGCGCACCAACCGTGCCACCGACGCGGGCTACTGGAAAGCGACTGGCAAGGATCGAGACGTGGTGACGCATCAACCGCAGGCGCATCTGGTCGGCATGAAGAAGACCCTGGTGTTTTACCGCGGCCGGGCTCCCAAGGGGGAGAAGACCAACTGGATCATGCATGAGTATCGGCTGGAGGGAGAGGGCGGCCATCGTCTTCCTTCTCGTGCCAACAAGGTATGCACTCTGCAGCCAGTTCAACAGGCACTTCAATTGACTCGCACTCATTGAATGAATGGGTAGAGTGCTGCTCAGGAGACTGTTCTTGGAGAGGGTGTACCAGAGGTGTGCATTTCACGGGGGGGGGGGGGGGGACTCCTGACCAACTCTCTTCCCAATTTTGCAAGAGTGATGATAATAATCATTTGTCGTTGGGGCTCATTACCCTTGTTGGCCACCCTCTGAGTTGACTTTAGAAAGAGATCAATATTTTTCACCTTGTTTTACGAAGTTGAGGAAGTGAGAGCTTCTGAAGTCTACGAGCCATTGACTTCACATGTGGGTGATGTCAGAGCTTTAATTTTGCTGGGCTTTTGGCTTGCCTGGGCTGTAATAACTCTCAGTTGGCACTCAAGAGTGTTATGGCTACGTTATGAAGGTCATTTTTGGTCGTGATTAGGGTTAGCTTTGTAGAATGCAAGCTTTTTCTGTATTTTGAGACATGATGCAAGAATAACGATGTCTTTTGATGTGTTGCAGGACGAGTGGGTGGTGTGTCGCATTTTCCAAAAGAGTTCGGGAGGGAAGAGGAGTTTCCTGTTCTCCCATTCGCACATGCAGCATGGGTACCCGCAGCAGATGATGGAGGACACAAGGTCTTCTCTCCCACCCATGGTGGACAACTCGCCCAACCCCACCGTCACTGACGACGGCGCTTGCACGGACTGCGAGACATGCGCAGGCACGGACCAGTTGTCATGCTACAACTGCGTCCCCGACTTAGATCAGCTCCATCAGAAGGATCCATCTCACGGAGTCTTGACATGGATTTCACAACCGATGGACAACACCATCCTGAACACCATGTTCTCCAAGTCTTACCCCTTAGGATTCAATCACCAAGCTGGACTGATGCAGCCGAGCAAGGCACTGGCGAGTTTGCGGCCCAAGACAGAGCCATCGGGGGAAGACGAAGCACAGAGCATCCCGAAGGGGTTTGACTATAGCACATGGCCAGCTGGTGAAGGAGCGGCAGGCTCTCTTTACAACGAGGACGAAGAAGACCCGACTTCGCCTCTGCAAAGCTCCACCAACTTATCTTGCTTGACTGGAAGCCATTGTAGTGGCTCGGAGAACTTCATGTTCAAGTACCGGCTCCAGGACATGCCTGCTCCTGTGGACTCCGGGCTTGGGAATCAGGAGATTCTCTGGGCTTACTGATACCACATGAGAAGCTGGATCACCCATGGTAACCTGTACATGAACAATCAGGCGATCCTCCTCTCTGACATGGCACATCTATATACTTTTGTGTATTATTTGCGGCACTTCCGAGTGTGGAGATTGAAAAACATCATGAAAAACAACCTGAAAAACAACATCCAGAAGACCTGGTGGCGAGCCTGTCTGGTACATTTGTGCATACCGCTGCAGTGAGTTATTGAAGGTGTACAACCGTGTACATATGTAATTGTTTTCATCACAGTGATTACTTAACACAGCTAGGTGCAACGGCAAAGATTAGAGGAGGCAACGGCACGACACAATGATGGGCCAGTGCTGGCAGATAAGCTAGGTGTTAGTGCACACTTACACTTTAGATTCTTACGACGATGATGCATTGCTTTCATTGGGCTAACATCACCAGATAGGGAAAAAAAAGCGATTGGTTAAATTGTAACCGGTGGTTTAATTAGAATCAGGATTTCTATAGCAGCAACCTGTAAGTAGGTGTGCGTGGAGAATACTGGATATTTTTAAGTGACCTTTTTTCTCGGATCTGCTCTCGTTTCTCTTCCAGATTTGCTGTCGTTTCTCTTCCTGATTTGCTCTCGGATTTGCTCCCGTTTCTCTTCCTGATTGCTTCGGGGGGTTTGTTTCATGATTTGGTTAAAACTCGGCAAATCACTCTGGAAGTGGTGTAGGAATAAATTTCAGTACCCCAAACTGCACAGGTTCGTGTGATAGGGGAAAAGGTGAGATCCTGGCTACCCTTTTGTTTTCCAGTGTAACCGTATGCAGCCCTCACCCACGTGACAGTTTGGTCCGATTGGGTAGAAGAGGAATCTGTAACCAACCTCGCAAGTGCTCCTACTCCTATTTGTAGCATCTTTCAGGCCTCCTCGGAATATATTAGCTTCATCATAACAAGTATAATTGGAAATCTTGAAAACAATCTTGGAAAAAACATTATTGACAAGTTGGACAACTGAAGGTCATTTTTGGCTCCTACAGAAGTAGGGTCTCCAGGAGGTAAATAGCAAGAGGGGGCGTCAGAGTTGGAGTTCAGAACTAGATGTTTAAAACCCAGTTTTTCCCAGTTTTCATGGGAGCCAACCATGTAGCAAGGAATACTCTCAAAAGTTTTGGTTATTCTCTAAAATCCAACCCTAAGGGGATGAATTTTGAAAATAACCAAAACTTTCCAACATATTCCTTGTCACTTGGTTGCTTCAAGCATATTCCTTGTCACGTGGTTGCTTCAAGCATATTCTTTGTCACGTGGTTGATTCAAGCATATTCCTTGTTATATGGTTGCTCTTCCTAGTCAAAATTGGGTTAGAACTTTTGGTTCAAAACCCCAAATCCAATCCTGACATCCCCTAATGGTACTTCAAAGGCCCACCTCAAATTATTTAGAGAGGGATATTCCATCTTTTGGATGTTTGCTTTTCTTTTCTTTTGACATATTGAATCATCTTTGGGAGTTTTAGTGGGGTCACATAGAAGGCTCTAAAAGAAAGAATCTTCTAAGCATTTTGGTTTTCAATTTGCAATGCATAAAGAAAGAAAAGAACTCCAACCTTGTTTTAGGTTGTCATAACTTAAGAGTTTGTTCATGATAAAATTTCAAGACACTTTGATAATATACACTTGTAGAATGGTATCCCTAGGGCACCAAGCTACATACATTCTAGTAGTAGTAGTAGATTATAAGATATTCATATTCAAATTATTTTTTTTGAACCTAGCTTTACTACTCTTGTAGACTTTGAATCCCCTTAACCCTGAAAGTCCCAAGGTCTTTTTCCATCCAAAAGCACTCAATGCTACCGTTTCTATTGCAAAGAGCAAAAAAAAAGTTTAATTAATTTTTTTCATATCTAACCATGTGATCTTTTACTAGACTAGTGAAAAAATATTTAGAAGAACTTTCAAAATTTTGAAGTGCATAGATTGTATGATATTTGCATTTTAAGTGAAGAATTCTTTTTTCAATCACTTTAATCAACTAGATTTTTTGGCTTTGAATCTTCTTAACTCAAATTTTTTGCACTATTGATTTTGAATTTTGAATTTTTTATATTAAATAATTGAGTTGAAAATCTTTAAAAAATAATTCAAAAAACACACACTTAATT
Source organism: Climacium dendroides (assembly GCA_950106755.1). Lineage (NCBI taxonomy): Eukaryota > Viridiplantae > Streptophyta > Bryopsida > Hypnales > Climaciaceae > Climacium > Climacium dendroides. The sequence continues at coordinate 5,798,597 of OX467086.1, forward strand.
TTCACTCATTAAGAAATTGTTAAGTAGAAGTAGGTTCAAGGTTGAAGACAAAACTAAATTGTTAATAGCTCTAAGATGGAATTGAAACACACTAATCTCAATAGTGAGATTGTTCTAACAAGAAATTTTAATCTTGTGAGTTTATTTTTGTTAAATTGTGAAAATTGAGTTAAAAAATGAGGCTTACAAATTAATTTTTCAAAAATATGCTATGATTGTCTAAAAAACAAGATTGTCCATAACTTTCACATAACAAATCCAAATGGAATGAATAAAAGCTTTCCATATAGATAAAGATACAATCCATGAAAAAAAAATTGAAAATTTTAATTTTAATTTTTGTAGGGATTCTTTTCTACCCATTGAACTAAAATTTGGGCTTATTATGCTATAATTTTGTTCTTGAATACCAATTGAAATAAAATACATATTCCTAAAAAACTAATGTGTTTTTCTATCTTCACAATTTAAAAAAATAAAATCATGAAAAATCATTAAACTATGGTAGCCTACCTAAAAACCATTTTGTCCCTCAATGAAACAATGGAGCTCTAGGAGATAACTTAAATTTTTTGCACTACAAAGTTTTGAGGTAAAAATTTTGTGGTAGGAAATTGAGTTGAAAATCTAAGAATTTAAAAAGAATAAAAAGAACTAGGACTCCACTATATTCTTTGCAAACAATGATGACCCAATGAAGGTTTTGAGGCTTTGTCACGAGATCCAAAGACTTTGGCAACAAAACATTTTACACAAATATCTAAATTGAGAAATAATGGTGCCACCAATGACTTTTGGATATGGCAAGAACCTCTTGTTGTCAAAGTGTTTTTGCATGTGCATTTTAGAATGAGATGCAAAATACAATATCCATGGTGTAAGCTATTGCAAAGAGACCACAAGTAGATTTGTTAGGTTGTTGGATGACATTAGCATAGACACTAGATAGATCTTTAGAGAGCAAACGATATATCTATGTCAAAAGGCAACATCCTCATGTATTACATCTAAGATTTATAGATTTTACAAGTTCTATAGATGATGACAAGGTTGATGTTGACGATGATGCTGACAAAGATCCAATGGGCTCCATGGAGTTATGGTCCTTGAAGTTGACAAGGCAATACCAAATTTCCACGTCTTTGGTCTATGTCAACAAATTTTTGGTATCCACCTAAACAAAAAGTGTGTTTTATTATACAATTTTGGATTTTGGTTTTAGAGTAATGGAAAAAATAAATTTATTTACTAAATACAAATGGTAGTTTATGTTGAGACTCACCTAATTTTCTAATTTCCATGTTAACCCCTAAAGGTCCAAACGCTATTTTTTGGCAACATAGCAATTTTGGGTAGCTCACTACAAATGGACTTTTTATTTTTTTTCTTTGAAAATTTCACACATCATGTGCCTAAGTAGTAGCTTTAAGGTGCAACAATTTATATAACTTTTGACTACATGGATAAAAAGTTATTAAATAATTAAATAATATGTAATTTTCAACATTTGGTGGGTTGTACAAGTAACCTAGGCAAACCAAATCATGTTGAAAATTATATAAATTGTTGCATCTTAAGTGACCTTTGGATTTTTCACATTAACAAATATAGGGTCCACTTTATTACCATGGATTTTGTTGAAGTGACAACTAAAAATGTTGGGGTGAAGCCATGACAAAAATGGTGGAATGAAACCAAGATAAAAAGTTAAAAACGGGATTAAAAACAATGAAATTTTAAAGCCATTATAAAAATAATGGAATTTTTAAGTCATACAATGAAAATTAAAGCCAAAGAAGCTTTTAGTTTATATTGGCCATTTCAAGCTCTTTATTCATGATCAAGAATTTGTCCATTGAAAGAATAATTTTTGAGTTTGGGTTGATTTGATGAAATAAAGATAATATATATTTATTTTCTATTCCAATTTGAAAATTTGAAATCTCCTAAAGTCTAAAATTTTATTGCAATTTGATCTTTGGACCTTATAGATCTTTGAAAATGAAATATAAAATGTTTCATTCTTAAATAGTCACAAAAGGGACATTCAAAGCTATAGATTTTAAAGTTTGACTATGTGAATCCTTTCAAAGATTAATGTGTAAAGGACTATGTGTATTTTTAAAAAGAAATTGTCAAAAATTGCCAATACTTGGTGAATTGACCAAAATTGAAAACAAATTTTTCTTTTATGAAATTCAATCATACAAAAGTATACCATCATGGCAATATGTAGGATAAATTTCAGCCCATTTGACCACATAGATTGCTAAATTTTAAATTTTGAAGCACTTGAAAAAGTAAGATTATATTCAATCATAAAATACACAGTCATTAGACTTCAAGCCTTCTTGGAGTGAGATTTTTGCTCTACTTACAATTGAAACTTTATGCCATTGAGTTCCACATCCTATGATGTATATGCTTGCAAAATTTCAAAAGCAAATAAGGATTTTATCTTGCTTTAAATCACCTTGCAACATGAGGATGCCGAGTAACCAAAAAATGCACTTGTTGATTTTTTTGATGATTTCTTGTGCATTGAGGATTTTTTGAAATCTTACAACAACAAATACTTCAAATATGTAGAATTTAAAAAGAAAAAATTACCTTAGGCAAGGTAGGAGGTTCTAAATGCACACAGGCTTTAAAACCACCCACCTCTTTATATGTACACTATTTGTACATGTTGCCTTTTCATAGCCTTTGGCAATATATGAACAGTGTACATTTTAGGAGGTGGACAATTTTAGAACCTTGTGCCATTTAAACTTCAAATTTTCATAAATAATTCCACAAAGCTCCCCAAAATATGAAACTACAGTTGGATTAGATGCCAATTCCACTTGTCTTTCAAAAGAAAATTTACTGAAAAATATTTCAAGAAGGTTCACCTCCCCAAAATTCAATTTCAGCTCTTACTTAGGTGGACGTTTCTTTTTCCCACATAATAATAAGGAAAAAAAAATGTAGTTGGATTAGATGCCAATTCCACTTGTCTTTCAAAGGAAAATTTACTGAAAAATATTTCAAGAAGGTTCACCTCCCCAAAATTCAATTTCAGCTCTTACTTAGGTGGACGTTTCTTTTTCCCACATAATAATAAGGAAAAAAAATGTAGTTGGATTAGATGCCAATTCCACTTGTCTTTCAAAGGAAAATTTACTGAAAAATATTTCAAGAAGGTTCACCTCCCCAAAATTCAATTTCAGCTCTTACTTAGGTGGACGTTTCTTTTTCCCACATAATAATAAGGAAAAAAAAATGTAGTTGGATTAGATGCCAATTCCACTTGTCTTTCAAAGGAAAATTTACTGAAAAACATTTCAAGAAGGTTCACCTCCCCAAGGAAAAAAAATGTAGTCTTTTAAACTCGGGAGCTTCCGTTGCCGGGACTCGAACCCGGGTCGCTCGGGTGAGAGCCGAGTATCCTAACCATCTAGACTACAACGGAGATGTGAAGGGCTGCAGCCTCCACCTCGTCAATGGATGAGGTGGAGGCCTGTGATTTGCAGTCATCCACGAGATGCTTCCGGTTCTCAAGTCTCTCTTTCTGTACTGGTTCCCCTCTACAGGAGTTTCGACGCATTCAGAAATAAACTGAGTCCCTTATCCCCTGAAGTCCTAAGGCCATTTTTATGTCGAAAATCACTCAAAACTACACACTTTTGCCGCTACATTCACCTACAAAATCAAACAAAATACTTCTTTTAAAATCTAACTATAGGATCTGATTCTACACTTGTCTTAGATCATGTAATAAATTTTTTGTGATTTTTGACCATAGAAAGATATTAGCATTCAAAGTGAAAGAAAAAAAATTTCATTCAAGAACTTGCTCTAATGGCCTGCAAAGAAGAAGCTCTACAACTTTCACATCACTAATCCAAATGAAATGAATCAAACTACTTTCCATTTACACAAAAATATAATCTACAAGAAAAGAAATATTAGCTTTTTTTGTTTCAATCTTTTGTGGATTTTTTTTGGTCCCCGGTCTCCCTTGTTTTGAGGTTATTGTGGCATAGCTTTTGCTCCCGAGGACTGATTGATATAAAAATCATATTTTCAGGAAGCTTATAAGTTTTTCTATCTTATGAGATCATAGGAACCTGCCCAAAATCCATTTTGTCCCCCGTAAGGAAAATGAGACTTTAGGGATTATTGCCCTAGCCAAGGATAAATGTAAAAATTGCCCCTCATTTCATGCTGCGCAAATTTTGTATTTCTTCACCTCTTCTAGCTAATTTGGGGCCTTTGATTGAAAATATGAATTCAAGATTTGCAAATTTTTATCATGGGTGGCAAATAAAAAATTTTAGTGTTTTTTCCCAAGATAAAACACAAGGCAATAAGGGAGTCAATCCTCCTTGGTCTTTTTGTTCAAGAGTACCTTCATTAGGAACTTTGTTAATTTGGTCCTCTACATTCATTGGTTGAGATAATCTATACAAGAATTGTGAGTTAAATTGTCTTAGATCTCATTGACAATTAAATACTATTTTAATGCTTTTTAAGTTATTATTTATTGAATTTAAAGCACTAATTAGTATTGGCATATGGCATATCCTTCTTAATTGAAGTATGTAGTATTGGTGTCACTCTTGTAATAACAATTGGAGTTTTTTTGAAAGATGAAAATACAACCGTGTGAGAATGTGTGGGCAAAACTAGTCAAATACATTGTAAGACTAAGTATATTTTGGCTTTTTGCATGTAAGCTTGATTAATCAAGCAAAATCAAAGGTATGATGTTAAAGAGTGAAAATTTTGAGTTGTTTTTATTGATTATGAAATTGGCAAAAGTTCAATCATCAATTTGGTGGTTAAATTTGACATGCAATAGAAGATCAACATTGTTTTGTGAACTATTATAGTCATATCCAAAATTACAATGTAATCCCAAATCTAGCTCATAATAAAGTAGACACATTTAATTATAACTAGCTTTTAAAATCGTCCCCCTAAGAGTTCTTAAATGTAGAGCCTTTGATTGTGAAAGGCAAATGTTGATTTTAGATTCAAATTATTTCCAATCTTTTGAGAGTTTATAATTTATTCACATGATGTTCAAAAAATCCATACTAAGAAAATCTATAATTTTCTTTTGACTTTCAACAAGAACCAATACAAACTCAAACAATTTAGCCCCTCAAAGACCAATGGGGAGTCTAGGTTTCCAAAATTATAAGGATCTATTGTAAAATGCAATTTAGAATAATAATCTAATGAAAATATTTGAAAAACTTTGAAAAAATGATCCATATATCATATCCATAAAGTAATCTACTACTATACAAGACAATAATTTTCAATAAACCCCAAATTAGAAATTTCTTCTAATGTTGATTATAGATTGAATATGTGTAATTTTCAAGATATTTTCTTATCTTTGATCTTAAAATGTTAAAGTCTAAATTTTTTTTTTAAGATTTGTCTTTTATATATAGATTTAAATTGCTTTTAGCATAGTATTTTTTGAACTAGAAAAAACCCTTTTTGTTGTGAAATAGACTTGTATAACTTGAGCTACATAATATTTGTTAGAATTTTTTTTGAAAATCTATATCATATAGATGTAAGAGAACTAATACAAGAATCTTCAAAATACTTTGATGAATGAAAAAATCAAAAGTTTATGTACTTGGGAAATGCTTGCATTTAATCATTGATCAAAATTTGAATACCTATTCTTGGAGGAGTTATTAACAAGAATCATGATCAAATGTTTATTTTGATTTCATGTATAGTAACTATATACCATTTCCAATAATATATTACTACATAACCTCTCTAATAATATATTACTCCACATAACCTCTCCAATAATATATTACTCCGTATAAGTTATACTGGTATTGTTAAGATTTCTCCAATAATATATTACTCCACTTAATTATATTGGTCTAAAATCCATTGCTTAACTTTGAAATGCCAATAAGGACATTTTGTATCCTTTGGATGACTTCAAGGAGGGATTACAAGATGGAAAAAAAAATATTTTATTGTCCAATTTTTTCTTGGAAGTTGCTGTCATTTTACAACTTTACATTAATTAAATTTTTTACGTTTATTTTTCAAAGATGAAATTACATGTATTTTATCAGTTGTAAATTTTTAGAATTTTAAGGAAAAAGTGAAGAAAATTCATATCAAATACAAAATATGCTAAAAAAAGGTTTAAAATTTTCACCATAGGTTTATACTTTAGTGTAGAACATTATGGTATAAACTAAAGTTATAATGTCATTGTAAAATAAGAAAATCTACAAACCTTTGTTATAGGCCCACAATTCATATTGCAATAAAATATTGAATTTCAATATTTTCTCAAATTTATCAATTGGAATAGAAACTAAATTTGATGAACTTTATTTCATTATTTGGTCTCAAATTCAAAAAATGTCATTTTTATGGCTATAATTCTTATCAATTTATGACTATAATTCATCACAAGGAGTGGCCAAAATATACTACAAAGGGGATCTATGGATTAAGAATCTCATCTTTAGAAAAATCAATAATACCATAATGGGGAGTATACAATACTACTCACTAAACAGAGTGAAGGACTCTGAAACTAGAATCCGTGGTTATGGGTTGCCCCGACGTTTCCTATGTGCAACACCCACCCCATATGAAGAGGTTTCACAATGACGACAGCAAGCACTGATGGCTTGCATTGCGTGTTGTAGTCATCGCTTCAAAACCGTCGACAATTCAGACTCGTGCTTCTGGAAGTCTCTCTCATCCCTCATTAGGTCAAAAACATTCCACAGGAAATCTGCAGATTCAAGCAAACGTGATTCTGACTCACAAGAACTTTCTCATCGCTCAACAGGGGGAGTCACAGCAGATTTCGGTAAACTTGTTGAATTCGAATCTTCACCCCTGTTCCCTTGCCACTTCAACAGCATTAGCACAAAAAAAACGGAGAGAAGGGAGGCAAGCTGTACTGCATTGTCCGCACATACTTCTTCCTCTCCCATTCTGTCTACAATGCTCGATAAATTAGGTTTCAGCAAGTTCATTGAAAGTACTAACTAGAGGAGAAAGTAGTTCCTAAACCCACTCCACTATGCTGTCCACTTAGCTGAGAATTCTAGAGCGGATTGACTCTTAATTCGTGCTTACACTTATAGAAGCACCAGAGTTCTCTCTCTCTCTCTCCCTCAACCGTGCTGTGTGATAGTCCCGCCCACTTTCATATCACTGATCTACAAAAAGTTCTCAAAAGACGACACTCGACTGAACTGAAGCGCAAGAAGTTACCATTCTGCATCAGCCTAATTGATTCTTGAATACCAGTTCACAAATTCATCGCTCTGGCGCAGTGTGTGCAAGCCTTCCCCGAATGGTTTCATTGCAACCACATGTCCTCCACAGCAAAGACTAAAAGAAGTATTTTGGAGTCTGCCCAGTCGACAAATGATCAAAAGCCTCTAAAATGCAACCACCACTGAAAAGGTCATCTGCATCCTCGTTCTGCATCCTCGTTCGGTATATTTCAGAAGGTATTCTAATCGCTAAATCTATCTATTACAGAAGCTTCTCAAACACGGGATCGACACTTTGACCCCACTTCTCATGATAGAGGTCCAAAGGATGTTCAGGAGGAATGCCTGTGCGCAACACAAATGAAATTCCACATTTTCAGAACATGGTCACCGTTGTGTAACTAAGATAATCTGTTACTGGGAAATTCATTTCGGAGTGGGATCGAGGATTAAAAAATAAATGCAATACATGTTCAGAATTCACTGTATAAAAGATAGAAGGATGGAAGCGCAGTCCATACCTTAGTGTCCTGAGTCACATGCTTGAGATGTTGATCCCTGAAGGGAACATTGAGACGCTCAACTTCATCAGTCGATTGTCCGAATCCGTGACAGAACATGCATGCAAGCAATAGTGATCATACACCTGAGGCACTTGCAAGGCGAATTCAAAGAAATTCTGGAGCAACTCGCGATGACACTAGTTTTCTGGATAAAGCCCCTGTTTGAATAGATTTCTGAAATAGCATAAATGGAGAGCTACCCTACTTTTGAGTGCAGCATCGTCTGCCCCAGTCGCTAATATTGTCCATATCGCCTTAAAGAGGTTCCTTAAAATACAATAGCCCTGTCTACAAAGGACAGATACACAAGTCATCAAATTCTTGATTAGTCAACCGCTCCACCTATTTCTTACAGATTTCAAATAATCTTCATACAACCAAGATGCTCCCCATTGAGTAAAATGCCACCAGTAAAAGAACCTCTGATCTGAGCAGAAACGATGAACATATTAAACCACTCACCGTGTCAAGACCTTGCTGACGACAAAGGTGAATCCATTTCTGAGAGTGAACACGAGACCACAGGCTACACGTCCAAATCTTCTTCAAAATTACGCTGTGGCACCTTCGCCAAGCTTTTCTCAAGACTAGCAAGAACTTTATAGTAACTGTCAACTTCGTCTTGTGGAAACAGACCTTGTCGCAGGGCTGCTGAAATAAAAACGTGCAGCACGTCTTGCGCCCTCTCTCGCCAGAGCAGGGTGTCCTCTTCGGGCATAGATAGCAGCTGTTGCGTTGCGGCTTCAAAAGTCTTCTTCTTAGCTCCATCTTTACCCAACTCACGACGCCATTTCTCAAAAGCAACGGTCCAGCATTTAAGAACCACATTCCGGCACTCCCTCGTCCAACGGTCATCCAATTGCTGCTTAACTCTCATAGTCTGCGCCCGCTTCCTTGCCAATGCTCTGGTCAGGGAGGAGCTCACTTCAGGCAACTCCTTGGGGTCCAAAACACGTATGTAGGCACCCAAAAAAAGAGTCTTATCAGAAACTGCGTGACTGAGATGCGTATTCTCTGAATCCAACCGGAGTTGCAGATTGGATTGCAGAAACGTGGTCAACCGCTTCATAATTTTCAAGCCTGTACTCTTGCTCCCTGAAAGACCTAGAAGAAAGTCATCCCCAAAGCGTGCATATTGTACCCTCGTGAAATTGGGGTCTTTGTAATTCTTCCAACTGATTGCCAATTTTCTTGCCACTGCCAAGCGATGCTGCTTCTCACGTCTCATTTGTTCAGCATTACCCCCTAATCTCGCCAGCGTCCTTTTATCGAAAACCATCAGCTTCCGGTACGCAGGGTTGACACCACGGTCCTTGGCTCCGGAATTCCATTCATTCATAATCGCCTCCACTTCTTCATCAAGCTTCTGATAATAGATGTTACATAACATGGAAGAAAGAATTCCCCCTTCCTCAATATTCGTTCTCTCTAATCTTATAACGCCTGCATTGAACATCTGAAACAACGTATCGAGGAACCGCTGATCTTGTATTTTCTCCGAGAGAATGTTCTTCAGTCTCTTTTGATTCGTTTCGTCGTAGCTTTTCTCAACACAAAACTCCATGAACCAGGAAGTCCCTCGCCAACCATTCTTCACCTGCTCAAGTGCGGTATGTTTGCAACTGTGAACATGAGGAGAGGAAAGAACATATATCAACCCTAAAGCAGCCCGAAAAGCCTCCAGTATGATCTGGTCTTTCGGACTCAACACGCGAATTGACCTCATCTTCTGATTCGACCCTAGGACAGGGACATTGACAAGACGCACAGGGTGAAATGTATACGTCCCCGCCCGTAATTCATCGGCAGTCTGTTCGCACCATCGCCAGTCAACGTTTTCGTGTGACCGAAACATCATTTTCCCATATTTCTTTTTGAGGTTTTCGAAAGCCACCGCTAAGGACTCAGGACGCGCTATTGCGTCGATAACCTTCCGGTACATTCCATCCGCATGCGCTTTCAGCCTTACAATTTCATCACCATCCGAATCGCTATACCTACCAACTTCTTCACCAATAGAATCTCCATCCGAATCACTAAACCTCCCAAACCCTACACCATAATCTGTAGCTTCATCTTCACCAGCATCATCATCCAAACCAGTATCAAAATCCGAATCACTAAGCTCTTCTTCACCATTTTCTGCCGCTTCATCTGCACCGGAGTCTCCACTAAGCCGCCCACACCTCTCAACATTTTCTGCAACTTCATCTGCACCAGGGTCTTCGTCCGAACCGCTAAGCCTCCCAGATTCATCATTCTCGTCAACTCCTTCCAGATATCTCACAATGTCCAACGCATCGTTTGCAGCTCCTCTTACCATAGTCATCCTACAATGCCCAAACGGAGACGATCGGCCCTGCACATCGTTCAAAATTGACGCCTCTTCCAACGCCAAGACTCCCTTGTTCAATCCCCAAGGCGCAACAATCCGCGCTCCTCTCCCTGCGCGAATTACATCACCGGCATTCCGCACCATGATCCTCAAGTGCCGAAGCATCGCCATGGCCAACGCACCATCCAAAACCAAAAATAAATTACAAGCGCGATCCTACACTAATCTATTCAGAGACAAGCTGCGCCATGAGCACCTCGTTCCACAAATGCAAAACGCGACCCGAATGCAAATGCGCAATCCTGACGAAACCCCTAAACCCTAATAGGTTTGAGAGAGATAAGGGTTTCAGGTCGCAATTTCGTGACACAATTTCATGAATTGCCCAGTCATATGCAAACCCTTGAATGTGAGGAATAGGGCATTTTTGCAGGGACAGGGGCCATCATTTTTCCTGCACATTTCCTGAGAAAATGTGGGACAAGTTCTTAAACCCATAAACCACACCGGGGTTTTGTGGCGGATGAATGACAAAGAATCTCTCCATGTAGGACAGAAGTGCAACTATTCATCCTCCAAATTTTGTGTGAAAAGAGGTCTTCTATAATAGTTTGTCTTCCAACGAGTGCTTTTGCATTTTTTTAAGCTAGTGCTTCACAATATATTCAAACAGATGATTTCCATAGTGACTAGCTCATCCTTTACGGGTTTATCTTTAAAAGATGAATTGGTGACCATGAAAATCATTCCTTTGGTTACCATGTGAATCATTCATTGACAAAATTGCAAAAGCACTCATTGGAAGTCAAACTATTATAGAAGACCTCCCTTTTTCACAACAAAATTTGGAGGATGAATATTTGCATTTCTATGTGACTAGAAAGATTCTCTATCATCCTTTGGACACCAAATGTCCTTATTGACATTTAAGTGTTAAATTTCAAAGGTGATCCTTATTCATTTTCAAAACTAAAATAAAAGGATGTTTTGTTTTGTTTTTGTGTGAGTGTGTGTATATTTTTTTTTTTTTTTTCTCTTTTACTTCTAGTTTCTTTTTTGAAAAGTGCTTGAATTTTAAATACACTTGTAAACATTTTGTTCTTATTTGGGTCTTCAAGGGTGAACATATATGAATAACTACACCTAAACCATGTTAAGTACCATTGCTTCTCTTGACTTGAGCCATCATTTTTACTACGAGGATTTTTTTGTCCTAATTGACAATAAATTAACAAATATATATCAATTTCTTTGTCAATGGAAACGTCTTGATATAGCCAGTCATTTGACAAAATCATATTAAATGTTTTGTTACTTTTGACAAAGTTTATGTCAACTTCATTTTCCTAAAACCTTAATTTACAATGGATTTATTGCCATATTGGCTTCGCAATGCATACTCCACAATTACCGGTGCTCCCATTTTTTTTGAAAAGACAGTGGTCTATATTTAATATGTATTGATATATGGACAACTAATGATTTGACATGTACAAATTCTTAGTCATTGTTGAATCCCTTACCATCTTTCCATAAATATTTAATTGTGCTTTTCATGCTTGCCCCCATTCACATACAAGAACTTAAGGCAATTTTGAATGTCCAAACTAGCCATGTAATTATTGGTCATTTAATACATGATAGTCCATACATCATGTACTATAATCTAGCATCGTTTCTATGAAACCTACATGCTCTAGCTACAATTCAAAGCAAACAAAAAATTCTACAAATTGCATAGTCTATCCTAGACAATGTTGGCATATACAACTTTTATTATTAGTATTATAGGAAGAAAACTCCAAATCTAAGCAAAAGATCTAAATCCCAAATCTAAAATTTGAAAATAAAATTGCTTCCCAAGATTAAAACTATCCACTCTCATCTGTGTATTTCTACCTCTCTACCTCTTGCAAGTCTCCTAACTGACTTAAAATGTGCAAAATTGTGCGGCTTACCATCATACTACTAAAATCATAACTCCCTCTGTAATATCACAAATGCTACCATTAATACTAGAGGCTCGTGTTTGCTATACTACGCATTCATTGTATCACATATTAATAAATTTTTAATATATTTGAATAGAATGCATGATAATGATTTCAATAGGTCTTTAACATAATTATTTTAAATATTTTGTAAAAATATTTCCAATCATGCATACATAGAAATCATATTCTCATACAATGTGATATTACAGAAATAGAGGAGCAGTTTGCAATCACTTCTGTAATATCATTTTTTACAAAGGGTGATATTATAAAAATAATATAGTTGTTGCAATTAAAGTGATATTAAAGAGGATCCATAGGATGATATTATAGAGGTAGAAAATCCATTGCTTCTCTTGGCTTTACACTTCTTTTCACTTCTATGATTTTGTGCTTTTATGAGCTTTGAGCTTTCATGATTTCAATTTTCTATTGCTACTATCAAATGATTTTCAGAAATTTATTCAATTGAAGTGATTTTGGATTCCACAACAATTAAGTTCACAAAGTTTTTGAGATTTATAAGTTTTTCTTTTCAATTCTTCAATTTGGATTGCCATTTTTTTGTAACAATGGAGTCAAATTTCTAATGCATTCTAATGTATGTGTATCTTTTATAGTATTTACCATTGGATATGTTTCATTCATCATTCAATAAATTTCTATTGTACATTTCAATATATGCTTACTTATAAAAAAATTTATACAAAGATTTTTATCATTTTTATTTGAAGATTTATTGAAATTTTTGTTTTGCATTCTATCTAATATACAAAAATTCTTATAAAATTCTAATGATGAATGCGTAGCATAGCAAGTGCCAAACGCTAGTATACTAAAAAATCTCTAACTGAAAATTCTTCAAAGCTTGAACTCTTGTTGGAATAGAGGTGAAGTTCTTGATAGAGGATGTATACACCATAAGCTACTGATTTGGTCTTATCTTTCAAATGACTTCCACACATGCTTAATGGAAGAGCACTTATACCTGCAGCTTCTTGGCTGGTCATCACATCTACAACTAGTAAAACTTTAAGAGGATTTGTGACTTTTTAAATTTGCTTTAGTTCATCCATCATGCCACAATCTACCTACCTTCAAACAAAGCAATTGTTCAATAAGCCTAAAATTAAGCAAGACAAGCAATAATTGTGCCATAATCAAGTTTTTTTCATAAGACGAAATTAGCACAATAAAACCACGTGCTCATGTGTAAAATAATTTCTAAATTCTAGAGTTTTGAACACAAAAGGCCAAATACGTAAAAGAAACAATGTGAATTTCATCCAACTTGTTCTATTGGTATTTTTTTATAAAAGTATAACATACATGAAAGTGCCCATGGCATGTATAGAACTAAAGTAAATACTTGATGACTGGAAACTACTATATTAGAAATCCTATCACTCGCATTTACATTGTGTAGGACATTAAGAAAACATTTACAAGGTGTTTTTTGAAACTTAAACTATGAACTAACAAACTTCATACATATTGAAAAAGACAAACTCTTAATTCTATGGGACATCGTATTTGCTTCGTAAGACACCTTTATACTGATGTCCTTAGTATCAATATTAGTTTAAGTTATTGTAACTACCAAGCTGACAATTATGGTTAGCAAGTGCTCAAAATTTACCATAGAAATCTAAAAGACAAATGTGAGTGCATATACTTACAATCTTTGCCAAAATCCCCCACCCCTCCACATGCCCAAATAGTTTTATCTACGCAATGGCTACCGTTGCACATTGCTGCAAAGTTGTTTGCTTGATTAGCAACAGAGAGAATAGTGTGTCTACGTGAAGTAGTCACCCATGTGTAGGTACATGCTTCCATACTACATATAAGTAGATTAGTTTGAGTTTTTGAGAAGCAGTGGCAGCATTTCCTTCGCTTGTTAGTGTGTTTCAAAAAATGTACCACTAGCTGGGCAAAATGGAATTTGGAAACGCTACCCCTCTTCACTTTCCAAGCATTGCAAAGAGACACGGCAAAGAGTAGTATGTAATCCAGGCATGGGACTGGCTCTTACACTAAACACTCACACATTGACTTGTAGAGGATGTAACAATATAGAATAGTTGTATCTAGGAAGAAGAAAAAGATCATGTGCTATCATTTGTGGCTTCTTACTTGTAACAAATATGCACCTCACATCTAATCGACAACATTAACGCCACACATGAAGTCTATATATCCTTTCAATACAAATGATGTCTCGATATTACGCTCACCATCATTCATTCTATAAAGCACCATTGGCCACTCTTCATCCACTTGGGAAAGCAGTGTGAAAAAAAGAGGAGTAGCACTAGTCTCTCATCAATCTATATGGCATATGAAATTTACATATTTCCTATATATGCACTATGCAAGATTTCCTCATGGCTTGTGTACAAATAATCACTTTTGAGCAATTGCTTTGGGAAGTTCCACATGATTGCTAGTGCCAATGCTAGTTGCAAAAGTTCTCATTGTTGACAAGTCCACAACCAATTTGACAAATGTAAAAAAATTATTTGTAACCACCATATGCCCTCATCCGTGCAAGCCTTGCATAAGGTGCATTATGACATTGTAACTGGTTTTAGCATCCACTCCTTCAAATCCTCACAATGTAACTTTCTACAATGAACCCATGTACACCTCAAAATGATACACGTATTTTTGTTGAGTGTCAAAGAGGCACTAGACCTTGATTCTCCACTTTGTAGGTTTGGAGGGATACATGACCTAATTGGGCAATATTTTCCTTTTTACAAAATCATTGATTCATCAATAGTTAATTCCTAGTACAAATTCCAATTCTACTTGCACTTGTCTCTCAATTCAGTGAAGAGCCATCCCAACTTGGATAATTACTGGTTGCAACTATGAATTCATGTGTCGTCCACTGTGTTATCATCATTTACTTGCATGCATTTGGTAATATCTTTATATCTTGCCTTTGACATTGTATTGACAATAGAAAAATGGGAATTGATTGCTCTAATAAATCATATGATTAGGAAGTCTTTTGATCCCCATTATCAAGGAGGTACCAAAGAAGGCACATAATTCTATCGTAGTAAGTACCAACTAGTAAGGTCTATCTAATGGCAAACATGTTTCTTCATCCACCTCGATGGCATACCTATTTGTCTTGGCGCAAATAATTCAAAGCATCTTATCATTCCAAAATCGTCAAAATAACGGCAATCACATTAGCATGCACTGATATGAAAATGTTGAGTCTGATATTGGCCCGTGGAATTGGATAGGTCATGCACGTAAGTGTTGTGTGTAGTTGTCAAATTCTCCTCTTTAAAGGTCTCTTTTGCAACAATTGCACCACATTGTCTATGTCTATTGTCAATGGACCCACCCTGTCAAGGATGAGTGCCAATGAAGGAAGCATTATTGGCGATTCCTTTGGGCTCAGTGTTGGAAGGAACAACTTGCACTTCATCCTTGATGGAAAAGTCAATCACAAGCAACAGCATGCGGTCCTCGACCTTTGACTTTATTCCACGGGAAGGACACTCTCACTACATTTGAGGTACCCACGTGTGGAGGAGTGATTTTTTGACCCCCTATTTACTTTTGAATAAACTATAATTTCATCCTAAAATTTTGAGCTTTGTTTAACAATGACTAAAGGTTTCTATTGACAAAAATTTCAATTCCAAATAACATAAGATATATTGTCTAGAAAGGGTTGAAAAATGAACTAAAATGGCATGTTCTCCAACTAAAATATTTATAGAGCTCACATGAAGATGACTATTGCATCAATATTCAACCAAAATAAACTTTCAATAGAAAGCTATTCTATAGATTTTTTTTTTTTATTTTTCAAATTTTTTTTTCTTATATAATATAGAAGTGTGAAAGTTATTTTCAGCTTTATGGTGTATCTTTTTTCTTAAAAAATTTATAACTAATTACTATTAGCATAAAAATATCAATAATTCAAAATATAAACTTTTAAAGTAGTAAAATCTATCCATAATTTATTTTTTTAAATTAAATTTTAAGATGTATTACATGTATTACTTTTTCCACCGCATGTGGGTTGCTAAAACGTGGATAGTGTCTTCCCCGTGCTTTATTGTGGGCCTGAATTTGCGCAATGTGGACTACACCACATGCAAGCAATGTCGGAACTTCTGGCAATTTCTTTTGCTTTGCAAGATTCAAGGAGTTTGGTGATGCTTTTAGGACGAGCTTCGCAATGGCTCTTCCACTAACAACAATTGCTACAGAATCCTTTCCAACCACTTGTAAGTTGTCCTTCCTCACGTCGTGGTAAAAACTGTTAGATTCTAGCACTTGTCGATCATGACTTGCAACTTTTGTATTGTTAGTGCATACTTGCAGAGTGAGAGTAGGCAAGTTCAACATTGTTGGCTTAGGCACACTGTCAAGGATCACATGATGGAATAGTGTGCTGAATGAAGGGATGCATTTGAAGTTTTCTTCAAGTAACAACGTCAACATCGAAGACTCTAGTCCCAATGAAGGTGACTATACCAAATGCATGGCAATTGTTTGTCCTTTTGCAAATCCTCCATGTGCAACATCCATGTCCAAAAGATGTAGGAGTAGTGATGTAAAGAGAGTGGAGCTTGATAGTGATAGTTGGAGTGGTGATAGTACGAACTCGTCGTCGCTATTGTTGCAAAAAAAGTTTAAAGAAGTGTCCAACAACTTGTTATAAAGAGCTTTGTTTTGCAGGGGAGGTCATAGTAGAGAGCTATCATCAAAAGTGTCATCCAACAGTTCTTCCAACTCCACCGATGAGGGGTGTACATGTAATTCCTTCTTCGTGGGAGAACTATCATTTCTCTTTAGCACTATGATGTCATTCCTTGCGAAGACAATAATAGGTTCTAATTTTTTGCAAGGACATGTAATTCACAACCATCATGCAATAGGACGACATAAATGAGTTTACGTCTTCTGGATTGCAAGTAGGACTTGATCACCAAATCTAGAAGCAAATCACCTTTAGCGCTTTGAGATGCTTGTTGTGGTAGACATATCAAAGTGCCTACAGGTATTCTCACAGGGATAGGTTTAATTATTGTAAATGGGATGGGTTGAGCATCACACCCAACAGATATAAAGTGTTGCCTTTGCCAAATGACTATATTATATGTAGATGGTCCTATTCCTACATGTACATTATTACCACTTTCATTGATTACATAAGCACACCGGTTTTCCTTAGAAGACAATGTTTGTAGATGACTAGTCTAAATGGTCTTCATTTGTTTTGGACAAGGAGAGGTTGTAGGAGATGAAAGTATGTTTGTCATTGAGGTAGAGCACCTTATACTATATAATCGTGATTGTTTGAAACAATTGTCCGTAACGTAAAAACTGCTCTATATTGAAGGTCTTATGTTGTCAATGTCAAGCTTTTGCATATTGAGGGGTTCACTCTCCAAAGCACGAGTGACTTTGTCCCATTGTAAAGTCTACTGGTAATCACTAGTAGAAAACATATGAATTTCAACAAAATTTTGTTGTTTTGGTCATGTTGTTTCGGTCACTAAACAACAAATTTTTGTTGAAATTAACAGATTTTTGTTAATTTCAACAAAAATTTGTTGTTCAATGACCGAAACAACGTGACTGAAACAACAAAATTTTGTTGAAATTCTTGCATTTTCTACTAGTGAATGTGGAGATGGTAGATTACCCATGTTCATTTCCCTAATTGACATTAGGCCACAATAAATTCCTTAGAATATTATTGACCTCATTATTGAAACCAACAAGATCCCCTTTGCTAACTTGTCCCTTCCATTCGAAGATTTTGGAAATATGATATCAAAACATAAATTTGAGTTCCTATAGATTGTCAATCTTCTTCAATTCCTTTGGAATAGGATTGTATAGCAAATACCTTCTATCAAGAAGTTGATAAATTTGTCAACTCTAGGACTTCGATGCACCAACTTTGGTAGCCCACTTTTAAATAACTACTTAGCAAGCTAACTAATAGTCTATAGTACTCAAGACATGTCCACGAGGATTTGGTGATGATTGCTATCAAAGTCCTACAACGAAGTTGAATTTTTTAGGAGATTATAACCATGGCTTCCCTTCTTGGTGGATGAGAACAAACTTCTAAGTATACCATTCTAATAGGAATTATGTGCTCTTTCAACTAGTGTATACAAATGCTACTCGTGATGCTACTCCAGTTGTATTCATTAACTATGTATTTTGTTGTTGTATGATGTCGAACAAAAGATGTGGCCATCACAACTACAAACTATTGCACAACTTTTTGCACATTTTGGAAGGTGCTGTCAAAGAATCTAGAGTACTTGAATGCTTAGTTTTTTTTGTTGGGTTCAATGTACAACTTGACAAAGATTGGTTGCAATTGATGAAGTCCTTGCATTGCCTAAAGACTTCACTTATGAGATTGTGGCATATTGTCCTAGCCTTCACTTACTCAACGCTTATTCAAAAAGCAAGGTATAAAAGTAGTCCTTACAATGCCCAATTATCAAATAATTTTGTACTAATAGGGATGGCTACTTTCAATTTGTTATCTCTAGTACCTTGTAATTGCAATTAGTGGTGATCTAAAATAAATGAAAATGAAAAAGATACCAATTCACAATGCATTTACAAATTTGCAGCCACCACAACTTATCGTCACAGTTGCTCAAGTGAACTTCTATTTTCACTTCTAATATTTTAGACTATTGTCTTTGTGGCACAAGGCTCAATGTTGTTACTTCCTTTCATTTTCTATATCACTCTAGAAAAAATATGAAGCTCTGGTGAACATATATTTGTAATCGCTACACATTTTTTAATTCAAAATAAAACCATTGAGGAATGCTCAATGCCTATTACTTCACTCAAAATTCTTGGCCAAGCAAGATCATTTCATAACATTCAAGAGCTCTTGTATCTTCATATTTTCCACAGAACTTGATATACTTCTATTTTTCAAATACTTCTATTTTTCTCTACTAGCTAAGTTCATCAATGGTGTTGCCACCAAGTTGAATGCAAGTAGAACTCATGCCTCAACTTAGGGAAAATTGGATGAATGATATGTCTTCATCCTATGTTTGTTATGCCTCTTTAATTCTATTTGTCATCCTATTTTTGGACGTCGAAGCTATTTTGGATTTAAGGGATGGTTTATGGACCTCATACTTGAATAATACAATTCTTATTGTTTCCACCTGCCACATAAATAATACAATTTTTATTGTTTCCAATTGCCACATCGCTTCAATTTTGAGACCTTAAGATATTTATTTATAACTTACAAAGTTCAAATTCAAAATCCAATTTTGCCCCTCATTATAGGCTTTTTCCAATGCATTGCATTTTTGGATGCAAACCACCTTGTAAGTTCTATGGCCTTTAGTGTAATTGGCACATCATTTGTGGTTTAACTCTTAGACCATATGGATTTCTCACAATGGGCAAGTATTCTCACACGATCAATGGTTTGCAAACAAAATTCATAGCATTATTTGGGAAGGTCTTCTCAATTCAAGGTGTGCTTCATTTTACAAAGCATAGATACAAGCTACAAGTAGTCCCCATCATTTTGATGACTCACTCATCTATGGTGGCTTCCAAAATTGGTGACAAGACTTCTTTTTAGTTTCTGATTTTGTTCCTTTGTTTCTTCACCAGCTGTCGGCCTGGTTGTTTTGTATTTGTTGTTTAGCAATAAAGTCTCTTTTCATTTGTTTAAGGAAAAGAAAAGAAATTCAGAGGAGCACAAATTAAGAGGTAGCACTTGGGCGGGGAAAAAATTGGGTTGAGATCCGCGCTGGCAAGCCAGGCACGGGAAGCCTTAACCTCATGTGTAAAGCCCGGAGGCTTGTTCTCGTCCTTGTCGAGGGAGATGCTAACCTTCTCTCGGCTCAACGAACACGAATGACATTGGCGGCTACAGCCTTTTATAGCAGCAGCTTTTGACGAGACAAACCATATGGTGTATACCGGAAAATTTAACCAGATCTATAAAATCATTGCCATCCAAATATACGAAATCATTGTGGAAAAGTGACAACAAACGAACCGGTCCAATATTCGAATCAACAAAAACAATAAAACAACTCACCTCAAAACAAAAAATTAAAAACCTAAATAAAAACCCGTAACTCCGAAAACAAACATAGATTCTCAGAGAGCAAGTTCAATAAGTCAACTAATGCACGGATACTTTTGAAAACCAAGTTCTGGACTGCAGAATCATAAACGCAAAACCCTAAACAATATCATCACATTTCTTGTAGTAGCAGCAAATGCATTTCCATGCGACTTCAACAACCAAGTTGTGTCTGGTTACAAATATTCAATCCAGAAAAATCTGTAACAACAGATTTCAAATAACTTCGGCAAGGCACGCGCTTTACACATCTGAATGATCCTACCAACTACCAGAAGTTTCTGAGATTAGGCGGCAGCACCCTTGCCCTTCTTCTTCTGAATCTTCCTTTGATAGAATTCCAGCTCCTTACCTTCCAAGATATACCTGCAAGCATCTCCAATCAAAACAATCAGAGGAATTCCCTTCCGAAAAATAGAATCCAACAACTGAGTTCAAGATTAATAGTAGGAACACAACAACCTATTCATACATACACTAAAAGACACAAACTGACCTCGGTTCCTGAGGACATTGCAAATCTCACAAGCTCAACCGAAGTGAATTTCGCAGACTAGCACTGAGATGGGAGGTGCATAAACCTCCCCTGTTCTACAAGCGACCTATAAAGACTCAACATATGACGAAGATAAGTGATCTCTTAAAACAAGGACGGTTTATGCACCTCCTACATTACACATACGTTTCATATCTAGGACCGCCAGTTAACAGCGGCATATAATTACAAGGAAAAATTACAGTGTATATGTATTTAATATACAATATACGTTGAATGCAAATTCTTACCCATCGGAGCGGCCACACTGGCCAGGGCGGGAGGAAATGCAAGCGAGCAGTCTGCCGCTGGCGAACTGATCCTCCAAGTGAGCGTCAAGCTTCTGGCCCTCCTGTCGCTTGGCAATCTTTTTCTGCACGTTCTTGCTCTTCTTCTCTTCTTCGACGGCTTCTGTTGCCTGAAACCAGGACGACAGACAAAGGTCTGATTAAATGACGCAAAGCTAACTCGCACCACTCCAGATGAAAGGACAAAATAGGAAATCTAGGGACAAATGCTGCTCAGGGGACACTACCCACTGAACACCTGTGGTAAATTCTCTCCATAGAACATACACGAAAACTCAGTCTAACAAATCCGAAGTAACAGGCGTCGATCTGAAAAATGCCTCGATCGGACACTTCTCAACAGTATATGTAATGGATTACCTCCGCGTCCTTCTTGGCAGCCTTCGCCTTCTTCTTGCCGATTTCAAGGCCGAAATGCTGGCTGTACCAGAGGCGGAAGGGAGCGGCATCGATCTGGATGATCGCATTCTTCACCAAAGTTTGAGTACGAACCAACTCATTGTTAGAGGCGTTGTAAACCACATCCAGAATTCTGGACTTGCGAGTCACGGCCTCCGAACCCCATGAGAAATTGCCAGTATCCAAACGTAGGGCGCGGAACTTGGAGTTTCCACCACGCACACGGATGCGCCGGACGGTCTTGTTGCTAGACAGCTTGGTCATAGCCCCTTGCCTTCCCAACTCGTACCTACAATACATCGACCGACACAATGAAACCCTAAAAACATGAAACATGAAACCCTAATAAATGGCAGCAAAAAGGTTTAAGGCAGAAAGAGTTTCTATGGGGTGGAAAGTGGAATAACTTACTTGCGCTTCTTGCGCCATGATTTCTTCTTGCCTCCAGTTGCCCGTCTCTTGTGAGTGGAATCCCGAGAGATACCTGCGCGAGGGTACAACAGGCAACTTAACGCACTAAAAAATTTCCCGTTTCTTCACAAGTGTTTGTCTCTGCGTTGCAAAAGGCGGGAGAAGAACGAGAAAAGAGATGAAGGAGAGAAAAGTACCCATGTTGTTGCGAGCTCAGAGCTCCGCTGCGATGCGCGCTGCAAAGCCAAAAGAGAGAGAGGAATGCAGCGGCCTCGGGCCTATAGGGTTTAGGGTTTCAAGACTGAGGCTCCTCCGTTGCCCTTCCTTTCCCCGGGTGACCCGCTGCTCACCCCAATTTCCATCCCACACTAATTTTTATAATCAGTAAAATCCGTAGTCAATTTCGGAAAAGTGCGGCGTCTAGTATCGCAATGAGCACACTAATAACAAAAAAAATACTAATTTCGGAATTCAGTGAATTTGCTACTACATAGATATGAGAATTCACAATATTGAAAGCATACTAAAACTCTTAATTGAAATAAAAAATAAATGTTCATTCTTTCTTCTTAAATCATTAGAAGAAACTAGCAGTTGGCGCTTGCTATGCTATGCATTTACCATTAGAATTTCATTAGAATTTTTATGTATTAGATAGAATGCAAAGCAAGAATTTCAAAAAAAATTCAGATAAAAATTACTAAAATCTTCATATAATTTTTTTTAAATGAGCATATATTGAAATAAACAATAGAAATTTAATAAATGATGAATGATATACGCTAAAAGATACACATACATTAGAATGCATTAGAAATTTGACTCAATTGTTACAAACAAAGGTAAATCAAATAGAAGAATTTAAAGAAAAAACATGTAAATCTCAAAAGCTTCATGAATAATTTAATTGTTGTAAAATCCAAAATCGATTCAATCTAATAAATTTCTTAAATCATTTGGTAGTAACAATAGGAAATTGAAATCAGAAGCTCAAAGCTCACAAAAGCACAAAATCATAGAAATGCAAAAGAAGTATAAAGCCAAGAAAAGCAATGGATTTGCTACCTTTATAATATCACCATATGGATCCTCTTTAATATCACCTCAATTGCAACGACTATATTATTTCTATAATATCATCCTTTGTAAAAAGTGATATTATAGAGGTGATTGTGAAATGTTATTCTATTTCAGTAATATCACATTGTGTGAAAATATGATTTTCTATGTATGCATAATTGGAAGTATTTTTATAAAATAATTAAAATAATTATTTTAAAGACTTATCAAAATCATTATCATGCATTCTATTCAAATATATCTAATTTTTATTAATATGTGATACAATGAATGCATAGAATAGCAAGCACAAGCCTCTAGTATTAATGGTAGCATTTGTGATATTACAGAGGGACTTATGATTTTAGTAGTATGAAATGATTCAGGCTTCTAAAGGGCTACAAGTTTTCAAGCTATTGGGAACTTGGGAACTACGCTACAGCAATAGTTTGATGTGGCCAATAAACTACCATGTAAAAAAAATTATTTTTATTTTTTAATTATTTTTAAAAAAATAACATTTTTTATTTTTAATAAATTATTATATTTTATTATTTTATTATTATTATTTAAATATTCTGACTATATCATTGTTCATTATCATTATACTACTAAAATTATAAGTCCCTTTGTAATATCACAAATGCTACCATTAATACTAGGGGCTTGTACTTGTTATGCTACGCATTCATTGTATTACATATTAGTAAAAATTTGATATATTTGAATAGAATGCATGATAATGATTTTGATAAGTCTTTAAAATAATTATTTTAATTATTTTATAAAAATATTTTCAATCATGTATACATAGAAATCGTATTTTCACACAATGCTATTTGGTTTGTCATTGTTTGTAACAATTGAATCAAATTTCTAATGCATTCTAATGTATGTGTATCTTTTAGCGTATATCATTCATCATTCATTAAATTTCTATTGTTTATTTCAATATATGCTCATTTATAAAAAAAATTATATGAAGATTTTAGTAATTTTTATCTGAAGATTTATTAAAATTCTTGCTTTGCATTCTATCTAATACATAAAAATTCTAATGAAATTCTAATGGTAAATGTGTAGCATAGCAAGCACCAAATGCTAGTTACAACCAAGGGAACAGGGTTGAAACGGCCCTTTTAACCCTGCAAAACTCTTCTAATGGGTTTCCATTCATTGTGAAATTGTGAACATGATAACAAAATAATAAACAAATTTAAAAAAATATTTTTTTAAAACTAGAAAACATCATCAATTTTTAATTGAAATGTATTTTCAATTCAATCTAATTAAATAGCACTTTTAATAATCAAAATTAGTGTGAAGGTACAATGTAGTACTCAAAATTTTGCATTAATTGAAATATGTGAGAACGAAGGTTGATTAGAAATGGTGTTTTTGACAACTATTTTGGTCCAATTATAGCAAATATTTTTAGACAAATAATTCCATAATGATTCTTGAAGAATAGAGTACAAGCTTTGTGTAAATTATGTGTAGAATGTCAATGTTTGAAAAAAAATAATTTTGTTTTAAATGCAACTGCTTGGATTGATCAAATGCTATTAATTCATAATGAATTTGTGAACATTTACATTTTAGAGGAATCAAATTACATGAGAATTCAAACTAATATCATTTGGATCTTACCAACATTAAAATCCAAAACATAATAAAAAATGAACATCAAATGGAAATCATGAGTTGAATCTTTTTAATAGTTTTTCAATATAAATTTAATTTATTTTGGCCATTTAAAAAGAAATGATCAATTTTAAAATCCATTCATCTACAATTGACAATACTTTCAAGACGGTTTTTTTGTCAAAATTATTTACTAGAATAATAGAATTAATTGTAAAGTGGTCTCATTTTGGTTTCTAGTTGCAAACTAATTTTAAAGTGTGCTCTCCAACCATAAATGCATTGTGTTCCACTATTTGTTTCCTATTTACAAAAAAATATAATTTACAAGAAAAAAATATTAAAAAAAATATTTCAAATTTTTGTGGATTTTTTTTTGTTGCCCGGCTCCCCCATTTTGAGGTTATTGTGCCATAACTTTTGCTCCCGGGCATTGATTGAAATAAAAATTATATTTCCAGAAAGCTCACAAGTTTTTCTATCTTATGGAAAAGTTTCAAAAAGTTTCAGTAAAAATTGAGATCATAAGAGCCTGCTCGAAATCCATTTTGTCCCCCATAGGGACAATGGGACTTTAGGGGTTAAACTCTAACCTCGTGATTCTTGTTTGGACTTACAATCCCTTGTCCCACATGCCATAAAATTAGTTGTTAAATGGAGCCCAATCCTTAAAAAACCGCCATTGATTACAAACCATAATGGCATAATTTTGCAATTTGGATGAGGTTATAGTGCCAAGTACTACTACACAAGCGTAATAGTGCGTGGCTCATAGGTAGGTTAGTTGCCTTAGGTATTACTTGAAGCAATAGGAGCCGAAAATTGATAGTGCCCATTGTCGAAATTAATGGACAGTTTTCAAGGATTAGGAATCTGTTCAAATTCAATAAGAATTTGATAACCAAGTTGTTGTTAAAAAAGAATGTCTAATGTTGGTAAGAAAGTTCAATGTGAAGTTCACAAGCTATTTACCATCAAAAGATTTCTAATGGAAGCATGAAAGAACTTTTTCATTGACATTTGATAAGAATGGGGGTTAGAGAGGTCGTTTTTATAATGAAATTCATTGTCCCTCAAGAACCCTCAAAGGATATGGGATAATAATGAAGATGAGAGTTTGACCACTCATTCAAAAAGTAGTAATTGTATTCAAAGTAGAATTTCACACCTCATTTGGGCATAGTAAAATAATATTTTTCAAAAAACTTTGAACTAATGAAAGTTGAGAAATAAATCTAACTTTCCTCTTCAAAAATCCGTTTGTGATTGTGAGCCTCCAAAAAAATGTATGAACAAAATTCACAAGGGATGTTTGAAAATGTCAAAGAAAATGTCCTTTCCAACTTGTTCCTTGAAATATGTCCATAACTTTTGATTCGAGGCTTTAAATCTTAAAAGGATTTTTGGAAATGAAAGCTAGATTGATACTTCACATTAACTTAGTTCAAAAAAATTTGAAAAAAATTATTCTGCATTGTCTAAATGAGGTTTGAATTTTTACTTTGCACACAATTCTTGCTTTTGACTTAACTATAAGTGGTTGAGCTCCTACTAATCCGAAGTACAGTAGAACCTTTCTAAGTGCACCCTCCATAAGTCAATAAAACCCTCTTAACCAATATTGTCAAACCAGTCCTATTGGTCCTGGACTTGTCCCTATACAAAGGTTATGACCAAAAATGACCCTTTGTAAAGGAATAAACCTCTCTAATGCAATCTTGTTGGATGGTCCTATTGAACCTATTGGTTAAAAGAAGTTCTACTGTAACCATTACATATCCCACATGGGTTGTTTATCCTCCTACCTTCCAATTTGTATAAATATCTTGTCTTTCTCTACTTCACACCCATCACAACATGTTGCTTCTAGTGTTGAATTCTTATACATATATAATATACATATAATCATATAGAAAGTAAGAACTATATGACAAGGACACGAGAGCAGGTAAGAGCAGAATGCTTGTCATGCTTCAAGTTTTCATTGTGAACATCAAATGAAATAATTTGTGATAGGGGTCGTGACACTGCGCACTTGTACTTAATATATAATACATTACACATAAGGGCAGACCCGGTCATTGGAGGTCACTACCACAAATCACCGGGTCCTTCTGGAAAGGACATTTCAGACTAAGTCACAATTCACAAGTGGAATGGTGCGCTCTACAAGACCACCCGCAGTCGATTCCCCCCTGAAGAATATTCATTGACATCATTGACATCACACCGAACACCAGTCACCAAATCCTCCGCTGCGAAATCACTCACAAGCCATTCATTTGAATCTAAAGGTGTATTCTTGCTGATCCTCACACTCCTGTTCCACATCATGGTTAAATAATAATTCTCAAAGTACATAACGTCGCATCCGGAAACGCAGGTTTGATTAACCCCTAAATGCCGGGCCTCTAACCACTGATTTCAAGCCTCCTTGCCACCACCCAGTTTGTTGCCATTGTAGGATTAGATATGTATGAAAAAATTTATATTTATTTTTCAAAGATGAAAATACATGTCTTCTTTACTTCACAAAAAAATTATATTTATTTTGAGGAATATTGATTTTTTAAAGATTTTTTGAAGGAAAAGTAAAGAAAAATCATATCAAATACAAAATTATTTCAAAAAATCTGAAAATTTCACCATGTGTGTACATGACAATGACAAACATCATGGTGTATACTCAAGTCCCGTTACATTCTATAATTAGAATGTAGTAGACATTGAAAATACAACCAAATTGCAAATTGCAATGAAATATTCAATATTACGAATTTTTCCAAAATTTCAATTGGAGTAGAAACTAGAGTAGAGGTACTTCATTTTGTTGGTTGGGTTCAAACTCAAAAAACATCATTTTCATGGAGAAATTTCAGATTTAGAGCAAGAAGTAACAACTTCCTAGAATACACTGAAAATTGCATATTTTGTGATCCGTTTTTTTTACTAACTTCTCATTCATGTGATGACAAACACTAGCAAAACTACAAAATCACTTAGGAACTCTTCATAATCCACCATAAAAGATCAAGAAGAAAAAAGTGGATGAAAAACTGTTTTCCATCTCCCTCCATGTTGATGCTCAGTCATCCAAACGCCACAAAATGGCGCTGGCAGCGTTACTGGGTTAACTAAATTTGTTGAAGATTCCACACTCCTCAAAATGTGAAGACAACTAACAACCCCTAACCAAATGGCACCAAGGCCAGCCCCCGGCGAAGGAGACTCTGAACTCTGGTCACAAAGTTATACTCCGTACTGACTAACACGAAGAGCGAGTCAGGCGACCTTCGGAACGGTGAACCGCATCCACCTCTGAATGCTCGCCCCACATCAAGTCCAACACCAGCCCTATTCCATTTCGTTCCAGTGAACGACGATTCGTCTGCTCGACACTCACCCGCGTACGCAATCACTCCAAACGACATACAGATTCGAAAGGGAGCGAGGAGCATACTCCAAAGTATGCCTCCAAAGTGATACCATCATTCCAGCGCATAATCATGCCTTTTATGAAAAATCTCGTTGAAACTGAAGATCAAGCGACGGAACAAGTAAATGCAGGCTGTGGTGGGAACACAGGCAAACCCTCATGAATTCTATACCAGCGAGAGTCCAATGGCAGAGGAATCTTGCATCTCCGCCTCATGAGCAATATCACTTAGAACTGCTCCTCAGCCTTTCCTACCAAAATACCAACGTAACTGATCTGCCCTAAGAAATCATTACAACGGAACAACCCCACCAACACCTACAAACGCAGACAGTGACCTACAAAGGGCAACTCGCTTCGAATTCCCGTTGCTCCTTACGGCAAAGCTCAAACTCGTTGCTATAATAGTCCATGCACTTCGTGTACGACTCCATAGCCTTCGGGCACTTGGTATTCAGCTCCCTCAACCTGTCATACCCGCCAGCACTTGAGAAAATCGTCCTCTCATGCACAATGTCAACCCTCCCGGAGCCAGAACCCTGTCTACGTGAAGAATTCCCAATCAGCTTCACCTGGAACCGCTGTAAACTCCTCCGTAACCTCAATCGCATCATGAAAACCTACATTACCCCTCGAAAGCAAGGAATTAGGGTTTGGGGGAATTAAGCACCTCGCTCAGAGAATTGGGAACTTACAAGGAGATAACGCATCGGGTCACATCCTGACCCTGCTGCAAGCACTTCTCGGGGTTGGGATCGCTCCTCTTGCAATCCAGAAACGCTCTGTTCTGTGCGCCACACTTGGATCCGATATGCTTCGACGAGGACATCAACACGGCGGAGGTGGTGATGGGCGCCCCTTCCAGCGACTCCGCGGCGCTCCCCATGATTACAGCGACCCTCCGCTCCCCGCCCCGCCCTCGGCTTCCCTGCTCAGTCCTACCCCTCGCGACAATGAAGCTCAGGTTTCACGCGAATGCCAGCAACGAAGAGTGGTTCCAGAAAAATGGAAAATCGCCAGTCGGTCCTAGCGAGCGAAGACGACGACCCATGACCGCGCGGGATCCTTCGACCGTGGAACCTGATTACGTCCGGGCAGCCGTAAATGAACACCGCTTTGTTACGTCCGTCGGTCCTGAAGGCTGAACTCCGCATTCTGTGGGACCCATAGTAGAGCGGATATGTCAGGTTATCAACCGCTCATTCCGGTCGCCCTATCCAGATCTTGGCTCATCGTTTCCCCATCTTGTGACTCTCAGACAGCCTCGACAGTTCCAGACTTCCAGTGGATAGGCTGCTTGCTTCCCTCGAGTCCTCACCGCTTGTACTGCGCTCAATTTGGAGCAGTACGACGTCGGTGAGCTCGCGGAGTGTCAATTCTGTGCAGCAGCTGCTTCTTCCCCCACCCGTTTTGGTGCAAAATCGCGAATTTTGAAGAATTCTTGGAGGGAGCTAAAACCCTAGGGCTCGGGCTCGGCAGCAGCGGGATTGGGAGACGACCATGACGACGCTGTCGATTCAGGCGTGCTCGCCGTCGCTGTCGACAGTGAAAGTGGAGGCGGCGAATGTGGCGGTGCGTCCACATGGGATTTTGTCGCTCCTTCCGCCGGCGAGGGGGTTGGGCTCCAGAAGAGGATTGGGACCGTCTCTGCGCCGGCATTCGGGTAGGGGGAGAGTTCTGGTGACTCCGAGAGCTTCTCTGGGCCAATTTCCCGACCCCGAGCATGTGAACGTGGCCTTGAATGCGTTGTCGAAGTCGCCGGAGGCGTTGCAGGGGTTGCTGACCCGGACTGAGGGGCTGTTCTTCACGCTGGCGGACGCCGCCGTGGCCACGGATCCCAGTCAGGTGACCGACGCTCCCGTGCCGAAGCCGGACGGAGGATGGCTTGGTGGCATCACCAATTCTCTCGAACTCGCTCTAACGGTGAGTATTGTTTATTTTGGGGGGGTCCAATGGAATGGGACATTTGAGTTTCTTCCAATTTCTGCATGGAATTAAGGTATAGAGCACTCTCTGCGTCACGTAAAGCCTTTTCATCACATGTATGAGTGATTTTTCAGAGAGCTGCGGAATTCTCTTTATTCAGGGGTCAAATTTTGAGACCACATTTGTTCACTTAGTATGAATTTTGCAGTGGGAGGCTGTAGACTATTATAACTGACAGCAGACATTCCCGTGTCCATTCAGTGATTAGTGACCATTAGTGTCCATTAATGGCCAGTGACATGCAGCCACGTCATGCTTACACCACTTGCTGATGAGTCCAATCAAGTATATGAATGGACGAGTTCCTGTTGGTGACAGGGGTCAATATTGGATGATGCCTCTAAGGAATTTAATATTCTCTACCTTGGGTGGCTGGGGACAGACCTAGCTCCTTTGTCATACTGCCTGGCAAAAACACCGTTTTGACCTATCCTGTGACGTGCAATTTCATCGAAAATTTCTGTAGTTGACAAGAATTGGATCATGTGATCGCCTGCTGCTTCGCTGACGAATTGGCTGGATAAGGAGGTCTCTTGCCGAGATTGTTCCTTAGCGTATACATGGGATATGCCCTACCAGTTTGAAAGCATCATTTAGAGATGTCAATGAGCAACTTCATGGAATATCCTAGGTCTGCAGACCATGTAGTGATGTCCGTGATCAAAGAATCTGCAATGGATTCCCACGTTCGTCTTGTCCCCAGTGTGCTCACCGAAATCTGAGACCACATCATGTTATCTCTACGTTGAGGAAGTCATCACGCTAAGATTAGCTCGTGGTTCCTCCTGGCGGAGTCTTAGTTGTAGCGGATGGGCAAGTTATTCGGTGGTTTTCTGTTGACGCAAAAAGCAGACATTGAAGGAGGTTTTGCTGTGTGCAGTTTTTGAAGGACGGGATCTCCAAGCTGAACGTACCTTATTCATATGGTTTTGCCATTATTCTTTTAACCATTATTGTCAAGTTCGCCACTTATCCTCTTACGAAAAAGCAGGTACGTAGTTCGTTGCGCCTTCACATTTACTTTACTTTGTTTTATTTATTTATGCCTATTAGTTTCACATCGGATTATTGGTTTGAATAGCACTGGCTATTGAATCGAATAATCCTTGTCGTTTTGAGGGGGCGAGCATTGTACCGAGGTTTGCGAAGCTGTAGCATATGTAGGGCCAAAACCGAACTCTTGGGTAGGGCGTAGGTCTTGCTTTGGGTTCAATGTGGATGTGGCAAGAGTTCTTTAAGAGGACGTGAATATTGGGACAGGTAGAATCCACGTTAGCCATGCAAAATCTACAGCCAAAGATCAAAGCCATTCAGACTCGGTATCAGGGAGACCAAGAGCGCATCCAGTTGGAGACAGCCAGGTTATATAAGCAGGCTGGAGTAAACCCTCTTGCAGGTGCGATTCTCTCCTGGTCCCTCAGGCAGAATGACATCTGATGTTTGCACCAGAATTGGAGATTGTCTCCTTGGTATTCACGACATTGCGTTAAGAAGGGTCGCCGTTGCTACGAGAGGGTTGTCTCATGTTGTTTCTGTGGTTATCTCGGCATTTTGAAGCCTTTTTATTGTACATGAGAAATAACAAAAGAGTTTTTTTTTGGTTGTTTCAGGGTGCCTGCCAACTCTGGCAACTTTACCAGTGTGGATTGGACTGTATCGAGCGCTTTCAAATGTTGCCAACGAGGTATTACATCATGCCTTGCTTTGGATGTAACTATTACTCGTGCTTGTGAGTGATTTGTAGGTGTTCCTTACAGTTCCTTGAGGTAGCAGGTGCCCAGAGACAATTTATGACGAGCAATGAGGGCGCCTGATTTAGTCGTGTGGCTAGTTCATTAGGTTTTCTGGAAATTGTTGTAGGAGAGCTCAAGGGTGAACTTGTGTGTTTGTTTACGTCACTGAATTGGGTGTTTCGGAATGATAGGGACTGTTGACGGAAGGCTTCTTCTGGATTCCATCGTTGGCCGGCCCGACAACAATTGCCGCGCGTACTAATGGGAGTGGCATTACGTGGCTCTTCCCCTTCGTGGTGAGTTGGTCTCTTGAGATGGCGCTCTTTATTTTCTTCATTTTGGAGTTGTGAAGGGCGGCAATTTCATGAACAGCGTAAATGATTGTTCAAGTCTATTGTCCCAGAGGTGGAAAATTGACCGAAGGTTTCTGTTTCTTGACAGTAGTTCTCTTTTCTAGTTCTGGCTCTGGTTCTTGATTTCATACTCGGACCCGACCGAAGAGATACTGTGGTTCACGATCCGTTGTTGTCCGCATGACTTAGTGAACGTGCTTGTTGCTCGCACCTTTCATTTTCCCTTCTGAGTTCTTTAGAGTGCTATCCGTTCCTGCTGAGCTGAGGATGTGTCCTATATTGGTGCTTTGAGAGTGGGCTACACTGAATTAACGTTTCCATTATAATAGATGTGCTAACGTGTGGAGTCTTGTGGGCGGACAGGACGGTGCCCCACCTTTGGGCTGGAGCGATACCATCGCTTATTTAGTGCTGCCAGTGCTCCTTGTGGCGTCGCAATATGTTTCCATGCAGATGATGCAGCCAGCTACTGCGGTATGTCTTATCACCTAGTGACTCAACGATTTACTGAGTATTTGACTGACTGGTTGGGAAAAGAAGGAAGAAGTTTTTTTGTTTCCCATCTTGCGTAGTTGGTATTGTTGTTGGCGGGCTCATCGGATGGAAACTCTATTATGTTCACGGAACATGGCGCAAGAGTGTTTACGCGGAAGTGAAGCTGATCTGGTCATTGGTGGTGCAGAATGCTGATCCAGCTCAAAACCAATCCCAGGCGATCTTGAAATTTCTGCCGCTCATGATCGGTTACTTTTCGTTGTCTGTACCTTCTGGGTTGAGCCTGTACTGGTGAGAATCTTCAACTGAATCATATGTTTGAACTGAGTCATGTAGTCGTTATGTGCTCAAATTCTATGCATGTTGATTTCCTGAAGATCAACATTCTTTCCTCTTCGTTCTTCATGACTTGCAAGCTGAAAGGAATTGAGTTTTCTGCACCTTTGACCATTGATGATAGATGAATGAGATCGTGACAACAAGGTCGGTAATCTTTGTCAAAGTCGGACAAATTCTGCTGTATAATCTCACTATGCTGATGATGATGCTTGCGGTTGTTGATTGAAGGTTGACCAACAACATTCTGAGCACGGCTCAACAAGTATACTTGCGAAAATTAGGTGGAGCTCAGCCAATAGTGGACAAGGATGGTGGGGGTATCATCAGTGCGGGTCAGGCGAAACGGACTCCTCTCCCACCCCCGGCCTCTACCACCAGCGCCATTGCGACTACAACGAATGCTCCGACAAAGGATGGTCGTGGTTCTAGGTGGATAATATTTCAGAATTCATCTTGGGTTGCTTTTCAGTTCTGCATCTCCCTGCTTGGTGGTTCCAACTAGATTCTAAGAAGATACATAGTTTTTGCTCGCCGACCGGTGTTCTCGAATATCGTCATGATTGTTTTTCATTTTTTGATCAGATTCAAACAGTTAAAGGAAGAGGAGGCCAAGAAGAAAGAGGCTCGTCGCAAGGCAGCTGAAGACGCGTCAAGAGCTGCTGCCGCCAAGGCTGCGGAGGAGCGGAACAACATGTTGAGGGCACAACGAGCTCAGGAAGCTCAGAAATTAGCTGCGTCCTCGGAGGAATCCAGCGATGAAGAACAAGACGAGGGGAGCGATGGAGAGACGATAGTGGTGGAGAGTCCTAAGGTACAGGTCCTTACTCCTCACCTTTGTGCTGGACATTCATTTCGACTCCTGGGTGAATTTTCTTTTCCAGTAAAAGGTGTGTAGAGGCTGAGTGCCAGCCGCGTAATAGAGCTGTATTGCGTGCCGGTTTTAGACACCAATGCTGTTGATACCCTGACCTTGTTACGTGTGACCAGCGAAGAATGACATTTAACGCTTTTAGTACGTGTGTTTTGGGACGCTCCTACCGAGTTAGTCCTGGATCGCAGTGAAAAGCATTGGTTAGCTCCGACAAATGAGGAGCACGGGCTGATGTTGTATATGTGCTGACTCTGGCAAGCCCGTTGGAGTGCAGGAAGAAGCGTTAGCAACAAACAAAGCTGCGGATACATCAGGGAAATCAAGCAAGAGGTCAAAACGAAGACGTGCTCCTTAAGTGCTACCCTGTTCGCACACTAGACACTTGATTTTGGAGTTGAGTTTAGATGTGATCCAACCTTTCTATTGGGTGTGGCGATTGTGTACTGTTAATTTATCTATATGTTCCATCGGTAAGTGTGGCTTTGGAGCAATTCTTTAGAGGTCAACCCAAGTCTGTAACAAGTTGGTGGTCTTTACGAATTCCAACTTTTCCTTGGAGGGGTTCGATACTGCGGCCAGTCTGGAAGTTGTAGGCACTAGGCACTCCAGACAGAGACCGGGAGCAACATGAGCTCTAGTGGTCTCTTTTCTCGTGATACTTCGATGGCTACTTGTATTGGTATTGGTCCTTGTTTTCGGAAGACAATGAACATGCCTAATCAATGATTAGCTATATTCTGTCAAAGCGTTTAGCCACGTCAATTGTTCGGTGCGTAATCGTGGTGATGTGGTTACCGCCTAGCTTTCACTCTTCATTGTTCTGCAGCAGACCTTCATTTTTTCTTTTTGCTGTTTTGCGGGCACGGCCTGTTTCGGACTGTATCATTGTTAACCTATAAACGACGATGAGGACGTTTTCCGGCTGAAGAATCACATAGAATCTCTCCATGCAAGACAGAGGTGCAACTATTCATCCTCCGCACTCCAAATTTTGTGTGAAAAGGGAAGGTCTTTACAAAAGTTTGACTTGCAATGAGTGCTTTTGCATTTTTTTTAGCCAACAATTCACACGGTTAACCCTTAAACATCTTGATTCATTGGCAAATGGCAAAGTGTGGAACTGATAAAGAAAGATATTGTCAATGAAAAGATTATAAGCATTGACTAAAAAAAAGATGGTGTTGATTATGTTGGGTAGCATAGTGTTTCAACAAAAAATCATTCAATAGTACTCCCTCTGTCCCAGAATGATCTTCTTGTTGCACTTTGTGACATTGGGAATTGGTCATATTTGGTTTTTGATTGTTGTTTGGGACTAACAAAACAATTTTAAATAGTAGTTCCCCCCATCTATGCAATCGTCAATCAAAAGACAAATGAAATGACTATGTTTGGGACTAACAAAACAACTTAAAATAGTAGTTCCCCCCATCCATGCAATCATCAATCAAAAGACAAATGAAATGATTAAAATGATCAATCAGCATTGTTCATTCTTATTTTTTGCATCTCTTTGAATATTGCCCAATTGAGGAAGATGAAGCTCTAGGAGGTGGAACAAAGAGTCTTATGCAGTCTCTATTTATACTAAATGCCTACAAAATAACAAACTCACACTCAACAATTAATTGATTAGAAGTGTTCTATGAAAATGCCCCCCAAAATCTATTTTTCAATATTCCAAAACTACACATTGGAAAGGGCTTTGAAATTTAAAGTTTTTAGAATGCTAGGAGTGCACCAAACTCTACTTATAATGCAAAATTAGTTTTTAAAATGTTATTTTTAGCCTTAATTTGGAACATTTTGTCCAACAAGAAGATCAATTTGAGACAAAGGTAGTACCATTTGGGGAGATGAAAAATCACAAAACCAACCTTCTAAGAATGCTTCCTTCATTTGTTCATTATAAGTAGTAGATTTTTTTTAAACAATCTTTTGCTAATAAGCAATGATTTTTTTTCAAGGAATAATTTTAAATAGATATTCTTGCTGTCACGATGGATGAAATCACAAAATCACTACCAAATCTTGGAACAGGATAGCTATATTTTAGATGAATTAATAAAATTTCATCTATTTCCATGGATGTATATAGCTTCCTCACCACAATGAAGATTTCTTTCTGTATTGCCTATAATAAATGGAAAAAAACAGAATTGATAGGCAATGCAAGTGCAAATGCAAAAACAAAAACAAAAGTCATTTAGTCATCAGGATGGGAAAATGAAAAAGTTTGAACTCATGAATTTAACTTAAGGTAAAACAACGTATTATGGTTAGAATGAAGAGTTTGACATCATTTTGTTGCTGAAATTTTTCAATTTTTTTTTCCACTTAAAGACAAGTGTAAGAAACAACAAAAGCAATTGAAATTATATTTTTCAACAAAGTATGAATTTGCTATCAATTTTTGAAGAGTTTAGCCCAAAAAAGCTTGTAGACTACCCCAAAACCAACAACATTTGAATCCATAATGCTTATCTTACTCACCTAAAGTAGTCATAATATTTTCTAACATGGAAAACCTAAAAAATCAAATCATACAAAAAAGTTACACTATAAAGTTACAAGCTCCTAAAGAGGTTACTAATCATTCCATCACTATCATGTAAGACATTAATGGTAGTCCAAATCTTACAAACTAGAAGAAAACCATAATGGGTCATTTAATTGTCATGGGCTGATTTACCTTAATACAATCTTCAGTGCATTCTCAAAATGATTGGCACTAAAAACAAAGTCAAAATATAACTTAGAGTAAGAAAGTAACAAGATTTCTTTATGTTTGAAAATTTTCACTACTACAAGAGAAGGCTCAGAAACAGCTTGGGTATTAAGAATTGCCCCTATAGAAGTGTCAAAAACAATGTACAAAAATATAGAAATGGAAGTGACTTTGTGTGGTGAGAAACTGCCATCCCATGTGTGTAATATTAGGATATTGAGTAGGTGACATCAGTCACTATTATGTGTGATTTTTGCTCAGAATAATGTCTTGAATTTGGTGAGGCTTAAATACAAGTGCAATGAATGGATTACAATAAATTTGATTTACTACGAGGAGTAAATTGAATGGAAATATACAATGGATCATTCTTAGAGTCACTAGCTCTATTCAAAGGCATGCTTTTGGAACGTTTGCACCTAGCATTAAACTAGAGTCTTTGGGGTGCTATTAGAAAGAGAATCGTGTGTGTGTTCACACTTCTGCTCTTTAGCAAATGCCATTTCTAGGTGGACGGTGATCTAGCAAGGGACAAAAATGATGGTCAAGTCAATAATTGAGGACATTGTTTACACAATTACATAATTTCCAATAAATGTTACATAGCACCTCAATTAACAGGAAACATAGATTCTAGATAGTGAGGAGTACTCTTAGTTAAACAAACACCAAATGGATGATTAACTAAAAACAACTACTACCAATCAAGAGGTGCAATTGGCATAAATTTATGGGCCACTCACAACTTCTAGTTTGCATTGAAAAGACAAGCTCTTAATATACAAGAGGGGGGTAGGAAGTAAAACAATCCATGTAGGATAGTAGGAGCTCAACTGCTCATAGTTAAGTCAAATCTATGAATTGCGTTTGAAGTAGAATTTTAGACCTCATTTAGGCATAGAAAATTGATTTTTTTCAAAAAAAATTTGAACTAAGAAAAATTGGTAAATCAATTTTAAATTCATCTTCAAAAATCCATTTGATATTTAAAGATTTTAATCAAAAGTTATGAACAAATTTCAAAGAGGGGTTGGAAGGGACATTTCCCTTGACAATTTTAAACACCCCTCTCTAAAATTTGTTTATAACTTTTTATTAGAGGCTCAAATTTTTTTTAAATTTAAAATTTAATTTAATTTGATTTTCCAGCTTCTCTTAGTTTAGTTTTTTTTTTAAAAAGGTATTCTTCTATGCCTAAATAAGGTCTGAAATTCTACTCCAAATGCAATTCTAGATTTTTTGACAATGAGCATTCAAGCTCTCATCTTCAAATTATCCCATACCTTTTGAAGTTTATGATGAATAATGAATTTGATTATAAAAAAGACATCCCCATACAATATTCTCACAATTGTCAATGAAGTGTTCACTTCCTATTGCCATCAAATTTATTTATTTGTGTCAAATAGTCAAAGGCCATTGGTATTGATACTTACATTCTTCTCCATGATGTGGATGAATATTTTGGATGAGGATTGCAGAGAGGAAACATTGGAAAAAAGCCCCCTATTGCAATAGTATTGTTGCAATATTGTTTCAATAGTTGAACAGTAAAGTATTAAAAGCAAATTGTTGCAGTATTGCAACAATATAATTTCAATGGGGGTGTATTTTATCCATTGAAAGTATATTGTTGTAGTATTGCAATAGTTTGCTTTTAATACTCTATTTTTCAACCATTGAATCAACATTACAATAGTGCTATTGCAATGGTGGGGTACTTTCCTAATAAACGTAGTAGTAGTTGTTGTACAAACTACAAAAGATTATGCCCCAAGTCTGAACAACCAATAACTTAAAATGACCCACTTATGCCAAACCAATGCCAAACCAACTGAAAACAAATGTTTTTATACAACCTATACCTTCCGATCTTTTTCAAAGGTATTATGTTTTTATGAGTGTTGTTATCAAACACCAAGTGAGAACATACTTTTTGATTTATCAAAGTTGTACCTATGAGCATTAATAGGGACTTAAGCACCTTTGACTTTGGAAAATCATATGGTATTCACTCCAAGTCAGAAAATCAAAATTAAAATTTCTACTTTTGGGTTCCTCATTTCTCTTTCTCCCACAAAAATATAAAAAGTGTTTGGTTCCACCCATTTCTGCACAGGGGGCTTTTTCCGTTAGATGCACGCTTTCTGAGCTTGTTATCTTAATTGGTTGCACTTGCTGCCTTCTATCTAAAACTCCCATGCCACTAAAGTGCAATTACCCCACTTCAGTGACATTGCGCAAAAAAAAATTTTTAAAAAATCCTAATATGTTTGAACATACAGTAATTCCAGGAAATTATCAATCATTGATGCACTCCAAAAATGGATGAATGAAAAGAATGAATTCTCCATCCATTGTGAGCTTGTATTTCCATTCATTGTCCAAATTTTGCACTTTGGAGTGATTAGGGGTTAATTCTTAAAGGATGCAGCCCTATGACCAAAGTAGTGACCAAAATGTTTGGAATATTGACCCAATATATGCATTCTTTGTTTCTATATTGAACAATTAAGTCATCCATTAGCCATTTTTTGGCCTCAACGTCATTTAACCCCTAAAGCCCTAAACTACATTTTTTTGGCAACATAGCGATTTTGGGCAATTCACTACAAATGGAATTTTGATTTTTTTCTTTGAAATTTTCACACAACATGTGCCCAAAGAGTAGCTTTAAGGGCCAACAATTTTCATAACTTTTGACTACATGGTTAAAAAGTTATTGGATGATATGTAGTTTTTAGTGATTGGTGGGTAGTCCAAGCAACAAAAAAAACTTTTTAAGAAAACAAAAATTTGAAAAATCAATTTCTAGATTTATATACATGTGGAAAACTTTGAATCACTCCATTTTGATTAATGAGATGAAAGTTATGAGGAGTTTTAGTTTACAAGAAGTTGTGGAATCTCTGCTTTAAAATAAACTTTAAAGTCCTTTATTTAACTCAATTTTTAATATTTTTGGAAAATAATTATAGGAGTAGATTTTTTATTACAACATTACAACCTTAGGGATTGGCATTTTTCAAGTCCATAAATAAATTATTAACAATTTAGTATTTTGAATCATTTTCTACCTCTTTCTATTTACTATTTTTTTCCTATATGTTGTATAATTCCAAATGATTTAAAAATTTTCAAACATGTAGCCAACTTGATTTGAAAAAATAATCCAAATAAGCACCACCAATATGAACATTTTTTCATACAAATGTGAGCTTGTAAAGTGCAGCTACCCATTTTTTTGCAAGGCCAAAAAAAGGATTTTTGTCACTTCAAACACTAATATCTTGCATTCTACATAGTAGAAATTTCTGATTTTTTTTCCACATCTTCTCAAACTAGTGTAATACAAGATCCTAAAGTTACATGTATCCAAAAATGTTTTTTTTTATCTAAAATTTGGTACTAGTATTAGAAATGGCAATTTTGGAGCGTTTTTGATGAAAACATAGTCAAAAACCTTAGGGGTTAAGGGTTAAGGGAAGTGCATCCATAATCAACATTGAAAGCAATTGAGTATATTTGCTATTGTAAAGCATGAATTATTTCTATTGAATCTTATTGGCAAGTGAAAAAGGATGCCAATGCACTTTAGCATGTACTATTTGATCACTATTGTATATGAAAAAGTTATTGAAGAAGTTAAAAAATTTAGTGTATTGCCTATAGGTGTTACAAAAGTTGACACTAGGCACTCCAAGACTCTTAAGCTCATGTTTTAGTGTCATTGTCTGGCCTACATGCAAGTATTACATTTTGATAGGTGATGATGATTAAGGGTGCAAATATTTTAATTCTTACTCTCCTTATTTGAATCACATCAGATTAAATCAAGGACAATTTTTGATATTGCCATAGTACTTCGTATGTCTATAATAACAGTAAGTATCAATTGGGTCCAATAAACAAAATATTATTTGAATGGCATCAAGACCTCAACCTTAATAGAATGTTGAAGCTAAAAACTAAAAAGTGGTCATTCATTCATATGAATGACTTTCAAGATTATTATAGAAATGAAGAATGAACCTAGTGGTTCAAAAATTGAATCATTTTTAGTGAAGTACCTTGGTGATAGATCTAATAATCCTTTTAGAGTCAACATCTATTGTGCGAGATTTTGAACAAAATCTAGATGTAAAATAATAAATGAATTTTTCAAATTTTCAACAATCTTTGAAGTTTGCATTAGAAGAAGGTAAAATGCAACATCACGGAGGTTTCAAAGATTTTAACCACAACAAAATTGCAAGTCACAAATAAATAACGTTTGCAAGTCATAATAAAGTAGCAAAATACATCCCAAGGTTATAAAACCATTTGCAACCATAACCATGGCCTATAAGCAACATAACTCCATAGGAAGAATACATAAGCCAATGCTACATTTACAAAAACATCACTAATCCTAATAAGAGGGTTGTCTAAAGAAGTTGTTGCATTTCTCTTGAATGGGCATATTCGTTAAATTGAGACAAAATGGACATTTTGAGACTTTAGCCCTATTATTCAAGACTTCTATTTTAACAAATAAAAAATTTATGAACATATCAACCTTTATAAAATCAAAATTTTGTGAATGTATTAATATATTGAAGTCTCAATTCACCAAAATATGTTAATACATTCACAAAGTTTTGATTTTATTATCATCTAAATGTAAAGTCAAAGATTGTAGATTGTAGATTGTCTCATTTTAACAAATATGGCTCAATGAGCAAAAACATTCCTTCAAGTATATATCTATGTTGGTGCTTATTAATCATTTAGTCTCCAAAGAAATTGATTAAAATATATACCTATTTGAACCTTGCTCACTAGTGTCTTTCTCATGAAATAGCTATTTCAAATAATGGTTGCAATTTGACTAGGCATGGGCCAATATTCTCTAATGTAAGGGTAATTAGACAAATAGAAAAAATTGCTCTCAATATTGGTTTTAAAAACATTTCTTGTTTAGGATGGAAGAATCAGATTCCTTGTATTCAAGCTTTATGATCCACATTTGTAACAACAATAATATTCAAATAAATATAACAAAAATTTAATTCATAATCTATTCATAAACAAACAAGATGAAAACCGCGATACATCAAGCAAAAAATACTAGATATGCTATGTATTGGAAGGTGTTTAGGGATGTTAAGATGGAACCTCCAATCCACACACTATACTTCCTCTCCAAAAAGGTTACCACCTTGATCTTCATGCTATTGGGTGCCATGGCCATAATTTTGTTACTCATCCAGTCCATTGTCAATTGTCATGAAGATTTGCAAATAGGTTTGGAATATAGCACCAAGTCTCTTCTGTAGAAATGCTTTGTACATAATCTTTTAATTTACTTAAATCCCTTAAGTAATCCTAAACCAATATCAAATTCCCTCATTTTACCAAATCCATGTTCCTAATTCTCACAATAATCTAGAAATTGCCATAGCTAACTTAGATCTAGCATCAAAGATGGAAAGTCATTTCAAATGAATTGAAACTTCACCAAAATGTAGATAAACTACTCAAGTACTCACTTTTTTATTTTATTTTTGATTTAAGACATTGTCCAATTTTGGTGAACATTTTCTAACTATTGACTTATAAACTACTATTCCTATTTTACAGCTTCTCTCTTAGTTGCTATTTTGTCCATTTAACTAATCTAAGATTAGATTCAAAGCTTATAAATTTTTTGTAGAATGGTAATAAAAAGGTAAGACACATTCTCACCAAATTTTACAAAAATTTAATGAAAAGAAATTTGAGATATGTTCCTTGAAATGTTGTTTCTTCAAATTCAATAGATATTAGATGTCCTCTACTTCAACGCTTCATAAACACCAATATATAAAAGATAATGCTCCCAAATTTCTTGTGCTAGCAGTGCATCTTGGTCAAAATAAACCTTCAAAATATCAACTCACATGGAAATACCAATAGTACACAATAGCCTAGAATATCCAATGTCAAAAATTGCCTTTTTCATAAATAATGGAAGTTACCCTCAATAGTTTGTACAAAATGCCATTTGCACCCTTAATACTCACCAAGATTTGTCCATGTTGTGATAAGGTCCAAGAAGGTCAATGGATAGCAATTCCACCTTTAAACACTCTCAAATAAATCCTAATCCTTGACAACAAGTTGTTGCCTAATTCTATGTTCTCATTGCCCCTACTGATGAACTCAATCATCCAACTAATCACCAATTCATATGGAAATAACCAACTAGAACATAAATAACACTTAACACCCATCTAAATAATATCTACTACTACATTCAACTCAAACAAAGATAAATGTCTATTTTAAATAATAAATGGCCTACATCATGATACCACAATGTCCATGAACATAGTCAATTCTTTGCTTAGAACAATATTGCCATGCAAGTCCTTATAGATATTCACATTGCACTTCATAATCTAGTTGTATGTCATCTTATGGATATTTGCCTACTTCACTCCAATCAATGATGGGTTGAATAGAACCTTAGGGCACTTGAACCTTTGAATGCCAATGATGATTGCTTGACCAATAGGCAATTTGTAATTCTTCTCTGAACAGGAGATATGAGCCTCGTCTAGACTCTGCTTGAAGTCCATTGCTACATAGACCAACTTCTCCTTTATATCCCTAATGATCTTGTACTCTATTGTCATCATAAAAGGGTAACCACACTCCGCAAAACTATGACCAACTAAGTCCAATTGCAAGATGACATTAAGGTCATATTTGTTAAAATGAGACAATCTGCAATCTCCTATTATCTTTGATTTTACATTTAGATGATAATAAGTGTTCGATATTGAAATTTTTTGGTGAATTGAGACTTCAATATGTTAATACATTCACAAAGTTTTGATTTTATAAAGGTTGATATATTCATAAATTTTTTATTTGTTAAAATAGAGGTCTTGAATAATAGGGCTAAAATCTTAAAATGTCCATTTTGTCTCAATTTAACAAATATGCCCATGACATGGGTCAATGCATATTCTTAGTAGATTACACAATATAGGTCACACTATCTTTGCTATCCAACACCATTCCATGTACAAATGCAATCACACACATATTCACCATGAGTTGAATAAGACCAATCCTTACCAATACCACATGAAGATGCAAACCACATTCTAATGCCACTATGTGCCTTGCTTATTGGTCATTCAACTTTTGGAATACTACAACAACATGGCCTGACTAATTGAATGTCTTGAACATGATTTGAGTCATCTTCTCCTTGCTTGTCTTAGAACATGGTACTCCTTGAGATTCATGTACAACTTGTTGTAGAAAGTGCGGTGCCAGATTTTCTCTACGTCGTCCTAATTTGTCATGACACCACACATAATCAAATACTTTATAAGCAAGATGCCCCTCTTTAATTGGGCCTCACCTACAACCATTAGGAAAAAAATGAGCCCTCAAGGAACCGTGAGTTTGCGGACAGTGGGAACAACAAAAGCGCTAGTTGAAAATTCAATTCTTTTTGGCTAGCAAATTAGAGGGCCTGATTAATGCAGGGCAATCCATTTTCAAATAATTTTTAAATATTAAAAAATATATATATATAATTACATTGAAATTCTTGAATCTGATGTGGAATTAGTAAAAATTAATTTATATATATTTAAATATTTTTTTATTGAGGCTACTATGCATCATTGATGATGAATTGTAGCCATTGTTCCCTAAAGGGGCTATAAGTTTCATTGAAAGGAACTCTCATTGTCATTAGAAAAAATCTGAACTTTGCAAAAGGCCATTAAGGTTTGTTTTTTGGCATGTTGTAGTGCAAGTACAAGAATTTTTTTTTTTAATTTGAAAAAAAATATTAAAAAAATAAAAAATACTAAAAATACTAAAACCTAATGTGGTGCTAATATGGCGTTGACATGGCACCAATAGTGCCACATTAGTTTCTATCATTAAAAAATAATAAACAATACAAAAATAGTTTCATTTCCTCTATAATTGTATCAAGGGGGTTCAAAACTTGCGGCCTTTTGGAGTCTTGAATTTTTTTAATGGAAGTAGTCCCTTTTGAGGGCTCATCTTTTTCCTAAAGATTGCATCCTTCTAGTCCATATACACCATAACACCTATGAATCTTAGCTAATCCAAGATACTATGCAACATGACCAATAAAGCATCATTTCAAATGTATAAAACCAACTTGCAATTCATCCATTATGTTTAACTTCTCACATGCTAGCAATTACCATCTTTAGGTTGAGAAAATAAATTTCAATCATACAACACATTGTTCTTGTATACATTGCCATACAACAACACATTGTTCTTGTATACATTGCCATACAACAACCTTATTGAAAGGAATCACCATTTGTGAATCCATCTCAGCATAT
Organism: Climacium dendroides; assembly: GCA_950106755.1. Taxonomy (NCBI): domain Eukaryota; kingdom Viridiplantae; phylum Streptophyta; class Bryopsida; order Hypnales; family Climaciaceae; genus Climacium; species Climacium dendroides. The sequence goes on from OX467086.1 coordinate 5,843,581, forward strand.
TATTCCATATCCTATTTCATCTAAATGAAGAGGCTTTCTTGTACAGTCGGGTACCAAATTTACGAATAAATTTTATAGTGAGACTTTAGCAGATAGTTCACCAACTTCAAGAAGGTGTAGCTTCCTAAAAAATAATCCAATTTCAAAACCGCAAATTGCATTGGAATCATACAAAAGAATACTACATGACTATATAGAAATTTACAAGTGAATTTACAAGTAACAAAAAAGTTTAGATGCTCTCTACAAACTACCTACCATCTCGTACTTCCTCCCTTAGTTGAAATGACCGCTCGTATCTGCTTGGGCATATTAGCAATGAAGTCTTGTAATCGGTCCATGGATACCTCATCCCAAATCATTTTAATTGTGTGTATCACTCTTCTTTGTTCTTTGGCCGATCGTGGTGGCACAACAAATCTTTCAGTGTCTTCTATAGGTTCTCAATGGAATTTAGATCTGGTGAATTTGCGGGCCAATTCAATTTTTGTATATCGTGAGCTTCCCTCCATTGTTTTGGGAAGTTGTCACGATGCAGTGGAGCACCGTCCTCCATAAATATAAGTTGTTGTAGATTCTCATGCATGAAATAAAAACCACTTAAAGTACCTTTGTAGACAATGCAAACAAAATTTGTTGTTGTTCTCTCTCCTTCTAGCACTAGCACTATCTTGGGGGGTGCACTACAAAGGAAGTTCATGGGTGAGGAGCGACCAAACTCTAACTACCCATTTCTACTTTTCCTAATTACTTTCTAATAAACTATAATTTCAACCTACAATTTTGAGCTTTTTTAACAATATCTATAGGTTTCTATTGCCAAAAATTTCAATCCTAAATACATGATATATATTGTTTGGAAAGGATTGAAAAATGAACTAAAATGGCATGTTTTTCAACTAAAATATTTATAGAGATCACATGAAGATGACTATTATATCAAAATTCAGTCAAAATAAACTTTCATTAGAAAGTTATTTTATAGAATATTTATTTCATTTTTCAAATTTTTTTCTTATATAATATAGGGATGTGAAAGTTATTTTTAGCTTTACAGTGTATCTTTTTTCTTCTAAAATTTATAACTAATTATTATTAACATAATAAAATACCAATAATTCATAATATAAACTTTCAAAGCAGGAAAATCTATTCATATATTTTTAAGAAAAAAATAAAAATTTAGGATATAATATAGGGGGTCCAAAATTTTGTCACTCCTCACCCATGAACTTCCTTTGTAGTGCACCCCTCGGGATCACTATAGGACTCTTGTCATAATCGGTAAAGGCCCTCCAAACCATGATAGATGATCTACTAGACTTAAAAGTTGGTGCAAGGCAATGAGAAGCATATGCTTCATGAGGCTTTCGCCAAATTCGAATTTGGCGAGAGTTTTTTTTTAAGTTCAAATAGCGATTCATCAGTCCAAATTACATTTTTCCAATTTGATTCCGTCCATTTTTGATACTTCTTAGCAAATTCAAATCTCTTGGCTCGTTATTCAATATTCAAATATGGCTTTTTAAGTGCAATTTTGTTTCTGAAGCCCATGCTACAGACATATCTTCGGGTAGTGTTACGATGAAGTTGAAAGCTCTCAACAAGGCGAGCAAGAGTTTATTTCCAGTCTTGATTGACTAGGCGACCCAGATCTTGTTGTAAAGGCATAGACAACTTTAGAGGTCAACTGCTCGGTTTTTTAGTTTCTAAACATTTAGACTTTTTCCATTTTGTGAGAATAGTGGAAATGATGGATCAAGGCATTTGCAAAATTTCAACTATGTTTTTACATTTGAGTCCATTTTGGCACATGCATACTATGAGACTTCATTGCTTAAAATTTGTATCCTCATTGTTGAGTTTTTAAAATTTCCTGCATGAACAAATATTGCAATTAGATTAGAAGCAAATTGTGTAGATCAAAATACTAACCCACTAAAACATTAAGCAACTCAAGAAGGAGTGTTTAAAGTCATGAAAAACTTACATGCAAAATGTACCTGAAAATCAACCGATATAAGACGCAATCCAACAAATAACGTGCAGAAACGTAGTGGCAATCGTAGCAACTTCGTAAGCAGGGATGGGACGAGATGAGACATGAATCCATAAGGATTGGTGCTCCTACCTGGATCAACCTCCGTCCGGCAAAGTATAAGGCCCTTCCAAATCGAATCAAAAAACAAAATACAACTGATTCAATAAAGGAAGAATGCGCCGCGATGTGCAAGAAGAAGGCGTGGCAATGTCAAGGGAGAATGTGATCACGGAAACACTAGAAATAAGAAATCGACATGTATAGGCATTTGAGGGAAGAGAAATGGAGAGAGTGGAAACAAAATTTGGCCATCTCCGGGTCAACCGATACAATGCATAATGGAATTGTTGGCAGTAGTTGAAGCCGCCAAGTCCAGGAAGCAATCTTTACATTTGGCCACCAAAGTACTAAATGTGGGGATGATAGTTTAAGTTAATTAAAAAGACATGCTTAGGACAAGAGGAGGGATGCCACAACAAATTTTCATGACTAGATTTGTTGCCCAATGCAGGCAAGGGACATCGGAAGGTAGACTGTCCGCAACATGGTTGCAGTTGCCATGCAAAAAATTTGTAAATTTATGGTACCTGACTATACAGTTGAATCCAGTTCATTTATGAACTGCCTATTTCTGTCGTGTACATTTCCTTGCATAGCATGGAAGAGATTTGGAATTTTTCATCTTGCATTATTTATACTCAATTTTCACACAATGCCACTTAAGCCTACCAAATTTCAGCTAGAAAAAGCAAAATTCCATTTTTGATGAATTTTTTAAGTCAATTTTCATGGTTTTACATAATATTTTATTGAATATAATTGGTAATGAATTTTTTAAATTTGATTGCATAAATATGTAGGGAACATCCATATGCACAACATTCATATTAAAAAACACCCCATTAAGTAACAAAAATATAAGCTCACAATAAAGGCTCAATTGAGGCATCGTATGACCAAACTTTGTGAAATAGATATCTCTATATTTTGAATTAGATTTTGGCAAAGTAATTCTACCATCATGCTTGAATGTACCAAATTAGTTACCACATGAGTGACAAATCGAAAAATCTAATTATAACAAAGAAATATCTATTCTTACAACATTTGGACAGTTGGCATCCTAACACTTAAAACTCTATAGAAGGAAATGGAGAAACTTTGCCTAGGAGAAGATGTGCGTATGGACGCTCCCTACATATATCCACAATCAAACTTTAAAAATTCACCACCAATTGCTTGCAATAAAATATCTTGTAAAACCATGAAAATTAACTTTAAAAATTCACCAAAAATAGAGATTTGGTTTTTTGAAGTTGAAATTTTGTAGGCTTGAGTGCAATTGTGTAAGGATGCAATGATAATTATTTCTTCTAAAATCTATCAATTCTACTCTACATTGTAAAAGAAAATTTGAATGCCTCAAAGAGGCAATTCATAAATGAATTGGACCCGATTGTATATTTGGGTACTAAAAGCTTACAAATTGCCTTTTTGAGCCATTCAATTTTTTTTTACAATGTGGATTATAATTGGTATTTTTTTGCTAAGCATAATTACCATTGTATCTTTATGCAATCCTAATCAAATATACCCAAATTTTAGTGTTAGAAAACCAAAACTTCATTTTTGGTGAATTTTTTCATTTAAAATTTGTGATTTACATTATCATTGATTGAAAACTAGTGGTGATGAATTTTTAAAATTTGATTGCATAGCTCAGGGGGTGCACTCCCCTCCTTTTTTGATGTTAGCATGTGAACAAAACTTTGAATCCCTATATACTTTTTGAATTTTAAATAAAATTAAAAAAATATGAATAGATTCTTCTACTTTAAAAATTTATGTTTTGAATTATTGATATTTTTATTTGTTAGTAATAATTAGTTAGAAATTTTTGAAATAAAAAGATACATTGTAGAATTGAAAAATAACTTTCATATCCCTATATTATATACAAAAAAATTGTTTAAAAAATGAACAAAAAAATTCTAAAAATAACTCTCTATTGAAAGCTCATTTTGAGTTGAATATTGATGCAATGGTCATCTAAATTTGCTCTCTAAAAATATTTGAGTTAAAAAAGCATGCGATTTTAGTGCATTTTTAACCTCTTCTAAAAATCATTCCATATTTTATTTGAGTTTGAAATTTTGGGAGTAGAATCCTATAGTCATTAGTAAACAATGCTCAAAATTTGAAGTTGAAATTATAGTTTATTAGAAACCACTTGTTCGCAAGTGATTTGTTGTAGTAGAACTAAGTGCACCCCCCGGGTAGCATAGATATGACGGAAACATTTATATGCACATCTTCTTTCTAACAAGCATCTCCAAAAAGAGCTTCAAAAATCCATCTATAGAGATTTCAATGTTGGGATGACCGTATCTAAATTTTGTAAAATAGATATATCTATATTGTGATTAGATTTTTTTGTTTGCACCTCACATAGTAACAAATTTTGTACATTTGAGCATGATGGTACAATTACTTTGCCAAAATCAAGTTAAAATATAGACATATCCATTTCTTCAAAGTTTGGTCATACAACATTTTTCATTGAACTCTTCATTGATCATATTTTTGTTACTTAAGGAGGTGTTTTTTAATATGAAAGAGGTGTGTATGGATGTTCCATATATATCCATGCAATCAAATTAAAAAAATTTGTCACCAATTGTATTCAATAAAATATTATGTAAACCCACAAGATTTGACTTAAAAAATTTACCAAAAATGAAATTTTGCTTTTCTAACATTAAAATTTGGTATGCTTGATTGGGATTGGATAAGAATTGAGTGATATTTATGCAAGACAAAAAAGACAATTTTATTCTATATTATGTACAAATTTTTGGATGACTTCAAAAGGTAGTTTGTAAGCTTTTAGTACCCAACTATACAATTCAATTTGAAAAGCATTGCAGACCTTCATCATTCTAGATCCATTGTTGCACACTGAAGGATGAACTTCCTCAACTTAAATCATCATTGACAATGGATTAGCACAACCATATACATAACTTCAAACTTCTATAATCCAAGATTTATTAAATCACACAATTCTATCATCATACGTTTACTACAACAAAAGCAGTGTTTTATGACTGCAAAATATGACTGCAGTGAGTCGTAAAATCAAAAAATATGACTTACGCAGAAATCACTGTAGATGACTCGGGATATGACTGACTCTAGTCGTTTGAAAGCAGTCGCTTCAGACATCAGTCATATTGGCAGTCATATAGGTTGAGGGGTATAAATATCCATATTTAGCCATAGTATGTCAACATGGCGTATACTTTGACTCTCCTAGGAGGGTCTTGACTTTTTGTTGAGTTGCCGGGGCAAACAAAAAAATTCTACGTGGAATATGACTGTAGTGAGTCATATTTTTTGATGACATGGAATATAATTGTAGTGAGTCATATTTTGCAATGATGTGGAATATGACTATAGTGAGTCATATTTTGCAGTGATGTAAAATATGACTATAGTAAATCATATTTTGCAGTGATGTGGAATACGACTGCGATAAGTCATATTTTTTTATGATACAAAATATGACTATGGTGAGTTATATTTTTTGTTCATGTAGAATGTGACTGCGGTGAGTCATATTTTGGGATGATATAGAATATGACTACGATGAGTCATATGTTTGGTTGATGAGGAATACGACTACGGAGAGTCATATTTTTTAGTAAGGTGAAATATGACTTTTTCCAATAATATTTTTAATTCTTTTCAGTTATATTTTTTAATGATTTGTAAAACGACTATGTGTAGTCATACATCAACATAATTTAATAGTTAAGTAAGAGAATCCATTTAATTAAAAATGAATACATATGATTTCTTAAATGGGCAAAAATTAACCACATTAGAAAGTCAAATATAAGAAAAAATGTGATTTTTTTCAATAACATTTATTAGTTACTAACACAAAATATATCACAATGGCTCTTTATATATGTATATTTCCACATACTTATAGAACCTATATTCCAACAAAAATGTAAAGATGTTACCTCTTTTGTATTGCAAGTAGCTTTTAATAACTTCATTTCAACCTCCAATGCCTACATGTATAAACAAAAAGGTTAGTTTTCAATAAATGAACAATATAATTCAAACTTCAAAGATTTAAAGCACTACAAAATATGTAGACATGTTTTAAGATTAAAAAAAAATTACAATCATTATATATTCAAAAATTATAAATAACAAAAAAATAATGATGATAGAGGGACTAAGAAGCAAAAAATAGCAAAAAAAAAGAAGCAAAAACTAAATGACATTATGATTGCAAAATATGACTGCAAAATATGATTAGGAAGCAAGAAGAAGAAAAACCTAAAATGGAAGAAGAAACAAAAGTTAAAAGGCAAGAAGAAGTGAAATCTAAGATGGAAGAAGAAGTAAAACCTAAGATGGAAGAAGAAGCAAAAGTTAAAAGGCAAGAAGAAACAAAATCTAAGAAGAAAGAAGGAGCAAAACTTAAGAGGAAAGAAGAAGCGAAATCTAAGAAGGAAGAAGAAGTAAAACTTAAGAAGGAAAAAAAAGAGAAATCTGAGAAGGAAGAAGAAGCAAAACTTAAGAAGCGAGAAGAAGAAAAACTTAAGAAGGAAAAGAAAAGAAAAATTCAAAGGCAAGAAGAAGAAAAACCTAAGGAAAAAGAAGAAGCAAAATCTAAGAAGCAAGAAGTAAGGAGCAAAAAGAAGTAAGAAGGAGCAAGAAGAATTAAGAAGAAGCAAGAAGAAGAAAAACCTAAGAGGCAATAAAAAACAAAACTTAAGAAGCAACAAAAACAAAAGAAGAAGGAACAAAAAAGAAAGAAGAAGAAGCAAAAACTAAGAAGCAAGAAGAAGTAAGAAGAAGTAAGAAGAAAAAAATCTTAAGAAGCAACAAGAAAAAAAACTTAAGAAGCAACAAAAACAAAGAAGAAGGGACAAAAAGAGGAGTGGCTACAAAAAGTGGTGGCTAGGGTTTCAAAACACTAATTTAGTGGCAACTAGGGTTTCAAAATCTGCAGTCATAAAACATTGCCATTGTTGTAGTGGTTGTTGTGACAATGTGACATGTGCAATTCCATAGAGAATTGAATTTCCATGATGAAACATATTATCCTATCACTTTCAAGTGATTAAAAATTCAAATGATTTCTATAAACCAATCAATCAAGAAGAATCACAAGTATTTATGCAATTTATCCACAAAATATCCACTTCAAGCTAGTCAAAAGAACAAAAACACCAACTTCAAAGCTGGATGTTAAGAACTATCAACCATGACCTACTAATTCTAATGCAAATGCAAGGCAACTACAAACAATCCTCTGACAATGCTTGTGCATTTATGCCCAACTTATTTCATCAACACATCACTAACAAGCATATAATAACCTGACTTGATTAATAACAAGATACCTTCAAACACTCCCAATTGCATTCAAATATGTTATCCATTCATTAACATGGGTCATTGCAAGAAAGAATGTGCATTTCTTGTAGCATTTTGTATGGTTCTCCTTTTTTTTTCTAGAGCACTATATAATTAGAATACAATTTTTTTTAAAAGTGGAAATTATGTTTTATGTATATACCTTTAAGAAGAAGGTACCTTAAAAAGGAAAAGCATAGAAAAATTTTCTAAGTAGGAAAACTAGAAAAGTGCAAAATCTCATGAAAAGAGGTATTTTCACTCTAGTTTCACATTTTAATTTGAAAAAAATAGGATTTTTTTTGTAAAACTAAAAATTGGAAACTTGGAAATAGTTTATAGTGATGAGATTTCATCAAAAGATTGATCTTAGAACCATCTTCATTGTTCAAAAATTGCACACAATGGGAGTGTTGTTTGCACTCATGTGGAGGACACAAAAGAATATATTTTTAGATTCCTATGGTAGAAATAGGCTTTCCTACTATATAAATAGACCATGAAAATTTCAGCTCCAAATCATTAAATTTGGAGACTTTTGATGTAGAAAAACCATTGAACCTCATAGTGAGATAAGTACTTTAATTTAATTTAATTATTATTTTTAATTTAAAAAAATAAATAATCTAATTACCATCAAGTTTGACATCTCCAATAAAAATTTCAAGTTCATGAGGTTTATACTTCAAAATTTATAGAGAATGATAAGAAGAACCCCCGTCATTGTGACAATAAATAGGACCAGTCTTTCTTGCAATGACCTGCATATCATCATGCCAACCTACCATAAGCCTCAAACTGTTGATTATCCCTTGAAAAATTGAGAAAGAGTGATTACACTCCCAATCTCACCATCACATCTCATCAATATGTTGTCACTTTTCAACCATCTAATCTATTTGCACTCGAAGATGACCCATATGCAATTCAAGTCCCACAAATTCCATAGATACATCTACTTACATTTATGATTAGATTGCCACATCACACCCTAGAAAAACTAAACAATCTACATCATTCCACACTGCAAAATCTAACCCAAGCACACTAAAATTATAAAATAAAACCTAATGCATTTGGATTGACTAAAGCACACTCTAAATACAAAATCTGGAAAAAAAACTCAATGTGTTGTTCCACTCTAAAGCCACCAAAATAGAACATACATCACCAATGGTAGAACAAATTAAATGAAATTGACTTCAAACACAAGAAGAGCATACATAAAACATAAAAGAAATGTTTGACCTTAAAAGCAACATCACAATTGAAAGAGAAAGGAGATTAATTTTTTTTGAAAGTTGACCTATAGAAAATGGCTAGGGACAAGAGGGACATTGGAGGAGACCATAGATGTAAAAGGCATTACATGAAATGACTATTGAATAGAAAAAATAGAACCTAAAGCTTTGGCATGCTAGTGAAAGGACTGGCAATAAAAGGGGTCGTAGGGGATGCAACACATATGGCTAGAAAATATGTGGGACCATTGGGAATGAGCTTGTTCTTCACTCAAACTTGGCCATGTTGTTGCTATGGAGAATGTTGGTATGTGAGCAGGAAGTGGGGATTAGTAAGTGGAGAGCGGTAATATTGGAAGAAAAAAGAGCAATTAAGGAAAAAAATAGGATTATAAAAATGTGATAGTGGATGAAAAAATGAATGAAAGTGGATTATGAAAATGGATGGAAATCAATGAATGTGGATGGAAATTTAGATGAAAGTATATGATGAAATAGATGAAAATCGGTCAAAGTTCAAGATATTCCCATTGTTGATCAATACTTCATTGGTCAACACTTCATGTAATTTGGAGAATACTTGGCACGTAGGAATTGCACTTGAAACCACTTAGGGGTTTAATAAGGTCACATAACCATTTGTTAGAGAACCCAAAAAAAAACCTGCTTGAAAATCTTTAATCGTCCGAATTGCACTGGATGTGGCAGACGGCCTGGCCCGTCCGCTTCATTGGACGGTTGAGATGAAGCAGGCGATCTAAAACCCCCTCCTCTAGACCGTCCGATCACGCGGATGGCTGTCCGTCCGCCTGATCAGACGGGCCAGAGGGGGCGGACGGCCACCCTGTCTGCCCGATCAATGGCCTTTGTCCGACCGGGCGGACTAGACGAGGCGTCCGCCAAGCTATCCGCCCGATCGGACGGACCCAACAGGGCGGCCGATCGGCCGTCCGCCCGATCAGACGACCCCACACCGACCCGCCTTTCCGTCCGCCCTGTCCGCCCGTCCGTCCATCCGCTAGACGGGGACATTCCGAACGTCCTATGTCGGTGGACGTTCAGGAACCGGCGGACGCGGACGCTGGACGTCCGAACATCTGGACGTCCATGTAACCCTGGCTGCAGTGGCTTCAACAGAAGAGGGACCAAAAGTAATAGCACCACAGGATGTACAGATTGATGGTAGTAAGCAGAAACAAGATGAAGAAAGAATAGGAGTGGTGCTATTGAATGTATGTGGACTAGACAAAGTAGAAGAAGTTCAATCCTTTCTATACAACCTCTTTGTCTACTCGGTACATTCTTTGGGCGTTTTTTGAAAATTTATTGTAGTGATGCAATGCTAAGGCCTTATAGGTTTACAAATAAAATCATAATCCATGAACTTTTGAATTAATCCAAATGCCACATTGGCACAAGTTTGATTGAAATTACTTGCATGAATAGAAAATAGAAGAATAATATACTCTTGAGGGATTAACAATTTGTTTTTTAGTGGAGCACAATTGCACATGAAGTTTTTGTACCAAAGAGTACTCTAGATGATGGTTCCTGGTTGTCTGAAGCGTATATCTTCGTGATTATAGGATATCAAACGGTTGCCTCAATTGTTTAGGTTCTTATGAAAACTACTTGCAGTATTCATATCCACAATAGGAGCCATATGGTGGTATGACAGCATTATAGTTTTTGTCTACAATGTTTAGAATATTAGCACTCTTATTAAAGTGCATGCTATTATGGTTACTGTGAAAGGGTTAGGGCTATTTTTGGCTGGTAAATTATGACAGTGTTCCAACATATCGGCGTCTTTCTTGTAGACAACATGAAATTACGAATGCTATGAATGACTCAGTGGCTAAATTTCAGGTATGCACTATCATTGGATGGTTCTCAATTATTGAAGGAAAATGACATATGTGTATTTGATTCTTTAAACAATTGATAGACAATTGATAAGCTACTGTATTTGATGAAACTGCTTTGTTGAAAAGTTTTTTTTCAATTTCATAGAGTATAGAGGTGATCACAAATTAAGAATCCAGAGTTACTACATGTTTGTCTCTAAAGAGTAGTGAAGTTGTAAAGATTTTATGCTTATTGAAGATCTCAAGTGTAATAGGCACTAGACATTAAGCTTTGAAAAAACACTAGAAGTTGAAGTTCACTTCATAATGAAAATAATATATTTCTTTGAATAATAATTATGAATTAAAAAAAAACACTATTGCATCCCTTTCAGTTTTCTGTTTAAAGTTTGTTCATCAAGTTGGAAAATTACATGTGTGAATTAATCATAAATATGTATTGTTTTTGATAAGTTGTCAGGATGCAAATACATATAGAAGTCCTAAAATGGTTAACTTCATTGTTCATTATTGTTTTGTAATGATGTAGGGTTGCAGATTGCATTGAAATGCATAAACCGGTCTCCTCACTTAGCATGTCACCATGCCAATTATTTCATGATTGTAATTGTCTTCAGAAAACTTCTATAGTTGTGGATTCAACAAAATTTGACAATCATTTCTTTACACAGGAGAGAACAACGGTGAATGCTACAAGTGGACAAAAGCAAAACCTTTAGTTTGGAGGTAGAGTCAACAGTGGGGACGGAACAAGGTGCTTGTGGATAGAAGAAGCATCATGGACACTAAGCCAGTGATTAAGATGTACGTACGTTGGTTTAGTTGTAATACTCTTATTTCAGTGTTTAGACATTATGCTAATTAAGCCTCAAGGCTTCTATTTTTTATGACTTAGTTTGTTGCTTGATACGAAAAATACAATAACTCCTTAAAGTCAATAGGCCTTTATATACTTGCAAGTATGCTTATGTTGTTATTAGGATTGGGGAATAAGGAAGGCAATCGGTTTTTAAGATTCCCCATCCTAAAAGTTTTATTTCCTTGGAAAGTAGGAAGAGAATTAACAAAGCCAAGTAGGCATACAAGAATTCTAATGTTTGCTTTACCTTTCTAATATTTGTGTTTGGAAATGATTGTTTCTTGCAGAAAAGAAAGTAAAGAAGCTAGAATACAAAGAGAGGACAAAGAGTATATTAAAGCTACTAAGAAGGCAAAGAGACGAGACAATTTCAAGGAGTTAAATCCAAAATTACAGGTATATTGCAAGAAATTAAAATTCTTTGGTGCTCATACAATGCTCATTGATTTTTATACATTTTTTTTTCTTTTAAAGGTTCTCTTATTTATTGTGGTATTAAATTTTTTTATATAGTTTTCAATAAAAATAAAAAAATAAAAAAATAAAAAATAAAAAATAAAAAAATAAAAAAAATTAAAATTAAAAATTAAAAATAAAATTAAAAAATATATATATATATATATAATATCGTAGGGATCAAAGATGTGGTGTTTTTTTATGTCACAGATGATGTCTTTTTATAGCTTTTAGGAAGTGTTTTCTTTAAATCGTACATGGTTATATTTGTTTTTTGGAAGATTTAAAAAATACATTCTTGAAAGATAATTGTGTACATGATTTCTTATTAATGTAGTAATAACTCAATGCATGATATGCAGGAGCTTTTGTTGTTCAAAGATAGCAAAACTCTAAAGACCTTGAAGATAAGTACCCAAATTGTATTCCCAACAAATTTTTTCGTATTAACCATGGCACAATTGCTATTCAAGACAAGGATTCTAAGGACATTGTATTTGTCGTTAAATGCTATCCTTTTCAAGAAATGCCACTTGAGGAGTATGAGGAATATCAAAAAATAACTTTAACGCTCATTAGTATGAAGAGGGGCACCAGTTTAGTAAAATCGAATTATGCGCAAAAGACTGGTGATATGTATGCACTCGATTGGAGACCAGGTGAGTTTTTCAAATATGATTCTCCATGTACATGTTTCTATAGTTGCATACATGTTTTTTATATTATACACAATAGTCTTGGCTTATTATATATATTTCATTAGGTTTTTTGACAAGTAATAAATTTGTTTTTTGTTTTTTATAGGTTCAAATAAAGGCTTCACTTTTGGGCGTTATGTTCTAGACAAGAAGATGCAAGGTTCCGTTTCAAACTTGCAAAAGTGGAAAGTGCAACAAGCCGACATATCAAAGATATCTTATATTTACGGGAAGAGATTTTACAGTCTAGTGCCATCTCTTTTTCAGCAGATGAAAGTGGAAGCAGTGGTGAGGAAAGTACCAAGTTTATCCGCCACATAATTCAAAAGCTTGCAATTACAAGAAGGTGTGTTTTGTAGTAATTTGACGTGTACTATGAATGACTTTAGCAATGCATATAATTGAGATCGAGATTACAACACATATGCTTTTAGCATCTGGACTCCGATATACTTTGACACTAGAGGTCTATTGCACAAAGACAATGGTTTGAAGAGTGAAGGAGGAGAATTTATACTTGGGAGTTATAATGTGTGCGTGGATTTCAACGGCTGTGATGGAATTGTTGAAATAATATAGCGTAGTAAATTAGATTTCCACTGCACTAGACCATCTAAAATGAGTTCACAAGGATTGGGACATCCGTACAAAATAGTGATGCTTTGGTTAAGAGAGTTCAAAAATTGATTCAGTTACATATGATGGGTTAAGACGTGCAGAAAAGAATTTGAGGTGTTGAAGAAATAGTGTTGTCCAAAATGGAGAAAGCTAAGTAGTTCTTTGTACGAGATTATGATTTCAGTAGAAGCATTTGTAGGAGAGCAGTTTGAACAATTGCTGTGAAAGCTAATGCGGCTGGAAGGGGGCACGGGGCCCTATCACATACAAAACGAAAGACAATTACAATAAAGACACAGGGGCATTAAAATGCCACACCCCAAGTCCCGGGTGACAAAATACCGGAGACCAAAGCCTAACAAACTGATTCCAAATAGCATCGAGTTTTTCCTTGTTTTTAAATCTAACAGCGAAGTCTTTCTTGATAGACATCCCTGAATGCACAGTAGACATCCAAGCCGAATTCATCACTCTACAAGAGCTAAAAACCTGCCTATTATATCTAACCCTACAACGTTCAACCCAAATGTGCCAAACAATGAAGGATCTGAAGATATTCCAAGGCTGAAAATCATAAACATCTTATAACTGCTAACCCATCCTGATCTATCCACAATGGCCTCTTGGAAGCTGTTGATTTTAGGAATACTGTTGTTGCAACAAAACCTATTAAATTTATCCCACAAATCTTTGGCGAATTTACACTCCCAAAAAAGATGTGAAGCTATCTCCATGTTGTGCCCACAACTTGGACAGCCATAATCAGCTCCCGGGATTCGCCAAGATAGCCATTCCCCCGTAACTACTCCTCTGTTCCAGATTTGCCATAACAGTATGGCAAGCTTCTTGGGTCTCGAGGTATGCCATAAAAGTCTATATGCTTTTCTCATGTACTCCTCCGAGAATCCCACTTTGATCAATTCTTGCATACCAACCGGACAGTCCTTCACCTTTTTCTGTCCTTCTCTATAACCCCTTATGACTGTATATCCAAATAATGGAACAGTGTTAAGATTGCTTAACTTCCCCCATTTCCATTCCCCAGAATCCTAGGGCAAGTCCTTAATATAAAAATTCCGAAAGTGCCATACCGATTCTGGTGCCAGCGGCGGGAACTCAGGATCACACTCATAGAACGATCTTCTCCCTACATCCCATCTGACCACCCTAATTGGCTAGAATGTGTCCTCCGGTAGTTGGACCTGATCCAGAGTTTGTATTAATCTCTCCGACCCATCTATTTTCTTGTAACTTGCAACTACCTTTGTCCCCTCCTCTCCATCTTTAAGATAAAAAATTCCGCCATCATTCTCCGCTTGTATCCAGGTAGTTGCTTTCTTCTTAGGATGAACTCTCGGCTCCCATGGTATATGAGAGATCACCATCCTCCTGTGTGAAATTCTTTTTTCTATAACCGCTCCTGTCCTTGGCAACAGTTGCTGTATAGCACTAGCCGACTTTCAATCTCCAACTATTACGTCCCATAAGTTTTGCACCATGCTTATCTCTGCCTTGGCCCAGAGATGTAATCCTCTGTTTGGACCCCTCCCAAGCGGGGTGTCCTCTACTTCCAATATCATGAGGTTGCCAAACAATGGTTGTTTCAGTATTTCACTGATTATCTCCGGTTCCTTTTGTATAAGGTTACCCCAGATTGTTATAAAGGCCTTTATGCAGGCTGATACCAACGGGGAATGATTCTCCCTCTTTAAACCTTTACTAAAGAACAGCCAGGTGTGTGCTTTATATCATTTTGCATCCCCCAATGGCCGACCTTGCTCTATCTTGTGTGTCATTAAGATTTTCCCGGGTTCTCCTCCCGGCGCTAAACTTCTAACCACTAATTTCACCAGCAGTGCCTGTGACTGAATGAATGGGTCGATTAACCCCAGTCTTCCTTCTTCTACAGGTAATATACATGTCGACCACCTCACCCTTTTTGCAGTCCTACCCTCTTCTCTACCGGTCCATAAGTACTGCATTATCAAAGCCCTTAATTTATCGCTAACCCTCTGCGAAATCCCACAGCAAGCGGCGAGGTACTAGCAAGTCGCTAACAAGACTTGGTTACAGATGAGGACCCTCCCAACTTGTGAAACTGTCTTAGCAGCCTACGATTGAAGTTTACTCTTAATTGACTCAAGGAGAGGAGCTGTGTTCGCATCCTGTGGTAAATGAAAGCCTACTAGAAGCCCTAAGTACCTAACACCGATTCCTTCTGGGATCCATTTGAGACCTAGTGACTCCCCCCATTGAAAGTCTCTGGGTTTTTTTGACACCCAGATAACACTGGTTTTATTCCAGTTTACTTTCGAACCCGAAGCTAAGCAGAAAAGATTCAGCACCTTTGCTGCCCTATTAAGGTTCTGAACTGTCCCCTGTAGATATAACGTGGCGTCATCCACAAAAGAGGCATCCGTGGTGCTTCTACTGTTTGGAAGTCTGAACCCCTGTATCCCGTGTCTAGGGTCTTCTAACATAAACCCCAGCGTGTCAAAAACAACTATAAAAAGAAAAGGAGCGAGAGGGCAACCTTGCCTCACCGATCTCTCCAGATTGAAATCTATTCCTACCTGCCCATTAACTAATACTGACGATGAAGGAATATTATACAGAGACATCATTCCCTTGATAAACTCGGGATGAAACCCTCTCTTTTCCAAGACCTCTCTCATGAAGGACCACGAAATTCTATCGTAGGCTTTTTCAAAATTTAGCATAAGCAAGATCAAATTTTGCCCTGATTCCTCTGTATAATACATGGACTCTTGTGCTAGGAAAATATTATTTATAATACTTCTCCCTCTAACAAAACCTGTTTGATTCGGTCTGACAATTTCAGGCAAAATCAACTGAAGCCTCCCAGCCAGAATTTTTGCTATTAGTTTGTAAAATATATTTAACAGCGTTATCGGTCTGTAATTACTAATCAACAAGGAGTCTCCTCCTTTGGACAACAAGGTAATTATACCTTTGTTGTTCTCCTTGGAGAGCGCTCCCTTGTCCATAACCTTTTGTACTACTAGAAGAAGATTTGCTTCAAGTTCCTCCGAACAGCTTTTGTAGAGGTCTGGTGGAATCCCATCCCCCCCGGTTGCATGACCAGCTGAAAGATCTGTGATTGCTGCTCACAACTCTGAAAGCATCACCTTACCTACCAGCATTTGGTTCTGCATTCTTGAGATGTCCCTAGGAACATTCATGAGAACTTTCCTCCTAACCTCATACACTTCCTGAGAATCTGTTTCTTCGGAATAAAGCCTCTTGTAAAAATCTGTAACTGCTTCAATCTTCTCTGTCTGTTCCATTACCGTCCTACCCTGTACGGAAAGCTGAGCAATGTTCAGCTTTTTGTTTGAATTTTTAAAGGCATTAAAAAATTCCTTCGTAAATCTCTCCCCCTTCCGTAGCCATTTTGACGACACCCTATGATATTGCTCCTCCAGAGCATCTAGAGTAATCTCATGGAGTTGGGATCTGGCTTGATTCAACTTCATCGCTCCCTCTGATGACCATGGGTCCACCTGTAGTCTTTCCTCCGCCTCTCTAATGTGCCTGCAGGCTCTATTTTCAATTGAAAATCTCAGGATCTTTTCCTCTTTTTGTATCTTCACCGCGTCTTCTCTTACTTTCACCTATGCATTTCTCACCCACTGCATCCACGATTCCCCATCTGGTTTTGCTAAATCCCCTCGCCAGGCCTTCCCTAGTCGATCTCTGGCAGCTTTCTTTAGCAACGTACTTGGTTTGAATGCTCCCTATCTCTTCTCCGGTGTGCCTTGTGCAAATAGCTTCAACTGGACCGGTCCATGATCTGAAATTTTGGACAGCAGATGGATGGTTAAATTCCCACCCTGACCACATAAGCTGCTGGACAGGTATATCCTATCTATGCAAGCTCCTCTATGATCCTTCTCCATCCGGTTATTATCCCAAGTATACCGCAAGTCTGAGGTGTGCTTGATAAAATCTGACCCCCAAACGTCCTCAAGCCCATAATGATTTAGGAGCCTTTCCCACGCCGACATTTCTCTCTTGTTTGGTGTCGTACACTTATTCGAGCTGCCTATCCTGTCTATGTCCCTTTCCACCATATTAAAATCCTCGACTAGTATGTAGCCGTCCCCTGGCACATTTGCATCCACCAACTTATTCCACAACATGACTCTATCTGTCGATGCTATAGGAGCGTACACATTGATTAGTGTAATGACTACTGTTGAATTCGATTGAAGTGTAACATATTGTGCCCTACCGTCTATGAGCACACCTTGTTGCTTGATCTTCCCCGCATGCTGTTTGGCAACTAGTATCGCCGTCCCTGCTTTCCAACGCGTTGACGCTCCTGCCTCCTGAATTGTAGGATTCCACAACCTACATCCTTCAGCAAAAGGCATGCTGTGACATCTATTCTTGCATTTCTCTTCTGGGAGCCAATGTTCTTGTAAGAAAATTATATCAGGAACCTCCGTCATCCTTTCGAAGATCCTTCTGATGTGAACTTATTTTTGAGAACCACGAGTGCCGACCTCCACACCCCTTATGTTTAGGGTCGCTAACGTAAGTTGTATGTCCATTAAGCTCGCTTGTGTATTGGCCCTTCTAGGTTGACTGTGGCTGAATCTGAGGCTATATCCAATAAAATCGAAAGGATCTCCTCTCTCTTCTTCAGACGTTTCGGTTTCGGTCTAGGAGATATTTGTTGGCCTGGTTCCCAATCCTCCGCCAATTCCTGAAATGTTTGCATTCCTGCCCAACTCTGAAGGAGCGCGTTGATTTTGGAGCGGCCTGAGCTGTGTTCTAAGTCGGAGAGGTCTGAAATGTTGACCCACTGAAGAGATATTCCTTTCAGGATCCGTGACTTTCCGGTGACCTTTATGCACGCCAATATTGTCAATTCATGAGCGTCACCTTTCTTATCCCATCTCAACAGCCACTGTACTGTGTCCCATTTTGAAAGCTTTGGGGGCTTCTTGACATTACTACGGACATACTCTCGAAGAGCTATAAGTATAATATCCTGTATTGATTCCTGGCAGCAGTCACCTTCTCTAAATTCCGCTAGCAAAGAACCAGGTAAACTGGTTTTACAGGCCTCCTCCGAGTCCAGTAATACCACTAGATTTTCCAAAGTCTCTTTCCATATTGCTGACCAGATGGACATATACCTCTCACCTGATTTTGGGAGATTACATGGTGTAATGTTGAAAGCCCTTTATAATTCACTTTCTGGCCACGAATCCCACCACAGATTTGATAGATCCGTGAGATGGTTGGAGGATCTCTCCTTCCTTTGTGTCCAGAATCTGCCCTTCAAGGATGATGTTGTAGTTTCCTCCACTTGTTTTTTGGCTTCAAAAACCGAACCCAGGGGTGGAAAATCTCCTTCTTTCCATTGACCGCTGGAGAAAAATGGATTTTCTGCTGTATGCGATTTGCTCTGCTCCATTGCCCTGCTACCTTCTTGACTGTAGGCATCATTTGGCTGGATCTCTACCGCTTTTCCGGCCTGCAGAGATACACTGCATGCCCTGAGCTCCTTCCTCCATTGATCCCAAACTGGATCATGTGGGGTTGGATGGACCATACCTAAGCTCTTCGTCGTGCAATTGGCTTCAGCGACTTCCGTCTGAGCTGCACTTTCTTTTGTTGGCCCATCTATCTTCCTGCCCTATGTAAGGTCTAGAGTGCTGCTCAATTTGAACAATTGAGATGAAGGTCAATGAGTTTATAAAATACTTTAACAAGCAGACTTCTATCTTTTGGAAATGTATCTACCATTCTACCTTTGTTATGAAACAATGATATTGATATTTGCATTCTTCAATTTCAACCTTAAATTTTTTTTCTATGTTTTTGTTGATTATATATGGAAATTTATGTGCACATGTTTTTTTTTCAATGATTATTTTATGATTGTTGTAAAAGAGTTACAATTATAATTGCATGTAGATATATTGTAAGGATCTACATACTAAGAATAGAAGAGAATTTTGTAGATCGAATTTGGTCAAAGAAAATGTTGGTATAGAGGTTTAGAAGATGTTGAATTCATGATTACAAAAGAAGAATTTTTTTTTCTATTATTCAGATTCAAAATAGGCCTACATATATTGATTGCCTTATTGGTATATAGAGAATGATGATGATGATAATATTCGAATGTGAAGTCCTATAATTGTTAAGCTTCAAAAGTGATATCCCATAGTGGTTAAACTATAATTGTTTTGATTGTTTGAAGAGAAAATTTTGCATAGTATAAGTAGTAATAACTATTACAAGTATTTTGACAATATTCTGGAATTAGTGTAGATTTTATTCAATTTACAAGTAGTAATTGAGGTATGTACCACTCTTGTCCTTTGTTCTTTTTGACATAGATTTTATATATTTAGTAAAAAAGTTCTCTTGGTCTAAAGCTATATTTAAATGAGATGAGAGAGAATATTTCATTTTCTAGATTGTGAATGTAGAACTTGGATGCTGAAGATGCATTTTATAGAGAGCATGTTGACATATTTTATTGAAAAAATTCATTATATAGTATCGTCCAACAAAAGAAGTTAAGAAGGACTTCAAATAATAATTTATGATTTAGTATACAAAGAACATACTCTGTACATTGGATGCTTGCTAGTTTAGACTAGAATTTTAATATTTTTTTCCTATAACTTGGAAAATAGATTCTATTGTTTTATGTTTGAGGGCATATATTGAAAATCTTGTTGGTTTGATTCGTTATCATGTCTAAACTATTCTATGCAAACTTTTGTTGTAGCTATGAAATGTGGATTGGTTGAAAATATAGGATTTCTTAGAAATCTATTAGCTATTTTAAGTTTGATTATTTATTTTATTGGTGAAGCTTTGAGGTTATTATAGAGGCATTCTAGAAGTTAAAATGATGGTGCCAATAATGCAATGGAAAAACATGTAGACAATTTCAAGCAATACACTATAGGTCATCAAACTTCATGGTATACATTAAGATTGGGTAATTTTTTAATTAAGAAAAGGTCAATACTTAATGCATTGTTGTAGGACTTTTTAAGGACATGTACCTAAATTTCATAACTTCTCGGCGGTGCCGTCTAGTTCCACAGGCTATTGATAGTTTGTGATGTCCTGCCTCTTATTTTTTCTATAGACTATGCTATGCGGATATACGATTGACAACGCAGAATTGCTTGAGGATGTCCAGAATAGCGCGCTTACTAAGGAGAATAGGAAATGTTGAAGGAGTACTTTCTATTATAGAGGGAGAGAAATAGGGATTCATTGATGATGTTCTGAAGACAATTTGCTCACTATCGGACCAAGTGGCAAGAACTACAAGCATAGGGAGAGAAAAAGGTAAAACCAAGAGAGAAGTACCTCTGACGACGGCAAAAGTGAAAACATGGAAGAGTAGAAGTCTTTTTTCAATGAAGATAGTGACTATGAAGATTACAACAACAAGGATGTCGACGGAGTACTAGAAGAATCAGCATTAGAAGAATTATTACCAATGAGAACGTTAATTCTAAATTTTTTTAGGTTTCAATTATAGTAGCAATAGAAGAACTATATTTAATCTTATAATGGTGACACTATTGATGTTGTCCTAGTTAACAACAATAGTTCTGTTGATGCTAAGGCTTCATCATAGTCAAATGCTAGTGAAAAGCAAGCAAGGAAGATGCATTTGGGATTTGAGACATCATTACAATTTACAAAAAAGAGTTGTGGACAGAGGATGATAAGATTATGCCATTGTCCACCAAGAATTTGAGAAAAGTTGTGAGTTGTAAACCATCAATCATTTTCAAATACGGTAGTTTGTATTCCAATAAAATATATTTGCAATGGATGCATAAATATTGATTGTGTCAAAAAAAACTTAGAATACATGTCTTGTGCCTTTGTAGTTGTTGATTTCAAATGTCTTGTTTGTTATTGATGTTGTTTGCCTATTGATGTGTTCTTCCTTAGAGGATGTAGACAAACTTCCTAATTTTATTGAGGTACTCATAATGTATATTTGTATTTGCTATTGTCACAAAATATGTATTCATGGATTGAAGTTTAGTTGCACTATGAGCCATATAATATTATAATATTGAACTTCTAGATTTGTATGTATAGAAGGTTTTATAGTCATTTACTGATGGACTAAAATGTAAATGTAACGATGTAGATGCGAGGAACAAAAACTTCAAATACTGTTGACAAGGTATGTTTTACATGGCTATATTATGGAATGAAGGGGATGGTAGTTTCCTACCATGCAGGTTTCTGTAGCCTTATGAGTTTTTATGTGTGGTATGAAATTAAAATATGTTGAATATACTCATTAGTCCAATTTGTGACTTATTCATGCATTGTACTCAAAAGCAGGGCGTTGAAAATGAAAAAGGTGGTAGAAAACAACAAGAAGAATTTGTTCATTGAAAAAAACCTACTGCTTCAGAGGGACAACAAAAAAGTGCCAATAGGACACACTACACATCCCAAGAGGGAAAAAAAAAACACTACCCATGTCTTCAAAGTCCACCAACTTACAATCAACCAATATTTCTATAGCAACATTTGTTTCAGCAGGAGAAGGACGTGTGAATGGTGTACCTAGGTTTGTTGAGAAAGAAGGACGACAGTCAATCACCTCAACACCCGTAGTGCATGGTGATGGCGACAAGTTTGCAAGTAGATCTCAAAGTAAAAAGCACATGGAAATATACAATTTTGTTATGACTATAAATAATTGATTTTATTTTTGAATTTTATCAGTGTAGTAGAGGACAATTAGCAGAATTGATGATTAAACTAAAAGAATGACAATGGCAAAATAAGTACATGATTTAAATGGGAAGAAAAACAACACATTCAAGATAGTCATCAGAGCTATCATTGTTACCATATATAGATGAAGGAACAATGTCCTTTTTTTTAAAGAAAGGCCCTACATCAAAAACCATATTCAACTAAAATGTATGTCAATTTTGTTGTCACCATTGAATTTTTAAGCAAAATACAAAGAATTATACCCTCTCACGAACTTCTATAGTTGTATATGTTCATTTTGAGGTTGCTTTGATGTTCTTGCTATTGAATATTATAGATCATCTCATCAGGAATGCATCAATGGAAAGAAGTGCTTATGTATATGGTGGAAGAGAAGCGGTGACAAGTAGAGAGTATTCTTCAAAAGGTTAGATGCCAATTTTCATACAAACTACACCTCGAAAAAATTTCAATCACAACAAAGAACATCAATTATCCCTTTTGCAGGGTTCACAAAATAAACAGGAAGTTCTCAGTGAATATAGTCCGATTTTGGCACATGCAAGGAGGATGCCATCATCTTCTCAACAAAAATGTCTTGAAAAACAAGATGGTCGTCAAAAATATGCAAAGGCATTGATTGTACAAGATGAAGAAGATGTAAGTTGTCTTAAAATTATCTAGTTCATACAATCTAGAAATCGTGTGGTAGACATAATTTATTCATGTAGGCAATCATTTTTGTGACTTTAAATTTGAAGGATATAGCCATACTATTTGTTTCCTAAACACTTTTTGACCATACTAGAAATGGTAATAGAGGGTTCTAACCTTTGCAAACGAGGACGTTTAGAGCAAGCATGAGGATGAAGATGTGGAGGATATACTTCAAAATTATAGAACAAAAGGAGAATTTGAAACACATGCAGTTGACTTCTATGATGAGGACCTATATGAAAATGGTATGATAGACAATGATCACGAAAAAGACGCGTATGACCTAGCTCAAAAACCACATATCAATGATGCAGATGAAGACAAGGATGTTGAAGAGTTATTATATGCAACTCCAGCAGAAAGGAAAAAAGAGAGGAGGCAAGAAAGAGCTTGGCTTGAAAAAGAAGGCAACAAACGGCAAAAGGAAGGTTTACCAAGGAATTTTCTTCTAGTGGATGAGTTCACAAAGCAACCTTATGGTGTGGGAGTGGGGAATTGGAAAAAGGAATTGATGTTGTTGTCTAGAGATTTGGATCCATCGATTGAAAACATCAATAGGCAACCAGAAGGAGGTGTTGCACAAATAGTACAATGGATTCAATATACATGGGAGTATAGTTCCTCAGTAAAGCATGAATACGTGAAGGAAGTAATAGCCCGGGGAGTCACATTGAGGCGTGCTGATTTGTGGAAGAAAATATGTAATAGAGAGCCGAAACCAAGTGAAATTTCTGATTGAGCATGATGAACACTAAAGAAACAATTGGACAATCCAACATCAATAAGGAAGTTTGAAAAATGTCGAAGAGCTAATGCAAGTAGGACGAATTTTGGTAGAACAGGGCCTTCAGGTGAGGTTGGAGTATGTCAAAGGCTGAGGAGGATTCTACGGAGGTCACCAGATTCAGAAGAAATCAGGTTTGAGATGGCTCGTAACAAAGATTATGGTGGAAGTCATCAAAGAAAAATGAGAATTCAAATGTCATGCATGGAAGTGGGGGTCAACAGCTATTATCCATGGATGTAGCAGGGATGAGTCTATCAATTGATAATTTGCAAGACAAGAGAAATATGGGAAATCAATATAAGGAGCCTACGGAGAATAGAAACAACGAAATGAATGTGGAAGACCAAGTACTTCAAGAAAAGGAAGGAAAGGTGGTAAAAGAAACCGTTTCTTCAATGTCGTTTGAACAAATTTTTTAGCATCCATTAGTAGTTATGATGATGCGACGGCTAGAAGCATTAAAAGGTAAACAAACTAAATCTCTATTGGAGGATCAACATCAATCTGCTGAAGACGTTTCCAATGCACGTGTGAGAGTTCAAGGGACGAAAGAAAAACACATTTCGCAGCAATCATAAGTAAGTTTTCAAGAAACGAGGAAAGCATAAAGATTGCTAGTGAAGTGGTGGAATATGGTGAAAAATACTTAAAAACTATTAAGTTGTAATGTTTCATGGAATGTTGAAGGTTAAGCAAGATAGTAGAATTTATTCTAATTAATCATTTCAACTTCTGCAGGGTTTTCGATGAGTTTTGGAATCAGACAGAACTACAAAAAGTTCCATATCAGAGAGGCAAAAGAAGAAAGTGAAACATAGATGATCAACTGACAATAATGTTGGGGCTTTTATGATAATTCTACAGCAACCATCATAATTTACTATGACATGTGTACTAGGTGTCGTGGTTGAAACAAAAATTTGTTAAATTGATGTCTATGATGTTTTGGTTAGGTTTGTATGGTATAGTGTAACAACAACGTGTGAGAGTAGAGATTGTGCAAGGAATCATATCATGTTTTCTAGTACGAGCTATTACAGTGCAATATAGTGTCTGATTTTGATATTGACACTAATTTGAAAACACAGTTGTTATTGATGAGTAGGCTATGCAAAGGCATTGTAGTTTTCCACTCTCAAGAATTGAAGTTGACAAAATTTATATTCAAATTGACACAACTAATGACAAAATTTTGTCAACTAATTGGCCAAATCAAGACATTCCCACTGACAAAGCAATTGACAAATTTTTGTTAATTTGTTGTCAATAAAGACATAGATATCCTTGTAGTGAACTTTGTGAAGGTGCTTTTGATGCAAAAGCTTTAAAAGTGTATTGAAATGTAAAGACACATTTAGTAAGAGCTAAAAAATCCAATGCTAGTAGTCACTAGACCAATTTTGAAGCCTCTTACATTAAGGTCTGCTAGTCAATCAAAGTGTATTTCTGATTTTAACTGAATTGCTGCTATAATTTTTAGTTTTCAATCAACTAATAATAGCAAGGGATGTTGTCTAATTTGAAAACACTACTAGAAAATTTTGTTTTTCTGTTGTTTTGGTCGCGTTGATCTGGTCAAAATCTGATAGAAATTTGTTGATTTTAACAAATTTTTGTTAGATTTTGACTGGATCAACATGACCAAAACAATAGAAAAACTAAATTTTCTAGTAGTGAAAGTACATGGAATTAGCTAATAAAATGGCTAAAATGTTGTAGACTATTCCAAGCAATTTGGGTTGGCTTGAGATTATGTGTTGAAATAATATTTGCAAAGGATTATTTGGTTTAGAAATTCTATGAATGTATTGGGGACTACCAGCTGTCGCATGCTTAGAACAGAGATTGAAATGATTCTTTGGCACCTCTTTTCCAAAGATTTATACAAGTTTAATCTTGTAGCAATTTGATGACAGTGATTGTAAAGTGATGGACTTCTATCAGGTATATGGAGTGTATGTAAGGTCAAGATGAAGCAACTACAAATACTTTTGAGAAGATAATATTGTTTGGTGATATTAAGACTAATTTTTTCTAAGTAATGTTGTAGCAATTTGTAAGAGTTAAAATGTGTTCCAGGCTAGTGTAATTGTGAGGCACTTCTTTCGTTAGGAATACATCCAAAAGATATCAAGGATTTGGCTTCAATGTTCTAAATCGTTTCTAGAGGGCATTCAACTATTCAAAGATTAGAAACCAACCCATACTTATGTATTTGTGGTATACATTTTGATGAACAAATATCATATGTAGGATTGTATTTAGTATGCTAGTTGGATTATATTTGCTATGATTGTCAGTCCACTACTAGAAAATTTTGTTTTTCTATTATTTTGGTCGCGTTGATCTGGTCAAAATCTGACAAAAATCTGTTGAAACCAACAGATTTCTGTCAGATTTTGACCAGATCAACGCGACCAAAACAACAGAATTTTTTTTTTTCTAGTAGTGGTCATTATTGATTGTCATCGTCATGCCACCATGGATGTACAAGTCCGATTAGACTTGTACTAAGTATGGTTCTAGAATTCATTGATCATAAATGAAGACTGTACTTCTACTATTCATTTCAGAGCGCCAACCTAAGAGTACAATGTACACATATAGTAATGGATAGTAATTAGTAAATTGTGTTCTATTCATTCTAACAACATCTAGAAGGATTACATTCATTGCATTGTTCATGGTGTCAGTTCAGTTCCAATCCAAATAATGTCTTTGACATAGTTTAGTATAATATGTAGACTTTAAGAACATTGTTATTTGATTTAGCTTCTTCCATTAATTCGGATTGTCTTAGCTTAGGAAGCACATTAGTGATACATTATTGTACTTATGCAGAGGAGTGCATTGAGTGTTAACATGACAATCACTTTGATGGCAATTGTAAGAGCAGCTAGAGAGTGGGTTCCAATTTCATTCTCAGTTGGTGACTTGGGATATGTTGTTGTAAGTTTGTCTCGATTGAGTACTCGTTTTCTTCTTACAAAGAACTCGTTAGATATTAATGAAGAAGTATTTGACAGTTCAAGTGGTGACTTGATGTATACAGTAGGTCAAGAGCCCGTTGTCTCGAGCCATGTTAGGCAATGGCATCTGCGTGTAGGTAGGTATTTAGTGTATGGTTTACTTCAATCCAATGTAGGAACATCCGCTCTAGAAGGTATTTCTAGAGTATCTAGCACTAGCACTTTCCAGACAGCACTGCTCAATATTATGAAAATCAAGCTTGGTGTAGAAGTCATTGCCATTGAAAGTAATGATTCTAATGGTTCTTCACCACCATACAAACTTTTGAAACCTATTTCATGTTTCCAATTCAAGGGCCTTTCACATCCTTTTTGCCTTCTTTAGCCTCAGTGACACTATCCTCATCTTCTTGCGTGCCCTCTATTGTTCTATATTTATAAAAGTTGTGCCATACTAAAGGCTCTAAGAACTTGTTTAAGAAGGCCAATTGGGACTTAATTAGAATTTGTGTGGTGCAATTTGTTCCACCTTCATGTAATGGTGACGTGATTTTTAAATTATCTCCACTTGAAGATCACTTGATTTCTGACTATCAAACTAAACTTCTCACTAGAATGGAGAAATGCTACAATGGTCACGTCTAGTCAAATCTTCATACATTGAATATCAAGAATAGAGATGGTTTGACATTTCGTTTATCATCTTGTATGGGGCATCTTCGCTGTGACAATCCAACTTGTAACTACCTCACTCGTCAACACCATATAGCCCTCATCAACGAGATTGAATGGGATGGTTGTTCTCCTATTCCATTTGAGGTTCTTGCTATTCCTCCACGGCTCCATATAATTCAACTATCGCATGCAAGATGTGCTCTACTATTCTATTCTGTATTAGTAGTTGTTCTGCCAAAATCTACTATGTAATTGTGTTCAAGGACATGACTCGAGCTTGTATTCATTTTGGTACTCACAATCATCCTGTGAAAGATAGTGACTGTTAAGCATCCAAAAAAAAACTCGATCTTTGATTTCGGACCAAGTTGAGCGGAATCCATCTGAAACAAATTCTGCTATTGTCTTGGAGGCAAGCAAGGAGTTCATTGGAGAGATGCTTCTTTGACTTGAAGGAGTACCGCCTATCCAATTAGAAGTACATGAACTCATGCCGATTCTTGAGAAATACAAATTCATCAGCTCACCAAGTATTTGAAATGAAGTCACAACATTCAAGTACTTTCGCCATTTTGGAGTTATGGATAGCATCTCAAAGCTCCGTGGTTGTAGCAATTGGACTTTTATACAAGAGAACAAATTTCCTGGACAGGAATTTGATTCTGACAAAGTGTTTATCTTCAAAATATCAGAGATCGATCCTGGTAATGGCATGGACTTGGTAATGCGCATACAACTTGGTGGTAACCTAGAAGAAGTTTGGATCATGTTTGATCATGTTAGACAAGTGAAGCATTGGACAACAATTGCATGTCATATTTATGACACGAGCTACTGCCGTATCATGACTATTGTGGTATGTGATATGCAATCAAAAGATGTAGTTGCCCAATGCGACTTCTAAAAAAACTTAAACATTGTGATGGATAGATATGGACTTACATTGCCTTACTTTAAGGGCTTCATAGCTAATTCGGTACAAACAAATTGGATTGCAGTGCAAATGGTTTATGGAAATGGTGACTCAACCGAACCCATGCCCAATCAAGAACATACATGTTTATTTCACTGGACTCAGGTGATGGAAAAATACACAAAAGCAAACATTTGTGGTGACCTTCAAGATCAACATCAAAAATTGTACAAACAATATAAAGGTGTTAATTCCTTAACAAAGTCAAAAATTAGGTTTCATGCAATTCAAACGTAGTGGCATTCTTCTAGAGCTACAACTGAGGAGGGTCTTAGGCGCTTGGAATTATAGTTAGCGTTTTGGTACTTTCAATATAGACAGTAGGGATCATTCATGGACATTGTAAGATTCTTGAATCCCATATGTGTAGTTGGTACTTTATGTTTTCAAAGCTACATTTTAGTCTTTTATTGTTTCTTTTGGCCTTATTAATCATGCATTTTAGAAATACTTGCTCTCTTCAATTTGATGAGTTCCTCATATAAGAACTCTAAACTTAAATTGTCAACTACTAAAACTTTGATACTTCTTTTTTTAGTAATCCTGACCTGTGTTCTGTAGAACAAGGACTGTTTGAAGATGAACTTACATAGGTTCCTACTTGCAACCTTGTTGAGATGGTCCATAATAAGTGGATGCAGCAGTTTGAAAAATGAGGGTTTGATTTGTACGTGGCCACTGTGAATGACTGCGTTCACACTTTTATGTAGATGGTTAGATATTACCAGTTTTTGAAAGGTGAGAACCCGGAAAATGGTCCAAGAAAAAAAGAACTACTGCTTCGTGTAGCATAGAGTATGCCCAACATACAAGTAATCCAAAAGAATTGAATGATGCTATAGCATCTGTACTAGGTCTTAGAGAGTGTTGTACTAAAGAGCCTCATTTTGAAGGCAAAGAAGTTTTTGGATTTGAGAAGCAAATGTCCAACCTTCCACCTAGTTCTAAACATGATTCACACTACCCTGACAAAGTAAATTTTTTCCGCCCCTGTATAGGAATAAGGGCTACTACAACACCTGCATCAATTATTTGCTTGGACGAAATTGTCGAAGAAGTGTGGCCATTTGTCGATGAAGACAATACAAAGTTATTGGAGTCATGTAATCCAATGTCAGTTGATACAATAGTTTCAACCTCTCAAGTGAAAAGTATTCAAGAAACTAATTTTGACAAGTCTCAATGGCATATGCCCGGTTGAATAAAACATCTTTCAAGGCGTGTTTTGTACTGCAATCCATTACAAGGAAGAAGTGCGTTGCGAAGATGGTGCAAGACAATAGAGCCACCGCTGCACCTACATACACCAAAAGCATGGACAATTACAAGAAGAATAGAATTGAGAAGATGCAATTTTTCTTCTACAACAATGACATTTCGTATTGCGTGAAAGGTTCATGACAAAAATGGATTCTCTCTAAACCAGAAATGCCAGACATTTGGCTAGTGAAAGTTGAAACTAATTTAACACCGAAAGAGATTTTGGATCTTTAAAATGCGGGGTTTTGTCTTCTACAACGTATTGAAATCTCCCCTTGTAGGTGTTAGGGACGAACTAGAACAGAACGAGACAGAATGGAAAGGAAGTCTCCAAAAGACACAAAAGAAGAATTTATTCAAGATGCAGATGTATTACAGACAATAAAAGTACAGAAGACTGATTTAGAGTTCGAATAGAGACTAGGCGCTATGAACTAGAGGTCGAAAGGAGTTGTCGAGACTGAGGAGCTTCTCAGTCTCGACTGCTACTTATACTAGAAGATATCAAGCTTCTTCCACAAGCTTTTAAAAGCTTGGAAGCTTCTTCAGCTACTTCTATCTAAAAGGAAGCTTCTTGAGGAGCTTCCACGAGCTTCCAGAAGGTTCTACCAGCTTCCACGAGCTTCCAGAAGGTTCCACGAAGTACAACTATACATTGAATGATTTTCTAAATTTGTGAATTGACCATAACTTGTTATGGTGCACAATCCATTTCAAATGAGCACCACTTCATTTTCACATTTTGGCACTATAGGGGGGTAGCTTCCCGTGCATTAAAGATGAATATTGATTATCTACGGTGTAGTTGCTAACATTGTTGTAGCACATAATGATTGGCTGCAGGCTTGTCAATATTGCAACCAGGCCTTAGTCATAAACCAAAGACCTATATGACTACGACTGGTTGAATCCAATCTTCAAGTATAGAAGAAGTGGTAATTTGTTTTAAAAAATAAAATTTAAAGCGAATATGGAATTGCCCTAAACACTGTATTTGTGCATGTGCAAATTTGTTCAGCCAATATATCAACATTTTTGATATGCTAAAGTGCTTAAGTGGTCAAAAATGGATTGCCTCCCACATGCATTCTCACTCTATTGCATAAAAATATTAAGCTAATCCTACACATTACAATTACAATTATTTAGAAATTAGAGCTCCAACGTTCAAGTGACCATTGAAGCACTTTAGCATAAGTACATCAGTATACAATAGAATATAAAAATTTACATCCAACGATAAGTAGTTTCTATGAAGCTTAGACTTGAAATCCTACACCCTAAATCTTGAACCCCAAAAAATTTTAAAGGACATATAGTAAACACAAACCAAAGTCAATAGACAATGTTCAATACCATATTTCCTTGCAATCCTAATTGTATGCCCTTATTTAAGCCTAAAAGGATAAGCTTGAGGTCTTAGATCCATAAGTATACCGTAGTATTAGATAATGGTTATAGGTTTATAATCACACCATAAATCCATGGTGACAGGATATGATTTGGGTCTTGGGACCACGGTCATAGATTAATGCCCCCTCTAAATCCACGGTGAAAAGATATATTTTTAGTCTTGGAATTATGGTTATAGGTACCCATCCATACCCTATGTTTGCAATGAAACCTCAAGTCCGTGGTCTTGGATGCACGGTGATAGGGCTACTACCATGGTCACAGGTACATAAACATAGGATTCTTATATTACACTTCCTAGAAATTTGAACAAAATCAAGTCTAAACTTTTGAAGGACAATTGTTCAACCAAAAATTATTTCAATTTTTAGGTACATACGCCTAAACTCATGTGTTACTAAAATTTTAAGGATATTCACATGCAATGTACAACCAAACATCCTTCATAGGAATTTAAAAATATTCCCAAACAATTACCCACATCAAAAATTAAAGTACCTCAATGTTTTCTTTTTAGGCAATTTTAGCAGATGTCCTATATCCTAAGTAAGATTTGGCACATGTATAGACCCTAAACCCTATAAAATAAAATTGCAAAACTCAATAAAAATGGTACCTTAATAATCCCATAGTAGAAGTTCAATGTTGTTGTTATTGTTAGGCAAGGCCATAAACAAATAAATTCTTTAGATTTCAAACATTAGAATCCTTCATTCCATGTGGTGAAAGCTTATAAAATTTTATGCACACATTCAAATAGTGATCTAGCACAAAGTTTGGTATTTGAGTTTCAAAACCCAATCATTTTTAGACTTGGCTTTTTTCGTTGCCCTAAAATATACCAATTTATCAAAAATGGGCCCAAAATTTACAGCCAATTTCTACAAATAATCACCCAACCTTGCCAAAAAAACTAAATTTTTTACTTTCTACTGCATCAAATCAAAGAAAAAGGCACTAAATCCATGCTTCACGCTCCAATTCTATGCTACGCTCTACGCTCCTACTTTCTCGGGGGGTGCACTACAAAGGAAGTTCATGGGTGATGAGCGACCAAATTTTGGACCCCCTATATTATATCCTAAAATTTTATTTTATTTCTAAAAGAAATATGAATAGATTTTCCTACTTTGAAAGTTTATGTTCTGAATTATTGGTATTTTTTATGTTAATAATAATTAGTTACAAATTTTAGAAGAAAAAAGATACACTGTAAAGCTAAAAATAACTTTCACACCCCTATATTATATAAGAAAAAAAAATTTGAAAGATTATATAAAGGATTCTATAAAATAACTTTCTACTGAAAGTTTATTTTGGCTGAATATTGATACAATAGTCATCTTCATGTGATCTCTATAAATATTTTAGTTGAAAAATATGCCATTTTAGTTCATTTTTCAATCCTTTCTATACAATATATCATATGTTATTTAGGATTGCAATTTTTGGCAATAGAAACCTATAGATATTGTTAAACAAAGCTCAAAATTGTAGGTTGAAATTATAGTTTATTAGAAAGTAATTAGGAAAAGTAGAAATGGGTAGTTAGGGTTTGGTCACTCCTCACCCATGAACTTCCTTTGTAGTGCACCCCCCGGGCCTACTTTACATTCATATACTAGCTTTGTTGTTGTTGCTATGACCTATGACCATGGTGCTAGCTTCAATTCCACTGTAATAAAATAAAATTTCTAAACATATTGTTTATTGAAACATTCCTTGCTAGTTCCCTTTTTAAAAATCACTTGTATTAGTACTCAAGCCCTATTTGGAATTACCTAAATTTATAATCTACCCTACCATGAAGTAAAGATCAAAATTGAGTCTAAATTCTAGTATTGGGTTAAAGATTAGGGCAATCTAAGTTCTTTACTTGGACTCAATTTTTGGATAAATTCTTTTTATGTCATCAAGATGCAAATTGAACCAAATTTCAACATAAAAAAACCCATCCAAAACCATCCCTATATCCATTCATACATAGTAGATTTTCCTTGAAGTGTCCTTAGACTTCCATTAAAGTGTCCCTCAAAAGTGTCATTGAACTATCTTTTTACTAAACTATAATTTGTTAATTGTTAATTTTGTCAATTTTCAACTTTAGATCAAGCTATATGATGATTTAAGTGGTTTGGGGAGCTTCTACTTTGAGAATTTATAGAAATTACATGCCAAATCTATTTTTTTTTAAATGCAAGATTTTCAATTGCTAATACTACCAAAATACTCTTTCTAGAAAAAGAACTTCCAAATATGTTGAATCAATTACATTGATGGTTTAGGTGTTTCCACCATAAAACTTTGGGCTTAATTGATGGATCAATTCAATGGTTTAACCACTAAAGGAGTAAGACTTTGCAGAAATCATTTGTTTTGATACCGAGTGAATTATTGGTTTAAAAAAAATGCAAAAGCACTCAATGGAAGTCAAACTACTACATAAGACCTTTTTCTTTTACACAAAATTTGGAGGATGAATAGTTTCACTTTTGTCCTACATGGAGAAGTTCTTTGTCATTCATTGGCCAAAAAATGTCCTCAACGTCATTTATAGGTTAAGCAATTCTAACCATTTGGTTGATTTTGATGTTTTTGTAAATAGGGTCAACATTTGTTCCAAAATGGGTCTCATCATTTCATCACTATAGATGTATCTGTAGAGTTATAGTTTGGAGGTTAGTTCAATTAGTATGCCTTGTAGCACAACTAAATACTATGGGGTTAATATCCTAATTAGCCATCCAATATCCATACCTTAAATTTGGTTGTTTGTTTTGTTTGATATGTTGAAATATCCTGGACTGTATGTCCCCTAGTTGCATGCTTGGTACTGTCAGAAAGCCCTTGACAAGGAGGAGTGCACCAGCTTGATTTCGTAGTGTTCAGGCGTACGGTGTGAAAGTTATTGAATTTTGAAATATTTTTTAATCTAACAATTAGAAAATTACTTTTACTTACATTTTGGCTGTGCCAAGCCTGCACACTGGTCAACATTGAAATAACCAAACACTATACCGTGGTAGCACGCATGGTTTGCAGCACAGTTGTGAGCGAGCTTGGCAATTCAGCTGGCGCGAACACAGTCTACCGCTGGCGGCATTGCAGAGATCTTCCGGTTGCCGCATGGTCAATTCCTCTTCCTCTTTTTCTCCATCATCATTTCCTCCAAAACCCTAATCCCTGTTTTCTGCGAATTACAATGCTTGTGGTTGCAAGAAGAGCTGCCTGCACCGCTCGACGATCATCTTCATGTCTTCATCGCCACTTGCTTGTGGGCGTTGCGCTTGCAGCACGGGAGAATTTCTGTTCTTCGGCTCCTTCCTCCACGCTCCCGCAAGATGGCTCCATTTCGTACCTTCGTAATCCCCAAAATGGCGCCCAGATCTACCTCATCGGCACCGCTCACGTCTCGGCCAAGAGTGCTGATGAAGTCCGGGAGGTACTTGTCCTTCCATTCGTTTTGGAGCGCAAGTGTCGATGCGTGATTTTCTGATCGATTTTCCGATTGATGCTTGCTGTACAGTCGAACCTCTTTGATATAGCATTTATAAGACAATTTTTCATGTTACCGGTATGACAGATTCTTGGGAACACATTTCCCCAAGTTGAAAACTTTCTCTGTACTATGACTATCAAACTCCTTACTTTATCATGTAGTTGCATTGAATTGTGATAATATGGAGTTAATCATGTGTGAAAAGGTTGTGTATGTTTAATGTTTAGGGTTTCTCAATAACCTATATTGTGGTGAGGCAGAATTTCAACCTTCAATATTATTCACAAGTCTTGTCAAATTGAGCAAGTGATAATTCGATGTTGAAAAATTTCTCAAGAGTTTCTTCAAAGAGCCTAAGCTTGTCTCCTAACTCTCCGTCTCTGTGCACCCTTAGCATTTGAATTTCCGTTGCCTCTTAATTTGTTGGGATGACTTTTTAAGAGATATCTCACTCAATATTTAACTTCAATTTTGGCTCACTTTGTGCAGGTGATCGATCGAGTGAAACCCGATCGGGTGGCGGTATGCATCTGTGTCAATACTCAAACGTGTTCATTTAATCGCGTTGTTACTTGATTGGAGTTTGTGTCCGAGGGAGATTGAATTCAATCTCACATTGCTGGATCGGCCTCTTTAATAAGCATAGGGTAGAAAGTGACTGCTCACATTTTTGGAAATTGAATTTGTAGGTGGAGCTTTGTCAAGAGAGGGCTAAAACTCTTTTGACAGAAAATCCTGCGCGAAAGGGTAAGACGCCCTTTCAACAGTTGCAGGATTTGTTTAACTTACCTGGTGGCCTCGGTCAGAAGTTAATTGGCTTTTGGTTGAAGTCCATGTATGAGCTTATTCGGAACACCGGTGTAGAGCCTGGCAAAGAGTTCAGGGTTAGTTTCCTTTCTCCTCAATTGTGATCTGTGGTTGTGAACTAAATGATACTGCAATGTGAAACTGCAAGTTTGGGAGTTTGGTGCCACGATCTCTGTCCCCTTA
Source organism: Climacium dendroides (assembly GCA_950106755.1). NCBI lineage: Eukaryota > Viridiplantae > Streptophyta > Bryopsida > Hypnales > Climaciaceae > Climacium > Climacium dendroides. The sequence goes on from OX467086.1 coordinate 5,878,847, forward strand.
ATTATCGGTTCAGAGTGCAATCGTTGTGCAATTGCAACTTAGCTCCTCCAAGTACCTTTGGATGAACAATTGATGTACAATTGTGTTCAGGTTGCCATAGAGGAGGCTCAGCGATTGAAGGCGGAGATTCTCTATATAGATCGGAACGTTCATGTATGATCTCTTTGGGGCTTGTGTATTTGTTTTCTTACATGTACTGCTATTATATGTCCTACATTAGTTGTGTATTTTACTGCGAACTCTTTATTCTTGTGCTCACATGTCTTGACAACGCAGTGCTTCTTAAAATGTTCTTGAAATATATTTCTTGTCTAGGTTTCACTGAATATCCCCAGGGATTGTGTGGTTGGAACTAACAGGAAACGATAAAGAGATTAAGAGACGTCATTACAGTGTGGGACGTATTCAGAATGCTGAAGAATCCCAATCAACATCTTGACACATATCCTTCGTTCATGAGAGAAATGGAGAACCACGATCTCGAGACTGCTGTAGAAAGACTAAAGACACGAGAGACTGTGAGAGAAATGATGAATTGGATGGAACAATCCTTTCCTGATGTGGTAAAAGCCTGAACCTATTTAGTGTCTTTCGATTGGAGTATTCAAAAGAGTGCAGAGCTCTTGACACTTGACTTTGCTGATAGAATCTGCCAATTTATTATATTGTGTAAGAGACTTATAAATTTTCTTTGTAGCATCCGCCTTATTATGATTTGTGGCTATTGAAATCATGTGCTTCTAAAGATTTGACATCGTTGTTGAGATCTGCAGGTCAAGGTTATGGTGCACGAAAGGGACCAACTTATGGTGAAGCGCCTCCTGGAATGTGAGGGCACTGTGGTAGGTGTAGTGGGAATGGCTCACATGGATGGAATTGAGCGGTTATGGAAAGAAGCTGAACTGTAATCCGTTTTCAATCTGCCTTGACCTCACTAAGAGCTTTGCGACCTGTTGCTTAAATTGATAGATGAGGCATACAGCCACGATTTGTGGGATATGATCAACTGCAAGTTATGACTAGTTTGAGTCTGGTTAACCGCGGGAATTTACTATCAGTGGAGGAGGAAACGGATGTGTATAAGCAGCTGTTGTAGATGTGGGACTTGGACGTGGTCCCTGCACCGCTCCTGTGCTATTGCTCGTAATGAAGAGCTGCTTGAGAAGTTTCAACATTCAAGGAGTTGCCATTGAGCGCCGGTAACCTTACCACACAGAGTTCGCCAAATCAACGAAGGCAATATTGGAACATGTAGTACCTGTATCATTATCAACAATGTACTGTACTTGCACATTTTTTTGTAAATTTGCTCCCAACATGCGGTGTCAGTCAGCTCCACATTTGTTACTTTTTGATTGATGATTTTACAAGTGATGGTCTGACCGCGACGTCCAGGGGACTTGGATACGCGCAGGAACGCCCGTATGTTTTGAACAAAGCTGCTCGAAGCTTTGCGGTTGCATTTCGATGCAGCACGTCGTCGAGCGTGAACCGCTTGAGCGGTTGAACACTCTCATCACCTAATGCACCCACGAATGCTTCGACGGCGCGATTGCCGTCAGATGAAACGCCACTGAGTGGTGTGTAGGTGGGCGTCGGCGAAGGAACTTGACTCAGAAACTCCTCCATGATTTCTTCAAATTCACACACTGAGAGTAGTTTTGGCTGTGGGAGTTCCGCACATTCCATCCCTGTCCACTGTACCCAAACACCCATAGTAACGCCAAAATGTCAAGGGATCCAATGAAGCTTGAACGAAAGAGGAGTGTCAATTATACAGAAATTTTCAATTGGCGACCATACACGATTTCTTTTCTTGATGTATCTGTACTAGTGTGAAACGATTTTAGTGCGGAAGTTCTAGTATGCGAGAGGTTTGCTTGTGGAACCGGAACCGGTGTGTGCTACGTTGTTGTTGCGATGTCTATTCGTAATTTCGTATATATTTGTGGATTGACACACTAGGTACTGGTATCTCCTTAAACTCTCTGAATCTGAAAGTCTTGCTTGCAGTTCTGACACTTTCGAGTTTCTTCAGATTCTCAAGGACATTGGGACTGAAGACGCGGAGAACCATAATATCATGTACATGGGTCATTTCCTCCAACACAGGAATGTATATTCTTCTAAAGAATACCTGAGACTCTAAGGATCGAGAGAAAGATTCACAATTACCCCATGAACCAATCCCAAGGTTTATATATATGTTTGAAGGCAATGTAGAGCCAGAGTTGGGCTTTGAAATGATGAAAAGTACCTAGAAGTAAGAAGTTAGAGCAAAGAAGAACTATTGGCCCCTCCAACATGGAATATGACGAAGAATACAATGATTTGCCCACTCCAGGGAAGGGCATTTACCGGTTTCTTAGGTGGTGCCTTGGGGAAGTCATCGAGACAAGGTTCGCCTCCGGTCGAATCCCCTGGGCTTCGAAGAAGCCGTGCTTTCTCCATTCCTAATTCTTCCAGCATCATCTACACGCCCCATCCCTGCCGCTCTTCAATCTTCCATGCGCTGAACAAGAACGCTTTTCAGCGTGCATCAATCACGAACCTCAAGTGCTAGCTGCCGTAAACGATCTGTATGCATGACCACCTACATTCAACAGTGGAGGTAAGCTGAGACTAACCCTCAAGAAAGCAATGTCCCATGGCTTTAACCCTGATTCTTCGGCTCCTTGTACACCATTTGGATAACACAAGCGTAACATCTCCTCCGGTGTCAGCGTTACTTCCTTCGGACCCCTGCACAAGAATTTCAGCTATTGAGAATGAGATGAAATAGTTGTAAGTACCCTATAATTCAAGTGCTTTGAATTGCTTGCAAGTGACTTTTGTTGTGTTATATGCATGCAGAATTGGGATGATTCTATGTGATTTTTCCGAGAGAATTTTTAAAGTAGTTGATGCTGTAGTAAGTTACATGGGTGCGCCAAGAACGTTGAAAGCCTTGAAGACTCTGTTCTCTTTCTCTGGGTCGCGGCACATGAACAGCAGAACGCTGTGCCAGGGTAGACCCACTTCTCCTTTGTCCAGAAGGCCGAACACGAACTTCTTCATTTCTGTGGCGAAGTCCCAGGCTGCGTCTTTCGGCTGTGCTGCTGCTGCTGGAGGCGGTGGAGCTTCTTTAGAACTGACCTGGGCTTCAGCGTCTTCGTCACTATCCACGACGGTTTCCTCATCGTCCACGACTGCAAGGTACCGAGCACAATTAATGCAGCTCAACCCTCTTTGTCTCGTTAGTAATTTTATGACTTTCAATTTATCAAGCTGCGTTTAGGGGGGTTCATTATGCTCACGTGGGTCGAACCATATCCAAGTGTCCAGGAGGTCTTGTAAAGTGATGAACTCGTCTGTGGGGTCGGTCAAACGCTTCGTCGCCACCACCAGGAAGAAATCTGGAACCCAAAATCGATTTTTCAGAAACCACATCAGTATTCAGCAATGAGTCGGGTGTCTTTGGGAGTCATAAAGGTTTGTAGTTAATTTTGTTGATCCAACATGTACCCAATCATCATGCAGCCAGCTTCCAGTTTTCTACTCTCTCAGTTTCAGAACCCACAAAGGCCAATTTCTGAAACATTGGAAACGTATTTGTTGAAACTTTAACCACTAACTCAAGGCAAAAATTTCTACCTTTCCTTTTATTGTTGGGAACAATCTACCTAGATGAATAATGTTGTGACGTTATTTCAACTCACTTGAGCCCATTTTTTGTACAAGTGACAACAAGCATGGGATGTATGGAGAGCGTGGTTCTATCTCATAATCATGCCCTTCTCTAGCACAGTAGTGTCCTTTTTAGACCTTAGACTAAATATGATTGAACAAGATCTAACTATTGAGGTTATGCCCTGTACTCCTATCACGTGAAAGTACAACCGCTTATGAAAGGAACTTCTCCTGCCACTCCCTGGCTGAGCATGTTATTTTTTAAAGCAAGGCTCTATTTCCAACATGGGCTTGTTCTATGATGATTCCAAACTGAACAATCATCTTTTATGTTCTCGTAAAGATCAACAGTAAGAGAGCGTTATTGTCAGTCTAGCGTATATTCACCAGTGCGTGCGTGCATAATGTCGTCGGGAGTGGATTTGGACAGAAAGAAGTCGAAGTAGGTGTCAGCTAACGCCACCAGGAACAATCGCCAGTCAATGACGAGCCGCACGTTTCCTTCTGGCTGCTCCACGTCCTCCAAGGTCGCCTGAATTGAGAGAATTACAAATTAGTCGGTAGGCCTCTTGCTTTGGGGGGCAATTTGAGGTCATATGGAATCTTTCTTTTGTGCATTTTTACTTCTTTTTTTTATCAACACAAGTCATGGATTCTGTTGATATGAGATTTAGACCTTATTTTCCACAATATGATCAATGAAAATGGACTTTTTGAGACCACGAAATCTCAGTCCTTAGGGGTTACACTCTGAGGATTAACACTGACTTTTCACAATGCTCCATCGTCTTTTGTAATCTCAGGTCGGAGCATTGGTGCACCAGCACTACTGGTGCTTGGGGACGTATTTCAAAGAAGTTCACCTTCATGACAACTTCCAGCTTCTCAACCCAACGTTGAAATGGCCCTAATGGTATGTCCTTGTTGCTGGGCAGGCGAGGCTGTTGTCGTTCCGCAGGATCCTCTTTGAAAATCCCGTGAATCTCTTCCAGAGTCTGCATCACCCAGATCTTCGCATCGTCGAGTGCTATGTAAGCCTCTGCAAATTCAAGCCACTCAGGGTCAATGCATCCATATAAGCAGAGTCACCTAAACAATTCCTGTGAATTAGGTGATTCTGTGGTACTGTTATGACGAACTTAAAAGAAGATTTGCAGTGCTTACTTGCAGGTTTGAATTTGGCGCCCAATGCATATAGCAGTCTGACATGCCACTGAAGGGCGTCCATTGGTACTAGTGGCCCAGGCTCCTACACAGCACAGAGTACGCCAAACAGGTCAGCGGCACTTAAATTGGACTCTCAGGATCAAATACACTAGTGGAATTCATATCCTCTTTTAGCGAGGGAGTCCACCCAGCTTTGGCTGGAATTGGCTAATTCTAACCAAGTTCCAATCTAAGTTCCGACCAACTTGGGTGGATTCCGTGGCCAGAACAGGACACCATTTCGACTACACTGTCGAGTATATTTGGTGTGTCATTTTATTTCTTTCAAGCGATTCTTTTATATTGCACCTACCATCTTGCGGCATCCACGTATTTAGAATCTCATGACTTGATAACTGCACTGTCGCACTCTTATGCTCAATAACAAGTAGGATGGTCAACTAATTTCGGAACCCACTCTTAACTAGATAGAAGAGTGTAGTCATACTGTTGAGGAAAACTTTCAATTCCAGAAGAGGGATTGCTGATGTATCATTTGAGAATCCTCCAATGTATGCAGGGAAAGTTCACACACCTTGACCAGCTTGGAAACGGCAATGATGAAATTCTCTTCGGCAAAAAAGCATCTGTACCACATAGGAATCCTCTCTATTGCAGAGTCTGTGATGTACACAATCGATTCTTCTGCTACTTTCAACTCTTTCTGCAATTCATCAAGAACTGAATCATGCAACTGTCTAATTTGCTCCTCTAAACTAGTCCTTTCATACACAAGTTTGGTAGTGTTGTAGGATGGGCTACCAAATGCTAAAGTTCATTATTGGGAGCTTAGAGAGGAGATTAGGAACATAACATTACAGTGCTAATGTCGATGATCATGGCAGCGAGACGTTTGTGTGTGTTCGCAATCATCGGGTAGAGCTCCTCGTAGTAGATGAATGCATTTCGAGCTGAAATCGTCATGAAGTGATCCATAAGTATTTCGTCACTACTCTCAAGTTAATTCAAACAGTGAGACACAGTAAACTCAAGGTATGGTCACACTTGGCTTTATCTTCCGTTCTTTCAATGATTTATAACTACATAGAATTGGACCATTCACACCGGTGTTCTTTGGTGTCCGGCATAGCAGGATCATAAGGGCGATGGCACAAAGATGGCATGAAGATGAGAACGCTTCCTTTCCAAGGGATCCGGTAAGAATATCGAAAAGTAAAATCCATCAATAATGCAGACTTACATCCTGTAACAGCAGGTTTATGTAACAACAGTATATAGCCCTAGGAGGTGCCATTACCCAACAGTGTGCAACAGTCTTTGTTGCAAAGCACCTCTATTGTTGCCCGAGAACCTACAATAGTCATCAGCCTTGCATTTACTCTCACAACGCACACGAATTCATTGGCTCTCGCAACATTGAAAATTTGTGAAATTTGTGAAAGTGAATTGTGAGAACCAGCAAATTTGTGAAGGAACTTGGGAGCAACAAATTTTTGATGGTGAGGGAAACGAATTCGGATTGCAATATGATACTGCGTGTGGATTTCCTACCAATTCAAACTTTGTTGTGTTGGTTTTGCCTCATACAAGGAAAGTGATTATTTATACTGTGATAAACTGTGAATTATTTGTGCATCCATTGAGACAGGTTTCTTTGTTTAGGAGTGCACTTAGCGCCAAGTCAAAAATGTAGGTTTTCAGAACTGGAAAACCTTGTATTCGCAATTGAAGGTTTATTTCATGGGCAGAATTCCCAGACTTACAGGCAGAGGTGCAGCTACATAAGCAACGATCGACTAACTTTGCCGACCATGACCATGGGCGAGGAATCATTGGCATTAATTTTTATAATTTGGGGTCATACTCAAGGCACACTGCTCCCAAATCTTTGCAATTCACACAAAGAGTTGTTTTGCAAATCTGAACATTGGATGACTTGTTATGACTTAACCCTAGAAGGACTCTGCACACATCACATGTTCCATGCATCTTTCTGGATTTAATGTGCAAATGTTCATCCTTGGAAGTTTGTGTGAAAAGGGAAGGTTTTTATAGTAGTTTGACCTCTAATGAGTGCTCTTGGATTTTTTAAAGCAAATGATTTACACAATATCAAAAAGGATGAATTCTACGGTGACCAGTCTTGTTCTTCTAGGGATAATTTTACTAAACCAACTCAATAAAAGCATTTCCATAAATTAATTAAAACGCATTTTTGTCTTTGTTCAAAGGTATTACTTTTTAATAACTTTAGTTACCAAAATCCATGTAAAAACACATCTAAATTGTTTCATATTGCATTTTCTACTACAACACAATTTACTTCTAGAAGTTTTAGATTTTTAAGGGAAAAAAATACTCCCATTTTCCAAGAATCAACATTAAAAAATCAGAAACATTCTACAATATAAAACAATTAATGCATCTCTTTAGCACTAATTTAATCAACTTGAGGAGTTGAATCAAACTAATATTTTCATCACAATGATTAAAAGGAATAGCATTTATAAAAGATAAACATCCTTACCAATGAGTTCAAGTCGGTAGTATAAGATTTGGTGGTCACGAGCAATGGCAGGATGTACGGCAGGGTCCATTGGCACTTCTACTCTTTCTATAGGCCACACCATGGATGGTGGTTCTTGTGGCAAACTAAGGTCAATAGAGGGTGGTCCTTCCATTTTTAATATGGATTCTCCCTAATATCATATTGCATAAGTTTAGTTTATTTTTCATAACTATTATTTTTTATGATTCTCGATTGACAAAAGATAATCAAATTGTTATTTGTTTGTTAAGATTTATATTAGATAAAAAATTAATTTTTTATTGCCAAATGTTTCATTCTTTTAAACATTTGTAATCAATTAAACATCTTTCAGGTATTTTCAATTGCATCAAATATATATTGCAACCCTGTGATGCACTCTTTAGTGATATTGGTTCATCTCATTTTATGCTTTAAAATCTCAAAACATGTGTGCAAATATATAATAGTTATTATAGAATAATTTAATGGTCTTTGAGTGTATACAATAAACACCAAACTATTTAGAGAAACTAACAAAGGTGAAAGTTCTGAAGAGCATTTTAAAATCTCAAGATATGTAAAAACCTTATAATATTTTAATTTATTTTTTGAATATAATTTCATAACTATTATTTTTTAAAGCATTAATATGTGAAAATACTAGAAAGACCTTCAATGAAAATTTGGAAATTAATTTGTAAATGCACCTGTACAGAACCTTTAATTGAACCTTTAATAGAACCTTTGGTTGAACCTTTAATAGAACCTCGAGTAGAACCACGTGTAGAGCCTTTTGTAGAGCCTTTTATAGAACTTTTGGCAGAACCTCGAAGTGATGATCTTCTTACTGGTTGACGTTCAGGTGGAGGTGATACAAGGCCAATTATAGATGGTCCTAACGATTCTCTTCCAATTATTTTGTCCAATAATTGATTGGCTATAAGAAATGCTTGACACAATACCTACATTAATTGATTCATTTGGAAATTACTTTGGTATAGAAGGTCAGTAGAAAGGGGTTTTAGAAAATATCTTGAAATGCACATATAGCATCTACAAAAAGAGACCCTATTTGTATTGATATGGTGGGGAACCAATTCTACTAGAATTGCATCTTTTGAATACAAATAGATGAAATAAAATTGTTCTTCAACTTAAACCCCAAAGATTACATGCCACTTTTGACTTTAACCTCACCGCCCAAGGGGACCAAAAGTGTCCTAACACAATCTAGCAGTCAACTTCAAAGTGTTGTAACTTTGGCATCCAATGTCCAAATTAAATAAAATTTGTTGGGAAAGTTGCGCATAATAGTCTATTTCTTGTGGTAAAATTTTCAGATCTATCCAAGATGTAATGAGCTTTTGAAAGCCATTCAAAGTTCGCAGGTTCAATTTGAGTTCACCACACTGCAATGAGATGGCTGTAACTTCGGGGTCTTGTATCTTTTTCATCAAATGTTAGTTTTCAATAAAATTTATTGGGTTTTGTTCCCCATAAAGTCTACTTATAGTGATAAAATTTTCATGTCAATCCAAGTTGTTTTGAATGCTTGGGAGCAATTTGAAGTTCAAAATCTAGACATTTTTGCATTACAGTGAACTTCGGCGGCTTATAACTTCTTCAGACAGTTTGTTTTCAATAATTTTTGTTGAAAAAGTTGCACATACTAGTTTAGTTATTTTGGTAAAAATTCATATCAATCCAAGAAGTTATGATTGACTGAGAAGCATTTTAGTAGAAGTAGGTTCAGCCATAGATGTGTTTTTTTGCTACTGTTTTTACTGTTTTTTGACATTTCAAAACAATTTTGCATGTTTATAGACCATAAATTTGCAACAGTGTATACCATACTATTCATAAAGTTGCAATAGTGTATACCATACTATATGAATATATATTCATACCAAACTTGAAATTGTATGGTCTACAACTTTATGAATAGTATGGTATACACTATGTAAATATTTATTTTTACTGTGGTGATTTTCATCAATATTTAATACAATAAACATTTTTGATTATATAATTATTACAACACAAGCACTAAACCAACGAAACTCTAATATAAAGATTTATTGAGAGAGACACAGTTACCTCCACGTGGATGCAGTGAGTCATTCATGAGTCATGGGGTAACTTGACAGGGTAAGGCAACCTAATTGTTAAGGCAACCTAATTGCACCAGTTGGTATAGCTACTAGGATTAACCTTTTGATCTTTTAAACAAGGGATGAATCGATGATATAGGTGTGTATAAGCTTAGAATGCACCTTAAACTATATATTAATTGCATTTTAAATTTTGAAAATAAAAAAATATAATTCAATAAACATACATATGCTTGCAACGTGTTGTTAAAAAGGTTAGAATATTTAGTTGCTTATCCAAATTTTCTTTCATTAGAAAGGAAAAAATGATTTGATCTTTGTATGACTATGAGCATGAAGGGATTATGGAGGATAGTATAAACATTCTAATCACATATTGTGTAATACATAGAATGTGCTTCAATCCCTAAACGTCCATAGCTTTTTTTTCAATTTTTAGAGTCTCTTGGAATTTGTTCTAAATCTGATAAATTTCATCATTTTTTTTAATATATTGTAACCATGTAAATTCAAATTAAACATGTTATGAATCACATAAGAAAAGAAAACACAACAATATCACTTATGAATTGAAGGACTATAATGTTTGATGATGAAGGTGTTAAAATGAAAGTGATATGAAGTCTATCAATCCTCTTTTTATATGTCCAATAAAAAATTTAGGTGATGAAAAAAATAGAAGGTTAAAGGACAAAACATGAATAATAACAATGAATTTACGGTTTCTCAAAATCTACTTAACGATTTTCTTAAATGAATTTCTAATATGATTTTTCTCCAAAATCCAATGTATTTGAGACTCATTTCCAAGAACCCTCAACATTAGAAATTCAAGAATTGAAATGAACACCCTTGCACAAAATCTTAAGTAGAGAATCATAAACATTCATTTTCAAAATGAGATTCTTGATGCTAAAACTACACTTTCAAAGGTGTGTTTGGGAAAGAAAAGTACACAAAATAGAAATTTAGAAAATACTAAAAATAGAAATAGTAATTTAGTAACTTAAATATTATGCCAATGCAAAAATATGGTGCCTTGGACATTTAGGAGTTAAAAGTGTACCATTGGATGCACATCAAATTTTAACATACTACTAGCGGTTGGCGCTTACTATGCTATGCATTCATTATTAGAATTTTATAAGAATTTTTATGTATTAGATAGAATGCAAAACAAAAATTTCAGTAAATCTTCAAATAAAAATGATTGAAATCTTTGTGTAATTTTTTTTATAAGTAAGCATATACTGAAATAAACAATAGAAATTTAATGAATGATGAATGAAATACATGCAATGATGAATATGGTAAAAGATACACGTACATTAGAATGCATTAGAAATTTGACTCAATTGTTACAAACAATGGCAACCCAAATAGAAGAATTTAAAGAAAAAACTTGTAAATCTCAAAAGCTTCATGAATAATTTAATTGTTGTGAAATCCAAAATTAGTTCAATCTAATAAAAGCTCACAAAAGCACAAAATCATAGAAATGCAAAAGAAGTATAAAGCCAAGAAAAGCAATGGAATTGCTACCCTTATAATATCACCATATTGATCCTCTTTAATATCACCTCAATTGTGATGACTCTATTATTTCTATAATATCACCCTTTGTAAAAAGTGATATTACAAAAGTGATTGCAAACTGCTACTCTATTTCTATAATATCACATTGTATGAAAATACAATTTCTATGTATGCATGATTGAAAATATTTTTATAAAATATTTAAAATGATTATTTTAAAGACTTATTGAAATTATTATCATGCATTCTATTCAAATATATCAAAATTTTATCAATATGTGATACAATGAATGTGTAGCATAGTAAGCACGAGCCCTTAGTATTAATGGTAGCATTTGTGATATTATAGAGGGACTTATGATTTTAGTAGTATGATAACACTGCCAAACACATTCCCACTTTCTACATTTGAATCTACCAATAGACTTCCATCCTTGCTTCCATCTTCTATAAATTAAACTATTTAATAAAACCAAACCTTTACAAAAAAACTGAGTTTTTCATAAATAAAAAATAGTCCAAGATCTGAAAGGTTTGGGTCAACTTATCCTCAATTATGAGATCAATTATCTAGTGCAATGCAAGGTGGGTACACCCAAAATTGCACCCTGCCTAAAACCACCATCAGTGTACATCTCCAAAATCAATATGTAGAGTATGTATGAAGAAACAATTTTAAAACTTCTACCCAAAAAAACTTTGACCCTTCCTAACTTTTGCATACTGTATCCAAATGTCACGTTCTTTAATGCGTCGGAATGTCCTTTTGCTTGCGAAGAAGAAAACATGAAAATTTGAGCAGTTTGATCTTACCTTGTAAAGTTCTGGGTAGGGTTGCTCCAGTGTGGTCATCCAAAAGGGTATTGGGAATGAAACAAGTGGAGCTTCGGCAATTTCGGATAAATTACACCAAAATTGATCCGCAAAAGGAGGCTCTTCATCCGAAGTTCTGGTGAGGTAGCCATGAACCAGGCTGCAGGAGTCAATGTGCCTGTCCAACTAGACCAAGCAGAATTAAAATCAGCCACAACAGGGCTCTGTAATTACGTGTTTTTTTTGGCTTTTTGCCAAGTAAGACAAGTGGGTCCAATCAATTGTAATTGAAAGTTCATGTAGAAGGCTCTCAATTCCAATTTTTTTTTCTCAAATGTAGAATGTGCAAATGAAAAAAATTATCGAGATTTTGTCATGTGCTGAGTGGAAAAGATAAAAGAGAAGTCCTCTACAATATGGTCACACTTATCTTCCAATATTACCTTCTTCTTCTTTTTTTCTTTACTTCTATTCATTATTTATTGGATATTATTGGCACTTGGAAGAGGAATCCTAATATACAACATTTAGACCAACACCATATGAATTAGGATATGAATTTTCAAAGTGTTGTCTCTAGGTGGATCAAAAAACAACACTAAACTCCATCATAGACTCTCTTGGTTTGATTGTGTACACCATTTTTGTAACCAATATCTAGATTTTTGTGACCCTTGTTGTAACCAATATTTTAAAAAAAATTTACCCTTTTTTCTTCACATTTGGGGTATTATTGATTATAGGTATAAGGTAGGAGGTTCTAAAAGCGTACATGCTCTAAAACTATTCACCTCTTCAAATGTACACTGTTTGTACATGTTTTGTTTTTGTAGCCTTCAACAATATACAAATAGTGTACATTTCAGGAGGTAGGTGATTTTAGAGCCCTATGTCATTTCAACTTCAAAATTTCATAACTGATTCCACAAAGCTCCAAAAAATATGAAATGACTTGGGTTAGATGCCAATTCTACTTGTCTTTGAAGGAAAATTCACTTTAAAATATTTCAAGAAGCTTCCCCTCCCCCAAAATCCAGTTTATGGGGCAATTTATGGACCTCCTACTTTACTGTACATACCTAAAAACACATTGTCTTCTTCATAATTTTGAACTTTACCCCAAAAATTCAGTGAGAGTGGCATATTGTAAGAATTTAGAAGTACCTCTGCCTGCACGAAGTTAGTGAATAAAGTAGCAAACATTGCTTTATGTGAGTCCCTGAATTCATTGAGTTGTTGTTCCAAGTGTACTTTGGCTTGCTGCAACATAATGGGATCCAAAATTACATGTATAATTGATCATGATCCTTCGCTAAGAGCATTATTTACATATAATTGATGCAATTTAATACTTAGTGAACTTATTAACTTTAATGTTGTCATCAAAACCTAATTGAGCACACACTTGACACTTGAATTGCATTAGATTTTTTTTTTCAAAATTAAATTTTTTTTTTTCCCTGGGCAGTACATCACAAAAACATTTGTGCTAACTTAAGTTACCTCAAGGCGTTCATTACAATGGCTTCTCAATTGTTTGGCAACATCTGCAACCTGCTTCTCCAAAGCAGCTTGGCTGCTTTTGTTACCAAAAAAGGACCAATCTTGTTTGTTGTAATTGGCCTGTTTTGTTTTTTTTAAATGTCAAACATATTTCATGCCTACCAAATTATGGCAATCATACATAACAAAGTAGACTCCTAAAAATATTTTTTTGGAATGTGACTTTTTTTTTTTTACTTAAATACTGTTTTTTATGGATGGAGAGCTTGCCTGGTACTCATCAAAAATCTCTTGGCAATTGCTCTTGAGCTTCAACAATGCCACGAAATCAGCCCTCAGCTGGAAACCATGAGTAGTAAAAGCATTACAAGTCAGATTATCAATACCATTTTCAATACCATGTTTTTTAAAGGTTGTTTTAAGTAGGTCATATGGAGACTTCTTATGTAGGCTAATTTAATTCAGGTTGCAATGAACATGTGCAAAGTTTTTCATTGATTCTAGTGATATAAAATTTGGAACCTTTCTCAATTATGTTTTTCACAATATGATCAATGAAATTGGCATTAAAAGAATCTCAATAAAGTTGTGAACTATTATTTGGGGGCAAAGGGAGTGGTTGAAAAGAGCAACCATGTGTTTTCAAAATTTGGAAAGGAGTCAATGATCCTAGCACAAGAGCTTACAGACATGAACCTATGAGCCTTGAATCTAATTGTAGATATGTGCCTACAACCATTTAAAGATGTTTATAATATATGTATCTATAATATGGAAAGAGTTTAGAATGTAGGTACTTGTAACATAAACACCTATAACCATAGAAGGTGTTTATAATATAAATTCATGGATTCATGGGCTCATAGATTCTATGCTCACATGCTTAGCACTCCTTGAAAAAAAGTTCTACCCAAATTAGGTGGATTCTTAAACAAAAATTGGAAATGACATTCAAGGTATGAAATTAGCATCTATACGGGTGGTGTCAATGAATATTTTTACCCTTGGAAAAATAGATGGTCAATGAATGACTTTTGAAATTCTAGTATAAATGAAGAATTCACCTATTGTTCAAAAATCAAAGCATTTTTGGCAAAGTGCTTTGGTAATAGAACTCATCTTTTTAGGATTAAGTGTTTTATGATCACTTCCTCAAATGAAAGTGATGTATATGGAAGTCCATTTGATACCACACATACACATAAAACAAGAAGGTGGGTATCCCTAATACCTATTGTCCTTCCCTATAATTTGAGCCTTTTGTTGCAGTTTTTAATTTTGTTTGGGTGCAAAGGCCTAAAAATGATTTATGAATGACTCTAACAAACTCACTAAAGAACTTCAAATCTAATTTTTGAGAAGAGATTCTATAAGTACTAGCAAAATAACTTTCATCTTGTAGAATGAGTAAAAGTATTATTTATACATAGAGAGAACCAAGTCCTAGTATTATTTTTGAAAAAAAGATAATTTTGCTAAGTTGTTTAAATTGTCACTATTGGAAAAAATATATATACAATTATTATATAATAATTTTTTTAATATTTTAGTAAAAAATTACACTAGTAGAAATATGGACCTTGTAGACTAAAGTTTTAAGACTCACATTGAATCTAACTCATCATTTTATGACAAATTAGACCAACTCTCAAGTTTAAGCTATATTGATGACCATATTTCTATGAGAGTTATAAAAATAATCTCACCTATATGTTTGAAAATATATTGAAAAAGTTGAATATTCATGAACGATTGAATGAGCAAAAATCCTACATTGTTAGAAAATGGTACTTAGTCTATTAACCCCTAAAGGCCCAAGGCCATTTTTCTGTCAAAAACCACTTGAAACTGCCATTTTTGTTGCATTTGCTCAAAGATTATTTTTTAGAATCTAACCATAGGATCTTGTACTTACTTGTCTGAGATCATGTGGTAAGAATTTCATGAAGTTTGACCATACAAATTGAGATATATTAGCATTCAAAGTTTATTTATCTATTTATTTTGAATTCAAGTTTGCAACTTCAAACGACTTTGACCACCACTTGTGAAAAAATTTCGCACTATGGACTTTGAATATATATATTTTGTGTTGAAAAATTGAATTGAAAGTCTAGGAATTTAAAAAAACAAAAAAGCACTTGATTTTTGTTCTTTAAAAAATTGTGGAAGTAGGAATTTTTTGCAAGATGTTTATATGATTAAGTAGATAGTAGTAGTTACTTCCAATTTATTTTAGTGAGATGGTTTGAATAAAAGTTTGTTTTTTCATCTTGCCTACAACCAAATTGAATCCAAATTAGTAGGGGTTGGTAAAATGTACATATACCTTAACCATTGAATCATATGTCACAGTCCGCTCCCTTTTGATTCTTTGATATGCCCTTGGCAAAGCTTGAAAATACCTCGCCTCAATGGTATTCCAACAAGCAAACAATGACTCTGCAAACAATTTTATCTATACTTAGTATTAATTGTAAGAATGTGTAAATCACTAGAGTTGAAACTTTGGAAGAAGTTGAAAATTAAAACTTTATTTGAAGGCATTAAAATTCAATAAAAATAAATAATAAAACTCACTTGCAATTATGCGCTTTTGTTCTTCAGATTCAATGTCAAATTGGCCTTCTTTTTTCATTAGGTCACCTTCATTAGGTGTCACTTCTTGTACCTATAGACTATAAATACAATTTCAAAATAAAATAATATATTGATAAAATATTACTTCAAGCAAAATCAATGCATATAAATTTTAGGACTTATAAGGTTGTATAGCAAACTTATTTTTACTAAAAAGAAATTTAGCATTTCAAAGTTTAAGATTCAAATCATTGATTTTAGTAAAATTAATGATTTTTTCGATAGTGATGAATCTAAATGATAGATTTTGAATATAGATGCATGTGTTTTTACATCTATGAAAATTTAAAAATATGTATAGTATATGAAAATCACTTTTTATAGCTCCTATGACTTGGAAAAAATCCATGATATACTATCATGTTTTTAAAAATATATTATGAAGTAAAATAATTCAATAAATAAATCACAATTTTAAACTGCAAAGTATTTGAATTTGTTTGTAATTACCTCATCATACAAAAAATCAATTCATTTTTTCTTTTTAACTAGTTAAATATCAAAATATAGATGTTGCATTCAACTTTTTGATATTTATAGAGCCCAAATGAGGGATTTTTTTTCCATAATTTTTTTAAAATATAATATTTATGAAGCAAAATATGTTTAATTACAACTAAATTGTATAATTATATTAACCTTTAAATGCTTGAGTGACTAATATGGTCATTGTATAAAGCTTAAAATCAAGAGATTTCAGTGTGAAAAATGTTCCAATTAGAACACATTTAATGTCACTAGTTAGATATTTTAGTCTATTTTCATCTTTAAACTATGATATGCACAAAAGAATAGTTATTTTTTAAGCTAATTTTTAAAATTAATTTGTCTATTTTTTAAACATTTATTTGAATCCAATTCAAAAAGATATTAAAAAACACATGTAATTGTATATTTTGCTCAAAATGCCCATACATTTCATGATTAATTCACATGGAATACAATTGATTCACGAATTGATTTAAGGAAAAACATTTGAAATTGTGTTTAGGATAGAAGACATTTCTTCTGGGATATAAGACCTCTAAAGAATAGCATCACTTCAATTTAATATGTAGAATCTTCATGCCTATACTCAATTAACTAATAAATTGTGAGATCTAAAGTCTACTTTGGATTGATAGTGATAGTAACAAATGTTATGAATCAACTCCTAAATATATATATATATATATATATATATATATATATACTTTTAATCAAGGCTTTTAGATATTATTCAATTTTTTGTATGAAATCAATTAAAGAGTGATTTTAATAAGATACAACATCATTTCATTCATCTTGATTTTTATATTTTAAATAAAATATGTGAAATTTTATATTTTTAAATTTACATTGATGTTCAAATTTTCTAAAATATTAGAATTTTATAGATAATACTTATATTAAATATATTTTGAAATGATACCAAAGTTATAGGTTGCGGAGGTGGTAGTGGTGGTGATGGAATAGCCATTTTTGTAATGTTTTTTGCCTCTCCTTTATTGAAAGTTGGTTTTGATTTCAAATATGTTTGAGCAACTTCACTGGCGTTTAATGCCTTCTTCTTTGCTTCCTCTACAAATTCTAATGACTTTTTAATTTGTTCCAAGGCTTCCCACCCAATTGTCCTACAATGTATTGCAGCATCAACTTTTTTGGCTACTTCCTGTAACATTTTTTATTGAATATTATATTTTAATTTTATCTAATATTATCTTCAATAAAATTGCAATAGAAAGGTAGAATATCTTACAATGATGAACTATTGCAAATTAAAGAATAATTGACATATTTATTATTTAGCAAATATATCTTAATTTTAATAAACAACTTGTAATATAAGTGAATAATTGATTTGAGATGAAAAATTATATTTTATATAGGCATAACTCATGGAATCATATCTTATATAGTCATCATTTGTAGAATCATGTTTCATATAGTCATCACTTTGAAAAATGTATTCATTTAAAGAATGCCTATCCAAAATAAGATGTTTCTCTTTTGTCATTGTCCATACTATAAATGCAATAATTTCTTTTCATGATTATGTATACCTTGGCTTTATCAAATATTTTTTGAGCTTCTATTGCAACTTCTTCGCATTTCATTGTTGCAATTTGAACTCGTTTGATAGCTATTTCAGCACTTTGTAGCGATTGTGCAACCATTCCCATCGAAGTGTCTTTTACGAGCTCTTTGGCTATAGGGATGATGCCAACTATAGCATCCAATACATTTTCAGCTTCTACCTCTGCTCTTTGAGCATTGAAATATTTGTTTGCGGCTTCTTGTACTTCAATCCTTACTTCTTCTGCTTCTTGAGTTGCCTACCATAGTCGTATGGAAATTTGGAATTAAACAAGGATTCATCACAAAACTACATCATATACTAGTAGAATGGGAATATTGTAGAACCAAAGTAAATATCAAGAATAACCAAAAAAAATCATTGAATTCTCTCTCCATTTTATGGTCCTAAAATTAAACATAGTACCTTCCATGTTTGTTTTTTAACCAATGGTTCATTCTAATTCTACTCTCAAAGGTGTTAGCCAAAATTACTTGTCAGATTTTGCATTTGCACATTTAAAAGTACATAATGTTTGGATTTTTCTTTAAAAAATTCAAAATATGAAAATTTTACATGAATCAAAATTTTCAATGATTTTTCAACAAATCAACTCTTTGGAGGCACCTATTCAAGCTTGCATTTTAGTCTACATTAACAAGCTTGTCTTTGAAGGTCTATGTATATAAACACAATGTGGCATATTGATAAGGTGTATTGATTTAATATTCATCATTTGTGTACAATACATATAGATACAAATCATATATATGTGGCAAAAAATGTATGCATATGATTATTGAATGTAAAACTTGTTAAAAGTGTTAAATATCTCTAGTGTGCATGAGAGTGGCTGAAGTCAATAGTCTTGAACTCCTATGGATACATGGAAGAAAATTAGTGTTGATCCTAGGTTTAATTCTTTGGCATAGAATGTATTCAATATTATCCTAGTAATTAATTCACTCCCTATGACAAATGTGAATAAGGTTATTATGTAAATATGTGGTCTTATAACTATTAGCAATTTTTTTCAATTCATTGTCAATGTACTTCATATCAAATGGATGTATAAAATACAACCTTTGTATCCACATACATACTAATGAAAAACGTCACAAATTTAAAATTTTATTTTTGGGCTTGGAGGACCAACATTTTATTTGCTTAAAAAGTTTAGATGGTGCATATAATGTCCTATGGAACAATGCTATAAAACTATTGGCATCTATAGACCATCTACCATTTGTAAGGTACTATCTTCAAATGCTATCTTTTGTGCCAAAATATCACCATTCCACAATCATATTAAAGATTAATATTACTCAAATATTTTCTAAATTAGAAAAGACTAAGAATGATTCTTAGAAAAATTATCGAAAATGGTTGTTATAAATTGGTATAAAAAATTGATTTAGAATTATTATAAACTATATGAAACTACAAAATATAATATTAAAGTCTATAGATATACATTTTGCAAAGCTATATTAATATTTTACAAAACAATGCAAGAAACTTAGCTACTCTCAAGGTACTTAATGGAGAGAATACTTTATGAGTTTAGAAATTGTAGAACTTATACCATTTCTGCAGCTTCTTTTGCCTTTGTTGCACTTTCTACCAACAAAGTGGCATCATTACATTGTATTCGACCTTCAAATATGCGGTCAGCTATATTTTTGGCTTCTTCTACATCAACAAGGCAATTGGCACCACGAGTTGCTGGATGTCGTGGACATACAATCATTTTAGTATTGGCAATATAGAAGATATTCTGCCATTGATGAGCATATTCTACCATAGCAGGCCATGTCTTAGAAGCAGATTTAATTCTCTTGTAAATATTATCGGGATTCTCATTGATTGGTTTTACCCTCATAGCAAGTCCTCTATTAAAAACAAATTTTGATGTCAATGTGACTATTTATACATTCTTGTTTTTCCTAATATATAAATCACTAACAAATAAATCAAATAAATATTCAAAATATCATAAAAAATATTGGTTATTCAATTGATTATTTAAAATTGCATGTTCAATTAATTATTAAAGACTTAAATCCGTAAGGACTAAATGTTTGAAGTTTGAATAATAGGTGAACACAAACTTGTTCCAAGCACTTGAAATCTTTATTTTTCATCCATCTAAATATGTGTAGATTCTCATGTTAGTTCTCTTACAATTATATGGTATGGATTTCACAATTTTCTTTGGCAAATCTTGTATAGTTGAAGGAAAATATATATGTCTATCCTCAAAAATCTAATTTTTTTAGTTCAAAAAATGAACGTTCTAAAGCAACTTCAATAAATAAGTGAAATAAAAATATTTAATAATCACCATAATTAGAAATTCTTGTTTTTTTTAATAAATCTAGTAAATTTTTTAAATATTTAATCTATATCAAATTTTAGAAAGAATTTTCAAATTTTGATTTCAAATTTTATTTTACATTATTGGATAGTATAAAATTGATCTAGACTTACTGGATTTGATCTATAATCATATTTTACTTCCATTTAATTTGCACTATGAAATTCTTCTTCTAAAATGCATTTTATTGTACATCACTAAAATTTGGAACTTTGGACTACCCCTTGGTCCTTAAGGGGTCTCTCTTTTGCTAAATTGTTATTATAAAGATATCTATTAGAAATTTTGAATTTTAATACAACTTAAAATTGCATGTTTTAAGATCCCAATCATCAAATGTTTATAGGTATTAAAGTTACAAATATTTTAATTCAATAATAGTGACACCAAGGAAAAAAAATCATACAATGTAAAGCAATTGCTATCCTATAATACTTATCCAATTTGATTATATTTTTTGTTCCAAAGTAAATATTGACTTAAATAATTTAATACAAACCTAAATTGAATAAATGCTTTTCTTTTATTTATGAACTCAACAAATGAAATGAAGTATAAGAAGTTTAGTTTATGAACCATTTTCAAATTCAAAAACTCAAAAAATTGACCAATTTGAAGTTGACTAACTTAGGACTAGAAGACATTACTTTTCTTAACAAATTTCTAAATTTTTCTTAGAATCAACTATATATGACTACTCTACTTGTGAATTTTTTCAATATATTTTGATTTACTCCTAAATTTCTATTAATAACAAAGTCAACTTCTTTGCAATTGAGAAGACGCAAACTTGTTCATTACAAAATCACATGATAATTGCATACAATAATTCAATATTTCATTCTTTCATTATTACAAGAAAAGACTAGTATTTGGGAATGCATTTAGAATAAGATAGTACAAGAGAATTCTAATTTATAAATTTATAAAATAATTTTGTCAAATATTATCTGCCAATCTAATTATTTCATATAGCATTCATGATGTAAATCCTAGAGCGCAACAAGTGAGTGTCCTTCCTGGACGTGAGCATGACATTTCATTGCAATTTGAAGTTGCTACACTAAATAGTATATTTAGTGTTAGCAATACTATTTACGAACCATAACACTAAATATCATTAACCCTACTAAAGTAAATAACATTAAATCTGATTTCTAACACTAATTGTATTCTATGGTAAATTTGAAATCTGAAAAGGTTTACATTTAGTGTTAGAACACATTAAGAACATAGGATGGTTCTATGGTAAATCTGTAATTTGAAAAGGTTTACATTTAGTGTTAGAACACATTAAGAACATAGGAAGGTGAACCCGAAGATGGAGGCGGCAATACTCGAAGATGATTCAAGTTTAATACTACACTAATTCCTCCAAAGTTGAGATTTAGTGTTATGTGGAGTAGGGTGGTAATTACACTAAATGTAATACTATTTAGTGTAGTATATTTTATTTTCATGTATACTTACTTGTACTCTTGAAATGGAGGGGGGTTCATCTCCAAATGATATTCATCTACAGTGAGTGGATCGTAAATTTTCCCCATAGCCCGGTCCAATGCGTCTTCCGGGGCAATGTCACCCAAAATAAAAATTGCATCTAACCCTGATACAAGTTTTTGCTCAGGAATCTACAAATTCAAATAAATTATTTTTTCTATTAATTAATTGTATTATGATATGCACTTATAGTGTTATTCAAAATGTTATGGTATTTTGATAATATTCATTGTATTACACTTGTGGTAATAATAATAAAACATCCACATTAATTGTATGGAAAGTAACAATATTAAGTTTGGGTGTTCTAAAAGCACTTATGCTCTAAAAGCAACCACTTTAGAATACAAAGATACATTTTACTTTCTTCAATGTACCAATAGTGTACATTTCAGAAGGTGGTGACCCTTGAGTTTCAACTTCAAAAATTTGTAACTAAGTCCACAAAGGTCAAAAAGATATGAAATGACTTGGGTTTGATGCCAATTCCATTTTTACTCCTACGAAAATTTATTGAAAATTGTTTCAAGGAGTTTAGCTTCTCCCAAATGCAATGAGCTCTTAAAAGGTCACCTTATCTTACCGGGACAGGAGGTGGAGCAAGTTTTGAAGCTGCAGCTGCAAAATGCTTCCAGAAGAAAAAATCGAAGCCTGTAATAAGCTTTTCAAACTCAGCAGCTTGACTTGGAGTTGCAGGAAATCCATCAAAGCAAAAGCCTGCCAATTTCAATTCCTTCACTGCACACAGAAATGCCACATTTGGTTAAAATTGTGAAAAAAAAACACTAGATAATATCTTCAAATGTAATAAAAATAATAACATACATTTGTAAAAATTATTAGTCACAAACAATGAATATTAAGTGAAAGAATTCATAAGAAATTAAAATTCCATTTATAAGATATGTATGTAGCTATCTATGTACTATAACTCTAAATGTGAAGAAAAGAAATCTTACTAGGTTTATTTGCAAAATGTCTAGGTTTCTTCAAAGCTTTTTTAGGAGCACCTGTCAAGGAATGTTGTACCTTCATATGTCAAAAATTTATAAAAGTATTGTTTTTCTTTGTTATGTACATTAAAAAATTAATTAATTAATTAATTAACTTGTAAGTTTTTATATAGTTAATTGAATTTGAATTTTAAAAAAATTTAGTATCAAATTTAATTCAAAAATTCTCATGAATGATTTGTCATCATACATGTCAATAATAATAGTTATGTAGTAAATATTTGTTAATATGGTACTCATTAAATATCTTTACATTTTTGGATGGCTCAACATGAAGGTGCAAATTGAAGGCACAAATGATTTAGAAAAAAACAAAAACAAAAACACATTTAATGTTCTTTGTTTTGTATTATAGGCAATTGAAAAAATGACTTGTACCATATCCCATCTTATATTAAGCATCAAATTATTTTCCAACTACAACCTTGAAGTGACAGATCAATGCTACAAAAATTTACAAAGAAATTGGATATAAAAAATGACAAGCTCACTTCAAATTTTTAAACATTTTAATAAAGTGATTGAACAATTTATTATTTAGAATGTTGTTTTTATAAAATATATATTTTACAATGCATATAAGAGGTCAGGTATACTATTGAGTATCAATTTTCAAAATTTGTAGAAGATGGTAGTCTAAGAGATTTAAACTATATTACTAAAGAAATTCAAAATATTTTTCCCTCTAAACATTTCAAAGCACGCTTCTTTCAACATACTTTATTGAATGATTGAAGATTCAAATTACTAACTTGGGGGGCTCAACCATCTATATGAAGTTTCAAAGAATGATTAGTTTTAGAAATTAAAAAATATGATTTATCTTCTAATTTTAAATGTAGAAGTAGTCAATTGATGGAGAAATGTATAATTGTTTTTTTTTCATAGTACTACATGATACAACAAAGTAGTCACTTTTGCTCATAGAAGGCTCACTCCAATTTGACGCAAAATCAATGTTCACAAACAATGCACAAATCTAAAATAGAAGTATTCAAAAGTTATCATTCTCTTCCAAAACCAAAATACAATAAAATTGTTTTTGCAATTGCATTTAAACATCAAGTATTTGAATCCATAATTAAAAATTTATTGATAATTTATATCAACTTTATAATATATAATTAAATTTTATTAGTTAAATAGAAAATATATATTAAAATAATTCATATTCCAAGGCTTGATATTATTTGTTAAATTTTGAAATAGAATCTTTGTAAATTTAAAAGGAATGTAAGGAAATTGTTCTCAAAGTATTTTTTTTGAGATTTAAATATATGTCACAAATGTTTATGTTTTTTTTTAAATGAATCCTTGGGGGCAAAAAAAAATCAAGGTTTATAATGTAAACTTGAGGCTTATAATGTATCTAGTGCTCAAAATTGGCATTGTCAAATAATTAATTAAAGTTGGAAAATGTAATTTGGCACATGTCTAAATTGGACTTTCTCTCCATGGTAATATATATATGTCAAATTTTGGTATCTATTTTAAAAAATATATTTTGCCAATCTTATCAATTAGGTAGTAGTTGGTTACACTACTTTTGTAACAACCAAACAATTGATTTTTTTTATTGGACATTGCATGTGAGGATTCAATTCGGCAAAGATGTGTTGAAATTGAATTGTAACATTAAATCCTCATAGATCCATGTCACTTCACACCAATCAAGAGATGATAATTGGTACTTTTTACAAAAATGACTTAATTTATTCAATATTTGACCTTCATGTGGGGATATCTAAAATAACAAATAAATATAGAATAAACAAACAAACAAAAATAATTCAAATCATAGTAACGATTTTTAATACAATAGATATGTATGATCTTATTATTGTGAATATTCAAACTTTATATAAAGAAAAACACCTAGTTTGGTAGAACATTCGAGCGCTTGAACTTGGTCCTCTACAAAGTCCAATCAACTTTCACAAGTTAGATGAAGTTTTCGGCACTAGAATCAAAATGCTACAATTATTTAAAATATATAATTAATTTTAAAAAATATAAATAAATCCTTCAAAATTATAATTATATATTTTGTATTTTATATATTTATATTTAATATCTTAGATTTATAAAATTAATTAAAAAGAGTATTTTCTCTTTCAAGTTCATGTACTATGAACCATTAGCATGGTAAGATGCAACATATTTTTTTGCCACAATATACTATTTTTCAATATTTTCAAACTTTCAATGCATCATTTGTTGTTATAATTTTTGCAACAAAGAATACAAAAAAAACAAGCTAAATATGTGTTATGAGGATTTGAACTTTAAAGCTTATCTTTTCTTTAATCTTTTAATTCCTAAAGGACCAAGGCATATATTTGGGCAAAATATGTCAAAAATTGCTACAATTTTGGGTAGTGAAAAACAAATGGAAAAAATAATTGAATTTCAACCATACAAATTAGTACTAGACTAATATAGAAATGTATAGAATTAAAAAAATTGAATGAAAACATTGGAAGATTATAATTTTTGAAGTTAAAAGATTTTTTTTTACCTTGCCAAATAGGGTCAGTAGACT
Organism: Climacium dendroides; assembly: GCA_950106755.1. Lineage (NCBI taxonomy): Eukaryota > Viridiplantae > Streptophyta > Bryopsida > Hypnales > Climaciaceae > Climacium > Climacium dendroides. The sequence continues at coordinate 5,904,304 of OX467086.1, forward strand.
TTAATTCATCTAAAAGTGAGATTTTTAAACTACACATGGTTATTTTTTAGACAATTGCATCTTATATCATGTTAGTTATATGCTTGCCAAACTTTAGAAGTAGAAGAAGAGTTTTTTATGCATTGCTTGAAGTTGCTCAAACCATCTAAAAAGTTCAAAACACCATAACTTTTGATTTGGACATTCATTTGGAAACAAACTATATTCCCATCAAGGGGGTATAAGTTCATGCTTCATGTCAAAATTTTACAAACATTAAACTAAAATTGACTTTGTGTAACCACATTATATTTTTTGTGTATGTTGAATGATCACTTGGTCCTTTAGTTGTCAAAATGACTTTATAGAAAGAAGTGTTTTATTGTGATGAATGAATGCACTTCAAAATTCAAACAGATGAAGATTTTGAATGGAATTTGAGCTTTATCTTTTTCAATAAATAAATATGTAAAAAATCCTTTGATGTATATTAATAAATTTAATTAAAATTTTGTGATATTATTTTTGTATTTTATTATAATTGGATATTTCTTATAGAAAAAAAAAATGACTTTTAAATTTTGGATTATAAAAATCTTTGGATTATATTTGTAATAACTAGTAAAATATACAATTAAATGCAAATAATCTTTGCCATTAAGGTCTTACTATAGGTTGGTCAAAGCAATACAAAAGGACACTTCAAAATTTCACATCTTCAAGATGAATTGTTCTGTCAAACTAAAATTTTATTTTTTTATTTATATTTACATAAAATTATTTTTAAACGTCTTTTGAAATTTTAGTAATGATAATTCAATACAATTTTTTTTAAATAATTTGAAAATTAAAATATCATATGTTCAATTTTCAAGGATTGATAGAAATCAGTTGATTGAAGTAATTATACATTAGCCAAACAATTTTTACATCAACGATGGTGTGCACAAAGATTTTAATGTATTTTAAATAGGCATTCAATATTTTTATTAGAAAAGAATACTTGTAAACATGAATATGTAAAACTATCTTTTATTCATTTCAAAATATTTGTTTAATTTGTTTCTACACCACAAACTACATACTAAATTCTAAACTGCATACTATTATGATTTGTTGAAGAAATATAATAGGTATTAGAAGATAGAATTGCAACCAAACTTTATCCCTTTACATGTAATTTTGCTAATTGCATAGCATACAATATATTGTTAACACTCTTTAGACATATATAGTGTTGGTTTCTAATTTTTCTACAAAGTTATATTAAAAAAATTCCACTTGTATGTATGTACATCAAAAAATATGGTTCACCAATCAAATGATGATTTTCTAAATACTGCTATGCTGATTTTAAATTATTTATTTATTTACAATCAATAGTGTTTAAATTTAAAGAAATTTCAAACTTTTCCTTGCCTTTTAATATGACCACTGGGTATAAATGATATTTTCATCCAAATAGTATAAAATAAAATAAAAATCACATTCTTTTCAGATATTCATTCTTTATGTATATCAATGTTTATACAAGTTACAATTATAATTATAGTTAGTTTTTTATTTTTTTTATTTTTTTCTTATTAAGATTTTTTAATCTATAAGGATGTATGCTATTTAGAAGGTAAGAAAAACAATACCATATTCTTTTAATTCATGAATCACCAATAACATTAAATGAGCTACAACTTCATCAGGAATCTACAAAAATTTACCAACCAAAATAATTGGATGTAATAAGGATATGTTTTATTTAGTTTATATACTTAATGTTTTTGAAAAGAATACTCAAGTAGGAAATGTAATAATATATGGAAGATGATAAATCATCGAAGATCTTTAGTAATTGCAATAAGACATTATATTTTATATTAGTTGAATTTCCATGTTAAATTTTGAAAAATAATTAAAAGCTATCCTTGAAGTAGCTTACAATTATGTTTGAATTTGCAACTACTAAATTGATTTGAAAAATTGTTGTTCGTATTTGTTGTTAAAAATTACTATTTTTGAAATTACAAGCTATGAATTTTGAAGAAAATTATGAGTTTTAGATGTTTTTGGTATATAAATTTTATCAAGAACCTAATTGATTCATATTAGATTAATGAAAAATAAAGAAATAGCTTACTGGTGTTTTATTATCACAAGCTTCTTTGGCCCGCATTCCAAGTTCGCCTTTCCATGAAAACTTGTGAAATGGATTTGGATGGGGAGGTGTAGGAGTTGGAATTGGCATTGAAGGTGGAGTGGGAAACAAAGGTGGATCAAGTAAAGCATCCACACATGTACAAGAATTATAAGAAGATGTTGGTGTAGAAGTCACAGATTTAGGGATCATCATGCGCTTGAGCATTGCATCTTCTATAATTTGTGAAGTTAAATATTTAGAAACTTAGGAATTTTTATATTCATCCATTTATTTTTTCAATTTGCAAATATCAAAATGAGTAATGAATTCAATTATGTTGAAACTTGTCAAATATGTTATAAAATTTTATGATTATATACATGCCAAATTGAAAATTTGAAAAAATATTATAGAAACTTATAAGTTTCTTCCTTTACTATTGAGATAAAATTGAAGTTTGGCATTTGATTCTCTCAAAAAAACAATAAATTATAATAATGATATGTTGTAAATAATATGTTAGACTTATACCAGCAATGGCATATTCAATTGCAAATTGAATTACAAGATTGGGATCTATACGAACAAGTCCAAAATCTGCCTCCAATTGTTTGCCCACGGTGGTCTTTCCTACCAATTGAATTTCAACATTATATTATAGAAATATAAACTATATCTGTATTGAAAATAAATAATAACAATAATAATGATTTTGTACTCTTAGAATAAACTATAATGAAGAGTATATTGAAAATGGTTATTAGTTATTTAATTGTGTTGTAGAAGGCATCAAAAACAACTCTCTTTGTTTATGGCTACATAGTGTAGCTCTATTTCTAAAAAAGACTCTTGTTTCTTTTGTGTTTTACAAAGGAAATACAGGTCTTTTTTAGAAACAAAGGTAGTACAACTACACTAACAATTTCTTAATTCACAATGGTCTTTTATTTCCAAATATACTATTTTCTAATTTGAAGATAATTCTCTTACAAGAATTAAGCTAAATGAAACTCTATTAAGAATCCAAGTGATCAATGGCACCAAGCTCTAGTATCCTTGCTTCAATCACTTGGTATCTCTAAACTATCATTTACCTTGTTACATAGCAAATGTTTATCCTTAATAACATTAATAGAAGTGATATTTTAAACCATGAAGATTATCAACCTGAGTATGGAGGCCCAATAATGGCTAACATGAGACTAAATCTCATTAGACCAATAAATTGATGATCTTTTGGCTCATCTGCAAGTAAATGAATTTCATGGAGAATATCTCCTAGATACAAGTTTCTACCAATTGGACCAAATTCTTTGGGACTTGTCCAATCTTCTACTTCATCAAAGTACTTCTTTGCTGCAATCTACATATAACAAGCTTTTACCATAAATGTTCAACCTTCAATAGATATGAAAATTATAAAAAAAATTACAATTGGATATATTACTTGCAATCCTCTATTAAAATCCAATCCTCCAAGAATTTTATGCACTAGTAGAATGCATAGGAACTTGGGGCTCTAAACACAATAGCTTGATAGCCCAAATCTTTCTTCTGATTTCTCAACATGTGAGTCCTAAAGTTGTCACTTCTAGCTCAAAATTTCCTTTTTTAAATCCCTATAGTTCTTTAAGTTCCCATAAAACTCAATGAAAGCTTGAGTAGGTCATTTGAAATTGAAATTGAATCAAGAACTGAATAGATGAAAATGAAATGCGTACCAAAGATGCACATTTTTGTAATGTATAAAGTTTAAGAATTTACCAGATTGTATAGGTTAGTCTTTTTGGAAGTCAACTACTGCAATCAACTACGATAAAATCCTAGAAAATGCCTAAAATTGTGGTAAAATCCCCACCAAAACAATCTAAAAGTTATGAGTGACAGTAACGTGCCTTAAAAAATTTCATAAAGTTTTAATAGTGGTAAGGACCCAAATAGATAGCTCCTCCAATTATTGACTAGATTTTTAAATAGAATGAGTCGTTGATCAACATTCTAGTAGCATTTGACATCTAAAAGATGTCCAAGAAGGGCCTTTTTTCCTCAAACAAACCTTCCTAGTAATCCAAGAAAGTCAAAGCCCTTGAGGAAAACAAACTCCTCATTCCAAAATTTTACGATTTGAAATTTGGAACTTTTGCTAATTTTATAAGTCCAAATGACTAAAGAAAAGAGATAAGAGATCTTATATGCTCATACATGACATATGAAGCCAATGGCACAATTGATTTATGGTTTAGAAATTTTTCCCAAAGTTAGAATAATTAATCAACGTAAATTTGACTTTCTTTAGTTTTTGATAAATTAGCATTAAAACTCAAAAAATCTCAAGATTAAAGGAAAGGAGTGAGGCCTTTGTAAATGTATAATAGTCTTCTTTTCTTTCCTTTTAAGCACTCCATTTTCATTACAAAACTACTTGTTTTTTCATTATAGTGGTTTTGGGGCCAATTTGACCAAATTGACTCTAAAGACTTTAATCTTTGGGGTAAGTGTTTTTATAAACATTTAAATTTTGTTAAAGAATTTTTGAAGATTTTTGTAGAGCTTAGTTTGGTGATCTTTCTAAAATTATAATTTCTTTTCAATTGGGTGCCCAAGTTAAGGAATGGGGCTTGAAAGATTGCAAGAAACATTGGACAACATGCTAATAGAGAGGGCAAGTAGTTGGGAAAGAAGCAATAACTTTGAATGCTCATATCTTGCAATCTATGAAGCTATGTGGGTTGAAATTTTTCTAAACATTCACACAATAGTCTAAAAAAATAGTGTGTGGTCAAAAATGAAAAAAAAATTCAATTTTCATTCAATGCATTAAAAATTGTAGTTTCGGAACAATTTTAGAACCATAAGCACATATTTTAGTGTAAATTCACAAGATTTTCTTAAAATCTTATTAATTTTGGACTTGATTATTAGAAGGAAAGCTTTGTATTGACCTTTGGGATTTTGATTCTTCAAAAAAATTATTTTCCAAAAATAATTAAAATCTTGTCTATGTAATTGCTTTTTTTTGGACATCCTTTCATTGCAAGATGGTTTTGGATATGTTGAACACCTTCATTATCTTTTTAAATTGACATGTAAGTAACCAATATAACTACTTAACCAATGGCCTAAATTTCCAAAGTTGAATAGTGCCTCCATCTCCACAAAGTTGAGTCAAACTATGCTTCTCCGATTGGGCAAGGCCCAAATTTCTTTTTTTCTCACTTCAAACATTATAATCTTATAATCTACATTGTGACATGGGCTAAATTTTTTTTCTACAAATTCCTTAAGTAGTCTAGTACAAACTTGTAAGGTTGAAAGTTTGAAAATGTTTCTAGATTTCAAGATTGGTAGGGACCATGTGTCTTCTATAATTTTTAGCTAAAGACTATATTAGGTTTTTGGTTATGTGCCCTATAAACATTCTTTTTGAGATTTTCTTATATTGAAAGGACACTTTTGAGGTTTAAAACCTAAACAAACAAAAAATCAAGACTAAATTAACAATCTAAAGATTGACAAATAGCTGGGACAAACAATTTGGACTTTTTAAGGCAACATAAATTTTGATCTAGACCCCCAATTGGCAAAAAAAAATTAATTTATCCCCACTTAGTAATTACATTTCCAACCTTGTATCAAAATTTCAAAAAGATACATTAAAAATTGATATCACAAGAACCTACTTGATTTTTCAAATTGGTTGTTTAATGCTCACTTGATCCTTTAGGGATTATTGGGTTAATTGACTAATATGAAAAGAAGAAAACTAAATACACTTAATGTTCATCCTTATTAGAAATAATTAATTTGAAAAATCCACAAGATATAAATATGAGTACCTGTCCATAGAATAGATCATTCTCATTAGCGCAATCAACACATAATGGTGAAGGCAAAGAAGGTAAGGCATCGGCAACATACAAAGTAGTCCACTCTCTCCATTCAGTTTTTGAAACATGAGTATCCACATTGAATTTGTAATCCCCGGCCCTCACACCGATTTCAAAAACCTGCGCTCATATTTGAAATTATCATCATTCTCAAATTTTCAATGCACATAATCAATATTTTTATAATTTCAATTGAGACGAGTAATCCATATAAAGATTTCTTTTGCTTAATTTAATGCAACCTTGCCAATCTAAAAGATAGGAGATTTAATAATCTCTAGAGGACAAAAGGTATAAAACACCAGTATTGTAGAAGTCATCTAGTGTCCTTATGAAAATTTAAAGGTTAAGCAAAATATAAATTTAGTGACGCAATAAATGATTATACTATTTTTTTGTCACTACTCTAATTTTTTTCCTAGAGAGTATGGTTTATTGAAATTTAGTAGTAACCTGTGAAATAGCCAAATCACGGTCTATTTTTTCGTACATTAAGCGTTCCCTTTCTTCCTCCTCTTTTTTTCTCTGCAATTTGCAAAATTTGATACTAACTAAAAATTAATTCCATATATTGATAATTTATTTGAACATCCAAGATAATATTACACATGCCTAAAGAACAAGAATAGTGATTTTTTTACTTTTTAATATTCTTAGCCATAAAAAGACATTGAGGTCAAAAAGTAGTCAAGGGATGACTTTCAAGATTATTGTAGAAATGAAGAATGAATTTATTGGTTTAAAGATTTGGAACATTTTTGACAAAGTACATTAGTGATAGGTATTGTCCTCACAAGGTTAGAGATCAATTCCATAGTTACATAGTCACATAGTCAAACATTGTTTCCAAATTCAATATGTCTATAAAAATTATTTGCAAATTAAACTTCATAATGTTATGATTATTACATGAGATTATGTGTTGTCTGTCAATATGAAAAATCTCAATTAGTTTTGTGAAAATTTATGATTGTCATAAAATTTATAGCAAAATGTGAAAATAAACTATTAAATATATCCAAAAAAAATTGAATCAATTGTAAGTTCTTTGTTGTGTAGAAGTAGGAATTAAGAATAGCGTGAAAATTCTCAAGTTCTTATTTTATTTTATTTAGTATACCCAAAACACTACCTTCAAATCAAACAACCATTGTCAAGCTGAATTTAGCCTTTATAAAATTGATGAACGTAATTTTGGTATTTTTACTATATTGATATTTTTCCATGAAATTTTTTTGAAATATACATTTTAACTTTTCCTTTTAAAATGAGTCATGGGAAAATAAAATTACCTGAAATTTTAAAAAATAAAAAATTACATGTTTTGAAAAACACACAATAGTATGATTTAGATTTTAACACAATAAAGCTTTTAATTGCAATGATATGTTGAAATCTTGGAAATTTTCAAAATTTTAAATGGAGTAGAAACTAAACTTGTCCATTATTGGTTTAGTTTCAATCAAATACAAATATGCATTTACTTTTTAAGATGCATCTTGTTTATGGGATCAAAGAACTTTTAAAGCATAAAGACATCTATAAAGCAAGAATATTTTTGATTCTGGGATACTTTCATTCTACAACCCTTGCCTATATTCATCAAATGTAGATAAGAAATTTGTAATAATTTATCTTAAAGTTTGAACTTTAAAGTAGATGAAACTTAATTTGTGTCAATTAAATAGAAAATTGATCTCAAAAAAGTTCCAATTAAAATACAAGGTTTTCAAAATATCATTGAAAGAAAAATCTAATATAATTTGATAATACTAAGCACCTATAGTTTTTTGAGAATTAAATAAAATCAAGTGTCTTTCTTATTATGTATTATATATCCAAAAGTGTATTAAATCCTACTTAAAATATATTTAATAGAGTTCAAAACAACATAGTTTTTAATCATTAAGATGGTTCTACATAGTATTTTGAAAACATAGGAAGATTGCTAAAATCTCAAAACAATAGGATTTTACAATCTTTGATTCTATAATACTTTCAAGACTATGAAAAAAGCTTCATACAATCTAAAATGCATTGCTAAGTATACCATTCTTTGATACAACAAAATCAATGCAATAATCATTAAGGAATTGAACTTCATGAACTAATTACAGTATCAACTACATTATTTTATTTTTATTGTCAATATAGAGAATATAACTTATGCAAATGATTGGTAGTATAGGTGCCTGCCATATAATAAGGATGGAGAGGACTTCATCCCCATAATCTTGGCGCATCAAGGCTAAAACCATTTTATCTCGTTCCAAAGTTAAGATCTTTTCTAATTCTCTTTTTTCTTCTAATATTCTCTGAATGATTAATTTATTTTCTTTGTCTCTTTTAAGTTGCTCTTCTTCTTCCCTCTTTTTTGCCTTTTCTTTTTCAATTTTTAAACTATGAATGTCCATGAAAGCATGATCCATATCATGCTTTTGACGAGTTTCTTTTTCTTTCCTTGTTTGTTCTTCTATCAAGCGAATTACTTCCTATAAGTTTCATATTAAATGAGAATTAAATCACAAGCGAGCTAGCAATACAAAATTATTGCACATATCAATGTAAATAAATGTATGTATACTAAATATATAATCAAAATTTGTAATAACAAAAAACAAATTTAACAATTTTGATAGGATATTAATGGTTTCACCAAGTATATAATAAATCCTATATATCATTGTATGTATAATTTTGACATAAAAATAAAATTTATAAATGTACTAATAGTTAATTATTTTGCAATTATCCCAAAAATTAATTGTATAATGATCCATACTAAGTAATCATAAATTGATCTTACTATGAAATAAATTAAAATACTTAAGTTTTAAAAAAAAAAATCTTTGTGTGAATTTCTTGACAAAAACATCTGTTCTGAATGTATATAAATGAAATAAAAAATACATTTTAATAATTTGTGCCTTTGTGTTTGTAAGTCATAAGATTTGATTGTCAAATTTATATAATTGACTTAACTCAACAATTTAATTGAAGTTGCCTTGGCAATGAACTTTGTCTTTGTCATTTAAAAAAAAACATTCAATATTAAGTTAAGAATAAGGGATTCTTTTATCCAAATTCAACAAACAACTCAAACCTTCACAATTAGTACAATAAAGGCCTCGTTTGTCATGTTTTGAATTGTAATATTATAGCAATAAATAAATAAATGTTGAAAATATTTTTAAACTTTAAATTTAGAGTAGATATTATTTGAATAGATAATTTCAATTAATAAATTTGGATTGTATATGAAAATGCAAGTGAAAAACTCATGGCATGTCCAAATTAAACAAAGATGATCAAACATCCAAGAAAAAAAATTTAGGCATTTAGGACATACTTTATAATGGGCATAATAAACTAAAAATGAAATGATGTCCTTTAGTTTTTGTCCATTGAATATTAGATGATTTTATAGAAATAAGATATTTGAAACATTAAAATGATGTTGAGTTTGTAAAAAATTCAGCTTGATACTACATATGATATAAGCTTTGAAAATGAAGAGTGATTTAATATTAAATAATATTTAATATATTTTCCCTAGCATTAATATCACTATATTTTGTAAAATAAAGTACAAGATATTAGTCTTCAATTAATACAAAAGTAAGAGGTTGTTGAAGTTTATATGAAGGTCTTCATTTGTTAAATTATGTTTATGGAAAAATTAAATTGTTTTTTCAAAGGAAATTATATGGTTGGATTTGACCACTTACATACCAACAAATGTAAAAGCAAATTTCAGATGGTCATATAATTTGAGCATGTTCTACAAGTTCAAAGATTTTTTTCATTCATACAATTCTTTTAGATTTTTATGTTGGTTGTCTGATTTTAGCACTATATAGAGTTAAAAATTCTTCACAATGACTATTCTATAGTTCAAAAATTCAAATTAAATAACCTCAAAAACTATGTGTAAAAGAAAGGTTTTTTAAAAATAACTTCAATGAGTAATCAATAAAAAAATTCAATTATTTCATAATTAGAATTTTAGATTTAATACTTCAAACAATTTTTTTTTATGAAAATCACAAAATATTATTCAATTAGAATCAATTTTCAAGGTATTTTGAATTTTTAGGTTCTAAATGTATTCATAAATATTGATTAATACAATAGTGCTTTTAATAATATAAATATGATCTATGATCCTATTTTTGCAATGTTTGTTTTAAAATCAACACTAAATCATTCATCACCGTATTTGAGAAGATGTCATACTTTTTTGACATGATAATATTTTAAGGGTTGACAAAATTTAACCATGTATGCAATGAGGTTGCATGGTCATTTGTTATTAAAAAAATTTAATCAATGTTTACATCAATGTACAATTTCAATAATCACATTTTTTTTGTAAATCATATTATATTTTACATTTGTACCAATTGAAAGTGTTACCAACCTTTCTAATACTCACAATATATCACTCATGAAGTTTTTTCAAATACAATGTGGTTCTTCAAAGATTGTTCTTTCTAAAATCCCTTTACATTTTTGAAAACATTATCTATCTTTGGTTTTGAAGATATTAATATAAATTTACGAATAAATTTATAGCATGGTGATCAATTATAAAATGGGATAAAGAATATTGAGCTATTTGGTTTTTATTATTTGATTTCATTATGATATATCTTGAATTTCAATATAAAGTTTAATTAAGAAGGTGCAAATTATTTAAGGTTTATCCATAATTTCAATTATTTTGATTTTGATTTTTTGATTTTATATTAGAATATCATAGATTGTCAAAGTGAATAATAAAAAGACAAACTCAAAGCTTAATTAGTATTTACGCTAAAGAATCTAGACCTCAAATCAAACAAAAAAATTACAAATGATCTAAAAATAAATTATTTTTTGTAACATTTTTATTTTTTGCTATAAAGTGGGTCACATTGGTATCAAACAATATAACCTCTACAATTCTTGTAAAAATTGGATATTTCTTGATTTTACATCATTCTTTAAAAATCATTAGAATGCAATCCTATGGGACAAAAAGAAAAAAGAAATTATGTCAATTTTTGTAATAAATTTGATATATATTATATTAAATACAAAGAATGTGACGATTTCATTTGTCATGTTTTCATTCATGCTAATTTTTAGTCATTTTCTCTTCCAAAAGCTCAATGAAATCTTTGTGTCTTGATGCTCAGTAGTTTATAGCAATTGCTTGATGATGCAACAAAGTGATGTCACAAATGTGGCAATGTTAAAACTACTAGTACTCAATAATTGCAAGTTATATGTATTGTTCATTTCAATTTTCTACTTCAATTGGTCACTTACAGCACGTTTATTTTGTACATTGTTGAATTTTTCTTCAATTTTTTCCTTCACACGAACCCTTAAGTCATTAAAATATCTTTTTGATTCCTAGAAATAAAGTCTATATTTATGACGTCATTTAATTAATCTTCTTCATTTAAATATATCATAGCTAAAAGCATTATTTTTAAATTTAATTAACTTAAAATTTTCTCATAGAATTAAAATGCCCATAATTATAAATATATATTTTTCCAATGATATTTAAGAAATAAAATTTGTAACGTATAAATTTTTTTTGACATCATAGAAACTAATTTTGTAATATTTTGCATCAATATTCAAATTTATCAATAATAATTCTTATTTGATTGATTAAATCACTATTTGGCTATCAATAAGGCTTACTTGTCTTAAAACAACATGATCAACAATGGCAAGGGGTCGATTTGGTCCAAGCATAAGAGAAGATTTCCTCTTTTTTGTTTTTTGAACAAAAGTCAGCTCGCCTAACATTGGAGGCAAATCGTCTACCCTATCACTACCAAGCTCATATTTATGATCATATTTGGCCTCAAATTTTGCAAGTTCTTCTCGTGTTTCTTTATGCAAATTATAGGCATAGTTCATCTTTCTTGTCAAATGCTACAAAAACAAATTTGTTTTCATTCAAGAATCAAATCTACTTTAGTTGATTATATATTAGTAGAAGCAGAAATAGAATGTAATTTTTTTTATATAATAGTGACTTTTATTACAAAATATATATTTTTTCTTTTATAAAATAATAAAGATAGAATACATTTTATATGATATATGGATAAAATCCCCCATTAAATTTCATTAAAATAATGTACAATTCTTAATAACATACATATTGGATGCCAGAAATGTCAATGACTTTCTCTGCATTGATTAAATTCTTCCATGCATACTGCACATCAAAAATTAAATTAAGGTAGATTAAGCAATATGTGCATATGTGTCTTATAATTTGAATCAAATGGATTTAATTATATGTAATCTTATCTCTAGTTCAATAATTAAAGATGTTATGATTAATATAAAACTTGATGTGATACCACAAAAAAAAATACAAGTCGTTAAGGAAAATGGCCATTGTGTAACAATGAAGAAACCTTTCAACAATTTGGGAGCATTTTAACTCCTATAGTCCCAAAGTACCTTTGGGGGACACTTTCAAGTTTGAGTAGGCTCATATGAATTCAATTATTGGGGTGATTTTCTTAAACTCTTCTTGAAGATAAAAATACACTTTAACTTTGCTAGGAGAAAAAATTATGCCACCCTAGTACTAGCATGTGAGCATAAAATCTATAAGCCCCAAAGCCTAAAGGTGCATATTATAAACACCTTCTATGATTGTAGGTGCTTATGTTGTAAATACCTATGTTATAGACTCTTTTCATGTTATAGTGTACTGATGTTATAGGTACATATTTTATAAATACCTTCAATGGTTGTAGGTATATACCTACAACTAGGTTCAAGACTCATAGGCTTACATCTTTGCGCTCACACACTAGTATCATTGAATAGAGGTAGTCGGATTGCACCAAAAATAAAAATAAATATGAATATGAATATTTTTAAATTTTATTTTTTATAAAAAATATTTTTCTAAATGGAAATATTCATTTATTTCATTTGGATTAGTAATGAGAAAGTTATGGAGAGTCTTGTTTTATTCAACAATCTAAACATCTTTGAAAAATAATTTATAGGATTCATTTTTAACTTCTACAATTTTTGAAAAACAAAAGTTCTATATGATTAAATTTGCTTGTTAGAGAAATCTCATTGTTAAAATTGATGTATTTCAATTCCATCTTAGAACTATTAACAATTTTATTTTCCATTCTATCTTGTAATTACTTCTACTTAACAATTATTTAAAGAATGAGAATCTATTTGTTATTTTTAGAAAAAAATTCTCCAAATTCTCAACTCAATTCTTTAACATTAAAAATTAGAAATTTAGAATTGATAGGGCAAAAAATTTAAGCTATTCAAAGTCATATACCGATAATCTAGTCTTACAAGATGCCAAATTTTTTTTTTCACTTTAAATGCAAATATCTTGCAATCTATAAAGTCAAAGTTTTTGAAATTCTTCACACATATTTAGACTAGTCTAGTGCATGATCCTAAGATTAAATATGCAAAATAAAATTTAACTTTTTTGCTCTTATGGCAATTTTGATATAAAAAAAAACTTAAAACTTTACGGGTTAAAAATAGAACCTTGTGTTGACTAATTCTATATATTGTTCAATTTTAACATATGATTGTGCCTATCATTAATTCTTTATGATTATTAGTTAGAACCTAGAACCAAAATTAAAGCCCTCAAGTAGTTGATCTACAAAACTGTTTTTCTAACAAAGTAATATGCTCTAAAAGCAACCATTTAAGGACTGGTCCGCCTTTTTTTATAGGATTTTGTAGACAAAAATATTTTTAAATCAATTTTAGAGAAAGAAAAATAGATGTGGAGTGGTTTTGTATTTTTTCAAGCATTTTTGAATTATTTATAAATTCTCAAAGCTTTGGGGTATAGGCACCTATTTGTGACCATAGGTCTCTCAAAATCCGTCCACTTGCAACTTGTAAAGAGATGTGTGGAAATCAAAGACAATGATTGACTTTTGCAATAGAAAAACAATTTTTTCTTGATTCATTCAATTGCTATAGTGGTCCCATTTAAGAATCACCTCATGTCCATTCTTTAGCTAACAATAGGGGTGATTTGAAGGAGAAGGTTGATTTGAAGGAGGGACGATTTGAGAGAGAGGGGCACTTTTAGAGCATACTACCTTAGTTACTTTTTCTATATCTTTTGGAATTGCAAACCACCATATATGTACATGAATTTTTTCACAATCTTCAAAATGAATTGTGATTTTTGGTTTACTCTTCAGTAAAAAATTTAAATTTAAAAAATATGAGTAAATCAAGGCAATTGAAAACTCAATTTACCAAAATCCAATCTACCCAATCCATCCAATGTGATGTGGATTTATTTTTAAAATAAAAAAATTCCTTCACATTTCTTTTTGAATTTAGTCTATTTACAATTTCATGTTTCTCATTTTGACCTTCATACTACTAAAATCATAAGTCCCTCTATAATATCACAAATGCTACCATTAATACTAGGGGCTTGTGCTTGTTATGCTATGCATTCATTGTATCACATATTAGTAAAATTTTGATATATTTGAATAGAATGCATGATAATGATTTCAATAAGTCTTTAAAATAATTCTTTTAAATATTTTGTAAAAATATTTCCAATCATGCATACATAGAAATTGTATTTTCACACAATGTGATATTACAAAAATAAAGTAGCAGTTGACAATTACTTCTGTAATATCGCTTTTTACAAAGGGTGATATTATAAAAATAATATAGTCGTTGCAATTGAAGTGATATTAAAGAGGATCCATAGGATGATATTATAGAAGTAGTAAATCCATTGCTTCTCTTGGCTTTACACTTCTTTGCACTTCTATGATTTTGTGCTTTTGTGAGCTTTGAGTTTTGATGATTTCAATTTTCTATTGCTACTACCAAATGATTTTGAGAAATTTATTTAATTGAAGTGATTTTGGATTCCACAACAATTAAGTTGTTCACAAAGTTCTTGAGATTTATAAGTTTTTCTTTTCAATTCTTCAATTTGGGTTGCCATTTTTTGTAACAATGGAGTCAAACTTCTAATGCATTCTAATGTATGTGTATCTTTTATAGTATTTGCCATTGCATATGTTTCATTCATCATTCAATAAATTTCTATTGTACATTTCAATATATGCTTACTTATTAAAAAAATTACATAAAGATTTTAGTCATTTTTATTTGAAGATTTATTGAAATTTTTGTTCTGCATTCTATCTAATACATAAAAATTCTTATAAAATTCAAATGATGAATGCGTAGCATAGCAAGCGCTAACCGCTAGTTATTTTAGTAAAATATTAAATTATTCTAATATAAAATGTAATATTTTTCAGGTTATATAATACATCAAAAAATCACAATAATTTATTTTATTTACCAATTTTGAAAAACACACATTCTTAGTCAATAATTTGCAAGGAGTGCTAGCATGTAAGTCTAGAATCTATCAATCCATTAGTCTAAGACTCAATATTATAATTAGATTTTGTTTTTTGTCCGATTGGTGATTTTATGGTTCATTTGTAGCTTTTATCAATTAGAAAAGTAATCTTGTACATGCCTATGACTAAGTTCAAGGCTTATAGACTCACGTCTTTGTACTAACACACTAGCATCGTTGATATTGTAACGGTTACAATTTTCATGAAACCATTTGAAACTTTGCACAATCACAAACCAAATACGATTTCATGTAATGAAATATAAAATCAAAATTTATATATAATTTAAGAAGTCAAATTGCATTTGAATGTGAAATTTGTCTCCTAGATGGAGCCATACAATTAGTCTTTCAAGCTGAAAAAAATTGATCAGGTTGCTTAAGGAAAAAAAATGAAAAGTAAACATTAACAAAATCCACTGATGGAAAATTTTAGGTAGCAATATACAAAGTGCATTGTTCACTTAGGAAGTATAGAAATGCTTCATTTGCACTAAGTTTCTCCAAAATTTTATATTTGCATCAAAATTTGTATTGTATTCATTCTTTTCGCCACAACTAATTCACAACCTCTATCTAGAGTTTCAAGAATTTTTTTACCTAATAGTTTGTATAAAATATACATTTATATTGCAAAAAAAGAAGAAAGAAAAAAATACAATTTTTTAAACCTTGATAAAACTAATGTGAGGTTTTGAACTTCACATCTAAATATGAAAATGAAAAACTACTATGAGCATAAAATACAATCCTTGTGATTCTACAATCCTTAATTAAAAGTTTGAAAATCATGTAAATTGTTATCAATGATATCTCTAAAGTTAGTGTGTATCATAATTGTGATAAAATACTCTTTGGGGATAAAGTTCTCAATTTTGAGGACTTGAAGTTTTTTAATTTTTTTTCTAAATGTTCATGTAGCTTGAATATCAATATCTAAATTAATAGATTGGAAAAAATTACCTACCCAAAAAAGCCACTTGAAATTGAACAACATCTATGAAATGGGTGATTGATCATTTAGGGGGGTAAGGGATTAAGTGATCCTAAAGCCATAGTGTATTTATACAAAGTAGTATAAGAGTTTTTTCCATTATTGTGCAATGTTTTATTATAGAGCTTCAAAAGTAAAAACAAAGTTGATTTGATAACTTTAAATAATCAAAACGACTTTTGGAGTGATTACAAAAAATCCTATTTTATCTTGAAGAACAATAAATAATATGATATTCAAAGTTTCACATGGAAAAATTATGAGATTTTGTACCTTTCACTAAATACACATAGAAACTATCCAACTCTGAGCATTTTGAGGATTCTAGAGTTTTTTGACATTCTTTGCATTAGTGTTGCCATTGCAAATAGCTCTAGTCAATGTCTACAACCAAATAACTAGAAGTTGTAGGTGTCATTGTCATTGTTTCATTATGTAGAAAATCAATTGCACATATAAATTTGTATGTTTTTTTTGTGTAAGAGTATGTTCACATGAAAGCGTGTTGTGGCATAGCTGAATTAAAACTCTCATTTGGTACATAGAAAAATAAATTTGATAATTGATTGGAGACAATATAAAGAGTTGGAAGTACAAATATAAATCATGTATGCAATTTCCTTTCTATATTGTTCAATGGCATTGTATCTTATTTGTATTAAAATGTACATTTTAATGCATTAACTCCTAAAGGACCAAACTGCATTTTTTTGGCAACATAGTGATTTTGGGTAGCTCACTACAAATGGAGTTTTGGGATTTTTTCACATAACATGTGCCTAAGGAGTAGCCAACAATTTTCATAATTTTTTACTGCATGGTTAAAAAATTATTGTATGATATGTAGTTTTCATTGCTTGGTGGGCAACCTAAGCAACTAAAACAACTCTTTTAAAAACCATTTAAAAAAAAATATATAAATTTGGAATTTATTCTCTAGATTTATATATAAGTGGAAAGCTTTGATTCATTTCATTTTGATTAATGAAATGAAAGTTATGAGGAGTTTCAGTTGTGTGTGGTTTGTAGGTAGTTGTGGAATCTCTACTTTAAGATAAACTTTGAAGTCCTTTATTTACCTCAATTTTCAATATTTTTGGAAAAAAATAAAAAATAAAAAGTAAATTATTTATTATAACATTTCAACCATTGAAATTGGCATTTTTCGATTCCACAACTAATTCTTAACAATTTAATATTTTGAATCATTCTCTACTTCTTTCTATTTACTATTTTTTCCTATAAGTTGTACAATTTCAAATGATCTGGAATTTTTCAAGCATGTAGCCAATTTGCCTTGAAGAATGAATCCAAAGAATTACACCCATTTTGGACATTTTTTTATGATGCTTAGACCTTGTGAAGTACAACTACCCATATTTTTGTAGGGTAAAAAAAGGATTTTTGTCACTTCAAACGCTAATATCTTGCAATCTACACAATGGAGATTTCCTAAATTTTTTCCACATCTTCTCAAATAAGTGTAATACAAGATCCTAAGGTTACATGTGTTCAAAAATGTTTTTTTTTTTTTTCTAAAACTTGATACTTGTACTAGAAATGGCAGTTTTGGAATGGTTTTGGTGAAAACATAGTAAAAAAACTTCAGGGGATTTTAATGCTAAAACACACACACAATTCTTTTGGTAGGAAAAACACCAAAGTTTCCATCCGCACGCAACATTTTTCACATCGTCATATGTGGACAAAGTCAATCTCCAACAAGGAAAAATTATATGACACTTCATTTCGGTGTTAATCAAGCTACACTTTACGATGAAGAGACACAGAATCAAACTCTTGTAAAACAAGACTCAATCCACTGAAATTATTGAAACAGAAAGTCCATTGCATACCATGTAGGCCCTGTGTCTGGCAATGGCCTTCCCCTCCTCTCTGAGTGAAGTTTCCAATTGCTGGTGGAAATGCTGCAACAAAACATGATAGAATGTTTGGGTTAATTAACAAGGGGCAATACTTAACACGATACCCTGCCTTTGAAAATAAGATCTGCTGTCAATGTTACAATCAAAAAAACTTGTAGATGAGTGAATATTTATTTATGTTATCAGCATGTTATTTGTTTGTCACTTCTCATTAAAAAATTTAAAACTTAAGAGGCATTTGAGCTAGAGATTGATTCTCACCTCAAAAACTTCATCTCGCAGCCGTGCTCTTTCAATAATTTCATACTTGTGCAGGTTTGCTTTCCACTCTTGATGTTGGCGAGCCTGTGCGTGGCAAACTACTGACATTCATGGCTGTGTCCTCACTAACTTAAACTTGTTGTATGGCAAAAAGTCACAAAACTGTTATTATATCATCATTTTATTACAGTATTTCATGAATTTCAAGTTTGTAACCCATCAATCATCCTGTAATTTTGTTACTGTATTTCATGAATTTTAAGTTTGTAACCAGGTAGTTATGAACAGTAGGGAATGTTTTCTCCCACCAGTTGATGCAATATAAATCACAAGCAGAGTCAAATTTCATTTCTTGTGCAAAGAAAAAGAGGGACTAACATTTTGTGAGAGTTCAAAACACTGCAACATGTCATCAAAAATAGAAAATCAGTGCAAAGTTTTAAGAACATGAGTTGAATCAACACCTGGTTAGCTCCTTCCTCTCTGAATTTGGCCAAGAGCTTGTACTCATCCATTTGCTTTGGAGTTGGGTGCAATGGTTCTGGCCCTGCAACCTGCCATTCGGGCTTGGCCTTCTTCATTGGCATTTTGGCTCAAATTCTCTGAAGAATTAATGCTCTCACTGGAACACACAGAGATTTAATCCCCTGTGGAATTGGAATCATCAGATCATTCAAGAGCAATTAAGTTATAACCTGGAAATATGTACAACACAGTTTCCT
Organism: Climacium dendroides; assembly: GCA_950106755.1. NCBI lineage: Eukaryota > Viridiplantae > Streptophyta > Bryopsida > Hypnales > Climaciaceae > Climacium > Climacium dendroides. Next base: position 5,923,603 of record OX467086.1, read on the forward strand.
TCAGTACTGACCTTGGCAGAATGCACAAAATTAGGGTTTTCGCATCTGTCAGAGACCTAACTTCCTGTGGAAATGGAAATGGAAATTCTTGCAGTAAAGGGCTCTCCCTTTATTTTTGTATAATTTTTTTTTAAATAAAAAATGGAAATGAAAAATGTTGACGAAATGTCAATTTCGTTATATTAGGGGTATTCCAATATTTTGGCATGTTTTAGAATACCTGTGTAAATCTAAATCCATATTTGTCCTAGATTTTAGACATGTATGTATATAAATTATTCCATCTTAAAGAAATTGATGAATACTCTCCATGCAAGCATTGTTCAAATAGTCTTTGCAAACTAGGTATATCAAATTTTTTGTCTATTAGTGTTCCCACTTAGGACCTTCTTACATGTATTGGTGATCAGAGAAATTCATAGTGGGTGCTACAAGGAAAAACAGCCATTGCACTTTCATGTGGACCAAGTGGGTGGGGAGGGATATAATAGGAAAGTCACATGTATTAGACTCTTTCAAGATTGACTACTCTCCACCAATGAGGTTGTCCACCGATATCAGTGAACTGCTTTTGTCTTCTTGCTTGAATTAGCTCTAAGCTTGCTCACCACGTTTACATATAAGCTGACCCTTAACCCATTAATGACCAGGTGATGAAGGTAGTGAAAAAGTGGCTAAAACTGACATGTTTTCATTAGTAGTTAGTCACTTTGACTACTAATGAAAACATGTTAGTTTCAAGCACTTTTTCATTTCTTGTCATCGACCTAGTCCTTAATGGGTTAATCACTAAAGCCAAAACCTCATAGCCAAGACAATGGCTAGGAGTAGTCCTATGGCAACACCAAGCCGTTGCTCGAGGATCACTTTGCCAATTGGGGTCACGTCTCATTTTATTAACTTCAATGATGACTAACAACTACCATAGTGGCTCACAAATTAGAAAATGGAAAACATAAAGAATGTTTGTGAATTTGCAAGTTCAAAAGTATTAGAATGTTGAATTAAACCTAAACCACCAATTAGGGAGTTTTTCCTTAGATAACAATAGGAACTTTCGGAGGTTCAGGTGAAATCTACAAAATGCAATTAAGAAAAAATGAGGGGAAAAGTCTATAGAAAAAATGGAGGTTTTAAACAAAAAAAAGACCTTACATGAAATTTGGTAAAGTAATCGGATTAAGTCAAGGATAAAATGGGTATAAAATGAAAAACAAAATACTTCTAGGGAGAATTGACATTAGGATTAAACTCAAAACCAAAAAAATACAAAAATAAAATGAAAACCAAAATAAAACTAAGTAGGAAAATGAAATTAAAATTAAGTAGGAAGTCTAGAAGATAACAAACACAAAAATACAAAAGCAAATTGAAAACAATATATTATAGATAGAAAATTGGATTAGAATTAAATAGCAAACCAAAAAAATAAGAAAAATAGAAAAATAGAAAAATAAATTACAAACAAAAGCCACAAGTAGAAAATAAAACTAGAAATAAATTGAAAACTATAAAAAATTTACAAATCTAAAAAAACACAAAAGAAGTGTGTAAAATTAAAACTACTATTAGAACACTAAAGTAGTGATAGAAACACTAAATTAGGAAAATCAAACTAAAATATTTTTTTTAGTAATTTAGTACAATATGTACTAAATTTGCACATATATAATCATTTAGTGTGGTTTGCACTACTTTGATGCATTTAATAGTAAATTAGCTGATTAATATTAAACCGAGATATTAAATTTGGATAAAATTAAATTAGTTATAAAAATTAGTCCATTAATTTTGTTAGATATATGAAAATTAGGGTTCGAAGCCCTCTCTCTCTTTTAACTTTTGGTATATATGATGTTTTGTGAGCACTTTTGTGAATTATGAATGTTTTGGCGTGAATTTAGAAAAAATTTGAAGGGAGAATGTAGAGACTAGCTACATAATGATTTTTGGATTTGTCAAGTAGGTTTACCTATTTGTGAGAAAATGGGTGAATAATTATTAGGGTTTTGAGGAGAGATAAGAGTAGGAGGTTAACTACCCACTATAAGCAGGACTTCCAACTTTAGTGAGCAATATCAAGAGAATGGTGAAGCAAAAAAAATTGAATTTGTAGGAAGATAAAATCTTGGTAAGTTTGCTTTTCAAAAAGCTAAGATTTGTTATATTTGAAATAAGGACTAAGATAGAGCAACTGATTTGGTGCAACAAAGTCAGATGCCACCTTGAATTGAGAATTCTAACTTTGGCAAATAATTTTGGAATAATGGTGAAGTTGAACATGATGAACTTTAGAGAAGTTGTAGCTTGAAAAGTTAGATTTTTGAAAAGCTAAGGTTTGCCGAATTTGGAACAAAGACAAAGATGGAATGTCCATTTTAGTAAGAGGTGGTCTACTACCATGGTAGTGGTGATTCATATTCTCTTCCTCCTTCTTTTGAATGTATAAACCTATGAGAATGCACATAATTGTTTAAGAATTGTGGTGTTTCTTAGTTTTTTTTCCATAATCACCAAACCTTGAGAAGTGAGTTATTTAGTAAAAATCTAATCCAAAATATTGTTATCTCTTATTCCACCTAAAAACCAAGAATATATTAACTTGTTCGTGAAATGGAAGTAGTTTTTGTGTATGTGTATATATGCATATATGCTATGAATTTGCAAGTGAATGTGGACAATCTAATTAAACAACTTGAAAAAAAGTATTGTTACAAGTGGTGTGTACTTAGAAATTTCCAACCTTGGTGCCCTATTTGAAATTACTTGAATGATTTGGAAATGCCTTGGTGATAAAACTATGGAGTCATGATGAAGGGTAATTGCTAAGGTCATTGCATATGAATTGGAATGTTTGGTTGAATGAGGTGCATTGTAGTTATTTGCTAGGATCTAGTTTGGGCTATTTTGAGCCAAAATTTGCACATTTGAATAAGATTTGGGCATATAAGTTTCCTTGATTCAATTGAGTGCTTCATTGAATGTTTATTAATTGTTATGAGGTAGTTTGTGGTGGTTTTAGGGTATTGCCTTAGTTTGACTTAGGACTTTTGGAATATTTAAATTAGGTTTCCATTTCTTGAAAGACAACTAGGATCCCATTCACTCCCCACCAACCAATTCTAAGGTTTTTTTTTACCTAACAATGAAAAAGCCTCACAATGACATGTTTAATTCAATGTGAGATGTAGGGTAGGCAACATGGTTGTTTGCATGAAAAGCATATTGGCCCAAAGTTTAACAATAGAAGCCGCCAAATCAAGTAGAGATGTCATAGCAAGAAAACTAAAAGATATGACTAAGGCCAATAGACAATTGGAGCATTCAAAAATAGAAGTACAACTCAAGTTGTTCATTGAGCAAATGCAATAAGCATATGAGACAATGCAATTTTTTCTCCATGCATCTTTTGTTGCATTCTCTCTCCTAGCATTGCCAAACTAGGATTAATGAAACCATATGAAGAAAAAACAAGCCACCAGAGTTTACTATTATCCAAAAATGTTTGTATTTTGAACTTCAAATGGCTCCCAAACATTTAAACAACATGGATTGACATGAAATTTTTACGACAATGATTAAACTTCAAGGAAAATCTGAAACAATAAATTTTATTGAAAACTAACATTGTATGATGGAGATACAATCCCTTGAAGTTGTAGCCATCAAAATGCAATTTGGTGAACTCAAATTGAACCCTTGAACTTTAAATAGTTCCCCCCAAATTAGTACATTTTGGATTGATTTTAAAATTTGAACATACAAACTAGAAGAGTAAATAAAGAATTTTTAACAAGTTTGATTAAATTTAGACATTGGATGCAAAAGTTACAACACTTCAAATTGAACTTCCAAACTATGTGGGACACTTTTGGTCATCTAGGGCATTTGAGGGTTAAAATCATTCATGCTATATTATCTCTTAAGACTCGATATTGGTAAGCCAAGTCTCCACAAACCTTTACATTTGATGTATGGAGAGAAGGCAAGTCCTTTATAATTTAGTGTGAGGAGGTTTTGGAATATGCAAATTAAGACATGAAAGTGCTTATTCAACCACTAACGATTGTTTTCACAATTGAACTTTAGATCTAGAATTTTAGATTTTATTTATTTTTGTGTATGACAATATTGTACATTAGACAATGGCAATGCTAAGATACATAAATGATGCACAAATTGAAGTAAACTTACTTCAGGGGACAAACTTTCTTGGATTTGAGCAACTAAAGGTGGCCTTCTACATTCTTTAATCTCATCAAAGGTTAAAAAGTAAGCTATTTTCCATGTTTCAAACGTTATAGAGGCTTCACATTATACAATTTACCCCACTCATCCCCAACTTGCACCAATTGTTAATATGAAATTGATTGATAAGTTAATGTATGTTTAAACCTTGATGTCATTGATTTGTAATAAAATACATGTATATTTAAACATAACACTTTTCCCTCTATACTATTTGGAAATCTAAAATTTATTGATCAATGCAAGTATAAGTTATTATACTTATAAGGGTTTTTTTATTATCCAAAAATAGAATAAATAGAAAAATGATCAAGACTATAAGGTTTACTACAATATATGCCTACGAAGAAAATTTAAGAGTCATTTTCAATCTTCAAAGGAAAATGTTAGATCTTTGTGAAAATAAAACATAATAGCAATATTTGTTATTTACAAACCATGACAAAATGAAACAATATGGAGTTAGAATGCTTGGAAATAGGTCCAAACAACCAAGAGTTACAAGTCCAATCAATCTAATACAATTATTTGAGTTCTGATCATCAATATAAGGTACAAAGGTGGAAATTGGGGCAGCATGACATGATCACCAATCTAATCAAATACACCCAAATTCATTACAATCATTCTCATTATTACATCAATTTTTGTCAAGTATGTAGCAAATTACCATGACATGCTTTTTCTCGAGCCACTAGCAATTGACTCCCAACTTCCCACTAGAAAAGCTTGTTGCACACCATTTATCTTTGGTGAGTTGCAATCCCTAAACCATTTGCACGACAATATATCTCTTGCTTCATTAACCCCTAAAAGACCATTGTCCCTCAGGGGACAAATGGGATTTTGGGCATGTACATTTTGGGCTGAATTTTTGTTTTGATTTTTTGAAACTTTTTTTGAAGATAGGAAAACTGATTATCTTCGTGGGAATGAAATTTTTTCTTTAATTGGTGTTTGGGAACAAAAGTTATGCCCAAATAAGCTCAAAACAAGGGAGAGGGGGCAACAAAAATATTTTGCAAAAATTTGAATTTAAATTTTTTTTTTTTTCCCCCATAGATTATGTTTTTGTCTATCTGGAAAGCTTTGATTCATTCCATTTGGATTTTTTATGAGAAAATTATGGACATTCTTATTTTTCGGGCACTTAGAACATCTTCCTAAAAAAATTAATTTGTAGGATTCATTTTTGAATTCAATTTTTACACTTTTTCAAAAAAGAAAATTCACATGGTTTAGTTTTTTTGTTAGAACAATCTCACCATTGAGATTAGTGTATTTTAATTCCATATAAAAGATATTAATATTTTAGATTTTCCTTCTATCTTGTACCTATTTCTACTTAACAATTTTTTTAATAATGAAAATGAAATTTTATTTATTTATTTTTTGCTAGACTCTAAACTCAATTCTCTACTATAAAGATTTAAAGCTTAAAACTTTGTAGTGCAAAAATTTTAAGTTAAAAACGTTCAAAGTCAAAAAAATCTAGTCCTACAATGTGCTGAAACACTTTAAACGCAGATATCTTGCAATCTGTGCGGTCAAAAATTCTGAATTTTTCCCCACACATTCTCATACTAGTCAGGTGTAAGATCCTATGGTTAGATGTGAAAAAAAAATAATTTTCAAATGTTTTTACTCTTTGCTATAGAAATGGCAATTTTGAGTGTTTTTTGTCACAAAAGGCCTTGGTCCTTTAGGGGTTAAGACAACAATTTGTTATTTAAAAACTTTGCAATTTTAGTTTTTTTAGTTTTTATTTTCTTGTGTAATTGCTATATTCAATACAAAATTTCTAGCTATTGCAATGTATAGTCCTATTTATGAGATGTCTACTACAAGAGTGAGTTAGTTCCTAGGAAATTGAATTTTTATATAATCTCATTGTTGTTGCACCTTGAATTGCAATTTAAATAAATCTTATTGGTTGAATGTGTGATGAGTGTAGGAAGTTGTAGCTTCATGGTCACCAAAGAACATGGAATCATCAACATTTGAGATGAAGACAACACCTTCACAACTCTTTAGATGCTTCATGGTTCTTGTGGTTATTTAATCGGCATATCTCTTTGCATTTCTTGTTTCCTTAAAATTCAATCGTTACAAATTATGCATAATAGTACATTGATCTCTTGGATTGTGAAGTTTCCTAGGTAAGCAAGATCACCATTTGTGGAAGACTTGCTTTACATGAGTAACATCTAGGGTAGTCACTTTCGAAGTATGTTCAATGTCGATTGATTTCAAATATATCTACATTGTGGGCTAGTTGAAGAAGGTGATCATGGATATTCAATCATGGCTATTTTTTTTTACCATGGAGTGTAATTTGACAATGAGCACAAACTTGCTCATTTCATCCATATTTGCAGAACAAGGGTGCACCTTGATTTTTGGTGTATATAAGATTACATTCTTAGGTGAACCTAGCCAGGTGTCTATGCAAGTGAAAGGCCTCTCCGGATTCACTTTTCTAGTTCACATGGTTGCTTAAAGTACCGTAAGAGATTTAGTAATTGCCATCATGGACTATGAGGCGTATTCTCCATACTAGGACATTCATATCATGTGTACTAGTAAGAACTTATATACCCTAAACTCCAATTTGGCATTGATAGAGTACAATATGGAGTTTGGAATTATTGTTCATGTAGTTAGGAAGCTATGTGGAAGAGATTTGGAAATGAATATTATTAATAAAAACCTATAGTTATAAATATTTGTTGATATAGAGAATATATCTACCTCAAAACATACAAAGTAGGTCCACGGGAACCAAATTGTGGTAACTGTCAAAAGTGTAGTGTGTAGGTTGATTTTCACGGTTACCACAATTGGATTATTGGAGTGTGACTGCATGTTTGATAGTTGTAAACGACAAACATCATGTCCATTGACGCAATAAACAAGTGGCATTTGAGCAGCAATAAGAACAAATATGAGCATTCAACGATGAGAAAGATTGAAACATGACAAACTAGAGCCATTTTATCATCATAGTCAAGTCATTGCCAAGCAACAATAACTCTGGACAAATGAAGAAACTGGACATGAAGGATTGTGACATGTTTTGAAACAATGAGAATGGATGCACCAATCCCCAACATCGACATGGTGTGTGGGCATACAATGCAATTGGACTATAAGACAACATTGCAACTTTGTGGCTATAATAACACTTGCCCGACATAATAAGATCCCATTTTGTTGTTGCATAAAATCCTTGAGGGTACATTTGCTTCTCTATATCTGCGCTCTATGGTGCTTCTTTTGGTCTGTGTTTATACAATCTTTTTATCTTGCATTTGCTTACAAGTGGTTAGCAGAGACAATTTAGCCTTTCCTAAGGGTGATGCTCATTTTTGAGAATTTTTGTTGCCATGCTCAACAAGCATTTCCAATTTATTTTGATTTTGATGAAGGGAACAATCGAGGCCTGGGTACTCCACAAGACCGTCTCTACTTCAATTGCAGCTCTTAATGTCAATTTCATTATATCGGTGCAATTTCACAGAAAGGAGGTAATGAATTGCTTTAAGGATGTGGGCTGAAGGGAACAAGGAAGAAAATATTTCCTTCGTGGTGCACATTGTTGTGGAAAAAATGCAATTTGCATATCTATCAGCGGAACAAGCTAATGTAAATGTTGAAATGTGTTGAAATGGAGCATTCAATACTGTTAATTTACCAGAATTGACTTTTCATGTAAGTGTGTTGAATGAGTCCTTCAACTGCATCAAACAATGTTTCTTGAATTCTAAAAGACAGTCTCAGATCTTGCAAAAATGCCAGTTGCTAGTCTTGGATTTTATTTGCTTGAATTTGATGCCACTTCAGATCTTCCACTCCAGCATTTCCCACTGTGGAAGACAGACCATTGCGATCAAGGTAAGACATATAAGGTAAGACAGACCATTGCGGTCAAATGACCCATTGCAGTCACCTAAGAAATGACCCATTGCAGTCACCTAAGAAATGACCCATTGTGGTTTTTTTTTGAGATGTAGGATGTGGGCAACAATGCATGTCTTACATGACAGCAATGGAGTGAACACTAACCTCATTAGGAACTTCTGAGGTTTGAGTGTGAAGTCCATTGTAAAAATTGACTTTTTTGGCCTTCTGTAATAGAAAATATTTTGACTGCATTAGGCAGTGAGATGAGCATTACAGATTCAGATTTTGTTGGTCTTAAGGTAGTCTACAGACTCTTTTGGGTTCAATGCTTCATAAATTCCTAGCAAATTCATACTTTGTCAAAAAAATTTAATTTCAATTGCAGTTGTTGTTTTTCACACTTGTACTAATTTAGGAAAAAAATTAAAAAAATTTCAACAACAAGATGATGCCAAACTCCTCATTCTAACCATAATGGACTAGTTTACTTTAATGATCCACCACAATTTTCAGAGCATATTCACTTTGATGGAGGCATTAGAGGAGTTTTGGAAGGCTGGGAGGGCCGTATTCCCCTAGTTGAGCATTACGGACTAGTTTACCCTATATAGCAATTCAATCCCTGCAAGGGGAATTGAAACGCAACATCTAACCAACCCAAGTGATGAATTCAACCCATAACTATACACCAACTGCTACTAACAAATCTCACGTTGAGAATTTCTTGGATTTGGATCATTGAACATTGTCGGAATTGAATATAGAGGATGTCATCGGACTACACTACACTAGTATTGTTTGGAAAATGATCCAAATTAATAGTAGTGGAGCAATTCTCCAAAGGGGAAAAATTTGTCAAATTCTATTGCCTATTTGTAACATGCTGCTTCAATGTTGACTCTCATTCTTTCATGTCTAGTGGGGTTGACTAGAAGTTACAATAACTATGCAATCCCTTGAAAATAGGAACAACTCTTGTGTTAATTTAGTCATTTCCAGGAAAACCCAAATTTATTTTAGGATAGAGGAAATACTTACTTGCAGTTAATCTCCATAACCTAATTTGCTAATGACTACTTGGTTCCACTAACCATAAAAAACTCCATCTACCAAGACAAACTAAAACCATGCAAACAATTTTGAATCAATATTTTAGTCTCACCAATCATTCCAATTGCCCAAATCAAATATTGCTTACTTAAAAAGAATTATTGATTCATGAAATTATCTTCTAGTTGAAAACAATTCCTAATTTTGTCAAGCGATGTGTTATAGCAATATGACGCTAGAAGGATATGTTTTATGTGAATATAATCTTTAGTAAGCACCATAACTTTTGAGAGGATAGTAAGGGAATGTCACCCACTCACTTAATAAGTGAGTGGATTTCCATTACCCCCTATATTTGTGTTTCCATTACCCTTACATCTATATTTTTTTTAAACATGCTAGATTGCAATTGATATGGAATTAACAACCATATCCTATATCCCATACATAAATATCCATATTGCATACCATATTAATATTCTACTTAATGCATCAATATTATGTATATCCTATATCATGTACTATATTAGCATTTTGCATTATATATCCAAGTTACATATACCATACCATATATATTCCATATTTATCCTTGTATCCATATCAAAATGATTTTGGTTTTGAAAGGTGGATGTAGGCAAATCAAGTACTTTTGATTTGTGAGAGGTGGTTAATTAATTGGAAGAAACTATGTCTATTTCTTTTTAGGGGATAGGTAAATCTTTAAAGAGAACCATAACTTTATACTTGGTAATACTCCTACCAAGAAAAATCCAATCTTTTTAAATTAGAAATAGCAATTGAAAAAGAAAGTTTCTACAACCTCTTCAATGTACAAATTGTTTACTTTGCCCAAGCCGACTAGGCACTCTCAAATTGCTTACACATGTGACTTAGGATTTTGTTTTTTAAGCTGGAAGCAATGCCATTTATTTTTTTGGTGAGACATTCATTGAACATTTGTTGCATATCATTGGAAAGATTTGCAATATAAATTTAAGTTATTTTTGCATGTGATGTGCAATAAGCCCAATAAAGTACATGGGACAAATGATGCCCCCCATGATGCACGATTTGAAGTATTCAAAATGACAAATTATTTTGGGTACTATGTTTTCTTTGTTTTGCAATGGATTCCTATTTGTTTCCAAATTTAAAAAAATAAATGACAAATTGTCTTGAGTATGAACAATTAAAGCTAAGTAGAGTTGGTCTTTAAATTCCTTCCACATTAAAATTAAAAAAACAATTTGTACTAATAGCCAATGTTCTAATTTGTGATTGTCATTTGCTTCAAAAGTTGTAGGGGCACTCACCTCACCACTTTTGATGCCAACTTACACCAAATGATATCAAATTTATTGACAACTTAACAGTTGCTTTAACCTTGAATTAGTGTCATTGATTTGCAATGAAGAAGTACATCTATTTTTGTGAAATGATGACATTATTGCATAAACTCCTATTGAAATTCTAAACTTTTCTTAAGTATATAGACTTCATAAAATAGTGAGTTGCCATGCTTATTTGTTTCTTTACTATTGAATGAGTAAGGAGTTAAGGGTCAAGTTGATGTAAGCTGCCTGTGTTGTAATCATGGTTATCAGGTACAGTGGCGAAGGCAATGGCGGCGCTCACGATCGCAAATCTTCTCAAATACACCCAAGTCTCTCATTATCGAAACAATTGGCTTGAATAACAAAACGAGAGTTGCTGGAAGAAGAGATTGGGCTCCCACAATTGTCATCGCGTTTCACCAGAGATTGGGAACGCACACACAACTTTGCTAGCTGGTCTATCTCGTTTTTAGTTTTGCAATTGGTTTTGGTTTTTGGTTTCCATGCTAACTTACGAGCAGTTTTGATCGATAGTGCTCCGAAGGTGAAACTGAGATTGCCTGCTGCTTGCCATTGAGCTGGTAAGTAGTAATTGCTTCTCCGAGGTAATATTTCTTGTGCTTCGTGAAGGCCCAGCAATTCGTTCTTATGTGAACCTTACGGTGGTTTCAATTCTTCGATTTCTTCTTGTCTAATTGCTTAGTTCAGCACGAAATTTATGGAAACTGCAACTGCCCTATTTTTGAAGTGCCAGAAATTTGGTGCTGAACGATTTCGTTTTTAGAATTGCTTAGTTTCAGCACGAATTGCGCGGGGAAGCTTAATTCCATTTTAATTACTTCTTTTTGATTGAATGCGTGAGTGCAGGGAGAGAATACGTACTTGCTGTTGAGCACGAGTATAATCAGATCTTCAATTTGTTTTGGAGTCAATCACTTGGCCGGAGCAACATCCGCACAGAACAAGGCGAAACATGTCTACTTCAGCGCTCCCTGCTTCAGGGTTCGTTAATCACTTCATCGCCACATCCTTTAGCGTGGCATGTACCCTTGATAATGTTGCAAGTGATGCAGAATAGTACACTGATCTGTTGGATTGTGACGTTTCCTGGGTGAGCAGGATCACCGATTTCAAAGCGGAGGACCTGCTTCAAGTGAGCAACATCCAGGGCACACGCTTGCGGAGCGTGCTCAAGGTCAATTTCAAGAACGTCAATACCGTGGGCCAGTTGAAGAATATCATTTCTTCTCGACATGGGCTCTCTGTTGTGACTCTTTTGTACCGCGGAGTGACCCTGAAGGATAAGCACAAACTCGTTCATTTGATCCCGGACTTGCTGAGCATGGGTGCACCTCGGTTCTCGGTGCGTACAAGATTGCATACTCGACCGAAACCTGGCCGGATGTTCGTGCAAGTGAAAGGCCTCAACGGGTCAACTTTTCAGCTCCATTTGCGTGCTAAGAGTACTGTGGCAGATCTGGTAACTGCCATCGTGGACTATGAGGCGTACTCGTCAGATCAGGACATTCAGATCACCTGTGCTGGTAAGAGCTTATCAGCCCTGGACTCCAGCTTGGCATTGACAAAGTTCAACTTGGTATACGGAAGTGTTGTTCAAGTTGCTGGGAAGCTGCGCGGGGGAGATATGAATACACCCAGGTTCCAAACCTTTGTAGACATGGAGAATATGTCTGCCCTCAAAACACGCCCACTACCTTTGTGTCAATCAGGTGATCCCATTTGGATCATTATTTCCTCTGGGCTGAATGTTGTAGGAACGTGCCAGAATTCCTTGTGTGAAGCATTCCACGAAATAGTTTACTGCCGGAAGGGCTTCACAGTGTTCAACATCGCAGAGGATGCAAAGTGCCCAGTTTGTGGGTCGAATTTCAAAGCAACCACGGTGGCATTTCATGGTTGTGAGTGGATGTTCGAGGGCCGTAAAGCAGGTGTCCATTCCATCGACATGATGACCAAGTGGCATGTGACCAGCAATGACAAAGAATACCAGGAGTTCGACGATGAGAGTGGTCGAAACGTAGCAGCCTGGAGCACTCTTGTCATCACAGCCAAGCCATTGCCAAGCAACGACATCAGCGGAGGATCGGACAAACTCAAGCACAAGACTAACGATTGCGGCATCTGTTTCGGAACACTAACAAAGCGTCCTCTGATCCCCAACGTGGACATGGCCTGTGGGCATAGAGCACACTCTGAATGCAGGACAACATTGCAAAGTTATGGCTATACCACTTGTCCGACGTGCCGACATCCCATAACAACTTCAGTTTAGGAAGAGCTTGAGGGTGCATTTGCTTCTCTAAGTCTGCCCTTCGTAGTGCCAGAATCGGTCTGTGTACATATCACTCTGTCCTTGTTTTGGGTTTAGGGCTTAGGGCAAAGACAAGCGGAGACAACTTCACTGCTTATTTTGTGAATGTTGTTGGCATGCTCGACAAATACTGGAAGTTCATTTTGTTTTTGATCAGACGAACCGTTTGAATTTCTTTTGCCTTGATGTGTCGATTTCTTTCTTCCTCACCGAAAGGATGTATTTAGGTCTTCAATGTCAATGGCTTCTAAATTGGATACTGGATTTCCTTGGTACAGTGGCGTGGGGTTCTGAAATAAATTCCCCACCAGCACCAACTATATTCGAATTCTCTGGAAGCCAGAAAGTAGTGCATTAATTTTACACACATGGAGCATATTAACAGAGTAGCACCTGGTGTTGCAAGCATAACATTTGGCTCCCAGAGTGATCTCTTTTCACAGCTTCTGCCAATTCGTTGGTGGTCCCAGGTCTCTCGTTCGTTTGTGCAGGTTCTGAGGCCTTACAACTTCGTCCTAAATTGTACTCAGACACTGGGAATATCTGATGGAATTGGTTCGACTGCAAGTAACAACATTAAGTACCCTACGCTGATGCAATTGAGTGATTGCGTGCTAACTTTAGATAGGTACTATCGGCTATTTAGCTTCATGCAGTTCGTGCAGCAGGACCCGACTCTAATTCGTGAGCGTAGTGCAATCAGTGTTGCACTCGCATCATATTTCATGATACCAAAATGGTTGAAGGACTTCATTTCTTCACGAAACGAAAGACAGTGAGATATTACTCTTAGTTAGGTTGTTACATTTCATCCTAGTGTGGTTGGAGTTATGTAGCTCCTTCTTGATATCTGAATGGCGGACCCAAGATACTAGGGCTAGTATTGGCATGATTGATATAACTCTGGTTCTAAGTGCCCAGTATTAAATCGCAACATAGTATCGCAACATAGTATTGATTGAGGTAACTGAAAATTCCATACCAATTAATCGGATATGGTATTTCAATATCCAAAATAATTCCAAGTCCTGTATTGATATACCAGTTCAACCCAAGTAATTACTTATGTGTCCAAGCTCGGCCAATTGCAAATTGCTTTCTCATCACGGCTCTACTCATAGAAACTACTAGTAGCTATTGTCCTTGCTCAAGTTTACAATATTGAAAATCACAACACTAACACTTCATCAGACGGGCATCTGGAAATGGAAATCGATATTGATTCTCGATACTGATTCTCGTTTTTAAAGATTGCCATCAAAATTCATGAAATATGGGGGCTGCGTCTCTTAGATTTCCGTTCTTATGGTTGAAAGATCTATAATTTCTCTCGAATGGCTGCTTCCCTTGAATCCCAGAGCTTTAGGCCTACGGTATTGATGGAATTATTTCATCTATATGGGGAATTTCATTAAAATGGTGATTATTTCGTGAAAATAGCACAAAAGCAGGATTGCAATCATAGAAAGATGGCATGGGGTGAAGGAACATGGGAGTTGCAATTTGGACGTCTTTTGGCACATTTACGAGATTAACATGCAAGAAGCGATGTCATATGTGCTCTTGACTCGCGGAATATTACCATTTTAATGAAATTCCCCATCTATTTAGTGCTATTGTGTTCCTACAAACGGGACAGTCTTTCTGTTCAAGAATTTATGTCTCAGTGGAATGTCACAATTTTAGCTCTTTGGAACGTCAGAAATAGCCGTCTTGACATATACTGCTCGTGCTCAATAAGCACGTTTTATGATTCCGGAGTCAAACACTACAGATGAAACCCGCCTGCTAGTGCAAATAGACCCGAGATAGGGCGACAACCGAATAAAAGAAGAAGTTTCCGTGCACCAACACAAGTATAAGACCAAATATTAGTACTTCATTGCAAAATCTGCAAGTCCGGAGGCCACAAAACTCAATCATCGAGACCGAGAGAAATGGACCTTCCGAATCAATACGTCAATACGGAGGCAGAGTTTCTGGTCGAACCAAATTCTCTCCGGGTAGTACCAATCTAGCTACTGCAGGCTAGCCAGCTAGAATAGAACGCCACACTATCTAGCAAATTTATTCTCTTCCATCACTGGAGCTTCAACCATGATCGATGCAATGGAGAACCTCGCAGAAATGCTACGACACACACATGCAGCATGCAAGATATGCATACATGCATTTACTTGCGGAACTGCTTCTGGATGAAGTCGACGGTTTTGGTGTCGATGCGGAAACCCTTCTCCAGCACCTCATCCTTGATGTCAGGCTGGAAGAGCGCGGGCGCGATCTGCTGCACGCCCGGGTTCTGGCTGCTCAGCGCTGCGAACGCCAGCGCCTCGGTCTTGCCCACATTGAGCTGGAAGTGCACCAGTCCCCTGGGAAACACAAAAGTCTCCCCGGGGTAGATCGTGGCGGCGAACAGCGTGTTGTTTACACCGACGCTGCTCACGAATCCAACATAAAGCTCCCCTTTCAACAGGATGAGGATCTCCGTGGCGCGCGGGTGCGTGTGGGGTGGGTTGATGCCGCCCTTGGCGAAGTCGATGCGCGCGGCGGAGATTCCGAGGGTGTTGAGACCCGCGAACTGGATCACGGAAGCAGCAGTCACGTTGGCCTTGTTGGGGTTGTTGGTGGTGCCGGGGTTCTTCAAGCCGGGAAACACGAAGTCCGTGGCGACAACCTGATCAAAAGGTTTGCACGGGAAGCCGTTCACGGTCACGCTGGAGTACTTGTCCGCCACGCAGACGTCCTGGAGAGGATCCTCGTCAGCCGCCATGGCCAACTGGGGACCCACCAGGGCCACTGTAAGCAGCACGGCGACGGTAGCCCACATTGCACGGCTCACCATGTTGCTGTAAATCTCAAGCGGTGCAATGCAAATGCAATCTACTACTGACGCAGGCGAACTTGGCAGTGCTTGGAGATCGAAGGATGAGTGAATCGATCAGTTGTGTAGGTTGTAGCTCAGGTTGGCCTGGGTTTATATTGGCGCTGGAACTCAGTTCTAGTCTAATTTTCTAATCACTGATGAGTGTGCCAAGTCACTGCTCGAGCCAGGACTTTGAACCAACTGGAGGAAATGGATGAAAGATCGAAGCTTTGGTAAATTAAAGTCTTGACTAAAGTCAAGTGGTTTAAGTTGTCAGAATCAACCCCGGGAATCAACCTGCACGAGGTGAAACAGGTCCCTCTGTATTAATTGCAGGCAGATCGAGATCGAATGGCTTCTAGTTAACTTACATTGCTGGATATTGGTGAAATATTTGTGAGAATTCAGTTGTGGAACTGCCTTGATTTCAGAACTAGGAAGTAGCAACTAGGCCGGGAACACCTGTCGTAGTACTGAGCACATATTAGTCGCATTGTCAACATGGTAAGATGAATTGTTGTGACATATGGGACTTTTCGTACATGAGTCCGGCCTTCTGCTTAAAGTCTTAGACGGTGCATTGGAGTCACATTACTATGTACTGTACAGTACAAGTGGTCTCGTGGTCTCGTGGTCTAGACGTTCTGGTCATTGGGGTCTTTGTATGGCCTACATTTTG
Organism: Climacium dendroides; assembly: GCA_950106755.1. Classification (NCBI taxonomy): domain Eukaryota; kingdom Viridiplantae; phylum Streptophyta; class Bryopsida; order Hypnales; family Climaciaceae; genus Climacium; species Climacium dendroides. The sequence continues at coordinate 5,940,012 of OX467086.1, forward strand.
AATATCAACACACGTGAGTTCACTTTGGCAACAATGAAAATCCTTTTCTTCACTTGTTTTCCTACTGACATAAAAGTAAACGACGATTATTTTCATGGCCAATGTTGGCCAAGACTACAATAATGATATTGTATCTTTGCCTACTTTGTCAATTGTACCATGACATGGAAAGCCTGCTCTAATGCTATGGCATACCGCATATGGGTTAAGTACAATGCACCAAACTTGAAAATTCCTAGGTAGATGGAAAGTTAAGGATGATTAAGCTTGAACACTTCTTCTCTATCCCACATTAATTTGGAATAGACATGGTGTGCTAATGTTAGCAAATGTGTTATCTAGTTTAGGTCAATTTGTTGAAAGATGATGAATTTGCATATTCACAATATCCAAAGTTGTCAAGTCCAACCTTCACAACTTTATGTGAACTAGTGACCTTGACTTTGAAAATTAATTTGCTTGATTCCGGTCTTTTGATTTATTGTGTCTCTGACAAAATCAACTAATCTTATTGATGTGGATTGTATCTTGATTTAGTATTATTTTTTTACATTCACACTTTTACAAGGTGGATACATCCACATTCACACTTTTACAATGTGGATACACATTCACACTTTTACAAGGTGGTGCTTATTGATCGATTCCGACATTCCATCCAAAGTCCACTGTAAGTTGCAACACAATTTATCTAATAGTGAAAGATTGTAAATAATTTTATGTCCTACTATTTCTTTGCTTTAGTTGTCAAAGATTGTAAACCATTTTGACATTTTCGTACTATTCTTTGGATTTGTTAGTGAACATTATAAACAATTCTCATACTATTCCTTTGATTTGTCATATTTGATCATGTGCTCAAACAATGATTGAAAATGTCAACTTGAATGACTCATTTTTAAGCTCCAAAATTTTACCATTTTATCAAATTTTACTATTGTCATTTGGATTTTTGACACACTTAGAACTCTACAAATTTAATTGCTTAACCAAGTTGGGATACTCAAGGTTAAGCAATTAAATTTGTAGATGCAACTAGGACCACCATCTACCACATAATTTCAATGACTCTTTGACAGTTATTATCTTTTGATTGGTATGGTTAGAACATTGGAAATTTCCTCACAACTATGGACCTAAAGCTACTAGCAATTTCAATGGCTAGGTTCTATGGATGCTTTTAATTTCTAAATTCATGGGGGCAATCCAATTAGAATGAGGTCATTTATGTTTGGATTTCAAGCACCATGTGTTGGGTGCTCAAGGATTAAGGATGTAAAGTCCTAAATTTGGTTTATGAACAAATTTTAATTAGACTTTTTCTTACTTGAGTTAGATTTTTGACACTCGATTTTTCTTAGATTATGGTTGTTGGTTTAAAACTTTTATATGGTATAAATTTTTGAATATGGTTTTCTACAAATATATTATAGTTTAAAGAATATAATTATGTTTCATTTCAAATTTGTAAAAGAGATCAAAATGGCCAATTGACAAAATTAAGAAAAAATAAGAATAAAATTGATTACAGGCTTGACAAAGAATACCTTTGACAAAAGACAAATACCTTTGACATGTTTTACTTTTTATTTTTGCATGAATCCAAATGACACCTCCACTTCATTGTCAAATGATGCTTTGCCTTCTTTCAACCTTACACAATGACAAGTTGTCTTTAAAATGTTTGATGAATGTTTTTAATGTTTCTATCAAAACCAAAGATGTACATATTCGTGGAATCAATGGATAATTGTATTGATTGATGATGAGAGTAATAAGCAAGTTGTCTAAGGGATGGAAGACCTAATCCATGTATACACTTGGCCTATGAAAAAAAACAATTTTTTTTAATCTACCACATGAAATTTTGAGTTCCTATTTGGAACCAATTAACATGTAAAGGACCAAGGTCATTTTTCTACCAAAAAACACTTAAAATTGCCACTTCTGTTGTCTTCATTCAAGAAAACAAAAATATATATATTTTTAGAATCTAACCATAAGAACTTGTACCTACCTATTTGAAATCATGTGGTAAAAATTTCATAAATTTTGTCTAGACAAATTGAAAGATATTAGCATTCAAAGTTGGAAAATAATTTTTTTTAACACTGGCTTACAATATCACATGACTTAGCCTACCATTTGTGGAATTTTTTTGCACTATAGACTTCAAATTTATAATTTTTGGTGTTGATGAATTGAATTAAAGGTCTAAAAAAAATTTTAAAAAAAATATGTTTGATTTTCATTCTTTAAAAAATTATCAAGTAGAAGTAGGTGCAAGATTTAAAGAAAAACTAAATTGATAATAGCTCTAAGATGGGATTGAAACACAATAATCCCAATGCCAAGATTGTTCTAACAAACAAACTTAACCTTGTCAAACAATTTATTTGAAAAATTATGTATATTGCATTAAAAAATGAATCCTATGAGTTATTTTTTTAAGAAAATGCTTAGATTGCTTGATAATCAAGATTACCTATAATTTTCACATCACTAATCCAAATGGAATGAATCAAAGTTTCACGTGTAGAAACAATAAGATCTATTTAAAAATTATTTCAAGTTTTTGTGGATTTCTTTTTTTGCCTAGTGACATGAAATTTATGTTTAACTCCTAAAGTTCAAAGGCCTTTTTTCCATCAAAATTCACTCAAACTATCATTTCTATTGCAAAGAGCAAAATTTCAAAAAATTATGTCAAAGTTGAGATCACATGAGCCTACTTGAAATCCCAAAGACCCCTATAGTGACTTTGGGATTTTAGAGGTTAAGATGACATAACTTTTGCTCCTAGGCATCAATTGAAATAAAAATTATATTCCTAGAAAGTTAATAAGTTTTTCTATCTTATCAAAAAATTTCACCAAAAATTGAGTTTATAGGAACTTGTCCAAACTCATCACAGTCCCTAGATAGGACTTTTGGTCCTTTAGGGATTAAATTCTCTTGATCAATGAATTAGGAGAGGTCACGAAATATAGAATTAGCCACCTACAAAATAGGGAGAGGATTTCACTTGGAGACTCTAGAAAATCTGTAAGGCCACTATTAGCTTAGGGCTATGACTCTATAAGCCTTTTTGGGGAGAGTAAAATTTTGGAACTTTGTTCTAAATTTTTCTTTAAGGAAATAATTATTCACTATGGATGATAGAAGTTGAAAATTTTGAATTCATAATTGGAATCAAAATAGGAAACCTTGACATAAATCTAAATCATTACTATAACATTGAGAAAGTATGGATTCCTTTTCTACAATAGCATTGTAGGGTGTTTGCAAGAAATACTGATTCCTTTTTTATATCATATGTAGTGTGATCTGCTATAACTTTTGAAGCATGAACCTAATGAATTTGAATTTGTTATTGGGTGATTGCAAGAAATACTTGTCCGTTTGGGTGTCCCCTTGCCCATGAACAAGTGTTTTTTTGCTCATAACTTTTGCATCGTAGGTTTGATTTCTATGAAATTTGAAATGAAAGTAGATGTAGTAGTCTTAAATATTGTGTAAATTTTTGGATTAAAAAAATTATTTTACTATTTTTAAATAGCCCCAATTGGGTGTCTACCTTGGCCATTTTGGAAGTTTTGAGTCCTATTTTTGACCCAAAAATGCAAATGTGAAGCTCGAAATTGGTAAATGAGGACATCTACTAAGGTTACACAATCATGCCAAAGATTATTGTAAAATAATAATCTATTTGCCTTTCACATGTGCTTAAAGTGTACTACCTTTGCGCAACTATAGAGAACATGATTTTTTTTCCCTAGAGATAAAATTGCTTGAGAAGGAGCATCTTTAGGTTAGGAAAAAAGAGTTATTTTATTTATTTAATATTTTTTTAAATACAACTTCAAAGTCTATACTTTCTTGGTGTTTTCCATTGTGCATTTTTAGTGCATAACTTTTAAAGATAAATTTTTTTAGGTTTGAAATTTTAGAAGCATTCTATTTTCAATGCTTTACAAATTATCTATATTTTATTATATTTTTAAAAAATTTATTCCAAAAGTCATAGTATTCACCTAAATAGGCCTTTTTGACCCAAAACCGGCAAGTGTTTCTTGCAATCATCCTATTGGAGATGGATGTTTCTATTGTTATCATATCCATTATTTTGCAGAAATTTAAAAATTAATTTTATATTTAAATGTCAAATTTTCTAATTTGTTATATTTTCAAGTTTAGTGATTTTTGGTACTTTGAGTATTTAAAATTAATAATATAGAGCTGAAACTTTTGTGCTCTATTCAAATAGTAGGCAAGTATGTTTTTTATTAGGAGCATCTAAAAATAGATTATTTTTTGTCCTCTACATTTGTGCAAATAGGGATCCTTGGTTTGCACATTTCTAAGCATTGAAGATGGTTTCAAGCTCATTCTTCTAATGAAATCTAATCACCAATAAGTCCTCACAAATTGCCATTGTTTAGGTTTTTCCCATTGTGGTAGATTTATTATAAATTAAAACCTCAACATACCCCTCTTTTATGAAAAATTGGAACATAGTACGAGTGGGTTCAACTAACTACTACATAGTACTCAACCTTTTCACCTAAACCTTGGGATCCCAATTTTTGGCAAAACACTACAAAATTGACTAGTGTCTCTTACAAGCACCTTGTAAGAGGAATATATTCATGCTTTGGTGCTTGCCAATCAAGAAAAATTCTTTGCTTCAAGAATTATTCAATATTTTTAAGTGAAGAAGTACATTCTCATACTCAATTTGGAATACACTCACTTAGTTGTGGACATGGATTGGACATGGGTGTTTTGACACTATGAATATTCTAGTGGCTTTGGAACTATGATTGTATTAAAAATATTTTTAGTGCACGTTGTGCATATAGAAAATTGTTGCTTAAATGATCAAATTTGTAGTCAATTTATGTAAACTTCTGAACATAAAAATTGATTACAATATAGAAATTCTAATGTATACATAAGCTATCCTTTTTCTTTTTTTAAATCAAAAAAAAAATTCACTGCAAAGAATTAGAGATTTAGAAACACTATTAAAAAAATGTTTTCAAAATAGCTTTTGATTAGAAGTTCACAGCAAATTAAATTAAAAAATAAATAGGAAAAACGTGTAGAAGATGAATTTTCTTCACCTTCACCTTACATTATTAGATCACTATATCCAATGGTTGAAAAATCTAAATAAACTCAATCTAAATAGAAAATGATTTTAAAAGTTTTGAATTCAAAAAGAAGTTTTATTTTCCTTCAACTATAGATGAATGGATTTTTAAGTACTAAATTATGACAGCAACTTAATATGATCTTATATCTACAAAATAAAGTTAATCCCTAAAGAACCAAGTATTTTTTCTTTGCAACATAGTGTTTTTAGTCATTTATTTATAAACAAAGTTTCATTTTTTTCTTTAAAATTTCCACAGAACATGTATTCAATGAGTTTCACACAACAATTTTCATAATTTTTTACTACATTATTAAATTTTTATTGTATAATGTATAAATATGTAATTTCTTTTGGAACCTAGATAGAATCCAAAGCTACAAAAAATTACTTTTTTAAGAAAAAATTTTGAATTTTTTTTCTAAATTTATATATATGCATTAAGTTTTTAATCATTCCATTTTGATTAATGAGATGAAAGTTACGAGGAGTTTTAGTTGGTGGGAAGGTATGGAATTTCTACTATAAAATAAACTTTGAAGTCCTTTATTTAACTCAATTTTCAATAGTTTTGGGAAAACAATAAATTCATAAGATGCAGATTGTTTGTTACAACATTAAAACCATTGGGATTGATATTTTTCAATTCCATATCTAAATTCTTAACAATTTGGTATTTTAAAACATTATTACCAACTTATTTCTTCAACACATTATGGAGAATTGCAAGTTGTAGGATCTACATATTTTTGGGTGAAGAGTTTGAAAGATGAAATTCAATCATTTGGGAAGAGTTGAAAATACTTCTTTTTGAACCTCAAGCATTGTGATCATGCAAATGGTATGGTTTCTTATTCTAAAATTTTAGAAGAATGTACTTTAACAATTTAACCAAAGAATCTTATATTTCAATTTGCAAGAAAAATAAATATAGATGAAGATATTAGCCTTGTTTTGGAGACTAATGTTTTGAATTAGTTTTCAAAACATTAGTCTCCAAAACATGAAAGAACTTTAGGGCCCTATAAAACCCCTTCAGTTTTTTGGACGTTAGCAATAAGCACACATATTTTTCAAAACAAGAGCATGAAGATAGAATTGTAGCCATAAGAGGTAGAATTTAGTTGAATGTTCCAAAAAACATTAAGATGTTACAAGTAGAAGGAATTGATATCTTGTGTGTTGGTGTTGTTTTGAGAGACATTGAAAAAAACACAACGACGTTTTGTACAATGTCCAAGAAAATATAGAATTGCCATGTTGGCAAGGGGTTTTAGTTTAATTTCAAGTAAGTTAGTGAAAGTTATTTTGGGTTGAGGTAAGACCTTGACCAAATGTAAAAACTAAGGGAAAGGTAGCCCTGTGGCATTTTTTAAAATAAAAAAATAAAAAAATAAGTTTTTTTTAAAAGGCACTTGATGTAATATTTAAGTGACATGGCATTCAACAAATATGAAGTGGCATGCCACATCAGCACACTTTGACACCATTTGAAAATTTGAACAATGTTTTTATAGATAGCAATTGAGATGTCAGCTAAGACATCAACTAAGACGTCTAAATATGTTTTGCAATATCAATTGAGACATCAACTGATATGTCCAATTCTTTTTTGTAAAATCAATTTTGACAACTTTGTATAATTTAGAAAATTTACTTATCCTACATGGTTTGTCTTCCCTTCCACCACCCCATTTGTACAAATACTTTGTTTTCTCATATCAATAAGTGGCTTTTCTAGCCATGTACCACATATATCAAATATGGTATATTATGTATGATGTGCAATGTATGATGTATTGTATAAGATGTATGGCATATTGTGCATAGTGTATGTCTAAATTAATGTTGCAAAAGGTTTAAATGCCAAAGCTAATTGTTGAAAAAACATTTAGACGTCTAAGTTGATGTCTCTAAAAATAGTATTATAATTCTTCTTGATGTCTAAGTTGACATTGTTCAAAACATTATTCATCTTCTCAAATAGCATGATGTCAAGTACAACATCAAGTACCGTATTATTTTAGGTTAGATGAAAAAAATACTATGTGGCACTAGCCATTTGCATGACACTTTTGTAGAGGTGACGTGGTATCCACATGGCATACTTTTGGCACCTCTTTTGACTATGTATGTATAGACGTCGCACCAAATCATGGCATGTTTGCTCGGATTTTTGCATGTTTATGCCTTGTCCATTTTGATGGATTTTGTTGGACATCCACAATGAGTGACATGCCTAATGTTAGAAAAGTGTATCATCACGTTTTTCAACTTGTCCAAAAAACCATAGGTTTCTTATAGTGGGGATTAAATGATGCCTATAAATTAAAAAAACAATGGAAATTTAAATATTCATTATGCATAAAAATATTCATTGTGCATAAAAATATTCATTATGCACAAAGGTGAAGAATTAGGAAATAAGTTTAGGATCTTTTGAAAACTACAAAGAAAAATTTGAAGATTGAATTATCACTTCCTCAATTTGACAAAGATTTATAAATAATATGAAAGGTTAAAAATTTGTTCTACCACAATGTACATTATTGAAATTTGAAAAATCATAATATCAAACATCCATAACATTTTTGCACATGTTTAATCCCATAATATTGCAATTCAACTCTATGGTAAATTGAAAATTTGATTGTAAAATCCCTTTGAGACTAAATTCATAAACTATTTATAACATTGCTTAATTGGCTTGAGCTTCCTTCCACATCCCAAAGAGGTTGAGATATCCCTTCTTGGAATTCCTAGAGGTATGGTTTAATTTTGCAAATACCACGTTATCTAGATTGGTTGTTCCATTGGTTGAATACTTGGAGGACTCTAGGATTTGGGGGGAGTAAACATCTCCTTTGCATTGCTTAATAATGTTATGCTTCTTGATAATGACTTTGAAATGTTTTTAAGACAAAAGCATGCACACTTGCAACTTCTAGCATTGATAAAGGCAAAATAATGACATTTAAAAAAATGATTTTTTTGGAGGTCAATTGTCTATTCTACAAAATCTTTTGTCCATTTTAACTTCTACCCCCCCTTGAAATTACAACCATAGGATAATCGCATTGTTGATGACCACAATTATCAATCCACCCTTTTTAAGATTATCCCTAAGGATTCCAAAGTCCCATATTTTGGATAGTCAACAAATTCATCTTCACCATAATATTTTCTTATCCAATGGAACACATGAACCCACGGGCAAAGAACCCCACGGGAATGGGATCTCTACCCTTACTCCGTATCCGTAACCGTCTTGCGGGCTCTGTCCCTTTCAATTTGCTTAAAGAAGCATGCGCTCGATCATGTCCATTACTGCGAGTCTCAAACGCAGCAGCAGCGATGGAGGTAGTCGAAGGAGAAACAGGACGACCCGCATACCTCAAATTCGATGATGTAGTAAGTGCCTTTTCGAATCTCTGAAAATTTGAATGCATTCCGCAATTCTGCTCAGTCATGATGTACAGTCAAATTCGTGAAAATCAGCGCGCTTCAGAGCGCCAATTTGTGACACTCAAGAGATCAAAGCTCCGGAAACTAAGACTGATGTAGATCTGCCTTGACTTACAGTGCCAATTTCATAAGGTTTCGTTGTTTCAACGAACTTGACGTTATTCTTCAGAGTTGCGGGATTATGTGTCCATGCCTGTTTTGTTGATTGCGATGATTGTACCGAAATGATCATGGTTTTGTAATATCGGTACTTACAAGGATTTGACTTGACTTTCTTCCGTCGTTGGTGATGAGCAGGAACTGCTGAATAGAATGGACGCCGAATGTATCGTGCAATCTCTCGCTCTCTTCCCCGTTGAGCAGGCATTTTCTACCTACCTCTCTGTGTCGTGCCAAAGAATTTCAATGGCAGGCCGGCTGACTTTGATCTTGTCTGTACTTAGTAATCAAATAAGAATGAGCGCATTATTTAAGCTATGTGCACATGGTTACTAATTTATAAACAAGTTGTGTCTGGGAAAATGTTAATGGTAACATTAGATTGCACAAGACTTAGAGAAGAATGAAAGACCCGTAGTCTATGACACCTTTCAATATATTCACTTTGCAGGTTGGAAGTAGAAAATGGCTTGCACAGCATCAAAACCTGGAGAAGCTGAACTTGCAGGTGAACCACCCTTGAGGGAGGGCCCTCATTTTGCGAGAACTACTTATCGCATGCTCGTATTGAGAGTTCCGATATTGCTATTATAGGGTTTCAGACATTATGTATTTAGGGTTCAGACATGCAACACATGTCAAAGGTGTTCCCTAGACTGGACTTGCGGTACAATTACCAACACACGTAGGTCTAAAGAGTGTAGAGAACGAAACGAAACCACACCTTAAAGTAACACCTTAAGCACTAATTATACTACTAGATCACCAGATTTCTATTGATTCTTGTTATCAATTACAATGGGTTCCAAGGCGTCAATTTATGCCTTATTTGAATGCAAAAGTTTTAAGGGAGCAAAGTTTTATTGTCTCACGATTGGAAACCAATACAAATTTTAATGTTAAGGTGGTTTGCGTTCAATAAATCAATATGTCCTCCTTTTTCAAGATTTTAAGGTGTTGCAATAAGGTAGCTTTTCTATTGCGTGTCCGTTGTTAGAAATCGGGAGAAAATTCTCAGCTGCAGGTGAGTGAGCTAACCAGGTAGCGGGTGCTTTGACAGGCACACTACAACACGATGGTGCATTGTGATGAATTTGTGATGGTGGTATGCGAGCTCTTACCCTTGCTTCGATACTGGTCAGCCAGATGGATTCACTTGAATTTGTATTCATATGTTTTGAGTTCACTGATGAAACTGGTGCATGTGGTGTCAACAAAACGCTAACTGTGGTCTGAGACAACTTGCATGCACAGGCCTTAACTTCACACGACAAATTGGGATTACTAATACATGAGCTGTTAGTGATTGAGGTTAGTACCCTGTGTCGGTGCCTTTTAACCTAGGAATTAACCCAAACAGGTCCTAAAGATTTTTTTAGGAGTTTTGAGTAGGTCACATGTTTTTTTTTGTCGTCGATTATGTATATCTATTGACCGATACATGCATGCAATGTCCTTCACTGATTCTTGTGATATACATTTTGACCCCATCTGAATTACATTTTTCACAATATGATCAATCGAATCGGTCGTTTAAACAATGTTTTTTTGGCAAGCCTGATGTATATTGTGTAGGACTTAGTTCACAGCTTGCATAGACACGATTTTTGGAATCTTGAAAGCATTTTAGGAACTGCTAAAGCCGAGCTTGTACCCAAAAGCTTGCCGTAATATTTTTATGAAAAAAATTAGATACTCATTGGAGAACGATCAGCTCTGGGACATTGAAATTAGGGCATAGACTTGGAAAACCTATCAATAGAACTTTGACCTGTTTTAACTTTTTTCATAAAATATTCAAGTGTAATTTTTGAGCTATCAGTGAAACGTGCTCAGTAAGGTAGTTGGTCTACCTTATTGACGAAGTCATCTCTAGATGCATTCTCGCAACGTCAGTACAGCGCGTGTCTGAGCACACTTGTATGATTTGCCTACACTTACGGCCCGCAAGTTTATTTTGGGGGGCAGATTTGGAAGGAAAGAGTGTTGCCCCACCTTGTGAAGGCTCTTGCCGAGCAGACTTCCAACATAAATATCCACCTTGTCTTGTACCAGGAGGCAACCATAGTCAACTTGCTGGAGGTTTTTGTACATGCTAGCAGACTCTTCTTGAATAGCAGCAATGTGTTTTCTTTCTATAAAAATGCTGTTCATATTGTTAAGGAACACAATATCAGTAGTAATTTTGATGGAAATATAATCCTTCTGTCGTGACATCCTGTAAGGTCTTGGCGTAGGTGATTTTGTATCACCGAGAAGTGTGCGAAGCCATGGATTCAGATTCTTTGCTGGAGGTAAGCTCGTCGTCTCTTATTATCCGACTCATGTGTCTACTGCGCAATTGTAGCTATGGTTACAAAATGTAGAGAACCTTCGTATGCTGCATTCTCCGCTCCCTGATTATGGAGTCCATTATTCCAAAGAATGAATTTTCATCTGTGCAGTACAATGCTGGTGATAGGAAAAAATTTCCTTATCAACAATATTGGAAGGTTTTAAATTTTCAATCTTCGATAAGGTTCTTGAGGATGTACTGAAGATTATTTGGATTTCAAAGTTAAAAATTTCTCTTTGGGGTAGAGACACTTGCAAATAGCTGATTGTTCTTGATCGACTCCTTCCTCTTCAGCATCTAAAGATACCGACCTCTCAATGCTGTGATAAAGGACGAGCTGTTTTTAGTATCACTTGAATTCATGTGGTCTACCTCTGGTTGGTGCCAGCTCACAGATTACTGCTACCGCAAACTTGTGTATCTCAATACTCAGGGAGCGGAGGATGCAGCATACAAAGGTTCGCTACATTTGTCCGTGTCACCTTATGTAACTGGTTCTACAGTTTTGGAATATCACATTCAAATTCTGAACTTCGTATCGAGAATTTTTTGCAATTACAAGTTTCCTCAACTGCCACAATATTCTAGTGTGACGCCTTCAGTTTAATGCAGTGATATCGGATTGACGTGAATCGTGGAGTAATTAAATGACACATGTTCTATTACGTGTGCAGAACGAAGTGGCAAAGCAATTTCTGAAATGACACCCGAGGAGGATCTTCAAGAAAAGGTTCGATGTCCATCCTCGCGCCTTGCAAATTCAAATGGGAGCAGAAGTCATATTGAAAACTTTATTTCAAGTAAGTATAAAAGTTCTTTGTCTGAAGTAAACGTGGTATGAGGACATCTTTTGATAGTAACTGATGTTCATGTTTTCATTCCAACGTGCAGACAGGCAGTATGGCGTTTGGAATTGGGATCTGCTCCGTATCTATTCTAAGGTATCCCTAAATTTTAAAGCTCAGAATTTTAAAGGGTTCTGGAGACTTCATTTTGAATTATGCATTTCCTGTTTTGTTCCATCATCTTTCTACAAGTTCACAGGATTGCTGTTTGTCTTCCGGGCGTTGCAGATATATGACAGATTTTATGAACGATCTTCCACTATGTGTCATGGTAAGTCACGTCGAAATTTCGCTTGCAACTTAGCTCCATATGCAAGTCAGAGTAAAAGTGAACTTTGAATAATTGTATTGATCTGAGTTCTGTACCAGGCACGAATGCTGGACTCCCATGATGTTATTATGGCTCTCATTCCTCTCGTTGAGAGTCCTCCATGGCAACGGAAAAGAACGCGATCTGGAAAACTTGTGGTTGGCACCTTCACAATATTACGCAATTTCTGAGTAATCTTTGCACTTAATAAGGCTGTCATAATATTTTCAATATGCGTTTTACTCCTATCGTAGCTATGTCTTCAGGAATAATGTTTCCACGGCTGTAAAACTAGTCTATTTTAGGGGCTTTTAGACAATGTCACTAAGGGAATCTTTTCCTTAATCCATCGGAGGTTTCCCCCCTTATGGACTTAGTGACCGTATGTATCGTCTTTTCTTGTACTCAAGGGATGTCTCTCTATGCATCATAGGGTGACTTCCGTATGCTCGCTATGAGCAAAGAGACCTCTACGTAAATCATGGGGAATCTTTTCTTTATGTGATGATATTCTTCCTAAATCAATCTAATTTTACTGAAACAAATGTTAATTCTTTATACTAGCATGATTCAAGTGTATATTTCTCTAAAAAAAAATAGGACTGATGTAAATAGGTTTAAAGGTGACCACCTTGGAAAATGCCAATGTTGTGAATATCAGTCAATACAACAGAATTTGATGTTAAACCCTTTTAAGTATAAATTCGTCTGTCTGTGAAGAGTCTTGGTGAAAACGAGCCATTAGTAATCAACCTTGTTCACATTTAACTGTATTCTGACAAATTCAGCAATGCGCATGCAGACAGAGAAATATGCAGAAGGAAAGTGGACAGAAGTGCAAGCATCTGACCGCTTCAAGTTGACGAAGCCTGATGCCCAGGTAAATTCTCCTCCTTTGTTCGCAGTCTTCTCAATCGAATATAAGTATGGGCATTCGGTGGATATGAACTGCCAAAAGCTTGCTCATGAAACGACGAAGGCCTTGCACCAAAACTAGAAGGCAAGGCCACATTAAGCTGGAAAACTCACAGGTCGACCAGTTGTTTAATAGTGCATGATCGTATGTATTCAAAATCTGATATGCTATCACCAAAAATAACTTGAATTCTAAAATATATCTCGAGTTCTTCAAACTGATAGTAATGTTAGTCACTACATTGGCACTTTTAATCCTATTCCAGTCCTAACTTTGATTGCTTTTGAGTGTGACAGTTTTGGCACTGTAAACCGTGCCAATACAACGAAATATATTGATGTTCAAGTCACTTTTTCAAATGCTAAATGTGATATTCGTTGACACGCCAGTCAGCCCAATAGTTCCTAGCTAAAGAATCATGCCAAAGACAAATTAAAACAACATCAACTTTGTTTTATTGGCGCAATTCATAGCACAGAAATTGTGACATTCGATTTCACAAGGCTCTAGAAACTATAGCTGATGTAGATTTACGTTTCAGGGCGTCCGCCATGAAAATTGACGAAGAATCTTGATGATTTTCCGCCAATCTATCGAAATTGACGAAGAATCTTGAAAATAGTGTTGAAACAATGATTTTGTCTCTCCAATTACCATAATTAGACTGTACCATTGCCGTCTCCAAAGCCTCGTGACTGGCATGAAAGTATTGAGCAACCTGAGTTTTATTCACCTGCAGTTATTACAGGTTTATGTTAGACTAGCTATTCCGGAGATTCCGAATACGTGTACGAAATAATCTCTCATTCGTGGAATCTTGCAGCTGTGGTTATCTATATACAATTTGATTGTGGATAAGCGATGCCGCCTCAAGTATACTTACGATGATTTCAGACGAACCCAAGTTCTTAAGGTCATTTTCTTTCATATTAGTACAGAGGGTTTTTTTGCGCGATTCATCCTGTACATTGTTCAAGGATGCCATTTTTAAAAATTGTACAATTGAATGCAGCTGAGGAAGTACCTGAATGACTTGCTTGTTGATCAGCTGCCCGTTCTTAGAGATCTGAAATGGGTCAGTGTCTCATTCTTTGTCAGCCCATCGTTTCTTCACTTAATGTAGCTAAGGTGTGTTCACACTTGGTGTTACTGGTGGATTAAAAAAGCATACCGCATCCTGCCAAATACATACCCAAAGAAATTTCCTAAAACGCTTGCTAACACAGCTTCTAACTTCAAGTGCGAACATGCCTGTAATAGTCAAATGAATGCTGAAGTTTGTCTTAAACATTACAATCAATATTCAAGCGAATGTCATTCTTTGTGCACTGAATTTGGGGGATTTCATTTTAGTCTACACTTTCCAACACCTTTACTAAACCCGAAGGACTAGAGAGCTCTTTCTGAATGTATGTACTTATTTGTATTTTCTACCAAACCTATAAGAAATTCATTGCAAGAGCAAACATCATTTTATTACAGCTTTATGTTGTGTTAGCACTTACCATGTTGCTCAAATATCATGTATAAAGTGGAAAAGTACAAACCCCAAATGTTCTTTACGGGTTGAGCTACTTCTTGTGGTAATTGTCTGTGCTGCATGAGAAGCAATTCTGAGTTAAACAAGTTTGTGTGAACCATCTTTTATCAGGCAGTAGAGCAGTTGGCGATACAGGTGCCTCAGACTACCACCGAATCTGCATCAGGCCGACTGATCATTGAACAGGTCCTCTTCACGTACATATGGTTCACATGGTTATGTCACATCCTCACTTCATCATTCTCTTTATGCCTGTCGTTATCAAGTTAAACCCTGTCAAGATTTAAAGTTGCTCTCAAACGTGGTTTCACCACTCCATCGAGTGACTTGAGCAATGGAAGACAACTACGCATGAGAGCGTAAGCATGAGCCTCCAGGACTTTGTAAAATCACTCAGGAACCTCTCTCTAGAACTCCTGGGGATGATGTCATGCAATGAAATATTATTCATGGGATGCCTGGGAAGTGGCATTTAATTCAGCTTGAGTTCAGTCTTTTGGACACTGAGGTGTTTTGCGGAAGGGCCAGAGTCTAGAGTCTAGGTGCAAGGGTCTGTATTCTTGAAACTTAAAAATTATCATCCTACCACTGGTGGATAATATTTTGAGTCAGTTAACTCTTCCATTAGTAGTGCCACAAGATGGAGTGGGTTTTTCTACATAGAGAATTAAGAAAACTGCACCACTGGAAGTTCGGGGCTTGGCTTACACCAATTTCTTAACTCCATGGGATGGTTTACGCTTCAATATAAACTTAAGCCGTGTTACTCTTATGAGTAATGTCATGCCTGGGAAGCGTCAATTGAATTATATTGGTGCAATGTCCAGATTTTGTTATGGATTTGTAAGCGTTTCAGGGATTATTCTGTATAAGAGTTTCCACAGAATGTTCTGAAATATGAACCTGGGGTAACCTTTGTGCGACAACTATGTCGTTATGTGACAGGTGCCTGAGCTCCGAGAAAAACTGATGTCTGGAAAGAACTGGCGTGAGTGTATTTGGACAATGTAACCTTAAAACGCACATTGTTAGTTCATTCAAGGTCTTGGGTTAACTGGCCCTATCTTGTTGATGCAGCATTTCACAATACCAAATACTCAATTCTTCATCGTAATCCGTACCCTCCACAGGAATTATTGCCGAAAAGCAATTGAAAAGTGTGTTTTCAGAAGCCTCGAGCGCAACACAACGCCAAGCTGAAGAGATGCTAAAGCTGTTCCAATTTGGGGTACCGTACATCTATCCGTTAACTTCCTGAATAAATTCGGTAGTGCAGACATTAGACGTGGGCAGAATGCATCCGATAAATTTAAGGAAATGACAAAAATTCTTCTGAGACTGGTGCTGACTCGAGTTTCATGTGTCGTATATCTCACTGGAGCGATCGCTTGGGGTCCTAAGCTTACAAGGCCCAAACTATCTTGAGATCAAATTGTTTTCGCACCCAACGTATTGGATCACTTCTTATCCAGTCACTCAAAGAGGGAGATAATTGTAGAGCACTATTGACGGGATAATTGGCAACCCATCCCCATTCAAAGAGCAGTGGCCATGGACAATTAGTTACAACCAAGTGTTGGAAACAGGGGTGAGATGGGATTAGGTCCCTAACGTTATCGAAGTATCCTCTTCCTCATCCCTTGCTCTACATGACGTGCACAACATTCATAACGAAGCCAGAAACCTTACCTCCTTTTTGACTTAAAGAAAATCCAGATTGCGAGGAAGAATTTGCCTTCAAAAAAATGAGCTGTCCATACCGGCTTGACTCACAGAACTGATGATTCTTTCTTTCTTTGAGTCTATATTCTTGGATACTTCAACAGTATTTCACAGACCTACTTCACGGGTTTAGAATGTTCTGTACGTTTGTGCGCAGGAATTGATGGAGCAGCCTACATGTGCAGCCTGCAAAAAAACTGCTGTGCAACGATGCTCACGGTGCAAAAGTGAATGGTAAACATTCTAACCTCCCACACATCAAGGGTGACGCTATCATATTTAGCCAATGGGGTCAACCATTTGCACAAAGTGAAGTGGATGGCAAGTAAGTACCAAGTACGAAACTGTGCAGTCTGCACTTTGTATCTTACCAGTGATTCATTTTTCCAGTTCTGGAAGGTAGCAACTAGAAGCAGCTCCAATGCTGACGCCGCATCGAGCACGGGAACCTGTCTGGCCCGGGTCTGTTGCCGTAGCAGGGGGTGGGCCGGGCCACTTCGATTGCGAACCCGCCCCAATGCGGCAACAGATCCAGGAAAGGCAAACATATTTTTTTAATTTTGCAGACTGATTCCTCCCCTCCTGAACTCCGAACCACCACCACTTGTAGAGAATCTAGCTTCGAGTGTACTCTTCTGTGCTCAATATATTGCTCCAAAGTGTTGAGAAGGGCTCTCATGTGTAGAGCCCTGGAAAATGCAGTTGACTGTAATGGTTGGCATTTGAGGAGCATTTTTTGGGAGAAGGAAGTTACAAGTCCCATTGGCACCACTCCCGTGCTTGTTCTAGTGTTGCATTGGAGCTGCTCTAAGAGCGTCCTTGGTCCACTTTGGAATTTGCCCCTCCAAATGAACTTCTAACTTTTGATTGGTTTATAATTAGAACTTGAAATTTTTTATCAATGGAAGTGCATTCAAATGAACTTTGCATAGGATCAAGAAAACTTAAATTTAGATATTGTACAATGAAAATAAACCACTCCAAAGTTAGCTTAAAGACAAAAAATCATATAGGATTTGACAATAATTTTTGTCTTTTAGCTAACTTTGAAGTGGTTATGTTCATTATCCAATATCTAAATTTAAGTTTTCTTGATCCTATGCAAAGTTCATTTGAATGCACTTCCATTGATAAAAAAATTCAAGTTCTAATTATAAACCAATCAAAAGTTAGAAGTTCATTTGGAGGGGCAATTCTAGAGTAGATTGGAGATGCCCTAAGGTAGGAGGTCCATAAAGCACTAGAACTCTATAATAGTCCATTTCTTGAAATGTACACTATTTATACATTTTGATTTTTTGTTGCACTAACAATATACAAATAGTGTACATTTCATGAGGTAGACACTTTTAGTGACCACTACATTTCAACTTCAAAAATTCATAACTAATTCCACAAACCTCCAAAAATATGAAATTAGATGCCAATTCAATTTGTCTTTTAAGAGAGATTTATTGAAAAATATTTCAAGAAGTTTAACCTCCCCAAATTAATTTCTAGCTCTTAAATAGGCACTTTATGGACCTCCTACTTTAGTTGCAATCTTTGCAACAAAAATGAAGCATTGACATTTGCAAATGTAGATGGAATGTGTGTAATGAGGATGAAATGATATTTATGCATTTGAAATCATGTGCAATCCTTTAGAAATGATGATTTTGCTCCACTAAATAGTAGATTTTGGCTATAGTGCTTCAAATAATTCATTAATTTTCCTTAGTCCACATCAAAAGAGTCCTAAACTAAATAGTAAGAAAGCAATGAATTGTGTATTTAAACCCTGAAAGCTCTTTTAAATCTAAAATAGTTTTTAGTCATTTGTTGCATGCAAAGTGAAGTATCAAATTTCAATTTGTTTTTTAGATTGGAAAATTTGACCTTCTAGGGTATTTGATTTTTATAAGGATCTAATAGTAGTTAAAAAATTTATGTTTTTTGTTTTGTTTTGACCTCCAATTTGGGCAAGTAGAACATAGCATTATTTTGCTTTGAAAATTTTCAATGGTACCAAAAATGTTCTAAAATGCTTTATGGTTTCTTAAATCTCAACATATCAAATAAAACAAAATAAAATAAACAACCTAAAAAAAGGTATAGATCTTGGACATACATGACTCTTAGACCCCAATTGTTTAGGTAAGACCCTTTTACTAGTCAAGAATAAGATTCTATGGTTGCAAATTCTAAATAGTGGATAAAATTTGATTTACAAAACTACTTTTAGAAAGTGTTATTTTTTGACAATTTTAGGAATATTTTTTAATTTTTGACCAAATTTAATTATTAAAAAATAACCACTTCTCTCCATGCCTTCCATGCTTAGTACCAATGGTTTCAATTCTGATTTTTATTATAAGCTCAAATTGCTAAAATCACCACTAACTAAATCAAAATTTCAAATTCAACTATCTAGTAATCAATTCTCATGTAGCACCCCTCAAAACTTATCACCTATGATAAACATCTAGGAAAAGACCTATGACAAACTTTTTTCAATAAATGAGATTTGGACTACATTAGGTTGGGTTAGTGACCACAATCAATGTCTTGGATGATGATGATGGAGTGATTAGTGACTACAATACAAATTTCCACCTTTTTAGTATAAATACATCACAAGAAATGATTTTTTTTAAGCCTTCATATTGTAACCATGTTAAAAAATATTGTGATTTTTTTAGGTGAAGAAGGTAACTAACTATTATGGAAACACTTTTTGTTGGATTTGGATAGTCTAGAGACTCTTTTGGGCCAATTGGGCAAAACACACTTCAAAAATTCATAACAAATTCAGACTTTGTAAAAAAGTTGCTCTCACCATTTCTCACATTTGTCTTAACCCCTAAAGGACCAAATGGCATTTTTTGGCAACATAGCAATTTTGGACAACTCACTATGAATGGAGTTTTTATTTTTTTCAATTAAAATTTTCACACAACATGTGCCTAAGGAGTAGCTTTAAGGTCCAACAATTTCCATAACTTTTAACTACATGTTTAAAAAGTTATTGTATATTAAGTAATTTTCAACATTTTGTAGGTAGTCTAGTAAGGCAAAAAAAAACTTCTTTAAAACTTCTTTAAAAAATAAATAAAAATTTGAATTTGGTTCTCTAGATTTATATATAGGTGGAAATCTTTGAATCATTCCATTTTGATTAATGAGATGAAAGCTATGAGGAGTTGTAGTTGTGGGTAGTTTGTGGATAGCTATGGAATCTATATTCTAAAATAAACTTTGAAGTCTTTTATTTAACTCAATTTTCCATGTTTTGGAAAAAAAAACTAAAAACATTAGGCATACATGGTTTATTACAACATTACAACCATTGGGATTGGCATTTTTCAATTCTATAAATAAATTTTTAATAATTTAGTATTTTGAATCATTTTCTATTTTTTTCTACTTTCTATTTTTTTCCTATATGATGTACAATTCCAAATGATTTGAAAATTTTCAAGCATGTAGCCAACTTGCCTTGAAGAATGAATCCAAAGAGTAACCACCATTTTGGACATTTTTTCATAATGATTTGACCTTACTGCCCACTTTTTTGCAGGCACAAAGAAAGGGTTTTTTGTTAGCTTCAAACACTAACATCTTGAGATCTACACGGTGGAAATTTCTGAAATTTTTTTCACATCTTCTCAAACCAAATTAATATAAGATCCTATGGTTAGATGTGTCTAAAAATGTTTTTTCTCCAAAATTTTGGTACTTGTACTAGAGATGGCAATTTTAGAGCATTTTTGGTGAAAACATAGTCAAAATCCTTGAGGGCTTAATATGGGAATTTAAAAAAAAAAATTGAACAATGCCTTCAGGGCAAACCAGTCATTCTGCCTGTGATAGGCTGGTTGACCTTTAGTTAGTACTCCGTACTTGCCACCGAGCTCTAATTCTCAAGCAACCGCCAAGCGTTTGTTGTACCATCTTCCTCACCTACATCGAGGTCGTTCGCCACGCATCATATCTTTTGATCTGTCACCCCTAGTACCTCCCTAAAGATTTATCATTGTCAGGTAAAGTCTTGCTGTCCAACTTCCAAATCGAGGTCGCCAAACTTCCGTAAAACGTCACAGTTATAAGAAAATATTGATACTGAAAATTTAGAACGAGGGGCGTCACCCTGACGTTTTCAGGGTTAGACATATGTAGCATGAACGTTTGCGCTTGCGTCATTGTCGTAAGCTGACATTGTCTCTGGGCATGCAATTGGCAGGTATTGTGGACGGGAGTGCCAAGTCTCTGTCTGGAAGTCCCACAAGAATGCATGTGACATCCTTGCAGGAAAAGTTGAGAAATCAGGATTAGCAAGAGCAGACACCCCACTGGAAGCCTTGTAGGAGAACTGGAGAAGTAGCAGCACGTTTCTATTTTGTGTCAACATAATGTTCTTGACCTGACTTAGCTTACGAAGGGTCCTTCACATTTTGGGCAAAGCTCAAGAATATTCTACCGGTTGGTGAGACATCACAGAATTTGAGGTCAATTTGAGCAAGGGAGGGCTCTCCGATAAACCATTGCCTTCGTATGTATGTAATGTGTCAAGCTGTAATTTCGTTTGATATGCTCCGGTTTTTGCTCTAAAGAACTTTTAGTGTTCTTGACGCTGAAATGATGGCCACCAGCCACAAACACAACATTATTTTGACACCCTAAAATCTTCAACCAGTGCATTTTGCTGATTACAAGAATGTACACCCAGTTTTGTATTGGTTTCTAGTCAGCAATATGCACAGGAAAAAAAAAAAATTACAATTTCCTATCCAAGTAGAACATAAATAAATGTGTCGAAATCCGACGATAAAAAAAAATTTGATGTGGCAAATAAAAGGCACTCCGCTTGATGAAACATAATGCTTCACACATTGCAGCCAGCTACCTAATCCCTCTACCTAATCCCTTCAGTCTAAAAATTTCACAACTGAAAAAACCAATATCTCTAAACTTGAAAACTTCTTTGTTAAATTATTAGCGACCAACAGAGCAGAGGAACACTCTCCCTCACAGACCCGCTGAATAAACAACTACACCATCACAGAGGATTCAATAAATATATATAAACGAAATTTAAAAATGAATGTCCTGGACAAGAAGTAAAAAACCTAATACAAGTACAAAGGACTACAACCTCGTCTACAAAATTGCTTGCAGGCAGAAGGATCCACTAGAATTTATTAAGTGAAGGAACAGATAAAAAAGACACATCTTGGTGCCGAGACGCGAGTCTCGCAATCTACGGCGCAGTAAGCGCAGCGGCCACGCTCTCGTCGCGAGCGCGAGCCCGGTTGCTAGCAATGCAGGCGAAACGCAGTTGCAGGCGCATGGCGGAGACGGAATGGGGTCCCCAAAATTCGAAGAGATCCAATTGCAGCGGATTTATCTGCCTCACTGTTCATTCATACTCTACACATATACACGACGACGACGACGACGACGACGAGGGATGCTAGCTATGGCGATCATGACTACGAAACTAGCGATCATCGGCCGAGATTGGTCAGATTCCCCGAGCGCGTGCGCACCGACAGCCCTGTAATGCGCCGACTGCTTGTGGAATGCAGATCCGAGCTGTTTCGGCTGATGCTTCCGTCGCTGTCGTCGCGTTCCTTGTCTCGTGACGCCGCGACTCGTCGACCCCAGAGAGAGGATGCTGAATCCGCGTCCGCTTCGCTGCCGTTGCCGTTGAGTGTAGCAGCTGGGGTGGAAGAGTCGGAGTCGAAATCCTTAGAGGAGCTTGTTCGAGTATATCGATCGTTCGATTTTCGTGGGGAAGACCTTTGCGTGTTTTCCATCGCGACTTGGCTGCCGAGAATGTCTTTCTGGGGGACCACGAATCCGGACATCTCCTTCTCCGCGGGCAGCGTTGGAGACGCGCCCAGCTCGTCCACGGAGCCCATGCTCGCCCTGCGTAACCTCTCCTTGAATTTGCGAAACTCCAGAAACTCCAGAAACTCTTGCTCCGTGTACTCGGGATGGGTTGCAATGTCTGATTTGGAGGTTTTGTGGGTCTTGTCGCCCTTTTCGCCCTTGGCATCCTTTTCGGGCTTGTCACCCTTTTCGGGCTTGTCACCCTTTTCGGGCTTGTCGCCCTTGTCTGCTTTGGCAGGTTTGTCGTCGTCACCGCCCTTAAAAGCGCCTTTGGCGGCTTTGTCCTTGACCTCGAGGGGTTTGAGCGCCTCCTCGATGTCTCCGCAGAAGGTGGCCATCCGCGTCTCGAAGTAGCGCGTGGTGGTGTAGGTTGAGTGGATTTGACCTTCGATGCTCCATCGCATCTTCTTGTTCTCCAAAGTCTTGGGGAATCGCCACAGCATGGTGTCGTCGAACTCGGCCGCGGTGAAGATGACGCCGCCCTCGCTGGTGAAGGGCAGCTCGTCCAGCGGGTTGCTGGGCATGCGTCTGGCGAACCTCCACTTAGAGTTGCGCTCAGCCATGCGCATGGGGTTCGAGCGGTCGAACAGAACTCCTTTCATTGATTGTAGTGTCCACACGAAGCTGCCGCCGCGCTCGTCCCTGAGTGGCAGCTGCTCGAACCGCCACGGCTTGTTCTTCATGGTGGACGTCACGCCCACGGACGCGGCCGCGCCCATGCTGCCGCTGATGCCACGCGTGGAGCCGTCTCCGGCAGCCGTGCCCAGTTGAATGCGCTCCATTTTGCCCACCTTCACGATGATGTTGGACGAGGAGTTCGTCATGGTCACCCCCGTGCCCTGGTCCGTCACGGGGGTCACCGCCAGCGTGATCAGACTCGGGAAGTGGCCCATGCATTCCGAGTCCCAGCGCGAGTTCTCCACTTTGAACCGCACATGCTTGATTCCCACCACCACCTGCGCAAATCGCCGACCCACAGATCCGCATTTAGTCACACATTGGCAACAGGGAGGACATACAAAGGAGATCTGCCATACGTACTGACGTACAAGACCATTTTTCGGAGTAGACTAAAACTAACGCTTACCAAAGTACTACAACACAATCCTCTTCAATCTCACCACCCGGTGTCCCCCAACTTTCTCGCTACGCAACGGTTTGAATGTGCGACAACTGTGCTACATTCAACGACAGTCAGCAAGATATACGAGAATGCCATTTTCCAAGGTCATAATAAAGAGGTTTGATCGCAATGCATAGCACTTCTGCACATCGCAATTGAATAATCAAGTTCTCAGGAATTGACCTACACAAATTTACCGTTCAATGGTTCACATCAAAAGACCAAATGATGAATGTTGATACAAGCCTACAAGAATGTGAATGAACCCGTAATTTTTAAATATGAAGAACAAAACAATGGAGCGGAGAATGTCAGTGCAAAGAAGGTGATGAACGCTTAAAGACTTGACGATGTGTCTTCACGATGTATTTTAGAGGAAAATAGAATTTTGACGTAATATCAAATCCAAGGTAGACTACATGGAAGAGCCATACACGTGAAGGGTCTAGAAAAGTTCGAGCACCTAAAGGCTGATCCGACATTACACCGTGATCTGACAGTATTATGAATCCGTTACGCTTCAAGTACGTGATTTAAAAATTCACACCTAAACTAGCCACATCTGAGACATCACTTACGACATTTTCACATGCAAACATGCAATGTGAAGTTATTACAAATACGCTCAAATTTGAACTCACATTGGCCGTGCGGATAAAACAGACGAGATCTAACATTACATTGTGACGCTTGAAGAAAATTTTGACGCAGCGGAGGAACCAGACGAGAAATGAAGTTACACAAGAAGGTTGACGAGAACGTTTGCGGTGTGGAGGAAACAGACGAGGTCTGACATTCTATGTGAAGGTTGAAGAGAAATTTTGCGGTGGGATGGAAACAGACGAGATCTGACATTTCACGTGAAGGTTGAAGAAAAATTTTGCGGTAAAATGGAACAGGCGAGATCTGACATTACATGTGAAGGTTGAAGAGGAATTTTGCGGTAAGATGGAAAAAGGCGAGATCTGACATTACATGTGAAGCTTGAAGAGAAAATTTGGGTACCTGCAAACAATTGGGTAGCGCTTCGACGGAGGCCGTGAGCTGAATGTTAACCTTGGCTCGCTGTCCGAAGAGTTGTGTGAGTTGCTTGTACCGCCGGAACGGCTCCTCCTCCTGCAACGCATGCTCCACCGGCATCATGAGCAGCGGCACTTCCAGTTGCATTTCCCAGAGTCCATTGGTGGCCTGCGCGACGCAGCGCGGCCGTCCCGCTTCCGGTCTTGGCGAGTCTCGCCCGCCGCGTTGAATGTGTCCCCACAACGCATACAAGATCCCGTCGTGGTAGTTTTTGGTGCTCAGTTCTTCCACGAGCTGGTACATGAGCGTGTCCATCTTCGCCCTCTCGCTGACGATCTTCTTCCCGTCGTTGTCGAAGCTTCGCTTCGGCGCGGACGTGTCGTGGAAGGAATCTGCGAGCATGGTGTTCTCCAATGCTCGTTGGCGGAGGAGCACCTTGAATACATCGACGTGACACTGCGCGGCAGCGATGACCGCGGCTCGCCAGAGCAGGAAAGTGCTGTACGTCGCGCGGATGCAATCGTGCAGCTCCTCGGGCACGCCCGACAGGCCTTTCAAATCCCATCCTCCAGTGCGAAAAATGGGCTCCGCGCGCGGGAGCATGTTCTTCGTGGAGGCCAACTTCACAAGCCAATCTTTCCCAGGAATGTTCGCCGGCTGCTTCACGAACGGGTACGCAGCCTGGTCCCTATCCTTCCACCGCGTCGCCACCACGTACCCCATCATGGCCGTGCTCGTGGACATCATCGGGCGCAGAAGCTCCCGGATCACCTCCTGGTGCCCATTCTCCGCCGCTTTCAGAAACGCAAATGCACTAAATCGACTGACGAGCGTGCTGCCGCTCAGGGAGTCCCGCTGAATCTCCCGCAGGCGACGTACGCAGTGGATGTAGCCCCCGCAAGCTGCAAGCACGAGCGCGTGGCCCACCGCCTGCGGCTCCATGGAGTCCTCGATCACGAGCGCCGCCACCTTCCGACTTGCGAACACCACGTCCGCCTGACCGGAATCCTCCGACATATCGCGCCATACCGCAGCCACGCTTGGATGCTGCGAATCGCGCGCAGCTATCTCCAACACCTGCTCCACGTTGCAGGAGCCCTTCGTCTTAATGGCCTGACGCTCCGCTTCCTCCAGCGCTTCCTCAAGAGTTAGCATCAACCCGCGCGCCTCGTCCGCCGCACCCATCGTCTCGCTCCCAATTCCAGACACCAAACCCTCAATCACCCACCTCGACAATCCTAACCCGCTGTCACTTACAATCCAAAAAGTTGCACTGATAGGGCGCACTCTTCTGCCTCCTCCTTGCTTCCCGACTCCTTTGCATCATTCCAACCCCACCTTCGTCTGCTCCACAACAGCACTCTCCCACCACTTCTCTCCTACCCTGCAACCACAAAACTCTCAAAACTCTCAAACAATAATCCTAAAATCCTCACAAAACCAATCACCAGGTCCCAATCCACAAAGTACACACAACCCACGCACTCCGTACCGAGGCGTGAGATAGCGGATACACTTGGAACGTCTACCGATTGTATGATAAAAGGACGAGCTTCCATGTCAGAGGAACGGGAACATCCACACCACCACAAACAAAAGTGAGTGACGTACATAGTCAAAACCAAACACACGGTACCGCCGTCGAAACGCCCACCAGTCGACAGACGCTCACAGAAGCTCTCTGACGAGCAACGGCGCTGAATTCGCACGCGTTTCGTCACTCCGAAGGCACGACTAGTTGCGTTTCCATGGCGGCGGCGACGACGACGACGACGACGACGGGACCCGGCGCTGCTGTCCGTTGCGACCCAAGTGATGCAGGTGCTTCCATTTGTGTCAAAAAAACTCAGAAAAAAAACTACAAACGATGCAGGTGCTTTCCTTTGTATCCAAAAAAACTCAGAAAAAAACACAAATGAAGCAAGTGAACAGGCCTCCCCCATCCAGCTGGAAGAAGCTAAATTTGGGCGCAAGCGTACTCTGTATGCACGGTGAGCAGGACAACGTCAAGACTCATCTCGCCCGGCTTTCCGCTGCATGGTAAGCCCTAATGCCCTATCAACCGCCATTCTGTGGTCAAACTGCGTTAAATCCTAATATTATAATGGAACTGTACCTTTGCAGGTGTGATCAACCATTTTCCTGTGGCACCGTACAAGGGTGAATATCCGCGTACAGTGTTTGAATCTCGACCTTGCAGCTTTGAATCTTGCTTGCTTTGGAATATTCGTAAGCTCACCTACTCTCTCATCAGTGTAGGCGTGCTCGTTTTCCAGGTTCGCGGATTGTTCCGGAGGCTGGGGCTGAAAGTCTGCCCACGAGGAATTCTTCACCGGTTTGGCACTGACTGGTCTTCACTCAGCAGCGGGTTTAGTGAGTGGGTCAGCATGCTCGCTCAGAATTCTATTTCGATTGCTAATTTGCGACTTAGGGGCCGCTCACATGCTCACCTGGTGGGCAAAGAAAGCAACTAAAAGACAAGAACAGTGCCACTGATGATCGGTAAGCGTGGAAGTAGGAGAGAGAGTTTTACCGATTCTGGTGTATTCTACACTGTAGAAGCAGCATAAAAGTGCTTTCTATATATCGACTCTGTGGACTTCTCCCACCCACCGATACATGTGAGGAGGCCCTTAGACCATCGTTGCTCTGTTTAGTTTCCTGTGATTGCCTTCGTGCGGGAAATTTTTTAACTGATTTCCTCCTTCCACGAAAATGGACCGTTTTTTTTGTTTTTCTAGCAGTCACCGGTTGCATCCTCTCAATCACAAAATGTATCAGGTTATTTCTTGCAATATAAATTTCTCAATTGCCCAATTTTCTCCAAACTCAAATTGGCATTAGCTAAATTGTTAGTTCCTGAAATGCAATACAAACCAGTTTCAAATTGAAAGTATTAATTCATATTGCATCTTGGGCAGGAATTGAACTTGGCATAGACCTTCACCATTTGAAAGCCAAGGATCCTCCCCACTTGTCCAGGATGGAGTTGAGAATAGTAATCAAAATGTACATGAAATCAAAAGAATTTAGGAATCAAAGTTTTCACCTTCTTCAAATGGCTCTTCTACTACCTTTACAACGTATCGTTTGGGATTGGTATGTAAATAAATTGCTTACAGGATAAATGCTTGTAGACATTGGTGGGACACAATGAATAAGTGACCTTATCTAACCCTTGAAGAAAAAATGATTCATTATTTGAAAACAACCAATTTCACTCGTCACAATTTGAAAATTATAATTTAGTTGAGGCCAATCAAGCCATATTCATATCATCATAATTAACAAAGAATATTGTACATGAAGGGCCAACCGAAGATTTTGGAAAAAAAAATTCATCGTTTTACCTATTCAAATATCTGTCAATAGAAATGTGACCCAATTTTGTCCTTTTGGTTTGGTTTTTAAGGGATTAGAGGTTGAAGTTGAAATTCAAAGCTAGATTTCTACAAGAGCTTGAACGAATTGTCACAACAATAATTGAATGCAACATCAAAGTCACAAAACAAAGCCATGGAATTACTAAAGCATTTTTAGTATGCATTTATCCTATTACCCAAATTCCTTAAAACCACCTAAGTTGTTGATCCCCTTAGAAGGCCATATTCATTATATTGAGATTTTTGGTAGTCTCATTTTTATTCTCGACTCGAAGATAAATCATAATAACTGTTCAATTTTAAGACTATTTGGTAAGTTGAGATTTCAATGTATTAATATATATAAAAACCTTTGATTTCCCAAAGGTTGCAGGCTCATCTTATCCTCGATCGAGGATAAATCACTATAAGTGTTTTAGGGTTGTTGTCTCAAAATGTGTAGATTGTCTCATTTTAACGAATAAGGCCATTTAGTTTGATGCCCTATCCACAAGTCTAATACTCAAGTATGACCCTCACCTCGTCTATGTAATAGCCATTGAATATTATCCAATAGAAATTCAAATTAGATAAGT
Source organism: Climacium dendroides (assembly GCA_950106755.1). NCBI lineage: Eukaryota > Viridiplantae > Streptophyta > Bryopsida > Hypnales > Climaciaceae > Climacium > Climacium dendroides. The sequence goes on from OX467086.1 coordinate 5,968,437, forward strand.
GTTCAAAAGAGATGGGTAAAATATTCTCCAATTTTAGGGAGGCACCAGTTGATTTCAAGCCCTACCAATTTCCTTTGAGTTTTGGAAATCCTTCATTTTCAAAATGCAACCAAGTTCCTTTCTACTTCCACCAACTAACTTAGAATTAGCCACATTTTTTTTCTGATCATTGCTTGTGCCACAAGTTTACTTTTGGATTAGTTGTGGCACATTAGAGTTAAATGTAAAGTATGTACAATAAGAGACCAAGAACTAGGGTTTGAGAAAAAGACAAGACAAAACTCTTTAAAGCACCCAAACTTGGTCTAATGAAGTTTGATGTTGTATTTTGTACTATTTTTAGTTAAATCTTCCTCTAACATCCCTTCTACAAATTGGAGTTCATTTTACAATTAACTCTATTTTATAGCATGTGCTTTATCAATGAATGGAAAGAATTGGAAGTTAGTGTATTATAAGACAATTCATTTTCCTAAATTGTGGAATATCAATGAATCCTAAAAATATCATTGGGGGCTTCATTTTCCTAAATTGTGTTCTACATTATAATAAACAGCTACTTTGTTTTTTCTTAATAATCCACAGTAATTTCAAATCTTCACCAAAAAAACATTTGAATTATTTTACGTATTGAAGACATATATAGTAGTAAAACAAAGAATGCAAATTGAAGGACTTTGAATTTTTACTATAAGGATTATAGGCCCATGCTTTCAATGTAGAAAAAAGTGCAAACAAGTTATATGGTGGAAATAGTTGTAGTATCTAGATCATATAGATTTCAAAGGCCAGCCACATTTGTACAAACAATGTCTCTATTATTTGTTCCTTGAATGGTGAGGATGTTATATTTAGTTGAACATCAATCATATAAATCCTTAACTCCTAAATGTCTAAGACCTTTTTTTTGTCAACAACTATTCAAAGCTACCATTTTTAGCACAAAGAACACAAACTTTCAAAAATTATTATTTCTATGCATATTTAGCTATAGGACCTTAAAAGAAATTAATATAAAAATTATGTGCGGAAGAAATTTTAGAAACTTTGGCCAAACACATTGCAAGATATTTGAGTTCAAAGTGAAGAAAACATAGTTTTTTGGCATTGTGGTTGATTCAACTAGTTTCTAAAACTTTCAATCTTCTTAACTTAAAATTTTTGCATTTCAAAATTTAAATTAAAAAAAGTTATCAAAAAAATTTTAAGCTAAGAATCTAGAAAAAAAATTCCAAAACAATAACATCATTTTCATTCTTTAATTTTTTATAAAGTAGAAGTTGGTACGAGATAGAGAAAAAATTAAATCATTAATAGATCTTAGATGGAATTGAAATATAATAATATCAATGGTGAGATTGTTAAAACAATGAAACTAAACCTCAGGGACTTCTTTTTTTGAAAATTATGAAATTGAATTTATAAACAAATCAAATATATTTTTTTCAAAAAGATGCTATGACTACCTCCAAAACAAGATTCTCCATAAGTTTCACACCACTCATACAAATGAAATCTTTCCATATAGACAAAATATTATCTTTAAATTTTTTTTTAAATTTATTTCAAATTTTTGTAGGAATTTGTTGTTGTCCCTTCTTGAATATTTTGACCTTTGTGTACCACAACTTTTACTCCCATGCATTGATTGAAATAAAAGTTGTATTTAAAAATAATAATCTATCATTTGACTTTTTTCTATCTTGCAAAAAAGTTTCAAAAATCATGCAAAAATATGAGGTTACATGAGCTTGCTAAATTGTCAAGTGTCCTCTACAAGGACAATTGGACATTTAGACGTTAACTAAGCATAGTCTCTTATCCTTCTATTCTATGAGAATATATTTTATTTCATCATACACTTTTGAATGGCTCTTATAGCTAGTGTGGCTTTAATATCCATCAATGTCTAATAACATGTATTGGTCTTAAATAAGATTTCTTCTAAATGATTGTATTTCAACTATTACAATAATATTATGCACATATAATGACCTCTTGTCATGTGTTTGCAAGAATATGAAAGTTTGCCCAAAACCTTTATATCAAAATAAAGATTGTTCCTTCAAAAATTACCCTTAGTGCTAGACAACTTAGGTAATCCATTTCTAAATAATTACTCTTCCTCAATCTACGGTTATTTACTTTTTATTTGGATGCTCAAATCTTTTTTTTAATTCTTACATGTTTTGTTTGTATCTTTTACACAAATACAATGCTCACCTTAATTTCATCAAATTGGTTATAAAGGAAAGTTATTTTTGAAGTTTTAAGCATTAGAATAGGTGAACAAGAATTATTGGATTTGAATCAAAATGATGGAGGTATAATATTGACATAAGCTACTCTTGAGAAAGTTTAATCCCTAAAGTTTGCACTAGATGTTCAATTTTGAATAATAAATGAACACAAACATATTCCAGCTATAAAGAATTTTTTTTTCATCCATTTAAATGGTTCTTGATGCTTGTAATACAAATGTCAAAATTTTTGCTAATTCTTGGTGGAGACAATTGATTCTTTAATTAAATGTACAAATGATTTACTGAAAATCCTTTGAGTCAAATGCCAATCTATGATTTGACCATCTACCATCAAGAAATTTTTTGATGACAAAGTAAAGGATTTACTTTATTGACATTCTATCAGAATGAAGGATAAAAAGTTCACTTTTACAATGAAATTCATTTTCTGTCATGAATCCTCAAAGAATATGGCATAATTTAAAGATGAGAGTTTGACCACTCATTGTCAAAATATAGGAATTGTGTCAAATTAGAATTTCAAATCTCATTTGGGCATACTAATAGGAGAATAATTTGTTTTTTTAAATTTTGAACTAAGAAAAGTTGGAAAATCAAAATAACTTTCACCTCTAAGAACCTTGTTTGTGATTTCGAGCCTCTACAAAAAATCTATGGAAAAAATTCAAAGGATGTTTGAAAATGTCAAAGAAAATGTCCTTTCCAACTTCTCCATGAACTTTGTCCATGACTTTTGATTAAAGGCTCAAAATCTCAAATGGCTTTTTGGAATTGAAAGTTAACTTGATTTTCCACATTATCTTAGTTCAAAGTTTTTTGAAAAAGGTTATTCTACTATGGCTAAATGAAGTCTAAAATTCTACTTTGAACATAATTTTTGCTTTTAACTTGACTACGAGGAGTTGAGCTCTTACTAATCCTAATTTACATATCCCACATGGATTGTTTTTACCTCAAGTTATCCCACTTATATAAACATCTTGTTGTCTCATTTCTTTACACATGGTAATTGGCTTTTGATTCTTGAAGCTATGTGAGAGACTCATGCTTGAGGTGAGTGGTTGTCTTAGGATAGAAAATCTAGATTATATATTGGATGAAAGGTGAAACTATAACTATTTATTTATCCAAAAAGTCAAATTTTCAAAAAATCCTTGCTGAGGTGCCGAACATTAAAATTTCAAATGAATTAATTATTCACATGGGTAATGGTAAAGGTGCCCCTACACCTATGGTATCCTACGTGTAGGTTAGTTTCAAAAATAATTAGAAAAAATTTGGAACAAGTCTAAATTTTAAAAATTGTACAATTATTCCTGAAAATCTGAAAATTTTCATGGGTGCCAATTTTGAATATCCAAAAAACATTCTTGTGAAAATTTAGAAAAAGGAGAATACATTTATATGGGAATAGAAAAAATCAATCCCAAATTGGGAGTGTCTTGAAAGAGTAGGAGGAACACAGTGCCAAAAGTCAAGAAATTTAGAATAAGCTACTAAATTGTCCAAATCCTAAAATAAAACTATTTTGGCACCAAGGTGCCAAAGCTACCCCACACCAACAGTAAGGTTGAGGCACCAATAGTTGATCATTGAAGCAATTTTGGAGTAGATGGTAAGGAGTATGAGGTGGTGGAAATTTTTCCCATGTAGGAAGATAGGAAATATGGGGATAGCAAAATTTTCAAAATTTATATTCCCCAAATTGAAATCACTTTGAATTTTGGGAGCCAAAAAGTGCACTTGTGAAATAGTCAATGTCTAAAGTCTTCCAATTTTGATCATTCATGGACTACTTGCCTACTGACTACTTCCTACATTCTTGCTCACTACCTTAGGACATGTGTCATAACTTTATTAGTCCCATCTTTGAAAAGGACAAAAAAACCATATTCCAAGCTCAAGTTCCAATGTAAGGTTGGAAATATTGCACCCTACAAGTTGGAGACTGGGTGTGGTTGCAACTGGTGCCTCAACCTTAGTTCTTTTACATTTGTACAAAATAGATTTTTGGAACTTTTCTTGCCATATATTCTATAGTTCACAGATAGAGCCTCTCCCAGTGTATATCCGCCTCTTTTGAAGGAAGCATCCCCCATGCACACCGACTCTTCTTCATTTTTTTAACAAATGGAAGAACCATAGCATTTTTATAAAAAAAGGCACACGGACTCTTCATCATCAGGAATACGTTCTTCGGAGCTTCTACAGCATGGAATTCGTTAGCCATTTGACTTCTTAGACTACAAAAAGTACAAGTTGTAAGCAAAATGGGTATTGAATTTGGTGGCTTCTGTTTTTCTTTTTCCATGTAAGTTAGAAGCAAACCGAAACGTACTTCTGGAAGTTACTACCAACTGGCTTCTTCGAAGCAGATCCGAAAAGGTTGGGACTAAGGTGAAGATCAATGTACGGGTAGCCGGTTGAAATCAAGAATTGCCAAATTGATTTCAAAATCTTTGGATAAAAACCTGATCATTTAAGAGGAAAATCATAGAATATTCTCTATTTTTTAAAGGTCTAGCCTAGAGAATGCTTCAAACAACCGGTTGGTTCAAAAAAATGTAGGATTTTAGCCAGTTAAATTAAAAATCTCCTCGGACTGCGGTGAAGATCCTTTTCAAGGTTGGGACTAAGGTGAAGCCACCTATAACCAATAACTTAAGCCATGGTGGATATGATCTGTAGCAGTATTTGGGAAAGGAAATATTTATTGAAGTTCAAAGATAGAAATGGCACTATAGTAAATTTTTTTGATAAATTTACAATTTGAACTGAAATTACTATGAATTATGAAAGCCCGAAGTTGGACTTGACCCGTGTTCAATGTTTAGAGTCTTACAAAGTTGATCAGTGGGAGAGTAATTACTATGAATTATGAAAGCCTGAAGTTGGGCTTGACCCGTGTTCAATGTCTAGAGTCTTACAAAATTGATCAGTGGGAGAGTACTTGTAGGTAACTTTGGCACACAAAAGGAAGCACAAGTTTTGTAGCAGTGTTGGAACCACATTGGTTATAGAACCCAATTTTTTTGAATTCGAAATCAATGCAAATGAGTCCCACCCTCTCCTAGATTTGAGATACCCTATTGATTGCCTATGGGACACTAGTTGGTAATCGGTGCCTTCACTTTAATAAGATTATAACACATGTCCCACAGGGGTGAACAAGAAAGTAGGAAATAGTGAACTAGAATGATCGGAATTGGAAGAGTCTATTCATTGGGTATCGGCTCATGCCAACTTTTGGCTTCCAAAACTCATAGTAAATCAATTTAAGACATAAAATTACCAAAAAAAATTGCAATTTCTATTTGCCTTTGCCTATATGGCAAAACAATTTCATTGCCTTACACAACTCTAGAACATGCGCGGAATTGCTTCACGGAATTGCTTAAGACAGTGGTCGACTATGGGTGGTTCTACCATAATTGAGGGAGGCTCGTGCAAGGCGTGAGCCTATCTTGTATCAATGCGGTGATATAAATTGTTTTTCATTCAATCTCAGAAAGATTGATGGTCACCGAAAAGGAGCAGTAATTAAGTACTGCACAGTACAGAATAATGAGTGTGTTTGTATAAGCTCTAGGAGAGCCCTGTTGGAGGGGAATGTACTGTACATTTTTAGCTATTCAACTTCAAATACATAAATTGTAACGAAGTTACACGGAATTGAATTGAAACCTAAGGTCCAGTGATACCAGTCACTGTTCGTCACCTTCATGCTCATTAGTCGCACTTCTTCAAATATACCAAAGAGTACAAATTGATTGATCGGAGACTGAAGCAAAGGAGGCAGTCAGTGACGAGAGCATGACGAATGACATGGGTTGATTCATTGGAGCCCAAAATCAGGATAACCCCGTGAGAGACGGAAACGATCAAAATGGCAACCTGGAGAGGATCGGAGGATTTGGAATCTAGGAAGATCGCTACTTCTGCTACTGTAGGGGTGTGGGTGTGCGGGAACTGAAGCAACTGATAATAAGCTTATTTGGGTGGTGACAACGGCATTGAAATCGGGGTACATGTCGCCGTACCATTGAGTTATATGACTATAGGTACACATGGTTCGGAAGCAGCTCCGAAGCCCCAATTGATGTGAGATTCCGTTGTTGACTTCAATTGTTGTCCGTGGTGGAGATTCATCAGGTTTGACCTTGCAGTCCTCCCGGTCCGAGATTCACCTACCCTGCATGGGGGCGTTTTCCACTGGATCTCCTCATCGTCTCCACCTTCACGCCATCCTTTCCGCTCTTGTGGGGAACCTAGTCTCCCTCCCTTCACGTACAGTTCACAGTTCACATTGCGCTGTTGGCTTGTTGCTAGTGGTGGCTCGTTAGCTTTGGTTGGCCAGGAACTCTCTTCTGATGACAGCGCAACAGCCACGCGGCAAGATTCGAAAATCATCCAATAATCGCAGAATAGTTGTCAGGTTGGTTCTCTTCAAGGAGGAGGACAACGGCACCACATCAGCGCCTGCTGCGTGAGCTGGGCAGCTCCAGTGCAACACTGGAACAAGCATGGGAACGGTGGCAATGGGGCTTTATAATGTTGTTTTGCAAAAACCCACTCTCCAATATTGCTGTTGCAACTAATGGCATTTTTCAAGGCTCTTCACATGAGAGCCCCTACTCAACATTTTGGTGCAATTTGTTAAGCACAAAACAGTACATTGAAAGCTTAGATTCTTTGACAATGACAACAAGTGGTTGTGGTTCTCAAGTTTGAACATTAAAAGTGCGCTCATAACTGGAAGAGATTCACTTGGGAAACATGAAAGAAGATGTTTGTCATTCCTAAATGAAGTGACACATTAGAAAAAGGCCTGGCTTGCCCCCATTTCAACAACACATCTAGGCCTAATAGGTTGATGGGGCCTATCCAAAGTCTATATTGGAATTGTTCTTAAGGCATCCTCATTAGTGCACTTTGCCAATTGTCCTTCCAAATAAACTTCTATAGTGACTCACGAAACTAGGTCAATGTTAGGGACAATTGTATTTTCATAGCCATAGCACAAGAATGAGTGAAGAGAAGTAAATGTGTGAATACAAAAGTTGTAGTATATGTGGTACTCCACAATTCTACAAAAGTTTGAATCAAATTGTAATCACAATTCAAAAGTTAATGAATCTCAAAGTTTGCAACCCTACAAACTCAATTTTGACCTTCTTTTCTAAAAGTACTATAACAAATTAAATTTTTTTTGAATACCACAAAATTAGTCACATACCTTGACATGTCTTTATATGTTCTATAACACCCACCTTTAGTGAAATTATCAAAAATTAACCTTACTACATTTGAAAATTACTTAGAACTTTACAAATGCATTTAATATTGAAGTAAATGGAATTTGAGGACTTTTGATTGAATTAGTGGTATAGGATATTCTTGACAATCTTAAAGAATATATAAATTACCTACAAGGTGTTGCTAGGTTGAATTTACAATGTTTTTGACATGGATGTCATATTTCAAAAACCTTTAAATATTAGTTGAATCTATGTTTTTCAATCATGCTTTCACTTTTCACTATTGACAATCAGCAATCATGATGCTACATGTAGTGTCCAAATATGTCAACTCCCTTGACACACCAAATTGTATCTAGAATCTTCAATCCTCTTGTACTTATATTAAAAAATAATCTCAAACAATAAAACAACACTATATTTTTTGTACACAATTGTTTAAAGGGTTTTTTTACTATATTTGTTTACATGTAATAGTCCACTTTTTATATTAAGTGTGATTTGTATGATTTTTCTTCCTTGAACAGTGATGTGTCGTGAACTCTCTCTCTTTCTTGTCTTTTCTCTTGCGTACCGTCGCTAGGGTTCAAGTGGGTTGACTGATTTCACCAGTGCTGATCGTGACAATCTTCAAAGATAAGAGTAGATAGGGTTTACTTTCTGTTGTCCAATTTTCAAATCCGAATTTGTCTTATGTCAATATCACGTGCTTTTTGAGAAGACTTTCGTCATTCCAACGAGAAAACACTACTTAAGTTCTAATTCCACGTAAGTAAAAGTCAATAAAAAATATATTTGCTGGTCTGTTTTGCCGCGTGCATTATGAGATCAGTCAGACGGAGATGGTGCCCCTCCTCAGTAACCACCCAACACCATCAATGATTTTGAATTCCGGTACAACCAGTGTAAGTTCGTTGCGGAGGGCGTCTTCCAACAGGATTTACTGTTGAATGGTACTCCCTCTATTTCTGCAAAAGATCCACGTTTTAATTTTAAAATACAAACAAAACATGGGTCTTTTTCAGAAACAGCCAGAGGTACAATGATTTTCAATTCAGTTATCACCGATTTTGTAAGTGGAGCCGAGCCAGCAAATCGTGGACAAGAGACTTCGCCAGCTCTCGATCCGACTATGGAATGGATACATTCAACAGCAGAAAATGCAAGCCGAGACCTTGTTCTTGGGCTCGCAATTGATGAAGGTGGGGTCCCTTCATTTGCTCCAATTCATTGAAAAAGATACTGTAGTTGCAGGCATTCTTATTTTGGCCAAGAAATTAAGGTGACTATTTGGTTGATTAAGCCTCAGTCCCTGTGAATCTGGTCTGACCAAACGGGATGATGGAGGACGAAGGTGGCACGGCTTTTGATCTGCATGCCTTTGAATCCTCATGGAATCTGAAACGAGCATGTTTTAACTAAAACGTTTTGCAAAGTGAAGACATGAAGATTCAAATCCCAATTGTAGCCTTCTCAAGCTGGTCATGAACGAGGGTCCAAATTAAAGCTGTTTTTATTTATTACTATATTACCGTACAGTGACTTTATAACAATAAGATGAACTGAAAATTATTAAAATAAGATCAAGCAATGATGCGGAACTTAATTGTGATCTTTATTGGAGTCATGAAGTTGTTTACATCCATGAATAAGTAAATTATGGACGATTCGTAACAAAACATCTCACAGATAACAAAACTAGAATTCAAAGACGTCAATCATAGCTTAATCCGGTTGAGTAGAGTTTTACGTAAGTCTCATGCATTATTTGTAGTTCCTACCACAAGTTAAGTTTGAATGACATTCTTGAACCACATCCAATTGCCGTAGACCCCGAAGCGCAGAATCATAAGTCAATGACCGGTTTCAACTCATTCTCTTATCCACTTACATTCTCAAAATTCAACCATATATGACAGGTAGAAAACTCACCTCCCTTGTGCGTGCATACCCACATTCAAGTTGAATTTTTTGAACTCAACCAGATTTTCTAACTGAAATGTTTTCGCAGCGTGGGTCGTAAATCCTTTTCAGAACTTATTGCAGGTAAGATCGATCGAGTTGCAGGCCCAAATGAAAAGGACGAGTAAGCTTACAGCTTTACTGCCTTGTCTAATTCCTTCTCCAACACCTTCTTTTTTAAGTACAAAAAGGAAGGATTCTATATTTCTATTGCTCAACAGTATTGTTGCTCAAGGAAAGCTGGGCTTTGCTGAGATTCCTCTCAGCCCTTCAATAATTCAGAGTGCCGAACAGCTGCCGTCCCGGTACAACTGATGGTGAACTGTTTGCGTAGGATTCATGAGAAGTACGTGTCTGTGCTGGCTGTGCATAACATTGACAAGTATGGGAGGCAACCCATTCCCGGTCCCCCATTCTGGCAATGTAAGCCGCTCTTATTCGGTGCAGGAAGAGATGGTAAATTATGGCTCAGTTCCCAACACAACTGTGGCGCATTATGATTGGCTCTCAATATTGCCACCAACTCTAGGTGGATTTTGCAACCAACCTTTGGTTGGAAATAGGAAGGTCTATATGACTAGTATGGATGGAAGTGTCGAACAAAATATGCAGCTGAAAAATTCATAGTAATTATGTTTTGAAAAATAAAAATTTGGCAAATTATGGAAATCTTCCAAACTCTATTTCTGTACATAGAAAAATATCCCCACTAAAGAAACCCACCCTGCCATAAGTGTATCTACTTAAGTGGCCAAAAATGGATTGCCTCCCTTAACACCTGAAATTATGGATTGCCAAGGAACTTGGGTCTATCTAGATCTATGATCATAACTTAGATTAGTCAAGACCCAAGACAAGCATTTGGAGCTTGATCGTCATTGACTATAGACATGTTGCACTAGTTTTAGGGGCTTGCTTTTTCTTCAAATTTCGGAATATACGTAGAGTGGTGATCAATGACATTGTTTTGTAGTGGAAATTAGATGAATATAAAGGTGGTTAAGTGGGTGAAGAATTTGGTAAACATTAGAGTTAATTGTGAAGTTCGTCATGTGTTTGTAAAGGGATGTTAGAAGAAGATTTAATTAAAAATAGTACAAAAGAAACATGTCACTAGACCCTATTGGACCTTAGTTTTGGTGCTTCGAGGAATTTCATCCTATATTTTTTCTAACTAACTCTGACTGCTGGTTCAACATTGTGTATACTTTACAATTAATTATATTTGAGAAACATTTGGCAATTCATTGTCACCTATAAAAAGGTCAATTTAGCCACATATGAATCTAATGTCTTTGTAACTTTCCTAAAGTTCCATTGTGTTTGGGAGACAATAAGGGTTTTGGGCGGGCTCCTATGGTCTCAATTTCTATCATGCTTATTTGAAACATTTTTTTTATTTGAATTGGTACACCAATAGCAAAAATTATTATGCCATCCTAAGCCCAAAATGGGCTTCATTGGGCAATACCAAAAAAAATTACAAAAAGTCAAAATAAAATTTTCAAAATTATGTTTCTTATAAAAAAAACGTTTTTGTTTATAACTTTACATGAAATTTTTTGATTCATTCTATTTAGACTAGTGATGAAAAAGTTATGGAAAATCTAATTTTAGGAGAAATCTAAGCATAATCTAAATTTTTTTTAATAGGATTAATTTTTTAATGCAAATTTTTATAATCTTTTTAATTCATTAAATAGGTCCAAGTTTAATAATTATACTTGCTAGAACAATCTCACTATCGGGATTACCCTATGCATAGGTCAATTTTGTAAATTAGGGAAAATTTGGAACATGTCTAAAATTTTAAAAATTGTACAACTATTTTGAAAATTTGAAAAAAATTCATTGATGCCAATTCTAAATATCCAAAAAAAATTCTTGAGAAAATTTAGAGAAAGGAACTCATTTGCACATGAATAGAAAAATTCAATTTTAAATTGGGAGTGTTGAAAAAGTAGGAGGAGCAAAGTGCCAAAAGTCAAGAAAATTAAAACAAGCTGCTAAACTATTCAAATTCTAAAATTAAATTATTTTGACACCAAGGTGCTGAATTTGATGTGAATATATGGTATTAGATCTATTAATGATTTTGTTTTTCCTTCTAACTGTGTATCTATCTACTTAACAAGCTTTTAAAGAATGAAATTAAGCGTTTTAAGAAAATAAAAAGTTCCTAGACTTTCAACTCAATTCTTTTGAATATAATTTATTTTAATTCATTTCTAGTATTACAAACATTTAGTTAAACTAAGAAGATTCAAAGCCTTAAAAAATCTAGTCAAGTGAGGTGCAAAAATAACAATTTTTTTCACTTCATACACAAATATCTTGCAATCCATATGGTAAAAGTTTTTGAAATTTCTTTCAAATATTCTCATACATTCTAGTGCAAGATCTTATAGTTAAATATGTGAAAAAATAATTTCTAATATTTTTTGCACTTTGCACTAAAAATGGTAGTTTTGAGTGGAATTTGATTAAAAAAGGTTTTGAGACTTTAGAAGTTAAAGCTTTCCTTGATGCCCTATTAGGACAATTGTAGAATATATTGTGAAATAAGGCAATTTTTCATCTATGCATTTTTATAATTGTTCTTGAGTCTCATAAATAGAAGTTTGATATTTTAAGTGAAAATGATTACATATCGATTTTAGAAATCAATTAGGTGCAATTACCTTTGGGTTGATTTACACTTTGATAAAGCCAAGTGAACCAAAAAACTCTTGAAAATCTCATTGGTCAAGTGGGACAACTTGGGGACAACTTCTAAACTTTTGGCCAATGAGAGTATGTTATTTCTTTATTTTATTTGCTTGCCTTTAACTATAAAGAGGCCTTTAATTAAGATAATAAAACATGATTTTGTTTTCCTGCCCCTTTTGCCAAGTAGGATTTTGATGAAGTGTTATCGGCAATATGACCTTAATTGTGCTTGTAGAATGTCTAAAATTTTACACATGATGCTCTATGATTGTTAAGTGATAGCGCTTTCAATAAATGATTTTTGGTCATTTTGAAGGTGCTTCAAACAAGAATGTATGAAATACTCTTATTAAGGTTTCTTTAAGTCTTGATTTAGAAAATTTACCAAAAAAAAATTTCCAAATAAATTATGATTTTCATTTGTCTATAAATAATTCCTAATTGTAATTTTGACTATTTTTATATCCATCAACTAATCCCTTTAGATCCAAGAAGAGGCTCTAGTAGTCATTTTATATATGTGATTTAAAATAACTTAAAAATCAATACAAATTTGAAACTTTGTGCAAACTTACTAGATGCTAAAAATCTTACATTGCATGAAATGGTATAAGAGTCATTGCAATCCAAAATGTGAAAGATCTCCAAATACTATAATATAAATTAGTCAATTTAGCAACAATACACTATATACAACAATAAATGCTATATATGATAATATATTTTTACATATTAACAACATATTCAAATATTATATTTATATTTATATTTTGAAGATTGTGAAATTGATGTTTAGCTATTGGGATTGACCTCTTGATTTTATAATCAATATTTGAGTCAATACTATTGGCGTGTATAAGTCTAAACCTTGAATAGTTTATGGAGTGTATTTTTAAACTTTGAAATCCAACCAAAATTTAAGAAAAAATTGTATATATGCTTGCAATGTGTTTTTAGAAATGTCAAAATGTCTAGTTTCACTTTTACATCTATCTTTTCAGAGAAAAAAATTGTTTTTTGTCTTTGTATGGTCTTTTATATGAGGTGGTCATTGAGCAATGTATAAACACTCTAAACATATGTCTTACAATATACAAAACTTGTTTCATAGTGCATTGTTGGATGCATACCAAATTAAAACCCTTAATGACAAGATCCATTGCTAATTAGTCAAACATCATTATCAACTGAATGTAGCCTATTGGATCTTGTTGAAATATTAATCCTATAATTGTATCTAGTACTTGAAACTATGAATTCTATATCATAAAGAGAAATTTCAATTTGTTTTGTAAAAAATTATAATTTTCATCATTTTTGTTGCAAAAAATTGAAATTAAATAAGTAAAATATAGCAAAAATAATCCAAATTATTTGAAATTTTTTCAAGAGGTACTAGTAGCAATAGAAATTAGTGTGAAAATTTCTCAATTGGTCATTTTATTTTTTACACCCAAAACAACTACAATAAAGACCTTGAAGTCAAATTTGGCTATCAAACCAAATTAATTATTTTATTTCATTTATATGTAAAATTTTAATATTTAGTGCTATTAGAAAAATACATTTTTTATTAAATTTTTTTCAAAAAAATTGATGGAAAAATAAAATTATTGTGATTTTTTAAAGTTAAAGGAAAAAATAAAATTATATAAATTATGATATATATATATATTATAATAATCTATAGTTTTTACTATAAATGAGGGTTAGAGTTAAAAAATTTAATTTAGCAATTTAAATTGAAAATTAAAAAATATATATAATTTAAAATGTTATTTGGATTTTTACATATGGAACTTGCAATTGCAATAATCATTTTAATTTTTGAAAACTTTCAACCTTTTAAAGTGAAATAAAAAGAGATTTAGTGTCCAATTTCATTTTTTGTCAATTTAAATCAAATATCAAAAATGGTTATATTGAAAGTTACAATGAAGGTTGACCAAAGCACATTGACTCTTTGGATGTATGGACCTTTGGGGGTTCACATATCATGACACTCAAGTACACTTTCACTTTCTATGGTTGAAATCTATGAATATGTTTTCATGTTTCTTTAAAGAGCTATATTTTGGAGACAAGTATTGAAAACTACATTGTTCAAAAAAGCTTTTTGGATTTTGAAGAATTATATGAATGGCTTTAGATCATTCTACTTTGTAACAAATTGCATACTATTGGTTTAAATTATGATTTTTTCAAGTATTTTAGTTTGCCATGTATTACAAGACATATGATTGTAGGGAAAAAAATACATTCTTGGCTTGTTGGTAAAACAATAGCAACCAAATTTTTTTTAAGTCTAATTAAATTTTTTTTCTTGATCTAAAATAAGTTAAAAAATTATTATTATTTTATTCTTAATGCTTGAAGATGAACAAAGACATGCTCAAATACAAAAAACTTCTATTTACATCATACTACTAAAATCACAAAACCTTCTATAATATTGCACTTTTACATTGTCATATTAAAGAGGTCCAATACCTCTGTAATATCACATTTTTACACAATATGATATTATAAAGTTCCAATGGCCATTTCACATCTATTAAAATGTGATATTATAAAGATACAATGATGTTATGGAGGTTTCATATTTTTTGGCTTTACACTTCATTTAACTTTCATAATTCTATGATTTGAATGTTGAAGCTTTGAATGTTCTCAATTCTAATGTTTTTTCTTACTACCAAATGATTTGAAGCTTTGTTAAATTGAAGCAATTTTGGATTCTATAACAAAATATTTACAAAGTTTTTGTAATTTGACAAATTTGCATTTCAATTCTTCAATTTGGATCACTATTATTTGTAAGTGAAAAATTTATCAAGTGGTGGTCTTGAGCTCAACAATACCTCCAAAGTATTTTCTTTACATTTGTTTTGAGCAAACTTGAATTCATGTATAGAATGGTGATTCGAACATTGAATTTCATTTGAACTATTTGAGTATAATTTGAGCTTCATTTGATCAATTTGAGTGTAATTTCAAGAGATTGATATAATTAGAGCCAAATTGAAGCATTCTTGGAGCATTTTTGGAGCATTTTTGGAGCATTTTTGGAGCATTCTTGGAGCAATTTGACTTAATGTGAACAACTTAAGCTTCATTTGAATAATTTGAGTGTAATTTGAGCTTCAATTTAACTTAATTTTAAGAGATTGACATAATTAAAGTTAAATTGGAGCATTCTTAGAACAATTTGACCTAATTTGAACTTAATGTGAGAAATTTGGCCTAATTTGATCTAATGTGAGCAATTTGAACTTCATTTGAACAAATTGAGTGTAATTTGAGCTTCAATTAATTTAATTTCAAGAGATTGACGTAATTAAAGCCAAATTAGAACAATTGGAGCATTCTTAGAATCATTTGACCTAATTTCACCTTAATGTCAACAATTTGACTTAATGTGATCAATTTGAGCTCAGTTAGATTGAAGCTCAAATTGGAGTGTAATTTGAGTTTCAATCTAATTGAATATCAAGAATTTGACTTAATAGAACCTTATAGGAATAATTAGGGCATTTTTTTGAGCAATTTGACCTAATTTCATTTTAATGTTCACAATTTGACCTAATGTGAGCAATTTGAGCATCATTTGATCTTCAACTTTTTTTTCTACATTTATACGTTAAGAATATTTTTTTAGGGTTTATGGTTTAGGAATTTATAATCCTACTTTAAATCCTAATTTTTTTAGATTGAGCATTACATGCATTCTATCTTTTAGGGATTTTAAGTTTTGTTGTTTAGGAATTTGTATTCCTATTCTAAACCATTATTTTTATAATTAAAGAGTTTAGGATATTTTCTACCCTAATTTAAACTTGTGATTGTTATTAATCATAGATTATGGCTTAAACTTTAGCTACAATTATGACTATATGGATGTCAACAATGTTGTTTTTTTTCATTTTGTGCTAGATGCTTTTTTCTCACCAATGACCAAAAATGGATAGGCCATATGGTTTTTTTCATACTGAATCAGCCATTTTTTTCTTTGAGTCTTTGGCTTCATAGTAAAATTTTCACATTTAATTTTGATGACACTGGCTTCTTGTGAATGTTGGGTGTCAAAGGAAGTAGTGACCAAGAATCTAGCTTAAGTGCAAATTGGGCTACTAAATGTGCACTTAGGAATTGCTTTAGGCTATATTTCTTATATTCCTACAAATTTTGTAGAGATTTGAGCAATACAATGCAAACATCCATTGCAGAAATGGAAACTTTATTCAAAAGAAGATGAATAACATTTGCCAAAAATTAAATTGTAGAGTCAAAAACACAATTTGAAGAATATACTTGTTAACCCACTATGTTGTTTTTTAATGAAATTATTAATTGGCTTACTTTAGCTTCTTCAAAATAATTATTGATATTTTAGAAATCTCAAGATAATTATATCAGAGGATAAAGTATACTAGACTACATGGAACATAAATATTCACATGTATAAAAGTATTAAATACAAAAGTTATTAATTCATGAAAATGACAAATTATATGGGTTCATGTATTTTGGAGCATTTTCAAGAATTAACCAAAATTAGGAACACACAAAGGATTAGATATAATAATTAATAATCTTAAAGTATATACTTCAGAATACAATATTGAAAAATTAATAATGAGGAAAAATATCTTAATTCACAAGTTATTAATTTTACAAAAGACCACTCCAGCACAGACAAGGAAGACCAAAGCGGCAATACAACTTACTTAGTACATAGAGTTACTAGGCTAATTATAGGAAAGAATTAGTTAGGAAAAGGTAGTTAGGAAAATTATAGGAGAAATAGTCTTAGACCTATTTCCAAGGTTAAACGGTTAGGGTCATTTTAATAGTCCCTATCACCGGGGAAAACTATATAAAGAGGCAAATGTCTCATTCAAAGATAACAAATAAAAGACAAAAAGATATAAAAGACTTACAACAAAGACAAAGAACTTAAAGAGAAAACAAGTCAAAAGAAATAAGAGATTTAAGACCAATGCCATATTTAACTACTTTTGGACTTTGCAAAGTCTAAAATTGGTAAAGGGACATCTAAGACAGTTGTAGATTTTGATTTCTATAGATTTTAGGAATCTAGATATGATATAGATTTTGGACTAGGTGGTTTGAAAAATGTACAACAAGTTTAGATTTTAGATCTCCCGCTGCACAAAGTCCAAAATTCCCTAAAAAGTCCAAAAGCAGTTAAATATGGCATACCAATTGAAGAATTGAAATAAAATTACATGAAGTGGAAAAGTGTGTTTCAGTACTTCTCATTCTCCTAGCTCTGCAACTAGCACAACAAGATCTTCAAAACAAACACAAGTACTCTAATGCTTGATTTAGTAAAACACTACTAAGATGGATAAAATAAGAAATTGACAACATTACCACAATTTAAGCAACCCACATTAGTACAACCCCAATCCAAGCAGTGACTAACTATGAATGATAAAGTAGCAAAAAACTTTCGTCTTCTTTTAACTTAATCAATGTCATCATCATCACCTGCAACCAACACAATACAGACTACACTTTGATGCTTAAGTTAGTAGGTGCATGGAAGGGATATAGAAATTGAAAGTAGAGATGTTTTGGTATGTCTAAAGCAAATAAGAAACAAATCAACAAATAGAAAACAACAAACCAACAATGCTTGAAGATGAGCAAATAGATGCTCAAATATTAAAAAAACTTCCATCTAATTGGTACTTAATGTCAAATATGTTGTGATTTGTGAAGTATGCTCATAACTGCTGAATTACTTGATAATATAAACTAAAAAAATCAATACTTCGTATTAAATTACAATGCACTCAACGTCTCCCATTTTAAACATATAGTAGTAATTGCAAGGTATACAAAATGAACCTTCAAATCAAACCCCAATGAACAGCAGCCACACAACCTTCTAGACCCTCAGAGATGAGATCAATCCTCCAATTCTTGAAATCTGTAGGGACATATTATACATATGGTTTTGCATTCAATGCTATATTTCATGCAAAGAGAGAAGTTATCTTTTTATTATGCATCAAAGGTTTTGTGTTGAATAAAGACTTCTCCAAAGCAAGCAACCACTATAAGAAAATCCATGTTTTATGATTGCAAAAATAAGACTAAGGATGATTGGCGACTAGTCATAGTCATATTTTGACTTTATACTTCATGGGTGTATAGTATACGTCCATTGTGAATGCCAAATACTTCATAGGGAACCATAGAGAACGTATTTGGGAATGTAGAGTGATATTTTTTACAGTCATATTTTTTAAAGTCATATTTTGTAGTCATATCTCTATAATGATTACATTTTTTGTTTTGTGCAATCCAAAGTAAATTTGGTCAAGGAAATTATTGAAAAAATGTCCAATCATATTTTTGGTTTAGTTATATTTCCAGTCATATTTTTTGGGGCAACCCTCAAGAAATATGGGCAATCCCCCCCAAATATGGTCAAGCCATTGTTTTAGGATGTTGAAACTCTAACTACTATTTTTCTAAGATTTTGAAATTCTAGCAGCTACTTTTTTAAGATTTAAAAATCCTAGCCACCACTTTTTTAGGATTTTAGAAATCCTAGCCACTACTTCTTTAGGGGCTTGGAAATCCTAGCCACCATTTTTTTAAAGTTTTGAAACCCTAATCATCACTTCTTTGGACTCTTTTTCCTTGCCTTGTGTAGTTTCTTACTTTTTATTTCTTATTACTTCTTAATTTTGCTTCTTAGTTGTCTTTTGTTGCTCTTTAGTTCATAGTTTAACTCTTGTTTCTTCTTACTTTTTAGTTCATGCTTCTTGTTTCTTGTTGTTGCATCAAAATTCTTTCTTCTTCTTGCATTTTAACTCTTGTATCTTCTTGTTCTTTAGTTCATACTTTTTATTTCTTCTTGTTGCATCAAAACTCTTTCTTCTTCTTTGCTTTTAGTTTTTAGTTTTACTTTTTTTGTTGTTGCATTTTAACTCTCATTTCTTGTTGTTTCTTATTGTCTCTTAATTGTAGCTCTTTGTTGCATCTTAACTCTTGCTTGTTATTTCTTAACACTTACTATTTTTTTATTTTTTTCACTTCATTATCATTATTATTCTTCCTATTTTAAACTTGTATTAAATATTTTGTATTGTTGTGAATTTTTAAAGGTTAAGTTTTGTTGTTCATTCACTAAAAATTAACCTCCCATTTCTTTAATTGTGTATGTAGACATGAAAAGTTGAAACAAAATTGTTGAAAGCTACTTACAACCCATTAGAACCATCTTTACATTATTGTAAAGAAAATAAACTCTATTGACTTGTTTAAATGCTTCATTGTAATACATATGTTTTGTATTAGTGATTAATAAATGTCATTGAAAAAAGTCACATTTTTTTGTATGATTGTCTCTTATAGTTATATAACGCTCATAGTTATGCACGCCAAAAGGTGACTTTGCACTTTTAAAAATATGATTGTAATCAATTGTAAATTATCAATCACATCCACGTGAACTACCACATCAACCATAAATATGATTCACAAAAGTCATATTTCACATCACTAAAAAATATAATTAATGAGAGTCATATTTCACATCATTCAAAAATATGATTTGAGAGAGTCATTTTTCACTTTAGCAGAAAATATAACTCACAAATGTCATATTCTACATTAACTATAAATATGACTCACAAAAGTCATATTTCACATTAGTAAAAAATATAATTCATGAGTCATATTTCATATTAGTAAAAAATATAATTCATGAGTCATATTTCACATCATTCAAAAATATGACTCAAGAGAGTCATTTTCCACATTAGTAGAAAATATGATTTACAAGAGTCATATTCTACATTAACATTGTAGTCATATTCCACGTTAATCAAAATATGATTTACTACAGTCATATTTCAAGTTAGTCAAAAATATAATTCACTATAGTCATATTTTACATCAGCAAATAATATGACTATATGGAATTGTATGCCACATAGGCTTTTTTTTCTTCTTCCCGGACAGCTTAAGAGAAAGTCAAACCCTAAAGAATAGTCAACATATATGCCACATTGGCAAAAATGGCTAATTATACTCCCCAATGTATATGATTGCTAATATGACTGATGTTCAATACAACTCGCTGATAATGATTGAACCCAGTCATGTTCCAAATCATCTACAATGATTTTGGCGTGAGTTATATTTTGAGATTTTTTGACTCATTGCAGTTATATTTTCTAGTCATAAAACTATAAACTTTAGTCCTGTATTAATGATGAAAAAAGCACAAAACTTGGATTTTCACTTTAGCTTGAAGAATACTTGGACGAGAGATGCATTGTCAAATATTATGTTGTTGACCATTGCTAGCAAAAAGTGACAACACCATTTGCAAAGATGTAATAAACAAGAGAAATATCCAAGAAGCTAATT
This sequence comes from Climacium dendroides, assembly GCA_950106755.1. NCBI lineage: Eukaryota > Viridiplantae > Streptophyta > Bryopsida > Hypnales > Climaciaceae > Climacium > Climacium dendroides. The sequence continues at coordinate 5,989,045 of OX467086.1, forward strand.
AAAGATGGAGGAGTCTTTGTTACAAAAATCAAAAGGAAATAGTAAACAACTAGAAGTCCAAGAGCCAAAACCAAGAATGGAAAAGGAAATTGTAGATATGCCTCAATATGAGACAACTAATGGAACAAGTAGGTCTAGCTCCTAAGCTCATGCTTGGTGTATTAGTGCAAATAAGACCACTACTACTACCAACCCTCAAATTTGTGGAACTTGATGGTGAGAATATATTGGTGCTTAACAAACAAACTCAGATAAACTATATCTCAACTTGTAGCCAAAACTCATTTGGCATTAGAAAATTAGCACCATGTCCTCCGTCTACTTAGCACCATGTCCTCCATTTACAAAGAAAAGGATGTCATGTAGTCACCGCATACCGCTTTGTGGCCAGCACCCACTGCTTGTAGTAGTCATCGTATGGAAAATTTTTCAGCGTAAACACATTCTAACAATGCATGCCCACCACTACACTAAGGTGCTGATCTAACCTATTTCGCAACCTATCTTTCAAGAAGGACAAAGCGGAGAACATCCGTTTATCTTCCACACTTTTTAGAACATGGATGATGGTGATTTGGGCAAGTTTTATGTATTCACCGACGTTCTTGCTAAATGACGAATTTGCATCTAGTGTCCTCTACAATTTAATAAGTGGGTTCACCAACTGATGGACAGGGGCATTGAGAGGAGGCAACTCCATGGCAATATGCACATTTGCAATCATTGCAATCTTGAACAAAGACTGTTCCGATTCCAAAAGAAAATTGTCCAACACGGCAGGGACAAACCTCTTGTGCTCACCTTCGCCAATCCACTTGGACTCACCATAGAAACTTTTGATGATGTCCAAGTGCTTCCAAAAACTAGTGGTACAATCCCTTTGTAGCCAATACTACGGATACACAACACCTAGTGCGTCCATCAAATTGTAATCGGAGAACCTGCTTGCCATTTCGTCCATTAGTTTTCCTACAGCCTCTACACAAAAAGAAGGTAGTAGTTAGAAATGAAATAGAAATCCCAATGTGAAAGCAAATTAATGTTCAAGGACTAGTAAAGGCAAAAATAAAATTTGAAATAAGAAGAGCGTTTCAAGCAAACCTTTGCAATCATTCTGCACAGCAACGACAATGGTAGTATATCCTTCTTGATTTACCATGGCACCATCATGTATCGCATATAGAGTCTTCCCACCTACCACAAACATCAACATCTCACATGGCAAATTTAAATTAGCATCCCACTTCATCCGAATTTGCTCATGTAAGCATTGCAAAACCTGATTATATGCATGGAATTCATCCTTGCGGGACGCAGTGTCTACGTTCAAGTAGAACGTGAAAAGGTTGGTCTGGCAAGTGCCCAACGCCTCTACAAAGTCATATACGAAAGTGTTTCTTTTCTTTGCCCATTGTATAAGTGTGTCCACCACCTCCAATAGTGGCAAGAGCGCCAACATGTCCAGTAGGACATAGGGATCTAGAAGGAGGGCCAACTTAGCCTACACAAGCCCACCATTCGGTTACCATTCAGTATTGCAAAACCAACTAGACAATGCAATAACAATTGCAAATGAAAGTAAAAATAGAACTAAAGACTTCTTAGAATGTGCAAGCTATCAAAGCTATAAGTGATTAAATGCTCCTAATTGTATTGCACTTCTATGAAAGAATAGGCTACCTCCATTGAGGTGACAAATCGTAGTCTACAAGCTAATCCCCAAATAAGAGAAAATACCATGTGCATAGCAGAGTGGTAGTGCATTGATCCAACAACTACTCAAAAGTTGTTGTTTAACCTCTTGTGATTCAACCACTTCCTTTCCCTACTGAAATCCAGTTGGAACATGAAGAAATACGTGCACAAACATTGAAAAAAGTATTGAATTTGGGGGGGGGGGGGAAATGGAGAGTAAAAGGAAAGTGAAACTCACTCGTGCTTTCTGTCCCTATTAGTTTTGTCTGTGTGCATCATTGCCAAGACACCTTTGTACTTTGCTAAAACCCTCCGAACTGGAGCCGAGGCAACTCATCCATTGAGTTTTTACATTCTTGAGTAATTTCAAGCCCTTTGACTCCAACTGTTGAGCCAATGCTTTGAATTCCATGGTTATCTTAGGAGAATGGGCAAAATAACTATGTGTCAATCGTAGCACTTTTTCAACTGTGTGCATCATTGGCAATGAGGACAACAATTGAGCAACAAGATTCAGGCAATATGCGCAACAATGGACTCTTGTAGTGAAAGGAGCATATTTCTCCTTGATTTATACAGTGATCCACTTCTGATTCCCTAGAAAGTACTGATTCCATCGGTGCGAAAACAAAGTAGCCTTTGAGAAATCTTGGCATCTGTGATCTCACCCCCCCCACTCAAGGCAGACGTTATGACATTCGTCAATTTGTTAGCCGTCACTCTATCGGAATCCATCTTTTGGATTGTCAATAGCAAAGGCATGTGATATCAATTGACACTACTAGGAAAATACAGTGCCCAAATTAACAAAATTCAACAAAAAAATGTTGATTTTTTATATTGCTTTGGACGTGTTGACTTGAGCAGTTGAGAACAAGAAAGTGTTGATTTTTTAACAAAAATATGTAAAATTTTAACAAAAACATGTTAATTTTTTGGTTCATTTGGGCAAATTTTTTAAGAAATACAAACACATGACCAATTCTAATATGCCATGTGGTATTGCTACATAGGCAATCCAAAATTCCCTATGTGGCAATGCCACGTGGCTGACCCCTACGCCAAGTAAGCAAGTGCCACATGGCTGACCTACATGGCATGTGCCACCACCAAGGCTTGAACCTTGAACCTCATGGTTGGGGTTCATGGTTCAAACCATTGCACCACTTGAAATTTCATGTGATTATAAGGGGCTCAAAAACTTATTTATTTACTTCTTTGATGGTTTTCCTATTTTCTTTTAAAGTCAGTAGACTTTGGGGGCAACTTTGACCTTGTAAATGATCTCTTTTAAAAAAACTTTGGACTAAGAAAAGTTGGAAAATTAAGCAAGATTTCACCTTCAACAATCCGTTTGAGATTTCAATCTTTTAAGCAAAAGTTATGCACAAAATTCAGAGAGGTTGTTTAAAAATGTAAAAAAAAATCTTAATTTCCATCCCTCTCTAATTATTGTCCATAACTTTTGACTGAAAGATCTAAATCTCAATCGAATTGTTGGAGGTGGAAGTTGTCTTAATTTGTCAACTTTCCTTAGTTCAATTTTTTTTAAGGTCATTTTGGAGGTCAAAATCGCTCTCGAAGTCTGCTAACTTTAAAAGACACCGGATTTTGAGTAGTTAGTTTTTTTAAGAATCTACTTTGTACAATGAAGATTCTCAAAGATTCCGAGAGATTCTAAGAGATTCCAAGAAATTTGAGAAGATTCTAAAAGATTCAAAAATTTAACAAAAAATTTAACAAAATTTTGTTCATTTGGTAGTTGCACTATTCAAATTAACCAAAAAATGAGATCTTTTTGTTAATTTGGGCAAAATTAACAAAATATTGTGAAAATGGACTTTATAGTATCCAAATTAACAAAAAAAATTTGATTGTTTGTTAATCTGGGCACTGTTTTTCTACTAGTGTGATCATTACGTTCGTGTGGATGGCAATCCAACTAGTGTTGTTGCAAGCACTAGTTTCATTTGCAGATAAAGTAAAATACAAAGTACTAGATACAACAGATCTGGTTTTCTGTTTCACGAAATCATAAACGTGTTCTACTATAATCCACCCAAAACCATTGGACTAGTGTTTCCAAGGCATTTTAGGGATGCACAAGAATTCATATAATTCGCACCTAGCCTCGAACTCCATCAGCGAGCTCCCACCTACAAGTAATTGAAACAACATAGCAAATTGGACACATTTATTGTAGAACTCCGTCATGCTGCACCCTTGAATCTACTCCACAATAGTAAGTAGACCATGAGCTCACTATAAAAAAATTGTGTTTTTTTCAATGTCAAGCCAAAAATGTTGTACGTTCAAGATAACACAATACATCTTAGAAAACATTGGAATATCACGTCGACGGATGCTAGAAAAGTGGAGATTTTGGTTTGATGTTGTAAAAAGCATTGCTAAATTTCAGTTACAACATATTGGTGCTATGAAAAACAATGATGCAATCTAAGACATTGTTGTGGACATCAAATGTTTTCAAAAATGTCCAGAAAAACATGTGTAGCCACGTTAGCATCTTTGGTCAAACTTAACTCAGAAGTTGAGACAGAATTTGTTTGCGCTCAGTGGTAAAGTGATTGCCCAGGGTGAAAAAGAGGATAACGGGCAAGTGGTGAGGCCAAAAGGTTGACGTGGCATCTGATATGGCATGAAGACGTGGAAATTATGTGACGTGGACATGGCATGCTACGTCAACATACCCAATCAATCCATGATCCAACCTTGGATATTTTTGTGGACGTTATACACTCATACAAGACATCTTGACGTTTCCAAGAACATCACTTTTGGCGTTAACAATTTTTACTTCTTGCAAATGTAACTTCAAACCACATGCTATTCACTGTGCTTTTCATGACATTTGACTTGACGTGTAGACGTTGCAAACGCAATTGTAGGCGTCTTCATTGATGTCTTCTTTATAAATCAATTTTATGAAAATTTATTTTCAAAATGTTATAAGCTATATAGATTTAATTTATATAACAAATTTATATAAATTAGATGAATGGATTTGTTATGAAAAAAGGTTTACAAAATCATATTAATATTATATTATATGAAAATATTTATTTTTAATTTAAGATTTAAATTCTAAATTTTACTAGTTTAAAATCATAAATTTTGCATCAAATTTTAATAATTTTTATTGCTATTTCACCTTCTTAATTTATTATTTTCAAATCATTCATATCTAATGTGGGGTGATTTTCTAGTATTCTTGGACTTTGAGATATTTGACATCTTAACCCTTAAAGGACCAAGGCCTTTTTTTTGCCAGAAAACATTGAAAATTGCCATTTCTGTAGCAAAGAGTAAAAGAAATTTTAATCTTTTTCACATCTAACCATAGGATCTTACACATAACAAGTAGAAAAAATTGTAGAAAAAATTTCAGAATTTTTGACCACATAGATTTAAAGTGGAAAAAACAAGTTTTTCAGTACATTGAGGACTAGATTTTTTGACTTTGAACATTTTTAACTTAAAAGTTTTGCACTACAGAGTTTTGAGCTTTAAATATTTATAGTAGAAAATTGAGTTGAGAGTCTAGGAAAAAAATAAAAAATAAAAAAATTTAAATTTCATTCTTAAGAAAATTGTTAAGTAAAAGTAGGTATGAGATAGAAGGAAAATCTAAAATATTAATATATTTTAGATGGAATTAAAATGCACTAATCCCAATGATGAGATTGTTCTAGCAAGTAAACTAAACCATGTGGAATTTTTATTTTGAAAAAAGTGTAAAAATTGCATTATAAAATGCATCCAACAAGTTATTTTTTTCAAAAAGATGCTCTAATTGCCTGAAAAACAAAAATGTCCATAACTTTCTCTTAACAAATCCAAATGAAATGAATCAAAGCTTTCCAAATAGACAAAAATATAATCTACAAGAAAAAAATTTCAGAATTTTTTAATTTCTTTTTGCTGCTTGGACTACCCCCTATCCCTTGTTTTAAGCTTATTTGGTCATAACTTTAGTTCCCATGCATCTATCGTGGAAAAATTATATTCCCATGAAGCTAGTAAATTTTTCTATCTCCAAAAAAAATTTCAAAAAATTACAACAAAATTTCAACCCATAGGTACAATGGTACATGCTCAAAAATACATTTGTTCCTTAAAGGAACAATGGTTAAAAGTACTAAACTTAGAACGCATCATCTATGTGGTGTGAAATTAAACTAGTAAAATTGAGAATTTAAATTTAAATTTAAACTAATTGGAATTCCATATTGGATGTATTGTTATATCATACTATATTGAAGTTGATGTTGCAAACAGTCTAATTTCATACTACAGATGTTCTTTTGAATGTTTATAATGACGTCGAAAAAAACATAATTAAGACATGCAGATGTTTTTTAAAACATCATTTCAAACATCATTGTATTTATGTTGCTACTCATATTTTAGTTTTGTATATCCCATATAGTTTGTCATGCCTCCTACACCCCACTAGTATAAAAGGCTTGTCTTCTCATCAATTAATAAGTGGGTTTTCAAGCCATGTAGTATACTTGATAAATACAATGTATTATATACAAGTATATGGCATATTGTATATACTATATTTTGTATGGCATATTATATATACTATATTTTGTATGGCATATTGTATACACTATATTTTGTATGGCATATTATGTATACTATATTTTGTATGACATATTGTATATACTATAATTTATATGGCATGTTGTATATATATTGTATTTTGTATGGCATATTGTATATATATTGTATTTTGTATGGCATATTGTATATATTATATTTTGTATGGCATCTTTTATATGTTGTATTGCACATGATATATGATATATTGCATATTTTACATTGTGTACAAAATATTGCTACATTGACAACATGTCTTTTACAACATACCACATGATATAAAAAAACATACCTCATGTCATTATTGATGTTCAAAAAAACATTGTGAACGTCACATATGTTTTAAAAAGCACATTTGTAATGAAAATTTGGGAGGTTGTTCATCATGTTTTTGTAATTTCAAAACTCTATCACTTGTTCAATTTGGAGTTTCTATGTGAAAGTTATACTTGAAGGAGTGAGAGAGAAATGATTATCATGGAGTATGGAGGGCAGAATCTTTGAGGGCTCATAACTACTTGATGGAGTCGTAATTTCTTTTGATATTTGGCGTGTTTATAGATTGAGTTGTTAACTTTTCAAAAAACTATCATTCTCCTTGTTTGGAGATAGGATGCAAAAGTTATGGGTGTAGAAGTGAAGTGATGAGGAGCTGCTTTTGATTTGAAGTGAGAGGACTTTGACCGACTATAAAAGTTTGACAGTATCATATTCTGGAGTGAGATTTGGAAGGATTGTAGGTAATTGTGTTAGCTTTCTATAGAAGTATCACAAGATCAGATTGAATTTAGCACGAGAAAGTTATGAGCGTACAAACAAAGTAGTGATGAGCTTCCTTTGAGTTGGAGAGGGTGTATTTTGAGAGACTATAAAAGTCAGACAGTATGAGCTTTTGTGTTGATATTTAGAGGGTTTGTAGATATTTTTGTTATCTTTTTAGAAAGTTATCACACTTTCAATTTGAAATCTCAGAGTGATTTTGGCACTCATTTTAATATTGGATGCTTCTTTAGAGGGAGTTTAAGATGTTTATGTGCAACTTCTACTACTTTTATACAAAAAAGTGACATCTTTTTGGCTTATATGACACATCATGGGAGTATTTGAATACGCGGTATTTTATTTGGTTTACTTGACACTATTTGGAGATTTATGTATATATATATATATATATGTGAATTTATAGATGTATTTGACCTCGTAGTCCTTTATTTTTCCGGATCAAATCTAGTTGTAGCTAGATTTCTTGCATTTTCCTAAGGCAAGGCCTCTCTACCCAACAATGTCTGCCATAACGCGAATTTTTGGATGTCTGGCCAGACGTGACAAGACATCATGCGTTATGTTCAAATGCAAAAACTGCGTATCCAGAAAAACATTGTTTTCTTATAGTAGCTGCATATAGCAACATGCACTTCTTGTGGATTTCTCGTTGCCCATGTTTGAAAATTGTGTCTCATTTGAATGCCATCTGAACCGGTTTACCTTGTACAATACTACAAGGTTTGTATCGCACCATGTACATAATTCCATCTTTGCCAAGATTGCTTCGCTCCATGGCTCCTTGGCTGACCACTCACTATAAAATTTTCTATAAAAATCATAGTTTTTCTTCAATTTTTTCATCATTGTTGAAGTGGACGGTCCTGCAGCCTTCACACCACTCTTGCGCTTGGTTTGACAATGGGATGGCTGGTCTACAAAGGCATCGTCATCAAAATCTTGCATCTCATCTCTACTCAAATCTGGATTGCCTTCGGAATTCTCGAACGCTCCTTTGTCATCGCATGTAGGGACAATTGCAGGGTATGATAATAGGACCTCCGTATTAAGAGACTGCGAGCCACCAAATTTAGATTCTTGTACATTTAAAGACCTTACGCCAACACCAATGACTTCACTTGTTGTGCAATGCAATGGACTATGATTTTCAAAATTTTAGTTGAAGGTGAAATAACTCCGCATCATCTTCAAGTTTCGAGCTCTCTTCCAAGTCTCTACTTCAAGCACCTACTTGGATGTTTGTACCTTCTGCTCAGCAACTTTCGCTTCCTGTTGCAATCGAGCACGTTTGTGCTTCTGCCTCTCTACCAGAAGCATGACATTTGTGGATTTCGCCGCATTGGCAAAGCCAATATTTACAAGCATAGAGGTTTCTGCCATCAGAAAAAAGAACTTCCGAAGACCTGAATGGTTGAATTCCAATCTAGAAACCACCAACCCTAAACCAAAGTTGACCACAACAAAATGCAAATCTGAAACTCCAACAACAACATTGCAAAATGGCAAAGCAAGACAACAACAAGTATATGGAAGGATATTGTCAAGTGTGAAGACACCCAATGCAATTGGATATTTAAATGAAACACCATGACACCGCCTTACTGCAATATGCAACAATGCTCCAAGACTGTGAAACCCTCCATGATTGTGAGCCATAATCTTAAAGAAAGTAGAAATCAATTTAGATATAACTCCATTACTAAGTCGTGTATATGTTGTGGAGTGGCTGTGAATGTTGTGAATGTAAGTTTGTAATAGCTCCCTATGAAGCTATGGCAAAGTGAAGTGGGCTATTGAAACTTCAATATGGACACAATAGTGGCGCTCAAATGCATGAAGGTAAGAGAGAAAGTGGTGCTGCAAGCGTGATGGAAAAGACATCCTAACATGAAAATGGCTACAATCCTAAAAAACTTGAAGTACCACGTGAGAAACGACTGACGATGTCACCAACTTCTAGACACCCATTCCGCGCAGAATTTGTACTAGACTATAATGTTGTGCACTAAATCAAGCGACAAATACTTGTTTTTTCCTATTTTTTTTCAATGGACATGGTGCCAGGTGAAAAATTTTGGTGCAATTTTACACCAAATCACCAGAAAAAAAACCCTGAATGTCAATGTCGATGGCCTTGAATTTATATGCATCCAATATCAAAAATGTTTGACATTTTGTTTTAGAAATGAAAAGGCTACTACTTGTTATAATGATAAAATTTTAGCAAACATGTTAGTCATCCTATTGTCCATCCAATGTTCTATAAGTTTTTTATAGGCAACACTTCTAAGTCTCGAAGATTTCTAAAATCTATTAGAAAATATAATCAAAATTTTGCCTTTATAAGTATGCGTAGTAAGTTTCAATCTAGGCAAGCTAAAAGGCGAAGGGTAAATACATTTCGTGTAAACAGAGAATTATGCCACCATATTGAAAATTTAAAGCATGAAGTAGATCATAGTGCAAGATTTGTACAAATTTACTTTTTAAATGATGATTTATAAATAGACCATTGAATAAAGATCACGACACCATAAATACCATTCAAGAAGTTTTAGAATCGGTTAATGCATTAGTTCATGGTTTTAAATCTTCACGTGATGTCATTGTGGGAGGACACAATGTGGGATTTTGTATATCTGGTGAAGCTTCTATTGAAAAACATCGTTGAAGATACAATAAACTTGTCATTTCCAAAATTATTGCTATTGTTTTCAATGAACAACATATGGAATCTAGACGTGATATTATTCTTCATCAATGTGATGGAAGATTACAAAAAATTAAGGAAATTCATTCTATTTATGATGCATTGTTTTATTCATTGTTGTTTTCTAAAGGGTAATATGGGTGATTACCTACTTTTAAAGTAAATATTGGAGTGATTTTAAAGTCATTTGATCAATATATACTTTAAAAGCGACTCAAGTCTAATGTACTATATAGAACTAGAAGATTATTTTAGCAATATATTGTAGATCAATATTTACGTGTAGAATATGAAAATTTACTTTTCATTAAACAATACCAAGTAGAACTTCGTGTCAAATGTTATTAAAGAATTATAGATGCTTTGTAAGAAGACAATGGAGCACGCATTGGATGTTGCATTGTTTTCTCTGCAACATTTATTGGTTCCCCTAGATATATACAAAATCTTTTTAAGATGGTATAATTGCAAAATACATGATGCACAGTCTATATGGTTTGAACAATCCTAATTGTGTTTATATGGAAGACGGTAGATGTTCAAAGAACTATCTTATGTAAACTCAAGATACCACTAAGGTTGATGGTGGCGGTCATATTTTATACCGTCGCTGAAATCACAATAAGTATGTTGAGAAACGCACACACGATTAAATTATTTACTTGGACAATCAATGGCTATTACCATACAACCTATATTTGATAAGCTGTTTTAATTACCATATTAATGTGGATTGTGGAGGTTTGCAGTTCAATAAAAATAGTCTAATATATTTACAAGTATATTTTTAAGAGTCCAAATCGTGGCGTGAAAAATCGATGAGGTAGTAAATGAAATTAAGGACTTTTTAGAAGGTCACCATGTGGTTGTTTAAGAAATATATTTGAGACTCTTTGGTTTCAAAGCCAATAACAAGAGTCATAGTATTTCTTGTTTATTGATTCATCTTTCCAACCAATAGTATGTTACATTTTATAAAGATACATCTCTATAATCGATGATTGATCAAAATATTGAGACTAAACTCACAAAGTTTTTTGAGCTCCATCGCCGTATTCATGCCTTAATTGCTTTTAGCAATTAAGGCAATCATATGCTTTTTTGATACATTGATCTTTCACATTGATACATTGTAATATCACAAATGCTACCATTAATACTAGGGGCTTGTGCTTGTTATGCTACGCAATCATTGTATTAAATATTAGTAAAAATTTGATATATTTGAATAGAATGCATGATAATGATTTCAATCAGTCTTTAAAATAATTATTTTAATTATTTTATAAAAATATTTTCAGTCATGCATACATAGAAATTATATTTTCACACAATGTGATATTATTGAAATAAAGTAGCAGTTCACAATCACGTCTGTAATATCACTTTTTACAAAGGATGATATTATAGAAATAATATAGTTGTTGCAATTGAAGTGATATTAAAGAGGATCAATATGGTGATATTATAAAGGTAGTAATTCCATTGCTTGGCTTGGCTTTATATTTCTTTTGCATTTCTATGATTTTGTGCTTTTGTGAGCTTTGAGCTTTTGATTTCAATTTTCTATTGCTACTATCAAATGATTTGAAAAATTTATTAGATTGAATCGATTTTGGATTTCACAACAATTAAATTGTTCACAAAGCTTTTGAGATTTACAAGTTTTCCTTTTAAATTCTTCTATTTGTATTGCCATTGTTTGTAACAATTGAGTCAAATTTCTAATGCATTTTAATGTATGTGTGTCTTTTATCATATTCATCATTGCATGTATTTCATTCATCATTCATTAAATTTTTATTGTTTATTTATTAAAAAAATTATATGAAGATTTTAGTAATTTTTATCTAAAGATTTATTGAAATTCTTGCTCTGCATTCTATCTAATACATAAAAATTCTTATGAAATTTTAATGGTGAATGTGTAGCATAGCAAGTGCCAACTGTTAGTAAAAGGTAAAAATTTAAGATGCAACTAAAGGCAACAACTAGTAAGCAAAATTAAGAGACAACAACTAAAAAGCAACAACTAAGAAGTAATAACTAAGAGGCTCACAACAATCAAGAAGCAACAAATAAAAGACTTACAACAACAAAGAAGCAACAATCAAAAGACAACAACTAAAAAGCAACAACTAAGAAATAACAACTAAAAAAGAACAATTAAAGGAAAACAATTAAGAAGTAATAACCAAGAGACAAAAACTAAGAAACAACAACCAAGAGACAATAACAAAAAACAAAAGAAAAAAAGTAACAAGAGGCAAGAAGTAAGAGTTAAAAAGAAACAAATGATAAGGAAGAAAAAACAAATGAAGTGGTGGCTAAGATTTCAATACCTTAAAGAAGTGAAAGCTAGGATTTTAAAACCTTACAAATGGCAGCTAGGGTTTCAAAACCCTAAAAAATGATTACTAGGATTTCAAAATTTTAAAAAAGTGATGGCTAGGATTTCAAAATCTTTCAAAAGCAATAGCTAAGATTTCAAATTTTTAAACAATAATATTCTTATATATTTTTTTAATTGCCCAAATTTTTAGGGACTATAAAAATATGACTGATAAGTATGATTAGGCTTTTCCAAGATATGTTTCCTATAAAATACTTTGACATTCCCAACAAGTGTATATTGTATGCCCATCAAATACAATTTTAGCATCCCAAAATGTGACTGTAAGCAATTACCAGCCACCTCTAGTCACATTTTCGTAGTCATAAAATACAACTTTTGTTGTAGTATGTAGATTTTGAGTTTTACATTCCATCCATATGGTTAAATTCACCAATGCTATCACCAATAATTTTCTATAAATTAAGAAAGAAAAATTTCAAAATTTCTTTTAAATTCAAATACATGCAAAATATTATCATTTTTTGAGTAATACTTGTTGGAATGGATTTGAAATGAGGTTCTCTTCACATAATGTTTTTTTGAAATTTTTGTGTTCTTTACATCTATGACTTCATTTTTGCAAATCTAATTTTGAACTAAAGTCAATGTAATTTGATCACTTGACACACTTCCACATTTGTAATTTTAGAAAAATATGTACTCTAGTAACACCAAATCCAACCATTAGATAAGACAAAAACTTGATCAAGTATCACCCAAAATTAAGATGACTTTCATCCAAGCAAGAACAAGACAAAAACATGAATCTGAATCTATTCATCATCCAGAAAATGGACGTTGGAGCGCTTCAAGATTAATCTACATTCTATCACATGAGAAATTGATGAAAGTAATATAGTTAATGCATAGCAAAGCAAGCACTAACCGCTACACTAAAATTGGTAAATAGTGTTGGCAACACTAATTGTCAACAATAACACTAATTGTGATTTGCAAGGTTAGTGTTAGAACATTATTTATCCATTCTAACACTATTTTAGCTCAATAGTAAAATTTGGTCATTTCAACATTTCTACGAGAATGCATTTAGTGTTAGATGGGAATAAAATATAGAAGTTGAAATGGTGGGAAAAAAACAGTGTATGAAATGTTGAAATAAGCAATGAAATGTTGAATTGCTGAAATAGACAATGAAATGCTAAATTGTTGAAATAGACAATGAATTGTTGAATTACTAAAATAGAAAATGAATTGCTGAATTGCTGAAATAGACAATGAAATATTGAAATGTTGAATTGCTAAAAATCCTAAAATAGACAACGAAATATTGAAATGCTAAAAATTTTCATAGTGTATGTATAAATTGCTAAATATAGCAACAACCAAAAACACAACATAATAATCCTAGCTGTAGGCCAAAAATTAAAGGAAAAATATAGTAAAATATCAAAAAGGATTTTAAAACTACCCTATTGAAATTGGACAATTCTTGCCCTTGGAAGTATTGCAAATGTTTTGCAATTATCTCTTGGAAATGTGGAAACAATTATCTTACACTCCAAGATCCATCAAGTCCTAATACTAAGCTACAACGAATCATTGCTTTCTAGCATAGGATATGTTGTCACAGTCCACCTCTCAATTAACATTTTCTACACTATCAGCAATCAATTGTAGAAAAAATATTTTCCAGTATTTGTCAACTTTCCTAATCATTGTCCATCTGCCCGGGATGCATTTTACCAAGCATTTTGTTATATCAATTCAATTTTCTTAGCTTCCCACCGTCTTATCTATGCATCTTTGATTTTTGAAATGAAGAATGTATCTACTAGTTGACAAAGGTGAGTAGAACATGGAGGCAAAAATCTGAAAACTGTATTTTGGGCAACTAAAACAATAGCCAATCTAAGGGTCACAATATGGCTGCTACAATTATCAAGCCATATGATCTTCAAGCGTTAATGAAGATCGACTTAATATGCACGAGGTTCCAAAAAGTATTTGGGAAAGATGGTTTGGTCCATCCAATCTTTAGGGCCCGTTCTATAAAAAACCCTAGAAATATTATCAATCAACCCCCATATAGGATAGCTCCTATTTTCATTTGAGAAAATGAGTATAGGAGCTTCTATTGTGGCATGACGACCTCCAAAAATGCGAACCACTATAGTCATGGACTCCCCACTCGAGACAACTTCAATGTATTTGATAGTTGTATCTCCCCTAAACCCCAAAGTTCGGCCATTGTCAAGATTGACAACAAAATGCGTTTCATCTAGGTTTTCCATGAGATTTTCATCAAATTCCCCGGATGAAAATCCCCTTTATAAGACCTCCAAATGGTAGGCGATTTTCATTTCGATTTGAAGCTCCTTTTCAAGGCTATAAGTCAAACGTCCATGTTGGAATAGAAGGACTATATTGTGATTATCCATGAACTGATTGATCTAATTCGTTGTGATTTTGTTGACCAACAGAGCATTGTCTTTGGGATTGACAAAAAGGGCTATGAAAATGAACTCAGAAGCTACAAGAATGGAAAGGGTCAATTTACGAAGTGGATGAGAGGAAAATTTGACACTTGCTTTGCAAAGGCAATTGAATTCTTCAAGTAAAATAGGGTAAAATATTGCACCCATTCGCTTTCTTTCTGCCTTGACCCAGTCTGGCCTTTGGAAAATGGCACCTCTTTTTACCCAAACAGCTTTGGCTATAAAAGAATGGAGTGATGGGACTAGGAATATCTTCAAGGAATTGGTCGCGTTGGTGCCACCATCGGCTAGCTTTAATGAGGTTGGCAGGGCATTGGCCATGGAAGTGTTCTCGAATGACTCGAGCATTGAGGCCAACCAAGCCGTGAACAACGTCTTCAATCATCCAAGAAGTGACAGATCGGTAGTGGCAAGGCTGGAAACTTGTTGAAGACGGCGGGGAGGGGCATTGGGAGGAATTGCAACAAGCGGAAGGCGGTCCATGGTTGGCTACAAAAACATAGTAAAAATGTGACTTTAAAAAAAGTGGCGACCAAAAAAAACATTTTTTAGAGGAAATAGAGGAGGGAAAGACAAATCCAATGGTATCATTCAATCTTCAATCACATACTTCAATTAAAAGTTATAGGCGTCACAAGTTTGAATTGAAGCGGTGGGAAACCGTGGAGTATAACCACCACCACCCCGTAGATCTCTTCTCTTCTCTTCACAATGTCTCCAAGGCCGCCACTAGGGAGCTTTCTACTTCCCCGCACAAACTCTCAAAGGTGGTCACCAAATAAGGGAAGAGTGGGGCAAGCAGAAAATTGGAGTTTTCCAAGGAAGGGCTGGAATGTGATGGTGGAAGGCGGAAATTTTAGTTTTCCAAGGAAGGGCTGGAATGTGATGGTGGAAGGCGGAAATTTTAGTTTTCCAAGGAAGGGCTAGAAATTTTCGGCAGTTGGTGAAAATTAGAGCATTCCAGGGAAGGACCAGAATTTGACGGCGGGAGTAAAGTGCTCCAACACTATTTACACATAAGTTGGAAAATAGTGTTTGGGGTAAAAAAACAAGGAACAACACTACACTAAATAGTATATTTAGTGTTAGCAACACTATTTACAAACCATGACACTAAATATCATTAACCCTACTAAAGTAATTCATATTAAATCTAATTTCTAACACTAAATGTACTCTATGGTAAATATGAAATCTAAAAAGGTTTACATTTAGTGTTAGAACACATTAAAAAATGAACTTGCAAAGGAAGGAGCTGCCGTTTACAACACACAAACCCTGAAAACCAAAAGAGGGAGCTACCGCTACCAAAAGTAGAGAAGGTGTGAGTGCCCATTTAGTTACTCATAACTCAAAAATTGTTTTTTTGGGATTTTATTAGTTTTGAATGTAGTTTTATATACCAAAAGTCTAAAAAAGAGTGAATAATCAAAATGGAGATGTCACATACCAAAATAGTAATTGGTCCTAAATGGGGCATTTTCCTTTAATTATGACCAAATCCTGCATGTAGATAGGATAAAAACCCAAAAATGGTACAAAATAAACATGTGTAGTAGAAATTGTCCAACTTGTCTAAACTTGCGTTTCAGTGACAAATCCTAACTAAATTGGTTTGAGGGAACTATGTGAGAACCCTAGTTAGATTCCCAAAGAGAGGTTTCAGTTTTCCCATTCCATTAGTGAAATAGTAGAAACCCCAATTATTAATATGTAGGTGAAGAAAACTCAAGACGAACTAGATAAGGACATCTGCAACCTAAGTACGGTGACTTGAGGTGAGAATCATGCCAAGAGTCCAATGGCACAATCGGTTTGCTAAGATTCCCTTCAATTTGGAAGATTCCTTGATTCCCAAAAGTTAAAGAAGATAGCGGGATTTTATTCTCCTTATTCAGATGTGCAAAGTAAAAATATGAGCTTGCACATCTCTTGTGAAACTCCATGAGAGGTTCCATGAAAATTCTCATTTTTTTTTATCTCCAAAAGATTTTTTTCCAAGCAATCAACCGCTAAAAGCTATGACGGGAAATTCCTAGAAATTACCCAAGCTGCGGTAAAATCTCACAAAAAATTAGTATAGCTACTTTTATGTTAATAATGAGCTCCAACAAGTTTTGGGACATTCCAACAACAATAACTACCCGAACTGGCGGGGCTAATGGAATTTAACAGAATTCCAAAACATTCTGCGAATTGACCAGCGAATCACGAGCAAACGAGGTCCAAATTGAGACATCTTGGACTCTTTTCCTACTATTTTGGACCTTCTAGACAACCCTAGATAGTCAAAGTTAGCAAAAAATACAAACTTCAAAAGTTAGATTTTTCACCTTTTTCATTGGGTTGGAAAACGCTAATTTTGGGAAGGATTTAGACTCAAAAGGTGGGGTTTTGGGGGTCCTTAGACTAATTGCGGTCTTTTGAAGCCAACGGAGCTATCCGTTTCTCATTTGGAGTTTCCTTTCAAAAGTTATAGTAGATTCAGCAGTAGGGTAGAATTAGGTGGAGTAATAATAGATTTTAGTAATTTTTGGTTTACTTAGGTAGTTTTAGAAGTAATTGAGGGTAAGTGAGGGCCTTGGAAACGTATAAAAGGGCCCTCACTGACTTCATTTGTACCCCCTTTCTTTCATTTGAATGAAGCCACTCGCGGCCATGTTGCCAAGATTTTGGTATTTTCGCCAAAACTCTTGTTGATTTTGCTTCCAAGCATTTTTTTTCTTGTGCTTTCTACAATTTTGCATGTTTTTAAGTTTATTGCAAAGGACGTAGGGGTCCCTTTGAGCATACTTGATTTATTTTGCTTGATTTGCTACTAACACTAAGGAATTTTTGGCCGAATTTTGGCGATGCCGTTAGCCAAGAAACCTTAGAATTTGCTTAAGTTTTTTTTTTTTTTTTTTGAGTCGTACTAACCATTTCCAACATTATAGCAATTTTGTGTGAGATTTCACAACTTGTAGTTGTTGAAAATCTCCCTAGTGCTTGATTTGGGAATCTTTGGTTCACGGAGTCTTTGAAATTTGATTTTAAGTGTGAGACTTGGGTGGGAACCAAGCTCTAACAATCCTATTGATTTTTATACTAACCATTGGCCAAACTTTGTCCTGAATTTGGGGGCCACTACCCCGATACGGCAAAGCTTCGTACTTCCAGATAACTTTTAGTTAATATTTGCATTGCCTTGTTTGAATTTTGCTAGTTTTGGGGTGCTTCGACCTTAGTACAAAAATTTGTTGAAGAACATGTACATATTAGTGTAGACTATGTACATTCAGCCCTAGGAGTAGCATTAGACTCTTAGTTAGTCTTAGAGTCTCTTGGGTATTGCTTGTAGTCAAAGGCAGCCCATTGAGGTTAGTTATCCCATGATGTATGTGGATAACTATGAAAGGCCTCTACCTTATGTTCAACCCACTCATGGGGTTTGGTATCCTCCTACCATCTAAGTAAAGCCTTTCTTCATTCATTACTTTGTAATCTCAATAGGTTATGGGCCCACGCACTTGGAGTTGTGTTTAAAGGAGAAGTTCAAATCATTTGGAGGAGATCTTGGAGCTTGGAGGAGCAATCAGCCTTGTGTGTATTTTTCACCTACAAACCATATGGTGTGAGTAAATATTTTGAAAAACTTGGAGTGCATTTTTAAAAAAAAAAGTTTTTTTGTTTTTCTCATTGGCTGGTTTGTGAGGTTTTGAGTACATTTTGGTGGAGACATTGCTTATGGTAGTAATCAGACCTAGTAAGGGCTGGTTGCATGCTCCTAGTTTGAGTTTGCACTTAGAAGTGTGCATTGAGAGCCATTTGAGGCTAATTGTGCACTTGGGTGCATTGTGGAGTGAGATTGTGCCAATTGCACTTTAGTGGGAGTCCTTTGTGGTTGATTTTGCATTTTGGTGCATAGTTGAGTGTAATTGTGCTTATTGCAATCTAGTGAGAGTCCATTGTAAGTCTTGAAAGCATGTTTGGGATGCTTGAGGCGTTTGCCATCCATTGAGGGCTGAATTGTGCCCTTGTGAGTGAGTAGGCGAATTAGTGGACTTGGTGATCCCAAGAGGGCTGATTAGAGCCCTTGTGAGTGAGTGAAGCCAATTAGTGGGGTTTTTTTTGTGAACCCTAGAGGGATGATTTGTGCCCTTGTGAGCATTGTGGAGCCAATTGGGGTTCTTTGTTGGCTTGGTGATCCAACTAGGGTTGTTGGAGGCCATTGTTGTTTTTGAGGTGCTCATTGTGAGTAGTAGCTTCCATCTAGGGCTGATTGGAGGTCTTGAGCTCCTTGGAGTGTGGAGAACCCTATTTGTGAGGACCATTGTGTGTTTGCTTGCTAGTTTGAAGTAGCACTTGCCCATGATGTCCATGTGGTGATTTTGAGCTTCATTAGGGTCTGAATTGGTGTGGAGAGGAGGTGAGGCACTTGTGAGGAATCTTGGGTCTTTCTTAGGGTGTGAGGGATCTTTGGAGGTGCTTGCAAGGGCTGATTGGTGCCATTTCAACCCAATTGGCTTCCAAGGGATTGTTTGGAGGCTGAATTGAGTTTGTCAACTCTAGGAGACACTTGGGGGGTTGCCAACAAGTGGGAGGTGCTCCATCATGGCATCAAGTGGAGGAGAAGGCGTGCGCATCATTGACAAGTTCAATGGGGAGAACTTTGGCATGTGGAAGTTCAAGATGGAGATGATTCTTGCGGAGAAGGACTTGTGGGAGGTGGTGGATGGGAGTGAGGAGCCTCTAAGTGAAGATGTTGATCCAAAGACCAAGAAGGCATTTGAGAGGAAGGAGAAGAAGGCCTTTGCTCTCATTGCCATCAACCTTGTGGACCGGCAAATTGCACACATTCCCCTTTGCAAGGGACCAGCCCAAGCATGGACCACCCTTTGCAACATCCATGAGACCAAGAGCCTCTCCAACATCCTTTTTCTCCGGCGCAAGTTCTTCACTAGCAAGATGCAAGAGGAGGATGACTTGTTGGATCATGTCAACAAGATCAAGGCCCTTGCGGATGAGTTGGCTTGTTTGGAGGCACCCGTGACGGATGGAGATGTGGTGATGACTTTGTTAGAGAGCTTGCCACCGTCTTATGAGTTCCTCATCAACGCATTGGAGACAAGGCTTATGAAGGAGCTGACCATGGAGTTTGTGACGGCCCGCTTAATGCATGAGGTGACCAAGCGCAAGGAGAATGAGGCCCAAGGAGATGGATCAGCCCTTGTCTCTAGACATGGCAAAGGGGTCAACACCAAGGTCTTCAAGGAGACAAGGACATGCTTCAAGTGTGGCAAATCAGGCCACATTGCTAAGCATTGCAAGGGCAGCCAAGCCAAAAGCAAGGAGAGTGCACACCAAGCCTCCAAAGAGGAGGAAGAGGAGGAATTTGCTTTTGCCACCCATGGAGGAGGGGAGAAGGCCAACATGTTTACTTGGATAGTGGACTCGGGGGCCACTCAACACATGACCAGCCATAGAGATGCCTTCCACACCTATCAGCCCATTTCGGGGAAGAAGATTTATTTGGGAGACAATGGTGTGGTGGAGGCCCTTGGCATGGGGCTGATCCTTGTGGAGGTGCAAGTGAAGGGGGAGACCAAGAGGATCAGAATTCAAGAGGCACTCCATGTGCCCAAGTTGCATGCCAACTTGCTTTCGGTGAGCAAATTGTGTTTGGGAGGTTTGAAAGTGCATTTGAACAATGTGGTGTGTGTTGTGAGGGCACCAAGTGGAGTTTTGATTGCATCAGTCCCTCGTGAGGGCAACTTGTACCTCCTCCACTTCACCAAGGTGAATGGCACCTCCCTAGCATGTGTTGCCCAAGGATCAGCTCATGGAGACCTTGTGGAGCTTTGGCATAGGAGGCTTAGGCACTTGAATGTGAAGAGCATGAAGAGCCTCCAACACATTGTAAAGGGGCTGAACCTCTCTTCTTGCAAGCATGATTGGAGTTCTAGGGTGTGCAAGGGGTGCATTGAGGGCAAACAAGCAAGGCAACCCTTCCCCAAGGATGGGGCAACAAGGGCCAGCAAGCCATTGGAGCTTGTGCATTCCGATGTGTGCGGACCAATGAAGACCACCACCATAGGAGGAGCAAGGTATTTTTTGACATTTATTGATGATTTCTCCCGCAAGGTATGGGTGTACATGCTGAAGTGCAAGAGTGAGGTGTTTGGGCGTTTTGAGACTTGGAAGGCCCTTGTGGAGGCCCAATCTGATTGCAAGGTGAAGGTGCTGCGGTCGGATAATGGAGGGGAGTATGTGTCCAAGGCCTTTGAGGAGTACTTGAAGGCCCATGGCATTGAGCACCATACATCAGCACCTTACACTCCTCAACAAAACGGCGTAGCGGAGCGTGCCAACCGCACCATTGTGGAGATGGCAAGGTCCATGATTCATGCCCAAGGGCTGAAGTTTGAGCTTTGGGGTGAGGCGGTGTCTACAGCGGTTTATACAAGGAACCGGTGCCCCACCCAAGCCTTGACAAGCATGACACCCCAAGAAGCTTGGAGTGGGATTAGGCCTCATGTGTCTCACATGCGCATCTTTGGGTGCATTGCCTATGTCTTGGTTCCAAGTGCCAAGAGGACCAAGTTGGATGCTAAGGGCATCAAGTGTCTTTTCCTTGGTTATTGTGAGGGAACCAAGGCTTATAGGCTGATGTGTGTGGAGAGCAAGGCCATCATCAAGAGTCAAGATGTGACCTTCTTGGAGGATGGAGGTGCTGATCCTAAGCTCTTGGAGATGAGCCCAAGTGGGAGCAATGGAGGACCAGCCCAAAAAGTGGGCACAACTCCAAGAGTGCACATAGAAGATGAAGGAGATGAAGATGAAGAGCAAGGAGAGGAAGATGAAGACTTGGTGGAGCCCAAGAAGAAGGTGGCCACACCCCAAGTGAAGAGATCAACAATTCCTTCTCCAAGCACTTCACCAAGGGAGCAAGAGCATGATCAGCCCTTGGTAGAGCAAGATCAGCCCTTGGAAGAGCAAGATCAGCCCATGGAGGAGCCCCGTTATCCCACAAGGACCCGCAAGCCCCTTGAAGATTGGTGGTTGAATCACATTCTTCCCCCACAACATGAAGATCAAGCCAATGTGGCTTTCCTTGGAGATCCATCTACACTTGGAGAGGTGTTGCATTGTGAAGATGCAAGCAAGTGGGAGTTGGCCATGCAAGAGGAGTATAATGCCCTCATTGCCAAGGAGACATGGGAACTTGCTGCCCTCCCTTCCAAGAGATCAAGTGTGGGTTGTAAGTGGGTTTTCTCCACTAAAAGGGATGCTTTGGGCCACATTGTGAGGTACAAGGCAAGGTTGGTTGCTAGGGGGTTTTCTCAAGTGGAAGGGGTGGACTTCAATGAGACCTTTGCCCCCGTTGCTAAGTTTAGCACCATTAGGTGCATTGTGAGTATTGGGGCAGCCATGGACTTGGAGATGCACCAAATGGATGTGAAGACGGCTTTTCTCAACCCCAAGCTTGAGGAGGTCATCTACATGGATCAGCCCCAAGGCTTTGTGCAAGAAGGCCAAGGGCATCTCAAGTGCAAGTTGAAGAAGGCACTTCCCGGGTTGAAGCAATCGGGGAGAGCTTGGTATAGGGATATTGATGCCATGTTTGCAAGGAAGGGCTTCCAAAGAGGCTATGCTGATCACTCTTTGTACACCATGCAAAGTTGTAAGCATTTGGTGATTGTGATCCTCTATGTGGACGATCTGATCCTCCTTGCAAGTAGCATGACCAAGTTGCTTGAAGTGAAGGATATGCTCAAGAAGGAGTATGAGATGACGGATCTTGGAGAGTTGAAGTATTGCCTTGGAGTGGAGTTCAAGAGGGATAGGGCTGCCCGCACCATCACCATGAGCCAACGCAAGTACCTTGAAGAAATTCTCAAGCGCTTCAACATGGAGGAGTGCAAAGCCATAGGTACACCACTTGACACTCATGGAAAGTTGCCCAAGCTCACGGATGCTGAATTTGAAGACGTGAGGGCTGAAATGCAAGGTGTGCCTTACAAGGCAGCGGTGGGTTGCCTCATGTATGTCATGGTAGCCACAAGGCCTAATTTGGCCTTTCCGGTGAGTGTGGTGAGTCAACACATGTCCAAGTATGGCCCCAAGCATTGGGCTGCGGTCAAGAGGGTGATGAGGTACCTTCAAGGCACACTTGGGTTGAAGTTGCAACTTGGGGGTGCCAATGTGAGTTTGCATGGCTTTTGTGATGCGGATTGGGCGGGCGATGAGGCGGATAGGAGATCCACCACCGGTTACGTGTTTATGCTTGGATTGGGTGCCATTACTTGGAATTCCAAGAGGCAGCCCACCATAGCTCTTTCTACAACGGAGGCGGAGTACATGGCCATGAGCCAATGCACCAAGGAGGCCATTTGGCTAAGGCAACTCTTGGCTGATGTTGGCCTTATCCAAGAGGGCAGCACACCAATTTGGTGTGACAATCAAGGGGCCATTGCTTTGGCCAAAAATCCCACCCACCACTCTCGGACGAAGCACATTGATGTGCAACACCATTTCATTCGTGAACGAGTGGAGGCTGAGGTGATTGAGCTCAAGTATGTGCCTACCCAAGCTATGGTTGTTGATGTGCTGACCAAGGCCCTTGGGAAGCCACAACACCAAAACTTGATTGGGAAGATGGGCCTTAGAGCCTTTGACCACTCTCAAAGTGGGAGTGTTGAAGAACATGTACATATTAGTGTAGACTATGTACATTCAGCCCTAGGAGTAGCATTAGACTCTTAGTTAGTCTTAAAGTCTCTTGGGTATTGCTTGTAGTCAAAGGCAGCCCATTGAGGTTAGTTATCCCATGATGTATGTGGATAACTATGAAAGGCTTCTACCTTATATTCAACCCACTCATGGGGTTTGGTATCCTCCTACCATCTAAGTAAAGCCTTTCTTCATTCATTACTTTGTAATCTCAATAAAATTCCGATTTGATTTAGCCTTAGAGGGTCCCCATAACAGAGACCCAAAATTTGGCGTAGAAATACCAATTTGGGTTTACCCAAAAAATTGGCAACCACAGCCAGCAGTACCGCTCAGTCCAGCCGGCAGTCCGCTCAGTCCAGACCAGTCCAGACCAACAGTCCTCAATCCAACCGACAGTACCATTCAGTCTCCTTCCGGCCCCCAGCTGCCTAGTCGGTTGCTTGACTGGGGGAGTCGGACCATTCTTTTGCCAAACATACCATATAGAACAGACCATAACATTGTATACCAGACTGGGGGACTTCCCTTTTGCTCCCACAGGGAGTGGGAGCCCCCAGCAAGGAAGCTTCTTGAAAGAGCTACGTGGTGAGAATTGATGTGGTACTACAGGCCAACACTGTTCCGTAAGCCAATCTACATTCTGCATTTTAATTGAATTCACCCCAGGCATCTTGGGGGGAATTATACCTCATATGTCAGGGAGGTAGGGAGCCCAGTTAGCAATGTTATGGACTAATTTGGGTCCTGGTCTCTTTTAATTAAATCAAAGCTGGTTGAGAGAGCTAGAGGGCCTGACTGAGAAGAGAAAACTCAAACTAGTAAAGCCAGGTCCTGACTGATAAAGAAAACTGAAATTAGTGAAAGCCAGAGGGCTTGACTAAGAGAGAGAAACTCAAATCAGTGAGTGAACGAACCAAGCAGGCAGCCATACGGGCTCTGTGGAAGGCAAATCAAATCAGCCCAAAAAGTCAACCAGGGTTGATCTAGCCTTCATACCTGACAGCTTGACTGGCTTGCAAACCCGCAGATCATCCTTCTCCGTCACAGCTAAACTGAATCTACAAACATAGCACAATAACAAACTCTCAACTGTGATCAAATCCAAAATTTGGAACTTGTTGTCACGCCCCTATCTACTTGAAGAGGGAGAACTGACCCCCTCATTGCCCCAACTAGGGTAAATTGTGAAAAAATGCCCCCTATTTTTTTGCCATGATTTTTTTATATTTCTATTCTGCCCCTAGCTAATTTGAGTCTGTTGATTGCAAAACTGAATTCGGAATTTGCAAAAAAATTCATGTGGTTGCAAATAAAAAACTCCACAGCGTTTTTTCCAGGGGTAAAACGGGGCAATGAGGGGGTCAGTTCACCCTAACCCTATCTACTTGGGGTGCCCAATGAACCTTAGTGCGTAAGGGGGACTTTGGGGGTGACTTCCCAAGCCTTGCAATAGACTAGGTAGGGAGAATGGAGAGATTTCCGATCAAACAGGGGGCAATGACGCCCTGGTTTTAAAGTGGGCGAGAGAGTGTCATACATGTTTGGAAAGCTCTTGACAATACCCTTTTAATGGCGCAAAGAACGCGCAATTTTGAGATGTGAGCTAAAAGTTATGGCCGTTCAAAGTTTATTGGGTCCCAGTGGCGCCGGGACACTTGAGGGCTAGGTGTGAGGGGTTCTCAATCCCACAAGAAAGTATGGCATATGGCATATCATTGTAAAGCTATGAACACAAGGAACCTATAATGACAAGCATTACGAGGTTCTAAAACATGAGTCAAAAGTTATGGCCAAAAGAAGAGCCGTGGTAAAGGCGTGACGCCTCCCCCCAGTGAATCCAAATTTTTAGAGGACCATAACTTTGCAAAAACTTGTCCAAATGGAACGAGTGAGCAGTCCATCAGCATTCACTTGTCGCGTAGATGTCTAAAATGGGCTCGCATGTCGGATTTGGAGCTTTGAGCACAAAGTTACGTTGGTTGGAAGTTCGAGAGTCCAAACGGTGGCGTAACTTGACGATTTGGGTTGGAAGTGGGTGGTCTTCCACAACCCAAGGTTATCCAAGGACTTCCTTCGACCTAAGACGGGGGGTCTGCCAAATACCACGGAGAGTACTACAGGAGGGGTTGGTCTCCCTCCTCACTTCCTCTTGAAGCCTTGGTGAGTCCTGGTGACTCATGGTTGGTGGTGGTAACTTCACTACCACTTCAAGGCACCATGGGACACTTGTGTGTGTCCCGTAGCATCAGTTGGGTGGAGTCCTACTCCTTGCTAAGTTTCCTTGGATGTGTCCCGAGTTGTGAGAGTCGGTTACCCCTAATGGATGAATAGCAAATGCAAAAAAGGCTAGTATGGAGTGGGGTGACATTCAAAGGAGGTTAGGATCATGGTGAGTAGTGCTACCATGGGTCCTTGCACATTAAGGTAGAAGTTCCATCCTATGTTACTAAATGACATGCCCGGTGTCACGATGGGAGTGTGTGCTAGTAGTTCCGGTGACTAGGACTTGGCAAAATGAGTTGGAAATGTGGACTAACATTGTGTGTGCTTGGCATGTACAGTGTTAGGCAGTTGGTGACCAAGTAATGCTGTAAATGGATTGTGGTGAACCTAATGAGCTCCTGAAAGCTGTTAGGTGTCATTTGGGTCGCAACACTTGTAGTTAGAGAGAGAAGTGTGGACATTAGGTAGCGTCCACAAAGTCAAGGAAAGCTTATAATTCTAGTATTGTTGACTTTGAGGGACATAGAATATAGAAAGTAGAAAGTCAATTAATAAAAAACAAAATAAAGAATCAATTGATCTTGAGCATGGTTCTAGAATAGGATAAATTAGATTAAGTTTAAAAAGTTTAGTTGGTTTTGAATTGACTTCCAAATAGGATAGATTTTTTCAAAGATTTGCCTTTGAAAATAGGGCTTTAAAGGGGAAAAAAAAGCAATAGAAAAGAAGGGAAAAATAGGATTGAATCTAACCAAAAATTAAACAATTAGCATAGATTTTTTAGAAGATAGACAAACTTTGGAATAAGGGAGAAAAATTGTAGAATAATTATTATTCTATAAGTTTTCAAATACCAAAAATCAAAAAGATACGTGGAATGGAAGGAGCGCACATTCAAGGGATGGATTTGATGACTCAATTCGAGCATGAAACGAGCGAGAGCATCAAGATATGTGCTTAATCTCACCTCCTTTATTGTATTTGATTTTTTTCAATTAAAGCTAGGAATTTAATTAATCATTAGAGCCATAGGTAGAACTAGGGTCAGACCTTAGGATTAGTTTGAATTAACAATAAGAGTTGAAAAACACATAGAAAATTCCCATAGCTTTCTGAAAAGATATTAAACTTAAAAATCCGATAAAAATTGAAAGCATAGCAAGTGGATGAAGTTATTTAGAGATACGGATGAAAAATTAGAGAATCATCCAAAAAAATATTCTGAAAGCATCTAAAATCTAACTTAGAGAAGAATTTTGAGAGAAAAATAAAAATAAAAGTATAAACAATAAAAACCTAAAGTAGAAGCATTGAAAGATTAAAAACAAATTAATTTTAATTTTCAAAGGTAAATAAGAATTAGGTGAAATTTAATTAACTAGTTAATGGTTAGAAATTTCACACAAATAACCTTTACCTTGGATCAAAGGATTAATTTATGTTCTAACTCTCGTGATAGAAAATTAATCTTAACCTCATTTAACCAACAAGGATAAAAAAAATAATCAAAATTAAACCATCAAATTTTAACCACTACTTGTGGTGAAAAGTTAATCTACAATTTAACTTAAAAATTCGTGATAGGAAATTATTAGAAGTAAATTTAAAAACAAGTAAAAAATTAAATATTCCAAAAAAATTAAAAGCCACGGTAAATACGGTAAATTTTGATGAACCGTTAACGGTCAAAATATACCGTGAATCTTTAAACCTTAGACTAGTGATTAAAAAAAAATTGAATTCTTTAAGCAAGGTAGAATATTAATTGTAGTAGAAAGATAGAAATCTATTAACAAAGAAAAATAGAATAAAACCTTAAAAGATAATAATTCCAACGAGGAAAGCAAAGTTACCTTCAAATCAACAAATCTTTAGATAACATTTAGACAAACATTAGAATTAGAATTAACTCTCTTTATTTCACTAAACCTAGATATGCATTGAATGACTTAAAGTAGGCTAGAACTTTAAAGAAAATTAAGAATTTACAAATTCAATTTAGGTTACTCATAGATTGTGGTAAAAAAGCTCCGTTGCTTGGAAGGTAGCTCGTTCACTACAACCAATCACCCATAGGAATTACTTATTAACCCAGAACTTGATTGAGCTTGTTGGAATTTGAGGGTGGAGTTCCAAACACTCACAAAAGGCTAGGGAAAGAGATGACAGAAGATGGAGGCGACGCAGTCCAGTTTAGCACTATATTAATTCCTCCAAAGTTGAGATTTAGTGTTGTGTAGAGTAGGGTGGTAATTACACTAAATGTAATCCAACACTAAATGTACTATTTAGTGTAATTATCACCCAACACTATTTACCAATTTTAGTGTAGATGAATGATAAAAAAGTATAGATTTCCGGAAGTCGGAAACTTGCTTTAAAAAAAAAGAAAATCTGCCAAACCCCAAGTCACGCCCTTGCGGAACCTGCAAGTGCAAGCGCGACTTGCGTCCCCGAGCTCGTCAAGCAGCAAAATTTTCACGTTTGGGGTGACAGAGGGGCATCCGTTGCTGGCCATGGCTATGGACAGCGCCAGTTTGGGAGTGGTCCGGCCGCTTGTGGCCGCAGGAGTGTCCAGTTTGATCGCCTTGCGGTCGTGGCGGAAACAATCGTTGTCGACTTCAGGGGCCGTGGCTGGTGTGCTGGTGCTCACTCTCTCCTTAATGTCCGGCCTAAGGTCCGAATCTCTTTCCCTCCCTTAAGCATTGTCTTCGATATCTCTCAAATTTTCATGTACAATGCAAGTGTGGGAGAATGTGGATTCAAGCAATTTGTTGGGGCGCTCTGCAGGTTTGGAGCGGTGATACTCGCATTCTTTTTCAGCTCGTCTCATCTGACGAAGTACAAATCGGACGTGAAGCAAAGCATTGAAGAGGATTATAAGCAAGGCGGACAACGGGACTGGTAAGGTTGGGAACGAGTCGGAAGTTTTTGAAGAATTAGGGCATGGGTGGACTGTGGTAGAGGTATCTAAATTGAGACACCCCAATAATCTTGCAGAATTAGTACATGATACACGTTGATTTGGAGAATGTACACCAGCTCATGGTCGACATTAGAATTTGTGCCGGTTTTACCGTTTTAGGTCATGTACGGATAAAATTCTGAACTCTTATAGAACTGTATGCATATGATATCCGAATAATGCATTCTCTGGTGCAATTAGTATACATTACATATTGATTTGGAGAATGGACGAGCTTATGCTCGACATCAGAATTTGTGTCGGTTTTAGGTATCGAAAAAGCGCATTCGCTGGTACGTTGAAATCCTTCGTGATTTTGGTAGCAGGATTATCTTAGACTCTCAGTAACTATGATTAGCGCTTGAAGTGTTCTCTTTAGGCTTGGTTACCTTAATCATATGAATCTATGTCCGGCAGGACGCAGGTGGTGACCAATGGAGGCTTGGGAACGGTGCTGTCGCTGGGAGTGGCGTTCCTGACGGGGTGGCAGGACGCCTGCTTGGACGCGCAGAGGGCGCCGTTGGTCACAGCCCTGTTGGCAGGCGTTCTGGGCCACTACGCTTGCTGCAACGGCGACACTTGGTCCTCTGAAATCGGTGTGTTGAGCAAGAGTCAGCCTCGGCTCATTACCTCCTTCAAGGCAAGATGGCCGTGCTGCCCATTCCGAAACCCAATTTTGGATACCGAGATGTTATTGAACTTTATTCAATTGATTAGAGCATTGTCGTCACCTAGATGTTTATTTTAGTGTCTCGTTGTTCTCTTGGCGTAAAGTACCGTATTTACTTAGTGCTGTATCCATGTGTCCATGTGTCTATGGTACCAAATTCTAGATAGTACTCGTGAGCGATGTGTTTACAAGTACTCTGGAAAAAGTATTTCCTACTCTTCCTGCATTTTGGACTTTTCAAATGCACGGAAGTAGGTTACGGTTGGTTGTAATTTGATTGCCTTTTGAAGAAGTATTTGTCATTGATTGGTAAGCCCTACCCGCACTTGCCAAGCAGTGCCAATCACCTAACTGGGGCGGTAGGTCTATTAGATAGGTGGAAGTTAACTAGCCCTTTGTGTGCCCACACTTGCAAGGTAACTGGAGAGTGTAGAAAGGCTTCCAAGTTAGGTATTTGGTACTACTTGATTGGTGTTGGCAGATTTAGCACTTCGAATCATTATTATAGGCATTGATATAGGCACAGTGCTTTTACTTGTCCAAAATTGGTGGAAATGAATGAATATTTCATTGCAAGTTAGTTAGTAGAGTTGGCAATGCGGGCCTCTACTAACTAATGCCTACTGGCTAATTGACGCTACTTCGTTGGTGTGGCTGAGGCGTGGTTACACTGTGAAGTCTAAATCGTCTTCTCTTTGATTGAACGATTATATATAATGGTGAGATGTAATTGACAACTGAATGATTTGTAGTTTGTTTGCCTACTTCAAACCAGAAGGTGAGTTGGTTCTGAGGTGTTGTTTGGTTCAGCCAGTGCCGCGGGGGACGAATGGAGGTGTGTCCGTGTTGGGCACGGCCGCCTCCGCTGCTGGAGGAGCGTTCATAGGTTTAGTATTTGTGTTGGCGGGATTGTTTTCCACTCGCTGCGAAGGCCAAGTTTGGCGGATGCAATTGCTGGCTCTCCCTCTGGGAACCCTCTGTGGCTTGCTTGGAAGTGTCCTGGACTCGTTTCTGGGAGCCACTGTTCAATTCAGTGGGATGTGCAAAGTTCGGAAGAAGGTATTACGCTCAAGCCACTCTAATCTTACCACCGGGGTCCCAATCTTGTGCTATGACGTAGTTGGAATGTGCGGCAAGTTTGCTAGTCAACGATAATGTAGCGATTGTGCAGGATATTCTAGAGAGGTCATAATGAAAAGGTGTGATTGTAAATATTTCAATGTGCCTCCTAGAGTTTAAGCCATATAATGGGAAAGAGCACCTGCTCTAGCCTACTCAAAGGGTACATTCTGGCCACAATCGGTTCATGTTCATTTTACAGTAGGCTACCTTAGAGAACTCGTGGAATTCTAAACTTCTTTCTTTTTCTCTTGCACTCATCCCTATATTTTCTTGGTGCAAAAAAATGGAGCGTTTGATGGAAAACTCTAATGCAATCTCAATGCAATCTGCTTTGTCTCTCATTCTGTATCCAATGCTTGATGAATTGGTTGTCAGCTAGTTGAGAGTGCTAATTGGAGGATATCGACGAGGCTTTATCTCCCATTCATTGTGTGTGTGTGTGTGAAGGAATGAGAGTGCACAACCGTGAATCCCATTTTGTTTTGTGCAGCTGAAGTGGTATCATCATCTGGCTGATGTGGCTCCTCTTTGCAGGTGGTAGCGAAGCCAGGTCCTACAGTACAGAAGATAACGGGGCATGATCTCTTGTCCAATACGGATGTCAACTTCGCGTCTGCTCTTGTTATCGCGCTAGCTTCAGCGGCAGCTTCTCTTTTCATATTCTAACAGCTTGGGATTTGCCATTCTTGATCCTGCTCTAGCAAGCAAATCTCTTACTGGGATTATGTGATAGTCAACGATTGTGATTGTCTTGTCGATGTGAGATACCATTTGGCGGGCGGGGGATGTTTTTATTAGAACGTAGCTTTGTAAATCATTCTGGAAATTGTTCTGTATCAGGACTCCCTCAAACCTACATTAATTGGTACGTGCATACATTCGTACATATAGGAACACGCAAGCTTGTACTTCAATATGCATTATATATATATATTTAAATGAATGCACATGCGTGCCTGTAAAAATACTGAAAAAAAACAAGCCTAAATCCTTGAGCACTATATTTGCATTTTTGTTGACAAAGTATTGATGATTTTGATGATTAATGTAACGATTGTTTTAACCTTGAAATGCTTCGATGTTCATATTCTAGACAATGAACAAAGGACTTGTAGGTGTTTTTTTGTCCAACTAACTTCTCATTCATCCAATGTAATACTTGAATTTTGAAAAGACAACCTTCCTTAATGACCATTTTCTTGAAATTGTTGTAAGTGGTATTTCTATACAAAGAAGGATTGAGGCATTAAGAGCATCTTGTTGGGGTGGTGATTTGGCTTGCAAAAAAGGGGGCCATCCATTTTGCAAGTTGGGTTGAACATGTCTATCCTATGACCTCTTAAGAGGCTGAGTTTGAAGTAAAATCATTGGTAGAAAGCAAATGTAGGTGATATGGAGTGTTGTGGCAAATTTGTCTTTTGTGGTTTTGCAAGCTTGTACTTGACCTCTAAAATGACCTCCATTTGCAAGCCCAACCTCCGAGCAAGTCATTTGTTTGGGAGGGAGGGTGGGTTGGGCAATTTTGGAGGCCACTCTTAACAAGTCATCCATTTTAGAGGATGGGTGGCCATGCTCTAAGGGGTTAATGTAACCATTGTTGCCCAATGTTTTCACTCATTTCCATAAAATGGTGCCTAAAAGAACCATTCTTGATTTTTAATGTAGTTTTTTTTACCTACTTTTATTATAATGTGAGAGATGTGTAGGTTCTTGAGGGCCTTCATGGAAAGGTGGTGGACATCATACTATGGCACAAATGATTGGTCCATGGATCTTTTTCCAACATAAGTCTATCGGAGGTCAATGTCTTCTCGTAGAGTCAACGCACGTGTGTCATTGAATACCTAAATGAAACATTTTTAGAGGCCAAAGTATTACATGAATATTATTGGAGGGAGATGAAGTACATATTCAAATATTATTGGAGGGAGATGAAGTACATATTCAAATATTATGAGCAACTTCTAAAACATCGTATACATGTACATCAATGCTTTATGTGGACTAAAAACACAATACGGAACACAAAACACTTTTATGGGGAATTTCATAAAAATGGTGCCATTTCGCAACTTGGGTAGTTTTTATGATTCAAACAAGGCAATCTAAAATGTACATTAGTCCAAGCAGTTCGAAATCTATACCTATCCTAGATAGAGCTCTTATGGTTATAGTGGTTTGAAATACCACCATTTTACAAATGATGTGACCAAACCATTTGACAAGATATTTTGTCTTTCAATGATCAATGCATCTCCGTGTCACATCTTGTCCATATGATCTCAATGGCACGTCTTCTCTAGGTTTAGCATTGCTTGTATTGCCAAGCATTTAAAAAAGTTGTATCAAAAGAGCTAAACTAGATCCGTCCTACACTATACAAGTGGCTTCGATCTGGCCTCTAGGGTTGGGAAGAAAACCTATTTGTACTTTAGGATGTTCTACATTGCCATTGTCAAGTGTATGGATGTTGTTCTACTCCTTGCAAAATTTAGGATTAATTTCGAGATTAAGTCCTTAGTAGGATGGCCAAAGGGCTTCTTTATTCCGTTGTTATGTCAAATGACGAGCTTGACAATGTGTGGACATTTTCTCTCCAAAAAAAAGTGGTCATATTAGTCATGTGCATTCCATTATGATAGCAAGCAATCTAGACCTTTAGCCATATCATGTGATTCCATGGTAATAACAATCAAGAGGTGGATTTTTCTTCAACATAGCATTAAGCGGAGACCATGTCCAAAGTTGTCACTCACTAGCAATTTGCACTTCAGTATTAAACTCATGTAGTTCTTATGCAATATACTTAGTGCAAATGTCCTCCAATGCTTGTTGCACTTATGCCTTCTCCAACATGTACATCTCATAGTCCTATTGTTATGTAAGGAACTATCTGATGAGGCTCACCTCCTCCATTACGATAGTGTCTTTGTCAACATTGAACTTGGGGTTGAAGATTCTAAGGGATTGCGTATCTTTATAATTCACTAGTGCCATTTCGTAAATAGTAGAACATATAGCAAAAGTAAGTTAGTACATAACAAGTGATGCAATTGAGTAGATGCAAAACTATCACTTCCAAATGACAAGGTGAAGAACATTTACTAAAAAATCCTATGTGGAAGACATGCTATCTTATAAAATAGAAATCGAAGAAGATAAAGGAAGAAGTTTCATTTATGGGCAATTAAAAATTGCCGAGAAGAGAATAGAACGTGGCTTACTTCAACCATTTTTGTGATGAATCATTGTTTAAGAGCTTGGTGCAACTTCGGGACAATGGTCCCATCCAAATGGTATTGTAGAAGTGAGTTCTTCACCCTCTCAAGATTATCTTATAGCCCGCAATCCATCACTTCAGTTGTCTTGTATAGGATTAGTGCTACTCTAGTACACGGGACCTCCATAGACTACAGATAGAATCATGCATATTCTTCTAATATGAATGTTGTTGCCTTTGTACTTGCTACAACTTGTACTTGATGTTACGCCTTTGGTGTTGAGTTTAGTTTTTGCTTTTGGCGGATTGGTTGTTCTACTTTTGTCTTCACCTTCTTTAGGAACGAAGCCTCTATGTCCAACTGAAGTAGAACCATTCTTGATTTCTAGTTTTTAATGAAGGCATTTGACTTTTTTTTGTCATTAACCCAAGAAGGACGCCGCGGACAATAAGTGTCCGATGAATGACAAAGAATTCTCCATTGTAGGACAGAACTACAACTATTCATCTTTGGAATTTTTTGTAGAAAGTAGAGAACATCTACAATAGTTTGACTTCCAATGAATACTTTTGGATTTTTTTATTCCAATGACTCTCACGGTTACACAATGCATGATTTCCAAGGTCACCCCCCACGTCCTTCTTGGGTTAAACATCAAAGGTGCTATTATTATGTCCTTCATGTTGTCCTTCAATATGTATCCATGGCTAATGGACCTAGATTTTGAGGTCCCAAGGGGATCACTTAGTGTATCTAAAAGAAACCACGTGAGTTCAAGTGATTTTTTGAACCCCTATAAACTTTTTAATAAACTACAATTTCAATCTATAGTTTTGAATTTTGTTTAATATTGATTAAAAGTTCAAGGTGCCAAAAATTTCCAACTCAAATGACATATGAAATAATTTCTAGAATAGGTTGAAAAATGAATTAAAATGGCATGTTTTTCAACTCAAATATTTATAGAGAACACATTTAAATGACTATTGCATCATTATTCAAGCAAAATGAGCTTTGAATAGAGAGTTATTTTTGGCAATTTTTTTTCATTTTTTAGATAATTTTTTCTGAAATAAAATAGGGGTATGAAAATTATTTTCAGCTTTACAGTGTATTTTTTTACTTCAAAAATTTGTAACTAATTATAATCAACAAATAAAAATACCAATAATTCACAACATAAACCTTTAAAGTAGAAAAATCTCTTCATCTTTTTTTCTTTTTTTTCTTTAAATTTTAGAACATAAAATAGAAGGTCAAAAATCTTAACACACATAGTTTCTAATGGACACTCTAAATGATCTCCTCGTATTTGAGGTGTATTGTAATCAATTTGTCCAAAGCATGCACTTCTTGTCAAGTATGGTTTTTGTCACTCTCTTGTCCTCTGAACCCAATGACATGCTCAAAATTCTTAGTCGTTGATTGACATTTGTTCTCCAAGTTGTTCTTTTTCATCCACTTTGTCTCCCTCCTCTACTTAGGCATTCTTTACGTTTTTGATCTTGTCCTTGTGTTTTGCCTCCAACCATCAATTGGTCTTTTGTGCATATTGGGGGGCTCTACTAGCCACTTTCTCCTTGATTCTATCGAGCTCCTTGGACGAGCTCCTTGGAGTTGCTCCTATCCCTCTTGGAAAATATTTTTAGGAATTTTTCCTCATTGTATTTTAGACACTCACTCTTTATTTGATGCTAGGCAACCTATTTGATCTTGTTTTTAATGCTCTTTAGGCAATGGATGCAAATTAAAGGTGGTTGAGATCTAAGCTATGCATTTTTCTTTAAGTACTCTAGTCGACTATCATAATGAACTCCCAATGCCAATATCTCATACTTAGGCTCCGTTAAAAAGACAGGGGTACTTGCAACAACATTTGTTGCTCTTGTAGATCCATAAGTCTTGATGCTTCCCACCTATAAGCTACAAGATGTACACTAGTGAAAAGCAATGAACACTTAGTGATAAAAGCTAAAGAGCAACAAACAAAGAGGTTCAAAACAATTGGCAAATAGTGAAGAAAATTGACAAAGGCAGTGAAAGATAATGGCAACAAGTAAAATGTGCAATAAACATTCATATAGCAATAGGAAGACACAAAGGGAAACATAAATTGATTGCATCAAAAGAAAGAAGCACATATTGTATGTACCTTGTCTCCCCATTCAATTAGGTAATAATGCAACATCTTGATGAATGTCTTCCGGCCTAGCCACTCAACCATCTTTGGGTTGTTGTAGATATAGAATGAAGTGTTGTTGATGTCCTTCAATCTCGTAATGTGAGGGTAATTCGTCTTTCCCTTCGATGGGCAAATGGGCATTGCTTTAGATTTGGGGGCTATAGTGTCTACCATGCCATTATGTGATAGAACCCTCTTGTTCCTTGTTGCTCATTTGATTCCCTCATTTTTGTAGGTCTCTAAACCCTAATGATGAAAATGAATGCAATGAAGTAGATACTGAAGAGATAAGGTGAAAACTAAAACACCCTTCTAAGCCCTCAAGCACACAAAAGAGATGTTTAGGTTGCATTGGTGGTGTGGAGGAGGCATGTAAAAGAAACATGTCCCAAAACAATAGCCTAAACCCTAAAGAACTTTTCCACACAAACAATACAACACTCCATGCATGAATAAGTTTCCCTTGCACAAAGGAGGCACTCAAAGATCTTGTAGCAAGAGCATGAGTACAAGACAAAAAATCAATAGAAGGTATCTTTAGGGTAGGCACAAAACAAACATGAACAAAAAAATGAAAATACAAGGCAACCGTAGCACATGAACGGATGAAGAACATGAGTCCTCTAAAATTAAACAAGGACATACTTCTGAAATTTGGGCACAATACAAGCCAAGGTAGAACCCATCATTGCTTGTAATTAATCATGTGCCATGAAGGACCATGAAGCAAAGTAAAACTCATCATTGCTCATAAATAACCACATGCCATGAAGAAGGACCATGAAGGACTAATCATTGTTTGTAATGATGGACCGTGAAGGATAAGGACCAAACCATCTCATCGTCGTGGCACAAGACATCCATCATGTAGACCAAAAAAAATGTATCACTGAAATTGCTTCATCATCCAATGGACAAGGCTGCGTGGAAACGCAAGCAAGTAGGTAATCCAAGCACAATGTGGGAGGCCTACAATACAAGCACAACAAGCTGCATGGACCCCGTCGTCCACTTGGGACAAATTTAACATCTTACTTTTCTCAACTTTGTAGTGTAAATCTTCCATTTAGAAACAAGGACGAGCTTTGTTTCATGGCATTCTGACTTAGGGTGAGAAAGTTATGGATTTTTGAGTTGTTTTTGGTTCTTAAAAAATTAGAAATTACTTTTACTTTTGTTTTGATTGTGGCAACGCCACAGGGCACTCTAGTGCAAGTGAAGTAAACAATAATACAATATCCTCTACCTTAAGCCCTAAAGTACCAGGGATTCATTGTTTGAGAACAAATTTGAATGATCATTTAAATATAACTCAGATGAGCCTAAATTGTATATCAACAAAATCAACTAAGAGCATTGCATTTATAGAAAAATAAATAAAATTGGACTAAGAAAGTCCTAAAATGACTTCCGCAAGCCTACTCCAAAAACATCAGGTCCAAATTTGGGCTCCTGGTAATTCAAGGGTAAAGCCAACAGTCCAACATGCAATCGTTCATCACCAATGTTGTCTAAAAACTTGACACATTCACAAAAAGCATCAAAGACAATGTTGTAAAGTGCTAACCTTCCTTCAAATAGGAAACAGTGAGAATTCACCGGAGCACTCAAATAATTCAGAAACTTATTGTGTTCCCAAAACATTTCGAGTTTCTAGAAGAAGAACCTCCTTGTGATGCGACCCTCACTATATGGCAGTCTCAAAGTCCCCAAGTCTAAATGTCTGAACTACAATGTGGTGAAGTACGCGAGAAACACTCTTACAGTTGGCGAGGCAAAAGTATCTCAGATTTCTCAAGTTAATGGCAAGGGGTAGCTTCAAATAGTATCATGCTTGAATGCGAGGTTCCAATTTCGATCACACAAAACGCAAGAGGTAAAAGAACCTCCAGATAATTATCAGTATATAATCTGTTCCTCCGGGGTTTACCGCTTGACCCACTGAAAACTCTTTCGAGCCTTTGCCTTTCCAGGCTTTTTCCGCTCCACTACTCTCGAGTCCCTCGTCAACATACCAGCTGTTCCAGGCACAACGAAGGACCGGGGTTAGAAATGTTCTGAAGCAAACCAGATTCCCAAGTGAAGAGACTTGGGGACAACATGGTAAAAAGCTTAAGATAACAGGAAATCTTACACCTTGATTGGTGCAAATATCAAAACTTTATTTATTTTACTTTGTTTTGTTCAGTATCAACTTTATACTAGTCCACGTCATAAGAATGAGTCATGCTGAAAGTATTTGAGACAAAGAAGTTTCAAGCTTCTTCTCTAAGATGGATCGGACAAAATTCTCTCAAATGCACATAAAGCAATGGATTATCTGACTCCTAGTTACACAAGATATTAGTTCAAATTTAAGGCTTGTTGATTCAACCTGCACATTCGAATGTGATACGTAAAACATATTTCACATTGACCCACGTTGAAATTCACAGCAGAAGTATAACCAAAAATGGTTAGAGAGTTGAAAAAGAAACATGGCAATCATACCTGACTTCAGTAGCGGTCGAAGATTGGGATCATAAAGTTGCAAAGCTTTACTAATACCATGTCGGATTGCTCCTGATTGACCTGAATAATAGTTAACCAAAGAGTAACGAATAATTAGGACAACATCACGAGGAAAATGCAACAGACACGATATACCCAGTTACCTGTAGATACCCTATGTCAAATGCAGTTGCAAGAAGACATTCCAACACCAACAAATTCTTACCTAATTGCGACATGTAGCTAAATGCGACACCCTAAATCACATATTGACCTTGAGAACGTACTCCACCCTAACATCAGAACTTGTGTTCTGATGTTTAGATCATCTACCTCCTAAACTTTGAACCCTTACAGTTATTGCATACAATATTCAAATAAGGCATACTTCAGTGCATTGGAATCCCGTCGAAATTGCTAAGAAGAAAGAATATAAATGCAGTCGGTCTGAAACTATAATTAAAGCTCACAGTGTTACTTTAGGTGTGGTTCCCTAAGATTTAATTCAATTACACAACAGGTTCAACTAAATGTACTCAGAATGAAGTGGTTGACCTGTGGTGCCACCTCCCTTGACAGTTGAGCGTACATCGAAAGCACCAAGCATGCTGGTTTGCACAAAAGGCTCCAGCATATGAATACGGTTGGCAATGTCAGGGAAGTAAGAATCAAAAGCTTTCCCGTTGATGGAAAACTTCCCCTCTCCCTGGGAGAGCCATACTCGGGCGATGCTTTCTTTCCTCTTCCCTGTGGCGTAGGCTCTTCCGAACTCATCAACCGTCTTCACCCGAGTCTTGTCGATCTCTTCCTGCTTACGTCTCTCAATTTCTCGCCGCATGGCCTTTTTCTCTCCTTCAGGATCCATCTCCTCAATCAGCTCCAAAGGCGGCAGCCCTTCGATGCCCGTGAAATCCTTCAGCGCAATCAAGCTGTCAAGAGCATCCTCCGTTAAGCCAGATTGTGCCAGTAAATGCCCAAACGTACCAGGAGCGGGTGGAGGATCTCCAGCTGCAATCACCAAAAATTGTAAGTAAAGGGCAAGTGTAAGGTAAGTATACCTAATAAATATACTTGAGACACCATCCGAAATGCAATACCGATAGTTTGCACTAAAAGGGAAGCACACAGTCCCCAATTCCCCAATCTGATACAAGCAACCAATAGAAGTTGAAGATTTTCTGGACGCAATCAATTGGAGTTCACGCATTTTGAAGTTTTGAGGATAAT
Source organism: Climacium dendroides (assembly GCA_950106755.1). Taxonomy (NCBI): domain Eukaryota; kingdom Viridiplantae; phylum Streptophyta; class Bryopsida; order Hypnales; family Climaciaceae; genus Climacium; species Climacium dendroides. The sequence continues at coordinate 6,028,528 of OX467086.1, forward strand.
CGAGTGTCAACATTAGGTTTTCTATAATTTCAACTTTGAATCTGTAGTATATTATCAGAGTATCCGGGAAAACGAAATAATTTCTTCCATTTGTTAATACACTGATCTGATTCTTCTTGCTCATACCCGTAGTCAAAATGGTGGGATTAGAAATAATGTCGCTCTTAAGATTGGTTACCCTTAGTGGCGATCCTGCCCAATCTGCTCACCCCGAATCTTAGTTATCCCCTCGTCTAATACCATCGACATCATCCAACCACCTCCATAAGTGCAACACGCAACCCAAAAACCCAAAAATCCCTGAATCCGGCGAAATTCCTCAAAACATCGGGGGAGGTTTCCTTACCTCCCGAAAAATCCCGAGAGCTCAGCACGTGACGCTGCAAAAGAGGTAGCAAATTGGTTGACCTTGAGGGCAGCATACATTTGGCCGCATTCTGGCGAAGCGGAACAAGAAGAGTCCGCAGCTTGCTGCCGAGATAAGCCATTGCAATTATAAATAACAAATTCAGGATCCTGACGACGTCCTCCAGTGAAGAAAGCCTGCGCACAACAGGCCTTCAAACTCCTTCCGCCCGAATGTAGAATTCCGTCACCACTTTGAAAGTCTTCACTCCCGCAGGCCTTGCAACCGCAAAATTCCTCCTCCTAGGGACCGACGGAAACACCGTCACCAAAGCCTCACGGCCCTAAACCCTAAAACCCTGAACCAGGCAAAACACCAGCGCTCAGTGACACCCGTTTCGTCCACTCTCTGGACAGTCCCGTACTGACCTAAGAGCCGAAACTGAATTTGGGCTTCTTGAAATAATTTTCAGTAAACTTTTCTTGAAAGATAAGTGGAATTGGCATTTAATTCATATTTTTTGGAGCTTTGTGGGAATTAGTTATAATTATAAAATTTTGAAGTTGAAATGGCATAGGGCTCTAAAATCGCCCACCTCCTAAAATGTACACATTTTGTACATTGTTGAAGGCTATGAAAAAGCAACATGTACACATAGTGTACATTAAGGAAGGGGGCAATTCTAGAGCCTATTATCTTAAATAGAGGTAAAGTGCACCCATAATCGATACCAATAACAATTATGCATACTTAATAGTATAAAACATAAAACGTTTTTATGTATTGGATCTTGTTGGCAAGTGAAAGAGAATTTCAATGCTCTTCAGAATGCATTCTTTGGACATCATGTGAATAAGTAACAAAATTTAAAAGTTGATTATTAGTAGGTGTATCAAAAGTGTCTCCTAGGCTCCCATGTTTTGATTGTATACATCTTGGGTTATCAATGTTTAGGCTTTTGAGTTGCTTTGTGATTCAAATGTAGGTGTTGCAATTTGGGAAGTGATGATTGTGGAAGTACAAACCTTAAGGTGAACTACCCTATTGTACCATTATGTCCTAGGAATATACCTTTCAAATTTTATAATGTATACTGCTAATATATAATGGCTAGAAAAAGTCACAAATAGGATGCCCTACCTATAATAAATTATATTTTCATAGGAAAAACAAGCAAGAAAATAATCATATACCTGTAGTCTTTCACCTTGACTAGTAATTCTTATTCTTTTTTAATTTTTTGATATTGCAATTGCACTAATTTGTACTATCACTAACAGTGAAGGAGAAAAATTAGTGCCACCTATAACATTAGTCACTACTAGATTTTATTTTTGATGAAATTGGTATAATATAAAAATATTTTTATCTACATTGATTTGATTATTGTACTCACTAGAAAGACAAATTAGTACAATTGTAATCAACTAAGCTAGTGCGTGACTGCAAAGACCTTAGCCTTTGAGCTTTGAATTTAGTTGTAGGTATGTACCCACAACCATTTGAAGTTGTTTATAACACATGCATATGTGATATAGGTGCATTATATAAGATGGAAAGAGTCTATAACATATTTATAGGTTATAACATAGGTATTTATAACATAGACACTTATAACCATAGAAGGTGTCTTTAATATAGATTCCTAGATTCATGGATTTATAAATTTTATACTCAAATACTAGCACTCCTCTAATTATGATCTTTGTCGAAGAGACTATTGAAATGACATCTATAATCTATTTCTTATAAATTATATGCACTAGTCAAAATATGGCAATATCACTCTGAAAGTAGAGGTACCATTCTACTAAATACTTAGTTGTTTTTTGTGATTTTCCTTTAATTTTGTAATTAGTCTTCCATACTATATAACACAAGAATTCTAACTAGAATAGCAAAAAACTTATAAGTAGTTCAAAAACAAATCTACTGATACCCAAATATGCCTTTACTGTCGAAATTCTTTTGTAAAAGTTTATACTTTTGCTTACATCTATGTACAGTTGTATAATTTATGTCAAATTTATCAAATTGATGATAAAAAGTTTATTTTAAAGATTTAAAATTTATTTTGGATGAGTGAAAAAATTATTTGTGCAAAACATTGTCTCAAAAGCATTTTGTTCATCATCTAGAATAAAAACTTTAGAGACTTTAGAGATTAATACTAATACTTTCAATTTAAAATTGATGAGGTAGAATTATTGCCTTTCTCGTTTAAAATGGTTAAAAATTTATTATGTTTTGAAATATAAGCAAACATAAGAGTAGCAATTGTAATTGAAATAATGTTTTTCACTAAATATGAATTTCTTATGGATTTTTGTCCTACCTATACTAGCCCAAAATATAGCTACATTAATTTGTCCTTTTTAGTTTGAGTGAAATTATTGCCACCTACAAACTTAGTGTCACTTTAAAATTTTGTGCAAATTGGCATAACAAATCATTTTTCAACTTTTATAAATTTCAACTTGGTAATTTAGTATTACATACTCTAATAGACTAATCAAGTAGTCCCCTAAAACCAACATAAAGTGCATCCATAATGAAAATGTTACCCACCTAAAATAGCCACAATCTCTTTTTTAAATGACTACAACATCAAGACCTTAAAATATCCATTTTTTACAACCAAAAAATAAAAGTTCATATTGAAGTCCCTCATTCCAATGTTGTCAAATAAAATTTTGATTGTTGTTAATATTTATCACACATTGTGACCTAAACATATGATTCTTAAATGGAAAGACATGGATCCTTCTATAGTATCATTGTAACAAGAATATATTCACAATTAACAATTCACATTTCACTCCAAATGGGTGCAAATTGGAGTAAAATGTGCATTGGGAAACTATGATTTGTCAAGACCACTATAATTAATGTCTTTTAGCTAGCTTTTGAAGTGTTTTATTTTCTTTGTCCAATGTCTAAATTTGAGTTCTTTTGTACCTATTGAAAGTACAAGTTTTTAAATGTGCTTTCAATGCTAGAAAATTTCAAGTTTTAATTACAAAGTAGTGAAAAATTAAAGTTACATTTGGTAAGATAGTTCTAATGGACTATTGAGGATGTCCTTATAACTTTTGCAAATAATATCTAAATAGGTAGTGTACTCTCTAGAATCTGATCATTCAAATCCTTTTAGATTAATTTAGAAGAAAACTTAAAATAATTGACCTTTTAGATTTGTTGACCATTATGATAATGATAACTATGCTTAGCTCTTAAAGTGTCATTCTTAGAATCTTAGGTGTAGTTACCTAATGCAAAGTTGCTACAAACATATGGTATTGTTGCTAAATAATACAATCTATTTCTAACAATGTTAAATGTTTTAGCATATGTCCAATTGAGCAATAGAGTTGGAAATAAATTTCTCTAGGAAGAGAAAGAAATAATGAAGATTGCACTATTTTGTGCTAATTTTTCATTAAGTTTGGAATTAGTAAAAATTAGAAAACTATAGATTATAGTCTAACTTTTTCTTGATGAATATGTGAACCTAATTTTGAGAAGCACAAAGTAAAAACTAAATGTGGTGGCATATAAAACAAAGACTAACATAAGAAACTAGAAATCAAGAAGTCAAGGTTTTATATTTTAATGATAAGAAGAGTCTTTGTTGCCATTACCATTGATGCAAATCCAATTATTGTGATATCTCAACAAACAAACTTCCAATTTAGGTGGCCATCATTTTTGTTCATGGAGAAATTGTTGTTTAGCCTATACATCATCTAATTTTGGTTACCTTGAATGAATGAAAGTCTACATCACATTCCCCCTCATTCATGAAAATAGATCACTTTTATCTTACATAAATGGGGCCTTGACTAGGCCTTGACCAGAAACAAGTTGAATGTCTTATTTTAAACTCAAAATGATTCATCAAAAGCAAAACACAATCCAAATATGTAATACCAAATCCAAACTCCAAACCCTAAAATTCTAAATGAAGTATGTACAATTTGCAAGGATGAAAGGGTTCTATTTCTATAGCATCTAAATGTGGTACACAAGATTATACTCAATTAATTGAGTTAAATATTATATTAAATTATCTTTTCATAAAATTCCAAATATTACAATTATTAAGTCTACTCAGAGGCATATTTGTTTATCATTACCCAATCCATTACCACTATTATATTTTCAAGATTTTAGCCATTGTCTAATCCGTAACTCCCAATACTTCACTTCCAACATTTAATCCCCATAAAACATTGGATATGTCATTTGATAACATGGGGTGGAATTTCCATTGATGTTCAAGTACTTGGTGGTGGCACTACATTCCACCAGTGCTAATTGCCCTTGGATGGGATCCAATCCCTACTAGGCCAACTCATCCTATTTTGAGACTCACTTTGGGGACTCATTCACCAAGACTCATCAATCAGAATTTATTAACCAAGATTCACTAATTGAGACTCATACCATGGCTTAGTGTAAAGTGGGACATTACCCAACCAATATCAAGGAGTGCACAAGCACTCCATGGTAATATACAAGTGGTGGTGAAGCTTCAACACCAGCCTCACTACCTGTGGCCACTACGGCTCATTATAGCACCATTTCAGAGTGAAGAGGGAGACCACCCCTCTTCATAGTACTCTTTGTATGATTTAACAGCCCCCCCCTGCTAAGGGTCTCTGGAACATCCTAAGACATTCCATCTTGGAAGGTCACGCGATTCCATGTTGTTTCCTCAAAACTGATCCCCAAAGAATCCCGATCTTCCTATGAGGATAACTTTTAGCTTTAGTCTCCAAATTCAAATTATGAGACCATTTCTGTAATTCACTCTTTTTATAAATCACTTTGGACTACTCACTTTTCCAATTTCAACAAGTATTTAGGAAGTTATGGCCCTTTAAAGATCCAAGGCTTTGGGGAGTGTAGTTCTTCGGGACTCTCCCCTCTTTGGATGCCTATAACTTTTAATTCACAATTGATCTCCTCATGATACTTAGTATTTTAAAAATATTCTCTTCTTGTCTTTTCAACAATATGTGGCATGTCCTATTTAGCCTAAGGGATCATCCCCCAAACCCTACTTCCACGTCCTACACCTTGGGTCGTGGCATGGATACTACTAGCTTTGAGGAGCCATAACTTTTGTCTCACAACTTGGATCCTTGCATTCTTTAGACTTATGGACGTGTCTTCTCACAAGCTTTCCAAGCATGTTTGGCATGCTATCCAATTTTTCTAAACTAGAGCGCTACAACGTTATATTCACTCATGACTCCCAAACTCTCTTATCTCATCTCTTGCAAGGCTTGAGGAGTCACCTCAATGTCCCCCTTGCTTACTAAGGTGGCACGAGCACGCCTCAAAGTGAGGGTTGTGACAATTGGTGCAAAGCTATATGTAAAAAATATTTTTTAAAACATTGTTTACTTATTGTTACCAATATAGCAACATCTAGGGGCAATGCTTTTGCAATGTTTGCATCTTGCATTGAATTGCATGTTCCCATGCTATATAAAATATTTTCAATGAATACACTTGGGTGTTTTTAACCTACATTGAGGTGTTGGGAGCAATGCAGTGATTGTAGTGATTATAATAATAAATGTAGTGACTCCAAATAAAATGTAATATAGTAGATGGGTAACACTATCAATATTTTTTTGATACAAGAAGTAGCCAAAATAAAATTTAATAATTTTTTTTCAAATTATTCAATGCAAAGGTCCAAGTTTTATATATTAAAAAGATATTTGAGTTCCTTTTCTAATTTTTAAGAATAAAAATTAAAGGCTTTGCATTGTTAAAGTTAAACATTGAAATATAGATTAAATATTTAATTTAATTTAATTTATTTATTAGTGGTTTATTAGAATTAATTGTAAAATTGTTTAAAATTTCTTATTTCTGTAGTGCCACTTTCAATTGCAATCATTATTTTAAAAAGTATTTGAATTCTAATCCACTCCAAAATTTATAGGAATGACAACAAGGCATGGTTGACTCTAGTCTTATATTTTTGGAATGACAATAAGGTATGGTAGTGCAATCTAATCATAGTAATTGATCTTCTTCCTAATTGGAGGTTTAGGTCTCATCTTTGATAGAAGTGGAGACCAAACTCAAATTAGCACCATTTGAGGTGCTTAATATTTTATGTTTGTTTCTTACTTTTTCCAAGAGTGGAGCCAAAACTTCTAATCAAGGATAAGATCATTTTTGTAACGAGATTGTATGAATATATATGAATGTATATATATATATATATATATATATATATATATATATATATATATATATATATATATATATATATATATAATTAAAAATATAATAATTTGAGTTGGTGCATAGGATAAATAAGTCTAAAAATTATAGGAGTTGAAAAAAATTGACAGAATTGCAATTTTGTAACTACAAAATCACTACACCATAATTTTAAAACATTCATCACTTGTCAAGCACAATAATTGTAACATTCTTTACAAAAACTAATGATAGTTCAATTTATCATTGTAAAATATAATATTTCATATATGGTATCATATATTGTATAATAGCACAATATGTAGTATATGTGCAATATATTATAATCAATACCTTGTGCTATTACAATGTAGAGTGTACAATATAGTATAATACTAATTGTAAATCTTAGACTAGAACTTCAAACAATCTATATGTCATACCTCATCCTCTACCTTGACAAAGATTATGGAACAATGCCTTCACTTGGGAACAAATTTGAGAACAATTTTTGATTCTTGAACCTTACTTGTTCATAATATTTCGCTTTTTTTGTATGGCATATTGCTTTTGAATGTTGTTCAATAGAGTAAACATTGCTTGATAAACGTTGCTTATCCCAATAAATTGTAGTACCTATTTACCAAGAGTGAAGATTTCATGGATATGTGCTCTTGTAATACCATATGCATCATCCACAAGTAAGGTATGTATACTCATAATCAACATTGCTCCAAATGCGACACCTACATTTGGAATTTTGGATCAACAAGCATCATTTTTTTCTAAATATTGCTTACACAAAATGTACACAATTAATACATGAAAACCTATGGGGACCTATTGTTATTTTGGTACATTTAAAAGAGTATTTTGAAAATTCATAACTTATTCAAATGGTGTCCCAATATAGAATGTTGAAGATTGCCATAATACTTTGCAACCCCCTTTTCAATCGCCACTAAGACCTCATTAAAGTAATTTGTGTTTAATAACACTAATTATATTCAATTGCAATTAGTGACAAATATAGTGCATATACTTTAATGAAAAGAGACAATAAATTTGAAGCCATAGCTAAGGTCATAGCTCATGTATTTCATTCATTCTAAATTGATCAATTGGTCTTGGATGCATGGCTAAGAACATTCATTATATAGCCATTAATCTCTAAAGTTCCTTGACTATATTCTTATAAAAAATGCTCAACAACTGTCATTTCTAGTAGAAGTACCAAATTTTTGAAAAATATCGTTTGGAGGTATATGCAACCATAGGATCTTGTAGTACTCTAGTTTGAAAAGATGTGGAAAAATTTCAAAAACTTCTACTATATAGATTGTGAAATTAGCATTTGAAGTGCCTCAAATCCTTTATTTGGCCTTGCAAGAAATTGAGCAGTTGCACTTTATAAGGTCAAATCATTATGAAAAAATGTCTGAAATGGTTGTAATTCTTTGAATTCATTCTTCAAAGCAAGTTGGTTGCATACTTGAAAATTTTTAGATCATTTGGAATTGTACAACATATAGGAGAAAAATAGTAGTAGAAAAAAATAGAGAATGATTCAAAATATTAAATTCATAAGAATTTATTGATGAAAATGAAAAATGCCAATCCTGATGGTTATAATGTTGTAATAAACAATCTACATCCTATGATTTTATTTTATTTCTAATATTGAAAATTGAGTTAAATGAAGGATTTCAAAGTTTATTTTAGAGTAGAAAATCCATAACTGCTAGCAATCTAGAACTCCTCATAACTTTCATCTCATTAATCAAAATAGAAAGATTCAAAGCTTTCCATGTATATATAAATCTAACGAACCAATTTCAAAATTTTTATTTTTGAAAAAAGTGATTTTTTAAAATTTGCCCAAGTTGCCCAAGTTGAGAAACAAACTACATATCACACGATAATATTTTTACCATGTAGTCAAAAGTTATGAAAATTATTGAGCCTTGAAGCCACTTCTTAGGTACATGTTGTGTGAAAATTTCAAAAAAACAAACATAAAATCTTTGCTCACATGTACCTACCCCAAAAACTTATGTTGCCAAAAACACAAGACAAGTCCTTTAGGGGTTAAAGGATTCCAATAATGGAATAGTCACATGGTTTGATTTAGAAAGAAATTGATGGTTCTTTAATGCAATTGTTATTGGGTAGTCCAAACTTGTAGGCTCCATATTTCAACACTTCAAACCAATACTTTGGCATAATGTAAAGAGTCCATAACTTGAGTCTGATTTTTTAGGTTGGCAATTCCTATTCAACACGGGCTCCCTTCCATGCCCGCCATTTGACGTTGTTGGTCCATATGTCGTGTTTGCATTGTGGATGCTTTGATTGCTTGTACTTGTGGCTTGCTGCTTAATGTGCTCCTATCTTACATACTTCATTAAATTCTCAAATTTCGAGTGTGAGAGTAACTTTCGTGCAAGAACGAAAACAAGGACAACATCAAGATGATTTTAAAGTGGAAGAGGCAAAGCTTATTCCATTTTGGCCACTTTTAAGAAAATTGACCAAATGTAAAGCTTGCAATCCAAGCTTCAAACAAATTTATGGACATTTTTGCATTATAAAAAAAAGATTTTACATTAAAAAAAGACATACATTCATTCTACATTCTACATTCATGCAAAAAAGTAAAGTTTGAATTTATTGGCACACATAACAAAGCTTGAAAAGGTATGACAATTATAACTTTTTGTATTGTGAGCCAACTTGTGGGTTCTCCATAATTTGCCAACTTGTTAAGCTTGATAAAGAAAATGGTAGGGTTAGGGATAAAGAGCAACTAATGCCAGTTGCATAGGGACATGTTTTTTTTAGTTGCCTTGTCATTATACTATTGGCATATTGGTTTCTAGTGCAACTAGAGCTACTTTAAGTTATGACAAAAATAACATTGATACAAAATTATTTTATTGGTTTGTGTCATTTCACCAATTGTTTGTGAACTAAGATAGAACATCCTATTGAGGTCAAAAGATCCATGCTAGACACCTAAAAAATGCCCCTATTATGGATTTCTTTCAATAAATGAGAGTTGGGCTACAATCAATATCTTAAGAGACAATAATGAATAATTTAGTAACTTCAATAGGAACTTTCAAATTTTCTATGAAAATTCATTGTAGGAAGTGACTTTTTTAGACTTTCACATTAAAAAATACTAGGATTGCTTTGGGTGAGTAAAATGACTACTATGGTTTTGTAGTAGTCTAGAGACTCTTTAAGGCCATGATGGATAGCACACTTCAAAAATGCATGACACATTCATACTTTGTCAAAAAATATAATTTTAATCACTTTTGACCTTTCTCACACTTATCTTTATATGGAATTTTTTTTTCAAAATTTCAAAAATGGTATGAAGGCAAACTCCTAATTATAATTGTAGTGGGCTGTTTTACCCTAAGTTTATCAAAGAATTCCATGGTACACTCTTTATCAACGTACGTATAGAGGCCGGAAGTTAGATAGACAAATATACACTCCATTAGCTATATAGACAAGTAGTAACAGACTCAATGTTTACCTCAAATCTATAGTCATACACACCACAAATCTTGGTGAAGCCTTGCCATGCATATAATTTACAAATTTCTACATTCCGGCTACTCAAAAGTCCAAAATCAAAATTGGCATACCTTGATCAACATACATTTTATACATGTAGTGATGTAAAGGCTTTACATTTACTACAAGAAATTAATCACATTTGCGATTAGGCAACAATAACTTAATGTTTGATTTGATTTAACAGTGACTACTGATTTTCTAATTGTATTAGACTTGAAATGTCTACAACGTTTGAGTGATTCTGTAGTTGTAACTACGAGTGCAAGATTAAGGGGGACAAACTTTGAGATTCATTAGCAATTTTTCATTCACAACATTGTTGACCTTTTGGCAGGGAAACTAAGGGTATTCAATGTGGAGGCCTCAATCACAAATGACAACTTGATTGTCATACAATGTAACTAGTCTTTACTATGGAAATGACTAGTAAGGTGACCCAATGACATATAAATGAATTTTTGCGTTGCTGATGTGGAAAGCACTATGCCACTATGTTGATGTCTGTGGATAATTTATGCCTTCTTGGGTTGCGATTGCGCCCACTCTAAGATGACTTCTAAAGTCAAATTCTAGTAACACATGGTCAAACCTTGTAAGTGGGGGTATTGAGACATGACAATGACATGACTTTCACATCACTTATAAAAGACAACCCAACATGTTTGAAATTTCTACAATACAAGCCTCTCCACTTGGACAAGGCTTATCTATATGGGTGATGGTCGGCTTGGGGTATCACATTTTAGACACACTAATTAGGTGATTCTTGTTTAAAACCTCTAAAGTTTGTCTAATTTGTTTATTTTGATCAAGTAATAAAAACCTAAAATGAAAAAAAAAAATTCCTACACCTCAACATGATCAACATGTATATTTCTATTGAGTTGTTTTTTTTCAAAGTAAATTTTTGGACTTATTGATAGAGGTGAGAAAAGCTTCTAAATTTTGGGATTTGTAGGCATCATAGTGCACAATTTATTAAACTTTTATTGACAAATTAACTTTTTTATATGTTGGACCACAAAATGTAAGTTATATCCAAAAATGATCATCATACTACTAAAATCATAACTCCTTCTATAATATAACAAATGCTACCATTAATACTAGGGGCTCATGCTTGCTATGCTACGCATTCATTGTATCACATATTAGTAAAATTTTGATATATTTGAATAGAATGCACGATGATGATTTCAATAAGTCTTTAAAATAATTATTTAAAATATTTTATAAAAATATTTTCAATCATGCATACATAGAAATCGTATTTTCACACAATGTGATATTACAAAAATAGAGTAGCAATTTGCAATCACTTCTATAATATCACTTTTTACAAAGGGTGATATTATAAAAATAATATAGTTGTTGCAATTAAGGTGATATTAAAGAGGATTCATAGGATGATATTATAGAGGTAGCAAATCCATTGCTTCTCTTGGCTTTACACTTCTTTGCACTTCTATGATTTTGTGCTTTTGTGAGCTTTGAGCTTTCATGATTTCAATTTTCTATTGCTACTACCAAATGGTTTTGAGAAATTTATTCAATTGAAGCGATTTTGGATTCCACAACAATTAAGTTGTTTACAAAGTTTTTGAAATTTATAAGTTTTTCTTTTCAATTCTTCAATTTGAGTTTTCATTTTTTGTAACAATGGAGTCAAATTTCTAATGCATTCTAATGTATGTGTATCTTTTATAATATTTACCATTGCATATGTTTCATTCATCATTCAATAAATTTCTATTGTACATTTCAATATAATGATATATGCTTACTTATAAAAAAAATTATACAAAGATTTTAGTCATTTTTATTTGAAGATTTATTGAAATTTTTGTTCTGCATTCTATTTAATACATAATTTTTTTTATAAAATTCTAATGATGAATGCGTAGCATAGCAAGCGCCAACCGCTAGTATTAAAATAAAATTATTTGATATTCCAAATGCTTGTTTCTAAGGATTTTAGGTACATGTGACAAAATTTACTTTTTCAACTAAAAAATTAACTAAAAATTCTTAAAATTCTTTGATTGTCATGAATTTTTTTCTTAACACATTATAAGTATTGAAAACTAAAACCACATTTTATGAATTCATACTTTATAATATTTAAAAGATGAAGTCATTTGATACAATGACATGGATTGATATTGTAGTTGAGACAACCTTTTTGGATACCCATAGCCGACCATCACCCATACTTAGTATTGGAATGCAACTGCACTAGCAATAAGATAAAGGAGTGTCATCATCAATGACTACAAGGAGGCCTTTTGGAAGCAACCAAATTGTAGTGCAATGTGATTGGAAAATTCATTATACGTGAGCTAAATCAAGGCACCATACACCAAATAAAAAATTGGTCAATATGTTTAAATCATGTGGCTTTATGCTATTACACTGTAATATACAATGGTTGCCAATGATTGCATGAAACATGCTCAAGTCAAGGAGCACTAAGCCACAATTGCTCTAGAATTCTCTAATCCTAGTAGGTTCTCTTCTACTGACAATTTTATGACTCCAACTAGGTTAACTATCTTCTATAGAATTGATAGTCTCTAAAAAGTGGTCAAATTTGTGCTCTCCATTGTAGTGCTAATGAAAGCATCCATTGTGTCTACTACCTCTCATCAAGCTCTTGCCTCTTTGTGTTGAACACCACAAGGAATTTGAAGTTGTCTAATATTAGCTCTCTCCATTAGAATATACTTATGTTACAAAAGCTTTTACATGTTGATTATTCTACTCATGAGAAAAAAATGGACGTGGAGAAGTATTTGTGAGCGAAGTATATTCCCTTGAGTTTTGTAGTTTCATCCATCTGTTGTTGATTTCATTGTTGATGATGTTGTTCAACTTATTTGATTGGATCTTTGAACCAAACAAACTTACACTAGTAGAATCTCCTGTTTATTTAAACATGAGTTGTCTAACTTGACGCTGTTTACTTGAACGTTCAATGTAACAACTCCATGTTTTTATGTCATTGAAGATGTTACAATGAATGTTAGTGGATGTCAATGTTAACATAATATTGATATAAAAACATGGGGTTGTTACATTGAACATTCAGGTAAACAACGTCAAGTTAAACAATTCATGTCTAGATAAACAAGAGATTCTACTAGTGTTACTATCTTACCTTAGTAAACCATTCTCCAGAGTTTTGCATTCTCATTCATCCACACACCAAACACGGGTGTCACACATTCTTCATCCAGAATTGTTCCCCATCCACTCCTTTTTTCGCTCACCAAATTCTCATTTTGTTGCCAAGTTTATTTGGTAAAGAAGGTGTGACTACCTTTATTTTCCTTTTGAGGTAAATAATGATTGTGAAGAAGATTTCTTCATAGAAGTATATTCACTTGTGTTCCTATTTGCCACTTTTTTAGTGCCTTTCTATGTCAATGCCTGAGTTTTGCACCTTCATCCTCCATTGCTTGCACGTTCTATGCCTTCATCCTTTGTTTTGTGTCAAATGTCGTTTTCCAATTCTCCACTCCCATTCTCAAGACAACAACAAAAAAAGAAAAAGGGGAAAGAACGAGAGTGGAGAAAAATTCTTTCACACACAATTGACTCACTCCAAGCGGTTATATTGGCCATGCACCAGCATAGCGTGGTTGCTTAATAAATTATCCACCCGGCGGGCAGTACAGTACAAACAATTCTGAAAGGCTGACATCGCGTACTTCAAGCAAGCGCTTCATCGCGTGTAGTCCACCCAATTCGGCACTTGGGGTAGTTGATCGAGGACTGGCTGGCTGGTTCGGGCATCGATTGGGGTACTGGTTGCTACGAATTCTAATTTAGTACTCCATAGTTAATAATGGCTGAGTAATAATTGACCAAAGATGTATTCTAATACGGCTTCACAAATTCACGCAAATTTTCTATGTCTTCGTTGCATTGTTGATGCAATTGAAGGATTTTTCAATTGCCTTGGGGATCTCTGCGGCAGTAGGGGTTCTAATATAACGTTAGTATACATCCAATTAATTGGATATCCACAAGTCAGACTGTCTTCAATTTTCTGGGAGATTGAATGGATTGAAGTTACAACCCCGCTAACTGAACCTCCATGGCGCACTGCTGTACTGTACATATCTGAGTAAGTTAGAGATGCTTCCCTCACAGCTTTCATTGACTCATTCCAAATCTCGAATTTCTGATATGAATAATTTGGCCAATCAACTTTCTTTGATCTCTTTGGGGATCTCGTTGGATGGAAACTCAAAACAAAATTCATGCAAGGTATGTGTACCCCCAAATCACTTCGCTGCTTGAAATGAATGCATCCTTGACTTCATGAATAGCAGCCTACATATTGTTGAGTGTGTTGGAGAGTTTCCCTCACAATGGGGACTTGAGAAGTGGAATCAACAAAGAGATTTGTATGTGGAGCCCGTAATGAAACATTAGGTGAGTCAAATTTTCTATGTAATATTGGGGATGCTTTAATGAAGTGATAGACCTAGTTACTCACTAGCATGGCACACACTGTAGTGGTGGATCTTCAATCCCTCTTACAAACTTTTAGGAATTAATATGAGTTTTAATTTTCTACATACATATATGTGGATACAGAATGTGCAACTATAATTATAGTCACCTCAAATGTATACTCATAAGTATACGGGCTACTATTCATGAAGTCAAGGATATTATTTATGCACCTATTATCGCTTGTCCAATGAGTTGTTAGAGTACTAGCGAGATTTCAACAATGAATCCCAAATTAGGGGGCATGGAAATGGTGATGACTAATGTTGAAGGATTCTATGCCAAGCTCAATTTTTAGTGGGCCCACTCAAGAATTTTATCCTTGATGTTTGAGGGTGGGGGAACATTTTCAATCCAGATATGCCATGAGCTATAATGGCTAGCTTTTTAGTGTGATGGTGCAGGTGCTCTAACATTCTTGAATTACAATGGTAGAAGACCCTAACCCCAATCCTATCCCTTCAGTGTCTTTGTTGCCTTTATTACATAACATTATATAACTAGGCAATAGTCTTCCTCGTACTAGAAATGTATTATACTTTACTAAATACCTAAGAGGGACTTATCAATTGATTCAATGTTTGGGATTGGTGCTAGAAATGTATTATACTTTACTAAATACCTAAGAGGGACTTATCAATTAATTCAATGTTTGGAATTGGTTGAGAAGTCATATAAGACAATTTTGTTCACAACTAGGGACATCTTTTCATGGATGCAAAGTATCCCTTCACTCATGGGTAAACAATGTTTTCTACTTCTTTACTTTTTCTAATATAAACTTGCCAAAGACTAGGGATTTTTTTCCTATTCATTTTGGGCAATGCAAAAAAGCAATCTTCATTCAAGTGATGCAATTGTTACATTTATATATTAAATGAATGAAATTTGCAAAACAAAGATGAAATTTAGATTATTCATCCAAAAAAATATACATTCATCCAAATAAGAGTGATACTATCCTCAAAATTTGTAGCAATTAAGTGATTTCATCCATTTTTTGAAGGAATATTTTGCCTTATATTCCTTTAGAAAAATTTGTATTGCTTTTGAGCAAAATATTACCACCTTCCTTTGGTCAAGGTCCTACTAACTTGGCATCCTTGGATGAGTTGGGAGGTTGGAAAGAGATGGATGATGGGCTTGAACTATAGCAGGATTGATTCTTGGATGCAAATCATCCCATGAATCAAGGAAACCCTAAGGCGATTGTAGCAATGTAGGGTTGTAGCACAAGTATATTTTTAAGACGATGCTACTATAGAAGGGGTACCCGTCTCTTCGTGTTCAAGAATCAGTTATGTTTCTGTGGTGTGGGTACTTGTGGTCCAATTGCAAGAAGCAGTGCTAGATCACGCCAAGCGTGGGGACACGGATTGAGTGAGTATCCTTAGTCCAACACTCTAAACAACCCTGACTGAGAACAATTTCATGTCTGCTGAGACGTAGAGAGTATGCTTGGGTCCCTTGAATTTGATTCGGTGGGATGAACCTGCCTGTCTTTTGCAGAGTACGATTGGGTCCCATGAATTTGGAAGTGAAAGTGGGATGAACCTAGCTCCCTGTCTTTTGAAGGGCCAATGTCGAGGCCTGAGGATGCTCTGACTATATAGCTTCTCTGATCCCACCTATGTTTTGGGTAGCACTGGATGTTAAATGATAAAAAATTCCAACTTCGAAATTGCTTGAACATGTTCACATGTGTTCTACCAAATTAAAAAGAGGTTCGGGAAATAGCAATAGGAAATTCTCGATAATTAAGGTGCATTCGTAGTACGTGTGTGTTTGCCAATACGGTACTATGTTATGTACATTGTTTGCCACTAATCTCGAACATAGGTCAGACACGTCTAATTAACTAGCTTCTGATGTTACTTTAAGTTTGAGAGATTCTCTCTGGACCCCTTTCTAGAATGAGAGCACTGGAAGACGTTTGATTGAACACCAGTAACGACTGTCGCGCTGTTTAGGTTCTGTCGAGATTCTGTCAACATGGAGTTTTATTCAGAAATGTTGCAAAAGTTTAGCTTGTGGAAGTATGCAAATATGTAGTCAAGCCTAAAGAAGCAGGGTGTAGGTAGTTAAGATTAATCGTTGGCATTTAGCAAGGCAAGATCGTGTTACTTGAAAGCTTCAAGCATGATCTACAAACTGTGTTCTTGTATGAATTAAGTGCTTGCTCTGCGAGGAAATTAATGAGCTCATCAATACAGCCACTTGCTCGGCATGTATTTAGCGATCAAGTGCTTGCTCTGCGGCAAATCGAGATTCGTGCAAAGATGATGAACTCTCTTACTTAGTGGCACTGAATGTGCTAGAATACGTACTACCAATGTTATTGAATAAAAATCTACATTTCTGAAAGATTTTGACTTTCTGAATTTATCGCCTGTTTTTTAGTATGAATCTGAAAAGAACAGTGTTACCACCGCTCTTAAGCTTATGCCACGAGGGATGCCAGCTAGGTTTGGTAAATGCTAAAGAGCTTAGGTTTGAACACAAGATATCTAAGTTATCACCGTGCTTAATTGTTTTAAGTTATCACCGTGCTTAACTGTTTTAGGTTATCACCATGCTTAACTGTTTTAGGAATGGGAGATGCAACCAGGTGGGAACATACCTTTAAGTTAACTTGCCTTGCCAACGATTCCATCCCTTAACGTATATTAACGTATATATTTACACTTTTTAGCAGCCCAAGTGCTGGGATGTGGCATCTGGCACGGCACGGCATGGCTTGGATACGGATGGGTGAGCATCGTGATTCCTCAGCTAACTAGTGTAGCTGATAGGCAGTCTGACACCCGCTAACTGACTCCGCTCCAACACCTATATCTGTTAACTTACGTGTGGTAATGAGGACATGTAGCTTACATGCATCATCAACAAATTATACTAAGTTAGGAACCCGGCCCGGCTCTTTGACAGTGAATTGAAGGCGGTGGATCCGATACTCTTGATGACGCATTGGCAACTGACTTAAGGTGCTGTTCAGAACGTACGTTTGCACCGCAACTGGCTTGGCCTTGGCCAGCAGAGGCAACGATATGTACATACATGTATGGCATCAGCTAACGTATGTACGTATGATGCCGCGCTTCCTAGGGAAGCCCTTCCCTGTCATCCCACCACGGAGTATGTAGAAAGAGTTCCCTTCCCGCAATCCCGCTAGTAGCATCCTTTCACGGACCGGACCTTCCTTGGACTAAGCCTGGCAGTGGCGAGGGCAGGGGCGGCCTGGCCGACAGCTTGGGAGGACCCGGGAAGGAAGCCCCTTGAATTGCTCGCTTCCTTCCTGGGTTAGCCTGCACTACGCTTGCTTACTTCAATTCGCTGCAGCTCGATCGATCGATTAGGAGACAGGAATCGCCAAAGTGTCGACGGGTGGACCGACCATGTGTGCATCTGCACACACACACAGGTCTGTTTCTTGGTAGTGCTCATGTGTAGCAAAGTTGTAGTATATATAGCAATCACTTCATTTCAAAGATAAGTGAGAGCTCGTAGTAACGATGGTTGTGCAAGAACATAGTTGTGCTTAGATGTCGTCACAAGTGGCTTGTCTCATGATAGAGTTAGTAGGAAGGATTAAATTGAAAATAATTTGTAAGGAATTCAAGGCTCAGACAATTTAGTGCCTATTTTCTTGAAGAATAATGAGTCGACTTTCAATCCAATAAATATAATAATAACCCTAATTAAAAACCCTACTATTTTGAGTATATTCTAAGTAAATTTACTTAGAATATAATGAGTTTGTTTCCAATCTAGTATAGTGGCCCTAATCAAGGCGGTGGAGACTGCAAACCAATCTCTTGCTGCAAGGCTTGATCTGAGAGAAAACTACTTTGAATGTGAGTCATGTTGCTGAACTCGTTAAAACTAAGTTTTGTATGAAGATTGTGAATTCTGACTCAATATTTTGGTTGTATGGGGAATTTCATTAAAATGGCAATATTTCATATGCCATTTTCATAGTGTGCCACTCCCACAGTTCAAACCCCTGGCAGCCATTTCAATGGAAGCAAGCCATCTTTGATGAAGACCTTCCCCAGAGCTTCAAGAAATTTTGCCAGATTTGGTTTCCCATGAAAGGTGTATATGGGCAATTTCGTTAAAATGGCGAAATTCCTCTACTGGGCGGTCTGAAATCTATTAGTGTAGTAGATTTCAGATCGCCCAGTCTGAATTGTGGGATGTCAAAGTCACAGAATATTTGTCATTTTAATGAAATTCCCCATTTGTGAACCAAATCTGTTCTATTAGATGTTTGTTATGTGCATTTTAAATCAATTTATGTCCTCGGATTGAACCAAAACAATAGCACTTGAAGGACATTTCCATTAAATTGGCAATTTTCAGTTAAAATGGCAGAATTGAACCATGGTCCTTTTATAATTAAAAAATGCATGTTTGCATCTCATTTTCGGGAGTATGGAGAATTTTGTTAAAATGTCAGCATTCCATGTGCCATTTTCAGACCGCCCGCTCTGAATTGTAAAAGTGACATCTAGGATAGGTATAGTTTTCAACTTTTATAGATTTAAGAAATCTATGATTATTATAGATTTCAGACCACACGATCTGAATTGTAAAAGTGATATCTAACACAGCTATAGATTTCAAACATCTAATAATGGTATAAATTTAAGACATCTATGACGTTTGTACACTTCAGACCGCCTGCTCTCAACTGTAAAAACTGCAAAGTAGAGGAATTTCGCCATTTTATCGAAATTGCCCATGAGTCCAAAACTTCCCAATTGAAGTGTAATTGCCATATTTATCCAATATAGTCGAAAATAGGGCAATTATTCAAAGAGATTCAGATTACAAAACAATAAATCTATAACTATTTTTGGTAGAGAAGTGGTAACCAGAAATTAATTGGTAGTTTGTGTTTGCAATTTTGACTATCTAGGGAAATTGGATTTTTTGGCCGGCTCACTATAGTCCAAGCACGTGTACACCTGTGTCTAGCGATTCTAACGATTTATTATGCTTAACATTACATTCAAATTCATTAACAATAGAATGTAGTAGATTGAGGTCGTACTCTTTGTGTATACTGATGGCTAATGAGGTTCAAACGGATAGTTAATTACATACTTGACTTTAGTCTCAGGTTTCTTTGTCTTTCTACTGTGCAGATTATTTCAGCACCTTTGAGCTGCACTGGCGAAAATCAGATGGCCAGCTTCTGGGCACGGACTAATCGAATTACAATGATTTGGTTCGTATCCATTATTCAATACTTTTTGATGAAAATGATGCGTTCATATTTAATCTCTCGCTTGAAGTGAGAAGCTGCCTGTGGCCGTGATAGTGTGATTTTGGTGCTCATAGACTATCATATCCATTAATTTCAACATTGGATTCGAATTTAAGGGTCGAGACAAGACTTTTAGTAATGTATGAAATGGAATGTTTACTCTTGGTACAGATTCATTTTCCATTTTATTTATATGAATTAGCAGTGTACATGGTACAAATTTGGTCGTGATGTTTTGACTGAAAAAATAACTAACTCAATGCTTGAGCCTGGTTAGTGAAAATCAGCTTGCTAAGCTTTTGGAATCAGTGACTTTAAGTTGAACGCTGCTGCAGGTTGCTGCAAGGAGTATTGATTCTTCATGGTTTCAAAAGATTTATTTCGCAGAGAAAGATGCAAAGGCTAGAATGGACAATGAATATCGATCCATGCATAGTCGAGATCGCAATGGAGGTGTACATTGCAACCATGGACCATATATATTTCGAAAAATGTATCCTAATGCAGGTGAAGAGTGGAATTGAGTAATTGTGCAAGCTTCAATCTGTAGTTGGAGTCACAGTGCTTGCAATATGCTGCTTGAATGGATCTGACTAAATATGAACTCGGAATGAACGAGTGCGACTGTGCTTTCGAGGACGGTTGAGTACGTTGACTTTGTACGCTCTAGCTCTGCTCAGCTTCTGATGTTTGTGTTACTTTTTTTGTTTGTAGATGACTCCAATTGTCATGACTTTTCGATTTATGACGACTAAAAATGTCATCGACCCAGCTGTGTAACGACGCCAACTGTTGCTATTCATACCCTAATCAGACCTGAAACATTCGGTTATGAGTACGTTATAATATATGAATGTAGAGTTCCCTTATCACGGTCCAAGAAAGTGTTGCTCTTTATTATTGTCGAGGGAAGACTACCACGTGGCATTGTGGTTAGGTCTAAGAGAGAATGTTCGACAATCATATTTTGTGAGCTTCGTGTTCATGGAGTTGTCACAGTTCTTCACAGGTCGCTGGAATTGCCGCTGTATCAAAGAAAAGCCCTTAAACTTTGATGACAAATTAACTTAGTGTTTTCCGACTACAATTACAGATGTTAAAGTTGCAATACAGCCATTACAGTGGACTATGAGGTAGTCATCATGGAGACGTTTTGGTAGCACTTGAGAAACAGTCACCTAGGTAGTTTACATAGTCTACTTTCTGTCCAGCGGGCTGTCCAATGTCCACTTGGAGAAATATTTAATTGTTCTTATATCAGTTTCGGTCCACAACATTTTTAATCAAATACAATATATATTATGGTGTCATGATGTTCAGTATTACGGAATTTGGTTGAAGTGATACATTTGTAAGTACTGTAAAAAACGAGTTTAGTATTGTTGTATCGTCCTCACAGTTGAAGGACAATCAACACATACTGGAAGTGATTACAGTGCTGAGATTAACACAGGACGCATTGTGATCGTGCACATGCTTAGTTTAATTTAACACCAGTCCTGTAATTTTATGAGCTTGTTCAACAAAAGGTACAGATTGCAATCGATTGAGCGTACTGAAATTGAACAATTCTTTGGTGATCGAAGCTTCTCCAACCTCTCTATTTTCCCATCACTGTACTGTACAAAGGTAGACGTCAATTGATACATTCTAGTACGTGACAATGAACACCATGACTCCTTGTATTTGAGTATAACGAACATTCCTACGTTGGGGTCAATCAGCTCGAGAACACACAGCTAGAATATTGCATCAATTGAATGTATACTTCAACTTCAAACTGGTGCTAATAAAGGTACGCAAGAAACTAACCGCATTGAATGAGCAGACAGAACAATCCTAAGTTAGCCTTTCACTGAATCCTCTCTGGCACATCCAAATTTCTTAATTTCATGAGCACCTGCAATGCTCGAGGACTAAACGTTTTTTTTCCCCTATGAAAAACCGGGCAGCTGCACTTCTCCAAGTCACATTTGTATGAAAAAATATCCAAAATGGTGGTGCTTCTTAGGATTCATTCTTCAAAGCAAGTTGGCTACACGCTTGAAAAATTTCAGATCATTTGAAATTGTACAATAGATAGGAAAAAAATAGTAAGTAAAAAGAAGTAGAAAATGATTCAAAATATAAATTCATAACAATTTATTTATGGAATTTAAAACACTAAATTGCTAAAAATTTGGTTATAGAATTAAAAATACCAATCCCAAGGATTTTAATGTTGTAATAAACAATCTACATCTTATAATTTTATTTTTTCAAAAAATATTGAAATTTGAGTAAAATAAAGGACTTCAAAGTTTATTTTAGAAAAGAAAATCTATAACTACCCACAAACTAAAAGTCTAAAACTCCTCATGACTTTTGACTCATTGATCAAATAGAATGATTTAAGCTTTCTAAGTATATGTAAACCTAGAGAATCAATTTCAAATTTTTGTCTTTGAAAAAAGTGATTTTTTTTAAAAATTTTTTAAACTACCTAAATTGAGAAACAAATTGCATATTAGGTCATAGCTTTTGACTCATATTTCCAAATGTCATGAATTTTAGTGCACATGAAAGATATTTCTCACCTATATCTTCTATTAAAGTTTGGGCCAAAAACTTAGAAATCTCTAATTACATATGTTTGCCCAAAATTTCTATGTTGTCAAAAAAAGTAGCTTGGTCTTTTAGGGGTTAATGTAAGCTTTGATATCAAAATAGTAACAATATATTTATGATATGCTCCATTTTTTTTGCTAATTTTAGGACAAGTCATACAAATCAACAAACTCGTCAACAAATAATTGCGAAAAAAGATGGTTTGCCAAAAAATTCAAAGAATCCATTGAATAATATACCAATGCAATTTAACCATCTACAATAAAAACAATATTTGATGGTAAAATGAAGGGATTGCATTCCTTTTTACTATAGTTTGCAATTTTGATCCATGCACCTAGCGCAACATACTTCAATTTTGATACCACCGATTGCTATTGAATATTATGAATAAATCTGTAGGATGCATTTGTTTCCAACCAAGGGTAAAGCAGATTTCCAACCAAAGCTTGAAATGTGATTTTTTCTCCTTTTCAAGGTTGGGACTAATAAGATCATAACACATGTCCCAAAGTAGTGAGCAAAAAAGTAAGAAGTAGTAAGCAAGAAAGTAGTTCTTGAATGATCGGCATTGGAAGAGTCTATACATTGTATATGAATTTATGCCAACTTTTGGCTTCCAAAACTCATAGTAATTTCAATACAAGACATAAAATTTTAAAAAATGGCAATCCTTGTGATTTCTATCTTCCTACATGATAGAAATTTACATTGCCTTATATTGCTTCAAAACATGTGTGGAATTGCTTAATTGGTCGACTATGGGTGGTTCTACTATTAATGGCCAAAAGTTTCTACTTCTAACTTAAATCTATAGGAATGGAATTTTCTCTCTAGAGGAAGCTTCTAAAAAGTAACAACTATACCAATAGATGAAAGAAACATATGCTACATTTTTTAACAAGTGCCGCAATAAATTTTGAATTGTATTGGCACAAATAAACAAGTGCAACAATAAACTTCATGTGTATTCCTACTCATGAAATCTTTAAATCAAAAGTCTTCATTGTTATTTGTTAAGGTTATTACACCTAATTTGGACCGCTTTTCAAAAATAGATTGTTCTTGATTCTTGCCTAAAATATATTAATGAGAATCAATCTATGGTTGATCTTGGAAACACTTATTTTTAGTACTTTGAATATTTGTAGTTTATTCATATAGTGTTTAAAAAATGCATTCTAAGATAATTAATAATCCCTTTTTGACTATCAATGAGACTTCAAGAAAAAATTTCAATATAATAATGGAAACCATATTGAATTTCTTACTTGTGTAATTTTAGATATAATTACATTAGCAACAAAAAAATGTGATGATTGAAAATGAAGCTTTGTAGCCACAAAGTACAAAAGAGTAGCCAAACTAGTTGAGGGTTGTGAAAATTCTCAATAAACATGTAGTTCTTTTGTTGTTTGGTGCAACCATAGAAAAGAGCTCGTTTTCATGTCACTTTTAAAATTATTTTCAAGAAACTAAAAGGCACTCAATTTTTGTAGTGTCTTTTGTTATATTTATTTGCCTTGGCTTCTAAGAAACATAGAATGGACTTGTAATCTTAATTCTTTAGTTACATATATAAACTAGTTTAGATAACAATGGATGCTTAATGAAAGATGCCTTTGTTAAATCTTTGAAAAGTACTACTTCCTCCATGCTAAAATGATCTTTTTACATGCTTCAATTTTTTGTTCCAAAACGATCTTGTTTTTTTTTGTGACATTGAAAATTGGTCAAATGTAGCTTTTGATTGCTATCTAGGATTAGCAAAATAACTCCAAGCAATAGTTCCCCTTCCATCCATGCAATCATCAATTGAAAGACAAATGAAATGATTGAAGGGGTCAATCAACATTGTTCATTCTTATTTTTTGCATCTCTTTGAATGCTGCTTGATTGAAAGAAATGAAGCTTTGGGAGGTGGTATAGAGGTTCACACATTGTCTTGAGCCCATGCTAACTACACACAAAATGACATCTCACTATAATCAACAATTAAATGTCCATTGGTGCTCCTTGGAAATGTCTAAAAAATTCTACTTTTTAATACTCCAAAACTGCACTCAAGACCATATTCATTAAAGTGAGAATATATGGACTCTCATTTCAATCATGATTTTAAATTTAATAAATAAAAGTGTACATTAAATTGAGACAATTCAATAAATTGAGACTATAATAGGCCAAGAGAATTATGAAGTTTAGCAAGTATAAGAAATCGCTTGGCTCTTTTGTAATATAAGAAGTCAAAAAGAGGAATTTAGGATTCAAATTTGAACCATTCATAATAAGTACTTACCTAAAACTTTGAAGTAAACGTTGTGGCATACACTTAGGTAGAGAAGTCAAGAATTACTCATTATAGAATATATTAATGCACCTAGCCTTACAAAACAATTGTGATGAAATAATAAATACAATTGAAAAGGTGTGAAATATACAATATAATAAATAAATAAAAAGAATATATATATTGTTGCACAACATCTATAACATCCAATTTTGAATTAACATAAAAAATACAATGAAATAAAAAAAATTTCAAACTAAATCTATTTTTCCCTCAGTCCCATCCAATTTTTTTTCTAAAAAGTTTTTAATATTTTTTTTAAACATATATAAAAAAACCCTATCAACTACTAAAAACCTTTATAATTTTTTTTCTACTTTTTGTTGGCAAAAAAACAACCCAAGAACTCCTAAAACTCCTAATGACTTTGTGTGCCTACGAACTACTCATCTTCACTCTGAAGATGCATCACTACTTTTACAGTCTAGACATATAGGCATCTACCAATGTCTTAATGATAACAATTTGTACTTTGGAAATTCTAATTTTTGGATTAGAAGTCCTTTCTTTCACATGTGGTTTTCAAGCAGTCATGATATAGTTCATGTGCATCCAACTTGGGGAGATTGTCTTGTCCTTGTACCAATAATTCCCTTGTTTTGTGTCCCATCCATCATATGTGACCTTATTTGTGTACTAAAATGACATAGGCGTCCAATATTACAACTGAATGGAATTGACATGCCATAGATCCATATCAGGTTTGTTAGTACCCGAGCAAACTAAAATAGACGAAGGTCACCATTAGCTAGACACACCACAATAAAATAGTCCACATGTATGTCATGGTCAACACGGAATGAGGGAAGTGGATGATCACACCTATGACCAATAAAGAATGCATCTTTCGCAAACTCCTCATGCATTATACCATCATCTAGATATTGGACTTCCACCTCATTGGCAATTCAAAAATTCGACCAAAATCCATCTTGCAATGATTCACGCATTACAAGCAGTACATTGAGAATACTTTTCATGCGTTCTCAGTATATCTTTACTAACTCATTCTTCCTCCAAAACTCTTGAGATAAGTCTTGATTAGCCATTGCCGAGGCCATTGCACCCTACAATGCGATATACCTATCTAAACCTTTGCAAACCTCATTGAAGTAATGCATCTACTGTGGCGCCAAAGGTAGAGGTCTACCTCTAGGCACTTTAGAACATCCATCAATTGTCTCCTTCTACAAGCAAATCCCTCCACCTTCCTTCAACAACCAATTGACATTTGTACAAAGGATCTTGTATTGCATCAAGGGCCATTGTTGGAATCCTTATATTGTTGTGCTTGAGAATGACTTTGTAGAGATTCATTGTCTGTATGTAGGTATCCATCCACAAATTGCTTGAAATCAACAACTTCCTCAATGAGATGAGGAATCACGAGTTCTATTTTGCAATCTTGAAAGGACTTCATCAATCTTGGAAGTGTTGGATAGTCATTTGTCTTTAGTTTAGTGCTCCAATAATCAAACAGTGCATCGATGTCCTTGTAAGTGTATTTGACTATGAAGAAATTGATGTATACCTCTCGAAAAATTGCTTTATAGATAAGAAGAGAGTAAAGTGCAAAAACCCATTGGTTCTTGTTGTTGCTTGAAGCATTATCAAGTTGAAGAGCCAATGTTGGAGGAAGAGATTGCGCTCCAAGAAACACTTCTGGAGGTGACAAGAGGGATTCCGTACAAATCTTTGAGCCTCTTAACAAAGCCTCCGTCAATTTTGAATGACTAACTTCTTCAAACAAATGAAGAGATGAATGCTTTGGCTACGACTCCAAATTTTATATAATTTTGCAACAGACCCCACAATATGGTTGGAGTCTGTCGAAAAGATGTCCAAGTCATAGTGTACATATTGCACATCTCTGTAACCATAAGCAATCATGTCCAAAACAACAACAAACATCTTCATGAAAGAATCATTGCCCTTATTCTTGTAAGAGTAATGGAAGACGCAGTTTTTGAGTATATTATGGAAATTACTCAATGTCTGAAATGTATTCAGACAACGTTCTTACCATAATCCATAACAGGATGGATTACGTCCTATGTGCCTTCTGTCTTGTAAGGTGTACCTTTAATTTGTTGGACCACATGTCTTGTGCCCACGAACGTAGAGTGTAAGCACACCTCAATTGCTTATATCTATTGCATATTCCACAACAAGCAAAACTATTACCTCTAACCTGTGGAACATACTCTCGAAATGATTGTTGCTCAATCTGCTAGCCAAAATATGTTGCAATTGAAATGAGGAATTCATATTGTTGATCTCTAGCAACTTGTCATTCTATTAAAATGCAGATAGTAGGACTATAGAAGAGACTTTCTCTCCAATCTCAAGTATCCTCAATTTGTGTGGCATTGGATCTGCTTTATTCTCCACCAATAAGCGAAGAGTGACTATGGCTTGCAAAGTATGTGTCCAATGATTCTTCATTCCAAAGTTACCGTGATGCTCTGATTTCATAAGATTCTTTGTCATATTCTTGTACCTATAATAGATAGCCTTTGATACTTTATGGATGGCATACCAAGTAAAGGAACAAACTTCATGAGATTCCAAGGTAATCATATCCCTTCTACTAAAATGAAGATGGAATTGCTTACACACATCAAGCAAATGTAATTTTCAACAATATACTCCACCATCAGTATGCATTAGGTACCAAATAGCTTTAATTAGCCTATACGGAAACGGTTGTAGACAATTCTAGTTGCAATAGTTCATGTTAAAGACCTCAACGATTGATTGTAGAGTGAAGAGAACTTTTTTCTTTGGTGGGTTCATAGGCTCTTTCGTTTCTCACATACTCTCGAAGGAATAAATTCCAATTTGAACACGCTACCTCAACTTATTGACTAAGGTAACGAAGATATGCATTTGCTCGTAATCATATAAAATGGCACCATTATGGTAGAACCTCAAAATATGCCAGAACTGCATTGACCACATCCACTCTAATGGACCTTTAGCCTTGCAGAGAGACTTCACAATATGAATTGTAACCTGGTCCTCACTAATCAGCTTTCCATCCATATCAATGATAAGATCTGGATCTACGTTGTGCGGTTGTGGCAAATTCCTATTGCCACCTCTAATCCCACTTCATTAGTGAGGGTAACACATTTGATATACCAAGAAGCGTGAGGGATTCCCTCACATGGTGCAACACCAAGCAGTAAAGTTGATACTGAAACTACAAACTTGTTTGAATCAGTAGAATCCATTCTGCATATAAACAACATTAATTAATTCTGATGGAGGGAACTATCCTCTAACAAAGCATGGTATAATTTTGCATGTTAAAGAATTCATTAGTAGAGTATTATTAAACCAAAGATAATATTGGTAAGGATTTAACTAACACGTAAATTTATCCATGTATTTGGAACAAATACACTAGACATGCCAAGAATTTTTTCAAGAATTTTTTTTCATCATTTTTCTAAGATATAAAAAGTAGATGACATGCTAATCACTAAAACTACCTATTTATCATATGCAATTATATTAAATTAATGTTGTCAATTTTATCTTTGGGTCGAAGATATTGAAGCCATAGAGTGTAAGACATATTATATTATAGAAGTCATTGTATAGATTCAAAGTTCTAGATAAATCTACAAAACACTTTAAAATCCTCAAGGTTTATATTGACAATCTCTTTTTCTATAAGTCAAAGATGAATAAAAAAAACCACAGACATCATCCATCACTTGTATCAAGATGATACATTTTGATACTGACTACTACGTCAAATCCAATTACACTAGGTAGAAGTATCCTTGGGTCAAAGATAAATGTGGGAAGTATACTATGAAAACATACAGATAAAAATTCTAAATTTGAAGATATACATCAATTTATATGTATCCAAGACTATGCCAATGATAAGTACGAATGTTTCAGAGTCTATCTTCAAACCAAAGATAAATAATAAGAAATATTTTGTATAAGTAATTTATGTATTCAACAG
The DNA here is from genome assembly GCA_950106755.1 of Climacium dendroides. Classification (NCBI taxonomy): domain Eukaryota; kingdom Viridiplantae; phylum Streptophyta; class Bryopsida; order Hypnales; family Climaciaceae; genus Climacium; species Climacium dendroides. The sequence continues at coordinate 6,057,431 of OX467086.1, forward strand.
TCAATGAATTTGCTACAATGGACATTCTAATTCCTTAAATATCCTCATTTTTAACTCAAAGATAAATGAAGATATCATCTATGTAAAGACATCTACACAAAAATCTTGTAGTGATTTAGAATATAATGAAATTAAAAACATCATATTCATTATTTTGGGAGATTGTGGACCTCCTAAAATTACATTGTCTATTTTTGTGCCCTCAAGATTGAAGTCATTTTAAAATGAATTTAAGTTGAAGGGAACTCAATTTTTGATTTTTTAGTTGCAACTTCCATTAAATTGATAGTTCCATATAATTTGGGTGTCTCAAGGAAATTAATGGTTCGAGTGATGATAGTCATTTCCTACATAAATGCAATGACTAGTCTTTGCTGAACACCAAGTCATGAGTTGAACGGTTGGTTGTAAGAAGTTATTTATTTCATATAGCTGGTCCGAGTTCAATTCTTGTGGAATTTGTATGAGCGGCTAGGAAATATACATGATTTGGTGTTGATTAGTGAGCTCTACAGGTAGGAAAGTTGTAACAACCAATGAGCCCCCTATCGAAAATTGTGACAATTGCTTGATATGTTAATAAAATAAAAAGTGGTCTTATCCACCACCAGTTTTTCCAACTCATACAATTGTATTTTTAAGGGACAATTAGTTACAAAGTAACGTAATAATGAGATGATACCAACATACACGATCTCACATAGATAATATAAATTTTGTGAATATATTAAATATTGTAAATAGGTGCATTTGCTACGCAAATAACTACACACAAAACATAGAAATTCTTGAAACACAAATCTATAAAATCCAATCATAATATTCCAATCCACACCATCTATTCTATACCAAACAATTCTAAATCATATAAAATCATCCATAGTTATGAATAACATTACTATAAAATACTAACTATGAAACTTAGCTTCAAATACTATAAAGTTCTTCCAAAATATTAGGGTTATGCTCAATTTGAAGTATACAAAGACAAACTCCCATTGATGACCTCAACTTGAGCCACAGGGATTCTCAAGATACATTGTATTGTGTCCTTTTTGACCTTGGACCTCCATGCCGTGATAAGAGAATTTGTGTCCATCCAAATAGGTATCTCCGGGCTTTATTACAAAGTATTTAAGAAAATTTAATTTCCTGATCTTGTTGATATTCGAAGGGAAGACTTCTTTCAACCCAAATACATCATTTGTTGCGTTGACCTCGGGAATTGTCTCTTTCCATGTAAAGGTGGCTGGTAGAACCTTAGAAACAATTTTCTCTCCAGAAGAAAGAGTGTGTTTTCGATGTGGCACATGGTCAGTTGATTTTTCAAGTACACACTTCAACGTTGCCATGGCCTACAACATATGCTTTCAAGCCTTTTGGGTGCCCACATTCCTATGTGGTTGAACTTGTTCACCTTTAGCAGCATATCCTTGAAAACGATGAAATGTGGATTCTAAGACACCTGCAATATGTCGCCATGTTGCCATGCATACATCAACTCCTTCTAAAGTGATCACCTTCTTGCCTTGAGCATCACAATGGACCAATTGATGCACGTCCAACTTCATGTGGTAGCGAAATTCAAAGGTTGTCTTGTGGTACATACTTTCACAAAAAGCTCGAATCTTTTCTCTAGAGAAAGGTTGAACATAGTTGCTCGCCAGCACACCTTACTCGATACAGAGTTGATAGATTCATGAGTAAGTAGATCCTTGGCTTTCACACAAGTTCGAGGAAGAGGAGGAGGATTTCTCACAACGCTTATATCAAATAGGTACTCCTCGACATGATGTCTTAGAGTAGCAACCATCATTTCTATATGTAACAATACATGATGTTAAACAAATGCCACAACAGAAATGATCTGCAGTAGTACTTGACAAAGCAAGAGAATACACAAGTACAGAGATAGAAATGGTGGAGTACTAGAACGTTCAATGATTTTATAGTATGAACTGAAATCACTATGAATTATAAAATCCTAAAGATGTAATTGCACCCTCAGGCAATGTTCACAATCCTACAAGAGCGCATTGGTTGGTAATGGCTACCTCTACCACATACTGTACTAAAGTTATGCAGACAATATTCTGACCATCACATACTAGTGACGATACGAATAAACATTTATAATCTGTACATAACAGATCTCCATACAAATGAATATATACTGATCACATACCAGATGATTTAACTCGAGTCGAGTTAAACACATTGTATTTGACTAGGCCAACAAATAGGCATGATCAAAGTATTTGCCAACTAACTGACCGACATTTATCATACAAATGTGAAATATATTTGACTTAAAAGTCAGAAATCACAGAATGAAGTTTGGGAAACATAAGCACGTCTCAAATGTCGACACATTTCCTCAAACAAGTATTCATCCACTAAATCAATGGACCAAAATAATTTAACTCGACTCGAGTTAAAATATATAGTTTATAAATAATAATAAAGAAAGCAGTTCTTGCAATTCCATTTCAAGACCGTTGTAGAGAATATGTACTATTCCAATACGGATCCCTTATAAAACATTTAACTCGAGTCAAGTTAAACATTATCGCAACACGGGAGGGAATTCGTCACATGAAATTTAACTCAAATCGAATTAAAAGGACAGTCCAGATAGGGTATTAATATAAATGACACTAGTCTTACTTAGGAACGACATCAAAAGGTGAATACCATATAACTTATTCCGTGTTTTGTTATTCTAGGAAGGAGAGGAATATACTCCTAACGATTATTGTTATGAGGACCATAGAATTTATCATTAGAATTCAATATTTTAACTCGGGTCGAGTTAAAATCAATGAGCGGTCGAAATCCTCCAACTTCAGGATTTTCAATTCGAATCGAGTGAAAATTAGTTTCCGCATTTCACAGAGCTCATGCTCAAATCATTTTCTTCACGCATTCCAAAAAATAGCACAGTTATCAGGAGTGCACTCCCACACACCCGACAATTAGTATTGCAGCCTACTACAATCGTCTCATACAGATAAATCAAACATCACAAATAAAAACACAGAGAAGAATATTTATCTCATGATCAGAAGTTTTTCTCAATGAACACAGAATTCATAAAATTCAACGTCGAAGGACTCCTTAACTCAAGAATGGTCATACAACGAAATCCTATCAGTACATACTACAGGCAAGCGAAATGGCGACCACGTTGGGTGCAGGAAAATTGTAGACATGAATCTATTGAACATAACACAATAATTGGAGGGCAAATGGAGTTTGATTGTGGGATATTGAATGCATACCAAGGCACAGTGGACCAAGATCTAACTTGAAACATTAGCAGCAATTCTTATGAAATTGAAAATGCAACCAAGATAATAGCCTAGAATGACCTCCGGAATTGAGCTATGAAAACATGGAAGTATGACACACTGTAAATCAAAATGTAGGAATGCGGACAGCGGCAATGATGAAGGCAAGTTGTCCAAGCGGGAAACGGGAAGAAACAACTTTGCCCGTTCAATGATGTAGGACCACATTATGCGAAATTGCGGGAAAGGGAGAGGGAGAATAGTACGTAGAATTTTCAAACGGTCTAATCAACTCCGAATAAAAGTATGTTTAGGCACTTTTCTCTGCCATCGACAACTATAAACAACTAATTTTCGCGATCGGAAAGCTTCCAATTTCAGTTACTTGAAAATAAGTCTACAACTTTTGAAGCTGCTAATTAGGTCCTTTTCCAGAATCTACTATTAGAAATAGATAAATCTACTAGCGGATCTATGAAAAAAACCAAAGGAATCCGAAGGTATAGTATTAGTTCAGGGATTTTGGGTTTAGCAGTAAAGTTTCCAATTACTATAACGGTTTTCAATGCAAGGACTAGGGTTTAGGGTTTAGGGCTTGGAGGTTTTTGAGGTCAAACAATAATTTTGTTTTCAATTTGTTAGCAATTGTGTAGAGAAATGGGGAGTGATAATCTGGGGGGCAATTTCTTTTTTATCATTGAATTGAATTCAAAATGAATTGATAATTGAAGGCCATAAAAAAGGAACGAGTTAACATCTAAAGTCTCAAGGCCATTTTTGTGTCAAAACCACTCTAAACTTCTACTTCTACTACATTCACCTACAAAATAAATTTAAAAATCTAAAAAAATCTGACCATAGGATCTTGTTCTACACTTGTTTTAGATTATTTAATAATATTTTTGTGATTTTTGACTATACAGATTGAAAGATATTAGAATTCAAAGTGAAAACAATTCATTTCTTTCAAGAAGTTGCTATGATTGCCCGCAAAACAAGAAGCTCCATAACTTTTACATCTTTAATCCAAATGGAATGAATCAAAGCTTCCTATTTACAAAAAAATATAATCTACAAGAAAAAATATATTTAAATTTTTATTTCAAATTTTTGTGGATATTTTTTGCTGCTTGGTCTCCCCCATTTTGAGGTTATTGTAGCATAACTTTTGCTCCCGGGCACCAATTGAAATAAAAATTATATTCCCACAAAGCTCATAATTTTTTCTATCATATGAAAAAGTTTCAAAAAGTTTAGGGTAAAAATCGAGATCATAGGAGCCTGCCCAAAATCCATTTTGTCCCCTGTAGGGACAATGGGACTTTAGAGGTTAACCAAGAGTCAAAAGTATTTATCATTGAATTTGGATGCAAGTGGCTTGATACCTTAAGACCGAAAAATGGGTGGTGGTGAATTGTAAGCTAAAAAAATTTATCTCTAAATTTGGATGCAAGTGTTTTGCTATATAAAAGCAAAAAAAACTGATAAAAAGTTATTATTTATTTGTTTTACTACATGTAGTATTTTGTTGGTTGGACTAGACTAAGAATTCCTTTATGTAATTTGAATGGTACAAATAATGTAAGATTCTAATGATTGTCCATGGTTGTCCTTTACAAAATCAAATGTATAAAATAACAATAATTAGAATAATATAGAATATTATTAGATTCTAATTGTAATTGTAAGATTTTTTGACAATTAGAAATACATGAAGGAAGCACTATAGAATTGACTTGGTATTCTATTACCATCAAAAATTTATTTTAATTCATAATTTCATTTGTTAAATATTACATGGTCTATCTTTAGTTATATCTTTATTGGGCATTGTTGTGAATTAGAAATGCCTATGTTTGACAAAAAAATTGATTAGCTATATGCATATGATTTTTGTAGATTGAATATAATGTAGGCCTTTACCAATTTTTGCCTTCAAGTTTTCTAAGTAGAAAATACAACCTAAAAGAATGTTGTTGTGTAGAATTCCATCCAAATCAAAATTTATTGAGTCGTCAAATAATGTTTAATAGAATCAATCAACTTTTGTGTTTATACAAGATAGATAATTTTGAGATTTTAAAAATATTATAGATGATTTTTTTTCCAATCTTTTTATAAACATTTACTTAGGTAGTTGGAAAGTATTAATCTTCTATTGAATTCACAAATTTATTTTTATATTCTTACAAATACACTAAATTCTTTAAAATTTTTACATGTCTCATCATTATCAATCTTATTGAAGAAGTGTCTGACCTTGCATTCAATTGTAAAAACAAATTGTTTTTTATGATTTAAAGTTTTATAATTAATTCACATTGATTGCATTTATACTATCTTTAAATTATTACTTTTCAAACATAACGACGCCACTTTAAGTGCTTTGAAAAATAAAGTCTATAGGTACCAAGTGTAATCAATCAAAATATAGAAAAATAAACAAAAATGATTTTAAAGCAAAATTTGTAATTAAATTGATCAAGTACCTCATATAAAAATGAGAGTATTTTCATTCAAAAGATATATTAAATTTGACAAATTGGAAGTTGTAATACTGGTGGATTTTTACGTTCATTAATATGTATATAAGATCTATTTTATTTTTTGTTGTATTAATGCTACTATAGACTAGATTAGATACCCAAATATTAAATATCTTAAAATCACTAAGCCAAATAGAAAATTTCCACCATGTGCATTGCTAGATATTAGCATTTGAAATGATACATAAAAATTTTGGCGCCTTGCAAAAATCCAAGCAACTTTACTTTACAAGGTCACATTTATATGAAAAATGTCAAAAATGTTGATAAATCTTTCAATTCATTTTTTGGTCTTAAGGTATCAACATTTTTGACAATTAATCAATTCATTCTTCTAGGTAAGTTGGCTACATGCTTGAAAATTTTCAAATGATTTGAAATTGTACACCATATAGGAAAAAAACAATAAGTAGAAAGAAGCAAAGAAATAGTTAGAGAATGATTTATAATACTAAATTGTCAAGAAATTAGTTATGGTTCTGAAAAATACCAATCCCGATGGTTTTAGTGTTATAATAAACAATCTACACCCATGTTTTTCTATTTTTCCTCAAAAATATTGAAAATTGAATTAAAAAAGGACTTTAAAGTTTTATTTGACAATAGAGATTCCATAACCACCCATAAACTAAAATTCTTCAAGTAACTCTCATCTCATTAATCAAAATGGAATGATTCAAAACTTTCTACATATATAAATCTAGAGAACCAATTTCAAATTTTTATTTCTAAAAGAATTTTTTGAACTCCCCAAAGATCAATGAAAATTATATATCATATAATAACATTTTAACCATATAGTCAAAATTTATAAAAATTGTTGGGCCTTCATGCTACTCCTCGAGCACATCTTGTGTGAAAAGCTGAAAGAAAAATATAAAAATTCTGTATGTAGTGAATTGCCTAAAATTGCTATATTGCCAAAAATACGGTGTTTGGTCCTTTAGGAATTATTGCTATGTATATATATATATATATATATATATACATATATACATATAAATTATAAATTATTGATTCTCATCCTAAACATTGGTTGGATTATTAAAAAAACTTATTCCAACAAATGATTAAAAAAATCAATATAATTTTATATACACATTACACTTTAAAGTATCACAGTCAATAATTTTAATCTTTCAATAAAAAATTTGAAAAAATCAGAGATCTATAGAAATAGTTTTTTCATACACCAAATCTGTAAAAAATTATCAATCAACTATCTGGAGCAAGCATGGTAAACTGAACAAAAATGCCCTTTAAATATGCAATTACCATATAAATTTTGGTCAAGACTATGAATGTATAGGCAAATGTCTTTTTATAACTTTTCTCTTTATAATGCTTTTGGTTGTTCACACAAGTACTTCCCCATGTAAATTAAAGCATATCATTAAAAAAATTCACTACAAATAAAAGCCCAAAACAATGTCTATACTTGATTTTACAATGCATTGAATTTGAATTTGATTTGAAGAAATTCATGAAATAAAATAAAGAAAAAAGTACTTAATCCCTGAAGTGCTAAGCTTGTGACTATGTAGTCAAATTTGAATACAAGTGACTCACTAAATTTTAATACTAAGCTTGTGACTATGTAGTCAAATTTGAATACAAGTCCCACACTAAATTTTAATACAAGTGCTTGGCCAAACCAAGCCTAGAAAATGGGAAAAAAATGTAAACAACAAGCCATAAAATCTATTGGAGTACCCATGGTCATAGGTGTTGTGTATCCACAGTCATAGGATAGAGGTGCGGTTTTATGCTCTTCTCTTCCATCCCGAAACCCTAGGAACAGTTTCAATATTCATTTCACTACAACAATGGCAGTGTTTTATGACTGCAAAATTATGACTGAAGATGACTGGCGACTACTTGTAGTCATATTTTTGAAGGAAAAAAAAATATGACTACAAATATGACTGCGAGTTACATCATAGCCGTATAGTATATGGCCATTGGGAACACCAAAATACTTCATAGAAAACGGTAGGGAACATATTTAGAGAACGCCCAGTCATATTTTCTAGTCATATTTTGCAATCACATCTGTATAATAGTAAGATTTTTTTTTAGGGTAGTCCAAAAACAATTTGAGTAGGGAATATATTTAGAAAGTACCTAGTCATATTTTTCCACGTAGGATTTTTTTGTAGTCAATTTTTTTTTAAATCACTTTTTTGTAGTTGCCACTAATTTAGGATTTTGAAACCCTAGCCATCACGTTTTGTAGCCACTCCTCTTTTTGCCCCTTCTTCTTTCTTTTTTGTTCCTTCTTCTTTGTTTTTGTTGCTTCTTAGGTTTTTCTTCTTCTTGCTTCTTCCATCTTCTTCCTTCTTCCATCTTCTTCCTTCTTAAATTTTGCATCTTCTTCCTATTTAGGTTTTGCTTCTTCTTCCTTCTTCTTACTTTTTAGGTTTTGCTTCTTCTTCCTACTTAGGTTTTGCTTTTTTTTTTTTTTTTGTTCCTTCTTCTTTGTTTTTGTTGTTTCTTAAGTTTTGTTTCTTATTGCTTTTTAGGTATTTCTTCTTCTTGCTTCTTCTTATTTGATCTTGCTCCTTCTTACTTCTTGTTTCTTAGGTTTGCTTCTTCTTCTTTCTTAGGTTTTGCTTCTTCTTGCCTTTCAACTTTTATTTCTTTTTCCTTCTTAAGTTTTTCTTCTTCTTGCTTCTTAAATTTTGCTTTTTAGGTTTTGCTTCTTCCTCTTAGATTTCTCTTTTTTTTCCTTCTTAAATTTTGCTTCTTCTTCCTTCTTAAGTTTTGCTCCTTTTTCCTTCTTCAATTAAGCTTCTTCTTGCTTCCTAACTTTTGCTTCTTCTTCCATCTTAAGTTTTACTTCTTCTTCCATCTTAGATTTTGTTTCTTCTTGCTTTTTAACTTTTGTTTCTTCTTCCATCTTAGGTTTTTCTTTTTCTTGCCTCCTAGTCATATTTTGCAATCATAATATCACTTAGTTTTTGCTTCTTTTTTTTTTCTACTTTTTGCTTCTTAGTCTCTCTATCTTTTTTGTTATTTTTTTTTGTTATTTATAATTTTTGAATATATAATGATTATAACTTTTTTTTATCTTAAACATGTTTACATATTTTTGTAGTGCTTTAAATCTTTAAAGTTTGAATTATATTGTTCATTTATTGAAAACTAACCTTCTTGTTTATACATGTAGGCATTGGAGATTGAAATGAAGTTATTGAAGGCTACTTGCAATACAAAAGAGGTAACATCTTTACATTTTTGTTGAAATATAGGTTCTACAAGTATATGAAAATATACATATATAAAAAGTCATTGTGATATATTTTGTGTTAGTAACTAATAAATGTTATTGAAAAAAATCACATTTTTTCTTGTATTTGACTTTCTAATGTGATTAATTTTTGCCCATTTAAGAAATCATATGTATTCATTTTTAATTAAATGGATTCTCTTACTTAACTACTAAATTATGTTGATGTATGACTACACATAGTCGTTTTACAAATCATCAAAAAATATAACTGAAAAAAATTGTTTTATACATCATTCAAAAATATGACTAGGAAAAGTCATATTTCGTGTTACTGCAAAATATGACTCACCATAGTCATATTTCACATCACTACAAAATATGACTTATCATAGTCATATTCTACATCATTACAAAATATGACTCACTATAGTCATATTTCACATCATCAAAAAATATGACTCACCGCAGTCATATTCCACGTAGGATTTTTTTGTTTGCTCGGGCAACTCAACAAAAAGTCAAGACCCCCCTAGGAGAATCAAAGTATATGTCATGTTGGTATACTATGGCTAAATATGGGTATTTATACCCTTCAACTTATATGACTATTAATATGACTGATGTTTGAAGCGATTGCTTCCAAACGACTGGAGTTAGTCATATCCCAAGTCATCTACAGTGATTTCTGCGTGAGTCGTATTTTTTGATTTTACGACTCACTGCAGTCATATTTTGCAGTCATAAAACACTGTTTTGTTGTAGTGTTTTCTCCTCTCTTGTTGTCTTGACGCAGAATTTCTAGAGTGTGGTGTAGAATTTCTTGAGCGTGTGTGGGTTCACTTGTTTGCGGTTCACTTATTCGCGGTGTGGGTTCACTTGTTTGTAGTTTTTGTTTCATAGTGCATTAGGGTTTCAATGTAAGGGTGGCAGTGTGGATTTCAGTGTGAGGGTGGCGGTGTGGGTTTTAATGTGAGGGTGGTGGTGTGGGTTTCAATGTGAAGGTGGCGATGGTGGGTGGTTGTGTTGAATCGGTGGGGATGTTGAGGTATGGGTTTGCTAACCCTTATTGTGTTTTTATCGTTGAGTTGAGCATTAATTGTGTTAAGTGAGATGAGAGGCCTTAGGGTTTGTAAGTTTGGATTCTATTTCCAATCTTATTTTTGTGTACACGGTTGCAATAGTTTAAGTAGATTTTGCTTTGTGTGTACATCACTATTTGTGTATACATCGTTGCTTGTTTGTACTTTGATTTGTATATACATTGGTGGATCTGACATTTGGTTGTGTGTTTTCAGTTTGATTAAGTGAGTTTCATAATATAGATCCTTAGTGAGCATATGTGGTTTCATAATCTCCATCGTTAGTGAGTATATGTGATTTAGGGTCCTCAAGTGTACATGGTTTCATAATGTGCATTGTTAGCTTCAAATTGTACTTTTCGTTCTCAAATATTTGGCTCTTTGTTTCCAAATTTCAGATTATTAGGATTCAACACTTGGAAGTCTAGTTCTTCTTCAATGTACAATCGTGAGTGTGGAGGACGATTGCGTTGGCATTTGTGATTGCATTTTCAACCTCAGAAACTAATCAGATAACCAGGTAAATGACTTGTATCCTTACGTTTAAATTCCAGTAGAATGTGGAAGCAGTGGTCTCAACTCACTCACATGAAGTGTTCAGAAATTTAACTCTATCATAGTTTAACTTGAACCATGTAGATTTCTAGATTATGAATATAGAGTTATAGAAAACTGCTAACATGACTTTAACTTGACTCGAGTCAAAAGTGGCCCACATAAAATGAAGGCATTTAACTCGGATCGAGTTAAAATTTCAATACACAACGATGTGAATTCAAGATGATAGTAGATGATACAAAGTGTCAGACATATAGTAAACGCAACAATGCAAGACACGGAGATCCCAAAACATGGTTTTAACTTAATTCAAGTTAAAACGCCATCGCCAACTTAGGATGATTAACTCAAACCAAGTTAAAACCTTCGTACTAGAAGAACAAAAATCAACTCGATTCGAGATAAACCACATGAAGCCTTTGAAAAATAGAGATGCCAAGGTCACCATCAAGTGAACATTTAACTCGATTCGAGTTAAATGTGCCTAAGGACATCAACACTAAATACCAAAAACATTTCTAGTAAATGACTCTGTATTAAATACTCAAGGACCACATAGAAAATGGTCGCTATCCTAAAGATCAATTAACTTGAGTTGAGTTAAAGTTTTGTCCGCAGCATGATAGTGAACTAAAGAACCAGGTAAATCATAGCCCAATAATTCCATACAAACAATGTTGCCACTAGGAGAATCACTAGTCGGTTTAACTAGGACCGAGTTAAACCACTACTAGCAAGATGACAAGATACAATATTGAGAAATTCAGAAGGGAATAATCTTCATGCAATCAGAATACAAACTCGATTCAAGTTACTAATCTATAGAAAATAATACTCAATAATATCCACACCCTAATTAAAATCCAATCCAATCAATGATTAAGAATAATCTATCGGCTAGAAATACAACTATAGAGGTTGCACTCACAAAATAGCTAAGTTTAACTCGGATCGAGTTAAGTGAAACGAAAAACAATTGATTGTCATGAAGCCCTCAATACATAATTGTACCTTCTGCGTAGCTATGGATAGGTAATGCAATTGCCATACAGTAGCACTAGGAGAATGTTTTTAACTCGACTTGAGTTAAACGTTGCTATATGACATCTTGTAGATATGGAATCCCAAGTTAGAGGGTTTGAATTCTACTTGAAGCGATTCAAAATTCCTGACGACAATAAGGAGGAATACAGGAAACCCAACATGTTGGGCAAATGCTGGGAGTGGAAGGATCTAGAAGAGGTCGACTACTGGATTCTTGCCTTCGTTTCCATGAATAAGAATCTGTCATTTAGGACAGAGTACAAGAAAGTCAAGGATAACCTTCCAATGACTTTGACAGAGGTTGTCTGGGAGGTTACAACTAGTCTGAATGGTCTTATCTTCGTATACTATAAGACAGCTGATCCAGACCAAACCGACGAGTATGTCTTCTCGTATGTAGTCAACAGTCGGAAGATAACATTCTCTATGTCCGCGTACTACTAGACATTGTAAAATATGGACTATCAGGAGCTGCAAAAGGATATTGAATTGCACCTGAAGGCAAATTGGTAGAAGGCAAAGGATGGGGGGCCACTACAGTCGGTTACATTGGCATTTGGGGTGAATGCGTTCATCAAGGGATTTGACCACATGAAGTTGTCATTAGAAATTAAATCTCAGTGAATGAAGCCGATTACCCTCACCAAAGATTACAATGGTCAGGGCGGAAGCCAAGAATTTCTTGTCACAACTGAGATTGGAAGAAGCCACACTCGCTTGAAACAAACGAAGAGATTCAGTTGCAGTGATTCATCGGGGACGCCATCCACCACTCCACAAACACAAAGCAAGAAGAAATTGGGCAAGAACCTACTGGTGCCCGAAAATAGCCTTGTTTTAGAGATTGTAAACATTTCTCAAGACCTCGACGGCAATGTCAAGGAAATTGACTACGAGGAGGTCTGCCGATCATATTCCGAATACTGGTCTCCGTTCACGGATTTGTACATCCCCATAATAGGTTCGAAATTTGAGATTTCAATAGAGCAACTTGAGAAGTTGCCTCAGAACCTTAACATTCGCGAGATGGAAGAGCAGGGTGTGATGAAGACTCTTAACTTTCTTCTGAATATGCCAGACCCAAATAAGAAGATGACACTCTATACATATCCTCAGGCGGTGACAAGGAAGCCAAAGGAGTTCATGGAAGTACAAGTAGGAAAATTCTAGATGGTTGATGGGCAGCACTGCGTAGCTGCCTCAACAAAAATTTTAGGAGATGTCTGGCATCCTTGAAGACAAGAAGGTAAAATTGAAGACGTAGGAATGCTTCATCGTTTGGAACAAGGATGATAATATCATCCGGAAAATCTCAACGTACTATAATTGCATCAATTATTTCCAGAATTTCATACCAACGTGGGCGACAAACATTCTCGCGTCTAGGTATATCTAGACAAACATGGGGAGTCCAACGCCTCCAAAGGAGCCCATGGAATTGAGGAAGATACACTAGAAGAAAAACGTGTCCGTTGCAACCCACTGAGATGCGACTATGTGTCCTATACAACTGAGATGCGACTGTAGCCCTCTGTATTTGCACCAAATTTCATGTGTATGTAGTTGTAGTCACAAAGTAGTCGGAAAATGAAGAATAGGGTTACGATATTGTAACAAAAGAACTGACATGAGGTATTCTACATCCAGTATTCATCGCAGTTGTCCATGTGGACAGCTATCCACGAAGTAGAGTCCACCGTGGAAAAATGCAATCGCTCTGATTACAGGCTGCAACTAAAAACTAGAAGATTGCAACTTAGAAATGACTCAAATGCAACTAGGAATCAACTATAATGCAACTAGAGCCCGACTACAGTGCAACTAAAAAACGATTCAAATGCAACTAGAGAACAAGTGCAATGCAACTAGAACATGACTGAAAATCGATTCAATTGTCCCATATTGATTGTCAAGAATACCATCAGCTTGAACAAATAAGAATGGTAAGTTATAGCATTCTTGTGTAATGAATTTTAATAGTGAAATTCTAATATTTATATATTTTGTAGATTTTTACACTTTGTAGATTTCTATAATTTACAACTCTATAAATTATAACCAAGTCGCAAACTAGTTGCAAACCAGTTGTATATCAATCGCAAACTAGTTGCACATCAATCGCAAACTAGTTGCAAACCAGTTGTATGTCAATCGCAAACTAGTTGCACACTAGTCGCAAACGAGTTGCACATCAATCGCAAACTAGTTGCACACCAATTGCAAACCAGTTGTATGTCAATCGCAAACCAGTTGCACTCTAGTCGCAAACGAGTTGCACATCAATCACAAACTAGTTGCACACCAGTTGTATGTCAATCGCAAACTAGTTGAACATTAGTCGCAAACCAGTTGCACACAAATAAGTGAAATAACTTCCACATCAGCAACCACGTCACAGCAGTTCATCGACGAAGTTCTCCATTGCTTATCGAATGACAAACAACCTCGCAACTGCAGTGCAACTCATGCGACTTGTCCACTGCGACTGCGGACTCCAGAATATCACCAAGTCGCAAACGTCCGATACGACTACAAACCAGTCGCAAACCGCAGTCGCAAAACCCTGCTTTTTCTTCTAGTGATAGTGTCCACTAGAAAGAAGTCCAAGACAGACGGAAATAATCAGAGGTTGTTCGCGGTAATTGCAGCTACCTCAACTCGGTTCGAGTTAAAAGGGATAGAATTTAGTATTGTCCATTGATATCTACTATTTATCTCGCATCGATTTAAGGTTTTGTAATGACCTAACTGATTTTGTCGCATTGATTCTGTAGGAATTCATCAAGTTGAGGTTCTCAATGATCACTAGTAGAAAAATACAGTGACCAAATTAACAAAAATCAACAGAAAAGTGTTGATTTTTTTTGTTGATTTGGATGTGTTGATTTGGGCACTTTTGAATAGAAAAGTGTTGATTTTTGAACAAAAATGTGTTGTTTAAGAACAAAAAAGTGTTGAATTTGTAACAAAAAAGTGTTAATTTTTTTGTTAGTTTGGTCACATTATTTTTTTAAATTATTTTTTTTGGGAGAAAATAAATAAGAGGTGAAAAATGGCAATGCCACATAGGCACCTTGACTAACCACATGGCATGCCACACAAGCATATGCCACATGGACAATCCAAATGCCACTTTGGCAATTTACGTAGCAAACGTTGCCATCAAGGTTTGAACCTTGAACCTCGTGGTTGAGGCCCAAGACTCAAACCAATGCACCACTTATACATATACATGTTAAAAGAAAATCTTATTTGTTTAGTTTTTCATTTTTTTCTCATTTTTTTTTAAAGTCAGCATACTTCAGGGCCGGTTTTGACTTAGTAAATGACCTTTTTTCAAGAAACTTTGAACTAATAAAAGTTGGAAAATGAATCCAAGTTTCACCTCCAACAATCCTTTTAATATTTCAATCCTCCAATCAAAAGTTATGGACAAAAATCAGAGAGGGGTGAAAATGAATCATTTTTTTTACATTTTTAAAACCCCTCTCTGATTTTTGTCCATAACTTTTGATTGGAAGATCTAAATCTCAAACGGATTGTTGGAGGTGAAACTTGGCTTGATTTTCCAACTTTCATTAGTTCAAAGTTTCTTGAAAAAAGGTCATTTATTAAGTCAAAACCGTCCTTGAAGTATGCTGACTTTAAGAAATACCGAATTGTTAATGGTTAGTTTTAAGAAAAATCTACATTGTACAATTAAAGATTCCAAGAGATTCCAAGAGATTCCAGGAGATTCTAAAAGATTCCAAAAAATTCCAAAAAATTTAACAAAATTTTGTTGATTTTAGTTGTACTATCCAAATCAACAAAAATAATGTGACCATTTTGTTAATTTGGGCAAAATCAACAAAAAATTGTGAAAATGGACAATACAGTACCCAAGTTAACAGAAAATTGTTGACTATTTGTTGATTTGGTCATTGATTTTCTACTAGTGGATCAACATCAAAAAGAACCAAGGCTTCTTGGGGGAAAACTAGAGAGACATTGACATCTACAACGAGATCATGCTGATAAAGGCTTCTCAGGACGTTTATGATCTCTGGACTGAAGTCATATCCAGCCAATCTCAAGAAGAACTCATTGGCTCGGATTCCTTAATGAAGTTCAGGGACTATAAGGGTTGGGACTCAGTCAAGGATGGTGTCATACTCCGAGAGTTTTTTAAGTGGATTGGGAACATTACTAAGAAGGACCTCAAAAGACTTGCCCTACATTTGTTGAATAGGACGCCTCGACGGACATACAGGTACCCGAAAGTTATCATAAAGGCTCCAAAGTCAGTGCTTGCTAATTGTTATACTACTAAGGATTGGCTCGAGAAGACTAAGAGGAAAGTTGTTGTCCGAATCCAACTTCACCACTTGGATCCTAAGCTAAAACTATTCAATAACGATGGGAACTCTAGGAAGAAAGCTTGGAAGGACTTCAAGCGTACTTACAATGTCAACAAGGCCACCAAGAACACGCTCCTGACAGGGTCTCGGGGGACCTTCTTTAGCCAATCCAAGTTGCCTGCCAACAAGAAGAAGACCCTTAAGGAACTCTCTCCCGTCACAAAGGAGTTCTTTAAGGTCTTCTTGGAGAGCAAAGGGAGGTTCGTCAAGTCGGAGGCAAGGGCTTTTTATAGGCCCTACGAACAAAATGACGATGAACTCGGGAATTGGGATGCCAATGTGTGGAATGATTCTGTGAGCTCTGGAATCAAGATGGCGATCATAGATTTCAGAAACATCCCGAGCATTGTCTACAAGGGTGCAGGCGGAACTGATGCTTCCTATTTTCGACAAGTTCATGTCTGTTCTTAAAGATGATCGGGACACTCACCTCACCGATCCAGAGGTATGGTTGTAGATAGCAAGAGAGAAGGAGGTTGAGATAGAACTCCAAGGGTTCATCAAAACGTTTGAGTTTGGAAAGGCCTACTTCGTACGCTACATGGATTATCTTCCGTCCCATTTCGAGCGCATTGGAGACATTCCAGAAAGGAGTAGTCATGCAAAGAATCCAATTCAGCTTCTCATCCTGGTGAAGAACAGGGCAGAAATTCAGAATTGCTAAATTCCAAAGAGATTCGTTTTCCCCGCAAAATCCCACTACAACACAAGGAGGCAGCCCCTTAAGGTAGAATACAGGATCTATGACATTGAACTCCGAATGGAATTCTATTTGAGCGTGTTGGACCTATTTTTGTCTCCAAGGGACAGAGTGCTCACATTTTTGTGGAAGGAAAAGCAACATGTGCTACATATGTAAGTCGATTTTCTAGATGATTTTATATGGAGGTCCACAGGAATTTTTTGTAGAACTCCCTCCCTTTAACTCAAGTCGAATTAAACTTCCTATTCTATCTGATCTTCTACCTATCCTGGAGATGTTGTCATTAGATTACTTTTTTATTGGCGACAACCTCATCTAAGACCATTTCCTAGATGATTTTGTATGGATTTTCACAAGAAATGTATGTAAAACTCCTTCCCTTAAACTCAAATCGAGTTAAAGGTCCTATTCTAACTGAACTTCTTCCTATCTTGCAGATGCTATTAGTAGATTATTTTGTTCTAGGAGATAGCCTCAAGAAAGAAAGATTCCTCACATTGTGCATGGAGTCAGAAAATATGAATAAAGATGACTTCCTTGAATCCATATACTTCATGGATGAACAGGAGTTTGAGGAAAACAGAGCGAGAGGAGCACGTGGAAGAGAAACATTGGTCTCTTCAAAGGGGAAGGAGCCTATTGTCGCAACGTGAATTTTTATTTTTATTTGCTTTTGGACAATGTACAAAATGCACTTTTTTTTTATGTCTCTCAAAACATTCTTGTTTGACAAGATATGAATTCATTGTGCTTGTGACATCCACATATTTTCTAAAACATCCAACTCAATGTTGCCTCCTATAGCTACAATTCCATTTTCATACTCCTATTTTGAAAAACATACATGTTTATTGTTAACATCTACAAAAAAATGGGTTTCTTATAGTGTGTATAGCAAAATGTTGGTATTGCTTCAAATATGGTTGTCATTAAACCATTAATAAGTGTTATATACTTGAAACTACTTTCTATTACCTTAAATTCAATATACAAAAGATTGTTCTTGAAATAGATTAAACTAAAAAAAAGCTTGAGATTTGAACAATCATCAAGCCTACGAGTCCCACATCTTATTTGATGAAGTGCATAGTCTAACTTTTTTAATGACTGATCTTTTGGAAAATCTTAATTGACAAACTTAATTTACAAAATTGTATCACAGAAATATACCCTCCATCATCTTGAATAACTTTTTTTGTCTATATAAGACTTTCTAAAAGTCTAACTTTCTCTCAATATTAAATATATCCACTTAGTATCTTTGAGGACTCTTATGGTATTTTATATGGCTAATTGAAACCTTCAAATGGTTCTTTTAAATTAGATATCTAGATGACACAAGTCTTGAAGCATTGTTAATCTTTATATTAGCTTATTAAAAACACATTTAAGTTCTTTAAATTACATATGCTTGACTATTTTCTTAAATAGTTATAGGGTTGGGGGCAAGTCAATAGGTATTGCATACACAAGGTCTTTGTCTTCTTAAATAATCATATGGTTTTAAGCAAGTTGATAGGCATTGCATAATTATAGTGTTTGTCTTCAAGGATATTAAGTTATAGGATTAATTATACTATAAGAAAACTATGGTTTTTTAGATAATTGAAATCAGACATGTGAACATTGCCAATGATGTTGAAGGATGATGTTAAAGGATGATGTTGAAGCCTGTCAGTGTAAATGTCCTAAAGACCAAAAATTGCATCAAGATTGGCATGTAAAAAACATTTGCAATAACGCATTGATGTTTAGATGTTTTTGAGTTAATGTCCACAAAACATGTGTTTTGAGGGAGATGAAATCTTGCTATGTGGCTACCATCTTAACATTGTATAAGCACCACATGGGCAAGAAAATCCATGTGGAATTTTTTTCATCAGACTTGTCTTTGATGTGGCAGTGGAAAAAAAGTGACGTGGTAACCAACGAGGATGATGTTGCATGCCTAGTCAATATATTTTTAGGTTGTCTAAGAATTTTAATATTTTTTTTGAGATATTAATATAGACATTCAAGCATTTTCCAATACATCAATTAGTGTATACTATATCTACAGAGTAGGGTTGGCAAAAAATAATCATTTAAATGAAAGTCAAAAAATAAATTGAATAAAAAAAATTATCAAATTCTACAAAAATTAAAGAGATCTTACCATATACCATCAAAAAAAAATCTTATGGAAAAGTGAAGGAATTACTTCATTGACAATTAGTGTGAATGAAAGGTGGAGAAGATGTTTTAAAATGAAATTCATTGTTTGTCAGAAATCCTCAAACGATATGGGATAATTTGAAGATGGAAACCTAAACAATTGACATCTAGACATTGTTTCAGAAATTCTACTTTGAACACTATCCTTACTTTGCGTATTCCATATGGGTTGTTTTATTGCAAAGCCTTTCCCTTGTGCTTTTCACATTTGCTTAGCATTGTACCACAAACTACAATAACTTTCACAAACTTATCCATAGTGAAAATTGAAAAGGATATGCTTGCAAACAAGGCAACATTATTTTTTTGGACATTTCAATCTACTATTTCTTTACTATATACAATGATAATTTGAGTTGTTATTTATCCTAAACATGCATGTTTGACTTAAACTAGGGGAATAATTAACCATTACTTAAATGCACTACATCAACTAGGTTTTCCTTTTCATCAATGATTGGTTGAATCTTTGTCTACCTATCCAACAAATTCCTACATTCAAAATATGTCATGGAAGCATTGGCGATTTGAGAGCAAATCTTGGGATGAATTTGTTGTACATTGCTCAACTTCAACACTTTGTGATTGTAAACATATTTCTTCCACTCCACTTCCTCCACCATGCCCTTTTGATACACATATATCTCCACTTGATCTTCTACGTCCACATCTTCCTATTCTGCCACCATCTTCCGTTGACCCAAAAGCTTTGTTAGTATTGCTTTTGCTTCCTCCACTTTTATCATTTGCTCTTAATGCATTTACACTATTGCTATCTCTTCTACCTCGTCCTTCATTCTCAATTAGATCATAATTACTATTGTTATATCTTCTACCTCCTTGAATTATACCAACATTACTACTATTGTTGTTTCCTCTACCTCCTTCAATTGTTTGAGCTTTGCCTTGAGTCCACTCTTGATATCTACAAATTTGACAACATACTGAAGCTATCATTTATCATTTACCTTTTCTAAAATTATTCTTTTAAGCAATTTATGGCATTCAATTATAAACAAGGTCATTTATAGAATTGTATTGTATTGTATTTTGAATCAATTTTGCAATGGATTCAAGACTACATGAATATAAATATGATGAATTTTGGAAATTAAGAAAAGATCAAAGTTTGATTTGAATAGACACCTTTCAAAACAAAAGATGAATGCTTATTAAATAATTTTTACGATATAAAAATTAGTGTCAAACCTTTGCCAAAGAAAAATCATCAATCCAAATCCGATATAGTAAAGACCAATAGTTTCTTCATTCATTGTCTTTTCCCTTTCAATCCAAAGTCTCTCCTATATATTGGCATTATATTAAGGAAAAAAAACTACTTTGCTAAATTCAATTATTATATGTATTCAATATTTTAGATTAATTACTATTTTTACATTGTCGAAAAAATATTCTCAAAGTAGTTAATTCTAGTTATATAAATTGCCAAATTTTACATATAATATCTACAATAAATGCTCATTGTTGAAGATAATTATTGTTCAATTGTAAAATTATAAAAATAAAAATAAATTGATCAATTTTATTATTAAAAAATAATAAATTGTTATAAACTATTTACCTCATGATACAAACCCTTCATGAGAATTTTACTCTGCATAAAACTTAAAGTACATAAGTTTACATCAAAATTAAATTGGAATAATATTCAAAAATCAAAATATTAATAATTTCAAAAAAATTAATAGGAGTTTTTACCCCTAAATCTCCAACAGTCTTTAGGGTTTTCACTACAATAAACGTAATAGCACTTGTATTTGTTATTAATAAAAAATCTGCTAATATCTACCAAAGATACTAAATTCAATTTAATAGATTAAAATTTTTATTTAATATTTATGAATAATATTATAAACACTCGATATGTTTGATTTTATAAATATAAAATATAATAATTGTAATATAATATAAAATCTTTTTTAACTTTCAAAATAACATGAGACTTTCAATGTACTTTCATAATTAATAGTATATCTTTTTTTATTTGCCTTCAAATTATCTTAGTCTTTGTACAAAAATGATGGAAAATCTTACTTCTATTGTCCACATAACATAAAATATGAGAAGTTGTCCAAAACCCTCCAACATATCAATTGGAGAATCAAAAAAATAATTTACATGAGTAATCATTAGCCATGATTTTTCAAAAGCTATAGAAAAAATAAATGTACATATTGTCATCCATGGTGCCAATCTACCCATTGTCACAATTGGTGATCCTTTATCTAAATTCAAACCATTTGATTAAGTCATGAAAATGAAAAAATTTATTATTAAAATTATTTGAATGATAATTTTGAACCTTTTTTATTTTTCAAGGTAAAATATATTATTTAATTTTAAATTAGAGTATGCAAAATATTTATCGCCTTCTATTATATGATAATAATAATAAAAAGTACATAGTAAATTTTTTAAAATGGTTCTAGTTCTAAAATAGAATTATATTGTAGTAATTGAATATATATATATATAGTTGATGCAATAATTTTAGTCTTAATCCCTTATTTTATTTATGGCTTTGATTACTTATTTTTACAATTCAAATAATTTGTACCTTGTTTCTAAAATATCGATATATTGATTTTTCACACAAATACATCGCCAATGTACATATTCATAAGATTGAGTTGGTTTTTATTTTATATTAAAAATATTATTGATAATTAGAATCCTCTTTATTAATTTTCATACTTTAATTTTCATTGGTGCATTTGAAATGTCAATCCAAATATATAAAGATTCAATTTTAAACAATGACAAAAGGGGATCATGCTATACAATGTATTTTAACTAGTTCTAAAGTTGTATGACTTTAGAACTAGTTAAAATACATTGTGTACATAAAGAAATTGTTACTTAAGTGATCATGTTGAAGAAATTTTTGTAATGATTTCTTATGAAGAACATGAAAATTTACTTCTCAAAACTTTAATGTATAAAGAAGCTATTCTTGAAATTTAAAAAAAAATTACATTACAAAGGTTCAAAGAACTAAAACCTTCAATCAAAACTATTTCAAATTAGCTTTTGGTTAAAAGTTGAATGTGAATTAAATGACAAATAAATAGAAAATAATATAAATAATATAAATTTTTTAATTCATGGCCCTTAAATTATGTGAATATTTTTAGATAAAATTGGTTGGAAAATATATGGATTCAAATTTTTGTTTTGTTTTGATTGTACACAAATATTAATAAAAAAAATTAATATTTTGAGTTGAAAAAAAATCATTTCCCTTCAACTATAGGTGAATGAATTTTTGGTGCTAATTATGAAAGTAAATTGTATGACTTTTTATTGCATAATTTATACAATTTAGTAAGTATAACTAGGTGGCAAGCCTTAAAAAGATTTTATTTGTGAGGTTCACTAATTAAATTTTTTTAATAATTACCAAGTTTTAGAAACAAGTAGAAATTATCATCTAAATATAGAATACCAATAATAAGCACTTCATAAAGTTTATAATTCACAATGATGTCAAAATTGAAAAATTGTTAGTTTATGATTATATTTTAGTTCTATCCATAGCATGAAAACACCTTAAATTTTTTTTTTGTGTGAATTTTTTAAAATGAAATCCTTACATTTGTAAAATCAATCATGACTATGTAAATTGTATTTTTTATTTTTATTTTTTTTATAAAATATTCATCACATCCATCCAAAAATATATATGTAATTTTAAAAATTAATTTAAAATTATAATTTAATTAATATTATCACAAAAAATCTAACCACTTTATAAATTTATCATGTTAATAATTACTTGAAGGAGATATTGTGCACCAGCCCATCTTAATGCAGAAAGAGAAGCACCAGTTGACAATGCTAATACATCTGGAAGCTCGTAATTATAATCTAATGCCTTTGCAACTACACTAACAACATTGACATAGTTTGAAAGTCAACATAAGAAAATAAAATTAAAAAATAAAATTATACAAAATCATATAAATATTTTATATTATTTTATATTGTAAAAAACGTAAGTCATATTTAAAATTAAAACACTACATAATTCATTCCAAAATTGTCTAAAAATTAATGTAGTTTGAATGCAACAAACTTGTCAATAGACTCCCAGTTGTAATTGATGAAATTGATGTTGTCAATTTGAAAGTTGGATTCTCAAAACTAGAGTGATAAATTTAAAATTACTTGTTTTAATAATATTATCAAATAATTATTAAAAATATTAATCAAATATATCACCCTAGATTAGATGCATTTATTACATATAGATATTAGATACGTGTATACTTTTTATTATAATTAATAATTTAATCACTATAACATTAATGTAAATAAATAAAATATTGATCAATTTTACCTAAAAATATAATCTATAATTAAAATAAATAATGGTGATCCTGATTTACACTGCATTTCAATTATATACATATATATATAATATTAGAAATAATCAAATGTCATCAACTTTCAAAATATAATTGAAGGATTAGTATGATGAAATATCAAGACTTATCAAATTTATAGTGTAAAAATTCAATGTATTATAACAAATTTATTAAATTTACTAGATATAAATTTAAATTCCTTACTAATTTGTTGAATTGGTCCTCAACTCCTCCTTGGTTCAAATCAAGAGCAACATCAAAACTTGCAGCTATTGCAATAGGAATCACTACAAAAGTAAGATATTCCGTTATTCTCTATTTAAAGATACTACAAGTGAAAGGTTAAAAATGTAAAATAGAGGATAAATATATATAGATAGACAATCAATACATAATTAAAACACTACATTATATATAGAAAGAGATAGATAGACAATCTTCAAATATTTGAATGATATAGATAAATTTCAAGTTATATTATCATTATTCTAAATGACTAATAAATAATTGAAACATTTTGTGTTTTATATATATGTATAATATACATGAGACTGCAAAATATACTACATTAAAA
Organism: Climacium dendroides; assembly: GCA_950106755.1. Lineage (NCBI taxonomy): Eukaryota > Viridiplantae > Streptophyta > Bryopsida > Hypnales > Climaciaceae > Climacium > Climacium dendroides. The sequence goes on from OX467086.1 coordinate 6,081,459, forward strand.
AGAATTTAAGAAAAACATTCATGTGTCCATACCAATATTAATGTTAGAAGTCCATGTGAGATGGTCAGGAGGAGGAGCAAGGAATCGGAATTTGTGTTTATGAACCTCATAAACAAAAATAACTTGAAAGGCAAATCCAAAGGCTTGTAACAAATGAGGTGCTGGAAACCTAGCTAAGATACTATTTTTGTTTTTTATTTTGAATCTGCAAGGCTTCATTTATCCATCCATTGTTATTTTCATCAATTTATGGATATTTATTGTTTCATAATATTTGATTTAAAAGCAAACTGAAAAAACGATTCTTGCCAATTTTGTATAATATTTTTTATTTTGATTGCAACAACACAAGTTTTTGGCAACTTACCAAAAATTCAGCATACATTGGTACAATTATAGTCCACTTAAACAACAAAAATGTTGAACAAGGAGATCTATTAGAAGACCTCCATCACAAACTTGAAGTCCTACTAGTGAATCTTCTAATCTTCTTCTAGTCATTTGCCTAATTTGGCTCTTGTTTCCAATATAGTAGAACCTTTTTAAAGTAATAGGGCCAGGATTAGACTAACTATATTTCATTAGAAAGGTTACTACATTAGGAGGGTCATTGCATTAATTTTGTTTGTCATTGTATTACCTTGAAGAGGTTATTACTTTAAAGAGGTTTTACTATATTGATAATGATAAGATCCGGCTAAATCATTTTAATTTCCTCCTAAACTTTCCTATTGCATTGTAGCTATATAGATCAGAATTGTTTGTGATGGTTTTTGCGGTGAAGGAGAAGGAATAATCCTCACTTGTCATTGCAGAGGGTACACAAGTACCAAAAAAAAAAATAGCCCGCCGTCTTGCCCACAGCCAGCGACCCGACACTCCTCATGGCCGTCACTCCGTCCCGTGACGAGGTGCTCGTCACGACGCGCCCACTGCTCGTGATGGCCACGTCTTCCCCCTCGCCCATCTTGCGCTGCGCGTCCACAACCAGATCTCGCGCGCCTCGGCTCACCTCAGCCGCTACCGTCGCCATCTGCAGTGGAAGTTGCTGCAGCTGCTGCGGACTCAACATGGACTGGAACGAGCTCGCAGACCCGCTGCTGCCCATGCTCGCCGGCAACCCAGCATAGCCCTCGCCCGCCGCGCCTGCCGCGAAGTGATCAGCTGTCCAATTCGACATTCTCCCCCTCTCGAGCTCATTGGTGTACGACCTCTCCGCACATCTCATGCACGCGGTGGCGTGCGGGGCTATTTGCTGGTTGTGGGGACACCGCAGCAGCGGCGTGGCGGACTCGTCTTCGGGTGGTGACGAGCTCGCCCAGTTCATATACGAGCGCTCCAGCACGTTGGAGCACCGCCGAAGCTCCTTGCATTGCAAGCACGTCTGTGCGTGGGGGTGATTGGAAAGCACCTCGTCATGGGGACAGCCCAGGAGAGGCTCCAGGCGACGCGGGAAGCCGGGGAGCTGCGGCATGTGCGGCAACACGGGGAGGTCCCAATGGGCGGGGTCCCAGGCCGTGGCGTCGAAATCCGCCATCACGTCGCGCGCGCTGTGGGCGATGATGTTGAGGGCGTCGTTGGCGTTGGCGAGTGTGTCTTGCACTCTGTCTTGGATGTCGGCGATGGACGCGTTGATGTCGTTGCTTGGCGCGCAGGTGAGGAAGTTGAGCGGACAGTTGGTGCGGTGCCGGGGCGAATCCAAGGGGCCTCCGCAGATATTTCTGTGATTCTTCGCGGCGTACACGGCGAACGACGAGAGCGCCACGGCTGCCGCGATGCCCACTCTTTGCGCCGTGTTCAGGTTTGCAAGTTGCTGCTGCAATTGGGGAAATCCCCCTTCCGACATGGATCACAATTGCAATTGTTTGCTCAATTTGCACATTCCCAGGTTCCAATTCCGTATGGATTTTCGTCATTCGTAAAAAGCTTCTTGTCGCTGTCCATGGTCGCATACCCCTTGCAACCTTCTCAACTGCTCTCGCTTCCTTCGCGATGTTATCCCTGAATGCTCCGCAGGCAAGGAATGACACAAAGTCATGCAATTCACCCAGAATCCAAAATCACCATCATATTTGAAGTCAGGTTCGTGCCAGGCTGAAGATGAAATTAGGTTACAAACGTTGGAAACGCCTCACAATTGATGGGCAGTCTCTCTGCTCAATGCATGGGTCTTCCTGGAGAGGGTTTAATGTGTTTGTTGCGAGTTGAAGAGTTTCTTAGCTTGCGAAACTGGTGCAGACAATACTGAGTACCACCGCAGGCAAGCATGCTATTCGATTCCATCTCTTCGGACGAGAATGGAAAATCATAACGTTCTGCTTCTCTACCATCCCCTGTTCCTGCACTTTGCCCATTAACATCACTATGCACACTCCAAGCCACAGCAGCGCAGCAAAAAAAGATGACAAAATGTGCAGGTTGTAGTTCTGCAACTCGAATGGTCAGATTCTTCATAGAAACGCGTAGAAATTGGGCAGGGTGCACAAGGGCATGCCCCATATGGACCAGGGATAGCCTGCATCTTTAAAAACCTCATGCTTTGCTTGTGAAATTTAGGTCTGCAGTATTTGCCCCTTGAGTTCAGTAACCCTAATCCTCGTTTCGCACACGATACCTATGAGAACGGGAAAGACACACCGTACAGGGGAGGTCCTGAGATCCGATCTGTAGAATACTCGTCAAGAACATGCATAACCCTAATCAATATATGACTTATCAAAATCTACTTTAGAATTTTTTTAAATGAATTTCTAATGTGATTTTTTCTTTAAGATCTAGTGTATTTGAAGCTCATTTCCAAGGGCCCTCAAAACTATGGAAAGTCAAGATTGCAAAATCTTGAAAAATCATAATCATTCATTTTCAAAATTGGATTTTTGATGCTAAAACTAGACTTCAAAAAGAATTTGTCAAAAATATAAACTTCTAAAATAACAACTTAGTTGGATCTTATTTAACTTCAAAGTATTGTTGGCATCAAAATTTGATTCCTTAGGCATTTAGGGAGAGGTTCTAAAAGTGCACAAGTTCTAAGATCACCCACTCCTTCAAATGTACACTATTTGTACATGTTGCTTTTTCATAGCCTTTAGCAATGTACAAATAGTGTACATTTAAGGAAGTGGGCAATTTTAGAGCCCTATTCCATTTCAACTTCAAAATTTCATAAGCAATTCCAAAAAACTCCAAAAAAAATGAAACAACTTGAGTTAGATGCCAATTCCACTTGTCTTTCAAGAAAAATTTACTGAAAAATATTTCAAGAAGCTTCACCTCCCCAAATTTGTGTGCAAAACAACTGAACTTCTTTAATGAGATGGGGCCTCTTGAGTGCTAGGGACCATGCTAAGGGTCTGTTCCCACCAGTCATTATATCAGCAATATTAGGATAGAAACAGGTAAAAGTGGAGGGGGGGTTCCTATTGGAACATTAGCATATTTGCCGAGCCTGCGTGGGTGCTCAGCTGGTGCTGAGGTAAAGTCGCTCATCGTAGAAAACGTTAGTAGTTCAGACATCGCCACAGCTGCACTTCAAGTAGGGGCGCCAAGTGCAGCCTTGGCATGTGGATTTGGAGAGTGGGACTCTGCCCCATGGCTGACGCGCCAAGCCGGGGCGCTAAATGGATATTAAATGAAAACAGTTTGAAGGTCTTGAAATAAAAATTACAATACCTTAACTTTCAATGCATTACCTCAAATTGTTTCAAAAGCACTCCCAACTTATTTTGAATTTCGAGGATGAAGAGAAGTTCACTATATACACATGGGGTGGTAAAAGGTAGAACAAACAATGTGGGATAAGTAAAATTAAAGTAAGTAGGAGCTCAACACTCATAGTTAATTCAAAAGTAGGCATAATAGAATGAACCTTGAATTAACTATGAGTGTTGAGCTTACTCTAATTCTACTTATCCCACATTGTTTGTTCTACCTCCTACCATCCCATGTGTATATAGTGAGCTTCACTTCTCACTCAAAACTTGACAAAGTTGAAAAGCTTATCTCCCAGATCCCTACACACAAATAAAGGGATCTTTATTGTAGTTGGTAGATGATTTTCTTTTTCAAATTTTTTGACACAAGTAAAAGATGAACTGTGGTTCAAATTACTTATGAGGTTATTTGAGGCCAGGTGGGGTCAGTGCCTTGACGATGGGGTAGAAGGGACTGTCAGTACCGTAGAAGATGGAGTGAAGAGGCCAGTCAAACCCTTTGGCGAGGCGCCTTGAAGCTCCACTATTTGCCACAAGCTTGTGGGAAACACGATAGTGAGGCCAGATATCTGCTGTAACAGACAAGGAATGAGTGATGGAAAGTGCTGGACTAGTCCTCAGGACTGGTTCCGAGCCTGCTGCTCAATGAACTGTCCTTCTCTTTGTTCGAGGCGGCCCTTTACTTAATCACAACGTTCCTATCTACAACTCGGTGGGAACAGACCCTAAGCTTACCTGTTGTTTTCGATGATCGCACATCTTGTGTGAAGAGCCTAAGGGATATGATTCAGTTCATTGGAATAGCCCACTGGGGTACGGACTAACGGTGGTGGTAACTCAATTGACGTGCAAGGGAAGTTGCCATGATGTTCAATAAGAGCATCTCGTACAGCCCCCTAAATATCCTGCTCCCCTAATTTTTGAATGATAAGCAATCAATTTTAGTCTACATCAACCTCTATTGTAGTCAACCCATTTCCAACCATCACCCCATTTCCAATCAGTTATTTTTGGAACAATAGAGGCTTGCATGCCCTCACACTAGTGGCGCATTTATGGAGTGATTAGTTCAAATAGGCTAAAATCGTTTGACAGTAGCGACAAATCGTAAAAAAAAAAACCTTGTTTCCAATCTATAGTCTGCTTTCTTTCCATGAAGTTGTGGTGGAATTCGAGTGGCACATTATGATTGGTTGTAAGGCTATCAATATTGCAACAAGCCCTTGGTCGATTTTGCAATCAATCTATGGTCAGAAATTGAAAGGTCTACATCACCATTATATATCAAAGAGAATCTTTCACTAAAAAAATTCATAATAATTATATTTTGTAGAATAAATTTTTGCACACCAAATAAGTCATATTTGAAGGGGTCACTAACCTTGGACAAGCTATATTTTCTTTTATGATTAGCAAGTCACCATAATAAATGATAGCTTACTTTTTGCTTTTGTAACTTGTAATTGGTTGGAAGTATAATTCAACAAACTTGTATTGTTGGGGATACAAGTGACTATCCCCTCCAAATTGGATAGATCTTGATTGAAGGGATGTGGGTATTTGGAGGACTACAAGAGATGCTCTAAGGTTCAACATTACTATCTTATGTTCGGGTCAAATTTGTTAAAAAATAATTCAAAATATAATTAAATATGGCATGTAATGAAAATTTCAAAAATTATAATAAGGCATAATTGAATAGTGTAGAAAATATTAATAAAAAATTTATATCCTAAAAAATCTGATGGAAAATAAATATTAAAAAATAATATATATTACGAGGTGATTGCTTTATAAATGTACTAAATCTATCAAAAACCGATAAGCTTACTAACCTTAGTCCTTTTTACCCCTCAAAGAAAAATTGAGTTCATTGAAAGGGATTGAAACTTAACTACTCTTTCTACTAACCTATTAAGTTGGGAGGACCTTGTTGCTAAAGGTCATAAAAGATTTTGGTATAGCCCTCATTACTGTGGTAAAGCTTTGAAGACCTTGTTAAAGGTCAAGAAATCTTCCATATCTTGTGAAATGAAATTTAAAAAAATTATAAATCCAGTTAATGAAAGGACATTCGACCCCTAAAGAAATGATTTTGTATGGAGTTCAACAAATTTGACCTCAACATATGGTATTGTACCTTGTTTTGTTGCCACAATATAATAAAAAATAAAGATACAAGTAATTTTTTAATTTTTTAATTCATAAAAATTTTAAATTTCAATATCTTTGTTGCCATGACTCGGTATGCCACAAAACAACACCCTTTTTTCTGAGGTCCTTCTGACGGTACCAAAAACATGATTTGAAAATATACAATTCAAAAAACCTCACCATAATAAACAAAACAAAACACAAAACAAAACGAACAACTTAATTTAAACTTTGAATTTTTTTTGGTGTTCTTTGGCCCAAAAACTGCTTCAAAGTATTTAAACCCATAGCAAGGCTAAAATCTTCATCTATATTTATTCATTAACAAATCCAACCATAGGATCCTTTAGTTAACTTGTTAAAGTACATCCATCTAAAATTTCAAAATAATAAAACTTAACAATTGCAAGATCAAGTCACTTGAATTTGAAAAAGAAGCATTTTCAACTCTTCCCAAATGGTTAGATTTCATCTTTAAGACTTTTTACACAAAAATGAGTAGATCCTACAACTTGTTACTCTCCAAGACATTTTTTGTTTGAAATGTTTTAAGTTGGGAATAACTATAAAACATTTCAAACAAAAAATATTTCATATTCATGCATGAAAAAAATAGTAAGTAGAAAGTAGAGTATGATTTAAAATACTAAATTGTTGAGAATTTAGTTATGGAATTAAAAAAATGCCAATCCCAATGCTTGAAATGTTGTAATGAACAATCTACACCCAATGCTTTTATTTTTTTTTTCAAAAATATCAAAAATTGAGTTAAGTAAAGGACTTCAAAGTTTATCATATAGTAGAAATTTCATAACTACTTGCAAACTAAAACTCTTCATAAATTTCATCTCATTAATCAAAATGGACTAATTCAAAGCTTTCTACACATATAAGAATCTGAAAACCAATTTCAAATTTGTATTTTTTTTAAAGTGATTTGTAAAGGAATTTTTTGAGCTATTTGAGCTACTTGCCAAACAATAAAAATTACATATGATATAATAACTTTCTAACCATGTAATCAAAAGTCATGAAAATTATTGCACCTAAAAGCTACTCTTTGAATACATACTATGTAGAAATTTCAAAGAATAAAAATAAAAATATAATTTGTAGTGAGTTGTCTAAAATCACTTTGTTGCTAAAAAATGCCAGTACTTTAGTATGGATGATAAAGGTACTTGATTGGACAATTATGCAAACTACCCTTTCTTGACCAAGAAGCCATATCCAACATGTACAACCATTTCCAACCAAAGTATCATGACCTCTATCACAACCTTTGATGGATGAATGCATTGATAGATGAAAGAACTTATGATGATTGTGTCATGACCTTCATGTTATGGCCTTTGATGGATAAATGCATTTATGGATCATAATCTAATTCATGATGAAATGCGTATTAGTGGATAAGTAGAAATTGCTTGGAGATAGAGATCTCTAGATGGTAGATATATACATTGGAATTAGACAGCTTCAGTTAGATGACAAGGGCATTGGAATTAAACAACTCCTAGAGATAGACAAAGATGTAGAACTTGGAGTTAGATAACTCTAAGTAAAAGATTAAGGTATAGATAAGATGTGATTAGAGAAGTATAACTAGGACTTTGATTTTAGTGTTGAGTTGAGAATATAAGGAAAAAGTTCAACAAAAAAAACCTTAATTTTCATTCATTAAAAATTTATTAAATAAAAATAAATTCAAGATTGAAGGAATAACTAAATCATTAATAGCTCTAAAATGGAATCGAAATACAATAATCCCAATAGTAGATTGTTCTAGCAAGCAAATTTAACCTTTCCTAACAATTATTTTTTAAATTGTAAAAATTACATTAAAAAATGGATTCTATAAGTTATTTTTCAAGAAGATGCTTGAATTGCCCCCAAAATAAGATTGTCCATAACTTTCTCATTACTAGTCCAAATAGAATGAATCAAAGCTTCAAATGTAGACAAAAATATAATCTTTGAGAAAAAAATTAAAAATTAAAAAATTAAATTTTTTGTGATTTATTTTGTGATGCACCTTGAGTTGTTTTTTGGACTCATGGTGGTATAACCATTAGAAGACATTTCAAGCCTTTATAGGGCTATTTCAGGGTTGTTTCCCCTGAATCAAGGGAACGGCCAACTGTCAGGGAAAAAAATTCAAAAAAAAAATTTAGTTCTTAGAATGCCCCCAAAAGTTGAATTTTTAAAAATTACGAAAATGACGTGGTAGCACTACAAGGAGAATTGTGGTCGAATTGACAAAAAAATGACAAAATTCTGTCAATTAGGAGGGGCTGATTCAAGTCAATTTTGACACGAATTTGGACACTTTGACAAGATTTTGTGACTCCATTGACAAAATTCTGTCAATTCGGACATTCTATAACTTCAAAATTTTAAATTACACATAGGGGGTCTGACTACTTAGAGGCTACCACGTGGCATATGCCATGTCAAAATTAAGTATAGAAAATTGCCGAGTAAGTACACTCACCCACATAGCACAGTCACCTCAACAAACAGCCCACATGGCACAACCATCTAAGCAAATACAACAAACTCACCCACATAGCAGTTACCTTAACAAACAGCCCGCATGGCACAACCACCTAAACAAATAACAACTCTACAAGGCCACCTAAGCAAATACAACAAACTCACCCACATAACACAGTCACCTCAACAAACAGCCCACATGGCACAACCACCTAAGCAAATAACAACTCTACAAGGCCACCTAAACAAATGCAACAAGTGATCAAGCCATTTAAGCACCTAACAAGTACCAACACACACATGTCAAAGAACATGAGTGTTGGTTAATATATACAAGGCAGTAGAACATTTACCAATACATATGGGATAAGTGTGTTAGGAGAGGAGGAGAACCAAGTGAATTCCGAAATTGTTTAAAAACTAGATTTTCAGACCGGATTTAGGCATAGTAAATTAATTTGTTTCAAAAAACTTTTACCTAAGATTAGTTGGAAAATCAAATGAAGTTCCACCTCCAAAAATCCATTTGAGATTTCAGGTCTCCAATAAAAAGTTATAGACAAATTTCAGACCGGGTGTTTGAAGTGAATTTCAAACTTTTCAAACATCCGGTCTGCAATTTGTCTATAACTTTTTATTGGAGACCTGAAATCTCAAACGGATTTTTGGAGGTGGAACTTCATTTGATTTTCCAACTAATCTTAGTTAAAAAAATTTTGAAACAAATTAATTTATTATGCCTAAATCCGATCTGAAAATCTAGTTTTTAAACAATTTCGGAATTCACTTGGTTCTCCTCCTCTCCTAACACACTTATCCCATATGTACTGGTAAATGTTCTACTGCCTTGTATATATTAGCCAACACTCGTATTCTTGACAAGTGAGTGTTGGTACTTATTGGGTGCTTAAATGGCTTGATCACTAATTATATTTGCTTAGGTGGCACTCTATGGTTTGTTGTTTGACTAGGGTTTTGGATTTTGTGAATTCTATTGATAAAGATCTTGATAAATAATCAACAAGAAGTTGAAAAAAAATTGACATGTCTGTCCTAATTGACAAAATAAGATTGTTAAAAGTGATTGCTGTCAATTCGGACAAAATTTTATCAAATGCTTGTCATCTAGGGTTGCAATCCCTTGTAGTGTAGGGTCTCGGCCACATTAGCTTGCTGCTTTGTCATTGCTATAGTGCATTGCGGGGAATTCCCCATTAGGACAAAATAAAATTTTATCAAATGCTTGTCATCTAGGGCTGCAATCCCTTGTAGTGTAGGGTCTCGGCCACATTAGCTTGCTGCTTTGTCGTTGCTATAGTGCATTGCGGGGAATTCCCCATTAGGACAAAATAAGGTTGTTAAAAGTGATTGCTATCAATTCGGGCAAAATTTTGTCAAATGCTTGTCATCTAGGGCTGCAATCCCTTGTAGTGTAGGGTCTCGGCCACATTAGCTTGTTGCTTTGTCGTTGCTATAGTGCACTGCGGGGAGTTCCCCGCCATGATAACTTGTGGCTTTCTAAAGGCCTCAAATCCCATCTAATGTTTCATTTCCTAGCAATGATTGAAATAACAATTATATTCCCGAAAAGCTAATCTTCAAAAAAAGTTTCAAAAACCATGTTGAAAATTGAGATCATACAAGCCTACCCAAAATCCCAAGAGTCCCTCATAGGGACTTTGGGACTTTAAAGGTTAAAGCTATTAATGAAGTGGTTCAATAAACATTGATTTAGGTAGGCTAATTATGAACAAATATTTGTCATAATAATTTATAGCTTGAACCAATAAAAGAGGTGATTTTAGAATGTGCAACTTGTATTTTTATAACACTCATCAACTGAGATTAGGTTGTTAGGTCATTGATTTTGAACCTTTTTAAGATGGTCATGATCCCCACCTACTAATGGTTTTATATTTTTGATTTGAAAATTTATATCAATTCAAGTTCTTATCAGATTAATCCTTAAACACCAACAAGGATGTTTAGAGTCCGATGGATGATAGAATCTTTACACTAGGAAAGGAGTGCAACTATTCATCCTCGGAATTTTGTTGTAAAAAGGGGAGGTCTTCTATAATAGTTTGGCTTCCAATGAGTGCTTTTGCAATTTTGTAAGCAAATGATTCACAATATAACAAGAGGGATGATTTCCACGGTCACTAATTTGTCCTTTAAGGGCTAATACGATTCCACTTGTATTTAATTCAATTAAACTAATTCTCTCTCTCAAAAATGCAGGAAACTATCAATAAATTACAAAAGATACTCACGTTGCAAATTTGGGTGGTCATAGGCTGTTCTACTATATGTATAGTGTTGTGTGGGAAGGGAGCTTTTGTAATGTTAAAAGTGTTTACCACCAAATTACGCATACGTATGCTTTTGCTGATGATGTGGTCCTCTTGGTTCCTCTTATCAATGGAAATTGTCCATGTGTTTTTAAAAAAAAAAGTAACTTAAAAATTTTTAAGTTAAAAATTATAAAAATAATAATGATAGCCTAACACTCTGATAGCAACTCGCCCAGCCAACTTTGGTTGTCTGTGGAACAAGGCATTGGTTCCCTTTTGCCTTGGAGCGAGAGACGAGGAAAGAGGGCGGCATTTGCTGGGTATCTTCCCAGCTCAGCTCATAGGCAAGGGTCAAGTGCTTGGTTGCCCTTTCGGCTGAGGCGTGGAGATAAATTCTCCCTCCATCCCAAAATGATCTTCCGGCTCCCCTTAATTTTATTGGAATAATAAGCTTAATATCAGTACTAAGGGCATAAATTTGTGTTACTAAAAAAAATGAGGTGAAAAGTAGTACAATGCAATCATATTTTGACCTGCACTAAAATAGTACAACTTTGCTACATTAGTGTTAGATGCACTGATTGAGTAATTGAGTGTAGTTGGAATCTCTTCAACCTTTATTCTTTTCTCCTTCGCATATTATAGGTGCCTAACAATGCTAGCACATGAGTGCAAAGATGTGAGTTTATGAACCTTGAATCTAGTTGTAGATATGTACCTACAACCATTTGAAGGTGTTTATAACATATGTACCTATACTGTGGATACTCAATAACATGGAAAGAGTATATAATGTAGGTATCTATAATAAAAACACCTATAACCATATAATATAGACTCCTAGGTTTATGGACTCATAGATTCTCTGTTCACATGCTCCCCATGGATGCCTTGGATGGCTATACCATCTAAATTAATCTTTAATCCCTAAAGCTCCAAGGCATATTCTAGGGAGAAATTGTGAAAACTACCACTTTGGGGGGCAATGAGAAAAAAATGGTTTTTTTTTTCAAAATTCAACTTACAAATTTGTACTATACTACTATGGGAATGTATGGAAAAAAATTCAGAAACTTTGACCACACGGATTGAAGGATTATAATGTTTGAAGTTAGTTGAATTTTTATCGACCTTGCATGATAGGGCTAGTAGCCTTTAACTCCTCCTAAAGTGAGATTTTTATACTACACATGGTTATTTTTTTGAGATTTGCTTCTTACATCATGTAAGTTATATACTTGCCAAATTTCAGAAGTAAAGGACACACTAGAAAAAAACTGTGTTCCAACGTTGTTTAAACTGTGTTGGGAACCACAAAACTTGTCAAATGGATTTTGTTGAGTTCCTAGTTTCCAACGTTGAAATTTTGCGTTGAAATGCAGTTTTCAACGTCATATCCTTAGCACAATTTGGTTAGCACAACATTCAACGTTGGAGTGCATTCCAATGTAGAATTTTGCGTTGGAATGCACTCCAATGCAGAATGTTATGTTGAAAACTACATTCCAATGCAAAATTTCAATGTTGGAAACTAAGAACTCAACAAAATTCATATGACAAGTTTTGTGGTTCCCAATACAATTTAAACAATGTTGGAATGCAGTTTTGTTCTAGTGAGGAGTTTTGCAAAAGTTTTCCAAAGCTACCCAAGTTGCCATAAAAGTTTAGGGCAACATAACTTTTGATCTAGGCATCTAGTTGGAAAAAAAATTAAATTCCCAGGAACCTATTTGGATTTTCAATTATCCATTCAATGGATAGTTGTCTTTTAGGATTTAAATGACATATGCAATGTGAGGGGTTGGATTTTTAAAGAATTCTTAGGAAACTCTTCCTATTTTCAACTACAAAGTGAACTTCCTCAATATCATCTTTTTTCTCTTTGCATTTATCAATTTAAGTCTTGGGGGTTTGAATCTCAATTTGAACTTGTAGTTTTTGCATTTGAAAATTTGATAAATTTTTTGGATAGCAACTTTGAGGTATCCGTGGCTTTAAGGAAGGTAAATGTTCATCATTGGTTGGTCATTTGAACAAGTTATATGATGTCCATTTTAAAAAGATTCTAAAATCTAAGTTTGTGCACCTTCCAAGATGTCAAATGTCCTTCAATCCAGAAAGGACATTTGAGATAGTCATCAAAATTGCTTCCATTATTAAACCAACAAGGACATTATTTGTTTCTATGGTGAACAATGAAACCCATAAACCACTTTTTGGCCTCAACATCCTTCAAGAATTAATCCATAAATGATGTTGCAACCGTCTTTTGACCAATGAATGACAATTTTTTTTTTCCATGTGGGACAAAAGTACAACTATTCATCTTCCAAATTTTGTGTGAAAAGGGGAGATCTTCTAGAGTAGTTTGGCTTCCAATGAGTTCTTTTGGATTTTCATGACCGTGGAAATCATCCCTTTGGGTAAGTTTCTACGGTAGCTTCCAGAAGTGTGTCGAAAACTAGCCCGCTTTTGGTGGTGAATGTTTTCGCCATCGAAACAAATTTTCAGTTTCGTGACCTTGGTCGTGTTTTTCGCGAGAAAATTTCGCCGTGACTTCTGGGCTCGCCTTCCCACTTCTCCAGCTCTCGTCGCCATTATTTAAAGCATTACCGACTGTCTGTAGCATTTCTGTAAGAACTGGAGGAGGCAATAGTCCAAGCTGGGACACGAAACTCAGGAGGCTACTAATAAGCTAATGTCTCTCGCCACTACAAACGAAGGAAGGAAGGGAAGGAAGGGAAGCTTGGAAAACACACTTGCTGGATGGTGCTCTTTGTGCGTTGAGAATTGAGGGAGTGGGAAGTCAGAGCACCTTTGAGTTTGAAGACGTGCAGGAGTCTTTCTGTTGCAGAGAATTGCTGCACCACTTCTTGGCTTGCTTGTGGTGTCCATCATCTGCTCCTTGGGGGACAAGCCGGTTCAGCCAAATTTTGAGGATATTTATTTGGGTTCTCCTTGCTTGTTGGGGACGTCGTCAACAGAAGATTCTTGTTTTGGTTCAAAGTGAGTTGATTGCAGTATTTGCTGGTTGAGAAACCGGTTGAATTGATGGATTGCTTTCCTTCCGAGCTTCTTGTCATATCTTGTCGATCTAGGTTTTTGCATTCGAACCCCTTTCGTTGTACTAGTTTGCAATCCAACTTGGTTCGAAGTTGAAATGTACATAAATTGTGAAATTGAAACTGGCATTACTGTGATGTTAGTTTGCGATCTTGTACTGAATCTCGTATCCCTAACTTTCTCTTTGTAAGAAAACACCTAGAAGGGTGACCTAGCCCTTAGAGTTTCTCGTTTGCTAACTCTTAATTCCCCACTTGAGGAGCCCAATGTGAGCCTCCTGCTTCTTAGAGCAGTTTCGACTAGTTTGATCGCTACTTTCTTTATACCCAGTTTCTGTTTAGTTTGAACACACACATCCAATGTTCTTCACTAATGAACCCCACATCTTTCACAATCACTTAATCAATCGAACTGGTCATTTTCAGAGTGGTCAGGCATCTTTGGTCGGATCCTTTACAGGTTAATTTTACAATTAAATTAGAATGGTATTGATGTAAGTTTCGTGATGCAGAGACGCCACCAGTCGGGCCCCACGTGCATCACTATTAGTTTTCACTGGCCATGTTCAGAAATTGCTGAGGAGGAGTTTTGGGTTTATGAGTTTATCCCAAATTTATTGAAGTCGTAAGCTTGCAATGGAGCACTTGGGGAAGCTGATGAAGGTGCCGATCGTGGGTCAAGCGATGGGGCAGCTGTTTCCATTACTAGGGGTAGTCGCCGTGATCAAGCAGACGATGCCCTCGGAGGGTCGGGAAGCCGTGAGTTACTGTCGAAGTGCCCTCAAAGGCTTGCTCAACCCCTTCTGCTACTTCGCCATCAACGAATTCGAGGGCTCGCTCCCCAACGATCTCTACAGAGACATCCACTTGCACTTGGAGTCCCGTAAAGCGTACAACAAGGCTAAGCGCGTCACCCTGTTCCGACAGCCCAACACGTCCAGCGTCACCATGCGGTTGGCGGATTCCAATGATGTGGTGGTCGATGTGTATAAGGTGAGGATTAAATGACTTTTGTTTGAATCTCATCTCATCTCGTCTCACTAAGTAGTCTAATTTGTAGCAATAGTTGGCAAATGAAAGAGGATTCCAACGCACCAAAGAATTCCTGATTTGAATACCGGATGTGAAATTTATGAGTGGATGACCTAAGACTAAGGTGGATGACCTAAAATAACACCTGATTAGTGTTACCACCAATCTTCAACCCCCTAAAGGACCAACAGGCCTAGAGTGAGTCGTATGTTCTTTTAGCACTTTTCAGAGGGTCATGTGGGGACTTTCTTGTGTTCAATTAAATATATCAGTTGACCTCCACTGTACACTAAAAACTGATCAAGTTGTTGTTTTTAATCAAAAATAAGGGAAGTGAGAAGTGTCTCTTGTACAATATTACATGTTCAAATTTTGCACAATGATTCCAATTTTCCAATTTACAGCAAAAGTTTCAAGTGCGCTTACGTGACTTATTGCCTGGTACTGGACCTTAGTGTACATACCTTACTGTCTATTGTTCAAATATACTCTTTACACTTCAACCCTAACATTTGTTCTTTCCAAACTAGAGTCGAACCCTAATAAACAGAACTCCATGTCTTCTCCTTTTCTCCTTCGGGTTTCCTTTTCTTTGGATGTGTGTGTTTTCTCAAAATCCAGAAACTGCAGGGGATGACAGTGTGGTGGACACACTCTGAATGCAAAGACAAGGTAGTTTACCGAGGCCCTTTCAGCAGCGGCGGAGGATCAACAGAGCGTAAGTTCCAGTTGAAAATCCGGAAGAGAGACAAAGCCCGATTACTGCCTGAGTATCTCGACTACATAGCGGAAAACTCCAGCACCTACTCCGGCAAGACGCGAGACATCAAGATCTTCACGAATTCCGACTCCATCCACAGCTACAACACGAACGGGTCGAGACGCATGTGGGAAGAGATTCCGTACAAACACCCGTCGACGTTTGACACTCTGGCCATCGACCCTTGCTTGAAGGAGACGATCATTGCGGATTTAAACTCCTTTGCTAATGACCAGTTGTTTTACCAAAACTCGGGGCGAGCTTGGAAAAGAGGCTACTTATTGTTTGGACCCCCAGGCACGGGGAAATCCTCCATGATTGCGGCCATGGCGAACCTGCTGAAATATGATATTTATGACCTCGAACTCAGTCAAGTACGTCCAGTGGTTTCCCTTTCTTCCAATTCTTTTACTGTGTTTTGTGGTGAATTTGGTTTAGGTTTTATGATTTTGTATTTATCGATTAGATTGTGCTATGCATGTGAAATTTCATGTTGACGATATGTGATGAGAATTGTAAAGTTTAGACTATTTCAGGGATGTTTAGGCAATGTTGTGAGAACATCTTCTGTAGGATTCGGTTGGTTCAATTTCTTTTGGTCATAGTGATCATATGGAGGTGTGTGTTTGATGATTGGAATGATTGGGAGAGCTCCTCATGAATCACGGGAGAATCTTTTTTTCTATGTAGCTTACAGCAGTTGGAAGGAGCTTGGAGGTAGTGCTCATTTGAGCCTTTTAACAAACTCTGGCAGTGCGGCTTTGTGCTTCGAGACCTTCTTTCTACTAGTCCTTAAGGCTAGGGACCGAAACAGTCTAATTTTATTAGAAACCTTGTTTGCAGGCCATTGTGGTAAAGTGTGAGAAGGCTTTTCACTTGTCAAGAAGCAAAAAGATGTGTGAAGTAAGTGCTGATTGGATGTGTACTTGTGTAATTCTTGTGATCAGGTGAGCACCAATGGCGAATTGCGGCAGCTGTTGGTTCAGACAAGCAATAGGTCCATTATTGTGCTTGAAGATATTGACTGCTCTGTGAAGTTCACTCACAGCCGCACTGGTGCTAGAATCAGAAACTCAACAGGTACGCTCCAACTCCCTTGTGGCTTAACCAAGGTAGAAGGTACTCTTTCCTTTCATTTAAGCAATTCAGTCAATCAACGTAGGAGTCAGGTTTCATTGAGACAGGAATGGAGGTTTAAGGTAGAGTATACCCTTGCCGTCACTTTCATTGGGAGATCACGCATTACAGCTCATTCAAGAGATCACTTTCAGTACTACAAGAGCCGAACTCTTTTGAGATCAAATTGTTTCATCTAATTGTTTTCTCACTCAATGTATTGGATGATTTCTGATTCAATAATTAAATTGGGGAGTTGTAGACCTCTACTGAAGGAATGATAGACAACCCCGTTTTCATTCAAAGATCAGTGGTCGTACAAGTTTAGTCATACTTACTTCCAACTTGTTAATTGAACACCAACCAAGCGTTGATTGGAAGAGATGAGTTCCTGTTGGGAACAGGGGTCAGTCAATAGGAGATCGGAACAGGTCCCTAACTAGTCTAGTATCCTAACAGGTCCCTAACTAGTCTAGTATCCTCTACCCTAAATCATATATTTCCATGAAGTTTAGGGATTTTCTACGCTCCTTAAAGGTATTCTCACTTTTGGTGCTAAAGAGTGGTGTTAGAAAAGCGAATTCATTCCAAAACCCACTAACACCAATCTTAATACCAAGTGAGAACATACCCTAAAGGAACTACATTAAATCGTGACTCACCTAATAGTGACCCTGAAGATTCTTGTACATAATGTAACATGAGAGCTTTGGGATATATTTTTGTTACAAATTCTGGCCCCAAATGTACATAATCTGGACATGAGAGCCTATGGTAGGGTAGTTTTTCGCTACGCTGCTTTGAGAATTCATAGTTTCTGCTGTTTTTAAAACATTCGTAGTTTCTTCATACGGTGTCCAAATAATACAAGCTAAGATGCGTTGGAAAGCTAGCATCACGATCTTTTTAAAACTGTATGTGAGCTTGCACTGGCAGGAGAGACCCTCAACCCGGAGGACGACCCCAACCGCGTCACCCTGTCCGGTCTGCTGAACTTCGTGGACGGCTTGTGGTCGTGTTGTGGCGACGAGCGCATCTTCGTGTTCACCACCAACCACGTGGAGAAGCTGGACAAGGCCTTGCTGCGCCCAGGCCGCATGGATATGCAGATCGAACTCTCCTACTGCACCTTCCCGGCGTTCAAAGTGCTGGCCCAGAATTACCTCTCCACCCAAGACCACCCTTTGTTCCCCCAACTGGAGTCAGCGTTTCAGGGGAAAACCATGACCCCAGCTCAAATCGCTGAGCTGCTCATAAAGGACAAGCGCAACGTCGACCTGGCGCTGGAGAATGTGATCTCAGCTCTGAAAAATAACGTCCCCGAGTCACCGGAAAAGGACCATACTCCAGTGACTCCGGATGATAACAATTCCAACAATTCCAACAATTCCAGCAATTCTGTCCCGAATTCTGTGGCCCAAGCCCCGTCCAAGATGGTTATTGATAGAAGCAATCTCATTGCAACTTTACGGGGAGTCATTAAATTGCTGGAGGACAACACTGAATCCCAGAGCAGCAAGGAACCAGAGCTTGTGCAGATCAAACAGATTACAAGCTCCAAATCACTGCCAGGCAATCAACAAATGGAGCCCGAATTTTCAAGCGCCAGCATGAAAGACTTGGCGCAGTCGATACGGGACATACTCTTGAAAAATAAAGGTGACACTGACTCTGCCGTTGAGGATGTGATTCATGTCCTGGAGAATAAACTGCCCATTAGTTCTAAGATTCAGGAGATAACCTCTTGTGGTGATGAGTTATCGAATGGTAGTACTGCAAATGGTCATTCTAGTAGCGCATTAGGATGCACTGCATTAGCAAACGGGTCTTCGTCGCGAGCGGCCTCGAATGGCGGGTGCAGAGAATCCGAGAATGAAGGTATCAAGTAAGCTTCAATTTGTCAACTTGAAGTATGTTTATTCTACCGAGGCTGTTCTGCTACAGTTCTGGTGCAGCAGAGACTTGGGAAAAGTCTACAATATTGGACTACTGAATTTTGGCATCTATATTGCATGAAGAGGTCTGTTGCATATATGAACAGGGTAGCCATGGAGAATTCCATTATTCCAGCTACTTTGTAATATAAAGTTGTTACAGTTACATTTACCCCGAGGCGGCAACTAAGACTGAAGTAATGTGGTGTGTACACGCAATTTCGGAAAGGCTGTATGCACAATTCCAAAATTTTGTAGTCAGGCAATAATGCGACCACATTTCTATTTTAGGTAGACCTCATTTTGACCTTCCATTTTGGGTATAGTGGAAAGCTTCATTTTTTATTAAATGAGATTTTGGGCCTCCATGGAATGTGATACATGTCTTCTATGGTTGGTAAGAAAGTGACCTGTTTTTCCAGAAGGGCTGTAACGGTGATATAAATCTTTTGCAAAAAATGTGGCACAATAAGGAGCGGGAAAAGTAGGGATGGAAACATATTTTTGTCATGGACCTTTGTTACAAATATTTGTGACTTCTATAAATACTACCTTGAAGTCAAATCAGTCATTCTGACCATATTAGACATTACTATCAGTATTTTGCAATTGATATTATGACAATGTACTATTGCATGTGACATTAACCCCTCAACGCCCCATGGGCCCAAAAGTTGCCTCACATAGTTTGAGTCCGATTCAAAGTGCTGTAACTTTTGCATTCAATGTCTGAATTCAATAAAAAAATGTTTGAATTCAATAAAACTTGTTGGAAAAGTTGTGCATAATAGTCTAGCTTGTGTAGTAAAATTTTCAGATCAATCCAAGCTGTACTGATTTTTTGGAATCCAATCGAAGTTCACAGGTTCAATTTGAGTTCACCAAACTACATTTGATGGCTGCAACTTCGGGGGCTTGTATCTCCTTCATCCAATGTTTGTTTTCAATAAAATTTGTTGGATCATGTTTCCATTGAAATCTAGTTATTGTGGTAAAATTTTCATATCAATCCAATTTATTTTGAATGTTGTGGAGCAATTTGAAGTTCAAAACCATAATAGATTTTCATTACAACGAACTTCGGCGGCTTATTTCTTCTTCATACAATGCCTGTTTTCAAAAATTGTTTTTGGTAAAGTTGTGCATACTAGTCTAGTTTGTATGGATAAAATTTCATATCAATTCAAGAAGTTATGAGTGACTAAGAGGCATTTTAAGAGAAGGAGGTTCAGCCTTGCAACTTTTCCTGACATTTTAAAGCCATTTCGCAAACACGATGAGTCAATTGAATGATATTTTCTTTCCTCAATGTATTTGTATGCCAATTTTCAAGTACTTTATAGTTTAAAGTTTTTTCATTTGAGAAGGTTTAAAAATCAAATTTCACCTCTAAATGTGTTGCAAGGAAAATTTCAGCATCCTTTTTCAACACTAAAACATTATGATCTTGCAATCCATGTGGCCAAATGACTCCAAATTTGATCCATGACATCTACAACATGTACACTACAAGATTGTGCAGTTTAGATCTCTATACTTTAGTGACATTTAAACTTGTAACACTCAAAAGCAATGATGTTCTTAGACCCGAAAAGGCCTTGGGCCTTGAGGGATTAAGCCTTGAAGGACACACTGGTGACTCTGGAAATCATTCTTTTTGGTATTGTGTAAATCATTGGTTTCAAGAAATCCAAAAATACTTATTGAAAGTCGAACTATTGTAGAAGACCTCCATTTTTCACACAAAATTTGGAGGATGAATAGTTGCACTTTTATTCCACATAGAAAGATTCTTTGTCATTCATTGGCCCGAAAGCATCCGCAGTATTGTTTATGGGTTAAGAAAGTGACATTGGGATTGAATAAGTAAATATGATCATAGAAGTTATTTTTTATAATCTAAAAAGGGCAACCTAACAATTTTGTATTCATTTGGTGATACATGTAACAATCTTGAACTTCAAAGGTGGAACCCTTTGCTTTTGATGCATTGTGAGCCCTGTCACAAATAAAAATTTTGAATTTAAGTTTGCCCAATAATCATGAATCATTATGTATATAATTATTGGTTGTAGATTGAAAGAGAGGGACTTTGTATTGAAAGAAGCTCTTTAAAGAAGTTCAAGTAGCTACTTTATTCAAAAAACATGCCAATACTACATAGATAGAGCCTCCAAAGGTGTAGTTGCTTGTTCTATTTGACCCCTAAAAATCTTTAACCTTGAAAGTCCGAAGGTCTTTTTTCCATAAAAAAACACTCAAAATATTCATTTCTATTGTAAAGAGAAAAAAACTTTAAAAGTTATTTTTTTAGCATATCTAACCATAGAATCTCATACTAGACTACTGTAAAAAAATGTAAAAGAAATTTTGAAAACTTTGATCACGTAGATTGCAAGATATTTGCATTTAAAGTAATGAAAACAAATTTCTAAGCACCTTGCTCGACTAGCTTTTTTGGCTTTGAATCTTTGTAACTTTAAAAACCATTAGAAGTAACTTTAGGTCTAGGAGAGACCTTGCAAGGGGTGTGCAAGCAGAAGGCATTTGCTGACTTTTTCATCGGGCATGCTGTCTATGGAGGCCATTTTCTGGTCGGGCTGGCGCTGGTCGTTGCTATCTGCACCTGAGCTATCATGACAACATGGCAAAAATGCCAAAGTTTGAGTTCGTTGGTGTCATGAACATGATTAGCACTATGGACTATTTGTCCACGTACTTGGAATTTTATATTGTTGTTTAGATTGTACAAGATAAGGCGGGAAAGTTGAATCAGTATGACAAGTAGGATAGAATTGGAGGGTGGACGCGTGCCATTCATCTTAGTTGGATTAGCGCAGCGGTTGAGCCACATCGTCGGACAAGTGCTTCAACATGGTGCTGTAAGATGTCACAAATTCATACAGTCCTTATATTCCGTAGATTCAGTTGCCAAGAAAGTGTGCACCACTGATTAGGTGAGGGAAGTCATTGGATAACCAAGCATCATGTAGTAGTTTTCCACTGAGAAGAGTAAGGGGAGAAACTAACATAGATCTTTGGGTCAATGGATATCTATATCCCGTTGATCCTATTGCACAAAATCCACCATCGTTTAGGAGTGCAAAAGAATACTTGGAATTCCTTTGTGAGGGTAAGAATGGAATGTTAGGGTACACAAAGAGATTGGAAGCAAGGGGTAGTGTTCATGAAAGTGAGGGCCTTTTGTTAGCATTGTAGCAACGGATTACCAACTACGAGATACAAATGTAGCAACTGCAAATCTTGTGTTAGTGGCTTGAATCCAAAGCCAACAACATGGTAACGGCTGTTGTACATGATGTTATAGATCGATAGAAGCTGCGATCTGACGTCAAGACACTTGGATCAAGATGCACCAAACTTGGTGTTGCTCTCATGGTGCATCTTGATACAAGTGTCTTGACGTCAGATCGCAACTTTTATCAATCTAGTAGAAGCATTAGAAGGTGAGTTGTTGTGGTGCAAAGGTGAATACCAAAAGATAGAAGAAAAATTACACGTTATGGTTCAAACTCCACGAGGCTTCCGTCAAAGAGTCTACGAAGGAAAGATGAAAAGCCTTTGCGATCTTGCAGGTGGCAGTGACCATGCGAAGTGCCAATGGGCCATCATAAGAGTAATTTTGCAACCTATAGTTATGGTAGTAGTGCAATGCACCAACAAAGATAGTAGTAGTAAGAAGAGGCTAGCTGAAAATTCAACAACTCAAGTGCAGACGACTGCTTACTTGGCCAACATTTTGAAGCCTACTAAGGTAGTAGCAATGGTTGAACAATCCAGGATGTCCCAAGCTAAGGTAACTATGGTAAAGGAAGTCATCAGAAAAATTGGAGACAGCACAGGAGAGGATAGCATGCTAGATGCATGCGATGGGTCTGGAGTGACAGTGAGAGGGTATAACGCAATTTTTAGAACAATGAAGAATCACATTGAGCTAGTAGCACCTGGTATTAAATCAGGTATTCTACCAGTGCCTGATTGACTTGCAACATTGAGGAAAGAGATGAATTCAAAGCTTCCGCAATTTATTGGCGATTATTATCACATTGATGGGCGCCACATGATTCCAAAAGTGCAAGTGGGTGGAAAGGTAGTCACAGCGGCAAAGGAGATGGCTTTAGATAGCAAAAACAACTTGTTTGTTGAATTGGAAGTAGTGCAATGTTCCATGGTGATGTTCTACAAAATGACAATGGAAGGTATGGATTGTTCATTTTATCCTTAAGTTTATATGCTTAATATACTAAATCCAATACGTTAATATGCTTTAATTCTAGTTTTATTAATAACATTGAACAAAATTCATATGTCTGTGGTGTGCAGAATGCAATGGTGAGCCTCTGATATTTGTTCTGAAGCTTGATGAAGTAGAAGTGCTACAAGGCAAGAAATTTAAATGGGTGAATTTGACACTTATGAATTGAGCATTAGATCCTGATGTTTAGAAGAACAATGAGAGATACTTCTCTGTCCAATCTAAATAAGAGATATGGCCCATAGGTTGCTTCCAGATGGATAAAGAGTCTTATGATGTGTTGAAGTGGGCATTCCAAAAAACGAATTTCCCTGAGGTGATTGTGACTCAAAATGCAAGCCAAGAGCTTATAGTTGAAGGGGTCGACAACTTCAATGTAGAGTGGCACCTCACCACTGATATGAAAACTATTAAATGTATGTACGATCTGCAGCACAGTCCAACATGCAAGATGATTTGCATCTATTGCAAGCAAGTCCATAAGATACTCAAGCCTTGTACCAGTGCAGCAGTAGTGCGTGAATTCAAACTTCAGGAAAAGGGTAACTAGCAAGGGGGTCTTTTTGTATCACGAATTTCAGTACAACCTTGTGATATTAGGACGCATCCAAGATGGAGGCCAATTTTGCCAATTCCCTTGTTAAATACGCACATTTGTACCCTCCATGCTCAGGTCCGTATTGTTGAGAAAATACTACACTTACACTTCATGTTCATACGGAATATGGAAGGCACAATGAGAAGAACAGAAACTGTGGATTCCATTGAGAAGACTTTGTCATCCATAGGCATGGAAGGGGGTAACTGTTAGTGAAAGCAAGATAAAAAGAGGTCTAGGAAGCACGCTAATATTATAAGAAAACAATGTTTTTCTGGACACGCAATTTTTGCATCCGAGCGTCATGCGTGATGTCTTGTCTTGTTTGGCCAAACATCCAAAAATTTGCATTATGGCAAACGTGCCAAAAACATGATACGTTAAGGCAAAACGTCGCATGTTTAGTGTCGGACATCACAAAAAACATCGGTCAATGGGGTTCTTAGAAGTTGACATGTGGCTACTACCTAAGCGCGGGAAAGCCAGAGTGTCATTTTTTTCATTCATTGCCCGTCTATGATGTAGCATTTGACGTGTCACTAATATGGCATGCCATGTTAGTGATGACAAAATTGGTTGATGTGGCATCCACGTATGTTGACGTGGCATTTTTTTGGACCTACTTGAAATGTCATCCTAGAATTTTAAGATGTTTTTTGAGACATCAATGTGGACGTCTAAGTGTCTTAAATGACACCAGGTGAAACAATTCTATGTTGACAAAAATGTTCCATTCAGGCGTGTGGAGTTTGCACATGTGTGCTTCTTAAAACATACCTTGTTATAAGAGATGTCTACTTTTAAGTTAGCACAACTACATGTACATACTAGGGTAGTAGATGGGCTTGTTGCATTGTGGGATGTCATCGAAAACGTCCACTTAGAAAATCTTCGTAGAAGGAGATGCAATTTTCGACAAACACTTATTTTTAGGGACATCTCCTAGAACGCATGTATACATTGTATTGGACATTTTGATGTTTTATCAAACTTTCTTTGGGAATCTAAATTAGGATTCTCACATAGTTCCCTCAAACTAATTTAGCTAGGATGTGTAACAGAAAGGCAGGTTTAAACAAGTTGGGTAATTTCTACTAAATATGCTTATTTTGTACAATTTATGGGTTTCTATCCTATCTACACGTGGGATTTGGTTATAATTAAAAAAATGATCTATATAGGACCAAATGCTATATTGGTACGTGACATCTCTATTTTGGTTATTCACTCTTTTGGAGGCTTTTTGTATATAAAACTATATTCAAAACTAATAAAATCCAAAAAAAATAATTTACAAGTCCTGAGTGACTAAATGGGCACTCACATCCTTACATGTACATTGCCCTTAGATCCTAAATTTTTAATATTTAATTCTACATTCAAATATTTAATTTTAAATCTAAATAATGAACCACCCAAATAGTAGTGAAATATAAGACAAAATGACCATTATAATATTTTTAAAGCATACGGAATATCAAATTTTTATACGTCAATTAAATAAAAGATAAAATTTGGTTTAATAGTCTAATTTGACTTCAAGATTTTTGTTGTGGTTGTTTTCTGTGTAAAAAATAAAATAACCAACTGAAAATTCTTCTAACTAATTTCCATTGCTACTTGTATCTCTTGAGCAAATTTCAAATAATTTGGATTTTTCAATTTGCTATTTTTACTAATCTATTTTCAATTGTTGCAAGAAAATTGATAACAATTACAATTTTTTACAAAACGATTTGAAATTTCTTAGAGTGATATACAATTCAAAGTTTCAAGTAATAAAAATACAAGTTTTTTGTTTGAAGATAATTTAGAAGGTTAAATTTAGATGAGATAGGAAGTTTGACCATTTCACAAGAGATAAAGTCTTCCAAGATTAAGTGAAATTCAAGACACATGGAAGAAATTAATATCATTAACTGATTTTTTGGTGTGTAAGTGCCTAACACCAAACAAAAACAAAAAAAAATGGGGAGCTTAGGCCCGAAGCACTCTAACTCAAAAATGGAGAGTGGTTTTGCAATTTAGGATTCATGAAAGATTTCTAATATCAATGACTGAGTGGCAGGATGCAATTGCTAACAAGGCAAAAAAATGGAGTGGTGTTGAAATTCCCCACACACAGAAGAAATTTAATATCATTAATTGAGTGGCGGGATGCAAATGCCAACCCAAGGCAAAAAAACTAATGGGGATTGGTTTTGAAGAAGTATTTTCTATTTAAGATATAGAAGAATGTAGAAATATATGGTTTTGGCATATTATTTCTAGATGGGTCAAACCACATTCAAAAGAACCATTGGAATTACTTTACTAGGACTACTTCTAGAGTCCTTCTCTGAACTTTTGAAGCTACAAATTACTTTGATGTTGTCGTTTAAAAAAAGATTATAGATGAATAATATTGCAATACATCCCTTTAATAAGTTGGAGGAAAAATTTTATATTTGGTTTTTAACTACTTTTGGATTTTTGAAAGTCAAGAATTAATAATGGTCATCATGAGAAAGAAATGATCATTAGGAGTTAATGCAAAACATTGGAAAATCTATGCAAAACATTCGGAAACCAATACAAAACATCTGGAGATCTACACAAACATCGTAGGATTGGGAGATCAAGGGATTCTACGATCTTTTGTCCAGAATTCCACGATCTTTTGTCCAATATATCATTTTAACAGGATATTTTTTTCCATACTTCTCAAGTAAATGACTAATAAGAGGGATTTTTAGTCATTAAATCTTTAACACAAAATAGTGTAATCTTTTAATTAATTAATTGATTATTGAAAAATTACAAATTTATTCTTTAAAAAAATTAAACATTCAATTCCAAAAATGGCTTACATAGAGCCCTTCATGAAAATAACATATACATTTTTTGTTTCGACACAATTGTCATTTGGATTATTTTAAATATATAAAAGAATTTCCACATATTTTTACTTCTAAATATTATAAGGAAATAGAAAAATATTCTAATTGTACCAAAAGAGTCCTTTTCTACTACATCATATGATTATATACACACATAATTTTCTTTATTCAATCACGTTGTTATTCATTAGAAACCATTGAATGGTAGTATCTTATATTTAACTAATTATGGACTTTTTTGCAAATTATAGACAATTAAGGTATCGGCTGGCAACCGATACATTTGTACATTTTGAATTCAAAATGTACTCCATGTATACATTTTTATCATGTTTTGGCACATGCATATGTTATTTATGGATTTGCCAAAGTTCATAATTAGTTAAATTTAAGTTTAGTCCTTCCTATTTTTTCCCCTCAATTAAGATTACTATTCAATGGTTTAGGATTTAGGATTCTATCATATTATTTTGTGGAGCCTATTCAACAATCTCTACCAAACAAATGTGAAAAAAACCTAGGATGGTTAGATGTGTTTCTATCAATGTAGATGGCCTATAAAATTAAATAAAACTATGTCCCTCAAATCTGTGAGATGTTATGTGATGCACCAATGGATTTTTTTGGAAAGTTTAAGGATTGATTGTCTCCCCTAAAAATGGGCAACATTAAGCTTGTAGAAAAGCAAAAGGTAAATGTCTTCAGAAATGCTAGACTATAATCATGGCCTTCCACAATGTTGTTACATTGTTTTCCAAAACTCATTTCACTTGTCATGCGCAATGAACACATACAAAATTTATGTACTCAAAATTGTATACTCAAATTTGGCCTCTTGCAATTCAGCCAATAGGAAACTTAGAACTTTCTCGAAAGAAAGGTCACATAAGATAGAAGTTACTATTTCTATTAGAACCCCGTGCTTCATAGGGTGTCCTATTGTCGACAATAGTTGTATACATTGTTCATTGAAAAAGATCCTTTGTTTGTAACTTCTTATCCACCCATGTCTCTTCCTTCTTTGCTCAGGGAGAAGTGCCAAACCTAATAGTAATAGGTGAGTCTATAAGATCAGAATGGGCTTGAATGAAAAATCCAAATTTATATTTAATAAAATATCATTTCTTGGATACAAAAATTTGTTTCTTCTTTGCATTCTTCCAATCATCCTCATGTTTGCATGCATTGAGCTCCATTCCTCTAGAAATTTCCCATATTGTAGAGGTTGAAATGGTTATAAAAAATATGGACCTCTACCTTACTCAACATTAGTCTAGAAACCAAAAAAAATTGTGTTGTGTTGTTGTACAAAAATTGACATTTGCTTGTGGGACATGCTAGTGAATAGTGATGATTCAGCATTGTTTCCGAAACCCAAAAATGAGCATTGTGTTGTACAGCTATACCTTCACTGTTGCTAGTGGACTAAATGGGGTCTTAAAAGTCATGATTCAAGCACTCACTGAATGGCAGACATCATCAACAGTTGGCCGCATGATGACTATAAACTTTGGGAATTGTCCATGACGGTAATGTACTCCTATGGCTTCAAGCATAATAATCTGGTCCTATGACTATTGAAGGCTAACCTCTTGCAAAGTTACCAAACATATTAATACCAATGCTTCAATTACTATGATAGATTTAACACGTTCAGTTCTGAATTCAGTGATTGCTTGAGCTTACAACACATGCCATAAGGTGGAAGTGGACCCATTGGCCCATGCATTTAAGCAATTTAGCATAGTTGGAGGCACTTCTTACTAGAATATTTGTTTGCAATGTTGGCAATTGGAATTTATGAATTTTAAAAAAAAAATTCTTGGATAAGGCATCTAAGGTAGAAGCACCTATACCCTTGAATTTAAGCACTTTCAACATAGTTTGAGGCACCTATTGCTAAAAGAAATATTACTTAAGGGAAGCCTATAGGCGATCAATATATACTACATTTTAATGGGTGCTTCTACCTTATTTGCTATGAATTTTGAAAGTGAAACTTTCTAGGGCACCCAAAACCACAATCTAATAAAGCTACCTATACTCAAATACAAAATCCTAACAAAATTCTAAAATTCTAAATCCTAGATCCTAGCCCATGAACCCTAAAGTAAGCCCAAATCCTAAATCCCGCTAGAATGTTGTGTGCTCAATTTGTAGGTCACAAAAACATTTCAAAATATATAATTTAACAAATATAATGATGACTTTCACCAATTCTATAAGGAAGAGACCTCTAAATACATTACCAAAGTTTTTGGCATCCACACAAGCCATATTGTGTAATTTATTGCCTAACTACGGTATGCTTGTTCATTGGTATTTTTTATTCTTGGCATTTGGTTTCTTCATGTTGTAGGGCAATATCTCAAAACTCAACCTCCAAGTCTCTCTCTATATATGAAAAATTGAAACCTCTACTATGCATAATTCTTAAAAATCCGTACAAGAAGATTAAGCAATAAAAATTAAAACTCCACTTATACCTTTCATGTCATTAATTGAAATGGAATGGTTCAAAGCTCCCTACGTACATATAAATCCTAAAACCAATTTCAAATTTTTTTCTTACAGACATGATTTCTCACGTGATTTCTATTAAAAGACATCTAAGTTTTATTATTCCAGCACTTGGATTTTTTAATTTGGTTTGAATTTGTTTTTCCCCTTTCCACAATTTTTTTAATGGGACATTTAGGTTCATGTAGAACTTTTCATTCTTTTCCACATCCTATTTTTTTTAATAAGACACTTTGGTTGGGGTGAAATTAATCTTTCTCTTTATATCAGATTTAAAAGATAAAAAAGTTAGGTGGAGACCAAATTAAAAAAAATTAAATGTAAAAAATGTTGGGTTGCATAAATATTAGAAAAAATTCTCTCTCTTTCTCTCTATATGAAGAATTTAAACACCTATGCGGGCACCTATTCATAGTTTTAAGAATTCCATACAACAAGTTCCCTCCAATTACACCCTATTTTTTAATAAAAAAAAAGTCTGAATACTGGATAGTTGTTCCATAATACATGTATTAAAACATTCATATAATGACTCTTTTTTAATGCTAATATTGTCCTCAAAAAACATTCATTTTGTATATATATATCTACATTTTTGGATTCCTTGTTAATCTAGCTACAAGAATTTTCTAAATTAAAACAAATTATATCCCTTCAGATTGAACTAAAATGGATTATAAGTGATTACAATCAGAGCCATATAATATGAGAGTTGCGTACATAGGACATATGCATGAAATAATTATATAATATTAAGGGCATATTATTTCAAAGATTTAGTATGAAATAGACTCCTTTAATATAAAAAAAGATAAATTATACCATTCTATAGGTAAATTAAATAGACTTCTTTAGTAAAAAGAACTTGCATAAGACAAGTACACAAGATGCCACGATTTAGAATGTATAGATGGAAATTATCAAGGTTAAGGTTAAAGAAAACATACCTATACATTGAGTGTACAATATCATATTTAGTGGTACATTTGAATGGCAAAAAAATATAGGAAAACTACTGAGGTTTAGAATGTGAAGATGGAAATGATCAAGTTTTAAAATTAAAGAAAATAGAACTTCATCAAACAAATCCCCCCCCAATAGAATAGATGTTCAACGTCAACCCTAAACTTTGAGGAAACATGCATCCTAAACACTATTGCTAAATTCAACATTATCCTCAATCGAAAAGATAAATGTCCAACATCAATCTAAAACAAAGAAGAAAAAGAGTAGGATGGATATTCTGAAAGCAATTACTAAAACCCATTCCTAATCCATTCAAAAGTTCATCTACATAATTAATAAAAAAAAGAAGTTTCATCTACATTCATCTAATATAGAAAAACATCCTTATTGCACCATTATCTTTGTGTGACCCCCTAATTTATTTTTACAATTTTTCAAAATCTTTATTTGGACTACTAAACAATACTCTATTTTTTTTTATCACACATCATTTCCAAAAATTTGCTAGTACAAGCTCCAAGGCATCAATTGTTTTGAATCTTGGATCAAGTATTCATTCACAGCCAATTTTTAGTTGTCACAATGTGGAATGTGTTAGAGGTAGGTACTCCTACCTTAGTACCTCACTTTTATAAATAAAAAATTATACTACTAATGTTGAATTCTAAATTTATTCTATTCAAAATTATATATATATATATATATATATATATATATATATATATATATATATATATGTATGTATGTATGTATGTATGTATGTGTGTGTGGTATCTTTCTATTGCTGATATTTTGGCTTTCATCCATCATTAATTACTGCATTTTTGACTTGTTGAAACAAAGTGTCCATGTCAATATTAGAGTTGTTTAACAAGGCGGCTTAATTACTGCATTTTGGCTTATTGAAGCAAAGTGTGCATGTCAATATTAACTTAGAGTTCCTAAACCCAGCTTAAGTTACTAATCACTAGTACTTAGCCTATCTATGTCACATGAATCCCCTACTAATGCAATCTATTCAAATCTTAAACAATTTACAATTCACTCTGCTTTCAAAAGGGAGTTGTCATGTTGCTTTTACCTATAGTAGTCGTGGTGCTTTCACCTAGTCGTAGTGGTCATCTTGCCTTGCTTTCACACCTCTCTACACTTGTTCTCCATTCCCTTGTGATTTCTTGAGTAACTTTTTTTTCTCTCAATTAGTTTAATCGGCAATGTTACTAGTGGTACGCGTCACCATGGTGCAAGACAAGTTGGAGGCAAAGAAGGTGTAGAAGAAGCAAAAGCTTGTGCATGTTAGCCCTACAAAAAAGCCCTCCAAGGTGGTACATCATGCAACGATAGTAAGTTTGGAATCCATCGAAGAAGACCAAGCTCCACTGCCAGAGCATCCTGAGATTGATAGTGCTGAAGTTATGCATGCATTTGAAGTGGGCAACTCAGAGTTTGATGTCCCATTTGACCTCACGTCGATTCCAAAGGCGTTGCGCCAACATATGCTTGCAATAGCACCTGTGCTTCGGGGCCGTGATGTACAGTACACTGATGCATTCTTTTGCAAGAAGGTGGGGCTATGTGATCACTAATCAGGGTCCAACGGTGGATGAGGTTCCTAAAGTGTATTCCTTTATTCTAGAGTCCGAAATCAAGGAAGTATAGAAGGCGGGAGCTGAGCCAAACTGTTACGAGATTGCGAACTGCATAGACAAAGACCAAACGTGGATTTTTTCCCAACACAACTATTGAGTGTATGGCTACTACCCTGACAATTTTTATTTTGCAATGTGCTTCCTGAAGGCTACCTATGCAACGTTTGCGCATATAAAGGATGTGAATTGGGTTGTAGAAGCACAAAGGTGTCATTTCAAATGCCTCGCCAGCACTACAAAGAACCCTAGGAAACTAAGACCTATTGTGTTGCGTCGGTAGATGGAGGACTTGTATGAGATCATGGCCAATTTGGCAACCAGAACTCCTACGCGTCGTAGAATACCGTGAATTGTTCATATAGTAGAGAAAGAATTGAATGATGCATGGGCGTCTTATGCTTCCACAGTGGCGGTGCTTCAAATGATTGAAAAGAAGCTTGCGAATGCAATGAAGGTCATCACTACGTACACAAATGAAGAATATGTCCAGTTTGAATCAGAGGCCAACGAAGCAAATTTAGAGCTCAGACGACTCTTTCGTGCAGGGACTCCAACTGAGTACAAGGCTTAGGCTGAAGTGGCACAGGGACTTTCAGAGAAGCTTGCAGCAATATAGAAGGAACAAATGGTGGTGCGTGAAACTATAAACAGTATTGAGGCAGGTCAACTTGCTAAAGCCTTTGTAGAGCGTGATCAGACGAAGGCGGAACTTGTTGCCGCAGAAGCGGCCCTGGTGAAGGTGAAGCATGAGAATCTCGTTTTGTGACCATGGCCGATTTTTCTGTACCCAATTGGACAATCGATATCAGTGATTGAATTTGATTTAGGTAAACTCTACCTCATCTGCACTAAAGGATTTGTGGCAAAGGCAACAATCCTTGGCTCATGTGGTTGTCTCTTCCACAACATATGTGCTATAGAGATGATTGACTCCGACGATTGTATTTGTCCAAAGTGCTCTGATCTTGATCCGGCATAAGTGGTACAATGGGATGGCAAGCTGGACAAGAATCAAGAGAGAGAAATTGAAGTCACCATCAACAAGTTAAAGAATATTGTTGCGGACGGGGCATCTAAGCTGAAAGTGACTGAGGGAGCTCCTCACTACAAGGGGAATTGTGTCCAAATTGACAGAAAAATGATAGAATTTCGTCAATTCCTCTGTCAATTAGAAGGGGCTGATTTCACTCAATTTGGACACTCCATTGACAAGATTCTGTCAATCACAGGACAGAATTTGGTTGCAAAATCAATACTTTGTCACTCCATTGACAAAAAAATTTCAGATGACTAAAATACTTTTAGATCAAATCATTTTAAATGAATAAAAAAATTAATTTTTTTTATCATCTCTCAAGAATATTTACCAAAACAAAATAAAATCCCGGAGATAATTTATTTACTAAATTACTTCACTCCATAAACCATTTGTATTCAGTGTTGAGAATGGGGAAGAGAATCTCCTTATATACATACACATATGGAGGTAGGAGGTCAACCAATCCATATGGGATATATGAATTGTTGAAGTTGTAGTGAAGTTAGAAACCCGAAATTTTGTATTAAAAGTATAATTTCAGACCTCATTTAAGCATAGTAGAGTGTCTTTTTTTAAGAAACTTTAAACTAAGACTAGTTAGAATATACATTGAAGCTTCAATCACAAAACTCCTTTTGACATTTCAAGTTTTCAATAAAAAGTTATGGACCGATTTCAAAGAGCATTTTGAAAAAATATAATAAGAACAATTTCAAACACCTCTTTGAAATTCCATAATTTTTGATTTAAAGCTCAAAATGTCAAAATTATTTTTGTATGAAAAACTTTAGTTCATTTTCTAACT
This sequence comes from Climacium dendroides, assembly GCA_950106755.1. Classification (NCBI taxonomy): domain Eukaryota; kingdom Viridiplantae; phylum Streptophyta; class Bryopsida; order Hypnales; family Climaciaceae; genus Climacium; species Climacium dendroides. Next base: position 6,114,752 of record OX467086.1, read on the forward strand.
AATATTAGTTAAATATTTTATGAAGAAACGCATTATACTATGCCTAAATGAGGTCTGAACTCCTATATTTAACACAGAATTTCGGGTTTCTAACTTATAAATATAGGAGTTCAGACCTCATTTAAGCATAGTATAATGTGTTTTTTCATAAAACATTTATCTAATATTATTTAGACAATGAACTAAAGTTTTTCATACAAAAATAATTTTGACATTTTGAGCTTTAAATCAAAAGTTATGGAATTTCAAAGAGGTGTTTGAAATTGTTCTTATTATATTTTTTCAAAATGCTCTTTGAAATCGGTCCATAACTTTTTATTGAAAACTTGAAATGTCAAAAGGAGTTTTGTAATTGAAGATTCAATGTATATTCTATTTAGTCTTAGTTTAAAGTTTCTTAAAAAAAGACACTCTACTATGCTTAAATGAGGTCTAAAATTGTACTTTTAATACAAAATTTTGGGTTTTTAACTTCACTACGAGCCCTCACAACTTCAACAATTCATATATCCCACATTGTTTGGTCGATTTCCTACCACTCCAAATATATAGAGGGAGCTCAAATGAATTGATATGTGAATTGAAGGTGTTGGTTGTGAGTCGTTAAAGGTTGCAAAGAAGTACATTTTCTCTTAGTATCAGTAAAATATATTTTCATCATTTTTAATATAAAGTAAATTATATGTAAAATTTTGTTGTGTTTATAGAAGACTTTCACCTTGTTTGTCAAAATTGATTGAAAAATTGACAAGATATTGACAAAAAAATCGACAAGAAGTTCTGGTTGTCATTTAGGACATTAGGCTGTCATTTTGGACACTTCTCTGTCAAAAATTCTGTAGATTAGGGCCCATTTCCCTTGTAGTGCTACTCTAAGGAATGTGGAAGGAAATTTTTCAGTTTAAATTGTTTGTTGGATAGTTTATCTTGGGTAATGCTTAATTATGAAATTAGAAATCATTTAGTAGGTGGTTAGCTAGCAACTATCACCAACTTGAATATTTAAGTGAAAGAACAAAAGTCAAATCAATACCATTGCTATAAGACAACATGTGCCCTAGCCTAAATTAGAGTGTAATCTTGTTCTTGTCGAATTTCTAAATTTTTAGTTGTTAAATCATTATTGAGTCATAATTAAGGAATGGAATCCAAGTTGATAATGCACTAAACATTCTCATATGGAAAATAATATTTTTTCTCCTTTTTGAATATTGGTTATTAATATCTAGTGCACTATAGACTTGCAATAATGCATTGTTTAATTTTGGTCTAGCATCAACTCTAGCAATATTTTCTATTGTAATTTGTGGTTTGCAAAATTTTGGGAGATGAAGCTTTTTCTAAATTAGATTGCACTCAATTAGATAATATATAGAGTCTACCTCCAAAATGAAGTGCTCAACAAGGATAGCCTTATCTATCTATGTTCTAGAGGCATGGTTGGTCGAACTACCCTAATAGACACTTCATTCACGATGCTCTTTAGACCAATTGTATTCTAGCAATGACTTTCAAGTTGAAAATGATGTAACCATTTGGTGATATATATTTTTGTATTGACAAATAAAAGGTGCACTAGGTGTGAAGAATCACTTAGACATGACTTGGCCATGGGGTCATGAGGCCAAATGACTAAAACCATGAAATGAAGTCACAACATGGCTATGGAATCATGATGCCACATACTAAAACTATGAAATGAAACTAGACAAGTACAACCATGACTATTGTTTTGTATAATTTTGTATCTCTTCACCTACATCACCCATAATTGTAATATTTTAATAAAGAAATAAAAGATCTAATAAAAATATAATTTTGACCTTCAAGAGTTGAAGGGATATTTCATGTCCAAATATATTTTATTCATATTTATAAAATTTATTTTGTACATAGTACTATATTGTATTATTTGCCAACAATAAGCATAAAAATATTTTATTTATTAGAGTTTGGATAATCACTAATTCTTTACATATGAGTTATTTTGAAACCATAAATCCTTGCCTACACAAAACCTTCTCTATGTTTGCTTCTTGTCTTCAATCTCAACCATACTGGATGGCAAAAACTCACTCCAAATTTGATGTGCATCACAAGTTCAAGCTTAGTGTTGCAATAACTTGAGACTCCTTAGAAATTATCTCATATACTTACTATAAGGACCACACTACAAGGAATTGGTGTCAAGGTTGTTGACATAATTCCAAGAGCAATTGCAATAACAATTTTATGAATCAATTGTGGCATATATTGACAAAAATATAATCCATAAAAAAGTTATTGTTTCAAATTTTAGTGATTTTTTGGCTATAGAATTTGACTATTTTGAGCTTCATGTAGTTTAGCTTTTGCTCTTGGACATTGATATAAACAAAAATTACAGAATATTTATCTATTTTTCTATATTGAAAAAATTCAAAATATCATGCCAAAAATTGAGTTTATAGGAATCAAATTGAACCAAACCATCATATGTCTCCTAAGGATACACTTAGGACTTTAGGGATTATGGATTGAATCAAAATAGAGTGAATTAAAGTTTTTGAATCCATCCAATAAGATAGAAAAATCAGTGAATTTTTTTAACTAAATTTACTAAGATGCCCGCATTGAGATGGATTTTGAAAATGATCTTATTATAACTTTTGCAATAATAATTATCTTTTGAAATTTTTTGTTTAGAATTGTAAAAAAACTATTGCACATGATGCAAAGTTTTGTTGGAGAAGCAAAAATTTAACCTTCAACAATGATCATTTTCAATGGACGCTACTTTATCCATTGATACATGTGATCAACTCACCTCCGTGACTATTGTGGCTTTTACTTCATGCTTTGTTTGAGTTTATTCTTCCACTGCATGCTTGCTTGTTCTCTACAAGAAGACAATTATTCTACAGGTCACTCTTTCTAGTTTCCAAATCCATGTCATTGTGGGAGGGGCTAAATTTTTGCCACTAACGTCTCTTGAGCTGGAAATAGAGCTCAAAATTTTCAACCTTCACTGGGCATCACTATTAGCAAGCAGAGCAATAACTAGGGCTTTATTGCCCAGAACAAATCATGAATAATCAATTCAAATCTGGAAACTCTACAACCATAAAAATAGCCATGTTGCGTAGTCAGCCAAAGTAGAGTTTGCAATGGACATTCATGGGTTGAGGTGCAACAATCTGCAACCTTCCCATTAACTTCAAGGCCTCTGGAACTAACTCAGAACATAGTGATGCAGTGCCAAATAACATGGTCCAGACTGAGGATGCTCTTAATCTTATTATTATGAGATGAGACTTTTCTATTGAATATCTGCAGAAGATTAGGCAGGGATTGAGAGCAATATCTTAAACTGATTCTCTCTTCTTTTACACCTAAAAAGCAAGGACTCTCTGTGTGTATTTTGTAGCATGCAAATGATCAAGGTGTGCTGCAGATTATGATGGTGGAAACTCAAAAAGCTTTGCATCTTGGAGCAAGTGAAGGCCACACTGCCATGTCCAATTTTATTGGAGAACAAGGCCAAACATAATCTGACAGACTGAAATGGAGATACAATACATTTACCATTAAGGTAGGTACACCCAAAACCGCCACTTTTTGCTACTGAGCCTATTTTCTATTATGAGACTGGTCAAATTTTCATATGTTCTTGTTGGCAAGTGAAAGGAGGTTCCAACGCACCAAAGAATGTGGCATTTGGATACTGTATGCAAGAGTTATTAAGGAATGAAGTTTGGTACTGAAAGCGTTTCTTCCACATAGGTACACAACTGATTCTGGAAATGTACATACAGTATAGATGGTGGTTTAAGGTCAGTGACACATTTGGGTGTACCTACCTTACATCACTCAAAGATGAAAGGGAATCATGATGCTCCAGAATTTAGCATGACACTATGTGATAATACTGAAATCTGAATTAACTTACTCAAAGCATAATTTATGTGGTTGTACTCTTCTTTGGTTTTGATTTTTCTCTTTTCTTTTCTTCTAAATTAATAACAAGAAATGGTAAACAACATTAATATTATTTGTGCTGAAATCAGCATAGTCATTCATTTCAGCCCAGCACCTGTGAACTGATGTGTGCACCTGAGACTCCCAGCTTGATGATTGCCACGCCCCAAGAATGTTAGCTGTTGCAATTTGGAAGTTGTTGACATGAATTTGCAATTGGATTTATCCAGGCTACTAAAATGTCTGTGTCACTGCCAATGCATCAACAGAGACTTCCAAAGCCTAAGAGGAAAAAATTCCAAAATAAGTGTGATGATAAAAGATTCCATGGAACTTGAACATAAAATCTTGTGAATGAAGAATCCAAAACACCCAATTACACGGGTTTGCCCCGCATAATGCAATTCCCAAACCCTAATTGCAGAAAATAATCCGTCCAACATTGAACAATAAATTTTTTGGTGGGGGTACAATGTTTGGTGGAGGTTTATGATGTGGTAATTTTCAACCCAAGCATCATACTAAAATATGTGAACTAGATTCCCCAATTCTAGTATTTCTTGAATTTTGAAGTTGGGAAATCCCCGTAGGCAAGCAATGGGAAAAACCAACTTTACACTTTAATCACATAGATCTCAGAAATGATAAAGAATTGGAAATTGATTTTTTTACCCCATATGTTCTATGTCAAGGTGAAATGAAGACCCTACAGTTACAATTACCATTTTCTTTCAAATTTTTGTATCTTAAAGTGATCTAAAAGTGACCATTTTTTACATTTTGGGGGCCCAAAATGCGAAGGATTTTTAGGGGTTACAATAGGCTATATTACCTCCATCCCAATAGCACTTGCTCAATTTTTTTAGTAAAGTAGCTACTCAAAGTTTAATATAAAGTCAATATGTAGCTCCTCAAGGAACTTAAAAATTGTGAATTATAATTGTCAACTTGGCATGACGTTAAACACCTTCCATTGAGCTATTTTGGGATTTAGATGGCAATGTGCATGGCAAAGTGGGTCCGTGCGCTAGCGATGGTACCCATCTCCCATCCTTGCATTCTTGTTGATCTCCCCTCTATCTTTTGTCCATTTGGATTGCAAGTCACCATAAAAAAATTTAACACATCTTCCTTTTGTTGGTTAGGAAGCTTAAATCTAATCACAATCTAGAGTTTAGGATGCCATTCACATGTATCAAAAGCATTAGATGATTTCTAGGGGTTCATGAGGGCCGTTTCAGGCCCGTTCCCAACGTTGGTCCCTCCATAGATTCTGGCAAATAGCTGTTTCCAAAAAAAATTCAAAAAAAAATTACATTCTTGAAATGAAGAAAAAAATTGAAAAAAAAAATCATTAAATTTTTTTTCCAGGCGTGGTAGTTGTTTGGCCACATCAAGGAGTTGCCGTGGTCCTCTGTAGGGTAGTTCTTGCAGTTTGGGAACTATTGGGAACTCACAATCCTCTAGAGGACTGAAAACTCATCTAATGCATTACAGGTGCATCTCTTGTTCTTGTAAATTAAAGCATCCAAATTTATTTATTTTATTATGTATGATGAGTTGTGATGCTTTAGTGTATTTGAATTGTCTAGGTAAGAAGAAGAAACATAGCGGAGAGCTCTACACAATGGAGAACTAGAATCACTAAAGTACAACTACCATTTGAGTGACTTCTCTAGTTCTCTAGGCTAGTGATAGTGGAAGCTAGTTCAAACATTTGTTTTAATTCAAAATAAAATAAAAGTTGCACGTGGTTCATATATAAATTCAAGAACATTGAGGAAACAAAGGCTACAAAGAAACAACTATAAGATAAGCTTGTAGGTTGTGGATGAAGAAGGAAACTAGTGTAGTTCTTCACAGAACTTATAGAAGATCCTTTCTGTATATAAGGTAAAACCATCCTTAGCCAATCACTCAAGCAATTATATAATAGATCATGAACAATATGAAGCAATGCAAATTTTTTCCAAGCAAAAAGATAAGAAATTTAGGGATTGCAAATTTTCTATAATTTTATTCCCAAAATTGAAATTACTACAAATCTTGGAAGCCTAGAAGAGTTCTAAACCCATAGCCAATGTTTAGACAATCCAAATTCCAATCATAGCCGAACTACTTTCCCACTCCTACTTTCCACTTTCTTGCTTACTACCTCACTCACACCTTGGAACATGTGTCATGACCTTCTTTGTCTCCACCTTGAAAAAGAAGAAAAAAAAAAATTCTAAGCAAGAAAAAAACAGCATTCCAAGCAAAAAAACAACAACATTCCAAGCAAGAAAAAAACAACATTCCAAGCAAGAAAACAACAACATTCCAAGCAAGAAAAAAACAACATTCCAAGCTTGAATGCCCTACTTGGCTTGAAATAGTGCACCCTACAAGTTGAACATGCTACATGATTAGGAATGGGTGGTTGTACCATACCATAAATGTAGGTCAAAATTGGCACCTCTATGCCAAATTTTTTTCCCCAAAAAAAAGGTTCAACAAATGCTAAAAATAGAATTTTTTGCGAATATCTTTTTTTCACGATGCAATTTTTTTGTTTTTCAAAAAAAAATTCCTCAAACTCTGGCATCTATATTTAGAATTATTTTCCACCGGCCTTGCCCTACAACTGCAGCAGTTTGCATATCATTATTTATTTTTACAAGGAAGGATGATCATAGAATTGGCACATCTCTTTTTAAGGTAGGAGGTCCTTCAATCGACCAGGTTTTAAATGTGTTCTCTATCTAGGAGTGTATGACATGCTCCTTGAAATATCACTGTTATTGATGAGGTAGGCAGATTTAAATGGGTGATTTATTGACCTCCTACCTTATCTCATTGATGCAAAAGCATTCTCATTTCCGGAGAGCTGAAGAAGAAGGGACTGGCGAGCTGGGTTGCCATAGAATGGTCGGGGCTTGGGAGCCGAGCTGCTGTCATGAGACTGGGAAGTCAAGAGGTCAACTTGTGGCATGGGTGACGTCGCAATGTACTAAGTTCCAGAGCCCAAGGGTGCCCTATTAGGGACCCAGTTCCAATGGGGAGCCAACTTGGGAGCGCATGTGTTTACAAATTGCATCTCTTGGTGACCAGGGCTTTCTTTTGGACCAGTGTCCCTCATGTTGGCCTCACTACATAGGCCAGTTTTTGGAGGGACAAAGCCAGAGAGGTCAGATTTCTGACAGTTGAAATTTCGCCAAAATAAAAAGCCCTGCTGGTGACGTCTGGCTTGACAACCCAAGCTCAATCATTCAGGCTCAACGTCAGAAGTAAACCCTGTTGGGAGCCGTGCAGAACTTTGCCATGCAGCTAAGTATGTACGGGTTTTTTTCCTGTAAGGTAACTAAACCTAAAATCACACAAATAAGCTCTGTGGCATGACCAATGTGTTGTAGAAAAAGGAACAACAATTTCTGCACATTGGTGAAGGACTAAGAATCAAAATGCAAGTGGCTCCATGGTTTTTGGACGCATTGTGAATTAGTCACAAATTTTCAAAGATGCCAGGTATAGGATGCTAAAAGTGTCATGCAGGTGATGTCAAAAGGAATTTGATGCACATGATGAATGACGATAGAGTAAAAGTCAAAATAACAAAAAGTGTACCCAAAATTGTCCACTTCTAAAGTTGCCACCTCCACAATACTATTAATAGAATTGCACACTACTCGAAATTCACCTTCCATTTGTCCTTGTCATGCACTTCATTTTCAATATCCTCTTTGTTTAATTTTCATTAAAAAATAGGGGTCAAATTTGAAGAGTGGTCTAGTTTAGGTGTGGTTACCTTATTGTAAACCATAGGCCCATTCTATGGTAGAACCACCCATAACTGACCAAATAAGCAATTGTAGACATGATGTGGAGTATAATGAAGAAGGAAATATTTTCCCAAATGAAGAGATAGAAATGAGGGGAATTGCCAAAATTTGGTAATTTTATTGCTTGAAATGAAATTACTATAAATTGTGGAAGGCAAAAGTTGGTTTGGACCCATATCCAATGTGTAGACTATTCCAAAACTGCTCATTTAAGAGACTACTTCTTGTTCACTTTGGCACTCTAAACCAAGCAAATGTGTCATGAAAAGAATGGAGGAATTAATGGTTGGAAATCAAGAACTCATGTTTGGAAATTAGTCTAACCTCTCTTGAATTTCAACCCCCCCTATTGATTGGTGATGGGGTTGTGGTTGGGAATGGGTGGTTCTACCATAACATCATTTAGGAGTTAACCATAGGATGCGGGTCCCATTGAAGTCATCCATCAAACCATTGTGGTCCGTTAAAGGTCATATAAGAGCTAAAGCATTCTTGATGGGTTGGTATTCTAAGGGCACATGTAAAAAAAAGATCCCCTATTTTTTGCTTGAATAATTTATCTACAACATTTCTCCTAGCTAATTTGGCCTTTGATTGCAAATATGAATTCCAAATTTGCAAATTTTATCATGCTGGGCAAATAAAAAGTTTCAGCATTTTCCCTTGGGTACAAGCAAAGGGTTAGTTCCTCCAGTCGATCATACCCCCCATCTTTGGTAATGTAGGGAGGTCTATTTTCATGCGAGTACAAAATGAATAAGTGATTAGGGATGGCACATTATAATTGGGTTGCAAGATTCTCAATTTTGCAACTAGATCTTGGTCAAAAATAGGATGATCACAAATATAATCTTCACTTAAAAAATTCATGGTCATTTTATTTGGAAAATAAAATTCTAAAAAATTACAAAATCCTCTTGAAGTCTATTTCTATACACACAAAAAAATTCCACTCAACATAATTATGCTCCAAATATGCTCAATTGCTTAAGTAGTCGGAAATGGGTTGATTTCCCTTATATTCCATCTTCATCAATGGATTGATGGAAGACAAAGATTTAACCTTGAAAGAACTATACAATTTAAGTATATGAACCAATCTATACACTATAGTTGTCTAAAGTAGTCCTATGAGTGTTCCAAAGTTTTTGAAAACTTCTCCCACACAAATGTAATGTCAATTTTCTTAAATTGATCATATTCCACAAACCAAAAATTGTGACATATTTATTCACAAAGGTTGAATTTCAAGTCACAAACTAGGAAATGTATAGATTCTAGTTTCAAGCCATACAATTTGAACCATGCCAAAGTAATAAAATATCACAAATTTAATGAAACTAACATTTTGTGCACATTAGATGTAAAAACATGTTCTTTATATGTTTGTGCATGTATTGGATTAATTTTGTATTTCGTCATTATTTTATTGAACAAATTATGTAGAGGACCTCATAGTTTCTTCAATTTGCACCTTTGTAGCTAAGAATATGAAATAGGTGAACAAATGTGCATCCCAAATTGAGTGTGAGAATGGACTTTTTCACTTAAAAATATTGAATATTTCTTGAATTAAAAAATATTCTTTTATTGGCCAATTGTAGGTTCCCTCATCTTTGAAATGACTCACCTATCATTCTAGTCATCAACCAATGCATTTATCTATTGATTCCATGAATATGTACATTTTTGGTTTTAATGGAAACATTGATTCAAATATTTATCAATTTTTTTGAAGTCCATATGTCATTGTAGGGTTGAAAGAAGATTGAAAGAGGACAAAACACTATTTGACAATGGACTAATGGAACAGAGGTGTCATTTGAGTTTATGCAAGAAAAATAAGCAAAGAAAAGCAAATTGATGTTTGTCTTTTGTATGTTGATCATTATTGATCTCTTCTAGAAACTTGAGGCAAAACATTCTTATATTCTTTGAATTATAGAATATTATAAAGTTTTAAAAGCCAATAGAAATAATCTTTAAAAGATTGAGTCTCAAAAATCCTTACTTTTGTTCACAAAAAGTCTAATTATTATTTTTTCATGAACCAAATGTAGGCCTTTACATCCTTGAGCAATAAAATTGGTGCATTTTAGAGTGACATAAGTTTTGAGTGTGTCAAATATCCAAACCATGATGGTCAATCTTGATAAAATGGCAAAAATTTTGAGCTTGAAAATGAGCCATTTGAGTCAACATTCACAATCACTATCCAAGAACATGATCATGGATGACAAATCAAAGAAATAGTATGAAAATTGTTTACGATTGTTCACTATTAGATCCAAGGAATGGTATGAGAATGATTCACAATCTTTCATAACTAGAACAAAAAAAATAGTATGTAGGAGATAAATTTATTCTCAATCTTTCATTAAGATAAATTATGTTGTAGCCTAGTGGACTTTGAAATTGATTGATGAGGGCTCTCCTTTGAAAGTGTGAATGTGTGTCTATTAGGGTGAATTGAAACCTCTGCCATACATGTTTACAAATTTATAATCAACTTGTATATTTGTATCCTTGCATTTAGTGCATTGTGTAGCCACGTGCTTCCTATCATAAACACTTAATTAGGATCTAGTCCACATTGGTAAGATTGTATGATTTTGTTGGAGAAATGATAAATCAAAATACAAGAATCCAACAAATTAATTTCCAAAGTCAAATACATCATAATTAGTTTGCATAAAGATGCAAAGGTTGAACTTGAACAACTTTTAGAAATTGCAAATGTGAGAATGCATCATCTTCTTGCACCAAATTAACCAAAACTTAACAACACTTTCAATAACATTAGTGCATTGCCCAAATTATTGTGGGCTAAAAAAGGGGCTTTTAGGTATAATCATCCTTAATTTTTTATCTACATGTAAATTCTCAAGTTTGGTGCACTATACTTAAATTGTATTATAGAATTACGCAAACTTTCTATATCTTGTTATAGTTGGTGAAGCGTAATTATGTCTTGACCAACATTCGAGCCAACATTGGTGATGAAAATAATCGTTGTTTGCCTCTATATGAATAGAAGAAACAAGTGAAGGAGAAAGATTTGCCTAGTTGTTAAAGTGTTGGTATTCAAAATTTGATGATGTTCTTTGATTAATTAAATTCCATGAGCAAAGTTTTATCAAAATTTGGAAAGTTCTTGGCAATACTTTTCAATGATATATTTATGATCTTCATTTGCATGGGTAAATTGCAATGTTTAGACTTAGGTATCACTAGTTGCAAAATAATGGTGATCTTCTATTGCGCATTAACATATTGATTATTGAAATTATACAATCCTACCAATGCGGTAAGGCATTTTCAAAATAGAACATGATAAAGTGATAGATGAAAGCATGAACATCATATATCTACATTTTTTTTGAGAAAGACAAATTTAAGGTTAAAACATCAAGAATTAGCTATGGGTTAATCCTAAAAATTCTAAGAGCCTCAAGTAGATCACTTCCTATTTGGGGCAATTTTTTTTAAGTATAATTTCTCATATTTTAAAGTGTAGATTTTAGGAAAGGTTTATTTTTTTTCTTGACATGGAATAACCTAAAAAAATAATAATGATTTTGTTCTTAATATTTTATTTTCCCTTTCTATATAAAGGATTAATTTATTCTATTCTCATTGACTATGAGATGAAAAATATGAAGCTTTTTTATTTGCAGAGAACTAAATCATGTCTTACAACAAATAATAGATGAAAAATCTAAAAATTGTCCATTTGTGAGGACTTGATGGTGATGACACTTCACCAAAAAAATGAACTTGAAACCATCTTCAATGTTCACAAGTGTGCGTATCATGGAGTCCCTTTTGGGGCCTATTTGCACAAATGTGAAGGACATAAACAAACGTATTTTTTAATGTCCTTTATGTGGAATATGCTCTACTAGTGTAGAAATAGACCACTAAAATTTTAGCTCTAGTATATTAAATTTGGGTACTCCCTAGTACTAAAAATAAAAAACTTCAAAAGTGTGACAAATTAAAAAAAATGAATTTTAAATATAAAATGATTTTAAAATTACTTTGAAAAATAAAGAATACAATTACAATTGAAACATTTAGAAATAAAATTTTAAAATTTTTGACATTGGATTTAAAATTCAAAAGTTATAGTAGAAGACAAAATAAGTTTGGCAAAACACTACCAAAATTATTTAGTCTTTCTTGCAATCATCAATAAATTGTATAAAATGTCCCACGTTTTCTAAAATATATTCACTATTGGGATTGAAATTTTTTGAATCCATGTCAATGTCATTTAAAATATAGTTTTTTCTAGGATCAAATATCTTTAGTTCACTAAATTATTTTTTTACAAATATTGCTTTCTTGAGATTTTTTTTACCGTATGTTTTTGGTTTTTAATTCAATGAACTTCAATTGAACATATTTTTTTTTTAATTTTGTTGTTGCCTTCAAAAATTATTTTTTTATTGAATGAATGCCAAAGTCTAAATATATAAGATATCCAAAAACTTTGATTTCTACTTCAATGGGTTCTTCAAATGTTGGAATCTTTTAATCCATTGGGCCATTTTTTATGAAAATTTCTAACAAACTTACACATATGAATAAAGAAGAAGATTTTACATTTGCAAATAAAAACTTTGGAAATGATTTATTTTTAGATTGATTGTATTGAAAATGGCAATTTTGAAGTGTCTCTTTGATGAAATGATGTGATAGAAAGCTAACAAATAGTATAATGGTTATATACATAATCATATTTGGAGTATCCTAATTAAAATCAAAATTTTATTTTTGATAGTTTGATTTTAAAATCTTTGAGACTATTCTTTATTATCATAAAAATATTCTTTGATTAATTTAGAATAAACCGGCCATTCACCACATACATCCAAGAACCGCACAACAACCATTGCCAATTACTACACTGCATGATTAAACTACCAATTCAATTGTGATGGGAACAAAATTTTGTATCACTGCCTAATGATTGTACACTGTGTAGTGAAGGTTTGTAAGGAATTTTTGACTAAATTTCAAGTACATCACCTTTAAATTGCAATAAAATTTGTAGAAAGAAATCTTTTTGCATTTTTTGGAAGGTGAATCTTAACATGACATTTCATAATTATGCCAATTTTCAAAACATGCAAGTCTCTATTTTTATATGAAGAAGGAATTGAATTTTGTTTGTGTAGTGACTGGCAAGTTTACTATAGATTGTTTTAAAGCTACTCAAGCTATTCTCTTAGATTATATACATACCTTGTGAAAAATTATGTTTCTAATTGCCCTTGTAATAAATGCTTGGGAAAAAATTAGAGCCAAGAATTTGGTCCATTTTATGTTTCACTAATGCTCTCCAATAATTTGAATATTTTTAGAATGCAATTTTGAATTCACATTTTCCAAATTTGATCATCTGGTAAAATAAAACTTGACCTATGTAAGGACATGGCCCCCGACCAAGGTAGTCACCAAAACTCTCCAATTATTGGATCAATAGATACATTCAATTGTTCTACAGTCAACAATGAAGTCATCCATCGGACCATTGTGGTTCGCGACATACTGGGTAAATATAGGTTAATAAGTTCTTGCATTTTTCCCAAGGTAAATTTCTTGAACTAGACCAATCTTTAGTCCTCTACAATAAATGCTAAAATGCGCGTTTGAGCTGGCTCATTTTTCACAAACCGGTAGTCAAGTGCTTGGAAAATGACCCACGTGAAGACCATGCAAAGACCCCAATGATCAGAACTTCAACTTATGCTGTAGTATATACTTTTGTGACTCCAATCCACCGTCTAAAGAGTCTAAGCAGAAGGACTGATGTACGAAAAGTCCCGCACGTCACACAAATCCGTCTTCCCACTCTAGCTGACAATGGGACTCGTACGTGCTGAGTGCTACGACAGGTATTCCCGGCCCGGTTGCTGCTTCCTAGTTCTGAAATCGGAACTCCAACTTCACAACTGAACTTGAATTCTCATGAACATTTAACCAATATCAAGCAATGTACATAACCGGTTGTTGAATTTTCAATGCTAATGTGGCACATTCCCATTCGCAACCTTTCGCAACGTGTCACCATGGCCATTACAAGTCGCAACTTATAACCTGTTTTCCTTTCAACTTGCTTTGATCATGAAGATCAAAGGTTGTGATTGAAAAATCTACAGAGGTTCCGGATAGCCTATTCGCCGCTAGAGCGGCTCATCGGTTATGTAATACGTAACTGTAAGTCATTACTTGATCTCGATCTATCAGTTACCTTCAATTATATATTACAGATGCATGGACCTGCCCACCTAGCTAGCTCCTCAGGTACTCAGTACGTACTACAGGTGTTTCCGTCCCAGTTGCTACTTCCTAGTACTGAAATCCAGACAGCTTCACAACTGAATTCTCACAAACATTTCACCAATATCAAGCAATGTAACTGGAAGCCATTCGATCTCGATCGATCTGCCTTCAATTATTACAGAGGGACCTGTCCACCTCGTGCATGTTGATTCCCGGGGTTGATTCCGGTAACTTAAACTACTTGATTTTAGCCAAGAACTATAATTTACCAAGAATTATAATATAACAAAGCTTCTTTCATCCATTTCCTCCGGTTGGTTCAAAGTCCTGGCACGAGCAGAGCAGTGTGACATGGCAAACTCGTCAGTGACGGGAAAAACAGACTTGAACTGAGTTCTAGCGCCTATATAAGCCGAGGCCAACCTCAGCTACAACCAGCTACAACTGATCGATTCACTCATCCTTCTCCAGAACGCTCTCTCTCTTTCTCTCTCAGGAATCTGACTGCAAGTACTGCTGATTGTATTTGCACTGCACTGCTTCTTTACAGCTACATGATGAACCGTGCAATGTGGGCTACCGTCGCCGTGCTGCTTACAGTGGCCCTGGTGGGTCCCCAGTTGATCATGGCGGCTGACGAGGATCCTCTCCAGGACGTCTGCGTGGCGGACAAGAACTCCAGCGTGACCGTGAACGGCTTCCCGTGCAAACCTTTTGATCAGGTTGTCGCCACGGACTTCGTGTTCCCCGGCTTGAAGAACCCCGGGGACACTAACAACCCCAACAAGGCCAACGTGACTGCTGCTTCCGTGATCCAGTTCTCGGGTCTCAACACCCTCGGAATCTCCGCCGCGCGCATCGACTTCGCCAAGGGCGGCATCAACCCACCCCACACGCACCCCCGCGCCACGGAGATCCTCACCGTGTTGAAAGGGGAGCTTTATGTTGGATTCGTGAGCAGCGTCGGTGTAAACAACACGCTGTTCGCCGCCACGATCTATCCCGGGGAGACTTTCGTGTTTCCCAGGGGACTGGTGCACTTCCAGCTCAATGTGGGCAAGACCCAGGCGCTGGCGTTAGCAGCGCTCAGCAGCCAGAACCCGGGCGTGCAGCAGATCGCGCCCGCGCTCTTCCAGCCTGACATCAAGGATGAGGTGCTGGAGAAGGGCTTCCGCATCGACACCAAAACCGTCGACTTCATCCAGGGGAAGTTCCGCCCATAAATGCATGTATATACGCGTATCTTGCATGCTGTGTACGTGTGTCGTGTGTCGTAGCATTCCATCGTTGAAGCTCCGGCGATGGAAGAGAATAAATTTGCTAGATAGTGTGGCATTCTATTCTAGCTAGCTGGTCAGCCTGTAGTAGCTAGATTGGTACTGCCCGGAGAGGATTTGGCGCGACCAGAAACTCTGCCTCTGTGTTGACGTATAAATTGACTTCTTGATTGGGAGGGTCCATTTCTTTCGATCTCGAAGATTGAGTTTTGCGACCTCAGGACTGGCAGATTTTACTATTAATGAAGTATTAATTGTTGGTCTTATAATTGGGTTAATGTACGAAAACTTCTTTGATTTGGTTGTTGCTCTATCTTGGATCGGATCGGAGATGATATTTGCTCTATCAGCGGCTCGCTACTGCTCAGAGTGATTGATACTAATTTTTTTCAACTGGCGGTGTTGTCTGCCCGATTTTGACATCCACCTCAGCTTGCTGTGCTCACAGTCATGCAAATAATATGCAAATAATATTCATCCACAACATTGTGTACTGGTAAGTTCAGATTTCCACCTGTATACATTCGATCAGTTGCTTACATCGATCATAAATTTCATTTCGTTTCAAAGGGTCCACCGGGTCATTTTAATCGAATTGAGCCAATTTAACGAAATGGACGTTAATTGACACCGTGTGTATATTCCCGGAGCTTCAGTTCGATCAGTACACAGAGTTGATACTGCATAGAGAGTTTCTGATACTGCATTTCAGCCGAAGGGCCGGAATTGTAGGCGATGGAACGACGAACTTCTTGAGAATATGGGGAATTTCATTAAAATGGCGATATTTGCTCTTCTCGGCATGTCAACCTCATAGATGTGCTAATTCTGTCCCCAATAAGTTCAAATTGTAACACAACTCCCATGTTTCTTCACCCCATGTCATCTTTTTATGATTTTCTTCCATTTTGCAGTCCCCCTTTGTGCCATTTTCACAGAATAATCGCCATTTTAATGAAATTCCCCATGAATGTAACTTTACTTACAACGCATAATTCGTAGCTCTCACATGTGCCTAGTATCGATGGATTATTCTTCCAAATTAATATATCCGTTTGGGCTACTTCCCCATATCGAGGACTTGTCGCACTTGCGAGTTATCACTGTGCCTGTTTTATGCAATTGAATTGCACTGGGACGAGTGAGCGTTCTCTGGCGACGTCACCCTCTAAAATATATGCCGCTGGTACATTAATCCTGTCAACGTACAGTGTACTGGGTGTCACCAGCATACTGGCCGCACTATACCCGACCATTGAATTATACGTTTTTACTAGCTAATTGCTGCATGGTGTTCGGGGATTCAGAAATTTCGGTGACTGCGAGCTTCAACAAATTTGCAACGCTGATTCTTAGACAGTATCAGTGGTCACCATGCCCTGCATTTCCTGCTTGATGTTGCCTGTGATTCCGTTGTCATTCTAAATATTCTAAACGTACTAGCATGAGTCGTTGCTAGTACGTTCCCCGCTGCTTCATACAATATCTCAATTTCACGGATATACAGTAGCACTTTAAATAGTACATTAGCTGTTCTTGCACCATCATGAGGTCTTGTTGCAATTGTCAGGAACTCAGGATTTCTCTTGAACTCCCCGCCGCGGCCTTGTTATAGATTCCGGATTTCGGGATGCGTTCGTAGTCAACCCAATAATGGAGCATGCATTCCTCTAGATGTCATTCTGGCCAGGTTACTATATAAAAATCATGTTGTATATAGAATGCACCTTAGAAGTAGCATTACTGTTATTGAATTTTAAAACTACACAAAATAGTGAAATTAGGTTGCGTTAGAGCATCTCCATCAGCTACTTCCCTATCCCTATCTCCAAACATGAATGTCATCCAAATGGAGAGGGATAGGGAAGTTGCCCCAAACCAGTCCTTCCCTAAATCTTCCAAATTTCATCTGGAGTTACCCAGCTTGATGAAAGATTGGGAGACGTACTAGTCACGTCAAGTACAGGTTACCTCTGAGTAATTTCTGCAGGTACTTTATACTAAAAAAAGGATAGGATTTACCTAAACCTAGTTCCGTAAACGAACCTCCATTTATAGGATTGGGAATCCCACTCCCCCAAAATTTAGAGATGGAGCACGTTGGTAGGGAGGGTTCTTCCCTATCCGGATGAAATTTATCTGGATAGGAATACGAAATCTCTCTAGTGGGATGCTCTTAAAAATTAGGCTACCTTATTTTAGAAAGTTATCCCGTGACTTACCTTGTGTACATGTGGCGGTGCATGTGACTGTGTACCTAATTGCTTGATATTAGGGTTTCACACGGTTTAGGATCTTCAAGGTTGCTAATTGATTTTTTTTTGTAATGTTAGGCCGCCTCATTGTTGTGGCCAGGCCCACATGAACCAAGAGTACTAGTGCAGAAGATTCATGTGACATTGAAGGGTTTCTGAAGGCTAGCATTACATTAAGAATTAGAAAGGTGCGTCAATGAATTGTTTTGTTTTGGTTTTGGTTTTCATTTTTATTCTTGCATAGGCGTTTCATTCTTGGCAAGCAGTACCTATTTTGTATTGTGTTTAAAAATTTGCTTTTCTATGTGAATTTGAATTCAAGAAGTCGCATCTCTTCTTTGGCTGTTCATAATGGTTGGATTTTCACAATTGTTGTACTTGTACATGGATATTTTACTTGTATGACTAGTCTTTAGTTGAAACAATTTTAGAATGACTTTGAATAAGATACAATTCAGTGTATAGGGAACAAAATTTGATGCTTTGACCCTCGAATTCCGCATTTTGATTGCAATGCATACGAAATCTTACTACAATACAAAGTCTCATTCTTTCTTGGTGTATGATTGAACAAGGTAAACTAAACCCATAAATTAGTAGCAAATGGCAAAACAATAAGAAGATATTGTTAAACAAGAAGTGAATTGATAAAACGGAGAAAAATATGCATGAGGCTACTGTTATAGCTAGTATGAATTGTCTTCCTCTTCATGGTTGTTCGCCCTGACAAATTGACAATATGACAAATACAATAAATACAACATGAATTTTATCCCTTGTCTCTCTAATAAGGTCAAATTTCCTTTTAATTTTCAATGAAAATTTTGGCTTGCCCGTCAGCCACGTGGCTACCATGTGGCACGGGGATGTATGTGGGTTTGGGCAGCCCAAGTATAGGGTGAGTGTAGGTAGGGTGACCTTGGGTGCATTCAGAGGGTGACTACAAGTGGGCATGGTGTGTAAGGACCCTCACTTGCGGTTGTCCCACCCACACTTGCGGTTACGCCACCCGCAGTCGCCCATAGTGACGTAGTTCGGGCTTTCCATATAGAATTGCCCATTGGACAGAAAATTTTGAAAATTTAGGTGACCTCGGGAGGGCGACTATAGGTCTGTTGTATATGACCGATATATGTTATATATGACATGCGACGTCAAATAGACAACTCAACACCCAAATCCAAAAATGTGTTCGACAATACAACCCTGCAACACTGTTCCTCTTTATTCTTGATTTTGACCTTTCAACTCTAAAATTTTTTTTTTTTCACATAGTCAAGCTCTAAATTTCTAATGAGTATATTCTGCAACCACTAGTAGAAGTATTTAGTTGTATGTTATATGTATTAGAATCTTTTGAAGAGATGTTAAATTAAAGAATTTACTAGCTTGCAACATTCATCTTTTTTTGTTTATTGAATAACTGGCTTTTTAAATTGAACCTCATAATTTTTATTTAAATTTTTTATGTAATAATTTTGTACTTCATTTCTTTAACTTGGATGAATGAATTATCCTTCAAAAAATATACCTTGCTTTATCCTAAACTACAACTTTGTTAATGTAGATTGAAGTGTTGGTATTCTAGTATCCTTGCTTTAATAACATCCTGTGATTTGCTTTCAATAATATAAATTCACAATTTATTATTGTAGTCATTACTAATGTATTCATTTTATTTGAAGAAAAATTTAAATTCTCAATTGTCACAATTGAATTTTAAAATATTGGATATGAACAAAAATAACATTGGCTTGGGCTACAAAGCTTAAATTTAATCATAAAATGAAAGTAATCACTAATTTACTAATTATCAATTTACCTAATTTTTTTTAGTAATAAGTAAGTTCAATCTGATTTTTGATTTACTAATAATATTTGAATTTGTTTTGTATAATTTCAAGAGCTCAACAGCCACATTTGAGAACATTCATGTCAAAGTGCAAAGTTTCTTTTTCAAGCCAAGGACAAAATTCAAAATTGAGTTGGTATGTATTTGAATTTGTTTCTCTTCTTAATCTTGTTTTGATGTTTCATCTCCTAAAAAGACACCAAGCACAATACAAATGTAACTTTTTATTTAAAGTGGATTTTAAAATTTGAAGTAGTCTTTGAATTTTTTTGGGGGGTGCTTTATGATTCCAATATTTTATTTTTATTTTTTTCTAGCTATGCCAAATGGGGAGTCAATTCAACATGTTTCAACAAAGGCAATATAGAAGCATGTAATTCATTGCATGATAAACACATCAACAAGAGAAGGTGAAGCTAGTCTTATGGATAAATGTGTGAAGGAGTTTCCTTAGCATTTTCAAAATAAAAACTATCATGCAAACATTACAAAGGCTGGTAAATGGTGGAAAGGGCAAGCTAATTTTTTTCAAAAGCTAGAAGAAAGAAATCATCTTTCAATGCTATGTTCCAGTTATGCAATTTAACGGAGGATGAATGTGAAAGCCCTATTTGGTCGTGGAAGAAAGTAAATACCTTGGGTCATTTGGCTACATGAAGAACTGAGAGGTGAATTCCTGAGACTTAGAGCTGCTAGTGTAAAATTCTCTGCAAGGCTATTGCTTTCTTTAGCACGTCAAATTTTGACAACATCTCATCACTATTTGTTCTCACCACATCACCGTAAACCAGGGTCAAGAAAATGTTTGTTGGATTTGTTGGATCTTTCTTGGATCCAAGCATTCATGGTTTGTTTTAATATTGTTAGAAGAACTCAAATAGGAAAGTTGTTAGTTAGTCCCACTAAACAAGCCTACATAGAAAAAATACACTACAACAATGGCAGTGTTTTATGACTGCAGAATTATGACTGAGGATGACTGGCAATTGCTTGTAGTTATATTTTTGAAGGTAAAAAAAATATGACTGCAAATATGACTGCGAGTCATATTTTAGCCTTATACATCATGGCCGTATAATATATGGCCATTGGGAACACCAAAATACTTCATAGAGAACGGTAGGGAACATATTGAGGAAACGCCTAGTCATATTTTCTAGTCATATTTTGCAATCACATCTCTATAATAGTAAGATTTTTTTTTAGGGAAGCCCCCCAAAAATTTAAGTAGGAAATATATTTAGAAATTACCTAATCATATTTTTCCACATAGGATTTTTTTGTAGTCATATTTTTTTAAAATCACTTTTTTGTAGTTGCCACTAATTTAGGATTTTGAAATCCTAGCCGCCACTTTATGTAGCCACTCCTTTTTTTACCTCTTCTTCTTTCTTTTTTGTTTCTTCTTCTTTCTTTTTGTTGCTTCTTAAGTTTTGTTTCTTGTTGCTTCTTAGGTTTTTCTTCTTCTTGCTTCTTTTTACTTCTTTTTTCTTCTTAGATTTTTCTTCTTCTTTCTATTTAGGTTTTTCTTCTTCTTGCTTCTTTTTACTTCTTTTTTCTTCTTAGATTTTTCTTCTTCTTTCTATTTAGGTTTTTCTTCTTCTTCTTTGTTTTTGTTGCTTCTTAGGTTTTGTTTTTTGTTGCTTTTTAGGTTTTGCTTCTTTTTCCTATTTAGGTTTTGCTTCTTTTTCCTATTTAGGTTTTGCTTCTTTTTCTTTGTTTTCGTTTCTTCTTAAGTTTTGTTTCTTGTTGTCTCTTAGGTTTTCTTCTTCTTACTTCTTACTTGATCTTACTCCTTCTTACTTCTTGCTTCTTAGGTTTACTTCTTCTTCCTACTTAGCTTTTGCTTCTTCTTGCCTTTCAACTTTTATTTCTTTTTCCTTCTTAAGTTTTGCTTCTTCTTGCTTCTTAAGTTTTGCTTCTTCCTCCTCTTAGATTTCACTTCTTCTTCCTTCTTAAGTTTTGCTCCTTTTTCCTTCTTAGATTTTGTTTCTTCTTGCTTCCTAACTTTTGCTTCTTCTTCCATCTTAGATTTTGCTTCTTCTTGCTTTTTAACTTTTGTTTCTTCTTCCATCTTAGTTTTTTCTTTTTCTTGCCTCTTAGTCATATTTTGCAATCATAATGTCACTTAGTTTTTGCTTCTTCTTTTTTGCTACTTTTTGCTTCTTAGTCTCTCTATCATCATTGTTATTTTTTTTGGTTATTTATAATTTTTGAATATATAATGATTATAACTTCTTTTTATCTTAAACATGTTTACATATTTTATAGTGCTTTAAATCTTTAAAGTTTGAATTATATTGTTCATTTATTGAAAACTAACCTTCTTGTTTATACATGTAGGCATTGGAGATTGAAATGAAGTTATTGAAGGCTACTTGCAATACAAAAGAGGTAACTTCTTTACATTTTCGTTGGAATATAGGTTCTACTAGTATGTGGAAATATACATATATAAAGAGCCATTGTGATATATTTTGTGTTAGTAACTAATAAATGTTATTGAAAAAATCACATTTTTTCTTATATTTGACTTTCTAATGTGATTAATTTTTGCCCATTTAAGAAATCATATGTATTCATTTTTAATTAAATGGATTCTCTTACTTAATTACTAAATTATGTTGATGTATGACTATACATAGTCGTTTTACAAATCATCAAAAAATATGACTGAAAATAATTGTTTTACACATCATTCAAAAATATGACTGAAAAAAGTCATATTTCATGATACTGCAAAATATGACTCACCATAGTCATATTCCACATCACTGCAAAATATGACTCACTACAGTTATATTCCACATCACTACAAAATATGACTCACTATAGTCATATTCCACATCACTACAAAATATGACTCATTACAGTTATATTCCACATCATTGCAAAATATGACTCACTGCAGTCATATTCTATATCATCAAAAAATATGACTCACTGCAGTGATATTCCACGTCATTAAAAAATATGACTCGCCGCAGTCATATTCCATGTAGGATTTTTTTATTTGCCCGGGCAACTCAACAAAAAGTCAAGACCCCCCTAAAAGAGTCAAAGTATACGTCATGTTGACATACTATGGCTAAATATGGGTATTTATACCCTTCAACTTATATGACTGCCAATATGACTGATGTCTGAAGCGACTGTTTCCAAACGACTAGAGTCAGTCATATCCCGAGTCATCTACAGTGATTTCAGCATGAGTCATATTTTTTGATTTTACGACTCACTGCAGTCATATTTTGTAGTCATAAAACACTGCTTTTGTTGTAGTGATAGTGACATATTATATGGGTGAGTTGAAGAGGGGGTTTGACAGTGGTGAATTGAACGAGGACCTCATTGAGAATGTTGATGAGACTCATTTCATCATCAACATGGATAATGGTAGGACATTGGAATTTCGAGGAGATGTTGGTGTAATTGGAATTACGATGGTGGTGCAAATATCAAGAGGTGAGAATGCTATGATATACAATCTTTTTTTGATATTTCAAAACAAAGATGGTAAATATCCAATTCGAGGTTGCCCAGATGATGTATCAGGTGTGAGCTATTGGACTGTTGC
This sequence comes from Climacium dendroides, assembly GCA_950106755.1. Classification (NCBI taxonomy): domain Eukaryota; kingdom Viridiplantae; phylum Streptophyta; class Bryopsida; order Hypnales; family Climaciaceae; genus Climacium; species Climacium dendroides. Next base: position 6,137,779 of record OX467086.1, read on the forward strand.
AGAGGGCTTTATGATAGGAGCTATTTGGATTGAATAATTGAATGAACAAAGAGCCATTCAACTAGATTCATTAGGGCGAAGGAAAGTAATCTATGTGGATAATTGTGCATCCCACATTGATTCTACCCAAGTACTTTTGACTACAGATAACTTGAATATAGAAATAAAAAAATTTCTTGCGAATGCAATTGATTTGTGCCAACTAACCTATCCATTTATCATTTCAATTTAAATCAATAGGGTTGCACAAAATGAACGTCTTGGGCAAAATCACCGGACATCCAAGCGTCCGGATGTTCAGATTTGGCGTACGCTCTATAGGCTGAATGTCCGGAAGAATTTTTTTTCCAAAGCGGGTAGTGGCGGACACCAAAGCGGATGGTCAATGGTCGACGACGGTTTCAAACGGACGGTGGACATGGGTCTGTTCACAAGGGCGGACACGGAAGGTGGACGCTGAGGCGGACGCAACTAAATTAGTTGTGGTCTTGGTGTCTTCCGGACTTTTGGTTTTACAGTTTTGGGTTTTTGTCTTCTTTTTGGTTAATCAAGTTGGAAGCCCAATGCATGAACCCCTAAATGCTCAAGGCCTCTTTTTAACTTCTCAGAATTTGCTCTACATTGAATCAAAAGTCAACATTTTGATGATTTGTACGTATCAATTTTAAAAAATTGTAACGATACTAATTTAAATTAGGTATATTAGAGGGTTTAGAAAAAGAATATACAACATTATCACTTATACATTGAAAGATTTGAATGTTTGGTTGCAAAGGTGTTAAAACTACAAAGAAATTTCAAACTTATTTTCACTTGCGAAATCTAAAAACTTGGTAACCCCATAAATATAAGATTTCAGGGCTTAACATATAGAACCCCAATCAATCACATCAACAAACAAACAAATACCACAAGTCCACAATGAATGCTTAAATAATGAATTGTGAGTACATGCTCTATATATTATGAACACTTAAAGAGTGACCTATGTACAACAATACATCCCCTCAATCCCTATTAGGAATGTAATCACTATCTCCTTTCACTTCAGCTCCACTATTTTCATATACATTTATCTTCCTTGAGTCTTCATGGCTCCTTATGTCTTCCACATCGTCAAATGAACATTGTATAGGTCGCACCACTTCTTTAAATACTCGCTCAGATGGAGATTTGAATGCCCAAACCACAATTGCTGCAACAGTTGCTAGCATTTTATCTGCAGGTGAAGCCAATGCACTTATTGATGAACCAAGAACATGGTTGTTTCGGACGCACGTCCATCTCGAAATCGCGTCCAAAATCTGGACGTCCAGACCTAATGACGCAACCGGACTGTGGTTGGTCGGCGTCCAGCGGTTGGTCGGACGGGCGTGGCAGCGGTCGAGCAACGGCCATCGGAGCGATCGGGCGGACGGCCGACAGAGTGGTCGGGTGGACCGCTAGTCCGCAGGTTCGGTAGCGGACGGATTATCCAATCAAATGCGGTCCGTCGGTTCGGGGTAGGTTCGCGTCGTCCGGATTAGATTCGAGAAGGACAGTTTTAGGTCTGGGAGCGGACGGCTAAATGAGCGGACAACTATATGAGCGAGATAACAGTTTCTAGTGGCCAAACTTTACAAGGAAATGAAGTGATTGAACGTGACAGGTCTCCATCTATACCATTAGGCCAACCTTGTGAAAAACAAATTACATGCTTGGGAGAAAATGAATATGAACAAAACAAGCTTGGAATTTGGAAAAAAATTGGCTGACAAGAGCATCGAGGGACCAAGCTCCCTAAGCCCTAAACCGCTAGAGGTACTGGACAAGGCGGATTCAGGTTTGAAAGAGTGCAAAAGTCCGAATATGGTCCACAATGGCCAAGGCAAAAATGACAACGTCCAAAGTTCACAACATCCACCTCATACCAATCCTCCACTCGCTCCACGCTCATTGTTGAATGGTGGAAGTGGTAGTACTACTTTGGGGGGTTCAGGGAGTTCTCAATCTGAATTGCAAACTTCCAACATTGAAGAAGAAACTGTGAAGCGGAAATTCACTAGTTTAGGGTGTACTACTAATGGGAAAGATGAGACATTGGAATCAATGTTGAAGAGCATAGCAGGTCGCCCACCACAATGTTTTGAAAGACCAACAGACATGAAACAACAATCTCTGAGTGAAATAACAGCGGTCGTTTGCCAACGGAGGCAACAGACAGATGAAGCAATAGTAGAAGAATCCGCTAAACCTAAGAAGAAACAAGTGATGGAATCGTTTGCTATCTCCCCAAGGAAGAAAGTACATGGAGGAAGACCCCTTTTGGATACACGACTATCCCTTCCAGTTCTTCCCACAAGGAAAGGACAATCGGCCGTTGGTCTTCGAGAACGCATACTCGGTAATAACTTGTTACAGAGGAAGTATGATCCAAACACAGACAAGGAGAAGAAAGCTTCTACATCTAGGGAAACCAGAGAAAAAACAAAAAAAATTTGATTATCTTCATCAGATGATGAAGACAACACTTTCGACGATGAAGACGACGGATGGATATCAAGAGACTATAGTAGTGGGGCAGAGATAAAAGGAGATAGTAATTATCACCCTTAGAAATTGAATCTTATATTATTAGAACATGTTAGATTAGAGTACATTACATGGATAGTTGTTCAAATCTTTATGATTTGAATTTGGAAGAGCTTATGAACTTAGGAGAAATGAGGTTTGGCATTTGACACGCATTGTTCTATAATATGAATTTGCGTGTTTATTTTGAAAAATATAATAAACCTTTTATATTCATTATTTTTGGTTGAATGGTTGAATAGGAAATTGAAGAAGTCTTTACTGTGTGTATTTTGGTTATGAATTCTCCATGTACAAAACAAATAAATCAGATAATTTCTTGGGAAGCGTTAGAACTTAGAAATAATGAACCTCAGACAGAAAGCTTGCATCAAAACTGAAATTTGTAAATACAAAATTACAGAATTCGTGGTTCTTTGTTGCCGGCCGGCCGCAACCGCAGCAGACTCTCCGACCACATTGGAGGCCGCGGATGGGCCGACCGCAGGTCCGCATCGGACTGTTCGACTGTACAGTTGGGCCAACCATAGGTCCGCACCGGACTATCCGACCGTGCGGATGGGCCGACCGCAAGTCCGCAACGGACTGTCCAACCGCTAGGGAGGCCGTGGATGGGCAGACTGCAGTGGATGGGTCCGACTGCATAAAGGTGACACGAATGATTAAAAGCTCATTTTCCATTCGGGAAAGTGGATTTTCTAAATCTCATTACTATGATAATTTCCCATAATGATACTTAGAAGATTGTGGTTCTGGTCTTGAGGTCCAAAGTTCGATCACTTGCGGTCATGATTTGGGGGGGGAGAATGATTGGATGAAGGAGTTGGTCCTCTTGCTTAAGTAGATGTTCCTATAAGGTTGGAAGAGGTGGAAGTTGAATTCCGTTCAAAGATTTTCGTAACACTATTGTGATTTAGAAATCTCCAACCAGAAGTAAAAAATCATCCCTTCCAGCCTTCAAAGAACGTCAATACCATATGACCATGACATTTTGGGAAGGGAGAATTTTGGTTTTACAAATTGTACAAATTATACAAAATTTGGAAATGAACAATAATAAAGTTGAAACCCTTGCCAACGAATCTTGAATGAAACCTACTACTAGAAAATCCAAAGCCTCACAAGGTTGTAAGTACTTGTTTGTACTTAATTTGCAGTAAAAATCTAAAATATTTTGATTTAGCAACTTACAGTTGAAGTAACTCCAAGAGAAGTGTTGACATGAAATTGTGAAATGATTTGCAAGAGTGAATTACTTAAATATTTTTTGATTTCAGGGCTATAGTATTGCACGGCCATGTCAATATATCACCATGTTGCATTCTTTAGAGAATTACAGTGCATATGTTTATATGGTCAAACTATAAATGGAAATGGTTTTAAATGAAAACAAGGTTTCATGTAGCGAAGGGGAAAGCTCTATGTGGCATCACTACATTTGTATTCTTTGTAATTTGAAACCTCCAACCAAATTGTAAAACAAAATATTTAATCCAAATTTCATTAATTTCCATAAGTAGCTATTTGAAGGTGAACTAAATTCATTGGAATTTCAGAAAAATTGAATTCCAAGTGAATGTGAAATTGAAGTCAATTAGGATTTAGATTCATTTTCAATTTGGATTAAACATTGTATTTGCATTTGACATAATTGGCAACTACATATTCAATTAGATTGGAAATTGAAGTAAAATATAGTTTCATTGGGGATCATACCTCAATCTAAAAATCTATATTGAAAATTGAATTACTGATTTGTACTTTACATTAATAAAATTGGAGAAAATTAGAATTTGATATGGCTTTCATGTGTACTACAATACATTTCTAAGAAAGGTTGGAAAGCTCAAATGATCAAATTAATATTCCAACAAAATTGGAATTGAAATTCTAATTGCAATACGCTAGTGCATTGTTTTTATTACAATTCTAAATGAATGTGTTTGAAAAATCAATTGAAGTTCTACATTAGAAGGTTATTAAAATCAAAAATTCAAATGTAATTTGAATTACTTGAGTTGCATTCAAATTCAAATTCAAATGTAATTTGAATTACTTGAGTTGCATTCAAATTCAAATTCAAATTTGTTACTATTTCTCTCCTACCTTCCATTTCAATTTGAATGCACATTCCATTTCAAATTGCATTTATATGTCAATATGTCATGTTCAATTTCAGTTTGAAAGGCAATTTCAATTTGGAAAAATGGAAGTCAAATTCAATTGCAATGACAGTATAACACCCACTTTAAAATTCACATTGGAATATTGACTTTAATGTACATTGATTTCAATCAATTTAAATGAAAATAGAGACTTCTGCATTGAACCTGTTGAATTCATAATTCAACATCATAATAAACAAATTTCTAGGGAGGGTTTACATTGTATAAGTGAGCTTGAAACAACTTTCATTCATTTTAACTTTCTTACTTTCAAGTCCATAAATTGAAGAATTCATGAAGTTGAACAAATTGCTTGTGTTTCTAAGAGAGAGATAACAATCATTATAGATTATTAGATTAATGAAAACAACATTAAATTCCTAATGCCTTACATTTGTAATTGACTTATGAGTTATGACTTATTTGTTCAATATTGTCACTGTAGTATTCCAAATTATTTCCCGTATGTGACATGCAAAAGTTTACATTCCACAAATAATCATAATTTTATGATTATAGAAAATGATTGAAGACTTCACTTTTTTTCAATTATATATTTTTTAATATCACCATAAAAATTCTCTCTTTCTCCCTCTCTATATATTTATAGTTTGTACACAAAGTACTCATAAGATGTAACAATGAGTCAATTACAAACATATTTGATGAAGAGAAATATCAAAATTCTAAAAGGGAGCAGAGTTCACAATTACAGATAGGATTTATGATTTTTAGGGTTTAGGGTATGGAGTTGTTTTTGGAGTTTCAGATTGAAGGGGCAGAATTCCCGCCTTCAGTTTTCAAAGTTCTGATGTCCTCACCTGAAGATAATGAGGAACTGACGATCTGCCACCTCATTTATTTGGATTCTCTACTTGCAAATAATTGAGTTCAGAGAATCCAAATTCGTCTACCTGTCCGCTCGGCGAACGGTGCGTCGACCAAGTGGTCGGTAAAACTGTTGGCCCGTCTGCTGAGCGGCCGGTCGGCCGATCAGTCGGGGTAGAAGAAGTCTGACCATCTGTCCATCCACCCGTCCGCTCGACGGACGGCCCGTCGGCAAGGTGGTCGGTGCGTCTGTCCATATATCGTTCTTGACCATGCGATGGAAGGTTCAGACTCGCAGTGTCCGTCCGATCTTGCCGTCCGACCCTTAGGCCGACAGCAATGTCTGCCCCAACAGTCAGTATAATGAGTGCAGCGAACGGCTCAGTCCGCACAATTGTTTCCCTTGCGGAGTGGGTGATCCAACGGCAATTGGTCTCTGCGCGCCCCTTCCGACTTGGTGTATGAACAATTCTAAATGAATAAGTTGCATTCATTCATTATTATAATCTAAAATCGCCATACGGTTGGACCCGCCACGCGGCCGACCAATCGAGCGGACGGAGATTTTCGTTCAGTCGTCGGATTTAGGGCTGCATTGGACGGCCTTCACAGTCCGATTCCCCCGGCTGTCCGATCAGGGGCACGGCGGACTCCGCCTCCGTCTGCGAGGTTGGCCCCGTTCGCCCGATCCGATTGGTCGGCGCCGTTCACCCAGTCCGCGCGGTTGGCCTCATCCACTGTCGTTGCGGTCACCCCGTCTGCGCCGTCCGCTCCGTCGTTGCTATGGTCAGCCCCGTCCGCCCAACTGTCTGCTCCGTTGGCTCCTTTGTCCGCTCGACCACCCGTCCACTAGACGTACGGGAGTCGCACAGGTCTATATCGCCGGACGCTCAAAAACCCGCAGACGCGGATGTTAGACGTCCGTCCGGACGTCTGAGCGTCCCAGTGTCCGTGCAACCCTGACCAAGAATGAGCCAAGCAAGTGGTAACTTGACGAAAAAAGTGCTCCATAGGATCTTTGATATTGTGGGGCTTGATTCAATGTTGGATGCATGCGATGGATCAAGGATGACTCATCGAGGGTACCAGGAAATCTACCAAACATTAAAGAACCGGATTGGATTGATTGCTCATGTTGTCTCTTCCAGCATTCTGCCTGCTCTACATTGACTGGCTAGCTTGAGACAAGATATGAATGCTAAGTTACCGCAATTTATTGGTGAGTACTACCATATTGAGGGTAGGCATGTGATTCCAGTAGTTTGTCAAGGTAGGAAGCAGATAAAGTCAGAAAAGAGGTGATTTTTCATAGCAAGAACAATTTGTTTGTGGATCTTGAAGTTGTTCAACGATTGATGGTTCTATTTTACAACATCACTCTTGAAGGTAATGGCCCCAACGTTTCCACTTCTAGATCTATTTAGAAGTCTCACTATTTCCATACTTTAAGTTCTGTCCAAATTGTATGAAAATTTCAAGTTATGAATTTCCAACAATATAGATGGTTATGGAGTACATGCGGTGGTAGAGTGCAACGGGGGACCACTAGTGTTTGTGCTTAAGTTGGATGAAGCAGAAGTACAGCAAGGCAAGAAATATGAGTGTGTGAGCTTGACATTGATGAATCGGGTTTTGGATCCCAAGATTCAAAAGAATGATGACAGGTATTTCTCAGTGCAATTAGAACAAGAGATATGGCCAATCGCATGCTTCCAAGTTGGTAAATAATCATATGATGTGCTTGACTGGGTTTTCAAAAAAAACAAATTTCCTGAGGTAATAGCAGCACAAACCAATGGTTAGGAACTATTTGTCGATGGTGTTGGAAGATTTAGCGTGGAATGGCACATGAGTGCAGATATAAAAACTATCAAATGCATGCACGGGCTTTAGCATGGCCCTTCCAACAAGAGGAATTGCATATATTGTGAGCAAGTAAGGGAACAATCAAGAAATTGTGTTGCTTTCAGTGCCAATCGTGAGCATGCCAATCGAGAGAAAGGGAAGTGGCAAGGTGGACTATTTGCCACAGGAATTCAAGGAGAATTGTGTAATGCTACCACTCACCCTCCGTAGAAAATGGTCTTGCCAATTCCCTTGTCTAGAACACATATGTACACTTTACATGTACAAGTTCGTATGATAGAGAAGATACTTCATCTCCATTTCATTTTTGTATGGAACATGTAAGATGAACAAAAGAGGGCCTTGGCAATCGAGTCTATGGAAAAATCTTTGTCTGCTATTGGAGTGCTAGGAGGAAACTGCCAACTAAAGAAGGATGACAAATTGTCAGGAAAAGCAGGGAACGTGGTGATGAAGCCAAGCCTAAGTGGAGTAGTAGCAAGCAGGCTGTTCCAACCAAGTTCGTGGTCAAACCAAGATAGAGCATGGAAGGATGTAGTAATGTCCGAAAACAACATGCTGAAGAATGGGCAAGCATGAAGGAATTGTTTTTATGTATGGGAAGCCTTAGGAGACTTATAGCCATACCTCACTGGTCTTGTGTTGACAGAGCAGTAACGACAAGCTGCTAAGGCTAAGCTAGATCACTTTGGAAAGGCTTTCTTGAAAGCATTTGGAGAAAATCATGTTACACACTACATGGTAAGTCCAAATTTCATGTGAACATTATAGTTTCTTTGTATTGTATACTAGTTTCCTAACCTTCTTGAGGCTACCAATCAAATTTTTTAAATGCAAGGTTGAGTCACTTTGTTATTGTTATTTGAAAACTGTCCTCTTGATTAATTGCTTTTGCAGCATGTAATTGTGAGGCATAGGGCATGGTTTGTGGAAAAATATGGAAGTTTGTCAGTCTGGAGCTGCCAAGTCATGGAAAAATCCCACCATGTTGCTAAAGTAGTAAGTCAAACACACATACAACATGGAAGCAGCAAGGATCAAACTAGTATTGTAGTACAACAGTACCAACATTGGTACATAAACATACAACATAGATATGCTAGGAAGATTGCACAATACGCGGCAGCAAGTAAGACTGTTAGTAATGAGGGTGCACCGGAGGTTGTGGAATTGGTGCAACGTCGCCATCAGGCGTGGAGTACTTCAGATGCTCCAGAAAGGTTTAGACAATGGCAAGAAGGACGTGTGCGTCAAGGACAAAGGTGGGTACTTCCAAAATCTAACAACGAGAACATTCATGTAGTGTCAGATCAAGTTACGTCACATGGGTCTCATGAAGCTGGTCCAAGTACAACTACCACCTATGTATCTAGCAGCACAGATGATAGTGAAGAGATAGAAAGTGTTCAAGAGTATATTACGGATATTAGGTAGTTTTTGTACTACTGTACATTCAAAATACAAAAGTAATCTGAATGTAAAACTTGGTAGCATGTGCACAGTATAGAAAAACAAAACATTGATAACTTCTATGCATAATTCTAATGCCAAAATTGGACCAATGCATTGCATTTTTAGAGTGATCAAAGCCTCTAATTACACTGGCATCATCCTACAGCTGACTTTGCTCTTCATTCATTGCTGCCGCTAACTTCTTTACAAGGTATTGGAGAAAGCATAGCCTCTACACCCCCTAAATTAGGGATAGCTTCCATATTAGAAGTTTGTGATGCCTTGATAGCGGCCTCCATGCACCCTAGATGAAGCATACCAGCCACATACAAGCTTGTTAGCTTCTGATGATTGAAAGATATATGGTTTCAGGCCAATGCAACTATGTGAAGAAAAGAAGTCATTCGAAACAATACCTAGACAAAGCGTTAGCAACCTCACTGTCTCCTTAGCCGCAGCCACTGACTAATGTGTACCTTCGATTTCTATTCTTGCTTGCTCCAACTGAGGCTCCACTCTTGTATGGAATCTTCAAAAAACTGAGCTTCAATTTTTGCCTTGTTTATTTCAGCAAATAAAGCTTCAGCCTCTACTTTTGCCACCGCTACCTCTACACTAGAAGAAAAACGTGTCCGTTGCAACCCACTGAGATGCGACTATGTGTCCTATACAACTGAGATGCGACTGTAGCCCTCTGTATTTGCACCAAATTTCACGTGTATGTAGTTGTAGTCGCAAAGTAGTCGGAAAATGAAGAATAGGGTTACGATATTGTAACAGAAGAACTGACATGAGGTATTCTACATCCAGCATTCATCACAGTTGTCCATGTGGACAGCTATCCGCGAAGTAGAGTCCACCGTGGAAAAATGCAATCGCTCTGATTACAGGCTGCAACTAAAAACTAGAAGATTGCAACTTAGAAATGACTCAAATGCAACTAGGAATCAACTATAATGCAACTAAAGCCCAACTACAGTGCAACTAAAAAACGATTCAAATGCAACTAGAGAACAAGTGCAATGCAACTAGAACATGACTGAAAATCGATTCAATTGTCCCATATCGATTGTCAAGAATACCATCAGCTTGAACAGATAAGAATGGTAAGTTATAGCATTCTTGTGTAATGAATTTTGATAGTGAAATTATAATATTTATATATTTTGTAGATTTTTACACTTTGTAGATTTCTACAATTTATAGATTTCTATAATCTACAACTCTATAAATTATAACCAAGTCGCAAACTAGTTGCAAACGAGTTGTACATCAATCGCAAACTAGTTGCACACTAGTCGCAAACGAGTTGTACATCAATCGCAAACTAGTTGCACACTAGTTGCAAACCAGTTGTATGTCAATCGCAAACCAGTTGCACTCTAGTCGCAAACGAGTTGCACATCAATCGCAAACTAGTTGCACACTAGTTGTATATCAATCGCAAACCAGTTGCACACAAATAAGTGAAATAACTTCCACATCAGCAACCACGTCACAACAGTTCATCGACGAAGTTCTCCATTGCCTATCGAATGACAAACAACCTCGCGACTGCAGTGCAACTCATGCGACTTGTCCACTGCGACTGCGGACTCCAGAATATCACCAAGTCGCAAATGTCCGATACGACTACAAACCAGTCGCAAACCGCAGTCGCAAAACCCTGCTTTTTCTTCTAGTGCTACATCCTTCCCCTAACGTTTCAAAGATATGGCTTTTACAAATGTCTTACTGAAGCGAGTAGCCACGCTTTGGAATCTTCATCTCCAAAAGCCTCTAAAGCCACCAAGTCCTTTTTGGCACATTCGAGCTTGGAAGCCAGACAGCACTCGTTTTCGAAGGCTTTCTCCTCCTCCTTCTGGCATTTCCGCAAGATTGATTTCGTGCCACTCAAACTCTTGTTGTCAGGGTCTTCTTCTGCTTCAACATTCTGGATGATACAACAAAGTGCTTCTATCTACTGTCGCAACACCATAGCCTCGAGTTTCTTGAGATTGCATGAAACATTACCTTCACGCAAACGACACCATTATGTTACTTCTTCCACCCAGTTCACTGGATTCTTCAAAACATACGTATAGTAGCACCCTCAAAAGAATTTCATGGAAAAATAATTGTTGTCAGAAGTCTCACCATACACTTTGAACCAGTGATTGCAAAACAATGTAGTTTGAGAAGTGTCTTGACAATCCACTATCTCATGCCGAATAGTCTTGGAAGGCCAAGTCTTCAGAATCAATTTGTCGTGAGTTGCTGGGACTTTGCAGAGGGAGAGGCCTGTATTGGAAAGTCTAGCCACCTTGGTGAAGAAGTCTGCAATGTAGACAACATTGTGACCGAGAAGAACTGGTGCACTAGCAATCATCACCACCTGCACTGACTTGGAACAGGATCCGAGGTCGAAGGGCTCCGCAAATTCAAAATGGGTGATCCAATGTACCCTTTGCGCTACAACATCGTCTTTCACATTGTCATCGTTGCTGTCTTCGTATAAGCTTTGCCACAACTTCTTTGACGGGGACAGTTTGACATTGGGGGTGCTCCTCAATAGTTTTTTGTCGTCTAACATTGTAGCAGTGTGCCCAAAATTTGACAATATCACAAGAATTCTCAAGAAAACGCACAATTAGAGATATAAAAATCCTGTGCGAACTATGCGGCAACAGACCTTATCATTGAAGAAGGTACTATTCGAATACTAAAAGCGTTGGATCCAAACCTATGGTAAGTTCATTTCAAGCACAAGCTCGTAGTTCAATCCGAAAATTCAAAAAATGAACAATTGAGGAATGGCACACCACCATCTCCTTCTCTAAACCCAATCCCCAGCTTGCGGCAGCTTATCCTAACACAGAGCACTGTACCAGCAACGTTTGATTCCGTAACTAAGGAAATCACACTTCTAATACAAGCAACGTTGAATTTTAGAACAAAACATACATAGACTTACAAATGAAATTGCAACAGGCTGTTCCAGGTGAGGCCTTCCGTTTGATTGGATTTTGGCACTAGCAGCAGACACTCCTAGTGCAAGCAACAAGCATTCCTAGCGTAAGCAAAGGAAATGGCTAACACAACCTGTCGTGGAATACAAGTTGGTCTCCAACACTGGTACACTGAAAATGAGCCTTCCCACAAGGTATGTTTGTCTATCAATCTGCTGAAATAGAGCATTAAATGTTGTTTTCAACAAGCTGTCTTCGTAGACAGTCATATTCTAATGATAGTTACACCACCTTAGAAATTATATCAAATATGGTGTTGCACTGTTGTTGTAACTTAGTAACTAGTAAGTCCTAATCAAAGCCCTTTCAGCTTAATCAGGACACTTTAAGGGTTAGGATGTCAAATCGCAAGGTTCACATCTTTCAAATTTTCATAGACCCTAAAGCCTAAACTTCTAAAATGTATCGATAACAGTGAAAGCATTGCAAGCTTAAAGGTATGTTCCCACTTGGTGTTAAATGTATTCTTTAGAATCTGAATTCAGTCCAGAAGTAGCTCTAAATTCATTCCTAAGACCCTCAATAAGAACACATTTAAAGCACCAAGTGGGAACATGCCTTTACAGTTACAATACATAGTTTTAGAATTAAAGGTTTGAAGATTAGAGGATTTAAAGGTTTTAAAGGCATCCACAATGCATCTGGTATATTAGGCCCTCTAACTTAGGTATATTTAACTTTTGAACAATATAGAATTTGAAATTGAAATTTGTATCGTTGGAAGTGCATCTGAATGAATTTTAAGAAAATACAAGAAAATTCAAATTTAGACATTGGACAACTACTTCTAGAGCCAATGAAAAATCACAAATTATAGAGGTCTTAGCAAATCATTGTTACCAAAGCAAATTTTGGCCATTGCCACAATAAATGTGGCTATATTGCGGATGGTCTAAAGGGTTTAGTAAAGTATTTATCAAAATGTTTTGTTTTAAGATTTGTAGGTAGGAAATCCCATACGAATTTATATATTGTGATTTATTGTATTTCAAGAATAGAATAGACGTTAACTTAGAAATATCAAGAGATCTTAAAAATTAAAGTACATAGATTTATTTCAAATATCAAGAGATCTTGAAACTAAATCAATTAATAGTTATATTTAGGCATTAGAATTCGCTATGAAAGTTACAAATCATAGAAATCAGGCAAAACTTATTTATTTGAATTCACCAAAATGGCCACTAAAATAATTACACAAGAATAAAACATCTAATTCTGAATTAAAGTCCATATTTTGGAACTCAAGGCCACTTGACAAACTACTATTAAAGCTAACAATTTTTTTGTTTTCTTTTAGTGAGCAGTTTCATCATAAGTTTCTTTTTCATTTTTTTCCCTTAGGCAATTGCCTTAAATTTAGCTAATTTTGATATTTCATTTTTATAAAAAAAAATTATAATTTTTAATCTTAAAACTTATAAAAGATCCAAGAGTGATTATCCCAATCCTTTTAGAATTTTACATGAATTAGAATAGAAGTTTTTGAGCTCAATTCATTTTAGAGTACTATGGAGTAACACTATGAGAATTAAAGAATATTAGTATTACAATTTATAATTATCATGTTTATGAGTTTATAAAGTAAAGCTTTCCATTGTAGTTCAGACTTGAAAATGACTCCAGGATGAAGCATTTGGGGTCATGTGATACAAAATATAGTCATTTGAAGTGCAATGACTAGTCACATTTGAAGTAGAGACAACAATAAATTAAAATGATTAGTCGGTCATCCTACTTGCATCCATTTCATCTATTTTTTTTTGTTTTTACACTGTTATTTAGAATCCTAAGAAATATTTTTTTCATTACTAATACCACTCCCGGGACACATTTGCAACACTCCCTAAATTTTTTTCATTACTAATAGGCCACTCTCGAGACAAATTGACAACACTTGCTAATTTTTGTCATTAGTTTCCAAAATTCAAAAAATTAAATGGCTAAATAGAAGAATGGTTATATTGACATTGAATGAGAAAGTGGCATTGCTTTTATAATGCCTTCAACTCCACACTTCATTTCATTTGGCCTCCTAAATTGGATGTTGAATATTTAGAAATTCCTACAAAATAATGCCAACTTTTTAATATTGAAATTGAAATGTGCCGAAGTTACTTTATGAACTTTAATTAATTATTCGGTAGCAATGTGCTAACCTTGCCAACAATGTAAGGTAGTACAAAATTCATTATTATAGGTTCACAATGTAGGTGTCCAAATTACCTTTTAACCATCAATTACTATTGCAAGTGAATAACAAATTAATATTAAGTGAATAACAAGTTAACATCAAGTGAATAACAAGTTAACATCATCCATTTATTATGGTTTAGAGGGTAATGTATCATGGGAGGACCTAAAAGTTGCTAGCCTTTGTTCTATTGCAAATTCATTGAATTCCTTTATCAAATGTGGCATTAGTGGTGTAGGGTTCATTCTCCATTTTTCCAAAACATAATCTCCATTTCTCTTAGTTGTAAGAGGATTTAAGGATTCTATTTCCATATATTTCCATTCAGAATTAGATGTTCTGCTTGCACATTAATTTCACAAGCAAGGTTTGGAGATTCTATTTCCATTTTTTTTCCACTACAAACTTAGCCAATTCATACAAGTTCACATGTATAAATTCAGAATTAGATGTTCTTCTTGCATATTAATTTCACGAGTGGGGTTTGGAGATTCTATTTCCATTTTTTTTCCACTATAGACTTAGCCAATTTATACAAGTTCACATGTATAAATTCAAAATTAGATGTTGTGGATTTGACTTCAAGGTCTTTTTTACAACAATCTCTATATCTACCTATACATCTTAAAAAAATTTCAAATAATTTGGATTGTTTTTGCTATTTTTACTTAATTATGTTCAATTTTTGCAACAAAAATGATAATGATTACAATTCTTCACGAAACAAATTGAAATTTCTCTCAATGATATATAATTTAGAGTTTCAAGTAATGAAAATATAAGATTGTTGTTTGAACACAATTTTAAAGGCTAAATTTAGCTTAGAGAGGATGTTTGACCAAGTCCGTATGGATCAAGTCCTTTAACCTTGAAGAGGAAAAAAAATGGATCCCAAAATATGCTATTTTCAATATATTTTGGGAAGTTGTTGCTCCCTATTGTAAATCTGAAATTCCTCCACAAAAATGATATTTTTTGAGTTTGAGCCCAACTATTGAAATGAAGGTAATCTATTCTAGTTTCTACTCCAATTGGAATTTTGAAAAAAATATAATATTGAATATTATATTGCGATTTGAACTTTAGATGTATTTTTTATGTCTGATGGAATTCTATTTATAGAATGACCCAGAAATTGAGTTTACACCATGATGTTTGCCACTATAATATACACACATGGTGAAATTTTCATATTTTTTGAATTGATTTTCTATTTGATGTGATTTTTCTTCACTTTTTCTTTAAAAATTCTCAAAAAAATCAATTCTATACAAAAAATTTATCTAGTACCAAAATGACAACAAATTGAGTGTTGGGCACTGAGATTTGAAATCAGTGGTCATAGGTCCGGCATTTAGGAGTTAAGAGTTAACCCTTTTGTGTCTAAGAAGCCCAAATTGGGTCTCATGTTTTTTTCAACAACTTTAGAGATTTTATATGGGGATTTTTATTTATTTAAACCAATGAATGCAATGTTCTTCATTCAAGATAATTATATAATAAAATTTTCCATTTAGATTATGCTTTCTACAAAACATTCAATCAAAGTCCACTACTTGAAATAGTGAATTCATAGTACATAAAGGATTAACCCTTATTCGGCAAGTGGATTACATTGTAAAATAAGTACCAAATGTTGGGAAAATTCAACGGTAATCCTCTATTTAAATTGATCTCTATCTGTAAGTTTTTGTATTTCATCCATAACCCTATTCAAAATTAATTGGTTGCCGCCACTACTCGCATCTGCTTCATCATTGTATCATATGCTTCATATAGTATGAGAGTACTTTGATGATGCTCTAGTAATCTTTGTGTACGCATGCATGGCTATTGGCTGCATAAGTTGAGTCACATACTTCTCAAAATTATTCTAAATCAGGATTGAGTACTTGAAGTCACCTTCACTGGCCTCCCCACTAACTTATAAAGATCAGCTAGCCGGCGTAGTGGGACGTGATTTGTTTCCCAATTCAATCCAACAACAAGAACCCTAAACCACCAAAGTATTATTGCTTGTTGATTTCTTCATTCCACCAAAGTTGTTGGGTTTATTTTTCAGCTTTGCGTATACTGATATCGTTTACGCTGTTTGGCAATGTGTCATCCTATCTCTACCATGTTTGCTTCTGGAAGTGGTCATCGACCGGCTCTCAAACATGCAAGTCTGCTTGACATGGAGGTTTCTTTGGACACTTCTTCTGAATCGGAAGAATTGGAGGAGATAGACCAATTCGATGTAACGGACTCCTTTTTCATCAACATGTGGCGTGAAGCATTCGATGCTTCCAAGCTACCTGAACAAATCAGTGTGGCCCTATTCAAGAGGGCACCTTTTCTCTTGGGTAGCGACCATGCTCAATATACGATAGACTTTTTTAAGCACACTCGTGGCCTCTATGCTCGTGGCTACAAGTTCAAGCAACTAGCAAGAGATGATTTGTTTCCATTGCTTGACCTCATCGGCACCTATCCAATCAGCAAGAAGGGGAATCGCCATCCTCTGAAACTAATTGCGGACAAGAAAACTGTGCAGGATGCATTACACATGTACCAATGGATTTACGGTGGAACGCAGTCAAACAATGGTGAGTTTGGCACATCTTTCATCCGCGGTCTAGCCCTCTATTTCTAGAAGAACAAGGACATGAAATGGGTAGAGAGAGCACGTGACCTTGTTGTTGGTCATATGAAGTCCCTTGGCAAGAACCCGATGAAGTTGACGCCACCGTGCTTGCGGGAGTAGATCCAGGCGATGATAGACCTCTTTGCTTATTACTTGCTTGATGTGTATAAATGTATTCGTGCAGTCGCAAATAAATCAAATGCAGGAAGTCTACAACGACTTGCACTTCTGCAACCACCAATTGCACGATCTCCAACAACTAGTACAAGCGGGGAAGGAAGGAAGAATTTAATGCCTCGGTGAACATTGTTTTGCTTAGTAAAGGGGCAACTTCTACTGCTCGTCCGCCTGAAGCCGAGTGGGAAGCCATGACACCACCTGCACCGAAGCCCAACTCGATGAAAGCCTTGCGTGAGAAGCAGCGGGAAGCTAAGGGGAGATTGAACTCTTTGCTAAAGCACACGGAGGCTCTAAAAATTGAGGTGGCTAATTAAGAGAAGTTATTGTCGAAGTATACTGCTGCAGAGGAAGAGTATTGGGACCAACATCATGAGTTGCAGCAGCGCGCTAAAGCTGTGGTGGGCAACGACGTAGAAAAGGCCAGATTGAATAATGCTATTAGAGCAAAGGTTTACGAGGTAATCGCTGCCATTGTTGCTGTCGAATTGACCAAACTTCTCCTTAGCAAGTCCAAATCTGATTTGAACGATTGGAAAGTCATGCTAGAGAAGCTGAAGCTCAAGATTGAAAGAATGAAAGCTGACATGAGTGTACTCTTTGTTGAGAGCAGCAGAATCCAACCTCAATCATTCCCATCCTTGTTGTCTACTGAAGCAACAGATATGTCGGACATAAAGATATCTGACCCATGTGCTTCTTGCTAGAAATATTTTGCTCATTCAGCACTTATTCCCTTCAGTTGTGGGTGCTTGTTTTATCTGCATTGCATATTCAAGACTACATTGTTGGAGAATGTTATGTGTCCTCTGTCGCAGTACAAGGTAAATAAATTCCCTGTTATATTCCCCAAAACCACTCTAGAGCATAACTAAGTGACTCTAAAGATCGAACCTATGAGATCCTGTGAAGTATCTAGCCTTATTAAGTGATTAAACTGAGTTAGTATTCAAATCCTACTTTCTGGTCCTATGTCTGAAACTGGAAACACTACAACACCTGGAAAGTTGTGAACCGGTTTACTCCCACCGTTCTGGTCCTACTAACTATTCAATCCATATATCACCACCACCCCAGGATCTTACTAATTCCGATCCTGGGTACCTCTGTAGACCAATCCGTTTTGGATTATCTATGCGTTTCTTAATCCTATCATGTTTAGTTTAGCCTCTATTTCACCATCAGAGGGGTTATTGCTTGATTTTAAGAGTGGTAGGCCCACCACTCCTGTAATTTATAGTGGCTGAAGCCTCACTGAATTACTTCCTAATCTTCTAACTGTTACGGATCCGGTTTGGTCCTTCACAACGATCCAGATGTTAATCCGGGTTGTAGGTCATATAAGGACCCCCCGTACAATTCTCCGATACTACAATGACCTTGGAGGTCAGTTCCTATCCGTGCGAAGTTAGATGGTTACAAGTACACCCGTCCGTTCCAACATCTACTAGAACCTTTCCGTTTATCAACTAGGGC
The DNA here is from genome assembly GCA_950106755.1 of Climacium dendroides. Lineage (NCBI taxonomy): Eukaryota > Viridiplantae > Streptophyta > Bryopsida > Hypnales > Climaciaceae > Climacium > Climacium dendroides. Next base: position 6,156,142 of record OX467086.1, read on the forward strand.
AGTGAGACCTCACAGGAGATCGAATAGTCAATCGGGTTTCCAACCCGGGAGTTCTAGCGCGACTAAGGAATCCTTCCCTATCCGCTTAGCCTAACAATGGTTTTTCCACCCGGAATCCTAAACTCTAGACGTACTGAGGAACTGAAGTGCACTCCCAACTCTTTGTTTACCTACTCACACGCACCTAGAATAAAAACTGAAACACCATGGGGAGAAGAAAATCACTCGCAATGCTACTTATGCCATCCTCACTCCTCATTATCCAACACTACCATACACAGAAGAGAAATACAACAAGGAAAATGAATAGAAAACTCAAGAAGAATTGCAAAAGAATATTTTCCCTCCCCGTCCTCTTCTCAAAAACTGGTTTATATACAAAACCCTAAAGTACAAAAAGGCAAAAAGTGCCACAAAATTCCGCCGCATTTCAGGCCGAATTTCTGATCCTACCTACTACTCAGCCGGATCGGAATAGGATCTGGATCCATACTAAACATCTCTAGTATGTATAATCTTAACTAATTTACAAGTTTAACCCTAAAGCGGGACTCTTCAGATTGGCCTCCATCTGCTCAAAGACCTCACATAGGTTCCGATTCCGTTTTCCATTCGTAGGTTTAGGGGTCGGCTCACCTTGGCCGGAATTGGGCGTAGACTCCAAGTTGATTGCAGACTCAAGCGTGTTGGCAGGTATTGGCGTCCATTCAGACTTCTTAGACTTAAGAGTCCGATCCTTCCCCTCTTCCTAAACTAATTCATCCGGAAATGATTTCGGTAGAGAGAGATCTAAGAGTTGGATCCCCTTGGAGCATGTAGCCCCAATCAGTCTCCAGCTACTTTCCTCAATCCAGTCCGCCGATATCTATGCCTCCATCATCACTGTCTCGACCCGCTCGGCATAATCTGTGAGAATTCTCACTATCTTGGAACTAAATAGTTTCTTCTCCTTCTGCACCTCCTCATTGAATAACTTAGCCTTGGTGGCGGCCACCCCGAATACTCCTAGGGTGTCCTTCACCTGCTTAGCTACCTTCCAAGTCTCCTCCGCCATTTCCCGAGTGGTGGTCACATCTTCCTTCAAGGCGAAGATTTTTGCCTTCAAGGTATCTACCTCTTTTTGCAGACAGATTACCTCCTCTTCTTGCTTTCAGGCCTCGACCGGATTGGTGGTGCAGTCTGCTACCTTCTCTAGTAGCATGCTGTCTGGTGGCGCACCCACCAACCTCTCGATCGCCGCTAAGGTCCTATTCTTGACCTCCCAATCCGCCTTGACGCTGCAGAAGATGGATATCAAATTGTTGAACGGATCCCAGGGATCTATTTCCTCCTTAGGGACGGTCTTCTCCTCCTCTAGTCTTTCTTCAGGAGTTGCTTTGTTATGACTAGTCGGGGGCCCTCGCTGGTGGGGAGGCGTCATCTTTTGTCGATTGATGGGCGGCAGTAGAGCCTCTTCTTCCTCCTCTTTCGTTTCCGAATCTGACCCGAGAACAGATTCTACCTCATCGTCCATTTTTGACTCTCCATATTTTAGGAGGACTTCCCGAGTCCTCCACTCTTTCTCTTCTGCACTAGTTGGGAGTTGGTGGTTATGGTACATGTGGAAGAGGTAGGGGCATATTGGAGTAGCCCTATTCTTCCCTGTTCTTCCAATGAGCTAGGCAACCAGATCGAAAACGATCCGGGCCCAATCAACGTTCCGGATCCCACACAGGGTTCCAAAAATAGTGTTATCAAGGGTGATCATCACCCTGGTCGACTTTTCCAGATGAAGGACCAAAATGAAGAATTGAAGAAGGCGACGGTACCAGTCGTCTATGCAATCCTCGACTGCATATCCATCCTTCGGATTGGGAGCACCTTGGAATTTGCCTCGGATGTATTCATCCTTCCGGCCCGCCATTCCTAGACCACCTACTCGGAAATCATAAACTCCTCTCCATACTTCCTCAGTTCAAAGGGAGAGATTCCCTCGCAAGGTGTTGTCGAACTCATTGGACAACTTGCCCAAGAGTTCCTTCACCATTCGCTTGTCCCTGAATCCCAGGGCTTCTCCACAAACCCTTGGCAACCCATGGAAGTTAAATCTTCCATAAGTTGGGCTTTCTCCAGTTCTTCAAAAGGAATAATCGGAACTATTTTCCAGAGCTTCACCTCAACCGGAACGGAGCCAACCGATCCCGCTCTCTTCCTACGCAACAGCGGCATGGATGTCGATTGTCTCACTCCAAAACCTTTCCGATTCTACCTCACTCTCTCCTAGCTGCACGTCCCGTTCCTCACTTCCTTCTCCGATCTCAACCGGAAGTAGTATCTGTAATACTTACTATTAAGTTTTATGAGTATGCTCTCACACACTACCATACAAATACTACACGGAGAAATGAGGTGTTGGAACCAAGGAAAAATACAAGGAGCGCCTAAATCGTGGGAAAATGAAAAGAAGTGAGATTGGTAAGGCCAGTTCTTAAATAGTCTCAGGACTCCGTACTCACCATTATGACCTTTTCCGATTTTGACAGCTTGACATCCAGTCTAATCCTAATCTGGTTCGTAGACTAAATTCGGATGGGTTTCCGTTCCCGTCCAATTTGAAACTTCAAACTAGATCAGATCCGGTTCCCTACTATTTCATTTTCCAGATATATTTTTAGTTTTCTTATGCCCCTAATCGGATCCGGTTCCTTTCCACTGATTTCTGTTTCATCTTTTAGGTAAACTAAGCAAAACCAAAAATTCACATTGCAACATCCTCGATGCTTATAGGCTCCCAATGAGGTTTGGATGGTGCAGTGGGGATTTGCCAATAGCACTGAAACCATGCTCGCAAGCATTGTGGCATCCAAAAATACTAGTCACGCTTTGGGATGGGAGCTTGAAAAGGAAATTTCAGGTAGCTCGTCAAAGAGGTTACAGGAGGGAGTGTAGTTGTTTGAAGAACCAAGAGTAAATTCGTTTTACATGGCAAAGCGCTCTGCGGTGGATGCTGGCAATTCAACTTCTAGTGATAGAGCAAAACGAATGTGTGGCTTCAGCCTTCCCGCTCCCGAAATGCTGGAGACACTTGAAGAGACGGTTGTTTCGGCTAAGAGAACCATATCAAAAGTCATTACAGATGTTTGCAATAGTGTGGACCTTGCGGTAGATGCATGCAATGTCCAAGAATCTGCAGTAGTACATATTATAGCCATAGTAGAAGCCATGGACAATGTCGTCCACCATGCCAATTAATCTACTTGTTTATAGTCTTTAGATTGGAAGTTGGAATCGAAGATGGTAACGTCTATTGATTCAGTTTCAGATTTTCGTATCAGGCTGTAATTCTTAGTAGCTCTACCCTTGTAGATACTTAGTTGTTTGTCGCTTGCCGTTGGCAGGCGCTACAACGCTTGGCAATTAAGCTTCAGCAGATGTACTTTGTATCCAAAGCTTTGTCAATTTTTATAAAGATAAACTTCTATTATTTTCATGTTGCAAAAAAGACATATTAAAATATTATGATTGTTTGCTTAGAACAAGTTAGAAGTTGTGTCCAGCATCTAGTTCATTCTGGCAATCTGTCTCTTTGATTTTAAGTGGTGAAGTAGTCATTGAAGCAGGAATTTTAAAGTATTCAAGCTTTTCTGTTGACCTCCCTCATTCATTGTCATAGGCATGTGTGCTGTAGCAAGGCTTCCATTTTTGTATGAATTCATGTGTGGGCAACATCACTTGGCTAGGATATTTACGGTGGTTGCCATTCCTTTTGAGATGTGTGAACTTGTGCTTGTTTTTGCAAATACGCAAATATCAAAAAGTGTTTGACATTTCAATTTGTGTCAAAAAAGGATTAATGTTTGCAAATACTACCCTGTAGTTTAGGAACTCAACATCCTGCACTAGCTTCATTGTAGTGCGACAACATTGCTGCATTGTTATGTACTCTAGCATTACATTGTCCGTGAGTCTACAAAGCAACTTATATCTAGCAAGTCTACACCCTAAAACATAGCCTACTCACAAAACTAAAGAATATATGACTTCACCTATATCACTACTAATGAGCTGAAACCATTCTAAACCGTCCATTTGCTGGTTGTACTTGTTGGATCTCTATAGTTCGCTCACTCCTTGCATTAATCTGGAGAAATGTGAGCATAAATTCAGTATCAATAAACGTGAACATCCTTGACCACTTCCGAAACTCTAAATCCGAAACTCAATCATATAATTTTATGCATGCTGCATCCAGACTATAGTATAGTTACCTTCAAGGGTGGAAGACCAGATCAGTCAATGATGAGATCATACTCATTTGGAACATCCTGCTTGCCCAATACAATGGCAATTTCGTGTCAAATGTGAGACACTGGCCATGACTTGCCAACCTCAAAAGAAGGCAGGTCCATATTGAGCCATTGTATAGTGATAGTCATCATCTCTGTTACAATTTGTTGGTCAATGGCAATCCAATTGTTTGTTCTAGGACCAGCCCTGAACCTCCTGTATTAGAAATTTGCGTAGAGAATCTACTGCCCAAGATGGTATCGGAAGATGATGGAAGCGGCATTCACTACACTTTGTAATGTCCTGACCAATGACAAGCTTCTCCTTTAAACCAGAGTCCATGACATTGCTCAATAGGTCAGGGCTGGGACGCTGAAATATATACATGGTTGCTGTCCGATGCACATCTTCTGCTGTTGTCGCAAACATATCGACCATGACATGAATAGGCAGAAACCAATGGATATGAACAGCCGCGCTTCCAGTGGACAATTTCATTGCGGCCACAAAGTCAGTGGCTAGTTTGTAATGGAATGCCTCTGAGGTTTGCATATTGGATATTGGCCAAGCAAGGTCATCCAAAGCTGGAAACAGAATTGGCTCCAACTAGCCATATAACTCGACCCCTACTAATGGTGCATATACTACACGCAAATAAAAGATCTCAGGGTCCATTAAGTCATGATGGAGCCTCTTATTCTTGGTAGCCTCTGCCACTTTGAGAATCAAGCACGAGTATGATGTCTAGTATGGAGCTGGGATGCACCCAATCTTCCCAAAACGAAGCGTACAAGTAGTTGGTACAATGAGGCTCGCGAGGAAAAATGGCAGGATCTAATAGTATTTGTCGACGAAGGTAAGCATGTCTCACCAATATAGCATCCAATTTGGGTGCTTGTGTAGCAGTTCCATCCGAACTGCTTGATCTGGGCCTTCCACGATCCCGCGCCAGATTCTTCACCATGTCTTCGAGCGTCCCTTCTCCAATGGTCTCTAAAACCAACTCGTAAGGTCACCCACGAATTGATCTCCAACCTCATTGGCATCCATTCTCCATTCACATTTTGGTCATTGTAAACCACAATGCTACATACCTCCGGCTTTGACACACGATTGTACGTCATTTTGCAAACTACTCTATCAATGTGGCCATTGTTTGACAATGCAGCAATTCAAACATGCAAATGTTGATAGCAATATTTCACAACGGAAATGTGCGTGAGCAATCACCTGAGGACAACTTCAGCAACTTGCGCCCGTAGATGCACTCTCACTATGGTCTGCCAAATAAGTGAACTACTAATTTCTGCATTTCGAGGTAAATCATGACCTCTCCCGCCAATTCAAGTGTTGTAGTGTTGTCCACCGTGGCCACATTTTTCTATTCCAAAGGGTGGACTAAAATATCAGAACATAAGGATAGCGTACCTCTCCCATGCTTGCAGCAAGGACTAAGAAAAAATATTTATTACTCAACCACTCGTTCAACTCAAGTGTTTTGGTGCTTCGGCAGCAAGTACGAAGTGTACGCAAGGGAAGGAGATCACTGTCCAAACCCCTTCATTTCACTGCTTGCTATCCATCTCACCACCAATAGTGCCAGCTTGGTAGTACCGAAATTTTGGCTTGGGCAATGTCCTTTGTGGAAATGTCAAAGGGTCCTCTTGAGACCCGAAACTATTCCTAATGCATCCCCACAATTGTCTTCATCCGTTGGATAGTCAAATACGTCTATATCATTGGCTCTATAATTTTCATTATATGGAACCATGCAATCAAAATGAAGATTCTGAACATTGTCTGCGATTGTTGTCTCCATCATCCAATCTATACCTCCAATCTTCATCATCTGATCCGGCCCCCCATCCTCATCATCCAATCCATGCCCCTCATTCGTATCATCCAAACTTCCTCCCTCATCTGCATCATCTACCTCCGTCCCACTATCTTCGTCTTGCGAGATAAGCTCCTTTGACTCTTCCAAATCTACATTCTCACAATACCACTTCTTCTCATCATTTTCCTTCGAAGTAGCTAAGAGTTTGGAATTGGTGTATACATACACCAAATCTACTTTTCTCTCTGCCTTTAATTTGTTCCAAGATTTGTTGTGAACAAAAGAATAGCTACTCCAATTTCGTTCACATGAAGATGACAATATTAGTTGGGCCAATATCCTCTTCGCAATTGGAGCAATGAGCTTTCCACATGCGCCCTCAAAATCCCACTAAGCATGGGCTGACAATATTTGTTCACTTGGATCCAACATATTGTGGAATGGAGGCTCTCTATGTTGAAAGGCTACAAATTCCTTCACTACTTGCGCATAAGTCCCTAGTTTACATATTTTTTGAATGACACGCTTACATGCCTCTGTGGCATCTTGATCGTCAGCAAGTTCTTTATCATAAAGGAGATAGGCCGGGGTTCAAAAGAGCTCCTGCATAATGCAAATCTCTATGCATCATTTTCAATCATTTGCAAAACGACTTTTTCAGAGAAATGACCAAATTACTATTCATACAAAAAGGTGCCTCTCGTAAACCAAAGACATGTCCCTCTATGTCCCTGATTATGTGGAACACCTTGCCTAAGCATGGCGTTTTGGCATCCAAATCTTTTAAACCAAAATAAACTAGAGCCATCAAATCACAAACATTGGTGCAACAAGCCCCAAAATGGTCATCTACAATAGCTTTTTTGACCTTTCTGGACTCAATGCAAGGAAAGTGTTTCTTGTTGTCTTTCAACATTCGTGCATATTGCTCCCACTCTGAATCCATCACACTCTGTTCCAATTCTTTCTGAACTTTCAATAAACTATCGAGCATGATAAAAGTTGCGGCAAACCTTGTTTTGTCTGGCATCAACAAGCTTAATTGTGTCGAGTACCTCCGAAATATAACCAATGGCTTATGTCTACCCCTAATGAACTTCACTATCGTTTTGACTAGTTTCAATACCTTTTTAATCCATTTTTGTTTTTTCCAATCATTTAGCAACAAATTCAATACATGCACCACACATCCTTGGAAAAAAATGTGTGGATATTTATCGGATATCAAAATCCATGCAACTGGATTTGCACGAGTATTATCCATGGTCACTTGCACTACATTAGTGTGGCCCACTTGTTCAATGAATTTTTCCAACACAGAGGTAAAAAATACAGCATTTTTTTCAACCCCACTTGTATCCACCGATCCAAGGAATTCTTCACCCGCAGAAGACACGAGCATGGCATTTATCAATGGACAATTTGTAACCGAGCTCCATCCATCAATTGACAATGTTGCACCAAACTTCCTAATGATATCTTCAGTCCTTTTATGCAACCTTGACTGAATGTCTGTCTTTGCTTGCTCTAGCAACTTCCCTCATATATCATTGTAGGATGGCGGGGTGTATGGTCTACTGAACTCGGCCGTTTTCTTGATAGCATCTATGAAGGTTAGATTTCAAACTATTACGAAAGATATATTTGCCGCAAAAAAACAATTGGCCCACACAACATACAAGTTTTGTTTATTTGCTTCTTCAAACCCATCCACCTATCGGCTTTGTCTAGAAGGCCTACTACTTGATCCCATTGATCCCCTCACAGTTTCGTGTACATCAGATGTTTCTATATTGTTTGTATTCGGATTCACTTCCAAATCCAAACAGACAAGGTCATCCGGTGCTATAGATGAATCTTCTTGCATGCTCCTCCCGTTTAATGTGTCATCCACGGAAGTCCCACCTACAAGGCTATGGTTGCAATTGACATTGTCGACCACTGTAGACCTTTGTGGGAACTCTCCATTGCAACGAACAAATAGAGCTTGCACGTCCGATGTTAATTGTGTGCAAATTTTGATTCCTGTATCACGAAAACATGATGAACCTTCATACCCTAGATGGCTCAACATATGGCTTACTTTCTTAGCAAATACTAAGTTGCAAACCTTGCGCTTTACTTTACCAACCACAGGGACACCATACCACATTGAAAAATCCTTGCCCACATTCATAAATGACAACTTTTACGTTATGTTATTAGAAACTACTTTAAATATTAAGACCATGTTTACAATGTCCACAATATAATCAAAAACATGTGTGTGAAGCCTTCAAAATGAAGGCCCCCCTATCCATTGAACTATGCATTACCAAGTAGGGGATATAAAAAAATGCAGCTCCTAGCCCGTGGAAATCTTAATGTTTAGTTTCTTAGGAGTGATTACAAATGTCTCACTTTCTTACACTTATACTTTTCAGCTCAATGAAGCACCAACTGTCCAGGTGGCAGAGACCGTTGGAGACGACCGACGCTATTGGGCAGATAGCCTATGTGGCGGACGCCCGGACCGCCTCAACACGGACAAGTGGACGGCCAATCGCGTGGCCAAGCAGACACTGCCTTGGACGCACAGAACTTTGTACGGACGGGTATCAGGCAGACGGGCCTCGGGTGCACTCAGACGTGGAAAGATGGATCTCGGCGCAGACGGGCCGTGGAAGGACGCGCCTCGGCACAGACGGGCCTTAGGCAAACGAGCTTTAAGCGGACAGGCCAAGGGCAAACGGGATCGACCCTCGGGTGGACGGCTCTAGGACAAACGCGTCTTCAAACGGATTATTGCGGATGGCCATAAAGTGGATGGGTTTCAAGTGGACAGACCAAAGGTAGATAGGTTGAGGGCAAACAAGACAGGCTAAGGGTGGATGGACGGACGGTGGATGGATGGACGGGTATCGTGCGGATGGGTTTCTAGGGACGGGGCTTCGGCAAACGGCGGTCGGGTGGACGGGATGGGCCAAGGGCAAACCACTTTATAATACTGTCACTAGAGACTTCTGCTATCCACTTTGCAATGAGTGTTTCAAGAGTGGATTACAAGTATTCTAATCATTTTCGCTTTTTAGTGACTTTTGTTTTTTTCTGGAAACATATGGACAATTTTTTTGGAAAATGTACAGTGAATCAAGGGAAACGCCATTTTCATTAGTACCCCACCATACAAAGGTAATTCAAAAAACATACAAATACAAAATCATGCGCGTCAGTACAAATATATTTATATATATGTATATATAAGTTGAAACATACATGTACGTACACGTGCACATTAAAAAAAAAACAGAAAGACATTTAGTAAAATTAACTATTGGTACTCCATCCTAATGAAATCAAAACCATACTCCATATCATTGTACTCTAATCTAAACAAGCTCTATTTGACTATTCCTATTTTTTTTACTGCTACCGAGACTGCTACCCTTTCTTGAGTCATGAGATGGACCATTTTTTCCCATGAGTTTAGCAATTTGCCCTTGAATTACGTGTTGTTGACTTGGATGCACGATGGGCCTTCCGGATTCTACTTCCATATCAACCCTACACATGCGTCGTTTTGTTTCCAGAGAATAATTTTATTTCCAGAGAGTAGTCATCATCATTGCCCCCTTCTATCTTCCTTTTCTACTTCCGCTTTGGAGTCAAATCCAATTCTTTTGCCTTCAAGGCTCTTAATGCAGAATCCACTCGCTCTACCATCCCATTCACCGCTTCATCATCAGTTTTGAATTTCAATGGAACACCCTTTGTTTCCCGTTCCAATAGAAACTCCCTCCATTGATTTATGATGTTGTCCATCCTCTTATCAAATGCCCTTTCTATTTCCACTAACGCATGACCTGTGTTTCTAGACTGCCCCTCCATTGGCACCTTGGATTGGCACAAGAGAATGAATTTTTGTACCTTCTTCCAGTTTCGACAAAAAGAGGGCCCTACCTATCAAAGTATGATTGTATGCTCCATACTGCTCAGTGAACTCTTTAGCATGCTCCACCTCTTCCATGATGTTATCCAGCACTTTTTGCACTTTTTTCTGAGGAAATCGAAAGAATTTCTGGTGCTGCACACTCCAATGACCTTCCATGCTACAACAAAACAATTTGCGTGCCTCATCATTGTCAATTTTCCGTGCCCGCAACTTTACGTGTCTATTTTTTGTCATCTACATGAAAAGATCCACCTCTTGCAAAGACTCCTCGTATAATGTATGTATCTGATTGTCTGTACTTTGGGATCCCATTCTAGAGGTTTCCCCCAATACTTGAAATTTTGAAATTTGAATGGACCTTGGTCAAGTAGAAGGTTCCATCAATTATATTCATGGCCGAGGGGGCATACCTTTCAACATTCTAAACATTTTATAGAACCTAGGGCTCAAAGGACAACGACATTGATTTCATTATGCATGTCATATGGAAAGTGTGGCGACATTGGCCCATGATTAAGGCGCCTTCAGGGCCATAAGGACCTTGACAAACACAACAATGATCCTCCAAGATGCTTACTGCAGAATCACGAGTATGCACTACATCCCTCTCCATTGTCTTTAGGTGTGCTAACCATGTGTCAAAAAGAACCCATTCTTCCTCCGCTTCTAAGGTCCAATTGATAAAAGCTTCTTCTTCTTTCTTTGTGTGGTTTTAAACGCTCGAACATGACATTCATGTCTCCCCAACATGTAATGTCAGTTGACCCCCCCAAATGTTGAGCAATCACGTTCTTGAACTTCTCTAAACAATTCATAACGGCATTGCAATCTTCATCGGACTTCTTTGCAATACTACAGACAATATATCTTGGAGTTTTTGTACCCATGTCAACTATTGAAGCTCCAATCCATTGGAAGGAAGATATTCTTTAATGTCTATTTCCCATTTCAATCGTTCCAACTCCGCTTAAGCAAGGACCTTTTCATGGATTTCCTCATCCAATTTTTGTTTCAAATCCTCTAACTCATCCCCTTCAGTTTGCAGCATTCACGAATGTAACGAAAGGTTCATGGATACCCGTACGTACTATCGCTTTGTTGTTGTTGATATCATCAATGTCATCTACCTTTCCCCAGTTAAAATAATCACATCATCATCGGTTGTGGCCCCATTTTTTTCCAACTCGGCTATTTGCTCTTCAAATTGTCTAATTTGTTCCCATAGACCAAGCATTGTAGCATGCTTGAGTTCAAAGTTCCTCTTCCATGTCTCCAACTCCTTCTCCAATTCGTCACATTTCATTCTCATTTTGGGCCATTCTTCCTCATATTCAATGAATCGTCTTAAATAATCCCCCTTCTCATTCAAAAGCTCATCCTCATACGGGATGAACTTCAAAAAAGCCAAGGCACCACTCAACAATGTAGGCAACATTTTAGACACTTCCACTACCATTGCCAAAAATTTTGGGGCCATTTTCAATAATAGACCTATTGATAATGTCAATGTAGAAGCAGTATTAACAAAATTAGCTACATTTGATCCATATTTGGAGGGACTAGAATTGCCTAGCTCATTCTAAGCCCTTGATTCCCATCGCTCTTTCATGAAAGTACTCCACTGAAAACCAACCCACAACATGTCTTCCTTTGCATTGGGCATTTCATTCAAAAATTGCAAATTTGACATACTCATATTTGACAAAAGCGGATATGTTTTTTTAATCTTTGCTCCATCGATGCCTGAAATTATTGTCACATCCTCCAATTCCTTTCCATTTTTTCGTGGAGAAAGCACTTCATTACTTCAACGGAATGTGGGGGTCGACATCATTGACAAAGACGAATTCGGCGGATTTTGCTCTAGAAAATCGAGAGCATTTGTATTTAAGAGATCATCATTTTTTACATTTGCCCTTGCTACTTCTCCCTCTTTGATCTCTTCTATTGTGAAAAAATGTGGCCCACATTCTTTTTCAAGGTTCTTTTCATATGGAACAATACTTCTCTCAACCGCGGTTGTTCCATTTGGTGTGGACATCAAAGACATAGGTGGTGTTAAAAATACCTCTCCTTCCACACCTTCTACACCTTCCAAAAAAGTGTTGCATACGTTTGTTGAAGGTTGTGTAGAAACAAGCTTTGATACATGGCCTTTGATTTCCGCGACCTTCTTCGTAAGTGGTTTAGTATTTTGTAATACTGGTAGTGTTTGTACCTGTAGATTGTATGTATTGGGAATATCTTTTTGATTTTCTCCAATTTGAAGAGGAGCTTGCTTTGTTGTTGGAAATGTACTCCAATCCACCTTCTTGCCCAAAATGAGTTCAGCATAGACCATAGACGCCATGCTATAGTTTATGTACCCCTTCTTTGTTGCCTTGTCCTTGAAGAGGGCCCGCTACACTTCCTCAGTTCGATGGACAAAATGCGGGTCATTACAAGTGTGTCGTTTGCAAGAAAAATCTTTTGTGTGCCTTTTGTGACTCTTCGAAGGCGACAACTTGTCAATGTGGTACATTTTGACATATTTCTTGCACAATTTGGAGGTCCAATATTCCACTTTCTCCTTTTTCCAATGGTCCTCCGCTTTGATGTTGGGATCATCTAAAATGTCATAATAAAACGGTTGTGGGGCCCCCTTGGTTTTGGTCTTCTTTTTGACATCTCTTGAAGTCATTCCATCACCAACCACACCACCTTCACCACTCATGATTGACAACTTCAATGTCCAAGCAACGTATGATGTCCCCTTTAGCCCTAATAGAGTCATAAAATATGCATGGACGAGTGAATATAGTGACAAGAACACGTAACAAAAAGTCAATGACCCCAACTCTCCACCATGTAGGAGCAACTAGCGCTAAAAGAAATAGTAGCACATCCAACTTGGTTCCTTTCGGGAGGAAAGTTGAAGTAAGGACTAGTCCAAGGTTGTCCCCAATTATACCCCCGTTCGCCACCAGACCTAGATGTGCCTACCACCGGACTTATCCCGGACCTTGCGAAGCGGACCCGGACCTGCCGTCCGCCAAACGGACGGCCAAGATGTGGTCCGTCAGCCGACGTGGACCACCTGTCTGCCGGACCCTACCTCAACAGTTGACGCGGACTATGCACTTGCCGACCACCCGCGCCAGTTTTCTTGGCAAACGCAGACTTGTCCACCATTTGGTCCGTTGTCCGTCCGTCCGCTGAGGTTGCCGTCCACCACGTCGACCGTCTCTGACATCTACCCATCTGCCACGGTTAGTCCTCGCCCATGGACCGTCCGCCAACTATCCAATGCAGCATCCAATGTGCCACTAATGATGATAGATGGCGGTATTATCCAACTAATAAGCAACCAAGCACCCAATGTATCATAAAGTATGATTATTAATGTAAGGTGTTCTTTTTAAGCATGTGAATCCTAAATCCTAAAACTAAATTGCAAAACAAATTTTTTGGGCAATTTGTGAAAGCAATTTGACTTGTAATTCCCTTGAGTCCCTAATATTAAGGACTGCTTATAGTGATTGAAAGATGGTAATCTTTGCTAATGACTGTGTCAGAATTACTGAATTGATAAGAAATCTTTGTAGTTATGAATGCAATTGTCATTTTTTATATTTAAAATTCTAAAACTTATTTCTTAGGTCGTTTGTTTACTAAAACAAATCTCAATGTTTTATAAAGTTGACACATGTTGGGAAAGAACTTCACATGCATGTTCCATATTCATTTCTTTAAAAATTCCAATATTTATATGTGAGAAGTATTTAAATGTTTATTTCGAACATGTAGTCTACTAGAAAAAGGGGCCAAACGTAACGTCTTGCTAAGGAGTGGATTAGCAAAATGTTATTATTAGGAAATCTTTATTTTTTTACATTAGAATTATCAATCTAATGTAAGCCTCGCCATCTTAGTAATTTTATTTTTTGTTATAGACACGGAGAGTGTAATTTTCTTGTAATGATCTAATGAGGAATACAAGTTTTGTTCAAACGGTTCTAGCTTTTGGGTTCGTAGGTGATTTCAACAATATAATTATCAAACAAATTTCTCTAATTCCTAATTTAAAGCATTACTACGGGGTTTTTTAATAACAAAGAACGAGCCATAGCATCATTATTACATCTTTAGAAATAGAAAAGTAATAAAATTCAATGTGGTGAGCTTTGTCATTTTGTTGCTTAAACATCTAATGTGTGGGAAGTTGAAAGAATCTTCGATTTTTCTTATATGTTATATGACTTAAATGTGACAATACTAGATATGCCTCTTGTAGCCTTGTTTAATTTAGAATTTGTTGGTTGTATTAAAAAAATAATTAATCATTTGGATATAATATCTCCATGCCCAAAACGCATAAAATGCTTTGATATATTTAAACACAAAGCTATACATAATATCTAAATTATTATTGTATATTTTAATTGTTGTATTAGACAAAGGAGAGAATGCAATTAAAAGTACTTTGAACACTATAATGTAACTTGAACGATTTAACGTACATAAACATAGAAAATTTCATTCATGTACTTGTAAAAGACAAATGTAATTGAAGTTGTTTTCCTTTCCTTTGTGTTTTGTAGTGATTAGTCAGACCAATATTCCTCCAGTTAGCCCTTAATTCTCACCAAAGGCCCACTTAGAGTAAACCGCTCCGGAATCGTTTCCACGAGGACTTGAGGTTTACAAATTCATAGGATAACTTCGACCTAAGCATTCACTTTCTCTCCTTCCTACTAATCCGGACTACAGGTCCGGCCCAGCCACCAATGCCGGGTTGGTTCCGAAAAAGTCTGGAAACCATTCAGTTGCCCCTTCCGGGATCCCTGGGTTTAGGTGACGAGTGGCTAGCTCCACTGTCCGGATGCTTACCGTGTCCGGAAACACGCTCTCTTCCTCTCTCTCTCTCTCTCAATCTCTAATACTAATATTAACCTAACTCTTCAGGGACCGGAAGTGTCCTTCTGTTCCGTCACCTCACAAATCCAGAAGGCTTACCGGATCAGGTCACACAGGGACAGTTAAAGACTACAACGACATTCTAACCTTAACCGGGCACTGAGCCTCCCATCGACCGGGTGGATCTCCTTGTACTCTCTTGGGCTTACGCCGGAGCTTTTAATTCTGTCTACGGGGAATTCCAACAATCCGGAATTCGGGCACGTCTTGCAAAACTCCCGTATACAGAAGTTGCTAGCAGCCTCTCAGATACCCTTTCACCTAAGGTCGTATCCTACTCATAGGCTATACCAGCATCCGGCCAATAGTACACTAACACTACTATCGGAACCCTCCAACCGATCTCCCCATCAAGTTAGTTACACTCGGAAACCACTCATGAAGTCGACTCTTCCTATTCAAGGTAAGTTCTCAGTCTCCGAAAAAGCATGAATGGATCCACACACCCCACAAGCATGTACCAAATACAAAAGATAAGAGAGTGGATACTTCCAAACACTTGGATTTAAGCTCAAAAAGATACAATGCTGAAACTATGGGACGGATGTGAATGACCAGAAAGGCCATCAAAAACCCTACTTAAACTAAAACTAACATCATTCTAAAAATCCCACAAAACATTCCTACTGGTCCACTAGATTTCCGGTAAATCCTAGATACTATTTTTTTGGCTTTTGACAGCCGAACTCCGGTATTGTCGCTACTCTACACTACTGCACACTATTCCTTTGGATCCTGATCCGTGGGAGGAGCAAGGTCCTTCAATGAATCCAGCTTGATCTCCTTCCGGCTATTCCCTGGAGAAAACAAATTTGGACCCCTTGATCCCCATCTCGAGACCTCCACGATGTTGGTGTCCTTGTCTACACTCCGGGTCCCGACTATCAGAACTTCCGGACTTCCCCGGGAATCCTTCTAGGTCTTCTTATGACGAGGAGAAGACTGTACCGCTCGGCCACTGTAAGTCTCCGGAGAAGTACCGTAAGGTCAATGGTCGGGGTCACCGGAAGGAGATTTTTTCTTCCTTGGGGTACCACGGCACCCTAGTCCACTCCTTCTGGCCTTCCGGGTGGTGGTGAAAGTTTCGGACCAGCCGGTACCATCGGTGATACTTCAGTAACAATGGGTTCCGGATTATTACCTTCTGGAACCACCAAAGTTTGCGCGGAGGGGGAAGAAAGAGTTACCAGATCTGACTCAGCGGGAGCCAGATACTCCATCATATCCCGCATATCTATCCGGGAGGCGTCCATCCGTTTCGCCTGCTCCAGCAAACACTTGATGATGTGTACCCGACTCGAGCTGGCAGCTGCGTCAAGGTTGGCTTCGAACAGCCGGGTTTTGTTGATGCAGTCCGCCGGTACTTCCAAGGAATTCCGGAGCCGGACCACACCTTGGCACAGTGCCGCTATCTACCGGCGGTGGTCTCCTTCTATGACTCGGGCCGTCTCCTGGGCTGTGCGTAGATTGCTCTCCAATCCAACGCACTTGGATTCCGATTCCTAGACTCGATCCAGCAATGTCCGGTTCTCCACACGTAAAGCCCCCATCTCCGTCACCAACCGCTTCCATTCCTCTATCAAGAGGGTGTTTTGCTTCTCCACCGCCACCAACGCATCCGTCCTCCGGAAGATGGCGTTCCGTTCAGTCAGTGCCATCTTCCGGCACACCCGCTTGAGGGTCTCCTCGTAATTCTCGAGAAGCTTCATTACGTCATCCGCCCGCCATACAATGTGTTGGGCCATTTCCGTGATATCCTCCAACGGCGTTCCCCCTAGTTGCATTTGGGTTCTATCTCCCTCCTTTGCTTCCATAAGTCTAGTCCGGGAGGGTCCGGCCTCGGTCTGAGCGGGACCAGCTTGCGGTTGCACCGGCCCAACCTCTTATGTAGAAGGTCGGACTTCTTCCGGAGCTGTTCTGGTTTCCGTCTTCCGATCCGGAATTTCTTCCTCCAGTGGCTCCGGCGCAGGAGGATCTTCTGTCGGCTTTACCGGTGGAGTATTATTCCGCCGTCGCCTCTTCATTAGAGGAATGGCCGGCTCCTCGTCCTCCATCTCCTCATCGTCTGGTCTGTCACGAGGAGAAGGTTCTTCTCCTCCGTAATGCTAGAGCTGAACTAGCTCCTGGTAGGCACTCTCCTCATTTGCCTTAAGCAGGGAGTGCTGGGCATACAGATGGGAAAGGTACGCCGGAAGTGGGCTCTGACCCTTCTTCCCCGACTAGAGGGAACGCACAAGGTCCCCTATTAACTCGTGGATGATGGTTGCCCAATCCATCATCATTTTACCTTGAAGACTCTCTAATATGGCGAAAGCCACCTTTGCTATCACTCGCCTTGGCTTGGTCGGGTGAAGGATAGGGTTGAAAAACGCTATCACATCCCGATACTCCGGATTTATTAGGTCGGAAACCTGGTGACCCTTCTTCGGATTGGCCGGCACCCGGAATTTGCCCTCCATAACCTCCTGATTCTTCTCCATGACCTTGTCCGGCGCCTCTCGAAACTTGTAGACGGCTCTCTACGTGTTAACCGACCACAGTTCTGGCTTCGCCCGGAGGGTGGTATCCAAGATACCGCTTTCCGAACGAAGTAAGTCAGACACTAAGCTCTCCTCCCTAATGCCCCAAGGAACCTCCATGAGCCCCTTACACCCCATGTTGGTGAGGTTCTGGCGTAGGCGCTCCAGCTGGTCCTCCTCGGTAGGAACCTCTAGCACCACCTTCATCACCGGAATCGTCTTCGGCCGGGCGGCGGTGGCGGAAGTTCATCGCCTGAGTCTTCGGGCAAATCCTTCAGCTTGCGCCGGCTTGCCCTGGAAGACATCTTGTTCACAAGAAAACCTCACACAATCTCTCCCTACCTCTCCTACTCACAAAGTTTCACTTTGGTCACCCCTGCACGATCGCAACTCACACAATCCCTCAATCCACCAGAATTCTCAAAAAGCTAGGAAGACGGAAAATACACGTGGAAGGAAAATAAGGAAGTACTTGTGTCTTCTGCCGGCTACAATTCTCCTCTTATACTGGCCAGACGGACGGTCAGTCGGATGAATGTACAGGACAGGTTTTGGCAACAAAACCCTAACCCTAGTACGGATCCGGTTTCCGGCTTTTAGGGTCGGCGCTGTCATCCGATTTCCGAAACTTTCTAGGGTTCCGGAATTAGGTTTTTATACCTAATGAAATTTTTCCGGATCTGGAAATCTGGTATTCCTAAGTTTCCCTAATTTCCTATGAGAATTCAAAAACTTTCCTTTTTAAAGGAACAATTTTTGAAATTTCCCATCATATACTAGTGTTCTGGGTCTAGCATGTGGAATCACATTCCCACATGTTTATGTGCACGTCTTTAGTTTTTTACTGTCAATTGTTTTTTGACATTGTGTATCAAACTATCAATGACTCAATGGAAACTCAAATGAAAAATTATCCATGTTTATTATAGTTTTGTATGTCAAGGAAAACAAAACATTTGTATTATGAAATATTTAGTGATTTTTCCACCCAATTGCATGGTAATACTTCCTAGGGGAACATGGTTGTCATTCGCAGAAAAGCAATAAATTATTATTAAAGGCATAAACATGGTGAAATATTTTTCACGTAGATAATGATGGCATATAATATCATTTATATGAGTAATTAATTTTTTCATTTTCATTTTTATTTTTATTTTTCAGATGGAAGACCCATTGTAATATATATATAGTAAAGCCCCCCCAAATAACCAATATTTTCATGTTTAAATTCTTAATTGTGCTAAAATTTTTGAAAAATGGTTGAAGTGGAAATTTTGGAATATTGTTTACAATGTGAACTTCTGGAGATAAAGGAATGTGTCATTTCTTGTTGTTAGTAGTTGGAACAAAATAGGTTCACTTTATGGACTTATACAAAATTTTAAGTTTGAAACACCATTATTGTGAGCCCATCCCAACTATGTGCCTCGTCCGCCTGAACCGCCTGTAAGCACTAGTATTTTTTTTAGTCGATTTGATACAAAATTGTCATCTGCCCCGATGCCCGTCCGTCCAGATGCCTGGTATTGGTGGCCGTGACATCAACCTGCGGACCCATGCGGTCCGTACAATATGTCCGTCCGCCGGTGGGCCATCCGATGCAGATAGGGCGTCCGCTCGTGTTGGTCCGCCGGTGGGCCGTCCGATGCAAATAGGACATCTGCCCGTGCTAGTCCGCCATTGAAGCCTATAAAAGGCGCGGCGGACAGCTTCTTCTTCACAGTTGTTCTTCTTCGGAGTGGGTTGATCTAGTATCTTTGGGATTTTGCACGCCTCTTCCGGTTTAGAGTGTGAACAATTGTGTTTGAATATTGCATTGTTTTGATGCAATATTCAAATTACTTCAGTTCAATTCATTTTAATTGCAAAAGACTTCGTTGATGTGTTGTTCAAATTAACTTAAACTTTATAAACTATTCATCACATTGTGAACAACTTCATTATGCCAAAAGGAACATCACTAAGGAAAACAAACTAAAAGGAAAAACCTCAAGACTTTAATTGGAAAGATTGGAAAGATCCATTGTGCGTAGCCGAATCGAGATGGCCAGATGAACCCGCAAAAGCGTAGGATTGTACAATGTGCAAGAAGTATGTGAAAATGACACACCTCTCTAAAATTTGGTCACATGATCATGTAGAGTTGCAAGCTTCCTAATGGGAAGGACAAGTAAGCACGTACCAAAGCAAACACTTCGTGCAACGTTATGCACAAGTTGCATGCATTTTATCAGTTTAAAGCAAAAAATATAATGTAATGAATTATAACATTATGGCCATGGTATGGGCAGAGATTGTACTACACAAAGACGTAGATTGGCGCACAACTACAGGACGCAATCTGGAGAATTATACTCGCGAGGATGTCGTGACAGATACACAATGGATGGGCGCAAGCGATTGCATGCCTGAGTGATCCAATTGAGGCTATTTACAACAACCTATGGTTGTGTTGCGAGACGTAGAGGATGAATGGACGGATGACAATGATGACGATAATGCTTCTACACCTGTGACATTTAGAGAGAAGAAATGCCAAGAAGAACGGGAATGATTGTATTGTATATGAACAAGACTTGCAAGAGGTAATGCGTAGAAGCTTACAAAATAGTGGTCGGCAACATGGACATGGTGAGTCATACCAACGTGAACATAGAGCACGTGGAGTACAACAAGGAAGAGATAGTTCATACCACGATAACGATCCACAAGTTGGTTCTCAAGGTAGAGGAGAAAGCTATGGAACCCGGCATTACGGTGGCTCTAATAGAGGTGGTTCATACTATAGGACTCTTCTCCAAATTGACTCGTACGGTGGAGGAGGAAGCTATGGGACCTGCCATTATGGTGACTCTACTGAAGGTGGTTCATACTATAGGACTTCTTCTCAAGTAAGCTCATACGGTGGAGGAGGAAGTCATGGAATTGGGTGGTTCCACCCAAGGACGCTCCAAATATTATGGTGGGTATAGTGGAGGCGGTTCATACTATACCCCCTCCCTCCAAATTGACTCTCAAGGCAGAGGAAAAAATTGTAGAACCTTGCACTATAGTGGTTCCACCCAAAGAGGCTCTTCTTACGATGGATGAAGTAAAAGAGAATCTCAACATAATACTGCAGTTCTTCCTCCAACTTTTGGAGGATTGAATTATGGGAATTATAGACAAGGAGGTGGGCACAGCAGGTATGGGGAGTATTACGGAGGTGGTCTATATATCGGGATACAATCGAGAGGCCCAATTCCAAAAGATGAACCCGATTCAGATTCTAAGTGAAATAAAGTGCATCTTGTAGTGTTTGTTTAATACATTGTTATTTTAATATTACTCTTTATAAAATGTATAGTATGACCAAAATAGTTGAATTATAGTAGCATACTTTGTGATTTTCATGAAAGTATTGTATATTTGAAAAACTTGTATATTGTATATTTTGAAAAACTATGTACTGTGTATTCCAAAAAACTGTGTATTGTGTATGCCGGAAAACTAAATATTGTCTATTGTGTATGCTACGAAATTGTTAATCTCTATGAAAATGTTCACATTTTAAAATAAAATTGAATGAATTTAGGACGTCTGTCCACACAGGCAGATGGCGGATCATCCGCCGCGACCCGTCTACGTCATCACCGTCGTCCACTCAAGCTGACGGCAGATCGTCTACCACGGCATCCGCGTGTCCACAACCGTTTGATGCGGCGGACATCGGATTGTCAGCCGTGGCATTCACGTGTCCACAGCCGTCCGATGCGGCGGACAGCGGATTGTCGGCTGTGGCGTCCGTGTACCCTCAGCCGTCCAATGCGACGGATGTCAAATTGAGGTTGAGTATGATGGTGGATGGATTTCTTTGTTGCAAACTCCCAGTACGGCAGTATCCCAAGACATCCTTCGATTTGCACCTTCCGAATCTTTGCATACCCACCTCTCATCGTCTTGTCATCCACTTGAATGATTTGTGCCATATCTAGAAGCGCTATGAGATGCCATCTATCTCTATTTACTTCAGCAATTCCATCATTGCTATTCCACCAAAACAGTGACCCGACCCTATTGCACCTCTTAGCAAACAAAGCACATTGGGCCCTGAACAAGTTTGCTTTGAGAATGACTTGTTGAAACACCTCATCATTTTGTAAGTACTCGCTGCCATACCGCTCCAAAATATCTTTGTTGTTCCACAACGCGTTGTGTGCTTTATTTTCCAAACATTTTTGGAAGTATCTCTTCTCCATGTCTTCCCTCCATTTCGCAACGTTTAAAGCATCCAACATCTTCTGTGTTATGTCTGCCTTGAATTTCAATGAGCAGTCCTCTCTATATCTGATATATTTGTTATCCAAGGACATAGTCATCTCGGACTCATAAAATTGAATGATGCATTCAGTCATGAACTTCTTGCATGCCTCGAAGGGAGTTTCTTGAGCTAATTTCATCATTGATGGCCCTGAATGCATGACCTTCTTTCCTTTTGTAGCCTTCTTCGCTCTTGTCATTGTAATGTACTAGTAATATGCACTGCAAAAGTTGAAAAAAATATATAAATTGTTGATGATGATGCACTTAAACTCCACGTACACCCTGCAAAAAATGACAATAAGGGGCCCCCAATATATCACTCTTACCTTTCCAAGGAAAGGAGTCAATGGAGGTTTACCCACCAAGCTCTCCACTTCACACTTGCATTAGTAAGGGGCAAGGCAAAAGTGACAGGTGGACGGCTCGTCCGCCTCATCCAATAGCCGGGTGCCTAGCCGCCAAACCCTAAACCCTAAACCCATATTGGTGGAATGGTGGAACCTTGCGACATATGTTGAACATGGATAGCGATTATCCAGACAACATATACATTCGTTTGATGTATTCACATCCTTCGAAAGTCAAAGTAATACAAGCTCATTATCTTGCTCGATTTAGAAAGAAGCACACAGAGCTTGCATGGGCCTTCGTGAACATAATGAATGCAGTGCATGTTGCTGGACATCTACACAATGATATATCTCTAGACAATATAATGCTACATTTCCCCGAAGACGAGTCATGTGTATACATTGGAGTTTGTAATTGGGACATGTCCACCTTAGCTACTGAACCAATGAAGTCCTTGTACACATTCACATCAGCAAGTGAGAGGACCAAAACTTTGTATAAGAGATGGTGAGTGAACCCTGATATTGCATATTTGTACGTGAAAGATGCCGATGTGGAAAAAATTCCAAAGTATTTACACGCATCGGAAGTATATGCGGTTGGTAGAATTACAAAGAATCAACAAACAATGCATGTCGAAGGCCTACTTCAAATTGCAACAAGAGACTGAAGGAATGGGCATATTTACCTTTGACGTATTGGGAAATGTATTTCACCAATACTTTGATCGCTTATGCATGAAGGGTTCAGGTCTCGTGGTGGTTTGGCCCATGTAATGACTAGATTCACTATACTACTGGATTCAACTAGCCTATCCCAAATGAACACTTCCATCATTCATATTAATAGAGTAGTAATTCAATACGCTATAGAGAATTCTATAATTAGTTGAGGAATATAAAGTCAATGAGGTACGTGTGCAAGTTTGCACTTATATCTAATATATAGTGTACTTAAACCAACAATGTATACCAATATATATGAATTGAAAATACATTTTGAATTGTTGGTTCATTTTGCACTTGTAATGATTGAGATTTTTTTACATATATATATATATATATATATATATATATATATATATATATATATATATATATATATATATATATATCGATGATTTATTATGTGCTTAAGACCTTCTTTTACTTTGTATTTAACCCTTGAAGGATTATTGTCTTTCTGAAGGATAAATGGCATTTTGAACTTGTTCGTAGTACCTACGTTATGAAATTTCTTCTTATTCTTTCGGAAGCTTTTCTTGAAGATAGAGAAATTATTTAGTCTTGTGGAAATATGAAGGAAGGAGGGCAACGTAGAAAATGTCAGGAGTTTATATTTAAAATTGCATTTTAGTTTTTCTTCAATCCCCATAAATTGTATTTTTGTGTATATGGAAAGCCTTCATTCATCCCATTTGGATTTTATGTGGTAAAATTATGGACATTGGACAGTCTTGTTTACCAGGCAATTAAAGCAATTTTTAGAAAAAAAAAACTTGTACAAATGTAGGATTCATTTTCAAATGCAATTTTGCCATTTTTTCCAAAAAAAAAATTCCACATGATTTATCTTGATTCATAAAAAAGTATGACCATTGGAATTAGATGATTAGTGTATTTTAATACCATTTTAGAGATATTAACCCTTAAAGGACCGTTTGTCCCTTTGGGCCTTGGGGACAATTTGGGTCTACGTAGGTTTCTATTGTCTCAATTTGTCATGAATTTTCACAAGATTATTTGAGGTTGTGAAGTTTTTTGAGAGCTTTGTGAATATATTATTTTTGTTCCCAGGAGAAAAATTTATGGTACAATACGCCCAAAATAGAAGTCAACAAGCAGTACAAAAAATACCAGAAAAACTCAAAATATTTTTTTGAATATTTTTTTCCTAAAATCTTATATTTTTGTCTACATCTGAAGCTTTGATTCATTCCATTTGGACTAGTTATGAGAAAGTTATGAACAATTTTGTTTTGTGGGCAATCTAAGCATCTTCTATTCTTTTGTAAAAATAACATGTAGGATTCATTTGTGAATGCAATTTTTCAATTTTCCAAAAGAAATTGTTGGAGAAGGTTATATTTGCTTTCTAGAACAATCTCACCATTGGGATTATTGTATGTCATTGCCATCTTAAAGCTATTAATGATTTAGTGTTCCCTTCAATCTTTAATGTACTTCTACTTAATAAATTTTTAATGAGTGAAAATGAAGTGCTTTTTTGTTGAACTTTTTTCCTTACATTCTAAACTCCACTATTGAATATAAAATTTAGAAAATCAAAATTAATAGTGCAAAATTTTCTAGTGAAAACGATTCAAAGCCCAAAAATCTAGTTAAACAAGTTACAAAAAACTTCTTTTGCTTACTTTGGATGCAAATACCTTGCAATCTATGCAGAGAAATTTGATGAAGTGTTTTACCAAATGTTTTCAAACAAGTTAAGTACAAGACGTAATGGTTGAATTTTTAAAAAACATACTTCTTTGGTTTTCTTAAGTGAACAGAGCAGAAATGGTAGTTCGAAATGGGTTTTGATAATAACATTCTTTGGGCTTTAGGGGTTCAAAATTTAGGGGTTCAAAATTCAATTTTTCATTTTTTTTGCTAAGACTTTCAACTAAATTCTATATTGTATTGATTTTTAGTTGAAAACATGTCATATGGCAAATTATGAGATTAAAAATTTTAAATGAGCGTGGACGGTCGAGCGTCCGCCGCAGCAGATGGCTCCAACGAGGCAGACGCTAGGCTATCCACATCCAGCATGTGCTCGCACAAGACAGACGCTTTGCCGTCCGCCTGCCTCGAGCGTTCGCCTCGACGGACATCCAAATGGAGCCGACGGCTAGACGCCCACTTCGGCGGATGGTCGACCGTGCACTTCGGCGGACAATCAATCGAGCAGACGGTTGGGTGTCCACCAAAACATCCGCTTGGACATCCACTGCGTGGAAACCATCCGATTTGGTGTACAACCGAGCATCTGTTGCATCGGACGGTCCCGACGAAGCGGACCACGTGTCCACCCATCCACGACTACTCGTCCGCCCAGTTGTGACCACCTATCTGCTTGTCCCCGACCACTCGTCTGCTCGTCCGTGACCACCTACCCATCCACTGTCCATCGGAAAACAGCGTTTTCCAAATGCCTAGGGACATCCGCACCTCAACATCTATATCCGCTGGATGTCCGTCCGTGATGTTGGACGTACGGACATCTGTGCAACCCTGTAAATCAAGGATGCATGGTCATTGTGTCAGGAAGCCTACAAATTACATTGTATTCAAACTAAAGGTTGGCAAGATCAAGTGCATGAAGATGATAGGGCATCAAGAATGTTGAAGAATCCTAGGAAGCATTTTTTTTATGGAAATGGCAATGGCCATTGTAAAGGATGTGAATGAGCAAAAAGATGAAAGAGTAATAAATTTTGTCCAAAAGGCCATGATTCAAACTAGCCTAGGACAAAATCTTCTCATTGGGTGGCATGTGAAACAATTGACTCCAAAGCTTCAAAGGATCATTGAGAAGTATTCAAACCATTTCCACGGAGCACTAGTTCCTATCCTTCTCTGATGGTATATTTTTTAAATGATTTATTATTTGTATTTTTTGTTTCAGGCCATTGTAATTTGATAAGGTTTTTATTTGCAATCATATACATTTTCATTGTTATGTGGTTCTTTATCAGTTTAAATGCATTGAACCTTGTATGGTATATGTGTATTATGAGAAATAATATTTTGTTGCTAATGTGTGGCAAAATAATGTAGCATTAGATTTGAACTTTAGATTGCACTATTTCATGAATACATCTTTTGCAAATTGTATGTGTGCCCAAATATATGATAATTAATTCAAATTAGTGACTGACAATTTTATTTTAAAAATATATTTATTGCAGTAATTATTGCTAAAAATTATTGTAGTAATTGTAAATATTTATATAGTGTGGAATGTCGAGAAATTAGTGAGGGGCAATCTAATTTCATTATTTTGTGTAGACTTTAAGCAAAGGGGAGGAGACTACATATTTGTTCCTACTTCGTACTTTTGTAGAACACGAGAATAGAAAAATTTAAGAGAAAACTACGAATGAAAGAAACCATCAATTCCATATACGGGGTATTCCACCTATTGTATGTACGTGTTTGCCATATGCATTGCCTTGGCCCACTATGCTCACCTATTGAGAGCCAATCTCCATTGGAGACCCAGAGCTCCGATTCTGGACACGCAAGGTTCTATAGAGCTCCGGGCCAGTGGGCTCTCTTCTCCTCTCCTTTCCAATCTGACCTCTAGCCTCCGGCCTACATATTAAGGAATTGCAGACCTGGAGGGCCTGACCTTGGTCTAGAGGGGGTAAATTTGGAAAGAGACAATAGGAACCTATAGCAGATCCCTATTGTCACCAATCGTATTGTTGCCACATCATTGAGCTTTGGTTGCTCTGGTTTTGGAACATAGTGCCAATGGAGACCATTGGCTTATTCAGATCCCTTTAGGACCCCTCTAGATGTAGGAGCTCTAAGTCTCCAATCAAGACTGGTTTTAATAGATAACATAGTTTGCTCTTAATTAAAAGCAACCTTTTAAGAGCTAATTGCATTTGGAGGGAAGCTAAACTCCTTGAAATAATTTTTAGTAAAATTTAGTACAAAGAAAAATGGAATTGGCATCTAACACAAGTCATTTTATATTTTTTGGACCATTGTAAAAATAGTTACAAATTTTTGTAGTTGAAATTTAGTAGATACTAAAAACATTTCCTTCTTAAAATGCACATTGTTAGTACATTGAAGAAAGCAAGATGTACCTTTGTGTTAGAAGTAGCTTTAGAATGGGATCACTTGTAGAATTTTAGAGCACCCTAACTTTGAGCCTAACTTATACTAACAAATTAGTATGTAAATTGCATCTCATCCACAACTAAAATTCCTAAACCAACTTATCTAGGTTTTCCACCCCTCTTAGTTCCCTAAAATTAACCTCCAAAGGATCAACATGTTTAGAAGTCCAAAATTGCTTCAAAATACTTGCCCCCAAAATAAGGTCAAAATCTTCATCAATATTTATATTTTAACAAATCCAATTGTAGGATCCTTTGATTAACATGTTCAAGTACATGTTTTCAAAATTTTATAATGAAATTTTCCACTAATTGCAAGTTCAATGTGCCTAAACTTCAAAATGTACGCTTTTCTAGGCCTTTTAAAAGGTGAAGTTTTGTCTTTCAACATTATTTGGAAAAAATAAGGATTTCCTATCATTTAAACATTTTAGTCAATATTCCAAAAAATGGTTTGAAAGTATATGTAAAAAATTTTAACCAAAATACTTTTATATTCATCTTTAAAAAAATTGTAAAGTATAAGGTAGTACTAAATGAAAGAAAAAACTAATCTACTAATAACTCTTACAAGAAATTGAAAATTTTAATCACAATGGTGCTCGCAATAGTGAGAATGTTCTAGTAAACAATTAGTATCCTTTATTTTTATTTTTATTTGAATATTTTCATAATTGAGAGCAAAAGATGACTTTATATGTTTTTTCTACCTTCATTGCCCATACAATAAAATTCCCAGCTCATAATTTATACTTCATTACTCAGAATTGAATGGCTCAAATGTTTTTGAGTAGATATCAATATATAAAATTCCAAAAAATAATTTATATTTTCTTAAAATATATTTTTTGCTACCTGTTTTGACATAGAAATTGAAAAAAAACTTTCTAACTTTTGCAATATTTATCAAAATGACATGAAACAAAGCTTTACAAATAGATTATGAAGAGTATCATCCATCCTAACAAAATTTATGTAAAAATTTCTAATTATAAATCCAACAGAATCTGCCTAAGTTCTCAAAAAGCCTAAAGTAAGCTCTTTAGCCTTCTAGAGGTTAATACATTATGTAGTAGATATAATTTTATTTTTGAATTATTATATTATATTATAATTCTTTCATAAACTACAATAGTTTTTTCCACCAAAAATATCAAACAAATTACTTTCATAGTAATTACTTTTTATTTTAAAAATTATATTAAATTATATTAAAATTATTGAAAGGCTCATTAAGAGTTAAAGAGATCATTTTGACTTGAAATTTGTAGCTAAGAGTCTTTTAGATGCAAAAATAAAATTATTATTCCAATGGTTTAAATTCATTCTAATCATTGGTACTTGAATTTTTTTAATTATTTAGAATTTTTGACATGTTGATGAAAAAAACATAGTCTTTAATTAAAGAAAATTTACCAACTAAATTTTTTTATAAAAATATTGAAAACTATCACATTTTATAGAGACCATAATAAAAGTGTAACAAGACTTGGAATAAAATTTATTAATTCAACTTAACTAGAATTGAAAAGACCAAATTGAAATCAATGTTTGATTAAGAGCCTATTGAACCAATGTTTAAAGAATTAATCTTAAAAAGTGGAACCTATAATTGTGTATTAAACATTTAAATTCAATTAGTTTCTGGGGTGCACTTAGTTCTACTACAATAAACCACATGCAAACAAGTGGTTTCTAATAAACTTGAATTTTAATTTCAAATTTTGAGCATTGTTTACTAATGACTATAGGATTCTACTTCCAAAATTTCAAACTCAAATAAAATATGGAATGATTTCTAGAAGAGGTAAAAAATGCATTGAAGTGGCATGTTTTTTTAACTCAAAAATTTTTAGAGAACACATTTAGATGACCATTGCATCAATATTCAACTCAAAATGAGCTTTCAATAGAGAGTTGTTTTTAAGAATATTTTGTTCATTTTTTAGACAATTTTTTCTTATATAATATAGGGGTGTGAAAGTTATTTTTTAGTTCTACAATGTATCTTTTTACTTCAAAAATTTATAAATAATTATTATTAAAAAATAAATATATCAATAATTCAAAACATAAACTTTTAAAGTAGAAAAATCTATTCATATTTTTTCATTTAATTTTATTTAAAATTCAAAAAGTATATAGGGATCCAAAGTTTTATTCATACATTAACATTAGAAAAAGGGGGAGTGCACCCCCTGAGAATTAGTTTGTTTATTAATTATTGTAAACTCTATTCTCCTTTTTTAAAGGACTATTAAAGTTTATTATATTGAAGTCTTATAAAAGAATAAAATTATTCTATGTTATTTTTCAAAGATGAAATCACATATCTAATTTTCAAAATAAAATTTCAACTTATTTTGTTAAGTTTTGAAACTTAACAAAAAACATTTAAGAGAAAAAACAAAACCATATCCAATATAAAATAATCTTAATAAATTTAGAATTTATTATAGGAATGTAGAATATATCGAAGAATATCATATCATTTTGTAATTTGTATTTCAAAATTCCATAACATTTTGTAATTTGAAAATGAATTCACCATGGTTAGTGCCTCAAAATTCATTCCCGTTAAAATATTCAATTGTAGGAATTTCAAATTTCAAATTAAAACAGAAACTATTCTTTGTAGATTCATTTTATAATTTCATCATTAAAGCTTAAGTTTAAAAGAGAATATTTTTATATACAAAATTTAGACCAACAATAAACTACTAGAAGAATTGTCTTCGTGGGTTGGCTAAAGAGCTATATAAGACAATTTTTTCATTATAAAATTTCCTTTTCAAAAATGCAAAAGGCCCCTTTTTCATTTGTAAATAGTATTATATTCAACGTCTCTTGTTTTGGGCATAATTGATTGATTGTAATTTGTTGTGATTTGGTGATGGCCTATTTAGTTTTAAACAATTTGACATCAACATTGTTTAATTTGTATTTGGAAAGAAGTGGTAGAATCTATTCAAAGTAAAAAAATCAAACTAAAGAAACTATATTCAAAATTAAATTATTCCTTATCAAATGTCAACCCCTAATTTTGGATAAAAATGGAGGAACTTAGGACCTCAAATGGTGAGGATTAGAAAAACAATACCAATGTGGAGATATGGACAATTTTTAGTTATGATTCATTATACTAAATTAATCATTCTTGCACTTGGCCAAGTGCATTGACTATATGCACAATTGTTTGCTAAAATGTGTGTTTTCAAAAATTTTGTAGCCCCCAATTTTTTCAAATACATACATTGAATAGGATATTAAAGGGAACAAAAAATTAAAGGGGCTTATTATGGAAAATTGTAGATGTTTGAAATATGATGTACTACCCTTGGACACTTCAATAACTATTGATGTACAACAAAGGAAGATAGTTGTATAGTGTGAATGTTGATTAATTAGTATAAGTCCCCTTAAAATCCCTAATCAATGTAGTTGATATATTGTGTTGTGTTCTAGCATTTGTATATTGATGGAAAATTTTATTAAAATGGCGGTATTTCATGTGCCATTTTTAGACTGCCTGCTTTGAATTGTAAAAGTGCCATGTAGGATAAGTATAGATTTCAAAAATCTTGGTGTTTTATAGTTTTTATAAATCTTGATCTTTTATAGATTTAAGAAATCAAATACTAAAGTAGATTTCAAACCACATGATCTGAACTATAAAAGTAACATCTAACACAAATATAGATTTCAAACATCTATGAATGGTATAATTTTGAGACATTTAGGACGTTTGTACATTTTAGATTGCCTAGTTTGAACCGCAAAACTACCAAAGTAGTGAAATAGCACCATTTTAAAAAAATTGCCCATATTTTTGGAAGGGTTCCCATTTTCCTTCATTCCAAAATTCCACATATATTATTGACGTTGTCATGATCAATCTTAAATACTCTTATTGCATATATGATTGAGTCTTTTATCATTACATAGTGCAATCACTTTAATATTACACCATTCACTTGCCAATTTTGAATATACACCAACAACAATTGCAATCACTTAGTGATTCATTCAAAAAACAAAATCTAGTGTACCTTCACTAATTTTCTATTTTTAATTAATCTTCGATATAGTACACTTTAGCAACTACAAACACATACAACATACCTATGCAGTGCTCAAACTATTACACTTCCTACACTACATTGATCTATACTATTCTTCTATTGTGGCATTACATCATTTGGTTTCTACTAGAATCCGTATGACAGTAATTATGTATATGTCCATCAAGGTTGTCTTGGTCAACAATGACATTTACAACCTAGATTTGCAAGCAATTGAAAATTGTGAGATCTTCTTCAATGGGTAAACAAATCCTCTAGATGTCCTTCAACCCAAGCACGGAATAAAACACCTCCACATTTATCATAAAGAAGAGAAAAAATTAATCCTTCCAAAGCACTACACTAATGATGGTATTTAGTGTTGGCAACTCTAATTACGAAGCACAACACTAAATGTCAACAATCCGGTTAATGTTACCAACACTGAATGTCAACATAGACACTATTTGTCAACTATTGGGTATAAATTTTTTACAAGTTTACATTTAGTGTTACCTAACTATTTCATCAAAATACAAAGAAAAACGTAAGAACCCAAAAAACCTATGACATGCTCAAAAAAGTTACTACTCAGAAAAGTGAACACAACACTAAATGCCAATTAATTGGCATTTAGAGTAGGTAGGGTAAAAGCTCAAGTAACACTATTAGTAACATAACACTAAATACCATCATTAGTGTAGTACCCAGAGATATGCAAGAAGTATCACTCATCGCATTGCTGTAGTAGCCTAATAATAGAAATTAAAAAATCCTGAAAAAACAATTTAGATAATAAATAAATTAAAATTAAAAAAAAATCAGATTAGAAACAGAAACAAAAAGAAATGCAAAATTCAAATTCAAACTAATACTACAACTGAAACTAAATCAAACAAACAAGCAAAAAATATATCAAAAAATAAATAAATAAATAAACAAATAAACATTTAAGAAAATCAAATAAAACCCTCAGTAAGACCAAAAAAACAAACCCAACTTTTTACACCAAATCCAGAGTCTCAAATAATTCTTGCTGCTGGCGATTCGATTGTACATTGATGCGTGTTTGAGCTCGTGACATTCGATTATACGATTTGTCTTTCGAACGGCATCTGGTGTGCTCTCTGGATTCTCGATGTAAGACAGTGTCCTAGTCTGCGAGGATAGCTACTTGGGTTTCGTTTGGGCAACGTAACTAACGCCATTGCAGATCAGCGGTAATACGACATATATTTTAACAAGTGCTGAGATGAAGTAATTATGCTGTAAGTTAGAGCCCATTGCAAGAAGGTGACATCTTCGTACGTCGCTTTGATTACGGGAGCTGTAGTTCTTTTGTAAGTGATCGACAGATTGCATTATCGCAACTTGACTACTCTTTCTTTCTCAAGGATTGTTTCTTGCTCTACTTGGCAGGCTCGCGCGCAAACTCAAATTGTTGTGTTATTTTGAACGATTGTGGAGAGGGCCAACATCCCATGCCTTATACGAGCGAAAATCAGCATCAGTAAAGGGCTTCCCATTGATGCAATCAAAAGGATACTTAGTGCCGAATCTCATTCAGATTCTGGATCAAATACTAGACAACCGAAAGGCAACAGCAAGATCATGTTTGGGCAATATAATCCGACCAGGGAGTCGAAGGTCATCATGAATTTCCAGCAATGATGTAGTTCCACAATGCAAGCACAATCACTAGACTGCGCCACAATTCCTAGAGAGATTCAACCTTCTACTTCCAGATGCTAGTCGATCGTACCCCAGCACACAACTATGGCATCATTCCGAGATCCTGAGCAAGCCTGAGAATGGACAGTGCCGTATGCAGCTTGAACCTACTTCAATTTGCGCTCAGCTTCCTGGGACGCGGATTCCTGCAGGGTTTGAACAATGCAAAACAACCGAACATCTTAGCATTATGGAATGCGCAAGCGTCAACAACTGCGGTTTCGGATTCCAAATTTGAATTCCAGCCTACCGAAATTGCATGCCAATGCATGATGAGACAATGTTCAATGAAGTAGATCAAATGTTAGAACAGTTCGTGACAAGGTCGAAATGGGTCAGAATTTAAATGTGAATTAGTTGGGTACCTTGGCAGACGAAGCCCTTGGGAACAGCAATGCGACACTTCTGGGGGATGCCGAGGGCGATTCTAGGGACCACGCCCTGTGACTTAGCCAGGGAGTTACTGAGCAGCGAGCACAAACACTTCGCTCCCGCGGCGCCCTGACCCATCTTAGCCACGTTGGCGCAACACTGCTTGGACGGCATGACTTTGGCGTTCTTGCTGGCGGCCATGCACGGCACCAACTGGAAGATGTCGCAGCCTGCCGCCGCTGCCGGCATCACGGCGGATGCCACCAGCAGCACCACGCACAGCGCTGCTGCTACCTGGTGCTTCACGACGCGGGTGTCGCTGTTCGCCATGTCGAACCGTGTAGCGAACTAGATCACCTCACTCAATTGAGATGTGCAAGAGGCCTGATGCTAAAGTTCTAACTGTAGAGAGAGTTAGAGAACCTGGTTGCTTATGGTGAACATCGATGTGAGGAAGTGAGGATATAGAGCGTGCAGGCATGGTGGCTTTCGTAGGCAGGGGATTCAAGGATCTGCTGAGATTGGTGGTGAATCCAATCTCCGTTGACTTCACACTTGCTCCATCAAAGTGGTCGCTGGGTAGTAGCTGGTGTGCTCGCTAACCTGCCGCCATTTGAGAGTGTATGTCAGGTATTTCTGAACAACCGTTGGTTGACTTTAATTGCGCTTCGAATGTTGGGGTTGTCTATATAATTCTTGCCACTGCCAATCGCCCAACCTACTGTATGTGCATTTCATTCTCACACAC
Organism: Climacium dendroides; assembly: GCA_950106755.1. Lineage (NCBI taxonomy): Eukaryota > Viridiplantae > Streptophyta > Bryopsida > Hypnales > Climaciaceae > Climacium > Climacium dendroides. Next base: position 6,190,077 of record OX467086.1, read on the forward strand.
TCACAATTGGAGGGACTGATGGAATCAATATGGGAAGGTATCAATTCATTCTATGGTATGCTACTGATTGGAATTTGGATAAAGGAATATTGTGTGTTATTTCACAATTAGAAGAGATGTCACCATGAAGTGAAAATAAAACACATGTGCCGAATTGATATAATGAGCACCCAAGTCGTGGATTCACATAATGACACTTGATCAATGGCTTTCTTTGATGATGGTTTATCATGCCTTCCTCTCTCATTCATGCTCATATTTTACGTGTTAGATATTTAGAGAGTTGACAAATGGGTGCTCTTACCATACTGTATATGTTTTCCATTTTGGTTGTCAGTTTTCTATTTTGGTTGTCCAGGGGATGCCCTCAGCGTGTGAAACTTCAAAATGCTACACTAGTGATGAGTGTGAAGGATTCTGACATTGGTCATGACTCACAGATTGCAAGCAATATCTCACTCCAGATTTAATGCCAATAAGGTAGACAATTTTGTGTCTCATCACGTATGGAATGGAGAATATTGTGAATGGTGAAGATGAATTCCCTATCCCAGAAATAATCAAAACTACGCCTGGTCCAACGATCTTCGGCCAAAAGTCCCCACATGCTCTCCGAGTCGCCGTGTGTCGTCAGAATTAGATTGCGTGTTGTTCCACAAGCTCGTCTTCTCCCACTGCTTGGTTGCCAAATCGAACAGAACAAAATGATCACGCATGCCCTTTCTGTCATCGTTTCCACTCAGCAGCGTGTACATGAGCACGTATCGATCGCAAAAGCTTGCAAGGATGGACTCCTTAGCAGGAGACACCAGCCAAGAATACATCTCGCCCGGGATGCGAGCAAATTGCCTCCACGCTTGCCTGGATTCGTCCACCAACTCCCACACAGAAACTGACAATTCTCCATCTTCCACTACAACGAGCAATCGGTTGTCCCAACATCCCAAGGCACCCCCAACTCCGTCATTTTCGGGAGGGTTGAGCGTAGTCCATTTGTCTTCCTTCAAAGAATACACTTGGATCTTGGCCGTCTGCCACCAAGTGTACACACAGTCATCCCGCTGCACACAAGACTTCATACATGTCGGCCATGTCTGGCCTTTGACGGCAGGTATTCGAGAAGGGCAGAGCTTCTGAGTCCAAGACCTTAACGAATGGGTGTCAATGGAGGTATCTATATCAAGGCCGCCGATGATGACTTTGAACTTGTAGTCCGGTGTGATAGAGGGATCCACTGCCATGGCCACAACACGAGGTCTTTCAGGCGTTTGGGTAAACCTCACTACGGGATGTCTTTTCTTGGTATGAGTATCATACACTTCGTGTATCCAATGCCTGCAAGAATGGAAGACTAAACCGTTCACAGAAAACGGAATAAAGTGATACGACATGTGGGAAGCGAGCCATCTTGGAAGGTTGAACTGGGTGGGAATATCAAGAGGCAAACGCTTCCATCTCCACTGGGCGGATGCAATATGCAACGTCAGAATGCCGGCATCATGGGATTCTTCAGGGCAGGCTACCGGGTACACTATCACAAAGTAGGGCTTCTGAACTCTCTCAGTAAAACACCGCCGCTGATGTGCTAGTGTATTCCACTGCTTGCATACTCCACGGAGCTGGAAGAAACTCCACAATGGCAACCTCAGATACACATTTTCTAGGTCAATGTGGTGCTGCAGCAAGCCCCACAGGTTGGGATCCATGGTGCTGTTGGAGGAAGCCATGTCCATCCAGAGCTTTGAGAAGATCTCCACAGATACGTTCCACGAACGCTTGCTTCACTACCTGCAAATTCGACACCAGCTGCTGCTCTGTGGCACTCAATGTTGTGATATCAAAGTGGCCATCTTAGAAACGAACTCTCGTTGTTAGGTTGATTTGACCCTTCAACATGTTGGAAATGACTTACTTTGGTAATTCGATTCACCTAAATTTTATGGACTTTGAGGTAGCCAGTACACCATAGGACGTTGGTAGCCAGAACACCATGGGTCATTGGTAGTTCAAGGGTTAATCTTGAGCAAGGACAATAGCTATTTTCTATGAATAGATCAGTGATGAGAAATCAATTTGCAATTGGACGAGCTTGGACACATAAGTTACCTGGGTTGAACTGGAATATCGATACAAGACTGGAATTTATTTTGGTTATCGAAATTCCAGGTCCAATTAATTGATATGAAATTTTCAGTTACCTCAATCAATACTCATGTTGCAATCCGGTGTTGCGATGGAACTTGAACGAGAGTTATACCATGCCAATACTAGCATTAGGGTATGGCCACGCCTGGACTTTGTCAAGAGGGAGCAGTTTAAGCAGAGACTCCAAATCCACGAGTAGGTCTCTTTTACACCGCTCGTTCTTCAGAGCTTCTTCCTTTGATTATCTGAGATTTTCTATAAAAGTTGTTTACATTGGAGGGAGGGTTTGTTAAATTCGGTCTTCAGGATCTCAAGTTTGCCTGTTATTTTATTTCGCTGTATTTGGGTTCACACTTGCAGGGTTGGGGTGGTTGGAGAGTCACCATGGCTGTTACTTTGTTCGGCAGAGGACTGGGGGTGATGCGCTTGGAATTGCAGCTTGGAGAGGGACACTCTTTAGTTCAGCATCAATGGACTCTAGATCTTGAGATGAGATACTAGGACCATTATCGTACTCCGTGACACCGGAATTGTATGGCTTCTCGGAGCAAATAGGATGAAACTTTGTGATCCAGATGTTGTGCAATCACAAAACTGCCTACTGTGAATCACTGAAATTGCGAAACCCTACTGGAGAACTCTCTTCTGAAAGCTCGGAGCAATCATTCACCAAACATGCAACAGAACGGAAGGATACCGTAATTTGCAATATTAAAACCAGTAACCAAGATTTGTTTATAAATTGATCATATGGCCCAATCTTGCATTCGTTCAATCACACATAAACGCACTTACCGAGAGATATTCCACCCGGACGATGCTCAGGAGACCCACAGCGAAATCTTTGAGCCCTTGCAATCATGGGGCAATCTCATCATATGGCAGTTTTAAGTGACATTCACAAACACGCAACAATACGTAATACCCCAAGCAATCAACTCAGATCTTCATTTTCTAGTGCTACGAGTAAAATGGCAGCTTCTTCGTGATATCTCCATGATTCAGAACGTGAGTGATACTCCCAGTCTTACACCCAGCCACCTCAGATTCCAGCTAAGATCGGCAGTTACGATACATCCTGGATCGGAGTAAGGGCAAGTGTGGCCGTACCCTTCATATCTTGGTTACGCCATTGAGAAATCCAGAAGGCTCTACATTACTCCAACCACATTAGGATGAAATGCAACAACCTAACTAAGAGTAATATCTCACTAGTCTTTCCTTTTGTGAAGAAATGAAGTTCTTCAAACATTTTGGTATCATAAAATATGATGCGAGTGCAACACTGATTTTCATACGCTCACACGAATTTGAGTTGGGTTCTGCTGCAGGAACTGCATGAAGCTAAATAGGCAATAGTCCCAATCTAGAAGTTAGCAAGCAATCACTCAATTGCATCAGTGTAAGGTGCTTAAGGTTGTTACTTACAGTCAACCAATTCCATCAGATGTTCCCAGTGAGTACAATTTAGGACGAAATAGTAAGGCCACAGAACCTGCACAAACGAATGAGAGTCCTGGGACCACAGACGAGATAGCAGAAGCTGTAAAACAGATGACTCTGGGAGCCAAATGTTATGCTTGCAATACCAGGTGCTACTCTACTAGTATGGTCCATGTGTAAAATTAATGCACTCTTTTCTGGGTACAAATGAATTAGACTATATTTCATGCTAGCGGGGAGTTAATTTCACGATCCTGAGAACCCCATGCCACTCTAGACCAAGGAAATCCAGTATCGAATTTAGAAGCCATTGACATTGAAGACATACATCCATTCGGTGAGGAAGAAAGAAATACACATCAAGGCAAAAGAAATTCAACCAATTCGTTTGATAAAAAAAACAAAATAAATTGCCAGTACTTGTCGAGCATGCCAACAAAATTCTAAAATTAAGCAGTGAAGTTGTCTCCGCTAGCCTCTACCCTAAACCCTAAAACCCCAAAAATCCTAAAAATCCTAAATCAAGGACAGAGTGATACGTACAGTACACAGACCGATTCTGGCACTACGAAGCGCAGACTTAGAGAAGCAAATGCACCCTCAAGATCTTCTTAAACTGAAGTTGTTATGGGATGTCGGCATGTCGGGCAAGTGGTATAGCCATAACTTTGCAATGTTGTTCTGCATTCAGAGTGCGCTCTATGCCCACAGGCCATGTGAAATGGACACCTGCTTTACGGCCCTCCCCGCGGCCCTCGAACATCCACTCATACTCATGAAATGCCACTGTGGTTGCTTTGAAAATCGACCTACAAACTGGGTACTTCGCATCTTCTGCGATGTTGAACACTGCGAAGTCTTCTGGCAGTATTGAACTCTTTTGGTTTCACACAAGGAATTCTAGCACGTTCCTTCAACTTTCAGCCCAAGGGAAAAGATGTCCCACAGTACTCATAGCACGTGAAAAGCTGTCCCGTTCAGGCCTTTCACTTGCACGGGCATCCGGCCAGGTTTCGGTCGAGGATGCAACCTTCTACGCACCGAGAACCGAGGTGCACCCATGTTCTGCAAGTCCGGGATTAAATGAACAAGTTTGTCGTTATCCGCCAAGAGCACTCCGCACTCCGCAGTACAAAATAGTCACAATAGAGTGAGCCCATGTCAAGAAGAGATGATCTTCTTCAACTAGCCCACAGTGTAGACGTGCTTGAAATTCACCTTGATCACGCTCCGCAAGCGTGTGCCCTGGATGTTGCTCACGTGCAGCAGATAACATTCAGAATTAGCAACTGGTACTTTTTCAGAATCTGAGACTATCGAGAAATATTGTTTGATGCAGTTGAGGGACTCGTTTGACACACTTATACTCGGCATTGAATGTTCTATTTCGACACAATTTGACATTTACATTAGCTTGTTGGGCCGATAGATATGCAATTTGCATTTCATCTAAAACAATGTGCACCATTAAAGTAATATTTCAGTCTTCCTCGTTCCCTTCCCGCATCCTTAAATCACTTTAAATCACTTCATTAGCTCTTTTTTTTAAATTGCACCAATATAACAAAATTGACATTAGGAGTTGAAATTGAAGTCTTTGAGGGTATCTAGACCTTGATTGTTCCCTTGATCAAAAATAAAATGAATTGTCAATGCTTGTCAAGTATGGCAACAAAAATCCTCAAAGTAAGCATCACTCTCGTAGAAGGTTAAATTGTCTCTACTAACCACTTGCAAATAAATCCGAGATAAAGTGATATGAACACATACCGAAAGAAGTACCATGGAGCGGAGACTTAGAGAAGCAAGTGTACCCTCATTTCTTCAATAGCCACAATGGGATCTTAGTACACATAAGTACTATAGCCACAACATTGCAATGTTGTTCAACAATCTAAGAGCATTGTATGCCTACAAGCCATGCCAATGTTGGAGATTGGCATATCCATCCTTAATGTTTCAACACAGATGGCAAAAATCCTTCCTATCAAGCTTCTTCATTCATCTGACAGCAAGATGACAAGATGCTTCTAGTTTGTCACATTTCAACCATTACCCTCATCACTCAAAATAATAGCATTCAACGTCAATTGCTACTCAAATGTCACTAGCTTCTCATGTTGATGGGCAAACTCTTACTTTATGGCCCTCAAACATCCACTCACTCTAATAATCCCACTATGGTAGCTATGAAAATCTACTCATGATACATGACACTTTACAACTTCTGTGATGTTGAACACTAAGAAGCCTATCTAATAGTGCACTATCATTAGATGCTTCACAGAAGGAATTTAGATATGTTCTTTTAAAATTTTGCCTATTATAGAAGCCCTTTCAAATGGGCGCTCTTGAGACCCATGGACTTTGAGGGTAGATATATTCTCATATACACAAATGTTTATACAAGTTTGTCCAAATTTCCTCCAAGCAACTTCCCTACAACATGAACAACATTTCCACACTCCAAATTGCACAGATCTAGGATTGAAAAGCTCTCTTCATCACATGTGATCTAAATATCATGGTCATGATAGTTTGTGATGGCAATTATCAAATTTGCCACAATAATGTGGGTAGCCATGTGAACTAGAAAAATGGACTCATTGAGACCTTTCACTTGCATAAACATTTGTTTAGGTTTTAGTTGAAAATATAATCTTGTATGCACCAAAAACCAAGGTGAATCCTTATTTTGCAAATTTGCGATGAGATGAATAACTTTGTGTTCATTGGCTAAGCCAACACACTCCATGGTACAAAAAAGCCAAACTTGAATACCCATGTTGAGTAGAGATGACCTTCAACTAGCCCACGGTGTAGATGTGCTTGAAATTGACTTTGAATATGCTTTGGAAGTGATTGTCCTAAATGTTGCTAAAGAGCAATGGGTCTTCTATTTTGCAATTGGTGATCGTACTCACCTTAGAAACTTCACAATAAGTGCAATTGCTATAAACGATAAAGAATTGCCTCCTAGATCTATTTCCAAGCATTCTAACACCATACTATTTTATTTTGCCATGGTATATGAATAACAAATACTACTATTATGTTTTATTTTCAAAAATGATATTTTGTACACTCTATTAATCATAAAAATCTGACATTTGTTTTGAAGAGTTGAAATGGCTCCAGAATCTTGTTTGTAAACATGCATATATTATAGTATACCTTGTAGTCTAAATCAGTTTTTTATTATTATTTTATATTTGAATAATAAAAAAGAAAACCTATAATGGTGTGGAAGCTTTTTCTTGCATCAATCAATCAATTTTTAGATTTTCAATTAGAATGGAGGGAACAATGTTATGCTTAAATAATATATGTACTTCATTACAAATCAATGACATCATTATTAAAACATACATTAACTTGTCAATCAATTTCATAACAATTGGTGCAAGTTGGGGGTGAGTGGGATAAATTGTATAATTTGAAGTCTCCATAGCTTTTGAATCATAAAAAAGAGTTTATTTTTTAATCTTTGGTGAGAATAAGGAATACAAAAGGTCACCTTTAGTTGCTCATACCCTAGTATTCAAGAAAGTTTGTCTCGAGAAGTAAGCCTACCTCAATTTGTGCATCAATTATTAGTCCTATACCTTATTGTTATTGTGCAACACCATCACATAAATAAATAAATAAAATCTAAAATTGTGCATCATTCAAACAATATGCAACAAATGTTCTTTCTTTGGATCAAAGGCGTGATTAATAGTTGTTTGGATGCCAAAATTTTGTAAGCACCAACAATCATTCAACACGTACTCCCATTCAACCCATATTGTTTGAACATAGAGTACTTCACTATCAGAATCTAGTATTAATTAATCAAATAAAAAATCAAGAGCTTTTGGAAATTATTTTGAAGGGAGTTGGAAAACAAAAGCATACAATAGTGATAAATGTAAAGTTGTGATATTGATGCATTCAAAAGTTGTGATATTCAAGTTGCCTAATGTCAAAAATTAGATTGTGTAATTTTTTAATAAAGTATCATTCCAGAACTTCAGACCTCATTTAAGCAGTGTAAATCAAATTTTCTCAAAATTTAGCCAACTTAAAAAATGTGATAAATCAAATTAAGTTTCACCTCCTAAAATCTGTTTGTGATTTGGAATCTTTAATATATAGTTATGAAGGTCTAAAACAAATTAAGGTAGGTGGCTGAAAATCTACCTCCTTCTTCAGACGTCTTGTATGGATGCGAGGTGATTCTTGAATGGACCTCTTTGGTCTATTAATGAATTCAATAAAAATTATTTTTTTATTGCAAGAGCCAATCATTGTCTTTGGTTCCTGCACATTTCTTTATAAGTCACAAGGGGACAAATTTTGGGACACCTATAGTCACAAATAGGTGTCTATGACCTAAATCTTTGAAAATTCATAAGTAATTCAAAAATACTTGAAAAAATACAAAACTACTTGTGTTGTGTTTTGCATCTATTTTCCTTTCTCTAAAAAATGAGCTAAAAATCATTTTGTCCATGGAAACTTGTGAAAAAGGTGAATCGGACCTTAAAAGGTTGCTTTTAGAGCCTCCTACCTTATTGCATTATTTTGGCTTGATTATGAATGGTTGAACTCTTTGATTCATGCACATCTTAATTTGTGTATCCCACATGGATTGTTGTACCTCCTACTTCTCCAATTCTATAAGTTAAACCATTTGCCATCTCCTAATACATCACATGTCAAATTGTCAATTGACATGCATGCAATGAAGGACAACTTGTCTCATTCTATAAGGTAAAGCAACCCATTGTGGTTAGAATTTGGAGTCTACCCTCATGCTATTGCTGAAATTTTTCAAATTTTTTCCCACATAAAGACAAGTGTGAGAAATAGTGAGAGCAATTGAAATTCTATTTTTCAGACAATGTATGAATTTGTTATGAATTTTTGAATTGATCTATCCAAGAGAGTCAGTAGGCTACCTGACAACCAACAAAAACTATATCTAATATGTTCATCTTAATCACCTAAAGTAGTCACAATAATTTCTAATGTGGAAGGCCCTGAAAAAGTCACATTCTACCATGATTTACACTAAAAAGTTGGGTGCTCCTAATGAGGTCACTAATCACTCCATGGGTGTCAGGTTAGGCATTGATTATGGCTTGAAAAATTGTCATGGGGTCGTTAGGTGTCCGCTATGGGTCATCTAACCGCAATGGGATGTTTTACCTTATCTTCAAGGATGAAGTTTTGTAAGACTGAGAGTCTACATTTTGCCTTGAAACAACTTGGCGATGTAGAATACAACCACATACAAGGTCCTAAAATTTTGAAAAATTGAAAGTTTTGTTAATTCTCAAAAGTGCCAATTGAACTACTTTTTACAACTTTAATTAGTTATCTGACTTGAAATGCTAACCCTGATAGCCAGGTACAATGTATAGATAAACCAATCATTTTCTTAGTTGCTTCCAATTTTATCACAACATGGTTGTCATACTGGACAAGTTACTATTCATTATACGTCCTGTAGGACGAGTTACTATTCATCAAATGTACTTGAGAGGTACATTTGATGAATAGTAACTCGTCCTATAGGACAAGAAATGAATAGTAACTAGTCCAGTATGACAACCATAATCACAAGTTGACAACATATGACATGCAACACCCCAATCACACAATATGAAGGACACTTTACAGTACTTATAGGTTGGACCATTCCCATGGAGGCCAATTGCACCAAAAATTTAGCCTTTTGTCCAATTACAAGTGAGGATTTCAAACCTCCAGGTGTAAATTAGCCCAACTTTTAGGTGTAAATTAAGCTTCCGTCATAAATGCAACAAAAACCTTGTAGAGAAAAAAAGTAAGTTGTCGAATAGATGATGAAACAAAGCCTTCTATATACAATCTCCCCTTGATATTTGTTAACACTTAGGAGCAAGAAAACTTGTAATATGTATGTGGTTTTAACACTTTAACATTTATAGAGGGTAGCATAGGCAATTTGTAACACTTCCATGAATAAGTAAAATTAGTCCATGTAGTCAAAACCCTATAGTCCACCCTCCATATCTATTAACACTTTGGGGCAAGGAAACTTGTAACACTTGTGTGGTATTAACTCTTTAACATTTACAGGGGGTAGTATAAACAATTTGTAATACTTACATGAATAAGTAGAATTAGCCACACTTTCACCCTCTCTAAATTATCAAATCACAAACTTGTCACAACATCATAACATTGCTAAATCCTCAAATGGTACAACACTAGAATACAAAGAGGTTGATGCAAGGAAGCTTAAGGTTTAAATCCAAGAGAGGTTGACGGAGTTTATAGCCAATCTTGTCTACATGATGTAGAATGTTCAATGCATGATGTGGAACAAATGATGTATGAAGCTACTATATAGTACTAGTAGAAGATGGATTTAATTCAATTTCATTCAAGTTATAAATTTTCATAGCCTCACTTTCATCCAAATTAACACTTATTGAAGTGAATTCATTAAAGAGGAGAGCATATTTTTTATAAATTTTCTTAATAATTAATAATTAATATTTACTAATGTATTTTTTAGAATTTTTTGGGGAGTACAATTTTCCTTAACACATATATGATTGTAACACTTATTGAAGTAATAGATATCAAGGGTGGACTATGTCCAAGATTTGAATACTCTATTCTCTTGAATAGTATTGAACTATTAATGTGAATATGCTTTGAAAATGTTTTGTAGTTGATCAAAACATACCTCATTATAGGAAGATCAGAAGTGGCATTTCAAACAAATAACATTCAAAATTGGCCACAAGTATTTATTCAAAATTAGAAATTTGTTTGACAAATTTGAATAATTGATGAACTAACCCAACTCACAACTATTTCATCTGAATTTGTAATGGACACCATGTTTTGAAGTATCCTAAGAGCATCACCAATATTTTCCCTAAACAAGGTTTGCCAAATGAGCTAGTGCGGGCTCTGGGAAACCCTTTTACACACAGACCTACCTCATTCCCTACTCATCCCTATCTGCACTCATTGATAAGAATTGTTACCGCACCACTTGAGATGGAAAGATGACCCAAAAGTTATTGTTTATAATACTGAAATTTGACTATTAGTCCAACTAGCATTGAAAATTAACTATTGAACAAAGCTACAACCAAAAAGTAAGTGAAGTCAATAGCTAGTGGGACTAGTAGGCTTGTGTTTGGAGTGTTGTATTTAGCGAACCCTAACACTTTTCCTCACACTTTTCTTTCCTTGGTAGTGACTTCAGTGGGGAAGGAAATGCTCCTGGTCAAACCCAACACCAAGGTAGTCACGCATGCCAAGAAACATTGGCAATGCTCTTACCTTGATTATGGCTAAATGACAATTTAGATATTAATATGATTTTCTTTTAAGTTGATCACCCAAAAAATGTCATTTTTTTGCTATTGTACCTAATTACTACTACTTCCTCAATCTCCAAATGATCTTCTTGTTGACCTTAATTTTTTGTCCCAAAATGATCTTCTTGTTGACCTTAATTTTTTGTCCCAAAATGATCTTCACATTGTACTTTGTAGCATTGTGAATCAATCAAATGCGTTTTTTGATTGCTATTTGGAACCAACAAAACAACTCCGAGTTGTAGTTCCCCTCCATCCATACAATCATCAATTAAAAGACAAATTATGAAATGACTAGAAAGGTCAATCAACACTATTTGTTCTTAATTTTTGCATCTCTATGAGTGTTGTCCAATTGAAGGAGATGAAGCTTTAGAAGGTGGAACAAAGGTCCACACATTGTCTTGACTCTTGACTCCATATCAACTCCCCACCAAATGACAACCTCACACTCAATAATTAATTGCCCAATGATGCTTTTTGAAAATATCCCAAAATTCCACTTTTTAAAATTCAATAAATGCATTTTAAAGGTCTTCAAAACTCAAAGTTTCTAAGATAATAGAAGTGTACCATACTCTATTTTCAAAATGGATTTTTAAAATGTTATTTTTAGCTTTCATTTGGAACATTTTGTCCAACAAAAAGATCATTTGGAAATAGAGGGAATATTAGGCTGGTATATCCTATACATACAACTATCCTACGGTTGCAGCCCTTTCTATTAGCACCAAATCTCATGTGGTTTGTTTTACATCATTAGCACAATATTTTAGTCATAAAGTAGTTGAAGAATGAAATATAGGATTACAAGAGTTGTAACAAAGTTCAAGTGTAGAACAAATGTGAGATATTTTCCATCCAATATTCATCCCAGTTGTCAATGTAGAGTAGTCTATGATCTATAGAATCCACCATACGTGTCAATTTGGAGTGGCAAAAGATGACTAGGACACAACTATAGTTGTAAAATAACAAAAGTTGTTTCCTAGTCTGTTTCCTAGTCATTTCTTATGTCAATTGCTCCATATCAACCGTCAAGAGTACCATTAGATTGAACATATAAGACTTGTAAGTTGTTGTATTCTTATGTATTGAGTTTTGTTAATAGAATTCCAAAATTTCTACAATCTATTGAAATCTAGAAATATGTAAATTCCAAGAAATTTTAAAACCTATGAAATTGTAAAGTTTCCTAAACTAATGAAATTTGTTAAATATCAATATTTGAATTTTTGAAATCTAAAGAAGAAGATGGATCTAAAATTTCAAAATCTACAAATCTTTGAGATTAGAATTTTAAAAGCTACAAACCTCCAAGTCACAAACAAATTGCAATGAAGTCGCAAATGAGTTGTAAATGAGTCATGTATTAGTTGCAAACAAAACATGGTAGTAAACACTACATAAGAAACTATGTCAAAAAAGTTTATCAACAAAGTTCTAAGTGAGTGTCAGATGAAAAACAACCCCTTAGTCTTTTTCAATTACAATTCAAGATGTGACTTGTCCACAATGATTGCAAGTCTCCCAAATAGCACCAGTTGCAAATGTCCCATGCAACTAAAAATTTAGCTATTCTTTGTAGTCATAAAACTCCTCATTTTCTTCTAATGCTATAAGTAGGTGTCATAGTCATGGTTGTTGTCTGTCTTTTAAGTGATATATGACTTAGTGTGTAGAATGTAGCATTTTAAGAATTCTATACCCTTTATATTACAATATTGCATGTGGCAATCCATTTAATTTTATACAATTGAGTTATTTTCAAAACTTGTACATAGAGCAAAATACCCAAATTTATATGGAATCCAAAATTTGTACATGTATAAAAACAAAATTCAAAGATAAAGAGTGTTCAAGGTTGAGTAGAGGTACAATCAAGATTGTAGAGGCACAAAAATGAACATTTCAAGGTTCAACATCCAACCTTGGTTTTTTCTACTTACGAACAATAGTTTTGGTAGAATGCAAGCTTGTCCCTATATTATCTAATAAATTACAAACATAGAAATCCAATATACTATAAAAATAATTAGTTTTTTCATGTCTAAATTGACAAATTTTAGGTGACATCCAATGTAACAACTTATGTTTTTATGTCAACAACAATGTTCAAAATATATTCAAATAAACTTTAAATATGTGCTACAATAAAAGAAAAGACACTAAACTTTCTACTATAGATTGAATTTTTTCAAACCCATCTTGACTCATTAGATTGCACCAATTCTCAAATTAATCCCTAAAAATCCTTAAAAAAATAAACTTTGTTTTTTGAGATTGTAGTTAATTGTTGAGGTTTGACTTTTACATATTTTAGCTCATGAATTAAATTTATAAATGAGCATTTTTGTTACAAATCTAGAATTGTAGTTTTTACACGTGTCCAAGTTCACATGTATTTTCTATAAATTATTAAGTGTTTTGACCCCCAAAATTCATTTTCTGTAATTATTAGAGGACTAATGAAGAATTATCACATGGCATTTTTTGGAGCACTTAACCCCTGAGCGCCCCAGCGCCCCAAATGTGGCCTCCTACTACAAGACATTTGACCATCATAATATCCTAGGCTGTATGGTGAAAACTTCCACAAATTTCTCCAAAGATGCCCTCCCGACCTCTCTTCCAATCTAAACGGTCATGTCTCTTGGATCTTATTTTTTAATCAGTGGGGTCTACTTGAATGGCAATTTGTAGCTTGTTTTTGGAATTTGCGCTGGGCGCTCACGGGTTAAGGCCATAGCACTTCAATTGTTCATTGAGAGAATAAAAAACAAAATCTTTCAAGCCATAAAAATTGTGTTTCTAGACCTTCTTTGAATTTTTTCCTTCCTACTTTATTTAACTTTAACACGAACATTTGGATTCTAGAACAATTTTTTTTTTAATTTTTTGGTGAATTTATGAAAAAAATTTAATGTTAAAATACATCCACCAACAATCAATGGAAAAAAAATCCTTCATACTTTAATTATAGTCATAGATCTTACAAATGGTAAAGAATTTCAAAATGAAACTTTTTATATGTGTTCTATGTAAAGATGACATTATGATCTTATGGTTTTAACTGTCATTTAAAAATAAAATTTCTGTCCAAATTCTTAATTCCAAAGTAGACATTTCTTGCATATTGAAGGCTCCAAATATAAAGATTTTGTAGGGGATAGACTACTTTACAAGAGTCTAATCCAAGCTAGAAATAGCGATGAATAGTCCACATAGAGATTTGATTCCACTCAAAAAATAATTGAGGTATTTTTAGGATGTACTAGTTACTAGCAATCCATGTCCTATTGATGTCTAGTAGCTAGTTTTTAAACCCGTAAAGGCCCAAACACCTAAGGCCCAAACATCGGGTTTTTTGGCATTATAAATATTTTGGGCAACTCACTATGAGTAAAAAAAAAATTCTTTGAATTTTCCACACAACATGTGGTCAAGGAGTAGCTTTAAGGCTCAATAATTTTCATAACTTTTGATTACATGGTTAAAAAGTTCTTGCATGATATGTAGTTCTTTTGCAAAACTGGGTAGTTTGGGCTTAAAAAATCACTTTTTTAAGAAATAAAAATTTGAAATTGATTCTCTAGATTTATATGTAGGTGGAAAGCTTTGAATCATTCCATTCTAATTAATGAGATGAAAGTTATGAAGAGTTTTAGTTGTGGGTAGTTTGAAGGTAGTTATGGAATCTCTACTCTAAAATAAACTTTGAAGTCCTTTATTGAACTCAATTTTCAGTATTTTTGAAAAACAAACAAAACATTGGGTGTATTTTGTTTAATACAACATTACAACCATTGGGATTGGCATTTTTCAATTCCATGAATGAATTCTTAACAATTTAGTATTTTGAATCATTCTTGACTTCTTTGTATTTATGGTTTTTTTCCTATATGTTGTACAATTTCAAATGATGCAAATTTTTTAAGCATGTAGCCAACTTGCCTTGAAGAATGAATTTAAACACACCACCATTTTAGACATTTTTTCATACAAATGTGACCTTGAAAGTTCAACTTCTTGATTTTTGGTAGGGCAAAGAAAAGCATTTTTTTCACTTCAAATGCTAATATCTTGCAATCTATTTGGTGGAAAATTTTGAAATTTTTTCTACATCTTTTCAAACTAGCATACTACAAGATCCTATGGTTATGTGTGTTCAAAAAAAAATTCCCTAAAATTTGGTATTTGTACTAGAAATGACAATTTTAGAGTAGTTTTGGTGAAAATATAGTAAAAAACATTTAGAGGTTAAGTTCTTGCAGCTTAACAAAGCCTTAACAAGAGCTAGATTATAAAACTCTTATATATTTTTTGTTCCTTTTCCATCATTGACAATCTTGGATTCATCTTTAGTTATTTGATTATTGCTTTTAAATTGTCAACTATCCGTTTCTACTATATTATTAACCACTAGAGGACCAACCTTGTGTTTTTGGCAACATAACTTTTGGGGGCAAGTACATGTGAGCAGAGATTTTATTTTTTTCTTTGAAATTTTCACACAACATGTGAACAAGGAGTAGCTTTAAGGCCCAACAATTTTCATAACTTTTGATTTCATGGTTAAAAAGTTATTGCATAATATATAGTTTGTTTTTCAACTTGGGCAACTTAGGAAAATTAAAAAAATCCTTTTTTTCATAAATAAAAATTTGAAATTGGTTCATTAGATTTATATATACATGGAAAGCTTGAATCATTCCATTTTGATTAATGAGTCAAAAGTTACGAGGAGTTTTGGTTTGGGGCAATTATGGATTCTCTACTTTTAAATAAACTTTGAAGTCCTTTATTTTACTCAATTTTTAATATTTTTGGAAAAAAATAAAATCATACAATGTAGATTGTTTATTTCAGTATTACAACTAGTGAGATTGTCATTTTTCAATTCCATAAATAGATTGTTATGAATTTATATTTTGAATCATTTTCTACTCCTTTCTATTTACTATTTTTTTCTATATGTTGTACAATTCCAAATGATCTTAATTTTTTTGAGCGTGTAACCAACTTGCCTTGAAGAATGAATCCAAAGAAGCGCAAACCATTTTGGACATTTTTTCATAATGATTTGATCTTATGAAGTGCAATTGTCTAGTTTTTTGTAGGGCCCCCCAAAAAAATTGTCACTTCAAATGCTAATATCTTGCAATCTATCTGGTAAAAATTTTCAAAAAAAATTCACATATTCTCAAATCAAAATACTACAAGATCTTATAGTCACATATGTCCAAAAATGATATTTTCCAAAAATTTGGTACTTATACTCAAGGCTTTTTTTCATTTTTAAAAAATGGATGAAAAGGCAAAAATTCATTGGAGTTTATTGCTGAAGTGGTGATTTGTGGACAAAGTGCACAATTCTAGGGTGGAGATCACCCAAACTTCTAAGGTATTTATTATGGTGATATTTTTTGGAAGCCCGTATTGCATGTAGGTAAATATAGGTAATGTTAAACTGCCATCTCGACAAATTGGGCAGATTGTACAGGTATAATTGGCAAACTCACTCAACGTAGAGTCGTGCAACTAGCAACAAAATGTCACGGGAATGCAAAAATTCATAGAAATACAAGTTTTAATTAGCAAACTCTTTTATAGTCTCTTGAATGCCTTGTGTTTAGAATTTAGAACACAAACCTGTACCCATCTACAAACCCTTTTGATGGAAAAGTAAATAAATTGGAAAAAAATGAATAATACAACAGGTTGCATTCACTTGGGGTTTAGGGACTATCTAAAGTTGTTTGCAACGCCATGTGCCATAACCTGCACCCACTCCAAACCCCCTCTGATGACAAAATAAATAAGTCATTCAATGAAATGTCTAGCCATACAAGTAGACACAATTTACACAACCAAGTTTATCGGAAATACAGACAACACAAGTATACAACACAGAAAATAATAACCAATTTCACCTCAACATGTGTTACACAAAAACAAGCAGCTATGACATGTAGATCTACTAATCTACTATCAACCATATTGGATATTAGAACTCATAGTTTTCAACCCACATCATTAACAAAAATGGTAGAACAAAGCCACAAAAAGTGCATGCAGTCCATGCATATGATTCTAAACCTCATATACCAATACAAGAAGACAAAATGATGCACGCAAGCATTACAAGGCTAAGTGGCTAATTCACTGCTCTACCACCAAATTTTGCACTACAACTCCTACACTTCAAACAACCATTTGAATATAACACCTACTAGAGACTTCACGATAAATCTATGAGCTAGCTAAGTATCTGCTGCGCCCACCAGACACAAACCACTCATCAAAAACATTTTGGTAAGGAAAATTCTCTAGCATATAAATACGTTGGGAGAACATTCCAACGACTACTTTGATGTTTTCGTCCAGACTATTCCATAGCTTTGACTTCAAAAAGCCCACATTAGGAAAGAATTACACTACTAGAAAATTTCGTTTTTCTGTTGTTTTGGTCGCGTTGATCCGATCAAAATCTGACAGAAATCTATTGAAATTAGCAGATTTCTGTCAGATTTTGACCGGATCAACGCGACCAAAACAACAGAAAAACAAAATTTTCTAGTAGTGGAATCTTTTGTCTTCCACGAACCTGATGCTAATATCCACCAAACTTTTGTTGGGGGATTCATCTTGTAAGGAGGGAGCATTGTGGCCTTGGAATTAGACTTCCTACAAGTCTTAAATAAGTCATGTTGTGACACGAGGGAATCTCGATTGATTAGAGGCGGGATAAACATCTTTTGCTCACTTTCACCCAAAATCTTCCCATGTCCATATGAGTCCATCAAGATCCGCAAGTGTTCATCAAATTGTTCCTTAGCATTGACTCTGCATTAGTACTGTAGGTAGAAGATCCTAAAAGCATTCATCACGTGATGAGTTGGAAAACAATCATCTAGCTCTTGCGTGAGCATATTCACTGCAATTGCCATAATAGGTTCAAATCATTAGCATAAGTAACAATGTGAATTCAAGGAAGTGACTCACTTAAACTTAGAATGATTTCACCAAGTACTTGCATGATTTCTGGCAGACAAGTGAATTGAAAATAAGAAATTGGAAATGAAATGAAGGCAACCAAGTATAAACAAATGTATCACTTGTACACTCTGACTTCACTTTTGTCAGCAATGACACCTTCAAGTTATGGTAAATTGACCCTCCTTTATGCTCTGCATGAATCTGCTCTCCATGATATACAAAAGTTAAGACAACAAAGTTGTCATTAAGTTCCGTGATCCACTTATAGATTTGTTCATAGCTACAATAAAGTTGTAAAGGAAATTGTTAAAACTCCCAAATTCATCAGAATTGAGGGTTCTTGCTCTATTTTTGTGCATTTGGTAAAGCAAAGTCTAGCACATTTTCACAGCTACAATAAAGTTGCATATGTATGTCTTGTTTTTGGACAAAAACCACCAATGTATCTATCACCTCCAAAAGCAGTAGAAGAGCACACATGCCAAGCATTGTGTATGGATTCAACAATAAAACAAGGCAAATTTGTACAAGTATAAACAAATTAGAAGAATACTAAAAAGATTAGTCCATGCAAAAGCTATGCACAAGACAAATATACAAAAATCAGGTGGGATTGAAAAATCCTAATATAACCTCGACCTTCATATTCTCTTTTAAGTCAGCAGTCATTTTGTATATCAAAATGTGGTACTCTCACAAAAGCTTTTGGAGAGGCTCAATGAGGTTGATCCACCATGTTTGAATATTATGGAGTATTTTCAGGCTTTTTTTTAATAAGTTAGGCTAGCTAACAGAATTCTTCAGTTTGGGGCTTTTAAGAAAATATGCATGCATGACACCTAGGAATTTCTCAATAGTCGCAAAAATGCCAAGGCTTGACAGTGCCTTGAAGGCTAAGTTGCACCAATGTGCTACAAAATGAACTCCAATTGCAAATGATGCATGCTTATCTTTCACCTGTGTAGTGACTCTTAATCTACCCCCTTGCAATGTCAACACTTCATCAACGCCAAAGTTGAACACTATTCTTGCAACACTCTCGGCATCTATCCCCACACCATTGGTGATTGCCTCCATAATCAACTTGGTCAAGTTCTTGGCGTTTGGAGAATAGTGCACTTGCTGCAATGCTACTAGTAGCGACACCCTAACCCAATCCTGTTTAATGTACACACGGACAAACAAAACATTGTTGTTATCCACAATTGTCACCTCATCCATTGTTTAGGCTACATAACAAGCTACGCTAATGAGTCTTCACATCTCCTACACCACTTGTTTGTACATGTATTCTACCATCACCCACTTAGAATTGTTACACCAGTGGATGGACGGTAGATCATAGAGATTCAAGAACTTATATAGGTGAATATAATTTTCATACTCCAACATTGGTTGACCATCACATAGAAGTTGGAAAAACGTAGTAAATTACACTCTCTCCTTATGTGCCTCTAAAGAAGTACAGTGGTTTATCTATTGGATTACTGAAGGTGATGGCTTTATGGCATACAATTGGAGATTTTCCCGATGCTTACACTGACTTGTGACATAGTGCTTCCCATGCTTCACCTTGAATTGCAGCATGTCCTTCTTAGCCACCTGTATGCTGTCATGATTGAACAAGATATCAGATTCCGGTGCCATGATATATGGCTTCTTGTAAATGGTTGAGCACACCTTACACTTCACCATATCCAGAATCATATTTCTCACCATGATGCCTTCTGCCTATGGCAGCTTTGCAATCGAGACAATTTGAAACTTTTGATGGCAATTGTAACGTTTCTACACCTTTTATCTCCTTATCTATACTTCGCCACGAGTCGTGGCACCTTATTTAGCACATGGCATCTAGAAATCCGAGTCATTAGATCCCTCGGAATCACAATCTACTTCACATAAATCCTTGATGTCAACATGTTTGAACTCTGATGAAAGAATTATTAGCGGCGGCTTAGAACTCAACACAATTGTGTTGCCGAAGTTAGATGAAGAACCAACCAATTGCTCCAATTCTATATTCAATGATTTGCAACCTAAATACTCAGTCAAATTTGAACTTGGATACTCTTTCTAGGCTCTGCTCTTGGCACCTCAAGCATTGTCCCATTGAATACCATAAACAACGGCTATTTCCCACACGCACCACAATTGGATTGGAAATAGCTACGTATAGTTTTCTTTGTAGCTTCAACTTTGTCCTACTCAATCAATTTATCCTTGCACATCAACTGCTTCCATATGACTGCCAACGCCTCTATTGCCACTTTGTCAACTTTTTTTTTGCTAACCTTACCAGAAAAATAGCACACACTACCTTTTTAACCACATTGTCTCCCAAATCCTCATGATTAGAGCCCATGGTGATGTTAGTGAAGCAAATTCAGAACCCTCTTCCAACAACTCCCTCGGCAACCTCATAGAAAAAATCCAAACTATGACAAAGACAGAGAGACCAAACATATAAGTTTTGAAGCATACTCAGAAGATCACATGCACAGACAAGAACTAAGTGGTCATGTACATATTCCTACACGACAACAATGCATTTGATTTCTAATTTCAAGAGCCCAACAAGACGCACCGCCTCCATAGACAAACACATTAAACAGGCAGCATTGAAAATTTAAAGAAACCAAATGATGAAAAGATCAAGGTAGACATTTCATTAACCAAAACCGCAGGAGTACACCCTAGGAAATTGTTGCATTTTCATGAGAAGCCTACACCTCCACCATGTGCAATGAAGACCCAAAGCACACACCCTCTTTGAAATTTTAGCAACATTACTGCAATGTGTTTGCTAGTACTTGGCAAAATCAAATCCACTACGCTGAGGATTTGTAGCAACATTACTATGGACTTCAACACTGCAGTTGGTGATCAAAGAGAAGTACACAAAGATGAGGTGGTGACAACAAAATAAAAGTGGGAGTAAAAGCCAAGTAGAATGGGAAAAAAAGACAATCCCCCCAAGTATGGATACCCAACCCTATCGTCGTTGGCGACACAACCACGGAGGGATAGGGGATGGGCATTGACCTAGCTCTAGATGTTCGTGTCAAGCTACTAGGGTGGCAACTTGGCCCCATTTTTTTGATGTAATTTGAAATAGGCATTTTGCCAGTTTGGTTTGTTTGGTGCAATCTAGCACTAGGCAGTCAAAAAAAGCCCTACTTGTACTAGAAATGGCAGTTTTGAAGCATTTTTGGTGAGAACATAGTCGAGGAACTTTACAAATTAAATAGCAATGTTACAGTTCACCCATTAATAAAAAAAATTGTGCATTAGATGTTCTTTCCTAAATAGCTATTTTTGAAGAGACAAATTGTATACACAAATTGACACTTGAATCTTCAGACCCTATATTCTATGGAAATTTCATCTACTTTAAACTATGATGTTTTGGACCTTTGACTTTTATTATGGTTGTACCTATAGATCAAGATTGTAAATGTACATACCTACGGCAAATAAATCCAAAAGATAGGTGTGATTTGATATGTTGTCAAAAAATTCCAATTGGTCCTTTAAGGGTAAATATTCAATCCCTAAATTTCCAAAGTCCCTTCAAGGGACCAATGGAAATTTAGATAGGTCCATATGATCACAATTTTGGGCATAATTTTTTGAAACTTTTTTCAAAGATAGAAAAACAATTCATCTTTTAAAAAATATAATCTACATTTCAATGTGTGCCCAAGAACAAAAGCTAAGCAACCAAATCAAAAAATATTTTAGCACAGATAATATAAAAAATAGAAGAGATTTGAAATTCATTTTAAAGTTTTTTTTTTTCATAGATCATATAAGTAACAAGAAAGTCATAGAATATTTTGTTTTGTAGGCCCTCAGAGCATCATTGTAAAAAATAATATACTGGCTTTGCTTTTTTAACTTAATTTCTCACAATTTTTGAAAAAAAGTTCCAAGCATCTTAGTTATTTTTCTAGAAAAAGCTCAATCATTTGATCTTGTTTATTTTAATTTCATCTTAGAATTATTAATGGTTTAGTTTTCCTTTCCATCTCTAACTTATGTCTACTTAACAAACTAGTCAAGTAAGGGTCCTCAAATCTTCCTATTAAATGAATCCCATATTACAAAATTTTCATTTTTTTCTTGATGAAGGTATGCATTTCTTTAGCATTTATAGATATTGTAGGTCTATATAGATTGAATCTAAATTTAATATGCTTGTCAAATAGTCTTTGATAAAGTATTGTTATATTTTTATTTCTATATATATTTTTAGCTTTTTAAAAATAAAAAGAATGTTATTATAAATTAATGTATGCTTCATCACACTTGCATGTTACCTTTCCACCAAGATACCTCACCCTACAATCAATAAAAAAAACCTTGCCAATAATTGTATTTGCAAAAAAATTTTGAATGCATTACCAAATTGATAGGATTTTCAACAAATTTTTTACATCACTTTCATCATTTTCATCACTTAGATAAATGTAGAACAATTCAATGTGAAATTAGAATAAGAATTTATCTTCTTGAATATTAGATACATGTACATACATACCAACATAAAATTCTTGTGTTTTAATAATTCCCTCTTTGGGTGACCAAATGAGATAAAGACCACTATTTATGTTATTTTATACTATATATATTTATTCATTTGTATTACATAGATGCCCAACAACTGGAGAAGGACCAGAAGGTCACTAAACTTGTTTTCAATTTCCATTGCAACAACTGTAGCTCGAATAGTACTCCTTGGATTTAGGTGTCAGATTCATGAGGGGCCTTTTGTTCATTTATTAATTACCATCATTTTCTAGATCACAAATGGGGATCATCTACGCTTCTTGTCGCGGCGGAATGATTGCAAACACACACTAACAAGGCAAATTGTAACAAAAGTCATTTGTTACAGTTCATTAAAGCGCACATGACTACAACCAGCCCGTTTTGTTTTAGGGTTAAAAACGACGGGATTATTTGACCCTCTACGCCCTTCACAAGAAACACAAAGAGTGGAGGGCTGCAGGCCCCAGATCTAAACTACTTCCAATGTGTACAACATACGGCTCCAATCAAACTTCTTCCTTGGGAGATTCCACCTCAAGATGAGCTGGAAATTGGCTCACTTTCAGCTGGGCGCTTCCCACTAAAGCAACGAGTGTTGGTGCTTGTGTGGTTTGCCTTTTCGTTTTTGAAAAACTCCCCCATAAAAAACAAACAAACTCCCCCATCCCACCCCACCCAACCCAAGGACTGGTCCTCTCTGGTGGTTGTGGGCACTTTTCCCCCCCACCAATGAACATAGTCCATACAACCCAATAAAACTAAACTAAACGTGCCATGGAAACATCTCGATTGTCCCCAAATCAGAGCTACCCAATGGGCAGCGTCCTCGAACTGCGAGTCCCTGCTAGCACGCCGTCCTCTCATTCGATCGGATAGCCAGACGAAAATCTTCTGAGTTCTCATCCACTAAGAAGGCGGAGGGGAGGACGGAGCTGCTGCTGCTGCACCTGCACCCACCCACTAAAGAAAGCCCGGCCCCAGAGTCGACATGGCCAAACGAGAGCCGTCCGTACCGACAGACGAATCTACGGATAGACCCGTGCCTTCGTCGGCCCCCCCCCCCCCTCCCCCTTCCGCACGACCTGCAGTGAGGAGGGACGGAGATCCCTTGAACTGCGCGGGGCAGTATTCAAGAGCTTCTATAACGTCAGTACATTTATTAATTGGGAAACTACTACTAAACACAGTAACACATGTAATATATAATATATATAATATTAAAAAGGACACCGTTCCTCGATTCCTTGTCTGTCGCTTGTACTAGGTGGAGACTCCTGATTGGACCTGCACTCAAGGGGTTCAAGTGGGGACCAATGGGGTGCTCCCCTTTTGCACGTGGCTCCTCAGTTCTCAGCCTCAAATGAAGCTCCGGGAGGATTTTCGAAATGGGTCCCAATCGGATCGACTTGAGCCTCAGCGTGGACCAACCAGCGGGGAGGATCCGGACGAACCTTATTCACACGAGGGGAACTGGAAAGCTGACATCGAGACGTGGCGTCTTGTGATTGGTTTCACTCTTAGGGCACTCCACAGGGGAATCCAACAGGCTTGCCCCCGAGCTAGTAGGCTCAAAAAGCGATCCTTTGAAGCTGGTCGGCCTTCTTGATGGTCTTTAGATGCATGCAACTGTTTGACTTTATTTTTCACTTGAAGAAAAAAATGGATTTGGAACCTAACCCAAGTGGTTTCATATTTTTCAGAGCATTTATGAATTACTTACGAATTTTCAAAGAATTCTTGCCATAGGTACCTATTTATCGGATCCCTAGGCCTTTGCAATACCCACACACATGCGGTCTGAAAACAAGCACTGTAGCATGCGAAAAGTAATAGACAAGGTTCCTAAATGCGGCCTTGTACTAAACTTAACTCCTGAAGTGACAAGGTCTAGTTTTGGTCAAAAATTACTCAAAATTGACTAAACTTAACTCCTGAAGTACCAAGGCCTAGTTTTGGTCAAAACTCACATCAAAACTGTCATTTCTGCTCAATTTATCCAAGGCAACCAAAAAAAATAGTTTAAAAAACTAACTAACCATAGGATCTTGTACTTTACTTGTATGAGATCATGTGGTAAAATTTTCATGAAGTTTGACCATACGGATTAAAAGATATTAACATTTAAGGCCTTGAAAATCCTTTGTGATTGTATATTATATTATGAATTCTACAGTACTTGATTAGAAAAACACTAAACAAACATTTTTCAATAAAAAGTGAATTAATGATTATGATAGTAGGTAAATAACAATGTATCACAATAAGTTATAAGGCTAAATCTGAGTTGCATAGAAAATTCTCAAGGATCTTTCAAGAGTTAATACCGCAACCCCTCTCTAAAGCAATAACCTCTCTCATGTAATATTCTCCTTTGGTCCCAAGGCCTTATGGAAGTTTTATTGTAGTGAATAGTGCTTCGACTTTGTACCTTGAATGTGGTGCTTCAGGAAAATGGTATTTATTATTGAAGTGGGGCAATTAGGTTAAAACATTCTAAAAAAATACAAAAAACTCTTTTGTCAATGATTCTCTCCACTATAAGAAAAAGGAGTGTTTTAAGTATAGTTCTAGTAGTAAGTTTTAGGAGATTTAAAAAGTCATTACTTATAGGACTATACTACTAGAACTATACTTAAAACACCCCTTTTTTCTTGTAGTGCTTGAAACCAAGCTTGAGGGAATTATTAGCCTAGTGTTTAACCCCTAAAAGACCAAGTTGTGTTTTTCGGAAACATAGAAATTTTGGGTAGGTACATGTGACTAGAGATTTCCATATTTTTAGCCCAAACTTTAATAGAAGGTGTGGATAAGGAATATCTTTCATGTATACTAAAATTCATGATATTTGGAAATATGTGTAAAAAAATTTGGCCTAATACGTAGTTTGTTTTTCACTTGGGCAGTTTGGACAAATTTAAAAAATTGATTTTTTTTATTTAAAAAAAAGTGGTTCTTTATATCAATAGATACTTAGAAAGCTTTGAATGATTCCATTTTGATCAATTAGTCAAAGGTTATGAGGAGTTTTAGTTTGTAGATATTTATGGATTTTCTACTCTAAAATAAAATTTGAAGTCCTTTATTTTACTCGATTATCAATATTTTTTGAAAAAAAAAATCATGGGATGTAGATTGTTTGATACAATATTGCACCCATTGGGATTGGCAATTTTCAATTCTTGACAATGTAGTATTTTGAATCATTCTCCTACTTCTTTTTACTTACTATTTTTTTCCTACATATTGTACAATTCCAAATGATTTCAAAATTTTCAAGCATGTAGCCAACTTGCCTTGAAGTATGAATCCAAGTATGCACAACCATTTTGGACATTTTTTCATATAAATGTGACCTTGTGAAGTCCAGTTGTTCATTTTTTTTAGGGATAGAGAAAGGATTTTTGTCACTTCAAATACTAATATCTTGCAATCTATATGGTGGAAATTTCTGAATTTTTTTTCACATTTTTTCAACTAGTGTATTGTAAGATCCTATGGATCCTATGTGTTCAAAAATGTTGTTCCAAAATTTGGTACTTGTAATAGTAATGATAGTTTTTGAGCATTTTTGGTGATAACATAGTCAAAGAACTTTAAGAGTTAACAATTAAGATGTAATGGTACTATTGCATGGGCTTTGTTTTGTGATGTTTGGACTTACAAAGTAAAAATTATTGAATTTTGAAGTTTTGGGAGTTAAAATTAGAGAATTATTTTTAATTTCGTTTTGATTGTGGCAACAACATAGTCTACTATATGTTTAGGTCAATTTCATAAATAATTAGGAAAAATTTGGAACATGTCTAAATTTTAAAAAAATGTACAATTACTTTTGAAAATCTAAAAAACTTCATTGGTGCCAATCCTAAATATCCAAAAAATATTCTTGAAAAAATTTAGAAAAAGGAACACATTTACAAATGAATAGAAAAAATCAATCCAAAATTAGGAGTTTTGAAAATGTAGGAAGAACAAAGTGTGAGAAGTCAAGAAAATCAAACAAATTGTCAAACTATCCAAGTTCTAAAATTAAACTATTTCAAGCACTAAGTGCCAAAACTAACCTAAATGTATGGTATATACTTTAAATGAGAATGTTTGTTTTGTTTTGATTTTATAGCGGTGAGATCTCCTAAATTGTGCATCCCTCGTTTGCAATCTTGGTACTGTTGGAAAGCTCTCTACTAGTGAATTTTTTATTGGTGAATTGTTGCCAGAACCCCCCTGCTTTGGAGGTGTGGCTACTCTTACATTATAAAAAATGGGCAAAAATGTGGATGAAATCGCCAAAGTTCTCTAAAAAAAATACTAGTGATAGCCAATATTTGGATGAAAGTAACTTATAATAGATAAACTATGGATGAAAAAATTAAAGTGCATGATTCTATCCATTTATTCCTTCCTTGGTTACATTCCACGGCGCCAGTTGCGCTACCAAGGGAAAAGCTTAAAAAATACATTGCTCTCTACTAAGAAGGGTGCACATACTTTGAATTTTTTAGTTGAAGATTTTTTTGACTGGTCATATAGACCTTTCTATTTCCGACCAAGAATTGGTTGCAACATTGAGAGCCTTGTAGCCAATCATAATGCACCCCAACTGCACCGGAAACTGTGCCATAAATAATGGCTATTCATCTCTTCCTGCACGGAAAGCGAACAGTCTATCTTGCACAGCCAAAATGGGGGATCAGAACTGGGTCGGTTACTGTACCAGCCACAAGCCCTGGCGCAATCAGGAGGGACGGACGGAGCCTGACAGACTGACGGAAACCTGACCGAGAGTGCGAAACTCCGTCCAACAAAACATGGATGAGATCCTGCTGCCAGGAACATGGATGATAAACCAGGGTCATGGATGATAAACCAGGGACATGGATGAGATCCATGGACATGGATGAGAGTGGGTGCATGAAACCCTCCGCCCCACGGTGCCACTCACTCCTCGTCTCGTATCTTGATTCCAGGGTTCAGGAACCAATAGGCGACGCCCCTGAACCTCAACCAACCAGAAGCCCCAAGCCCTCGGGACCAGTAAAAAGCGCAGAATAAAGAATACGAAAAAACCCGTATAGATACGACCGTAAAGCACTCGTACAGATACGATCTCCCGTCTCCCGTCTCCCGTCTCTCTCGCTCGTTTGCCCTTTGCTTTCGCCTTTGCAGCCTGACATGGCTTTTTGCATGCATCATGCATCCCGCCCCTGCCCGAGCTGCAGCTGCACGCAAGCCCGGCCATCGCTAATAAGCTGAACTTCCCTTCGCTTTCTTTGCCTTCTTCCAAATCCCTAAGCTCTGTCCCCGCCGAGCGCGCTCTCGCGTTCTGTCCGGTGCGCGCGCTTCGTTCTTCCCCCTTTTTCACATTAGTTTCTGTCTGGTTGCATTGTTCTTGGTGTGTTTTTTGGATTGAATCGGCGTGGAGGAGGTGGAGTTCCGAATTCGAGGTGCGGAGGGTGTGGATTGGTGTGCGAGGAGTGGCTCTGGGAGGAGAATGTAGGCGCTGTGGAGGGGAATTTGGGAGAGGAGGAGAATGTTGGGGTGGATGTGATTTGTGTGTGTGGAAGATGATGAGTGATGGAATCGTGACTAATTTTTATTGTTGTTTTGTTTTTCCAGGTTTGTTATTGACATGGCGACGGGAATTGCGTATTTTTGGAGTCGGAATTGAGGAGAGGTGGAGAGTTTTAGAGGAGTTTATGGATGGATTGTTGTTCGTAACCCTATGAGTGGTGAAGGGAGGGGGAGGGGAGTTGGGAAGTGGTGGTAACGGAGGGTGTGACCACATGATTGGCAAGTTGTTTTGTAGGAAACGGTTGAGAGTCGCGTCGTCATTGGCGCGGACATTGTCTCTCGCCCCGTGTGGTTGAGGTGGTTTGGAAAGTGGGGAGCTATGTCGACGTCTTCGTTCCCTTTCTTCAAGCAGCCGCAGCCGATGAATCCGAATAGTTTGCCATTCTTCAGCCGCATCTCGGAGGATATTCTTGTGAACGTGTTTGCGCGGCTGGAGCAGGACCCGCGCGACCTAGCGCGCCTGGTGTGCGTCTGCCGTAGGTTTAAGAATGCGATCCGCACCAGCTGCTGGCGCCACCAATGTATGCGTGTGGTGCCGACCGTGGTGTCGGAGCTGATGTCGCAACAACAGGCTTGTGATATGCTGGGCGAGCCGCCCGGGGGCTGGGGTGGTTTGCAGAAGCTGCTTGTGTGCTGTCCTGGCCTTCGCCATGCTGGTGTTCTGCTGGAGAGTTGGGACTTTGGTCTCGAACGCGAGCTCGGTAGGTCGGAGGAGTACTACGTCGTCCCATCTCCGTTGGAGTCCTCTCAAGTCGCCGATTCCGTCTCTGAGCTCTCGTTATCTGCTGGAAAGGATCAAAGTTTGAAGAGGAAGGTGAAGGAGCCAGGCGAGGTGGCTGGTAGAACGGTAGGTCCAATTAAGCATATGAAGCAAGGAGGTCTGCATTACCATAACAAGGTTATGCAAGATCAAAGAATTGTGTCGAGCTACCGCCGTACCGACCCCGCTGCCCGTGATAGCAACCCTCGAGTTGCGGAATTGCCAGTGGAGAAACCACTTGAGAAATCTCCCGGCGACGGTGAGGCTGGCTGCAATGACAGCCGAGCCCATCTAGCGAAAGGGTCATGGAGTTTGACGCGCGAGCAGGGCAACAAGTTGTTGGCAAGCAGGTTGAAATCTCGAATGCCCTAATTTCGTCATGTATATTTGTTAGAGCATAACAAGTTTCATAGTGAGACTGTTCAGTGAAATCGTATAATGGTGTAAGCAAGGGTTGATGCCTGCTTGGTTCTCGCTAGGAAAAGTCACGGATCTGCGCTGTGAGGGAGTCTATCGGCCAATCTGTGCTACCAAATCTTCGACCGTGCTGGTGTCTGTTCAATCCTCGCTTGAGACTAGCGAGTGAGTCTTAATTACAAGTGCCTCAAGAATCCTTTCGGAACCAGGTGGCCACATGGTCCTGCTGAACATGACTTATCAGCGATTGGATTTCAATTGAATAGGGTTCGTATGTGGATAGCATATCAGCGACCGTGATCGGAATTGTCTCTTCTCTGGTTATATGCCTTCATTAAACGGCCCCGCTGGGAGCTGCGGTGTGGTCATGATTTTACCATCATCAGGAATAGTCCTGGATGGTTTCTTGGTTGCTAAGTTTTCTGCTACTGTGTTCTTTGTTTCACCTGTTGTGGAAGAGCTGCTTACTAAATTTGTCTTTGTCTGTAAAGCTTTAATTGAGAATTGAGGTGTGTCTTGGCAGGTTTCGAGATGATAGCCTATTCATCTGCGATTGGCCAGGGTGTAGTCATCAAGGAGAGAAACGGATATACAAGCTCTTTCGAGGCATCTTCAAGAATTTCAAACAATCTCATGTATGGAGGAACCTTAGGGATCAGGGATGTAAGCACACTGATCTCTCTTGTGCCTACTGTGCCTCACGAAAGACGTACGACATGGTGACTAGTTTTTGCTTGCGCCGCTCTTTAGAATACCACGAGGACGGGGAGCCCGTGGTTCGAGCTTATGTCTGTGAAAATGGGCACGTTGCGGGTGCGTGGACTGATCGCCCTTTGTACAACATGTGATGATCGGAGTTGAGATTTCCCAGAAAGTGTCATCGATACGTTCAATGTGATGCGCTAGGGGTTGATCGAGGTCATTCTTCATCTATCTATTCTGATCATGCACTCAGCTTAAGCATGTTCAACATTTCCAAATTCCGGAGCCTTCTATTCGAAGGATGAGATTGGAATAATTAATCTTATTTGGCAAGTAAACTTTTAGGAGCGCACCGATCCGTAAAAGTTTCTTTGCGTTAGAGGAATGCCATCAACCAACTCTTCGGTACTAATTACCAAGTTGAAGTCATCAGGCTTTTCCAGATTTCATATTGTTACCTGATCTTCACTGAAGTGGCTTGTTGCTGCTGTTTATTGAGTTCTCAAAAGTGAGCTGTGCTTATCCATTCTATTTTATTATATTCGAAGCACCACCGGTTCGTAGTTACAGTAACTCATGTCTGCTGAATTAAGAGGGGTTCCGTTTATGGATTTTTTATTCTCGAGCTTTGATTATTATCGTCGTTATCATCATTGTTTTTCTCCATTTGGTGGGTGCTATTATTTGAGCTCTGCTTTCTGTGATCTAGGCGATGGTCTGTCCGCAAGGGAAGCTTTATAATGCTTGTCGTTCGGTTGCGTGCATCTCAGAATACGCCGTGCAGGCTACTGGCATTGGACTCAGGAACGTCTTGGAGAGTTCGTTGTTGCTCGAGATGCTTTATGTTACGACAGAACTGAACTAATGTGAGAGTGGTAGCCTTCTTTCGACACTGCTTTTCTGGATTGCAATCTGCAGATACTTCGCTGTATATAGACTTGCGATTCGTGGATACCTCGAGCTTGCAAAGTGCTCGCAGACTCTTAAATACTACCATAATTCGGATTGTTTCATAATCTTGATAACGTCGTTTGAATTATGTTGCATCCAGTAACATCCAGTTGCATCCAGTAATACAGTGGGTGTACTGGGCGTTTCACCAATGTTTACATGATTCAACCGAGGGCTTTTCTTAGTGAAACAACGTCACACTCGGGCTCTGTATACTTCCTGTGATTCTTTCATCTCAGCTGAACCCAGCAAGCAGGTGGCATACTTCAAGATGACAAGGTAATGTGTGTACTTGGTGACACTGCAAATGTGTTTTGGGAAATTGCTGGCCTCTTGTGTGCAGCTGTGCATCATCCTTCACATGCTGTAGGTTGATGTGCATGGTTTTCTAGTACAAACGAATGACGCAGGGCATGCTGAATCGGAAGGGAGAGAAACCAGAAGTAGTAGTTTTGATTTTGATTGAGCGTCGTCGCGGTAAAGAGTCTTCTATCTCATCTCTGTAAGTTATTACAGAAATGCCAGTTGCAACGTAGATACATAACCACTCTGTACAAATTGCATAGATTAGGAAAGCGGTTGAAACAGTAGGATGTGGTGAATCGAAGAGCATTCCTTTGGTGGAGAATGGTATGAGTATTTCTACTACCCAGCAATCAAAAACATTGTGGAAATGTTCCAGTTATTCTCTTACCAGCTCATGATAATTATACAGTCAGCTCAGAATGCTTGAATTGACCTGTCCATCGGTTTTCCTGTAATCCTTGTACTGGTTGTATTTTGCCAAATGTATGCGAAATAGAAAATTTTGGGGGTAAAAAATTCATTTCATGTCACTCAGAAATGGATGAGAATAATTATACAATCCATCCATTAAGTTATGCTGTTGTTTTTTCTTGACATGGTTGATTTCTATCCAAATCAATTAAATGTTTGACTTAGACCTAGAAGACTATTAGTTTCCTATTTTGAGGTGATACTCTAATTATCCCTATAGCTTTTGTGATAATAAATTTGGTGGATGTCTATAATTTGATTAAGTCTTGTCTTGTCTCTCCAGTATTGGTACTAATGTACCATCCATATTTCACTATTTATCTACCTATTATGGTGATTTTAATGGTGATTATAAACGTATGATTTGATTAGCCTATCTTCTAATTTAATTCTCATCTAAAACTAGTGGTTTAACTACCCTTGAGAATAATGATTTCTAGCTCAAACTACAAAATGAAAACATTGGGCTACAAATCCATTTATATACCATATAATTATGCAATATACACATTTAACCATACTTGATTAGCCTATCTTCTAATTTAATTCTCATCTAAAACTAGTGGTTTAACTACCCTTGAGAATAATGATTTCTAGCTCAAACTACAAAATGAATACATTGGGCTACAAATCCATTTATATACCACATAATTATGCAATATACACATTTAAAATGGCACGGAAATGGAGGCTTTAGCTCCTAAGAACATTGATTTCTATTTAATTTAGCTTCCAAATGGATGTTGGTTACCATCATAATGGCCATGGGCATGATGATTGTAATTCAAGAATCTAGTCCTAATAGATGCCTCAGTTACTTTTGGGCTGAGTTTGCTTGGTTGAAATCATTGAAGGGCCCAATGGATACAAGTTGAGCTGCTCAGCTCACATTACTACCATTCCTAAACTACTAGTGAATGTGTTGCTTAAGCTTCAGGTTTCCAAATATCAAGGGTGGTCCTCTAATGTTGCTTATTGGTACTTGTAGAAAACTTCATTTGCCAAAGTTATAGTCTAAATTGGAGACAAAGTTCATTGCAAACATAGTTGTTTCTTAGTCTTTAGCATCTATTTAGGTTTTTTGGTATCTATTCTTTTGTTAATGTTTGGACTTTATATAAATGTGTTAATTTGAGTTGTTTTAGTGAAATTGATAACAAGAGTCTGTGGGCTAAAGACACCTCGTACAACTTCGCTAATCCCATTTTGTGGTGTGTTTTTGAAACGGGTACAGGTGAGGCCTACGTCTTCTAGAATTTACTTGGAGCTTTGGTGGAACAAAAAATTTGATTCCTACACATTCTAATATGGTCCCTCTAAAAAAACTTTGTATTGAATGGGAAGGTTTTGCTAATATTTAGCATAATATTATGAAGCCTATTTCTTACAATAGAAGCATACTATCTCTAATGAGATACTTGAGAATATTGCATTGTGTTGGATTTATCTTGCATAGATCTTAATGACTTAGACAAGGTTATATTGAAAGTGAAAATAAAGACTATCTATGCTAAAGCTGTTGTGATGACTAAACTTTGTAGCTAACAAAAAATGTTCAGATAAGTGCTCACTCTAGAGATGTATTGAAAAAGATGGTTTTGTTTGTTTGTTTGTTTGATGCGTTGAGATTTCCTAGATTGTGTGTCTCTCAATCGTATGCTTGATACTATTGGAAAGCCCTCGGCAAGGAGGGGTGCACGAGCTTTGTTTTGTAATGTTTGAACCTATGGCATGAAAGCTATTGAATTTCAAAGTTTTTATGAGTTAAAAAATTAAAAAATTAATGTTATTTTACTTTTGATTGTGGCAATGGCACATGGCACACTAGTTAAAGTTGAAATGTTGAATGAGTCTTATATCCATCCATTAAGATAGGCTGCTTTTTGTTTTGTTTTGTTATGTTGAGATCTCCTAGACCATGTGTCCCCTAGTCACTATCTTAATATTGTCGGAAAGCTTTCAGTAAGGAGGGGTGCATGGGCTTTGTTTCATAGTGTTCTGACTCATGGTGTGAAAGCTATTGATTTTTTAAGTTTTTAAGAATTAAAAAATTATTTTTATTTTTATTTTGATTGTGGCAATGGCCTAGGGTACAGTAGTTGCAATGAAAATAGATATGTATCCAAAATTCTAACATTATTTATAGGGTAAATCCTACTAAAGAGGGATTTATGGAGGAAAAGAAATGATTTGATGAGGAGAACAAAGCTTGATATGGAGGGTGATTTGTTGCAATGAATGCCAATGAAAAGGAGATTGCTGAATATAAATCACTACCAAAAAATACATGAATGAATGATAATTGAGTAGATGTTGTGCAAATTATCCATTAGGGATGATGAGAAACTTGTAATCCTTGGCTACAATGGTTTTCTTTGCTAAGGAGTTATCGAAAATAATTTGCTTGGGAAAGGCCGAAAGGAATGGCATGTTTCTCAATAATGGTTATATTACCCCTTAAAGTTTAAATCTTTAGAGTAAACATTGAAGGTCAAGTATTAACCTAAAGAGGAAGAAACCCATGACTATGTAGTCAAATTTGAAAGCCTCACACTTTGTATCTTCCACTTGCACTTTGTGAATGAATTTGGTTGGTTTTAATTTTTAGAGTTGAAATTATATATTTGATATATGCCATAAAGTTTTTAGAATTTTTAGTGAAATTTAAATTACCATTAATTTTTGTTGAGAAAATGAAGAAAATTCATATCAAATACAATACATGCTTAAACAATACATGCTTAAACAATACATGCTTAAACAATCCATATATTTTAGAATAGATGTACATTATAGTATAGAGCATTGTGGTTGAAGAAAAATTTCCTTGTCAATCCATTTTTTGGAACATAGTTATAGATTCTCAACTTCAAACTTCAATGAAATTCTTACTTTTAAGAATTTTTTAGAATTTCCAAGTAGAGTAGAAACTGTACTTTAGAAGCTTCATTTTGATAGTTTTGTTTAAAAGCAAAAGAAACTGTTTTGAATGTCAAAATCAAGTTTACCCCCTTCCTCAAAGTATTGATATACATTGCATAGTGTACCATCTTTTTTATAAACTACTCTATATATAATTAAAAAAAATAGCTAAAATATTTTGAACTTAAGTCAATGATGCAAATATAGCATTAAAAAGGTGAATATAAAAATTGGATGAAAATCATCCATTCTTTAATAAACATAAAGTTTGACCATCTAAAAGACACAAAATGTCCTTGGCATCCTTCCCTCAAAAGACAAGAGTCAAAGACTTATTATCAAGATACTTTGCCAGAAACTATTAAGATTTGTAGACTACATTCTTCATTTTTATAGTAATATTAAAAGTCACCCAATAGCTACTTTTTGGCATCCTTCCAAAGTTGAAGTTTGATGTAGAAATGAGTTGACCATATAAAATAAGGACTCTTGATTGTGAAATTTTCCATATTGAAAATTGAGTTGAAAAAATAGTTTTATATGTTTCTTTGACCTTCATTGCATGAAAAATAAAATTCTTCATAAGTTTCACTTCATTATTCAAAATTTAGAATGTTTCAAATGTTTTTGAGTAGGTATCAATCTATTAAATCAAATAATTGAATCGATATTTTTTTAGAATATATTTTTAGTTGTCTACTTTGACAACAACACTAGCATATAAGCCTTGAAATGCAAGCTTACAAGCCTCAAGCTTAGGTGTACTCTACAACTATTGAAGGTGCCTATAATATACATACTTACAACATTAGTACTCTATAACTATGGAAGATGTTTATAACATAGGTACCTATAATATAGACACCTATAATACAAATATTGTATAACCATAGAAGGTATTTATAACTTAGATACTTATAACATAGATATCTATAATATGGGCACCTATAATATAAATATCCTATAACCATAGTAGGTTCTTATAATTCTAATATAGACACTTATAATATATGCACTTATAATATAAATTCCTTTTAACCATGGAAGTTGTCTATAATATAGGAGCTTAGGCTCCTAGGCTAATGGGCTTAAGATCCTAGGATCACATGCTAGCCTTCTTCACTTTGAAATTGAAATTGAAGAAGACCATTAATATAAATTTAGAAATATTTGTTAGAATGTTATGAAACAAAAATTTACATATAGATTATGATGTTTAGCATCCATCCTAAGAGTTTCATGCAAAAATTTCAAAATAAAGAGCCAATAGAGGGTATCTAAGTTTTCAAACTGGCCAATGTAGACTCCTTAGTCAATTAAAGATAAATGTGATGTGTTTTAAGGTAGGCCAAACACCCCAAAATACTAATTTTTCTACTGTACATAGTTACTATTATTAGATAGATCAAATTTTGTATTTTATTGTTAGCAAATAAAAAAACTCCAACACACTAAGAATGCAAGATTTGGATACCATATGTAAAAGTTATAAAGGGTGAAAGTTTATTGGGCATATGTCCTAAATCATTTCTTCAACTATAGATACACATTGATTAGTAACTGGCCCTCTAGATTGTGAAATTTTGGATGTACCTACCTTAATGACTTTGTATTGATACATTGACTTTTATTAAAAGACCAATACATCGCTAAATAACCTCAAGACATTCCAAAATTCAAGAAATCTTTTTTAAAAAAGTAGATTGTAAATGGAATTTTTAGCTCTTAAGTTTTTTGAAAGACAAACATGTTAAATGAAATTGTCAAGTATTTTATTTCTATTTTAATATAGTTGAATTTTTATATTCATATTTTTTAGATGATGAATTATTTTTCTTTTTTTCTATATTTTTTATGATTTAAATTTTTGAGTGAAAATATACAGGCGAGCTTTATGATCCAAATTCAATTATGGAATTAATCATTGAGCGTTATAAATCCTCAAATTCATGGCAATCTTTGGTCAATGTACTATTCAATGAGAAATATAAAAAATTCTATATCTTCAAAATAATATGTTTTGAAAAATTTAAATTTAAATATATACTTTTTGTATACACAAATTTTAAAATTAGTCCTTCAAATTTTATTATAATTGAATAAAAAATATTTTTAAATGATTTAAAATAAAATTTCTATGAATATAAACAAAAATGCTCATTGAATTTCTAATATAAACAAAAATAAACAAAAATGCTTATATTTTTAACTTCCACGGTAAAAGTAAATTACGATTGAATTTTGACCATTATCCGGTTCATCAAAATTCTTTGGTAATTCCTTTTAATCCTTTTCAAAAATTCAAAATGATTTATTTTTTTTATGTTTGACGTTTGATTCCTATTTTTATTCTTCTAGGTAAATCTTTTTGCAAAAGATTTTAACCGTTGTCTGGTTCATCAAAATTCTTTATAAATTCTTTTACCTTTTTTAAGAAATTCTAATTTACTTTTAAATCCTAACTTCTAAATTTTAGTTACTATCTAACTTTTAATGCTACTTTTGATTTGTAATAAATTGTCGAGTTATTCTAATTTTAACCCAAATCTATTGATTCTAATGTCTAATCCTAACTCTAATTCCTTGATCAATAACTATTTTAAGTTTTTAATGAAAACTGAAATAAAATTGAAAATTCTAACATAACTCAACAATGATGTTTTCCATGTTTTATTGCACACAATTACGTATCCACAGTTGTCAATTTCCATCCCAATGGTTTGCAATTGTTTTTGTATGTTTTGATGATGTCTCCAATTCTGTATACGGCCTCGTATTTCTTTTTTTTTTTCTTTTTTTTTTCCTTATAATATTTTTCACAATTTTTTTGAAATAAATTCTAATGCTAAACTTTTGGCTAAATGGCTTGGAATCAAACAAAACCTCAAGACAAAGCTTGTTTGATTTCTACTAACAAATAACTAATTCTAAAATCTCTCCAAAGGTCAACTATTCTTCCCTTTTGTTTTTTCTTCTTGTCCTGTAGGCAAGGCCCAACTTTAATTGATGGTCAATATTCCCTAATGGATATGGCCCATGCAAATTGCCATCCTTCTTCTTCTATCAAATACTAATAGCAACTCTTCTAAGGATACTTTGTTTTGCAACTTTCCTTTGAGTGTGAGTTTGCTTGAGAGTTTGAGTGAATAGAATGTTGATTGGAAAACACCTGCTTGGAAGAATGAAACAATTTTTCAACTGGCTTAGAGGTTTCAATTGGTTTGGAAAGCTCTGAAGTGGGAGCCTTGGAATTGTGTACTGATCTAGAGCTCATAGCAAGTTGGATTTGGAAACCTCACTCTGGTTCGGTTCTGTCTCTCTCTAATTTTTGATCAAATTGGTTTGACTTTCTAAAATCTGAAATTCCAAGGCCTTACAACCTCTTTGGATGGCTCTCTTGATGTTTTAGCTTCTCTAATTTTTGGTCAAACTAATTTGACTGCCTCAAAATCTGAAATTCAAAGCCTAGCTCACAACTCTCTGGATGGCTCTCTTATGATGATATGTATTGGCCATATATTGACCGTATATACTGACTGCTAGCTTGTATACACTGATTGCTGGCTTTTGGCCAACTTGTTGGCTGGTTCTAGACTGGTTTTTGGTCTTTTATTCTAGACTAAATCTTTGGCTGTTGCTTGCCAAGTTAAATCCCAATTTTTGGGTATTAACACCACAATTGGGTCTCCTATTGGGAACCCTTTAAGACAAAACCAAATAAAAAAATTAGTACTAGGAGCAAAGCTTCACCATCCAGGGGGTTAGCCCCACTTTTCTAGAATTAAAAGTTAATACTAAAATCAAAGCTTTGCTATACTAGAGGTATTATCCTCAAATTCTAACAAAATTTTGCAAAGGTTTGGTTCCACGTAGAACAATCAAGAATTTTGAATCTAACCCAAAACCTCTCAAAATACATCCAACAATATTTTTGGACCAAGTATTCTTTAACACCAAGATATTAGGGGGATTTTCTACTACCAAAAATGTGAAATCCCACACATAACAATTAGTTGAGAATGGTTAGTAAATGGACACTTAAAATCCACAAAGACAAACAAATTGTTAGCAACAAACTTGAGGGGATTTTCTTCAATGAAAATTGCGAAATCCCACACAATAAGTTTGCCAAGTGGTTAGTAAATTTAAAGACTCTTAACAAACAAGTTAAGCAAGCTCCAAGGCATTCAAACTAACGGCATTGCTAGAATTTGGTTTGAATTGCCTTGGTGTTAGTATAAAAAAGGCCCAAAGATAATGAAAGACTTCAAAATAACTCAAAATACACAAAGATTAGCAAGCACATCAAAGGGACCCCCACATCCTTTGAAGTAAGCTCAAAAGATACACAAGAATTCTTCAATAATACAAAGGATTCAAATTGCAAAGAAAATAAAAGATTTTTGGCAAAGTACCAAAAATTTCAACAACGTGACCGCATATTGGCACAAATTACAAAATGCATAAAAAGGTGCAAAGTGAGAGGAGGGAGGTTCCTTATATACTCTTCCAAGGGCACCCACCTCCTCTAATTTTCTCATGGTAATCTTATCATTCAGGATTTTCATCCTAATTTATCAATTTTGATTTTCTACGATGGTCCAAAATTCTAACTTTTGGAAATTAACTCCAAATCACAAACGGATTGTGCCATTGGCTTTAGAAGGCCATTTTTAGTCCAAAGAAACCCCCACCCCTTTTCCATTCACTAAAAACCCACTAAAAACTAGCACCAACTGAAACCCCCAAATGGATAAAAATCCAACTTTTGGAAGTTGACTTTTCTGAAGATAGTAACTAACCTAGGATCTCAAGTAAGTATGAAGGAGTAAAAAAAACTTATCTTGGGCCTCATTCCGACTTTGTATGCTCTCGATACGTTGGTCAACACTATAGTAAACTTCAAATTTGTCAGTCTTCGGAGGATCTTGCCAGTTTTGGATCTTCTGGCTATTGGAATGTCTTGAAACTTGATGGGGCGTTTTATTAACAGAAAAAAATTTATACTAATTTTTAGTGTGATTTTACCGCACCCCGGATAAAATCTAAGAATTTCCCATTATACGTTTTTACTATTTGACCATCCAAAAAAGCATCTTCTGGAAGTCAGAAAATTCCAAAACTTTTTATGAAATCTCTCATGGAATCCCACAAAAGATGTGCAAGCTCATACTCTTATTTGCACAATGGTCATAGGAAATTTAAATTCCGCCATCTCCTTTAATTATCAATGTTCAAAGAATCTTTCACACAAAGAAGAATCTTGGTGAGCCGATTTCACCTATGAGTTCCTAGCATGAAACTACCCCTAAAACACCCTCCTTCAATCGTAGATTCCTCTACAATCCCATCTTGAGTTCGTGACATCTGCAAACCAACAATTGGGATTTCTACTAAAAATAGAATATGATTTTGGAACTTGAAACTTCTCTCTGGAATCATCTTAGGGTTCTCACTAGGTTCCCTCAGACAAATTGAGCTATAGTTTGTCACGTATAGGGTAGGTTTGGCTATTTTCACTAACTATTTATAATTTACCCTATTTCTTAGGTTCTAACCTATTTTCAATCAGGTTTGGGTTCTATTTGGATAAAAACACTCAATCTTTGACCAAATATTATAGTGGTATGAAACATACCTATTTTGATTTTACACTCTTTTTTGGGCTTTTTGTATCTAAAACTTTACTCAAAATAATTAAAAACAAAAAAAACAAAATAGTGAGTTCCAAGTGACGAAATGGAAGCTCACAGTTGGTCCCAAATAGCAATTGAAAACCAAATCCGACCAATCACAACACCACAAAGTGCAACAAGATCATTTTGGGACGGAGGGAATATTATATTAGATGATTTGTATTTTTTTTTAAAGTAAAAGATTTTATACTATAGAAATTTTACTATCGAAAGACATATATACAAAGATATTCAAAATGAGGGGAAATTCAAAAATTAATTATAAGAAAAAAAAATCTATTATTAAAATCATTATTGCTAGGTTGAAAAACAAATATTTAGCAAGTTTTGAAGTGGACGCTATTTTTTTTAACTTATGTTGGAGGTGTTTTGGTTGTCCTATATCCAAAAATAAAATTTTTATTTCAATATTTGTTGTACTTAAATGTGCTTCCAATGCAACATTGTCAAGTTTGAATTGCATTTGAATAAATATATTGTACATACATATTATACATCTCTACGTTTTTATTGTGGAGACACTCTTTGAATTTAGTACAAGACTAATTAGAATTACTTTCAGTAAAGGGATAATTAAATTTCATGAATAGATGAAGATTTTAGACTTGGAATATAGGACAAATTTTCTTGAAGCACTTGAATTGCTAAAACAAATTTTTAGGTTAATAGGATACTCTCATATTGCAAGTTGTCATTATTATTTAAAAAATATTATATCACTTCTTCAAAAATTAGTAAAATCTCAAGATTCAAAAATAGTAGATGAAAACTTTTATATTTCAAACTTTGAATGAAACTATAAACACATGCTCACATTTACAAATTGATGTTGTAATTGTTTTTTAGACATTGGAAATCCTAAAAGTAACAATACATCTAATGAACTTCACTAATGTAAGGCAAAAAAACATGGAAGTATGCCATCCAAGAAAGTGAATTTTTATTGGAAGTTTTTGACACAAAAATATTTTGGGGGCAAAAAAATATTTTTTCTTGTTAAAAAATACTTGAATTGAATTAAATATCAATATATGTCAAAATTCAAATATTTCATTGTTGAACATTCAACAGTGTAAATCTAAGTGTCATGTAGATTTAATAGTAGGATGGCTCTTGAGTTTAGTTCATTCTACATCCATCCAAAGATTTGACCTCAAAATTCCAATTAATACAAACTTTCTACCACACATTATAAATCTAAGCAACTAACTATATAATTTCAACAATTGAGGTAGAAATACCCAAAACCATTCCTATATCCATTCATGCATATTAGATTTTCCTTGAAGTGTCCTTAAACATCCATTAAAAAGTGTCATTTAAATTTTTTCCTTATTTAATTGCAATGAGTTGGCTGATGATTTTGTCAAATTTCAATTTTAGATCCAACTATATGATGGTTTCAATGGTCTAAGGAGCTTCCACTTTAGCAATTAATAGAAATTACATGCCATATCCAAAAAATCTAAATTTTTTTTAAAAGTCATAATTTTCAATTGCTAATACTACAAAAATATTTTTTTCTAAAAAAAGGCGTTTTCAGCTGTGCTGAATTGCTTATATTGACGGTTTTAGGTGTTTCCATTGTATGTACGTCATACAAGAATTCAAGCTAGTACTACTAGAAAATCATGAATCTTTTAAAAGAAAGTAGGAGCTACAGAGGGGAATGGTTTATAAAATTGAAATTGCCTACATCAATGTAAGAAATATAAATTCTACAAAGGTAAAGAGAAATGGAAGCTATGGCAGCATTTATAATCACAAATCTTCTCAAGCAATCTAAAGTCTAATAAATTTAGAGATGAAGTCTCTAGAATAGCAAACTACAATTGCAAGTAGAGGAGCCTCACTGTAGTTAATAAATGCCCACCAAAGTCATTTCTGTTTATTGTAATCTCAACCAAGTTCTTGGCATATTTTTTGTTAAACCTATGACTCTGCAAGTTGTACTATGCTTAATCAATTGTAATTGAATGTGCTCTAAAGGTGTAACAAAAGATTGAAAGTTGGATGCTATTGAGCTGGAGAATTTCAATTCCTTGTGCATATGTTGATTAACCTAGCTTCTAATTGATTCTTCAATTCAAGCAACAGAATGCATGAAAAGATCTTCCTTGTTAAGGAATAATGTGTTCAATTCAATTTTTTTTTGTAGAATTGCCAAATTTTGGGTGAAATTCCAAACTACTACAATAAATTGTTCCAATTGCAAAGTGTTCACTTTGTTGAGGGCCTAAATTCCATTTTACTAAATATTAGTTGTCATGTGTATGAGTTTGTCAGGTTTGAATTGGAGTCTCTTCATCAAAACTAATTCCCTAGAGAAC
This sequence comes from Climacium dendroides, assembly GCA_950106755.1. Lineage (NCBI taxonomy): Eukaryota > Viridiplantae > Streptophyta > Bryopsida > Hypnales > Climaciaceae > Climacium > Climacium dendroides. Next base: position 6,232,714 of record OX467086.1, read on the forward strand.
AAGTTAGGCAAATTGATCATATCTACTTCAAAGCCCAAAATGAATAAGCTATCTTCATGGTTAGTTCAATATTTGCAAATCTTTTGTATTGTATATTTCTTTGAAATTGTAATCTAAGTTTCTCATGGATTCTTTGTGATCCCTTAAATGTTGTTATTTCTTTGTGAGCAAGATCTCCAATTTCAGAGTGCAAGACCTGCTTTATGTGAGCAACATCCATGGCAATTTCCTTTGAAGCATGTTTAAAGTCAATTTCAAGCACATCTACACCATAGGCTAGTTGAAGAAGGTCATCTCTTCTTGACATGGAGTGTGTTTAGTTGATAAATATAAGCTTGTTTATTTCATCCTAGACTTGAGGAACATGGGCGCACCACGGTTTTCGGTGCATATAAGATTGCACACTCAACTAAAACATGATGGAATGTCCATGCAAGTAAAAGGCCTCAATGGTTCAACTTTCCTAGTTTATATGGCTGTTCAAAGTACTATGGTAGATTTGATAACTGCCATCATGGACAATGAGGTGTATTCTACAAACTAGGACATTCAGATCATGTGTGCTAGTAAGAATTTATTTATTCTAGACTCTAGCTTAGCATTGACTATCTGGTGAAAAGATGCAACCCCTGCCCTTGCTGCTTCCCTCTCATTTTTTATTTAAAAAAATTTCAGACTGTAGATCTTCTCATAGGAAAAAAATAAAACCAATCTCCAAGTCGTCGATCTGGGATACGAACCGTGGATACAAATACGTATACAAAAACAGATATGGATACAAATATAGAAGACAAGTATGGATATATGTATAGAAGACATGTATGGATATAGATACGACTACGACTATGGATATGGATATAGAAGATGGATACAAGTACCAAAAATAGATATGGATATAAATATGGATATGAGTATGAGTACAAAAAACATATACATGTACACACTTAAATCCCATATCAACTGTAGAACCTCATATCAATTTGAAATTACAAATTAGAGGCGGGGGAGATATTTAGGGTTTGGGTTGGGTTGGAGGTTGGGTTGGAGGTTGGGTTGGAGGTTGGGTTGGAGGTTGGATTAGAGGTTGGGTTGGAGGTTGGATTAGAGGTTGGGTTGGAGGTTGGATTGGAGGTTGGATTAGAGGTTGGGTTGGAGGTTGAGTTGAGTTGGGAAATAAAAAAATATTTAATTTGAATTGCAAGGGGTGGATTGGGGAATTAAAAAAATATTTAAATTGGATGGGTGAGTGGGTGGGGGTATAAAACCTCTGCCTCACTATGCATACAAAGTGCAAGGTGGTGTCCAGAAGCATTGTTTATATTGTGGGGAAGTTGCATGGTGGAACTGTGGAAATATGTTGAATGTACAAACATTTGTAGACATGGCAAATGTTTCTACCCTCCTCACAATGTTACCAGCAACAATACATGAACTAGGTGATCCAACTAGAAGCACCTATATTGTAGATTGAATGTCCAAGGAAAGTGCTAGAATTCCTTATGTAATGCATTCGGCCTAATTGTCTACTACGAGAAGGGCTTTGTAGTGTTCAACATTGCTAAAGTTTTCACTTGTCTAGTTTGTGGGTTGGTTTTCATAGCTACCACAATGGAATGTTATGAGTGTAAATGGATGTTTTAGGGCCATAAAGTGGATGTTCTAGCCATTGACATGGTGAACAAATGGCATTTGAGCATGAACAAAGAAGAATACTAGTGGTTTTATGATGAAGATCAAAACATGGTACATTGGATTAATCTTGTCATCATGTCTAAGGAATTGACAAGTGTGAAGAATTTTTTTGGAAGAAGTTGCATATAGCCCATGCAAACAATATTGACCTTCTAAAGTGTGATGCTTATTTTCAAAAATTTTGTAACTATGTGCGACAAGCACTTACTAGCCATTTTAATTTTGATTACTCAAATTGGTTGAAATTCCTTTTTCATGATTTTTTTTCTTGTCAATCTTCCAATCTATTGTGCAATCTGTTATTAGCTATTTCCAATCAATAATTCTATTTGAATTGCATGATAAAAACATGCCACTTGACCCCAAAGCACTTTAAAGTGATAAACTTGGACAACCAATAGAGTGCAAAGTCCAAATTTCAAACTTCACACACAAAAGAAAATATTTCATTCATTCATTTTATAGGTGCTTTTTGGACTCTGATGAGTTCAATGGATAGTTGAAAATGCTTTGACGAAATATGTATTTTCTGCATAATTCGAATGACCAATTATTTCACGACTTCATGAAATTTTGCTTTACCCAAAGCTTAGGGTAGGTGAGGAAGTGACATATTTGGATCAAGAGAGTGCTCTTAGTCAACTTTTGAGCTTTGTGAAGGTAGATGAAACTTATATACAATATTTTTTAATAGTTGTTTCATATTTCATTGTCCTAGATTGAAATTGAAGTGAACCAATACCAATAAACACATTCTAAATTACCACCAATATGGACTAATTAGACTAACTTAGTGTGCCATTAGTATGGATGTTATACAAGTGCCGACTCTCGAATTTCAAAGAATTTGCTAATTGAAGTGGCGCTATAACTTGAATGCAGATAGAATGTAGAAACAACCAAAATAACAAAAGTAGGCTTACTTGAATGTAATAACAAAATTAGGCTTTCAAGTAGGCTTACTTGAATGTCCAAATCATTTTAGTTATATATTTAGCTTGTGATTGTTTCAATAGAAAGTAGTAAAATGCATGAAGAGAACTTTGTTGTTACTAGTGAGCCAACTTTTCAATTTTGTCTTATATAGTTGCTTAAAGTTTAGCATGAATTTTAGCATCTTACTATCCCATTTACAAACTGAAGGCCTCATTGTTAAGACTTTGTCTTGCATTTTACTTCTTCAATTGATGGTTGACTATATGAGTACATAGAGAGAAGTGCATAATTATCTCTAGGTCAAAGCTTATTTCAAGAGAATAAGATAAAACATGTCTTCTTCAACATCTGAGATGAACAAAGTACATTCAAAGGTTTTTTTAAGGTTAGCTGAACAACATTAAAATCTTTCAAATTGTATATTGCTTTGAAATACATCGTGGTACTTGCTTCTAATGGATATTTTGAGATCCTTCAATGTTTTTGTATGTTGGAAGAGTAGTATCATCGATTTCAAAGTGGAAGACCTACTTTAGATGAGCAACATCCAAGGCAATTGCTTCTGAAGCGTGTTCAAAGTCAATTTCAAACACATCTATACTGTGGGCCAATTGAAGGTTATTTCTTCTCGACATGGGCTCACTGCTGTGGCCTTTTTATACCATGGAGTGTATTTAGCCAATGAGTACAAGCTTGCTCATCTCATTCCAGACTTGCAAAACATGGGTACGCCTCATTTTCCAATGTATATAAGATTGCATACTCAATTGAAACGTGATAGAATGTACCTACAAGTGAAAGGTCTCAATAGGTCAACTTTCCTAGTTCACATGGCTGCTCCAAATGCTATAGTAGATCTAGTAACTGCTATCATGGACTATGAAGAATACTCACATCATGACATCCTAACCACGTGTATTGGTAGGAGCTTATCTACCCTAAAGTCCAACTTACCATTGACAAAGTGCAAGGTGGTGTCTAGAAGCGTTGTTCATATTGTTGAGAAGCTACATGGAAGAGATTCGGATATACTTATACAAACATTTGTAGACATAGAGAATATATTTGCCTTCAAAACAGTCAAAGTAAATCCATAAGTATCAGGTGATCTCCTTTATCCTAGGCTGAATATTGAAGGAACATGTCCGAATTCCTTCTGTAAAGCATTTGACAAAAGAGATTACTACCTCAAGGGCTTCATAGTGTTCAGAATCACAGAAGTTGTGAAGTGTCTTGTGTATCGGTCAATTTTCATAGCTACCAAAGTGGGATTTTACAAGTATAAGTGGATGTTTGAAGGCCGTAAGGTAGGCGTCCCACCCATCAACGTGATAAGCCAGTGGCATTTAAGCATGAATGAGGACAAATATAAGTATTTTGATGATGAAGAACATTGGAACGTTACAAACTGGAGCCATCTTGTCATCACAACAAAGCCATTGCCTAGCAATGATGGTGCTGGACAAACGAAGAAACTCGACAAGAAGGATTGTGCCATCTATTTTGGAACATTGAGAATGAGTACACCAATCTCCAACGTCGACATGGCTTGTGGGCATATAGTGCACTCAAATTACTAGACAATATTGCAACATTGTAGCTACAACGTTTGTCTTATGTGTCAAGTTGATTCCATTTTGGTTGTTCTAAAGATTTCTTGAGGGTATATTTGCTTCTCAAAGTTTGCACTCCATGGTACTTTTTTTAGTTTCGGATTGTCTCGGATTTCACCTTCCTAGAGGGTGATGTTTATTTTGGGGATTTTTGTTGCTAGGCTTGTCAAGCATTGGCAATTCATTTTGTTTTTTAATCAAGGAAACAATCAAGGTGTGGATACCCCAAAAGACCGTGTCTACTTCAATTTTAGCATAGGTTGACGTCAATTTTGTTATAACGGCTTAATTTCACAAGAAATTAGTATTGAAGTGATTTTCAAATTTTAGTTAAGATAGACTTGGTAAATTTTATTAGTTGATCTTAAAGAATTTTAAGTAGATCATTTTTATGGCTAAAATTTAGATCAAGAAAAAATAGAAGAAGTTGTTAAAATTTATTAGAAGGTGATCTTTGGATTTGCAATTTTTTTAATGTGGGATAGTCAAAAAAAATATCAAAAGTAGGGAATATCTAACACCTTTCACTGAAATTGGATTCAAGCAACTTCCTAAATATTGAATGGATGAAAAAATGTTATTTTCCATTGTTGAGGTCTTTCTGAAATCATTCAAAGACCAAAGTGGCCTCTCAAATGTTTCAAGATTAAAGATTTGGTTTTTTATATTTAAGGAATTAAGAGCATTTCACCATTTCCACTAGTGGAAAAAGAATTATTTAGATCTTGATTTTCTTTACAAGTTATTCTACATTAGTTTAAAGTTAATACAATTTTTATTGGTCCATTTAACCATCAATAGAATTCATATGTCACTATTTATTTATCCCACCTCAAACAATCCACTATCCTATGTGAGGGTCATATTTAGACTTAAATTAATCTCTAAAGGACCAAGACACATTTTGGCAGTAAAAATAGTAAAAAATTTCCACCTTTTAGTGCATTGAATTTTTTTCAAAATTCAACCATTTAATTTTGTACTGGACTACTATACTTATGAGTGGAAAAAAATTTCAAAAACTTTGACCACATTGATTGAAAGACTATAACATTTGAAGTTAGAAGAAGGTTTTTAAAGTCTTACACTTTGAAACTTGCACAATTTTGAAGTCTTACACTTGATGTTTATAATAAAGATGAATGATTATTGAGTGAGTTAAGATAGAGTTTAAACATCTTGTTAATAGTTAGGTTCATTTCAAATTAAATTTAAGAAAATCAAGTTGATCAAATGGGTAGATCAAAAGGTCATGGTTTAAGAAGTTTCAAAGTTCTTTGCAAACAATGCAACATTTTGTACAATCAATTTATGTTATATCATTTGTAACTCCTAAAAATTTATTTTGAAGGTATATAGGCAAAGCTTCTTTAGAAAGTAGGCTTTATGAATTATGAAGGATATAATGCAAAAATAATTAACTTGAAATTCAAAGTATTTCTATTACAACAAGTCCTTTCAAATCATTACAAAGTTAAGATAGTGCCATGATTGTTGCAACTCTTGATAGATAAATGCATTGATAGATGGAAGAATTTATGACAACTGTATCATGACCTTTGATGAATGAATGCATTGATAGATGAACTAATCCATGATGAAATGTGACTAATAGACAAGTAGTGATTACTTAGAGATAGGTATTTCCAAACAATGGATTTGTTCACTAGAGTTAAACAACTCCAATTAGATGATGAGGACATTGTAGTGCCTGGAGATAGATATCTCTAAACTATGGATTTATGCAATGGAGTTAGACAACTCCACTTGAATGACTAGTGCATTGGAGTTAATTCCTTACAGCCCAAGGGGACGAAATGTATCCCTTCCGAATTTTCTAAGCACTACTCTTGACACTAGGTACGGTTGATGAAGGCAAGATAAGAAAAAGTGAAGTGGGTTGCTAAGGGAGGCCGATCAGACAGGTAAGTCTGATTAGGCTTGTGATGAACTTTGAAAACGCAATTCTTCATTTGTATTGAGTAAGTCAAAAACCGGACATGGCAGTTGGCACCATTTGTTTCCATTGGTGACCTATCATAGACGGACAGAGGTTGTTGGGCTTTGGATTCTATCTAGACTATTTGCATACTATTCTTCCTCTGTTTCAACTCTGAATGTATTATGTAGAGGAGCCACAACTCCATGCGAGGTGGGGGAGAGGTTCCTCATGGCAACAATCATTTTTTTTGCAACACATGCTATTTGTTCTTTGGCTATTTGCAACCGTGACAAGTGCTCTGCCTTTGAGTCTGGAATTGAAATCCATGAACCTACACTAATTTCAGTAAGAGGAAAACATGACTACCTATAAGCTGTTCAAGTTGCCAATAAAGCCAATCATCGTCGGTAACCGCATCTCTCGGCTTTAGATATCTAAGCATCTCTCAACCCTACCAAGCATCAATATACCTTGCAATTTCGCATGTGCCTTAAGTAGGTGCAATTTGTAGATTGTTGAAAGTTTTGTATTGATTTATAATTTCACTTGCTTACAACAAGACAGGAAACCTTGAGAACCATGAAAAGAAACAATGGTTTTTGAAAAAGCAGGCCTAATCAAACATTATGATCTCTACGGATGCTACATGATTCCTTTAGCGGATATGAGATATGAATTTGTAATGAAAGCATCTACCATAATCAATGGTGAAATTCCATAAATCAAACCCGATCATCTATGACGTTCAATTATCCAAGGGTTGCTTTGAAAACGTGTTCAAGACATTGTTGAGGTTGGGGCGGTGAGGGGTTAAACACAAGTGTATTGGAACTTGGAGTTAAATAACTCCAAGCAGAAAATTAAGATTTGAATACAAAATGAATTGGATAAGATATGACTGGAGAAGTATAACTAGAAATTTTACTATAGTGGATGGTTTTAGATAGAACCAAAGATAGAAAGCTAAAGGTAGAAAAGAAGTCCTAGTTTATATTAAGGACTAATAGTCTTTATTGATAGTCTCTATTATATAAGATGAAGCTCGAGGTGAAGAGACTCTCTTTGGAGATTGATCTCTCTCTATGGTCGAGTGGTTGAGCTCCTTGTAAAACATTCTAGTTAATATGTATATTTTAAAGTTCTTAATTGGAGTTCATTGTTGGAGGTACTTAACAGAGAACTAATTGGTAATTGCAAGAAAGACCTTGCTAATGGATTATTTTTAAAAAGAATTTAGTTTTTTTTGTTGTGGTTTAAGAATGTTTTATAATTAGAAAAAAATGATTTGCTCATTATATAGACTCTTAAGAAGATTGCATCCTAGAAAGTATAGAATGGTTTTCTAAGTAGGAGAACTATAACTTGCTTTACCTAAAAAAAATAGGTAGTTTTACATTTCAATTGTAAAAAATAGAAAATATTTTTTTAAATTGTCCATTTGTAACAACTTCATAGAGATTACTCACTAACACACCTTTAAAATAAAAACTTATACATTTAAAATTCAAAAATTTTAAAATGCTTTTAAAAAATTAATACAAATATAAAATGGTCATATTCATATTCATAATGAATTCAACTACATTGAATTATGATCATAATTATACTTGGAAAATATTCTAGCATATAAGGTATGAAATAAATGGTATAAATCTTTCTTGCAATTATCTAAAGTTGCTTTGAAGGGTCATTGCAAGAAACAGAGCGTTTTGTACCTTGTAGGCCATTTCCTACAATTTTAGGTTTTCTTGCATTTCTAGTACTATGAGTACTATAGACGATGAATAGTGGCCATTTATCTTACTAGTGATTTTTTGCACTATTGACACTTGTATTTCAGGGTACTATGAGTACTATGAAAACTCACGGGTTTTATTTTCGACAAAATCATTGAATTGAATACTTTAATTCATGGAAAAAAGAAGGCGACTTAGGAAAGAAAACTAAAAATTGGCCATTTGTGTAGGCAAGATGCTATTCACATTCATCCAAATTTTTTTTGTTTTTTACACTTGTCAATGTTAAAAAATATACACACCCGTTACCCCTCTTCACTTGCATGTACAACACTTAAAAAATAACATTTTTTCATGTCCTTTTCTAAGCACATGTCCACATAGTATATGAATACACTATCCAAATTTGAACTCTATATGCATAAAATTTGGGTACTCAGAACATAGTGAAAACCTCAAAAATTACAATTGTGACATATTAACATAAGTCTCTTTTAAATAGAAAATAATTTTTTAAAATTTAAAAAAAATCACATTCATTATTAGCATACATTAAATCATCTTGAATAACAATTTCATGTTCTTTGGACTTAGGAGTCAAAAGTTATAAGACAATAGAACTTCAAAACTCAATACATGACAATAAATAATACTAGTGTTTCTTGCAATGATCCTGAATCAATCTTTTATTTGGGCAACATATTGATACTATGTATTTTACTTCCTAAACAATTGCCAATGTGCAAAAATTCTTTATCATTTTCTCGTACATGCCTATGATGTCATAGGGCTTATTAAGGGTAATTTCACTTAAATAGTTACTTTAATTAAACAATCCTTGTTTAACCAAAGAATTTTGCAACTTACACTACAAAAGAAAAGGGTGTTTTAAGTGTAGTCCTAGAAATATAGTCCTAACAATAATGACCTTTTAAGAAATTTTTTAGTAAAAATTTATTAGAAAGATAAATGTTTTCAATAAAATTTACTAAGAATCTCTTTAAAGGTCATAAATTATAAGACTATACTAGTAGGACTCTCGCTAGGACTATACTTAAAACACCCCTTTCTCTTGTAGTGTTATATCCACAATTGAGTGGGTAACTTCCACATGTCAAGGTATGAACTCACCCTCAAGTGAATTTTAAAACCCATTTGTGCCACGATTGTTACGAACGCAGACAATAAATAGTGATCATTTCAAGTGAATAATACAGTCATTCTCAAGAGGCACTTCATGTTAATTTGGGAGGGGGATTTAGTAATTCTTTAGGTCTAGTTGGACAATGCACTGTAAAAATTCATAATGAGTCCATTCTTTGTTAAAAAAATAAAATTTCAATTGCTATTCCCTTCTCTTACATTTATCTATATGTGAATTTTTAAAATATTAATAATAATAAATACAAATTAAACAAATGAAATTGTATTTGCCAGCCTCTTTGCTGTATGAGTGAGATGTGAAAAATATGAATTACTTGCGTTCTAATCATACGTACTGAGGTGACAGAGCGCTGCCAATGGCCGCCATAGCCATCAGGATCTCAAGCTCACCCCTCATCCATCACACACTAGACAGTCATCTCGGTAAGTTACTCTAACCAGATCACCCGCATAGCAAGCCAATTACTGTTGCAAGTTCAAGTATCCCATACTCAGTCTGCTTGCTGGGGTTGTCTTGATGCTCAAAAAACTGCAGGAATTGTCATTGCAAGCTTCGTGGCGACAACGCTAATAAATTGGGTGTAAGTACGATCAAGTTCTTCTATTGAGCAAGTGAGTTGGAATGCTAAGTGAATGGCACTACGAACTCGACTGCAATCAGTGCCATTAGGAGAATCCTACATTTTCGTTTTTCATGTGTGATCATAGTTGAGAATGATGCAGTTTAATTTCAGAGGGGCACTTCTGTTTGCAAGTGTAAGTGCAGGTAGAGACCGTGTTACCAAGTACTTGAGGAAATGGAGATTTTGAACTTATGCAGAAATTTTTTCTTGAGTGATCATAGTTTCGTTGCAGTTTTATTCAAACGAGTACTTCTGTTGGAATTTCTGAAATTGTAAATACGTCGTCAAGTGTAAGCGAAGGTAGAAACTGCTCTACAATGTACTTGTGGACATGGAGAATTAGCAATTCGTCATTGTGTAATTGTTCATGAGTGATTATACAAGAGTGGCTTGCAGAGTTTTTGCGAAGGAGAACTTGTGTTTGATGTCTGAATTGCAGATACTTAGAAAGCGTAAGCGCAGGTAGACACCGTGTTACAAACACTTGCGGACATGGAGAGTTTGAAATCCTTCATTGAATAAGTTTTCTCGAGTGATCAGACATAAGATGCGGTTTAACTCAAAGGAGAACTTCATTTTGATTCTGAAATTTTTGCATATACTTCATCGATTGTAAGTGCAGGTAGAGACCGTTTTACGATACACTCGTGGATATGGAGGGTTTCAAATTCTTCATGTGATAAACTTTCTTGAGCGATCATTCACAAAATGCAGTTTCTTTCAAAGCATCATTAGCTTCTGTAACAATGCTAAACTGCAAATAACCTTTCTTACAGGTAGAAGCTTTTTCACAAAACCTTGAGCACATGGAGGGCTTGTCCGCACTCGAAACCATCCACGCATCCAAGAGCCCAACCCACACCAAACCCCCATGGCGGACGGCGTGCCTGGGCCTGAACGTGGAAGGCAAGTGCCAAAACTCCCTCTGCCAGGCCTTCGCCAGCAGGGTGCGCTGCCACAAGGGATTCGGCGTCTTCAACGTCGGAGAGCCTGCGCAGTGTCCCATTTGCCATCAAGGAACATTGGCAACGAGGATGGGGTTGATCGGGTGTCAATGGAGGGTTGAGGGTGATAACACTTCCATGTGGAGAGAGAGCAGCTGTGACGAGTATCGAAGGTTTGGTCTAGAGGGAGCACGGCAACGCAGCCTGGTCGTGACCACTATGGAACTTCCAAGCATCCAAGTCAATGATACAGTGGAGCTTGATGCTGAAAAATGTGCCAAGAGTTTTGAAACTCTGAACTTGACAACCTCCAAGCAGCGAGATTTTATGGAAGCTTGAGGTTTGCTAATGGTATCGGTGAAGCTTAAGTTTCATTTGTGCACATGTTTCAGGAAATGGACAAGGGTGCATCATCACTGTGCTTTTTCTAATGGGGGTAATGGATTGGAATTGCACCTGTTAGTTCGGAACCTCTATTAGGAAGCGAGTTGGATAGTGCGACGTACTTTGATGACTGATTGAAACACATTGGGCATCATTTTTGAGTAGTACTCTGTCAGAGGTTTCGTTAGGAATTACTCAGCAAGTGAAGGTGGTGCTACAGCTGCTGGAACTGTTAGAACTGTTGGAATTTTGGCATTAAGACTTTTGATATGAACGATGAGTGACAGTACATGTGCAGCAAGTTTGCTGTCGTGTCAGCAGTGTTTGATAATGCAGGGACACAAACTGTGGAGGAACTTTCGGCTACCACTAATTTTAAGTGACCGGTGATATGGTACAAGGTTCCTTTCAATGCAACATAGCAAAGTTGTTACGTTACCAGAAGTTTCCATGATTGTTTGAGACGAATATCGTGACAAGGACATTGAAAAGGTACGCTTCTTAATATAAACCGACAATCGTAAATACAGTCTGAAATCAGTGGCGAGGAAAAAACAGACACTCACGAAATGGGCATGTCGACACCTGAATAATGTGAAGTTTTTTTCCAGCTGAAATACCAGTAGTGTGACGACCCATAATAATTGAGTGGGGGCTCATCGTTGGAAGAAAACTTTTATCATGATGTATTAATCAAGATTCTCCACTGTAAGTTGTCCTATACAGACATGATGCAATTTAACCAAAATTTTGTAAAGTTCTTTGTGCTTATGCATAGTGAATATAGATTAGTGATTAAATTTCTTTTTCTAGTTTGCAAACATTTTCGCCCCAGTGAGATTCTCATTCATTACACTTGCAATGGCTGTGTCGTTCGCATTGTTTCATGAGCTTTTCCTTCTCGGGCTCTGATTTTGAGCTCGACGACAAATTGAATTAAGTGTACTGTACAACTAGTCCCACTTTTTGTTTGATAGTGCAGGGAACAATCTGCAACTGCTTTGATACTGCCAAATGGGTGATCTGGTAGAATTTCTGTTGGGTAATTTTGTTCTAGTGTTCGCCATGAAAGCTGCCGGCAATGATACAGGAATGATATGGAACTGGCCGTTTTCGTCATTAATTTGTGATGGGGAATTATTCGGCCCATAGCTGCTGTTGAGTGACATGAAATGGGAATGATTTAGGTGGGCTTTCACAAAAGGGATGGAGTGAAGCATGGCAACTTTAACCGTCAAAAGACGAGATTTATCATCAACAATGATCAAGTTTTGGGTGATTTTTGAATCAATAGGTGCATTGTTCATTTGTTCAGTGATGTGGGGATCAATAGGCAATGATTTGGAAAGTCCCCATCAAGCCTTGTATTGCAACCAATGAGGGGATCTTCTTGGTGACGCAGTCATCAATTAGCCCTTTTTTTTACAATTTGAGAAAGTGCAGGATGGGAATCACTTAAAATTTAGTGAAACATTGTATTCCTACATTCATCCATCTTTTGGACAAAACACTTTTCAATCATATTCATTGGAAACTTCATCCACATTTTTAATAGAAATGGGAAATTTGTGGCAAAAAAAATTACTTCTATTTGGCAAAAAGTAGAAATTTATTTTGAAATGGCGCAATCTGACCGTATGGTACCAGAGGAAAGGGTAGTCAAGCCTCCCCAAGAAGGCTCCTCGCAGTGACTCGCACAAACCCGGCCTCCAGCCAAAGTCAGGATCGTCTCCGTCAGTCTGTCCACGTGATTGACTTCCATCCAACATTTCCATGCGAAATTTGAATCGTCTTTTTTTCAAAAAGAAGCAAGAAAACTGACCCCCAACTGACATCTCGTTTCCTTCGAGCTTTCATGCACTTTGTCCGTCACTTTGTGCGCATATAGAGCGTCTGCTAAAACTAGAAACTAGGCGGTGGACTCTGTGGCCTAATTAGCCTATACAGTACGTTCGGTGGGGTGCCTCAAGGTCAGCCATTGAGCTCACTTTCACTGTGCGCAGCAGCAATCAGTTCCTGACCGTGGTGCACAGGATTCCAGGAAGAATTGTAAAGAATAAGAAGTTGTGTAAGTTAAGCCTCCGGCCCTTGCGCCAACCAGGTTGAAAATGTCTTCCCAGTCGGTAAGGTTAACGTAATCTAGACATGGGAGATCAGGCCAGTTGAGGACCACATTGATTTCACGACGTGACGGAGTGAATAGTGCAATTCTGATGCTCGCGAAGACCCGGTCGTCAGATTGCAATTTAAGGAATTCGCATGCTTGCTTGGAGGGCAACTTGCCCAGATAAGCTTTCCACTGATTTAACCCTGAAAGGACGGATTAAAGGACGGATTGGTGATGAAAGTCAAACTATTGTAGAAAACCTTCCCTTTTCACAACAAAAGTGGGAGGATGAATAGTTGCACTTCATTCCTACTAGAAGGATACTCTTTCATCCATCAAACAAAAAAACGTTCTTGTTGATGTTTAAGGACACTTAATCCTGAAGAAAGAGCTCAACTATGGACTAGCTAGATGATCCATCCATTAAGTTAGGTTGTTTTGTTTTGTTTTGTTGTATGTTATGGTGAGATCTCCTAGATCATGAGTCCCCCAATCGTGTTTTTGGTACCATCAGATAGCCCTTGACAAGGAGGGTTGCACAAGCTTTGTTTTGTGGCATTTTGACTTACAGTGTGAAAGTTATGGGTTTTTTTAATTATTTTTTAATTAGAAAATTAGAAAATTATTTTTTATTTTTATTTTTAGACATTAAGGAGGGTTTAGCCATTACTTTTGACATCTCAATGATTGTGGCAATGGCACAAGGCACACTAGTCTATACCTTAAGGTAGGTTGTTTTGTTTGTTACTTTAAGATCTCATGGGCCATGAATCCCCTAGTCACGTTCTTAGTACCATCGAAAAGCCCTCAATGAGGAGGAGTGCATAACTTTGTTTATTGGTGTTTAAACCTATGGTGTGAAAATTATAGCATTTTGAAGTTTTTATGGATTGAAAAATTTTAAAATGACTTTTAGTTACATTTTAGTTGTGACAATGGCACAAGGCACACTGGGATTAATGAAATCCATACACTAAGTTAGATTGTTTATTTTGTTTCAATTCATTTTGTTTTGTTTGTCATGGTAATATCTCTAGAGTTGTACTTTCCTTGGTCTAATTCTTGTTACCATTAGAAAGCTCTCTACAAGGAGGGGTGCATAGGTTTTGTTTCATGGCATTCTGACCTATGGTATGAAAGTTATTGATTATTGAAATTTGTATGAATTTAAAAACTAGAAAATTACTTTCACTTTTGTTTTGATTGTGGCAACAACACAAGGTACACTACCATAATATTAATGAAATGAAGAAATAATGCTTGGGCATATGGGTTGAGAATTTGAAGCCAAAGATTTAACTTTGGTTATCACAAATGACATATCAAGGGAGAAAATCAAGAAAATAACTTTGATGTTCCATTTTGTATGAGAAAAAATAGAAGGGAACAAGGGAGTTACAATGAGAGAACAACAAAAATAGATTCTCAATATGTAGACCCTCTCTTTAAATTTGGAGAAAATTGAGAACTTCACTATTCATAGCGACTCATGTAATTACCCTCAAATGTAGGAAAAAAACAAAGTTCAAAAATTACCTTTGATTAGTAGCTCTGAGCCTACTAATCACATAGGTATATTGAAGGAGTTTCAATTATAAAACTTCAAATGATTTTATTATCTTCAGGTCAAGCATTAAGGAATTAAAATCACCTGGGTTGTTGTGAAGCATGGTTATTATCATTAGTTTTATATTCTCTTGTAGTAAGTGAAATGAGATTTTTGATGCACCTAAGAATGCATTGTTTGAACTCACAAAAGTACAAAAGATCAAAGTTTGACAAAAGTAACTCCACTTAAAAAAAAAACTACTTAAATCAACAATTGAATATGGCTCCTATTATTAGCTACTAAACGACTAAAAATTCATTTTGGGATTTTTGAAATTTGAAGAGACTTCTTATATAATAATATCTACATAAAAAATTTAGATAGCTCTTAAACATCTTGTTCTACATCTGAAGCAATGTTGTCTCATTAATTCCAATGAATATTATAAAAGTTATAGTCTTTTTTATTTTATTAAATTAAATTAAATTTTTCAAAAAGAAAATTGAGTCACTTTATTCTAACTAGTGAGATGAAAATTTTGAGGAGATTTAGTTTGAGGTCAATGTGGCATACGGCAAAAAGTACCATGTCATTTTTTAAACTCAAGTTTTAAAATTTTGTTAAAAAAATATTTTAAAATGTGGGATATTCCTTGCTTACTAGAACATTTTCACCACTAAAATTGATAATTTTCAATATCATTTCAAACTTGTTTGCAATTTAAGATGAATATGATCTCCCTTTATGTATTCTCAATCCTTTTTTCAACATTTTGACTAAAATGTACATGTTATGGGACATGCTCCTTTTACAAAAATTATGAGAGAAAAGATTTTGTTTTAGGAAAGGGTTTTAGAAACTAGTTTTTGAAGTTTAGGCACTATAATCTTACAATTGGTGGAGATGTTCATTCTAAAATTATAAGTAGATGTTCTTAACCCTTGAAATTTTCATTGCCCATAATATAGTTGATCCATTTTTAAAACGGACATCTATGGACTTGGAAATGTGAAAAGTCACTTGTTCTTGGGCTCATTTGCAAGAAAATAAAGTTAGCTATGAAGTGGTGCATTTAAATTTAGAAAAAAAATTTACTATTGAATTTAGAAAATTTTACAAAGGATGGGTGGTCTAGGTGAAAAGTCAAAGAGTCATTGCATAGGAAACTCTAGCCAATGAAGTGGGGGCATGTGTTTTTTTTACCTCTTCTTGGTCTTTAACTAGCGACAACCACTAGAATATACATCTTGCACTCAAATTGCAATTTTTTTTCAATTTTTTTTCTTCTTCTTATTTTTTTCTTGTATTCTTTCAATCTACTATGTTCAATCTTGAATTGTGGCTTTAGATTTGTGACAATTCTTCCATTTTTCTCATAGTTTTTGAAATTTAATGATAAAGTGGTCCTTACAACAAGCACAATTTTCACTCCTTTTTAATCCTAGAAATACAAGACTTGTTTCCATGCTTGAAGAATTTAGTTACCTTGAGAATGAGCATAGGATGCCAATTTTCTAAAATGTTGTGCAACCTTTAGAGCCAATCAAAGCACAATTTGAGTTACACCAAAACATTGATTTCCTTGAAGTACCTTTGTACTTTTATGTTAATAATCTTCCAATCTATGACTTGAATAGAAATGAAACTTTATAAATATGATAAGGACTTGGATTTTTACAAGATTCTATGGTTAATTTTGCCTAAAAATGACTCTTTGTACTTTGAGCTTCAACTCTTTGTAATAAACAAAATTATGATTCAAAACACCTTGAAAATGTCTTAAAATTTTAAGAATTATATAAAATAACTTGATAAATCCTATAGTTGCATTCATCAAAGTATACAGAAAAGATGAAGATTTTAGCCTTGTTTTGAAAAAGAGTAATTTGAACTTCAAAATGCCTCAAAATTTTAGAGTTGAATGTCTTAGTTTTTGTTATTTTTTTTGATAACTCAAAGACAATTTTAGATCCTCTTACTCTATATTTTGTAAACATTATGTCAATTAATTACGAATTTCTAGAGTAATAAACACAAATAAATCTAGGACCAACCTTAAACATTCATATTTTACATCACAATTGTAAAAGTACACTAAACTTAAGTTTTGGTTGTAAGATTGAAGGGTTAATTTGAGTCCATTTTAGCTAAAAATTTAAGGGGGACAATTTTGCTAAAGAATTAGATTTGCAAAAGATTAACTTCTTAAAGAATGAGTACATATTTTGATTTTCCTCATAAGGACATTGAGGCCAAAAGCATCCAATGGTTGATCTTCCAAACCATTGTAGAAATGAAGAAAACATCTATTGGTCTAAAAATCAAGTCATTCTTGGCAAAGTATCTCAGTGATAGGGCAAGTTAAAGACATGTAAGGTACCTAAACCTATTTCCAACCCTTTAAAAAATTTGCCTTCTTTTGTAATCATGAGTCATAATTGATTAATTTGTGTTGATTAACCTTCTAGAGATTAAATTTAGTAGAAATATATTATTTTGAAATTTTAATTTTTTCTATAAATATTCGAAGTGAAAGTTAAAGATACTAGTACCTATTAGTGTCCCTAAACATGTACTAAAACCGTTCTTAAAGAATA